>LR994574.1:28744769-31144769 GCA_905187475.1 Syritta pipiens | reverse complement strand
TACTCCAGCGTTCGCAAGACTGACACCCGCATCAACAACAATGTGTACACCCCAGCCTACGCCAAGACCCTCACCTACGCTGCTGCCGCTCCCGTTGTGAAGTACGCCGCTCCTCAAGCCGTCTACGCTCAGGCTACTCCAGCCGTCTACGCTCAACCTGCTGCAACTCTCTATTCCCATGCTGCCCCAGCTGTTTACGCTCAGCCCGCCAGCGCTTACGTCAGCCACGTGGATCCCACCGTGTCGGCCTACTCCAGCAAGGCCATCAGCTACTCTCCAGCCGCTGCAGTTGCCCACGTTACCTTCGACGGATTCGGCGCCCACTACGGCTACTAATTAGGCTAAGGAACCTTGTTGATTGTAAAGTTTTTGTTTCACGTTTTCTTTTTTGTTTTTGTTTTTTGTACCCCTCGCTAAGGAAACTCTCAATAAACGCATTTGGCTTTAATAATTCTATGAATTTTCTATTGGACGTCGATTGGCCGTCGTTGTGTTCAATTTCTTGACCCTGAGGGTGAGCCCTCGTCCATCGCCTGGATAAGAGCGAAATAAATGAATGAAGCAATTTTCGTTTGAATCGCGTTTCACTCATCATATAAAATCGATTTGGAAGATGAAACATTGATTCGATTTGTTGGCGATGATAACGACGGCGGGGGTTGCAAAAGGTGATGTGCAGCACGTCCGTCGTCGCAAACGAAGAGAAAATTGCGAAATCGAAACTCAATTAGGCTCTGAATGGATGGATTGGGCCGTAATATGATTTTTATATCATAACATTTGAAGGATGTGTTTTTGTTGTTTGTTGTGGGCGCAGTTGCCTTTGGTTTGGTTTCGTTGTCGTGCACATTTTAACGCAGGTCAAAAACCGTCTGCGTACGGTTGGAACGTGAAGTGATTAACTCTACTAGAGATGCTTATGTAAACCCCACGAAAGTATCTATCGTTGCTGTATTGCGCCGAGCTGTCAGCCGGTATCTTTACGATTTTTTGTCTCATTGTTCTTCTCTGGAGCGTTGAGCAAACACACCGTACAAGTGTGTCCAGTATTTGGATTAAGTAAAACGGAAAGAAAAAACTGGTTTACAAAATACTGAATGTAAAAACAACGGTTCCGTCATGTAATTGCATCTCTTCCTGCAAGGGCTTTCACGCATTAACCCGGCCGCAGTTTGCACCCAATCGCTCTTATTTAAATTCTACCAAGCCACCAATTTTTATTACGGTTTTGTTGGTTAAAACGAAATAGCAGAAATAAGATTCTGTATAAAATTAGTGATGAACAGAGCCAAGCTCTTTACGTCCATAATCAAATCATTGCAGATTTAGATTGTACAGGTTCAGTGTTCTTTTAGCTCTGCGCGATATCGATTCAATATTCTCAAAATACAGTATTTCAAATTGAAAAAGCACACTGAGATTTTGAAAACAAGAAATTTAATTCTTATCTTACATAAGAAATTAGAATAACCAAGTTGAAGAAAAAATTCACGAACCCAAAGCTACGTTGAGTACGTTCAATACCTTCGCACAGTCTAAAATATTATACGTCGTTTTGGCAGCAAAATATTTGGAACTAAGAAATGAAAACAGTTGTCTCATGCTGCTATAACAGCAGTCACAAACATAAAATGAGACTTTTATGAAATACAGAATATTAGAATGGACGAATCCACTGAAGCTTCATGTTCCCAGCCCCATTTCCATTTTTATAGTTATAATTAGACCTGTAAGGTAATTAAGTATTTTTGTACTTAAGTACACTTTAATCACATTTCCTCGTTCTTGAATTTTTTTCAGTACAAGTACAATTCCTCGGTACATGTGTTTAAAAATTTCAAATACCCAGTCCTAGTAATTATACTTGTACTTGTAATTCCTTTCAAAGTAATTGAAATCACAATCCAAAGTACCAAAGTACTTAAAAAATGATCTTAAGTCATTTTTAATTCGTAATTCCTTTTAAGTACATTCAATTCCTAATTCTTTTCAAGCAGTTTCAATTCCTTCTAAAGTAATTAAAATTAAAGATTAAATTCCTTTTGAAGTTCTTGAAAGGAATTAAGGAATTAAGGGGAATTAAAGAATTGAATGTACTTGAAAGGAATCATCACTTATGGTGCTTACACTATGTATTGAATTATCTTATTTTTTTTTATGGTCTAACTTGTATTTCATTGCAATTTTTCAAAGTTTTTCTTAAATGATTTATATGCAAAGTGAAGCTGTTTTTGTTAGCTTTAAGTAAAAACATACGAAAAAAGGTTCATGTGCTATCTTTTTGTCGCGTACTGTAGGTGTTCTCTTCCTTGAACCTCAGGAGCGAAAGAAGAGCTTTTTTTTCTTTGTAGTACAGTGGTACGAGGTTTTCCCCAGAGTCACGGTTTTCACGGCCTAAATTTTCCGAGTTAGCGGAAGAGTTACCCACCCATTAAGACGACCTACCACGCCAAGATGGGATGGAAGAAATCACCGTTAAAACCTCATGCTTTACGAGAAACTATATCCTTAAGTGCACATACAACGTTTAAACGCGCGTAGACAGCTAGAGATGATCTAGCAAGGCGCATGCACCAGCTCATCTGCAAGATATGGTCGGAAGAAAGCATGCCCGACGAGTGGAACCTTAGTATCGTTTGCCCGATCCACAAGAAAGATTGCGCCAACTATCGAGGGATGAGTATCCTTAGCATCGCCTACAAGATCTTTTCTGCCGTTTTGTGTGAACGTCTGAAACCGTTTGTCACCGATCTGATAGGTCCTTATCAGTGTTGTTTCAGACCAGGGAAGTCCACAGTAGACCAAATTTTAATACTTCGGCAAATCCTGGAGAAGAACCAAGAGATGCAAATCGACACCCACCACCCATTTGTCGATTTTAAAGCTGCATATGACAGCGTGCATAGAGACGAGCTATACAGCGCCATGTCTAGTTTTGACATCCTACCAAACTCGTAAGATTATGTATGATTATATACGATCTTTCAAAAGTCAGTGCAATTGCTAGCAAACGCTGATGACATTGACGTGATTGGACGAACACAGCGAGCCGTCAATGTGGCGTTTGAAGACATTGAGGGCAAAACAAAGTCTTCACGAAAGGACGCACAATATCGACGACTCGGTCAGAGCGTCGCAATAGGCAGCAAAAACCTTGAGGTGGTCAATGACTTCGTCTACCTCGGCTCCGCAGACATTATTATAATCAAATTTTTTGATTATGATTTTTAATCATTAATTTTTAATCATTAATCAGATTAAATTTGGGCCAGCACTGTCTGGAAGTTAGTTGTAAGTTAGGTTAAGAACATTTTGCATATAGTCCTTAAGTTTAGTGTTAAGTTAAAATTTAATTAAAAATTTATAACGAGGTTTACGCGAATCTTTTTTTGCTTGCCAAAGGGGGCAATCGCATGGCCCAAGAAAAAAAGGAAACTTAGATTAAGAAGATGTAGAAAGCGATGTTTGTATTGCTGTCAATAAAACAGCAGGAATGCAAGGTAAAGAATGCATAATGAAATAACAGGAATTCGTAAGATGCATCCATTTTTGTATTTCTTCGTAGCACAACTATAGACTTTTTGAGTTTTTGAATTTCCTTTCACAATACTTTTACACAGAAACAAATTGCTACTTGACTGATAAATTTTTGCTCTTGCTCGAATGTTGCCGCTACCTCTACATTACATTATATTGTTTTTTCCTTTAAGATAAAGGTGAGAAATCAAACCTATAGATCTGAGCTCGCGATCGTACATTGTTCCTAATGCATCGGGATTGAAGTCTTTGACCAACAACTTAACCAAATATATTAACCCCTACATCCGCAAATTGAAAGAATATGTTGCGCAAAACTCCAAAAAGGCAAATACACCAGATCAACTTTCTTCGATAGCACCACCATGAAACATTTAAAAACACTTCTCATAAGTTATCTGTTACGATACTCAATTAATAGCCCCACTAACCCGGTGCCAAACAGCGTTCGTATCTCGACAATTAATTTGCCAAATTTGCAATTGACTTCAATTGAATAACATAATTTAATTGCCCACTTCATGCGGTCAAGCAAATACCGCGCGAAACTTAAAAATGTTAGCCAAAATAAAAAATAACAGTGAGTAATCGCGAAAAGCCAGTTCAGCCATGAAGTGCTTCTGAGCCACAATCGAATGCTCTCGCAGAGACCACACCCGACATGGTCGTCGCAATTCGGTTCACATTAGTCCCCTTTCATTTATGTACGCAGCATTTCTCAGGCAACTGATAGACAGAGATCTTTGCCAAGAGTCTTTTTTCGCGTATGTCTCATCGATTTGTTCGGAGTCTCGACTCCCTGCTCGGCATCGCGCAATCACATAATGCTTAGCGAATTTGGTTAATTGGGGACCGCGTGCCCGCAAATGCTCTCTAACACCACCAAGACAAGATTTTGTGGCCTCTGGCAGTGCTTGGGCGAGTCTGCGGCAGCGGTACGCCTTCAGGCAGCTCCCAATGTCAATGGCGAACAAATGAAATTGTTTATCGCGATTAAAACGGAGTGTTGCTTTGATTGATTGGCGGCTGGTGGGGAAGGGGTCGTTTCACGACGCGATTTACTGAAATGGGTTCAGCGGATTAGCCGTTGGATAATTTCGTTCACTTTCTACAAAGTCTTAGCTGGATGTCCTAGTTTCGTTTTTTTCTCTGTGTTCAATGTGACATAACTTTGGGTTGAACAATTGGTGTTTGCAGATTAGTAATTAGTTGGCATTGTCGAAGGAACGTCTACTTCCTGTGAGAGTATTTTCTATTCACTTATTTCGGTTTATCTGGCATCTTGCGTGGTCGTGAGAAGTTGGAATTGAAGTACTACTACTAATCGCTTAGAAATTGTGTACCCTTTTGTAGGAAGTTCCAGGCCAGAAGGTAATGAGTTTTGTCTTGATTAGAAAGAGAGTAGATACAACTACGGCCAGACGCAACTTTCGACTCAAACATCTGGTGGTGATATTTACAATTTTGTTTTTAAGGCGATGTTGTCAAACATTCCTTTAATATCCTTCTTATTACAGCGCTCGGTTTTATTCAGCTAGAGGTAGTTTTAAGGAAGAGTGGAAAGCTGTGAACACCATTTTTAACAAAAAATTCAGAAACCTAGTAGGCTAGTACTTATAATTTGTTTTGTTAATTATGGATGCTACCTGTTCGTCATTTATACTGTTTTAAGGCACTAAAAGCATTCTTCGTGAAGTCAGGCAATTCCTGACTATAACCTACGTAGCAACTCGCGTAACATCTTACAAACTCCGTATTAAAGAAAACAACAGCATTTTTATTCAGTTGCATGTTATCGTTTATTCAATGCTCTCCCAGAAGAAATCAGACAAAACCACATGTCCAAAGGATTTCTAAAGCGCATACAAAATTTACTTTTTTGGCATGATTATTAAAGCTTGGACTCTCTCACTTCTAATATCTTACTCTAATTTTCGATTTGATATTTGATCTTATTACCCTGTTTATTTAAATTTTAATATAAAATGTTCAAAAAAACAGTTTTGCATTGTAAATGTGATATATTTTGCTGTAAATGTGAATTGTTTTGCTTTTCTAATTGTTTACTACCCCACTCCATTCTTTTTAAAAGTGGCATTCAACACTATTGTACTTGTAAATATCGAATGCCTCAAAAAATTGCATTTTATTATGTTACTTTGTAGTTTTTAAAGGTTTATTTTTTATAAGTTAAGAATTTATTTCATCTAGGTTTGGAAAAATTAATCTGCATCACTTTATCGTTTGTTCAAAAAAAAAAAAATAGCACATTCTGGTACCCTGAAAAATGCTTTCGGATTCGCTGCACTTGCAGCTAAAACTGATCCCGGTGTTCTGGAAAAAGTCACAGCTAACAGCAGGCTCCAGGCTTCCATGAGACTAGTGGAATTGTCAATTATTTTCTTAATACGTGTAACTTTAATGCATATTTGTGAAGCTATTATTATTATTTGGGCAACGATTGAGTCGTTTGCTTTAGTCTATAGTGAGACAGGGTAAATCCTTTGATGTTCCTTTTTATAGTCTTAAAAACATTTAAGGTACATTTCAGTCTTCGTAAGGAAAACAATTTGCACTGCAACCTTATAGGTATTACGCAACTTGAGCTAAAAATGCTCAACTTCGGCAAAATTTTACGCCGACCAAGCCTCCGAAGTAAGTGGCACATATTTCCCAGGCAAGATGCAGACAGTTTCTGGTTAAAAACAACTAAAGAACAAGAAACTTGTAAACAATGTGAAATTAAATGCAATATTCAAATAACAAAAAATAAATAAACTATGCGTAAAAAGCAAAACCATTTGTTAAAAAGTGGTGAAATAAATTGAATGTGGTGGTAGTAAAATTAATGAAATAAATTGATTAAAATATATCGTAACTCGTTGATTACAGTGCTCCAAAAGTTTGCGTACGATAGAGAAATCTGGCGAAAAAGGGCGTTTATTCCCAAACCATATGCGACATTTTATTTTAAAAGCTAAATTTGAAAAGAGCAAAGTACAAGGCTTTAGAATTAACCAAAGTTCAACAGTCTTATCCATTCAAAAGTTATAACAATAACAACAACCAATATTGCTAAAATCAATCCAAGTTCAAGTTTGCGTACGGTGAGTAAATTTTCTCAATAAGGATCATTTAAATAACTGTAACTAATCAAGGATGCAAATACATACATTGTCTTTATATACCCGTTGTTAGCAAGTGGCGCAATATGGTAACAAAAGTCCATAAATACGGTAAAAACGGAACTCAGGTTACTAATGGTTACTAATTTGTAGTAGGAAGGACGAATATCTAGCAATATTGTGGAGCACAGTATGTCCGTTCTTAAAAACACGTTTGAGTGAAAATACCAACACTATTTGCTCTGTAAAAAGGATAGACCAATAACAGTTCTTGCAGTCAATTAATTTTTTATTGGACTTTAAAACGCCAAACTAATTAAAATAAACTTAAAACTAAACAACAAAACTATTTCAATCTAATTTTTCTTTATCTCCTCGGCCTAGTACGCGTAGCTGGTTCCGAATCCTTCGAAGCTGACGCGAGAAGCACCATTGCTGTATACGCTTCCGTAATGGTTCAAGCTACGAGCGGACTCCTGCCTTTGTAGTGTTGCTTGTGGAGGAAAGTAGGTAGCTGGAACCTGGTAGATTGATGGAGGCTGATAGGCAGGAGGAGCCTCATAATCTGCTGCGGCGTCATTTACTGTGGAAGCATTTTCCTGATTCTCTACCTTAACACTGTCTTGTGTTTCTTCACTTGAACTGGCCTCAGTCACTGGGGTTGGGGCTACGAAAATTGGGCCACTGAATTGAGAAGTAGATGGGGAAGGAACGCCGTATTTCACAGCTGGCTCTGGAACACCATATTTAACTGCTGACTCTTGAGCTCCATATTTAACCGTTGGCTCTGGAACTCCGTACTTGACAGCTGGCTCTGGAACTTCATACTTTACAGCTGGCTCTGGAACTCCGTACTTCACAGCTGGCTCTGGAACTCCATACTTCACAGCTGGCTCTGGAACTCCATATTTAACCGTTCGCTCTGGAACTCCGTATTTGACAGCTGACTCTGGAACTCCGTATTTGACAGTTGACTCTGGAACTCCGTACTTAACAGCTGGCTCCGGAATTCCATACTTCACAGCTGGCTCTGGCACTCTGTACTTGACAGCTGGCTCAGGAACTCCATACTTTACAGCTGGCTCTGGAACTCCGTACTTGACAGCTGGTTCTGGAACTCCATACTTTACAGCTGGCTCTGGAACACCATACTTCACAGCTGGCTCTGGCACTCCATACTTGACAGCTGGTTCTGGAACTCTGGACTTGACAGCTGGTTTTGGAATTCCGTATTTTATGTACTGTGTGTAAACAACCGGGACTGGGGCTTGAGTCGACACAGAAGCACCGTAGGATGTATAGTCGGTAGCTGCGAGAGCTGCGGGAGCTCCGTAATTAGTATAAACATCTGGCGCTGCTGCAGTGTATTTGACAACAGCTGCTGAAACGTGCTGCTTAACGTAGGCAGATGGCACAGGTGCTCCATAGTACTGCGCACCTGTGGCGGTTTTAGGAGCTTCGTATTTGGCGTAGGTGAGCGCCGATGGAGCGGAATACTTCACGACAGACGGCTCGGGAGCAGAGTAGTTGATGAGTGTTTGAGCTGGCACAGCGTATTTGGCCACAACTGGAGCTGAAACAGCAGCTGGAGCAGCATACTTCAAAATCGGTTGAGATTGATACTCTGAAACCTGGGACACAGCAGAAGACAGTTTGTACGACGGCTGAGCAGGCACTTCATATTCGTATCCGGAGGCTGTCTCAGACTCAACTTCAGAGTCCGCGGATCTTGTTTCTGGGGTCACTTTTTCGGTGGTCTCTGGAACGCTTGTGGTCGTCGGCTCAGTTGTCGTGTCCACGGGAGAAGCTGTGACTTCCTTTACAGCGGGTGTTGACAGTGCATCTTGAGTGTAGGTGGCCAGAGTGGGACCAGCAAGTTGTGTGTACCCTGAAGGAATGGTGTACGACAAGCTGCGGCTGTACGACGGAGCGTTATACGTAGTGTATGCTGAGTAAGCAGGCGCTGAGTAGACTGGAGCTGAATACTCCACAGACTTCACAGGCGTGTAGACGTTGTTACTAATCCGAGTATCCTCCTTTTGCACGCTTGAGTAGGGAGTGTGGACAGCCTTCGAGTAGTGCGACACAGTGCCAGCAAAAGGACGAACAACATCCTGGTGCGTAGACCCGACTGCGTCAACTGACGGATTAGCAATTGCCAATGGAGCGGCCACTTTTTGGTACTGCGAGTAACCAACTGTTTGAGCGACAACGTTTCCAGCGTTGGCTGCCGTGAACAATGCGCACAGAACAGCTAGTTTGAATTCCATTTTTGTGATCAGGCGTGTTTATTGATCGACTATTTGATTACTGATTGCTAATGAATACCTCCAAGACACTGATGCTGTGTTGGGGCCACACTGACGGTTTTTATACCGCCGGGCGATAGTTTTGTTGTCCCTTCTTTCGGTTTTCTTTCTTTTTCTTCTTCTTTCATATTTTTCTCAATTTACCGATGTGTAGTGCTTTCATTTTGACCAAATAAAGCAAAAAAGTACACAAAAAATAATTTTGTAATACCATCGCCGCTGTGCGAGAGATTAACAGCGAATTGCTAAGCATGCCCCAGTGTCACAATCACGCATTTATTTTTTTTAGTCTAACTTATAACACTAAATTTTTTATGCAGTTAAAGATATTGGTGGTAGGTGGGCGATTTAAATATTGTCGATTTTCATCTTTTAATCAAAGAACTACATATATTCACCAGTTTATGTCAATTTAAGAGTCTGCTTCTTCAGCTCTGTTTTTGAACGTGTGGTCTTTGACCATTTAACAAAACCTTATCACCTATTTCTCATAAAATTGAACAAAAATGTCATCCAAAACTTGATTTCAAGCATCATTACCAATTCAAAACAATTAATAGCTTACACGAGTTTTGGAACATTTTTTTTTAGAAAACCTTTCATTGAGATCTTTTCATCCTGTATGGTATGTCAGCACTGGGTGTTAAAATTTTTTCAACCTACAGTGGGTACAATATTCTATCTTAACATACTAAAGGACAACGCGCTCCAAAGCACAGCCATGTGGGGAATAAAAAGACATTACCAAAAAAATTAACCGAGAATCAAATAGCGTTTTTTTCTGAATTTGGCTTATTTAAATGATGCCCACGTTCTAAATTCGCTCGCACAGTCGCCGAATCTTAACATTATTGAAAATCCGTGGTCCATTTTGGACGCAGACGCAAGAGTTTTAATAAAAACAATCTAAAGACTGTTTGATTGAAGAATGAGCAAAAATATCTTGTGTAAAGGCATTTGTGGGCGCCGTAGCTTAATCGTTAGTGCGGCGGAAAATAACACCACAAACATTTTTCACGGCCCCACCTCCAGCGAACGACTGACAATCCTCCTGGAGTACTTCTGTCATGGAAAGCTTTCGCAATTCGCCGTTCGGAACCGGCATTAAACAGTAGGTCCCCTCCACATGTGTCAAAGTATATGGCGCACAACACAGTGGAGGTGCGAAGAAGCTAGGCTCTGGCCCTGTATGGGCTGTTACCCCGACTATTTATTTTTATTTTTAAAGGCATTTTCCGTTTAATATCGTGCCTCCGAAATCAGTATTAATTTGTTGTTTTCTGCCAACATATTAAGTTTTGTGCGTTTTAACCCTCCTACTGCACGGGCTGTTTCCGCGTGACAAACTGTTTAGTTCGTCTGCAGTTATTTTCAACTATGCAAATAAAATAAAAAAAAGACAATGTAACTACTACTACAAAAAAAGACAACAAAAGACGGATAATAATATAAACTGTAAGAGCGATATTTTCCAATAACGATATCAAAGAGGCCCAGTACTGCGCGAGACCCAACACATCGCCTCGAGATCCAATACCTCGCCTCGCTTTGCAATATATGGCTGTAGCGGTAAGTTGTAGTCAAAATAAATAGATCATAGATGTCATACAATAAGCTTAGGTATTTGTAAGCATAACGCCATCGAAAAATTAGCGAATGCTCTCAAATACGTGTGAATATGGTGAGGCCGCTATTAGTGAAAGAACGTATCGAGAGTGTCTTCAACGCTTCAAGAACGACGATTTTGATGTCAAAGACCGGCATGGCGATGGAAGAGAGAACGTTTTCGAAGATGCAGAATTGAAGGCATTACTTGATCAAGACTCGTGTCAAACGCAATCGAATCAAACGCAAAACGAATCATAAATGTATAACCAGTGTATTACAATACAGCCTCGAATTTCGAAGAAAAAAACTCCTAATAGATGCAGTGCAGTGCCGATAATTCCAGGCGAGGTATTGGAATTCGCACAGTTCTAGACCTTTTTAATAATGTGGATACTTTTCGGATTGAAGTTACTTTGGATTTCGAAGCATACGATAGACATGATTTTCCTGGAGGACACAAGGATACACTACTGCTCCAATTACGGCTTGAGAGGCATCTGCAAATCCGGGTACTTCTAAAGAGAATGACGACGCAGAAAAATCTGTTGACAGATGTATCGGACAATGACGGGAGATATCCACCCAAGTGGATCAAATAACTGAACTATTCGCGATAGAACCATTCTCTTTGTATGCGTTGTAGCTTCTTCGAACTCAGGAGAGATGAAAACAAACCTGTGTGAGTTTGGTTGCCCGTTAAGACCAAGTGTGCAATGAATGGAATAACCGCTAAAAACTCAAAAGCCAATAATGGCATAAGTTTGATTTGGGTGACACCAGATCACTTACTCGTGTAAGTTACCAAATGCTGCCGATTCCTTGAGGATCTTTGAATGCCTCAGGAGGTACCTACCAGCCGAAATATAGTCAGAGAATGCAACCGTCCGTATACCTTTACACATTTAGGAAAAGTAAGCGGTTAGTGTACTATGGAAGATTCATCATTTCTCCCCATTGTACAATCGACAACACCCAGTCTATGGAACATCTATCTCTGACTCTCTGCGCGGTCTGTTTGTGGTCATGCAAAAGAGCGGGTGAATAAAATTGTCTCACTGTGGTTAACGCAGCCACTTTGTGCCTACCTCTTTATATCCATCGTATGGTTTTTATTACCCATCGATACCTCTCAATTTCAACCCTTTTATCCACTAAATTGAGTTTGAGTAAACACCATGGGTAAAACAATTTTGTTAAAACCCACCCCACAACGAAACAGATGACAATCTGACAGAATCACTTTGGTTAATCTTGAAACGTACCTGATGCTTCCATTCATTCAATGTCCTCGAAAGCCCCCCCCCCCTCCGCTCGTTTTTATCTTCAAATTGAAGAACAACAAAACGTGAAAAAAAAAACATGTAAATAGCTTCATTTACTGCCGCATAGGAGGGTGAGGCTGCTCCTCAGTGTCTCTTCAGTCATTCCATTGAAATGGTAAACCTTTGAAATGTTATTTGGATGGACATTGAAGTCCCTTTCATCAGAGTGGGAGGGCGACAGACCGAGAATAGAAGGCCGAGAAGTGCGGTGGCGGGGAGTGAAAAACACAAAATACACAGAAAACATCTCAAATTGTTTGGAAAGGGTTTTTTTTTCTGTTATTCATCCTTTCGTGTCATTAAAGTTTTATCAACACCACAAATGAAAACACACACATACCCACATCGAGCAGAGGGTGGTTGCGCTCATTCATTTCGTCCCAGAATCTGTGATCCTTAAAGTTGGTTTGTAGCCGTAAAGGGTTAGGATATTGGCATCTCACTGTGCATAGTTGTTGCGGTTGTGCAAATGTGTGTGCGTGACTGGGCGGGTGGGTGCTTTCAGAGACGCATTGAAGTAATGGGGTTGCGAATGGCGAAAGAACCCTTTGTCCCCGCCGGATGGCTTAAGGGGCCTGCTCTCGGTACTGCTATATGCGCGCTTCAAGAAGCAACAAATAATCTAGTGAAACCCATCCGCCCATAAATTGCTTGAGACTCCAACAGATGTTTCTGTACGGAGTTCGCAGAGAAGTGGCGATGTGAATGAATGAATTTCAAGTCGGTCGACGTAATGGGCAATTAAATTTGTCAAAGAGTTTTTCACAATTTGTTTTTCATTGTTATTGTGGTTTACCTTTTGATTTCTGTTTCTTTCTTCTGGGTTCTTTTTGTCATTCGAATTGTTTCCAGCCATGTATTGTGGGCTGCTGTAGTAGGCGTTGAGATTGATTTTATGTGCACTGGCTGCGGTTATTACAATTTTTTGTTTTGTTTTTTGAAAGGTTTTTAGGTTGAAGGTTCCAGAAAAATGCTAAAATGAAGCGATATTTGCCATGTAGCACATTGTAAACTTGCCTCTTTTTGTAATAGGCATCTTAATTTCTTACAAGTTCAAGTTAGGCTTTCAAAAGATTAGACAACACTTATTTCTGTGGTATGTGCGTCCTCACCTCACCTCGTATTAAAGAACATAAAGTGTCATTGTTAAAGTATTGAGCAGCTGCTTGTAGGACTGTATGGTTTAATCCTTGGTACGTATGATTATCAAACAAACTAGATTCGAGTCAAAGATAACTTAGAGTTCGTCTGAACCTTAAGCTTTAGGTGGAAGTGAAGCAGTTCCTACTTAGCCTGAAGGTGCTAAGTACTGATATTTTTATAACAGCTAATATCAAGTTCAAAGTAATAAAGCGAGAAGCAAAAATCTGGAACATAAACTTTGTTGAGTTTTGAACTATTTTGTGGTTTCTATGCTAATGACTTTTTATGATTTTTGTCTAGTGCATGTCACTGTATATAGCCACCTTAAAAAATGCAGTTCCAGTCGGACACAACATTTATGATAAAAAATTTTTTAAATGTAAGCAAAAATTTGTCAAAATCGATTAAAACCTTTAATCTAGTGTTTCAGAATTATAGAGTCAGTACAAAAACAACAGGTTTCAATACGAACAACGTATAAAGACTTGAAGTTAGTATGACGTCGAATTATCTCGACTTTCAATCATAATAAACAATCAAATCAACCAATTTTCTAGGCCAATTTTATCACAGGTACTATCCACTGGCCTTTTTTTATCTTTTACTGGGTGCTTTTGACATAAATTTTTCAACAGCGTTCCCCTAACACTTCTCAATTTTCGACCTTGTAAGCATTTAAAATTGAATGCGTCCACAAACCACAAATTCTTAGGTCAAATTGAAATCGTCGACGTATTGTCCACTTAGAATACCAGGGTCACGTCATTATACTGTACAATGATATTAAATGCCCCTGAACAACTCCGGTGTACTCCCAACTACTCATTTTTGTCAGTGAAACTATGAAACGAAGTGACCAACCGAAATTATGCCTTCAAGCAGGATTATCAGCGCAAATTTACACAGAAAAAGACTCGACTCTAAGATCATTTTCTTACTGAAACTATTAGGTGTACAACTTCCGACGTTTTGCGATAGATGGAAATCGGCTTAGCCGTTCAAGAGTTAGAAAAATCCTATGGGCTTTTAAATCGGCTCTATTAATATTTGCGATTTGAAAGTTAAGAACGGCTTGACCGATTTGGTTGAAATTCAAAAGGTAAACTTCTTATCTTGCAGACATGGCTTCCAGCTACATTTTTCTTCGATGAATTGAGTTTGACTACAACTTACGAGTACATGTATCGAATGATAAAAAACGTTGGTATTCAACGTACACTTTTTCTGATCTTCCCAAATCCCGCATTGGCGATCTGTTTTTTTCCCAGAAGCAGGTAGGGGCAGATTGAAGTGGATCAAGAATTTCTTAGGGATTAGTTGTTGGTTAAGTGAAACGATTCGACGATTCACGAGAAGATTAGATCAAGTATTTTTTGTATTTACCGCTTTTGCATTAGAAGAGATCTAAAATTGCAATGTAAGGAAAAGCAGTAGTCGTTTTTTTAAGCAGTACCCGAGGTCCATAATAGTAACTCCTAACATAAACAATTTACTAACAAGCTCTTAAATATACCATTGGATCAGAAGCATTTGTAAAGTTGTAAAGTTGTATACATTTTGAAGCCGAGGCAGACGAAGTGGCGGGAGCAGCTAGTTAATACATATAAATTTAATTTTCAAACCGGACAATTGGTGTGTAGACGATAGCTAAAATCATTTAACAACTAGCCTACAAGTTATTAGAGCGATGCTAACCAGTGTATTGACAACTCCCTTAAAGGTTGACGATTATAAATCTGCACTAATCATTATAAAAATGTCTGCACCTGTTATATCTCAGGCTAGGATCATTAACACTTTTAGTTTAAAACTTACGATAGGCTGAAAACGATTAAAATCTAGGCAAAACAAACAGCAATGACGGAAAAAACGTTCAAATTTATTTTTTTTACTATAAATTTCTAGTTTCTACAGCCATTGACCCTTACATCAATTGCTAAAATTTCTGGTTAAATTATGAATTTTGTCCACAATCCTCTTTTATCAGTAACTTAGAGGCTTATGATGTCCAAGGTCAGCGCTGTCCTCTGCAGTCCTTAGTATCACTTCTTCCAATTTAATCACAACTGCAACTTACGTTCATAGCCATGAGCTTAATCAGCTTAGTGCTACACTGCGGACTATAATGGCCCGTCCAACCACACCACAGAATTTCTACTAGTCAGCCTCTTCGCTGACATCATCCTTTCGACCACCTTCGACACTACGCCTTTAATCACAAAACAAACGAAACAAAAACCCACCCGACAACATTCACACACCAGAGAACACTTTTAAACGACTAATTTCCTGCATCGAACCAAGAATGCAATTAAACTTTTCGGATTGGATGCGGAAAACTTCATTTGAAGTTCTCAGGCTCAGGCTCAGACTAAAGCGCCGGATGGATTTCGTTCTCCTTTGCGCCACACCGGTTCTTTATGCGCGATCCCGTCTTCGTGTATGTTGTGACTTTTCCTTCTTGATGGTAGCGGCGTTGTTCTCTTTGCCGTGCACCGTAATCGCTGATTACAATCCGACACATTCAACTCCTTAAAGGATTTACGCGGAAGTGGCAAAAGTTTTTGAGGGAAAACCACACGACTGTGTATGTGGTGCATTAGAGCGGGTGGGTTGGTTGGTGGCACTGCACCTGTTCGAGGGTGCAGTGCCGAGTGCTCTTCTCAAAGTCAACTGCAATAGCAAAGCGGCAGCGAAGTGACAGGTAACAGCACCGGGATGGGTGTTTATTACGTGTACGTACCTTGAACCTGGAAAAAGTATTTTAGAAGTCGTTATGAAGTTCGTTGGAGTCACTTCTCAGGCAAACCGGATGAAGTGGTGCAGCGGAGGGAATTGGCACGTGATTTGTGCGTAATTTGGAGGACTAATTTTTAAGAGAAGGGGTGCAAACGCAGATGAGAGCTCTTTCGACGGTATTTTGGCGAGTCGGACTTTGCTTCAGCAATTTCGACTTACATTTTGTGTGTTTGTTGATATTTTTACAAAGCGATGAAAAATGCATTATTTTGTCGACCAAAAGTGCTTGATTGCGGTGTACAACTCGCGACCTTGTCCAGGAGCCCATAAGTAAATAAACGAGCGGCGCACAGTGAGAAAAATGAGTAAAATATGTGAACATTTAGTCAAAATTTTATGTCGAAAAAACGGCTTTTTGGACCACACACTGTATATAAGAAATGTTTGATGACAGCAAAACCACAAAAATTTTCAAATTAAACGCTGAAGTGCTTACGAAACTCATCATTCTTTTAAGAACAATAAGAGATTCAATGAAAATTTTCACAACATGTGCATTACTTAATCTGATCGAATTCGTGTTTGGTTTGGTTTTAACTACTTTTTTGTTCTTAAGAAGTTTTCCAGCGCTAAGAACTTTATATATAACCAATTTTTACGCTTAGGTTAGGTTAGGTAGGCAGGCTGACAAGAATATTTGTTCCTGCCTCACTTGGGGCCTTGTGGACCACATGTGTTACCCATAGGCGGGAAAGGTGTCCCCCTCATCACTCGCGGTGGCCTATTTCACTGTGTCCTCGGTCCATTTGGTCTTGCTCAGATACCTGAACGGATTCTTTAAAGGTAGTGAGTTAATCTCATTAAGGTCTCGAAAGAAGTGTCTTCCTAATGCTCTAAGGCTCAAGTTACAGAGGCTGGGGCAGTGACAGAGGTAGTGTTAGGTGTCTTCCCGCTCCTTCTCATCAGCACAGCCCCTGCAAACAATTTTAAGCTTGCTTTGGTGCAAAAAAATTACCAAGTTAGCTTTTTAACCAGGCCTGCCTAATTTCTTCTTGTAAGCAAATGTTTGATAAGCTATTTCTTGGATCACCTAAAAATGCAGAACCATCTAGAGCCATCCGTCTTAAAGAGAAGGGTCATTAGGTCTAAGGTATAAAATAACACTTTTCTTGCAAAAATAACTTTTGGTAATATGGTGCGCTCTAAATAAATTTTTTTAAAGCTTACAATGGTTTTGAAAATCTTCAAATTCATCATTACATCTTTCAGCTCAGGTGTGAAGCAATTTTTTTACCACAAACGAAGCTACGAAAGCTGTTCGATAAATCAATGACTTTTTAGAAATTAAAGATTTTTAGCAAAAAATTAAAACTCCCAAAATTACTGGTCACTTTGGTGGACAAGGTTTCTAAGCATATGTTTTATGCTTAAAAACCCTGACCCGCTAAGCTAAATTTTGAAGTTTATAAGTAATGTCCACCTAAATCTCCCATTTTTCTCATTGTGCGACGCAAGACGAGATCCTGGTGTATCAGAGACTTAGCCTACTTTATTGTCTAAATCAAGCTGTTGTGTTTAAGTTTGTGGTATTGCGAAAGACACCTACTTTTATAAAAGCCTGCATTCACTGAATAAACACTACTGACAATCCTCTTGGAGTATTTCTGTCATGAAAAGCTTTCACAATTCGCTCTGCGGAACTGGCATTAAACAGTAAGTCCCCTTCACATGTGTCAAAATTATAGCGCGCATAACACATTGGAGGCGCGCAAAGGCGAAAAAACGAAAAAGCTAGGCTCTGGCCCTTAACGGGCTGTTACGCCACGCAATGTCCGTCCATGGGACGCCGTGCGATGATCAGCAAATATGTCATGGGCATGCTTGAACTGCGTAACAGTCCATATAGGGCGAACGTCTGGCTCTTTCGCAGTTGCATACTTGGACATTTTTCCCCTTACATCTCGTGATTCGTGTGATTGACTGTTAATGATCAACAACGATCTTTTACTTTACAACAGTCTATATATCCTAAAGACAGCTAAAAGAATTCGAAAAAGAAATCCGAACATTTATTTCATCTCTACGTTTGAAATAAGTCATAAGTTTTTCTGTTCGACCACCCGCAATACTTGCTTTAAACGCTCTTAAAACAGCCCCCAAATCAAAACAACTTCACACACGGCGATCTCCTAATTTCATCATCACCACCTAACGGAAGCCGAAAAAGATTGCAAATTAAATATTTATCCTTCTCACATCCTTGTAATGGAATCAGTCATTTCTTATCGTCCCGCAGGCAAATGCCACGAGACTAAGACCTTCACGTTTCGTTCGGTTTGTGGTCGTCTGCGGATGTTTTCACTCCCTTTCCTTCACTACGTACACCCGGGGTAATTTTAATCTTCGATGTGCAAAGCCAGCATTTGGAAAATATTTGTGGTATTTCCGCATCCAAGGATCCATATGAATTCGTGTTTTTCCGGAGGAAGCACTCCACTTCTCGCCATTCTTTTTTTGTCAGATTCAACAGACGATGCCAGGGAGTGAACATCGCCGGCAACGTCCGCGTACACATCTCCCCTCCTGAGGAGAATGCACGGACCGGTTCACAGACAGTGAACCGAATTTCATTTGGTGTCTCAGTGCGGAACTAATCCCCAAGCATCCTTCTATTTGGGCATTCGTCTCCAGGTAAATATTTGATTTTTGCATTAAAGTCAATTTGCTTTCATGATTCCGTAATTCATTGTTTGCCCTCTTGTGTTCTGTCCCAGGGGGTGTTTAATTTTGCTCATCCTTCGCTTAATTCACTTGAATCGGGTGATGAATACGAGGAAGATGTTGAGTTCTTTGCTCTGCTTTTGATTAATTTCGGTTGGCAGACGTCACAAATGGACGGGAGGGATGATGGGACCATCAACAGGTGTAAGGATCAGGCGAAGTGAGCAGCTGGTGACTCAAAGTTTTATAGATCTGTTTAACAGAACTAAACGCCCATTGCCATGATTCCATGTTTTGGTTTGTATCTCACCAAAATCCTTGATTGTTCTTTTTTTCTATATTGCTGGAAATTCCTCATACGAGTAAATTTAACTTAAGTTATTTTTCTTAATTTGATGACTGTTACCGCGGCGTTCGAAATTAACCTAGCTTTAACCAGAAATAAAAGTAATGGAAAGTTGTGTTGGAACCTGGAATCAACAATTTGGAAACTAGTTCTAGCGCCATCTGGTCGTGAGATTTGAGTCCGATTAGAGATATAATCTTCGCAGTTCATTGCCGGGTAGAAATTCGTTATCAAGTTGTTTAATAATAAGTTTTATTTATTGTTTAAAAAAAAAACTGGGTGGGCAAATACATTTTTAAGGGACTTCATATATTTTTTACTTCGTTAAAATATCTTCGTTTCACTGAAGATGCGTTCGATCGCTTCAAACACACAACCAGAACTTAATTTTATTAAAGCTAAAATACACTTTAAAGAATTTCTGTAAAACAGCAAGCATGATAAAAACTACATAAAGGGAAAATATTGGAATTTATGAATCTCAGTTCAATGTCCTGCTAAGTGCCTTTCGACTCCAACAACGATTTCCTTACAATTTCAGTTTCAATTCTGAGATACATCCCCGCAGACGATTCGCTTTCAATTGCACTTGTCTCCGATTGTCGTCGAGCTCCTTCGCCATATTATTCCTGCTCCATCAGATCCTTGGACATCTGAAGTGTTTATTGAAAATGATATTCCGATATTCGAGCTGCTTCGCCTTCGGTGGCAACTTTACGGTCAGTCGCACACAGAGTTGCATTTCAAGAGTAGATATTTGAAATCACTTTACCGTGATCCAATCGAACCTCCCCTCTCATAACACCCACTACAATAGTTATTCGCATACCGAGATTCCAAAGGGTCCGTGTGTTACCTGCTTGGACAATAGGACATTTTTCTTCATGAACTTCATCCCTCTCGAAAACCCTCGAGGGGTGCTAAAACTAACACGCAATTATAAATAATTTGAGTGTAAACACTAATTTCCGGTGACGGTAACTAAAAGCCGGACGAGGAAATCGGAGGACACCCGCCGTCATCGTGAGATGTCGGCGACCGAAGGGGTGTGTAAACATTATAACTTTGTTAATGAGGGTTGCCGAAACCTTTTTTCGTTGTTTCGGCACTCAACGCTTTGCTCCCTAAGTGACCATTAAGTTGAAAAATTAAAACCATTTTTTGGTTTTGAAACTTTTGCCATCATTAAGAGGATGGCGAGTGTGTTTGTGCAATGGGGGAAATGATTCAATTATGTGGTGTCCCTTTTTGTGGAGCCACAAAAAAGAAGTTTGTTTTGTTAATGGGGATAGTTCCCGGGCTTTTCTGGGGAAGTGGAGTGCAGTTTTACCTGTAAAAGCGACATACTAGCTGTTGCTTCCTGTTCCTGTTCAGCTTGTCGACGCACACTGTTCAGCTTTAAAAGGTTACTTCTGCAGTAAACTCTCGATAATTCGAACCTCTATATTTCGAAAACCTCTGTAAACAGTCCCCTGAAAAACCTCTATAAATTGAAGATAACCTAATAAATGTAGTCACCTCGTTAATTCGAATTAATTTTTGAGCAAAACAACATGAAGACCCCTATAATTTGAAAATGTTGTTGATTCGAAGTCAGGTTTACTTTTTTTCTTCAAAAAGCGTAAGTTGACGCATTTCTTATTCGAAAACCTCTACAATTCCAAGTTTTTTTTTCTGGTCCCATGAAATTCAAACTATCGGAAGTTTACTGGATCTTGTTTTCAATTTTTTAAAATTGAAATAAAAAAAAAATATAACATATTGCTAAGAATAAGTTTTTAAACTTGTTTTCACTTTTTTTCTCTGTGAGATGTTTGCTCATGTTCAGGTTCTTAGTAAAGCAAACTCCGACGTATTTGAACTACTTCACCACTTATATTCTTTCATCATTGTGGTGCCTGTGCTCATTTCCGCATAATTTTCAAGTAGCAATCTGAAGTCGGCAGCAAAAAGAAAAGTTTATGTTTACGCCTGCATACTCAATTTCTGCTATAATGTTTTTTAATGATGAGTGCAAAAAATTTTTGACGCATTGCCTTTTCAAACTGTTGCGTTGATAGTTCCATATAAATTTTGCAAAACGCATCTAAATTTTAGCGACATTTCTTTCTGGAAAAGCTTGAACTTGAATTTTAATAAGTGAATTTTTTTACTGTGTCATCGGAGGACCGAAAGGATCGAAAATAAGGCAATCGGTTTTTATTTCTCAATAGAAACAAGTCGTCGATGGAGCGAAGCACAAAAAAATCATCTATGGAGGTTAGGGCTTACTTTATATGGCAATAAACTTTTTTTTTTTCGAAATTCGAAATATAAACCCTCTAGTTGTATTCAGGTCTAAATTCAGTTTGGAGCTCACTCAGTAGATTATTTAAATTTATTCAAGGACCAAATTGAAGTGTATTTTTTGAATGTAGTAAAGTCTTATATTCTGTGATAAGACGGTATTACTGCATCCTAAACGTCAATACAACTACTTAGCAACGGATTCAGATTTGAAAAGATTGACAGATTTGTGAGATTTATAAAAACTTTGCCAAACTCTAATCCAGTCCGGGAATAACTTATCATTGACTGCAATAAATCCATCGGTAGAAGTATTCCACCTTATCACTGGATCAAAATACGTGTAACATTTTTCAGCCTTCTCCCATTCGAGTAAGCAGAGTGCAGTAAAATAAAATTAAGTTGTTTCAGTGCAATTCGCTCGTTGACTCCGAGTGAAATCAAGCAAGCTTCTATAAAACCGATGAAACTGCAAAACACTATTCGCCGTGTAATAAAATAAACATTTCCACACTCGGCTAACCTGTAAGTCACCACACACCACCAAAAAGTACCACTCGTCGGGCAGGTCCTCGTGACTGGCTTCCCTCCAGTCCAGATTATGTGGTTGGAATGTCCTTCGCTGTGCGGGTATGTAACAGGTCTGAGCTGGACAATAAATTATCAGCAGCAAAACGCAACACAAATAGAATTGTAAATAGTTGCAAATATGAAATTGCAAATGTTTTGTGTGTGTGTGTGTCTAGAAAATGAAATTGAAAATTTTATTTAATCCCACCCATCATCACCCTCGAAACTCGCCAAACGTGCCACTGAGTACAGGCTAATGAGTGGGTGAAATTATTTAATCTGGGATTGATTTATTTATAGTGGAGTGTTTTATAGACACACGTGTTCAATTAGGTGGTGATTACAGCATTTAATGTACTGCAGGTGAGCAAATTCATGAATAACTGGTGACCGTGTGGCGTGAGTGATGTTTTATTTAGTGCTTGTGATTTCGACGGCAATGGTGTTATAGGCAAATGAAATGTGAGGTGTATTTGACTGAAATTAAAAATTAAATTGTGTTTTCTACATTAAATGCTATCGGTGAGCAACTAGTTTGTGAGGGATTATGGTCCATCGACTGCCAATGAAGGAGGAATTTGCTAAAATTCGAGTTTGAAGATTTTTTTTCTCTCCCTTTAGAGATAACTGAGCTTTGAATACAGTGGCGGTCGAACTCAATCAACACTCTCTTTCATATTCACATCATTAGAAAGTTTGTACCATTTTTATTGTTAAATTGAATGAAACCATGAAGTGTCAGAAATAAACATTAGCCACCAATCTTCATGTGTTGTTGAATAGAAGAGTGCGGTCTTATTTACTCTTATTTATTAGCAAATTTTAAGTAAATGAATTTATCCGTTTCGTTTCATATTTAAAAACCAGATCTTTCATATTTCGCCAATAAGCTCCATTTTATCTTGGAATCTGAAGAAAGTCATCCTTTTTTTTAATTCTAGATAGTTTTGTTTTGGGGAATTAATTTTGGATTTTGAAGTGACTGCAACCTCGTTGCAAAACCAACCAGTTGTGTATGTCTCGTAGATCTTTTTCCTCAATTACTTAAATCAATTATTTTGAAAATCTGCATTTAATGTGCTTAAAAACTTCGAGAATCATACAAATCTTAACAATAATTTCAAAAACGCTTCAATTGCAGAGCACTGCATTCGTTCACAAGTCCTGAAAGCCCACCATTCTCTTCGCCGCCGACCGCCGATAGGCCCGGATAAGTTACCAAGTCAAAGAACTAAAAAAAAAAGTCTCCAGTTTTATGCTTCTTTTTGAGCCACCTCCATCTCTGGTATGATCCCATCCTCGTTGGCCTTCTGCAGGCGCTCCATTTCTAGACGCTTTCGTCTTCTCATCCGCAGATTCGTCAACAACCGTACGGTGCAGAAGTACACCAACTCCACGATACTCAGAGTCGAGACGCCCATAAAGAGTCCCAAAAGACCGCCGCAGTTGGCCAAGAAGTCAGTGGTGCCGTACAATTCGGAGCGTTTCGAAGTCAAGAATTGCGCTTCCTTGAAAAAGATTGACAAGCGAGACATGCGGGTGCTGAAAAAAGAGACGTAGAGAAAGGGAGGAGGTTGAAGTGTCTATGTCCTACCCAGGATTATCCTTCATGTAGTTCTCCTCCTTGAACGCACGGAATTGTGATGCATAGTCGTAGTCAGCCTGAGAGATCTCAGCCTCGTAGGCAATCGAGGTACATGCTGGCAGGCAATTGCAGTCAGTCTTGCCACGGAAATTCTCCGCAGACGTCGTAAGGCCCTGCTTAAATTCCCTCAGCAAGAGAGCGTCCTCTGCTTTATTCATGCACTCGATCTTCGCTGCTCCGCACACCGGAATCCCGGTATATCCTGCGAAAAAGGAATCACTAAGACGCACTTTGAGAGGTCACAGACTTACTAGGCATCGAGAACTTGACGCATCCGCATTCCTTCAATGTGAAGTTCGAGAGGCACTCCAACTCGCAGTTGCTTTGTGTGTAGACCTTGAAGTACCTTAAATACCGCTCCCTCTGGAAATAGCACTGACGCCTTCAAAAAGAAAAAGAAGAAACATTTGCAGATAGAGTCCTAGACTAACCATGCATGTCCATACCGCATGGGCTCATAGTGCTTCAGTCCATCCGACGTGGTGATGATCTTCGGTTTGATCGAGATAAGCACCTCCTGGTCGAAAGGGATCCTGAAATACTGTTGCGATACCTGCGGCACCTCTCCTGGTGTGTGCAAAAGGATCTTGAAGCCCTGAACTGGACCACGACACAACTGGTCGTTGTCCTGATCGATTCCTTTGAGAACCAGAAACAAGCCGGCTCTCGCTCCAGCGCCCAACACACGGTAAGGATAAGTGTCTGGCCCAGCCTCCAAGTTATAGCCGTCTTCTAGATTCCACTGAACGGTCTCGTTGTAGTCTCCGCCGAAGATGATGTCATCTACTAGCCTGAGAACAGTCATTATTAAGCCGCTCAGAAGTTCTCCCTATTTACACTTACGCCTCGTCTCGGTAGATGTCCTTCGGATCAAAGGCATTAAAGCTGTAGCACAGTCCTTCCTCCGTAAGCATTTTGTGGAACTTGTCGCAGTAGCTGTCAAAGTTTCGCCACTTGCAGTAGAAGTATGTTTCGTTGAACACCGGCGAAGTTTCCTCCATGGCGCTGATTAGTTCTGAACCGTTAGCGAGTGTCTTTCCGTAACCAAAGCCGGACAAGAGATGCGACAAACAGACTTGTGATATCGCTTCCATGTAATAATCCCTGAAAAAAAAAAAATTCCTCGATAGAATAGATATGCAAAGCCTTCGCATCGTGTCCTTACTCCTGCTCCGACATCGCTTCCTCTTGAATGAGCTTCCAGAACATCTCGGTAAAGTTAAACACACGTTGCCGAGACTTTGTTTCAGGGCACACGGTAACCGAGGGAAAGGGAATCTGCCACACGGGCGTGGACTTCTCTGCGAAGCTGACAATCACGGGGTTGTTGTTCCACTTGTTCCAAATATTCATCGTGAGCGAGGTGCAGGTGTAGATCGATAAAACGAACACACATATCCAAAAAATTCTGAAAAAAAAAATGTAAAGAGAATTAATTGAAAGGATTAACCGAATAAACGCGGCGTCGAGGGATACATTTTGTTGGTGGTCGGTACTACGAATTCAAGGTCCCTAAGGGTCGGGTGAAGTCAGCCGGCAAACGGGCGGGAGAGTATGGCCTCATTTTGCGGTGATGTCAAGGACTCCAGGGTATTTTGAGTGGATGGCATGGTCTCGACTTAAAGAACTACATTAAACTGAAATGGTGGCAGAGAATGCTTTTCTGGATGAATTGAATTTTGGTTGCCCAGCAAAAGAGTGAAGAGTGAGGAATGTTAAAAAAAAACCTTATTAAAACTAATCACTGAGTTTTGCGACACATTTTTGGGTATTTGCTTCTATTTTCTTCTTAATTTAAGATGCGTTAAATTAAGATGCGTTAAAAAACAGGCAAACCAAATAAGTTCTGTTTTTGAAAAAAAAAAATGCCTAGATTTTCAAAAACAGAACTTGTTGGGTTACGCTGTTTTTTCCTTTTCCAGATTGATTATAATGATTTCGTTAGAATTTGCCTTCTTATATTCGAAAGATTCAAAAACAAAATGTTGAAGAAACAGAGCTGACTGAATTTAATAATATAAGAAATGTTATCTAATCAGTATCTGTATTGATCTCCTTTTCATCTTCATAATCCGATACATTACAGCTCAATTATTCCCCAAGTTTAAAAAAGTTTTTTTTATTGCAACCTTAAAAAAAAATTTAAATTTTTTAAATTTTTTTAGAATTAATTGTCAGCTCAGTTATCAGTTTACCTTTGAGTTTCTTGATAGGTGCATCTCTCATGCACTTTAAAATTTGAGCTGTGTGGAAAATACAGCAAACTTGCTTCCTTAATTGATTATGAAAGTTTCGGAACAAAGTTCACCCGAATCCGATGAATTAAATTGAAGCGTTTAGGAAGTGTTATTGAACGAATTGTACTGCTACCTAAAAGATTTATTATACCCCCTTCTTTTTGTCTATGATTTAAACGCTGCTCTCATGAATTTCACAACGTCCCTGTTATATTTTATTTGTTGATTGTTATAAATGTAGTCGCGGTAATATTCAGCTTAGCTTAAAACAGCCGTCTCTTTGAATAAATAACCGAGTTATGGAAAGACATTGAGGACTTGTGTTCATCAATCATGTTATCAGTCTTTTTCGTGCAGCTTGGACGTCTTGGGTCTGCCGTTCAAATTGATGCTATAAAAATCGGAGACAAGTTCAACTGTCCGTTAAGTGATTGCCGATTTTATCAGTCTACTACGAATCTATTTGAGTCAATTAAATTAAATGTGTATCAATTTTCAAGTTGACATGTGCTGTGCGGAATAACTTTTCAGTAACGACTGTCTCCCATATTGCAACGAAGAGGTTTCAAAAAGGATTCATTGTATAGTCGTGGTGGTTATCGTATGTTTCCACGTGACAGGATCGGTTGCTTTGTCGGAGGTATTGCTGTCAAGGTAAAAAATGGTATTAGATGCGCGACGTACTCGGTAATTCACCACTATTTCTAGACCACATTAAACAAAGTTATGAATTCAAGTTCACCCTATCTGGCCAAACAATTGCGATGATTTTTCTTTTATAAAGTTTTTGATTAGATTTGATGATGCACTTTGTCCAAAACTCACAAAAGAACCGCACTTATCCCACGCAAAAACTGGATATGACCTACTGCTACTCATCGCGTAGCAATTATTAGGGATGACGCTTTTATGGCGTGCAATATGTGCCCTAAATTGCACAGTGTCAATTATTTCTAGATCTCAATCATTTTAATTAACTTGAAGTGAATGCACATTTGATAAATTAGAGATACTTGCGATAGCTGTTTCTCGTCGGAATTCGTGCGTTTTTGTATTTTGTTTTGAATTGCGAAGTGAACATCTGTTTTTAACGAATGTACTTGAGATACTCGACTCACCTCTCAAGAATCGGTCTCTTCTGCTCTCCCAAGTACTTAATACCGTGAATTGTACTGTTGTCGCAGTACTCCGAAAAGATTCCCCACGCTGCCTGGTACTTGGTTCCGTATTTGATCTGCTTTCTGGTGTCGAACTCGGAGCCAGCGTCACTCTCGTTCATAGAAATCGTATCCTTGAAGGCCGTTATCGTCTTTGTGTATAGAGCCGCTCGCTTCCTAAAAGTTTTGATTTGAAGACGAGAAATCGAAAATGTCTTCTTGAAAAATGCTTAAAACCAATCCATCACTCTTACCATTGATCACTTTGGGTGCGAAACGGCTTGCCATTCTTTTCTTCGGCCATTATTAGCGGCGCGTTGTGCGTATGGCTTGGCTGATGCTAGCGAAATGTCTGAAGGTCTGCAGCATGGTTCCGAGGTATTTTATAGCCGCCAGCGCTTTGCTATGAATAAGCAGGGAGTGCTTGCCATTGAGTGTATTCCCAAATTATTCAACGGGGAATCGCACTGGCACTGGCATTGCTGGCGTAAGCTCGGTAGCACTTAAACCCCCAGTGACCAGTGGGTTGCAAGTGTCTGTGTATTTCGTTTTCAAATAGACGGGGGTGTATGATAAGTGTAATTCAGTTCTATATGAGAAATTAACAACATGTCTCATTAAAGTGGCACACAAGTTGATTAATTAAGAAGTCAGGTTGTGGTAGGGACAAGGTGGACTTTTTTTTTGCATTGAAATTGGGGTTAATTCCTTTATAGAACTTGGATGGAACATAGGTCCAGGCAAAAGGACACACCTCTTGATCTTTGTGTGCATATGTGCACATACACACTCGGGATGGTTTATTGTAAGATGTGGAAATGGAATTATTTACATCTTAAGAATCTTTAGATCTAGATTGCTGGTATCTATGACTCGACAATTTTAAAATAACTTGTTTATAAGAAAAAGTTTATAAAAAAAAACACAAGAACCAGAGACTGCAGTCAACTAAGTCGTACAACAGTCTTTTCAATGCCTAAAAATGTTTGCAACTGTAGTGCGGATATGCTTCGTCTGAAAATTTTCTATGCGAGCGTCGGTCGACATAGAAGGCCTTCCATTGAATCATTTTTTACTGGTTGAAAAATTTGATAATAGAAATTGGAAGCTCCAAAATTGTATCCTCGTAATCTTCGGAAAGCAAATTGCATTCCGATTACAAATCTAATTTGGTTTTTAAAAGACATGCGGCCAAATTAAAAGCAAAAAACCGGTCAAGTGTGAGTTTTACTCACCCGCCGAGGATTTCGTTCGCAAACAGATTAGTAGTTAAGACTTAATATAAGTCTAAGAAATCAACAAACTAAAATAGTCAAATCAAATTAAACTCAATTCACTGTTCATTCACTAAAATTCTTTCATTTCGAACGAAACTGAACAAAAGAAAATCCTTTTCCATTTGCTGATCGCGCCAACCGTGTGAAAATTGCTTTGGTGCATTTAGGGGACACTGAGACTGCCGTCAGTTCATCGTTTTTTGCGATGACTGATTCGATTTAAATCGTTAATATCTCGAAAAATTATATGAAAATAATTTTTTTACATAATATTTTATTGTTCTTTCACTGAGATCTACAAAATGGCGTTTTCGGATCTTCAAAATTCGAATGTTGTTGTTTTTCGGTTTTTGGCCAATATCTCGAAAACTATTAAAGCCAGAGTGCTCAAACCAATTTTAACACAAAGATTACATCAAGATCTACATTCTAGATTTTTTTCAGATTCTTAGACCAACGGGTGTGGAAATGCGAGGGGGGGGCGCCTTTTTTTCGACTTTGAAGCTTAATATCTCGAAAACTTAACTTCCAAATGAAAAGTTCAAAATGAAAACTCTATTTTATTTTGCAGGACCTATCCGATGGTACCTCACTTAATATATTGTTGTGAATTTTTTTTCAAAAAAAGTTATTAATTAAATTACTTTAGTATGAATAAAAAATCATACACAATTTTTGGATAATTTTGGGGTATTGCGATGAGTTGCCCCATAACTCCAATTTTTTTCAGATTTTTTGGTGAAATATTCTAGAAAGTAAGGTGGGGGACACGGTACGCAAGTCAGTTTTCGGCAATTTGTTGGCTAATAACTTCTTACCAATAAGAGTGAGATGATTACTACAGTACAACTTTTTGATCTAGCTATCATGCTCTTTCCAACGATACCCATATCAAGGAACTAGTAAAAGAAATTTGTTTTTTAAATTTAGTATTGGTACTAAGCTTTTCGCTAGTATAAAATTTTCTTAAAATTTTTTTCCTGAACTTTCTTTGGGCAAGTGAAATACGTCTTTTAGCCAAGTTTTATTTCTAAATTCTTAGTGGTTCGCCAATTACCGAGGTTATGGCCTAGTGACAGACAGACAGACATTTTCATAATCAGGGCACTGCCCCCTTTCCAATGACACCCATATCGACCATCAAAGTGAGTAAACGTTTTTTCGGGCGTTAGTATTAGTACTAACTTTTTCTTTAATCTGCGACTAATTCCTAAACGGGTGCATGATTTATTTTTGGGTTGCCTAGATACACCTTCAGTCCAAATTTCATCCCTTAACTACAAAGGACTTAAAAGTTATAGTCAAATATGTAAAAGGCGACAGACAGACAGACAGACAGACAGACACCGAAGTGATTCCATAAGGGTTTCGTTATTCCTTTGGAACGAAACCCTAAAACTAAGAGCCTTAAATCAGAGTCTTTGGTAACCAAAAGAAAAGGGAAAACGGAATGAGGTGTGTGCTAACTAAATTGCTTTTTAGAGACTTGGAACCATGGAAACGTGTCTTTAATTAATAAATAAGCAAACGACCCATAAGCGTGTTACTCGGCAACTATGATTAAAATCTTAAGTTTCTCATCGTGGAATACAAACATGAAAAGAATCTCATCGGTATTTTGAAAAATACCGCTGACCAAGTTTTTATTAAGGAAATTCTTCATTGTCATATTATCATCATTATCATCATCATCTTCTTGACTGCGTGTTCCACTAATGGGATCACGGCGGCAATGCACGCAGAAGAGATCTACAGGCAACTCATGAGGAGGTATCCCCATATTATTCCGATTAGGTTAGGTTAGGTTGGTGGGCCGGCGGATGTACCGCCTCACTTAGGTCCTTGTGGACCCCTTGTGTTACCCATTGGGGGTGGTAAGGTGTCCCCCTCCTCACTCGCGGTGTCCTATCCCAGTGCATCCTCGGTCCATTTGGTCCGGTTCAAATACCTGAAAAGATTCTTTAGAGGTAAAGAGTTTATCTCATTAAGGTCTTGGAAGAAGTGTCTTTCTAATGTTCTGTACCTCAGGTGACAAAGGCTGGGGCAGTGACAGAGGAAATGTTGAGTATCTTCCCGCTCCTCCTCATCAGCACAGCCCCTGCAAATATTGTCACCGAGTAGTCCTATCTTAAATAAGTGGTCTTTGAGACTATTGTGACCCGTGATTACACCCACCGCTCTTGCGAGAGACCTTTTGTCATGCAAGAGCAGCACTTTCGTTTTGGCGTAGTCATATTCTGGCCACATAGTCCTTGTTGTTTCACATGTAGATAGCGCTTTCCATCTGTCGTTCGCTAATCTAATTATCTTATCCCCAATCCGCTTCTTAAGGAGGCAGATCGGTGGATTGATCCCTACTATCGCCTGTTCCTTCCCTCGTAAGCCTATCAGCTTCCTCATTGCCAGGTATGTTCCTATGACCAGGGACCCAGCAGAGATTAATCCTATGCTGCGAGCCAAGAGCCCTAAGCTCTTCGCGACAGCTCAGGACCAGCCTAGACTTGATCTCCGTAGCGGAAATCGCTTTTATGGCCGCCTGACTGTCAATAAAAATGGTGATATCAGCCGGTGGTATCGCCAACATTGATATCATTCTGGCCGATTCCATGACTGCCAGGACCTCCGCCTGAAAAACACTGCTACAATCCGGAAGTGTGATTGATCTTCGCATGTCCAACGCTTCGGAGTATATGCCCGCGCCTGTTCCTTCCTCCATCTTCGAACCGTCAGTATAAACCGCTACTGTCGAATTGCTGATGGGTGCCATCTCCTCCCACTCCTCTCTTGGGGGGAAGGTGCAAACAAAGGGTCTGTCAAAGTCGGTGAGTGGCGACGTATAGTCGCACTTTATGCCTGTGACAGCCATCTTTCTCAAGATGCTCGAGTGTCCTGTAGTGCTGGATTTCCAATGGCCTATGCTATTGATCCTTAGTGCACATGCAGAGGCTGACTCAAGCACAAATAAGTCTAGAGGTAGCAGGTGCAGTATGGTTTCGAGCCCCGCGGTGGGAGTTGTACGGAATGCACCAGTCGCACCCATGCATGCCAACCTCTGAATTTTCGTCATAGCCTTACAGTGTGTAGCCTTTTCCAAAGCTTGCCACCAGACTATATTACCGTAAGTTAGAATGGGTCTAACGATGGCCGTGTACATCCATAGGATTACTTTGGGGTTTGGTCCCCATTTCCTCCCGAACAACCTGGCGCAGGTGTAGAACGTATTCGCAGCCTTTTTAATTCTCTCCTGGACGTTTTTAGACCAGTTGAGTTTCCTATCTAGGATCACCCCTAGATATCTTGCACTCTCCGCTAGTGTTAGCGGAGGGATTAACCTCTTATTCGTGAACAGTACCAGTTCAGTCTTTTGGGGGTTAATACCTAGTCTGCATTTCTTGGTCCACTGGGCTAAGCTGTCTAGGGAGTTCTGCATAATGTCTGCAACTGTTGGTAGGAATTTACCTGTTGCTAAGATGACTACGTCGTCAGCGTACGCAACAGCCTTAGTCCCCAGTTGTCCGATACTCTCTAAAACCTCAATATTATTCCTATTACAATTCATGGGTAATTAACAAGAGCAGCAAAACTTCTGACTAGCAAATGTAAAGAAATAAAATTGCAAAGTTTGCGAATCTTAAATACTTTTGAATAGAATAAAGATAGATCAAATAAAACAGAACTAGTAATGAAGATTATAATTATATATGTAATATATAATATAGTTGTCTAATGATATTATCAGGATCAAAGCTGTTCAGGATATCGTTGATAGAAGAGGTTGGGTTGGAAAATCTATTATTGGTTAGCAAGCGCCAAGAATATGAATAGGGTCTAAGGCTGAATGGCATTTGGAACAAGTCGCAATGTTTTAATTGCTTAGAAGATGTTGATACATGTGAGTGAATGTGTCCTTACCTCCATCTGACGAAGTAAGTGCTCAGCTGTGGCTCGATAGATTTGTAAAAGTGCTCATAATTGAACCAGTTTTATAGGATTTATAGTTTTTTTTTTTCTTTTGTTTTCGTGGGTTGGTGAGAGTCTTTAAAAGACACTGTGGGACGCCGTGTACACATAGTAGTGTCAGATTTCTACTAACTAAACTAACCTTTCCCTTTTTTTAATTAAATAACTACGACTAAGTAGCTCATGCGTTACATTTTCATTTTAAAACAATTACTTGATGAAAGTGACGAAAAACTTTTAACATGCAGAATGCTCCACGTTTAATAAGTTTCTGACACGTTTAATAAGTTTCTGTCTTCATGCTCTCCATTTTTAGGGTTTCGTTCCAATGGAATAACGAAACCCTTATAGAGTCACTTCAGTGTCCGTGTGTCTGTCTGTCTGTCGCCTTTACATATTTGCTAATAACTTCTGAGTCCTCTGTAGTTAAGGGATGATGAAACTTTTAATGAATGTGTATCTCGGCAACCCAAAAATAGACCGTGCATTTTTTCTGGAGTAAGTCGAAGATTACAAAAAAAGTTAGTACCGATACTAACGTTTGAAAATCTCTTACTAACTTTGATAGTGAATATGGGTTAATTGGAAAGGAGGGCGTAGATTACAAAAATTTCTGTCTGTCTGTAAGAAATGAAATTTCTACAGATGATGTGTTTCACTTGCCCAAAGAAAGTTCTGAAAAAAACCTTTAGACGGCATTATTAGCGAAAAAGTTAGTACTAATACTAAGATCAGAAAACAAATTTATTTTCTTAGATATTTGATATACGTATCGTTGCAAAGAAAATTGTTGCTAGATTGAAAAGTTGTACTACAGTTAGCACCATAGTCTTATTGGTAAAAAGTTATAAGCCCACAAAACTTTGAAAAACCGACTTGTGAACCGTGTCCCGTTCATGTCTTGCTGTTCTTGGCTTGGAACTTCTCATTGACTTTGCGCAAAACCTTACACCATCCGCCCGAACCTATGATAATAAATTTACTTTCATCGGTAAATATTAGAGAATTCCAGAAAGTAGAATCATCTTGTCAATGATTAGCAAAAGGTCAAGAACAATTAGTATACAGTAAAACATGGAGGAGGTTATGTAATGGTATAGGGTACTATGGTAGCATCTGGGGTTGGAAATGTTTGTCCATTGATGAAAAAATGGGATTATCAAGATAAATTTGCCTAAAAAAGTTAGCAGGGTCGGCTTGAATGGGTTATTCATGCACCAACAGGATAATGACTCTAATAAAAATGCGCTTTAAGTCAACGAATTGCATTGCTTTGTAGTGCAGGAAACTAATTCAAAACTCTACCAAAACTCAGAAATGTGTTAATCAATTAAAATCAAGCCAATTTACATATTTTTGGACGTTTTTGGGAACATTTGGACCGAAATATCAGACAGCATACAACAAAATCGGAATTTGTTCTGAAATCACTCTGCCAGAGGTCCAAAATCACTCCAACAATTACAAAATTTGGTGAATTCGATTTCATTTGCCAATTTTAAATTGTAAAGCGTCGATGAACGATTCATTCTAATCACTTAACTCTAAAGCTTAGTGTCTATTTCTTCCTTTCTTTGTTTTATAAAAAGAACACAATTCGTTTTATAAAACGAACAGCCGACAATCTCTTTGCTCATTAATTAGACTTTGAATCACACACCGGGCACTGACTCCCATACAGAGCTTGACAGTTGTCTTACCAATCCCATTGCGCCATTGTCTTGGCCGATTTACTTTAATTTTCGTTTAATTCGAGAACACTAGACCGAGACAGGATCAACAAAAATACGAAAGCACCTCGTCTAAATCTCATTAAAATAAATGATCTGCTTGTAATCCTTAGCCGAAGTTATCGCACAACTAGGACCAGGACCAGGATTAAAACAACAAAAACACAGGCACACATATAATCAGTCGGATGGGTGGATGTCGCTGCCTCATCTCGTGGTTGTGTCGCTTAACATCTCCCCACTCGACGCGCTCACACACACACCCATGTCGTTTTTTGATGCAACAACAGCTCCAGTTAACTGCCTACAACTGTATTAAATCGACTTTCGACTCTGTTGCAAACAGGACCCGGTCCCCGGTGTTTTGTTGTCGGGCCCCCGACCACCGCCCAAAAAATGTAAGTAGCTCCGGCAATGTCGGTGATTTAAAATGAACATCGGAGGCAAAATGCAAACATTAGCCGTGACCAAGGACCAAGGACTCAGGCGACGGCCAGAATGAGGACACGAGGACTATTATGGAGACAACGGTAAAGGAACTTGTTAGCTAAAACGTGTACGGGGATACAATATATCCAGGATCCCGTGTGAACCCGAACCCGGGGCTTTGCGGCCGAGTGTGTGGAGCATTTCACTTTTGTTGTCGGTGACCCATTCATATCGGCCGAAAGCTGCAACATGACTCTCTGCTGTAGGATAAGGGGGTTGCGAATTACAGACATGACTTGAGCAGGGCTACCACGCGCTTGTGAGACAAATGCTCTGTGATAGCAAAAAAAGAATACCGACTGACGACGTAAGCACTTAAATCCGCTTGGACGGCTGGGTGGCCGCTTGGTTGGATGGGTGGCCGGCATCAACGCGCACCCGCTAAATTGAGTTATTTTGTCGGAATTAATTGAAGAATCTGTTTAATGCACAAAAACTTTATTAACATTCCATTCCGCACAATTACATTTCACGTTTTGTATTTTGCTGGCGGATCGCGCGTAGGCATCCTTGAGCCAGTGAAAATGGTTGAAATTCTGTGCGCCACCCCAAGGAATGAATGAGAAACCACCCCTTTAGCCACCCCTAGTGTGCCGATGGCAGGACTATTATTTGTACTTTTCTTTCATTTTTTCCTGTTTTTTTTTGTTTTTTTCTTTATGCTTTGTTCTCTCTCATTCGTGGGGATGGGGGTGGTGTTTATTTAAATTAAGTAATAAAAGTGATGGATTTTTTTTGCTCTTGCAGAGGGTGTAGCTCGTGAATTTTTTATTTGTACTCCACTTACATGAGTTAACGTTGGGCTAATACTGGGCTTGTTCTGGTTGTGGAGGCGCGCTGAGAACTTTGCTGAACGCATCAACTGCAGAGTGAGCCGAAGTGTGAAGACTTATGAGCTTTTTATCGGGTGGGGTTGGAAAAACGAGCACTCGTGGAAATGAGACCAGTTCGTGGAAGTCATTTTGAGTTTCTGTGTGGGAATCATTTCCTGTCGTTTATGTTGGCTTTGCTGTTAAGTGAAGGCGGTGAATAGCCACCTATTGAAGTAGTATATTTTTAACACAGTTTCGAGTTAATTTCTGCACTTCGTCACTTCGACGACTCTTAACCCAATCCTGCCAGTTGCAACTCACATGAGTTATGACGTCAACGCCTATAAAGTGCGAAGAAAAAGGCGTTCATTAAAGTTTTCGCAGTAGTGAATAGACATTAACTCTGAAATAAAAGTGTAAGAAATTACCCTGTATTTTTGTATTTCAGGGAATTGGACGCAAAAATTTCACAGAGGCTGGTGTTAGGTGAAACTGCGGTACATACTGTCACATCACCAAAGTATTTTGGCCGGAAGAAAGCAGAACAAATTTTAAAGCTTCCAGGGGCGAATGCTCACTGAGTCATCACGATTTCAAAGCTAGGTTTAGTTCCATCGAACACCTGCAGAAACTGCAGGGACACCATACACCACAAAACGTTATATACGTAATATACATTTAATTTCTTTTTGCTTCATTTGCAACGCCTATTCTAGGGCATGGGAATCGTCTTTTAATCTAGACCAAGGCTTCTGTCAAAGATTTGTATGTAGAAGTTAAAGGTCTAGAAATCTTTGGGAAAGTTGAGTTGAGAGCTCACTTTCTGCAGACACTGTGCTCCTGAGCTTTTTTTACAGATTGTGTCAACACTTTGAATTTTAATATCAAACTAAACATGGAATCAATTTTAATGTGGTATCGAAGCGCAAGTATGTTTCTTTGCGACGTCAGAATGATCTATTTGTGAAATGTAGTGTGCGAGACGGAAATGTATATTTAAGTCTGGAAAACTTTACCGGAATAGCTCCTCATTTTAAAACAATTTCAATTTGACAGAACTAGGTTTATAGCTTGTCTTCAATTTGCTTTAACCACAAGCCACAAAAGTAGTTTTCGTAAATAAACGTACAACTTGATGTAATGGCGGCGCGATCCACCAAAAGCCACAGATAAAGTTCATAGCTTGTCTTGGTTCTGAAATTTTGTCAAAAACATTAGTTTTTTGTTTAGGTAGTCTAAAAAAAGAGGCCTACCAGCTCAAAACGATACAATTGCTGCAAATGCAAAGTATTCAGCTCGAAATAGCGTTTCCTAACTAAGCTTAACTGTGATTTGAAGATATGCCCTTTAAAATTTAGTTCCAGGGCGAATGAATGACTATCCCGGAAGCATATACAATAGACAAAGTTAAGTACTGAATTTTCGCTATAACTAGATTTGAATCCATTGGCAGTAGATATATGGTCTTTAAATTTTAAATGTCATATATCTATATCTATATCTAACCTACCTAAAGATATATGACTTTTAAATTTTAAAGGCCATATATGTTTAGGTAGGTTAGGTTGGGTAGTGGACGGCTGCAGAAGAGAACTCCGAGCCGCACTTAGGCCAGATTAGACCCATTGAGATGCCACCCTGCGGACGAGACCCTGCGTTACCAGTTAAACCAATTGGAGCGCACGAAAATGTGGAGCAGTCCAATGCTGATACAGAAGTATTCGCCGAGATGTGTTCTTCAACGAAGCACTAAGGCATCAGTGGGAAATGGATTCTTCTTCCAGTTCTATTGCTTTTTGCGCAGTTTGTATCTGAACCTCTAAACATTTTTAAAAAAAAAAGAAAATTAAAAAAATTATGCAGTCTTTTAATTTTAAGGACGATTTTTTAAACATTTCATTTTGTTAAAAGAAATTCGTTACAATAATTATTTGTTTCCACGGAAAACTTTTAAAAGCTTGTCGACAGAAGATTGTACTTGAAATTTTATTAATGACTAGCTGACCCGGCGAACTTCGTACCGCCATATCACTTCGGTGTCCGTCTGTCTGTCTGTCCTTTTTTTGTGTATAATTTCGAAGACTTGGCTTACTACAATCGTAGACTAAGGTGTACAATCGTGGACTAAGGAAATGTAATACTGGGAAATTAATTTTAACATTATTTGACAATAATGAGAAAATATCTTTTTTTTTACAATAAAACCATGTATTAAATACTTTAAATATAACTATTGTAAGGCCTTATCATACACAATATTTTTAGTTTTTTTTCTGAGGCAAAAAGAAATACCGCCGATTCGCGAGCATGCAACGTATAATTGCCCATGAGAAAAAGAGGGTAATTCCAGGTTTATTCCACACACTTCTAGTGATTGGCCTTGGGATTTGTTAATTGTCATTACGAATGCTAGGCGCACTGGAAACTGGATACGTTTAAAGTCAAAAGGGAAATCGGTTGGAATTATTGGTATTCTTGGGATTAGAACATCCTCGCCCTTTAATTTTCGTCGCTTTAATCAAAATTCCCAAAATTTCTTTAACGGCGAGTCTTGTTCCATTGCACAATTTTGGTTGATTTAAATTGCGTAACATCACCTTGAGCTGTAAGTTGTGGGGTGGTAATCCTGCCAAATCCAATGAATTTAGGAATTCAGTTGGATAATTTACAACTTCATTTTGATCGATAATGGAATCGATCGACTTAAATGAATGTATTTGTCCATAAATTTCATTCTGGATTTTTATATTTAAACCATCAACATCCTTATTTTTTGCTGCTAATATAGCTCGTTCGCTCAACCAAACATGGTTTTTATAATTTTGCACTGATTGAAAGCATTTCTATCGTATTGGCGTTCTCTTTCAAATTCACGATTGAATACATCATAGGTGATGCCTGCACCTATGATCTATGATCCTAAGTCATGTAACATCTTACCAGACATCATCACGCACAAATCCTCTAAAGATATTAATACCTCATTGTAGATTTCAGCGCAAAGTTCAAGCTCGGGATTTTCCGTTGTTGTTTGGGTGAACTGTATAAATGCGCCTCAATGCATCGGTTGAATATACTTCCACGTATCCTGGTACAGGCTGTCCTTGTTTTCGGTCTCGCTTCACTATCACAGCACTTTCCACGATCGAATATGTCTTTTTTTATTCTGGCCATTCTATACATATAAACATTATCATTCCTTACATTTCTCACATCCTTAATTACTATTCTTGTTTACACACCATTCTACACGCAGTGGGTTTTACCTACTTATTGATTTCATATCAGGCTTTCGTTTTTCACCCGAAAAAATTAGAAAAATAAAGTGTTCCGTTTTGTTTTCCCTAGACCTGAGTTTATCGGAATAAAAGGATACATTATTCCCGAGATCCGATTCCCGGGTCTAGAGATCCTGGAGCAGCGATCTTATGCTCAGCGTCATTGCCACTTCATATTTAAGTCGGTTTTTTTTCTGATACATAAAAAATGCTTTGGAATGCTTTAAAAGCATTTTTGCACCCGAGAAAATTGAATTGGAAAAAACAAAGAGTGTTTGCTTTTTCCTAGACATGAATCCAGTACATAAGATTATCAGAAAAAAGATACGATAAGATCATGCCGAGATTCGATTCGCAGACCTAGAGATCCTGGAGCAACGATCTTATGCCCAACGCCACCGGCACTTCATACGTGAGTCGGTTTTTTTCTGATACATAAACAATGCTTTGGAAAACTTTGATTGCGTTTTTCCACCTGATTTTCTTAACCTTTTTTTTCCATCTCCTAAAAGTAACTAATTCAGAGGAAAAAAATTATCTAATTCAGTGAAGTCGTTCTTGAGTTATAGTATTACATACATTTCGGCGATACATTTTTATTTATATAGATTTATTTAAATGAGTGTAGGTATATGCAACCATTTCTGCCAATGTCAAGTGTAAATACCACGCACTGGTATGAACACACTGATGATGATTCCGTGAGTGAATTGCGTTTTTATACTTCTCACAGGTGTTCAATTTGTCCTTCTGGTGCTCTAAACCACGGAAATACCTATACTCAAATCTACCAGCGACCGATCCCTTTATCGCGTCGCAATCTCGGTTCGGAGGGATTTTCTCATCCTCTTCCTTTTCGGTTACCCCGGCTTATGACGGGGTGTCTCGCACATATTCGCGCCGGCGTGCCGCCTGAAAGCCAAACAATATCATCCATTACCATGCGTCTGGGTTTTCGCCTACGACTGATGGTTGCTTACACTATGCAATTTTGTCGCGTTCGCGATTCACTTTGTGAGAGATTATAATTTAATATGAATTTTCTTGAATAGTAATAAAGTTAAAATTGACTCTACATTTTATTTAGAAAACGTTTATATGGGAAATAGAAAAGGGCTATTTTTAGGGTTTTCTCGGCAGTTATTCGAATTTTTTAAACCTTCCCTAGACCTCCACGAACATTTCAAGACCAAGATAAGATAAATCCGTTCAGCCGTTCTCGAGTTTTAGCGAGACTAACGAACAGCAATTTTTGGGTAAGTTCAGATTAATTAATTTTCTTCCATTGATTAATTGATTTAATAGTTAAAAAATCGTTAGCCTATGTTAACAAATTGACATTAAAAGTGAATTGGGTCTAAAAAATAGTTGTAGGTAGGTTTTTCTAGTTTTTTATTTTTTTAAGTTCTTGTGGAAGTACAGTCAAAGCCATCTAAGTCTAAAATCCCTTTAACTCGCCATTCGCTTCAATTTTCCATACAAAATTCATCCTTTAAGTCGAAAAGCCCTCTAACTCGAATACATTTTTTCGACTTTTGGTCTATTTTCAATTCCTCTAAGTCGATTTTTTGCAAAAAAAATAAACAAACAATTTCCTCTCGCAACTTGTATCAAGCACGCAACTTGCATTGCATGCTCTGACTCTCTCTCAATTTGGCACTGGACGACGAACACCTTTCATTTCATGTTGATTTTTTAGTGCAAACACATGAAGAAATCTGGCGAAAAAGGGCGTTTATTCCTAAACCATATGTGACAATTTGTTTTGAAAGGCATATTTGAAAAGAGCTTTTCTCAAAGCTTCAGAATTTACCAATATTAATTCAATACTCTTATCCATTCAAGAGTTATAACAAGAACAACAACCAATATTGGCAAAATCAATCCACAAAAGTTTTTGTACGGTGAGTAAATTTTCTCATTAAGGACCATTTAAATAACTGTAACTAATTAAGGAAGCAAGTAAATACATCACCTTTGTATACCCGTTGTTAGCAAGTGACAAAATGTAGAAAAGTCTATAAATATGGTAACAAAAGACCATACATATGGGAAAAACGGAACTTAGTTGGAATAAGAGGCTAATGGCTACTAATTTGTGCCAGGAGAGACGAATATCCTAGGTGGTGATATCAAAAAAAACGTCAAAAAGCCAGTCAACAACCCAACTAAAAAAAGGTCACTTCAGGTATGCTGGAAATGGCACACAAAAGCAGAACTCCCCAATTATCAAACCAATGAGCGAGCCATCAAGCAAATACTAGATCAAGAACCGTTTATAACGGCAATAAAAGTGACGAAACAGGTGCAGGAATTCCATAACATCGAAGTATATCCGGATATGGTACGGAGAACCATATTTGAAATTACGTTTAGAGTATGCGTGTCAATGAACTCAATCCAAAATTACAAGCTTTTTTAAGCAATTTCCTGTGTTTTTTCCTTACATGTATGTGGGGTCATCACCGACAGCTTTGCTGATGGTGTTATGCGTAGCTGTCACAACTTCTAAACACCAGCCAAACCGCCGACGCGTAATTCAGCGAGAGAGAGGGAGAGCCAGCACAGCCAAAAGTGCGTCACCGCCCACTACTGCAACCCGGGGGGAAGCGGGTGAAAAAACGCGTGAGCCTGAGGTGATCGTACGGGAGTAGAGCGAAGATGTAACGGGCTGGCGACGACTGCGAGCAGAAGACAGTTTTTCTCGAGAGGTAGGCGCGGGAGTTTTAGTGAGTGAATACGTCGCGACGGTCTGGGCAGTAAAAAAATTATATTGTACAAAATTAGAGAAATAAAATTGAATTCCTACATATGGGGGCTCAACCGGGATCCTCATGTCTCCGGTAAATTGAATTTGATCGCGTTTCTTTTTTTGTGTTCAGCCGCTTGTGATAGAAAAGTAAGAGTAGAAGAAGAGAAGCGGAGCAAGGGTGGTGTGCAACGATACGAAGTGCAAGAAGCATCGCGTAAAGAAAAGATTTTGAAGGCGAGTACGTTAAGGTGAATGGACGAGCTGCAAGAACTCACAGTGCAGCAGTTGCGAGCTTTTCTGAAAAGGAGAGGATTGTCGTGTAGATACAACTTGAAGAAGGAGCTGGTGTCACGAGTGTACAACTCGTTCGAAGCAGGGACTTTCAAGATTGAAGACGTACTAAACGCCACCATAGAGGGGGAAGGTGAGCAGACGGATACGAGCAGTGACGACGAGCAAGCTGAAGTGTATCAGGAAGCCGTGAGGCAGTTGGACGGAGAAAGAAAATACAGCGCCAGAGAGGTGGTACGAGGGGAAGAGTTGGAACTGCCAGGAACGGGTGCGATGGCCAACAGAAACAACTTCGTATTTCGGGATGTGGAGGAATCTCTGGAGCAATTCTCTGGAGAAGGGGGTAGGAGTTACGTAAAGTGGGTGGAGGAGTTTGAGGCGATTGCTGTGTCGTGCGAGTGGAATGAGGTTCAGAGGTATCTTTATGCACGCAGGTTGCTAAGGGGGGCCGCGAGGTTGGCGGTCGAGGCCACAGGGGAGGTCACGGATTGGGCGAAGCTAAAAACATACTTGGCAAAGGAGTTTGGAAGGAAACTGTCAAGCATCGAGGTGCACAAGCAGTTAGAGGCTAGGAAGAAGAGGCAGTCGGAGAGTTTGTTAGAGTATCTGTATGTGATGGCACAGATCAGTAATCAAGGGGTCGTCGATGAGGCGTCGTTGATCGAGCATATAATCAACGGAATTCCAGATACGGTGGGAAATAAGGCGATACTTTATGAAGCCACGACACTTGAGGAGTTGAAGCGCAAGCTAGAGACCTATAAGAGGATGCAGAGACAAATGCCGAAGGCGAAGGTGGAGGTGAGTGGAAACCAGGCGCGAGCAATCGCAGCAGCAAGAGGATCGTCTGCGAAGCGGTGTCACAACTGCGGCGGGCTGTCGCATCTGGCGCTAAACTGCCCAGACAGAAGTAAAGGTGCACGCTGCTTCAAATGCAATCAGTTCGGACACATCTCGCCAAACTGTCCTGTGAAGACCGAAGTAGCTTCGTCATCGAGCACCATAAGTCAGGTGAGGCGTATCGAAACGGACGGCAGGCACATTATCGTGAGCATCGGCGGTAGGAAACACTACGCATTCGTGGACAATGGAAGCGACGTGTCACTGGTGCACCAATCATTTGTAAAGAACTTCAAGGGGGCGCAGATTGATCAGCCAGGTATGATATTGAGGGGATTTGGAAGCCAGCCACGGAGAACGTTGGGTTCGTGCCTTTTGGAGATGTGGGTCGAGCAGGACAAACAGTTGGTACGGTTCCAGGTGATACCAGATCGGTGGATACCTGAAGAAATCTTGTTAGGAAGAGATTTTCTGAGGAATGCAGAGGTGGTGATAAGGCGTGGAAAAGTGGAAGTTGTCAGAAAAAGCGAGCCAGAGGAATGTGAAGATACGACCAGACACGTGTGGAAGGAGAACGATGTTATGGCGATAGAGGCTGTGCAAGAGGAGGAGAAGCTACGTGTGGGGAATGAGCAGTACAGAGAACGGATCGAAAGCATGGTGAGGTTATACGCACCGAAAAGACCAGAGAAGTCGTGCATCCAGATGAATATAACGTTAGTCGATGATGTTCCAGTTCACCGAACGGCAAGGAGATTAGCAGCACCGGAGCAGCAAGCAGTAGCCCAGCAGGTGGAGGAATGGTTGAAAGAAGGCATCATACGGCCCAGCTGGTCGGATTACGCTAGTCCGATCGTGCTAGTTAAGAAGAAGGACAACAGCTACCGCTTGTGTATCGATTACCGTGCACTCAATGCAAAAATGGTAAAGGACAGACACCCGATGACGGTGATGGAAGACGTTATCGAAAAGTTGACCGATGCAAAAATATTCATCACGCTGGACTTAAAGAATGGTTTTTTCCACGTGGATGTCGCAGAGGGTAGTCGGAAGTATACCGCATTTGTTACGCCCGACGGGCACTACGAATTCCTGAAAGTGCCGTTTGGATTGTGTAATTCGCCAGCTACATTCCAACGATTCATCAATCAAGTCTTCCGTCAGTTGATATTGAAAGAGTACCTGCTAATATATGTAGACGACATCATAATTTTTGCTAAAACCGCTGAGGAGGCGTTGGAGAAGCTTGGAGAAGTGCTGCGAGTAGCCGCGGGGTATGGCTTAGTAATAAACTGGAAAAAGTGCAATTTCCTGTGCACGTCGGTGGAGTTCCTGGGACATATGATAGAGAATGGAAGCATCAAGCCATCGGCAGAGAAACTGAGAGCGGTGCAGAGGTTCCCAATGCCAGCCAATGTGAAGCATATACAGAGTTTTTTGGGACTAACCGGCTTCTTCCGTAAGTTCGTTCCAGGGTACTCGTCGATCGCGAAGCCGTTGTCGGATATGTTGTGTAAAGGAGCCAAGTTCTGCATGGGGAGCAAGGAGATTGCGGCGGTGAACACCCTGAAGGAGCAGCTATGTAAGGATCCGGTGTTGAAATTGTTCAGTGATAGGCTGCCAACGGAGCTTCACACGGACGCCAGCGTAGTGGGCTACGGAGGGGTGTTACTACAGAAGCATGAAGATGGACATTTCCACCCGACGTTCTACTTGAGCTTCAAGACGACCTCGGCCGAACGAAACTACACAAGTTACGAGCTCGAAGTATTGGCCATCATAAAATGCCTGAAGAAGTTGAGGGTGTATTTGCTCGGAGTGGAATTTACGGTCGTCACGGACTGCAAGGCCTTCCAGGCCACTATGATGAAACGGGATCTGTGCCCGCGGGTGGCCAGGTGGGCCATCATGCTGCAGGAGTACACAATGAAGGTAGTACACCGCTCTGGAAGCTCGATGCGACACGTGGACGCGCTTAGCCGCTATCCAACAGTGGGTAGGATAGAGGATGGGATCCTGCACCGGATCAGGACAGCTCAAGGTAAAGATGAATACTGCCAATTAATAATGAATACACTTGCAGCCACGGGAGCGTATAAGGACTTTGAGGTGAGGGGAGGACTTCTGTACAAGTTCGAAGAGGGGGCACATCTACTAGCTGTGCCCAAGGCCATGCAGACAGAAGTCATACGAAGCATCCACGAACAAGGACACATCAGCGCCGCAAGGGTGCAGGCGATCTTCCGGCGGGATTATTACGCTCCAAAGCTGGCGAGCGCTGTCGGTAGGGTACTCTCCAATTGCGTCGCGTGCATCCTAGCTGCCCGGAAAGACGGAAAGGCAGAGGGGCTATTACATCCCATAGAGAAGAGTGATGTTCCGCTCCACACGTATCACATGGACCATTTGGGACCACTTCCATCCACGACCAAGTGCTATAACTACATCCTGGCGATCGTCGACGCATTCACAAAGTTTGTGTGGATCTATCCGGTGAAGACGACCAAGAGTGAGGAGGCTATAAAAAAATTAAGGTTCCAGAGTGAGGTTTTTGGGAACCCCGTGAGAGTAATTTCGGATCGAGGAGCAGCGTTTACGTCAAACGCTTTCAAAGAGTACTGCGAATTGAATCGGATACAGCATGTGTTAACAACAACGGGCATACCAAGGGGGAACGGGCAAGTCGAGCGGATGAATCGGATCATCATCGAAGTACTCAGCCGATTAACCGTAGATAACCCTAAGCAATGGCACAAACATACTAGTAAGGTGCAAGCAGTGATCAACTCAACAGTGTCGAGAAGCACAAAGCACAGCCCGTTCCAGCTTATGTTTGGAGCGATCATGCGGAGAGAAGAAGACACCGAACTACGGTCGCTACTAGAGGAGGCGATAAGAGACGATTTCGAGCGAGGGCGAGATGAGGTACGGAGGTCAGCGAAAGAGCAGATTCAAAAGGTCCAGGAGGAGAACCGCAAGGCGTACAATCGGAAGAGAAAAGCGGCAAGGCAGTACAGGAGGGGTGAATTAGTGGCCATAATGAGGACGCAATTCGGTGTAGGGTTAAAGTTGCACGCCAAATACTTTGGACCCTATGAAGTGATAAAAGTAAAAAGGAATGATCGATACGATGTCCGCAAGGTGGGGGAGCATGAGGGGCCTAGCACTACTTCAACAGCGGCAGATTGCATGAAGCCGTGGGTAACGGAGGGAGATGCAGATGAGGAGTCTGATGAGGAGGGGAGCAGTGGCGAGGACACAAATAACAACGATCACGACTGAGGACAGTCGCTAACCCAGGATGGCCGAGTGTGGGGTCATCACCGACAGCTTTGCTGATGGTGTTATGCGTAGCTGTCACAACTTCTAAACACCAGCCAAACCGCCGACGCGTAATTCAGCGAGAGAGAGGGAGAGCCAGCACAGCCAAAAGTGCGTCACCGCCCACTACTGCAACCCGGGGGGAAGCGGGTGAAAAAACGCGTGAGCCTGAGGTGATCGTACGGGAGTAGAGCGAAGATGTAACGGGCTGGCGGCGACTGCGAGCAGAAGACAGTTTTTCTCGAGAGGTAGGCGCGGGAGTTTTAGTGAGTGAATACGTCGCGACGGTCTGGGCAGTAACAAAATTATATTGTACAAAATTAGAGAAATAAAATTGAATTCCTACATGTATACTCTTTTGAATAATATAAAGGCTTTTAAAGAAAAAAAAAAAAAAACAATCCCTCTAACTCAAATTTTTCGAAAAATCCCTCTAACTCTAACTAATTTTAATATCCCGTGAAAATTCGACTTAGAGGGCTTCGACTGTATTTAGGACTTGTGGTACACTACGTCTAAGCTGTCTTGTCCCGCCGTTCTTGTAGTATACAGTGCCCGGCAAGAGCATTTATAATTGCGATAAGTTTGGCGCCAAGAATTGATAAAAGTTTTTTTTTAGAGGGGTCAAAAACGAGAAGGTATGAGCAGTTTTATATAAAAATCAATCACCTTCAAAAAAAATTATTAGAATACAATGGCAACACATACAATGCCAATTTTGAAAGCCAGAACTTCGTCCATAGTTTTTTAAAAATTGCCATGCAAACACAAAATTTTGAAAAGAAAAAAAATGGAAAATAAAATTTTAGACCAAATTTTTTCAAAATTTTAAAATGAAATGCTAAATTGTCTTTTTTATAAGTAGTCACATTAATTCTGAATCGAACACAGAACACCGAATAGCTTTATGTCTTCTAGTTTTTGAGAAAATTGAGGATTTCAAAGCAAAGCAAATGAAATCAAGCCAATCGGACCTTAACTGTAAAAACTGTGCAGTTAAAACCAAAACAAAGTCTAAATTTACGCCACTAAAGTAAGTTTACACAGCATAAATGAAGCTAAAATTTTGTGGAAAACTGTTGTGATATATTAATAAAATATAAATAAAATGGAAACGAATTCACCAAATTTTGCAATACTTGGAGTGATTTTGGATTCAGAACACTCTGATATTTCGGTCGTGATTTTGGATTCAGAACACTCTGATATTTCGGTCCAAATATTCCCAAAAACGCCCAAAAGTATTCGAATGGGCTTAATTTCAATTGCTTAATTTGGTTTGCGCTTCACAGTAATGCAATTCGTTCACTTAAAAGCGCAGTTTGGTGAGAGTCATTATCCTGTTGGTGCATGAATGACCCTTTCAAGCTGATCCTACTAATTTTTTTGGGCAAATTAGTCTTGAGGATATTCTAATTACCAAACTACCCCATTTTTTCAACCATGGACAATTATTTTTCAACCCCAGATGCTACCATAGTACCCGAGACCATAATTTGCTTTAAAAAGCTATTGAATTTTTGAATAAAACTGCATTTAAGTTTTTTTCGTGAAAGCCATTTGGAGCTTGTTTCTCCATGAGCAAAAAGCGCTCGTCATGGTGCATACTTACTTTCGGGACTAACTGTATCGTCATCCTTTTGTCCTGGAATATATCTTTTTTTTAATATGGCTTAGTATAGACCTTATAAGCTAGATTCTACAGAATTCTAGAGATTTTTCTTTGGTTTGGAATAAAGTGCGGTCATGAGAGGGTTAAAGACAAACTACTAAACGACCACCCTTATTACTGAACATGCTGCTCATATCCTGTGGCTCACCGGAAAAGCAATGTTTTTGTTTTATTAATTCATTGGCGTCTTTGTATGGAGGGTTAAAGGCCTATTAGTATGGTAGACTCCTTTAAGATTCATTTATATTGGAATCCGAGGTGTACAAGCTCACAGAAAAAAATAAGAAAAATGTACTAGTGACAACTAGGCTTTTCGTAAGTTATCTGAAGTATTCAATCACTCTAAGTTGGTTCTCACTCTGTTTGACTCTATTATAATTTTAAAATAAATTTTACACACATTTTAAAATATTGTCGATTCCTCACTTATTGAGACGAAATTGCGAAATTGATCAGAGTGTCTTAACCTAAAAATCATCAGATGGAGCACTGAAAGTATGGATAGTGATCTCCAACAGATCGCTTTTTACCAACCAAATAAAAACACATACGCTCATTTTTTTTTTCTTTTTTTTACATTAGTGGAGGACATTTATTTTAGAGTAGTAGCAACCTTAATATAACATTATCCACATTTTACAGTTTTGAATTTATTTTTCTTTTAGATTTTTCAATAATAATTAACTGTATTTTCACTTTGATTTCCGTTAATTTGATCTAAATTAAAATGATTAAAACTCTTCTAAATAATCTCTGAAGTACAAACATAAACGATTTTATAAAACATTTAAAGCCCTCTAATAGCTCTTGAAAAAATTATACGAACAAAGAACGAACGAAAACAACAACTAATTGAGAAATGTTCCTACAATAGATAATTTATTTTTATTTTTGTTTTAATACCGCATTTATATTTTTTGTTTTTCATTATCTAGAATAATAAATAGAAATATAACAATGTATGGTTTTGCTTTCTTGATTAATATTCGCTTCTTTTTTTAGTAAAATGATATGATTATGTGACGAGGGTATTCCATTGTTTCAACTAACTATCAATTTTAAAGTTAAATGTTTATATAATTTCGTTTATGTACAAAGCTCGTTATATGACTTCGATTTTTTTTTTGTTTTTCTATTAGATCCAAACTTTGGTCATTTTTTTAGAAAATTGTTTTTATATTTAACTAAGAGTACAATTTAATTGATTTTATTTTTACTTATATCTACGGTACGTAATTGATATTTTTTTTGTTACAATAATTAACTGATATGTATATACATTGAATACGTTTTTTTTTTTAATATGATTACATATATGGCACAATAGCTGGGTATTTGAGTTGTTTTTTTGTTTTTCTTTTTGGCTTTTAAAGTAAAAAAAAGTATCGTAGTACGGTACATTGATTGTAAAATGGATTGAATTCAAGTGGAGGATTAGATAATCTTCGGGAGTGGCTTCGATAGAAAGATGCAACATTATATTATTATATGGCGTTTAATTGAAAGAATTAAAGTGTATAGAACTGGATGGAGATGTCCAGATGTTGTTACAGTATTTAACTTTAATCTCATCCTCAAAAAAAAAATTTTGTTGTCGACCTACCTATTAAATGAAATGAACTTAACTATAAAAAACTTTCGAAATGTAGTGCGAAGAAAAGTGAAAAAACAACATCTTCGATCTTCAACATGATCTTTTCCATAATATGTCGTTCGAAAAGAAATTGGTCTTTGTGAGCAAGCTTGAGTTGAAGGGTAATAAGTGGTGAGCATCTTGATTACTGTGCAAGTCAAGTAAAAACTCTTCAGCATTAAATGTTGACACCCTTTGTTGCCTCAAACATTACATGTTAGAGCTTCTTCCCATAATTTTTTTCTATGGAGGTGTATTTTTGTGAGCAATGTTGTGCAAGGTTGTTGGTAAACATTTTATAATAAGTATTGCTACTGACCGCTTTGTAGCTGATTTGACTGAATTGGTGGGTCCACAATTAACTTTTTAGTATACGAAACATCGAATAATATGACAACGGTCAATAAGAAATTTCAATTTTATGAACACTTATAATCACATGATTTGGAGGGCTCGATATTCGATAGACGTCTAAGCGCTGACGCAAAACGCTAAAAGCTGCCTTTTAAAGACTTAGCTGCTCTAACAAATTCAATTTAAGTTCCATCCATAAGCTATTTTACTGTATTTTTCAATAGACTGAGATAGTAACAATAATATTTTCTAAGCCAGGAGTTATTGTCCTAAGCTCTGATTTAGGTTCTGGCCTTTATGCAAAGAAAAAACTTCAACTGACTCTCTCTCTTTGGTGAGACAAAATGCGGTGTTTATTTTCCTGATAAAATTAATTTTAATTAGCGCCACGCCTCTTTACAACACCATAGCGGTTGACCTTTACCTACACAAGCCCAATGTAATCGCGTCATTCACGAATAATCTCCTTGCTGTGCGATTCGGATTTACAACCTCTCTCGATAAATACCAACTTTCATCACCGACAAAGCCGCTGCCACCCACTGCCTCACCAATATGCAACCCAATAGAATCCCTGCACCACCATTCTGATTGATAACCCTGCCATCCACACACGGAACGCCATGCAATTAAAAATATAAATCCTACCTACAGAATCCCGTTCGTCGTCCATCCTCCACATCGATATCCAATCCGACAAGCAATTAAAAAAGGTAAAAACATCCAAACAGGGCTCATTACATCCAAAAAAATAAAAACACAAAAAGATACAAACAAAAAAAAAACGGATAAATTATTAATGCAAAGGATTCTGCGAACAAAAAGCAAACAAAACTACAACAGGATAACATTTCAGTGATAATTGGGAACAACATTCATTTATTTAATAATATTTTTGTATATTTTTTTTATACGGCGCGCTTTGCATGCGAATTGAATGTTTTTTTGTTTTGTTTTGTTAAATAATCTTTTTTACGTATCTGCGTGTGCACGTGTGTGTGTTGGATTCCCGGATTTGATTTCAGAAACCGACGATCTACTGAGGGGATACAGTCGCTGCACCATTCGTTAGGCTTATAGCCAGACTTGTGGTCATTATCCCGAGAGCTGCTGCTGCCGTAGCGGTGGGTGGGCTTGTGGCTTCCTTTAATGAAATATAAAGAAAAACAGACAAAAAATAAATAAAATAAAATGGAACAATTTTAATTGCAATTTTTCGTCTTGGTTTCATTTTTTTTATAAATGTCCTCAAACATGAGGACAAGAGGTGACTTAACACTTACAATACTTAGCGTGCGGACGATGCAGGCCCGAGGTTGATCATCGGATTCCAGCGCCGGAGAGCTGCCACGCGATGACACTGATCCATTTAGTTTCATCATGTCATCGGAGTGATGAGTGGGCGATGAGATTGACATTCGTCCGTCCAGCGATGCATCATCGGGATGAATGTCCTGTGTTTCGGGTGAAAGAAGATAAATTTCGAAAGAGAAATTAGTTAAGCGAGAGCAACAGCAAAAAATAAAAAAATACAACACTGGAAGGACAACACAGAGCCACAGACGAATGAAGTGTGAAATGAAAATGAAATTAAGTCAGAGCCAGGAAGAGGTTGTCATCATCAATCATCGGTAATTAGTGACAAAGGACATCGCGGCTGTAGGATGTCCCGCAATGGTAATGAGGAAAGTTTGTCGGACTTAATGAATTTGCAAGCAGATCTGGGGGAATGGTCGTAAAAAGTATTTAAGGGTTATGTTTCAATCGGCAGAGCCAATATGGACTGACTGAGAGGAAATTTGACGAAGCTGGAGATTCGATCTGATATATTGGAATTGATTCTTGTCTGTTACATTTCAGAACAAAACGAACGAAAAATTTTGTAAATCGGTGTTACAATTGGAAAAAAATGTCCTTCCTTGCAGCTCAATGCCAATTTTCGCTTTATCACATGAAGTGCGGTGCTGTTATGCCAGGCCATGAGTCTCTAAAAGTAAAAAGTGGTAGTCGGACGAAGTAAAGAGATTTTAGACAAAGAATGTAAGTCTTCATCGAGAAATGCATTCGAATTCTTCAAGCTTTAAGAGAAGAATATCTTCAACGCTAAAATCTCTATTATAAAAATGTTAAAAGCATTCTCTAGGCAATTTTATGAAACTGAAGCATTGTCCTTAATTGCAAAAACAATTTAAGTTTAAAGAAAAAAAAATAATTTTAAACCACGCTGTATGTTTCGGTCATTGGTGAAATGGATTTTATATCGAAATGGACTCGAGGGTCGGCTAATTTCTTCAGAAATAAAAACATCGACGAGTAAAGTGTTTTTTTTCTGTGGTTTCGTCCGCAGTCCGTCTCCTTTCTTAAATGATGGAATAAGCGTTCAAAGTGCTCTAGACGATGTGGAATTAAGTTCAGATCCATTAGTTTTACCCTGATTTTCAAAAGGTTGAGTCATATGAAAAGTCTCTGCTGTTTTCTTTACACTATATGGTGTTAGTGTCCATACATATAAAAACACCAAAATTTTTGTGATGACAACTGCTTAATTCGTTGCTCACGCTGAAAGCTATAGGAGCTAAAATATGAGTGAGATATTTGAAGAAGTGCGCTATGTCATAGTTTTTTTACAATAAAAATGCTGCAAATACATGCCGAAAAATTTAGCAATTTACGGTGAGAATGCTTTGAATTAAAGCCTGGCCCTGGAAATTTCGATGTAAAAGATGCACGTCGCGCTGTTCGACCTGTCACCTGATGGAGCATGACCTCAGGTGATAGTAATGGCCTCAATAATCAAACAGTTTGGAATCATATAAAACGAGCAGGCTATTCAAAGAAGCAGATGTTTGGCAGTCACATCAATTAACGCAATGAAATTCAATTGATCAAATAACCATCAGTAAAGCCAAAGCCGCTAAAACGTATGGAAATGAAGCGATTCATTACGCCGGATGAAAAATTGATTAACTACGAGGATATCCAACGCAAGCAATCATGGTCAAAGGCCAGTAACTGATCATAAATGACTTCAAAGCCATATCTATGCAGATGATGTACAACTCCTGAAAAGTTTTCGTAAATCTAACGTACTAACGGCTATTGATGAATTGAATAGTGACATTAATGCTATCTTTATCTGGTCCCAACAAAATTTTCTGAACTTGAACCCAACAAAAAACCAAAGCCATGCTTTTTAATAGAACACCTTCAATTTCTGTGATACCGCAACTTCTTATCAATAACACTGCCATTGTCTATGTACAAAGATTTAAAAATCTGGGAGTGTTGTTTGATGAGGGTTTAAATTGGAAAACCCATGTAAACCACATCGTCTCCAAAATATACGGTATTCTTAGGGGCTTAAGCCCAACTAGAGCATATCTACCCACGGCAGTCAAATTGAAGTTAGTAAAGGCATTTGTTCTACCAATAGTTACCTATGGATGCGAACTCTTCTCCAATCTGGATTCTAAATCCACAAGGAAATTAAATGTAGCTATAAATAACTGTGCTGGATACATTTTTAATCTACAACGATATGATCATGTCTCATCCTATGTAAAACAAATATTTGGCTGCTCGTTAAACGTGTTTTTAAAGGTTCGCACTGTCCTTGCTTTGTTTAATATAATACACAGCAAAACACCGAACTACTTGTACTCCAAATTAAAATTTGTGAGATCGCAAAGAACGTATAATTTAATTGCACCGAGGCATAAATACCTGATCAGCAGTCGTCAGTTTTTTATTCATGCAATTCTCCTATGAAATCAACTCCCTCCGAGGATAAAAAACCTGAACAGTGTGAATCGCTTTAAACAAGAGTTAATTCATTTTTATAGCCACAGTAGTTAGCATGATCATGACTTCAATTAATTTATCTTCTTTTATCTTTTCCTTTACATCTTTTAATTTTTTTTTTTTTTTTATTTTCGTTCCTTTTACTATTATAGGTATGTTTAATAAAATACCTGTAATCAAAATGTCAATTTTTGCTTTTACATTAAGTAACTAATATTGTTAAAAATTATTGTTAAAGTAGCCTGTGCAAACTCAAAAGTTTGTTGTAACTTAATGTACAGAGATGTTGTGAATCTTAATAAATAAATAAAATAAATAATAACCTAAAAAGCCTGGATTGACGGCAAAAAAGGTTATTTTAAGTGTTTGGTGGAATTGAAGGCCGTTAAAAAACACTTTACGGAGTTCTTAAACCAGCCATAAACTACAGAAATTCTACACCGATGAAATTATGAAGCTAGCCGGAAAATGGCAAAAGTTCATAAATAGTAATGGCCAATATGCACTTCATTAGAGTTGATTCTGAATAAAATAGTTATGTTTCCTTTTACATGAATCCTTTTTAATACTTCAAAAACATCAAAATACGGAATTTTAAGACATCTCAAACAGACAGCAATACTAAGCCGAAGCAGCTGACTTGAAACCAAGCCACCATTCTTTCTCCCGCTTATTCAACAGAAATGAGAAGTATAATTTTCTTAGATGTTAAATACAAAATATGACATTAGCAGCCCTCACCCCTAACATTGCGTCTTCCCAATAATAGAATAAAATTAAAATGATTTCAAATTATTTTTTCAGCATCCCATCGTGGGTAAAAGTTGAGAAAAGTTCTACGACTACATTGTGTGGCTGCAATGGAAATCCAAGCTCTGAGTGACGGAAATCAAAGTCAAATTAGAGTGACAACAATTTGGACAGAAAGAACTCATGTGCCAGCAGAAACTCTGTGTCAGTCCTTCCATTAAGAAATGTTTTATTTTAATTTAAATGCCAGTCAAGAAAACTTTTTCTACGTCAGCATCTGTCTAAACAAACTGACTGCAAAACTAAATGTCAGACAACTTCATTCTATTCCGTTCCTCCGCGGTCAAGGATCTTACAACTTTCATTTTGTCATACGCACTCACACTCACACAAAGAAAACCACACAAAGCAATATACCGCATGTCAATTAAATGACACATTCGTCCAAAATTGCAACCTAATCCATCCACTAGACAACTGTCAGACGGCCGTCAAATGCCGACCCACCCGAAAATAACCCCGAAAGCGAGTGCAAGCCTTACCTCTTTGGCAATGGAGCCATTTGGGCTACAGATGCCACCATTGATTTCCAAACAAGGTTCACCGTCGCTAGCGTTTCCATCGCCCGAAATGCTGTTGTTGCAGCTACCGACACCGCCATTTAGAGTGCCATTGACTTTTGGCGGCAGAAGCGGTGAGGGCACTAAATCAACAGGGCCGCCCGTGGCCCCTTCTGTTGTTGTTCTTGCAGCGGACATTGTTGTTGTCGTTGATATGCATACGTCACTCTCGGTTACAGATGCAGTTGCACCATTCATTCGAATCATTCCATTCATTTCATTGCCGATGCCGATGCTGCTGGTATTGTTTTTGTTGATACTGTTGGAGTTGTTGTTATTGTTGTTGATGTTGATGTTGGCATTAGAAGCCGCTCCAGCCGATTCGTTGCCCAACTCATAGATGTTCACCATGTGAGCCGCTTGGGCGTGCACCATGAGATCCCAGGGATTTGTGAACGCATCTTTACACACGGCACACAAGAGCTTCGCTCCCGCAAGTGGATTTTCTATAAAAAAAAAAGAAACGTTTTCCCATATACTTGTCACTTTCAGTAACGCAATGAGCGGTTGGAAGAATGTCCTTTTTACACAGGACACGCTGCCATCACCACCCATGCCGGGGGCTACCATAATAAATTAATTACTTGATGCTAATGCTATGTCCTGGCACTTGCATGTAAACCTTAATTTACAGTAAGTCCTTTTGTGGTCCAATAATTCACCGAGGTCGGAGAAGCATTCCCTGCAGTTGCCACAAATTAATGTGTCCGGATTACCTAGAATCAACAAAAAAGTCCGAATAAGATACAGAAAAACAATTCACTGTGGGTGCGAGGTTTCTGCTGTCCACCAGCAGCGCACGAAAAAAAAAAGAAAACAAAACTGAGAAGCTGTATGCAGCATGTAGCTGAAAAGCAAAGGGCACATTTGGCATAACTACTGTCGTAAGCACTTTGGCAAACAAACAACAGTTTCATCTGTGTTTTCGTTGTGAAAGGAGCCGAGACCTCCAGCGTACGGCGTCGGCGAGAACGCTTTATCCTTTCGCAATGGCCCCTCTGTTTGCGGTGCAACTGTGTTTTGGTTGGTTTGTGCAATTGTCGCAATTGTTTATCCATTATCCCCTTAAATTCATAAATCACAAGGTTTGTGAACTTTTGATATTAGGTACGCAATTTCGGGCACTCGGGGTGAGTGCAATTGTTGGGCGAAAATTTAAAAAAAAAGTACAGAGCTTAGCATTGTGGGGATGGGGTGATTGGCGAGTTGGAAAACTGGGACGGCGGAATAGAAATACCGTTGAACACATTTTAGTGTAAACTGAGGGTCAGTTAAATGGAAAAAAGTGGCAACAAGTACGAAACGTTTTTTAAAAAAGAAAATTCTAGTCTGTATGCGACAATATGACCGCACAGACAATTTCCCGAGAGTATTTGAAAAAAAAATCTTTCTTTTATAAAGTGGCTAACACCAGGGATCACAAATTTGTTAATTATCGATTCCCAGTCGCTGCCCTAAACTGATTCTGTTGCGATCAATCACGACAAACGAAACACGACGCCAATTGACTACATGTTAAACACCACATACAAAAGCAAACCTTCCTGGTTGCATTTTTTAGCTCTAATTTTTATATTCATAAACCTTTATGCAGATTTATCTCTTATTTTGATTTTTTTGTATCAACCAAGTGATATGGGAGATTAAGAAAACAGTTTCTAAAAAATTTACATTTGACTATAATTCCAACATCGATTACTGCATTAAGCATAACATTTTTAAGGTAACAGTTTTGACCCCAGAGAAAAAATAAATAAAAGAAGCCGTATTGCGGGAGTCACAAAGGACCTTAAAGGCTCTTTTCTGGAATGGCGAAACCCACCATCTTCACCACACGTCGCATCTCTTTCTGCTTGCCATCAAACCTGGCCAATCAGCACTTCACTTCTTTGAAAGAATGACAAAATGGGGTGGATCGCATCAATAAAACACGATATTTAAAGAATTCTGGCAGTAGCCAGCTATAGAGAATACTTCATTTGATAATTTTTTTTATTTTATTAAAAAATTAATGAAATTATAACAGCTGAAAATGAATACAAACAATTAACCCATGTATAAAAGACTATTCAAAATCAACATTTTTTTTTGTTTTCAAGAAAGAAAGTAACATTCCTGGTTATTCTGTAGATACAATGACGAGCATAATACAATTACCCCATTATAATTTATGTAAAAAGTTTAAATTATTCGGATAAAAGTGTTGGTATATTGGTATGTTACGATGAAAGAGTCCAGGGACAAAAACCGGATAAAAGCGTTTTGCCAGAATGCCAAAAGTTTTGCGGCCAGCCTTAAGCATGACACTCAAGATTTTCGAAATTGTGAGATGTGACAAGATGGACCAGACCCGCTTGGAATAGTGGATGTTCTTAAGCAGCATTTCCATTAGCGGCTTAACGATAATGAAGACGAGAGAGTGGTAAAGGGCGAAGAGATCGCCTCCAGGCAACAAGGCCAATAAGCTAAAAAACGACATGACCGCAGGCTCGGATCGGGTACCATCGGCTGAACAAAAAAGCCTGTAAAAACTACTCTGGTATATCGTAGCTCAATGTCGCCTACAAAATAATGTACAGAGAACTACGTGACCGTCTGAAGCCATTGTCTGCCTCGTACCAGTGCGGCTTCCGACCCGGCAAATCGACGATAGACCAAATCTTCACACTAAGGCAAATCTTGCAAAAGACCAACGAGTTTAAGATCTATACATATCACTATTTCATCGATTTTAGAGTCGCATAAACCAGCATGTCGAACTACGCTCGGACATACTCGATGAACCATGTAGTTCGACTCAAGAACCTTCGAGCCGAGAAAGCAAAGCAAGTTTGATTTATCTGACTACTGAATTTTGAATGATGTTACTACGAACCTGCATATAAACTAAAGCCTTTATTTCCTAAAATTGAGCATGACAGGCGGCATAATATGTAAAGTGTAAGTGGACCTTATCTAAGCAAATACTTGCCAACTCCAATTTGATTATTTAGTCTTAGTTTAGCTGTGGTAGATGAATCAAACGGCGAAGTGCACTCTGCACTCTGTGCCAAATTGTATAATTTCGAAATTCTGATTCGGAACTCGGGCAAAATAAAAATCAACTGTGGAACTTACTGTACACTTTGAATGGCCCCCACTGTGTGTGTTGTTGCTGTGCGTTCACCTGCTGGAGCAGTTGCTGATGGAACATTTGCTGCTGCTGATTCGTCTGCTGAATCAGTGGAGAGCTATTTGCACACAATGTTGACATTTGCTCACAATTCGCCATCGACGCGGCAGTTGTCGTCAACGCGTTGTTCGAGATGCCAGACGATGGGGGCGCAACTGTGGATATGGCTGCTGCTGCAGCCGCCGCCGCCGCCGCTGCCGCTGCTGCTGCATTAACTGTCGGCGATGTTGACTTTAGACTGAGTCCTGAAAATTGATGCTGCTGCTGTTGTTGTTGCTGCTGTTGTTGTTGCTGCTGTTGCTGTAAAAACGCGTTCAAGCTGTGATGGGACGTTGTTCCAGTCCCACCACCCACACCGTTCACCATGCCATTGGCAGCTGCAGCCACAGCGGCGGCAGCGGCTCCATTGGATAGTAAACTTTGCTGATGCAGGATTAGCTGCTGTTGTTGGGGCAGTAGATTGGCCATTGCTGCCATGGCGGCAGCCGCCGCCTGCTGTTGGTGCTGTTGCTGCTGTTGTTGCTGCTGTTGCTGCTGCTGCTGCTGTTGGGCGGCTGCGGCTACGACAGCCGCATTCAGACTCCCATTATTTACCGAATCGGTCAACATTCTACCCTGTGGTGTCATTAGGCGTTTGCGCTTCTTTGGCCGTGCGCCAGCTGCTCGAAACAGGGTGGAGGAGTAGTAGCTATAAAAAAATGACATGATGAGAATAAGAAGAGGGTTGGCTGGCTGACCAGCCGTGCTTACCTATCGTAGTAGTAATCCCTGCAAAGAGACAGAAAGCACATGCATTAACATTTGTAGCAAAGGTTCAACACCCCATCGGAAATTTCAATTTCATCCCCTACTAGAAACAAATTCCCAACGGTACGACGACAAAACAAAAGTTCCCGTCAATATTTGATTTGAAATCATTCCGCCACCCTTCCCAACTTTTGGGGTGTTAGACCCTCCTCCATCCCCTCAGATCACAGATAAATTACTAAGGTCACCCACAAACTGGTAGTTAGTGGTTTAGCCACTCACCACTCCTCCAGAAATCACTTCAGCGGTCGTTTGGCCGGCGGGGGTGGTTTGACGGCGGTTTCACCTTAAAAAATAAATAAAACTTCAGTCAGCAGTCACTGTCACAGCGGCAGAGACAGATGGACAGTGGCCGAGAAGAAGATTGGGTCAACAGGATACCAGTTCCGGGGGTTGGGTTCGGATGACAACTGGACAAATTCAGTGCGGTGAAAAGTGTCGGTCGCACACAAACTTTCAACTCGTGTGAATTATGTGTGTGTGAGTCGTGTCGGGCTGCGGGTGTTTACCGAAAAATTTTCCGCTTGGACAATTTTCCTGTTTCTTTTTTTTTTTGTGGGGTTACCAACGATGCCTGAAGGACCGGAACGAAGCGGAGAAAAGTTACAATTTATTTCCGCTCGCTTGCATTCATTTATTCAGCAAATTTTCATTCTGGCGTTGACTTTTACGAAAGGTCTGTTGGCTGGACGGCTGTGTGCCCTGATGTTGGTGGAAATTGTTTGCCATGTGACTGGACGGTGTAGGGGAACAAGAAAAATGTCCAGCGCTTTGAGTTCAATCATCAACACTAGCAACAAAAGTGGCAGGTGGTGGAGGAGGCTGTTTGGAGGCGATCGCATGTCGCCTGCCGCACAAGGACACGGCCGGCGGTGGGACATTTAAGTGATGAATCGATGTTGTTTGTGAAGGGAATACAAAATAAATGTTAAATGGAATGTAAATACGACAAGTGAGTGTGGGGCTGGGGATATCGGGGCGCTGCTTATTGGCTAGATTAGGTTTTGGATAAGTGTGCTGCAATAGGTCTTTAAGTTTCTTGCGGCAGTAGCCTACCTATATCGCTCTAGACAACTCTTTAGTAATGTAGTATCTACGCTTAGTATCTGGTAGTATCTGGCTTCATAAAACTGTTATTGTTCCTCTGTTTTATTTCTGAAGTTGGTCTTTTTTTTTGGAAAAGCAGAGGTTAGTATCTGTTATCGGGTTGTCCGTGCACTTTTTTTTTCTATCTGGCCGGATGCCGGAGTGTGTAAACATTCGGCAAAAACCGGATAGGTAAAATAGAACTTAAAAATTTAGTCTTTAATCTTCAGCTCAGTTCTAAAAATTGGAACTGATATTTCTGTCGGGCTTTCTAGATGTGAATCAATCCTAAGAACTTTGTCTAGAAATTTGGGGTCTAGAGAAGTTGTTATAAAGCAGTTCAGATTTTCACCAATTTCGAAACAATATGAATTCTTCAATAAATAAAAATAAATAGTCGGCGTAACAGCCCATACAGCGCCTCCACTGTATTGTGCGCGATATATTTTGACACATGTGGAGGGGACCTACTGTTTAATGCCGGTTCCGAACGGCAAATTGCGAAAGTTTTCCATGACAGAAGTACTCCAGGAGGATTGTCAGTTGTTCGCTGAAGGTGGGGCCGTGAAAAATGTATGTGATGTTAATTCCCCGAGCCGGATTCGAACCCAGGTACTCTCGCTTAACAGTCCAACGCACTAACGATGGCGCCCACAATATGAATTCTTAATGTTCAATAAAGTAAAGGTGTTCTCGTAGCATTTCTTACTTTTGTATGTACCTTATTAATGTGTAAGCATGTGATATAACTGCTGAGATACATGAAGGCCCAAAACTGGTTGCTCTCAAATGTTTAATTAGTCTTTAACACTAGATGACGGATATAAGAAAGTCGAAAAAGCCACAGATATAAGAACCTTACCAATAACACGGAAAGAAAATTTCTTATAAATACCGCAAACGTTTAAAAAAAAAAAGATCTCTTCGCTTTAATACAGTGGCTTTAGAAACTATTCGCTCATTTGAACGAAAAAATGGACATAGAAAAGAAACTATAAGTCCTACGAGAATCAGATGTACATTATATGTGTATTATTCTGCGTTAAGTACTGAACAAAAGTCAAAATACAATACCATGATTTTCAACAAAGTCGCCCACAAAAATGTTCATTAACTTTGCATTTTAATCTCCAAAAAGTATTCGCTCACCCTCACAATAACTCAGTTTCAAGTTTATGGAGCATCTTATTATTGTATTGGGCGGCGTAACAGCCCGTTGAGAGCCAGAGCCTAGCTTTTTCGCGCCTCCACTGTGTTGTGTGCGTTATAATTTTGTCACATGTGGAGGGGACCTACTGTTTAATGCCGGTTCCGAACGGCGAATTGCGAATGCTATTCATGACAGAAGTACTCCATGAAGGTTGTCAGTCGTTCGCTGGAGGTGGGGCCGTGAAAAATGTTTGTGGTGTTTTTTTTCCCCGGATTCGAACCCAGGTACTCTCGCTCAACAGTCCGACGCACTTACCGATCGAGCCAACGGCGCCCACGGAGCATCTTATTGGTCCAACTTTTTTTTTTTAAATAATGTATGTTCACCTATTTAGAATGGAATGCAACAGCTTTGAGCCATGTCATATGTTATTTGCTATCATTCAGTACACCCATCCATTGATTCCATTCATTACAACGACTTCGACGTCGTGCTATGGCGGCACGAAACAATTTTGAATGCAATATGTTTACTGGTATTTGTTTATAGCTTTTAATGTTTTGCTACAGAGATTATGGCAGGAGTAGGTAAAGAAATGGCTCGTTTCTATTCAACCTGTTCACGTGAGGTGTGAATGCATCGCGCTGTACACATTCTGCTCTTGACAGTATGTTTGGCCGGATAGCCGGATATTTGGCCAGCAAATATACCGAATATCCGGTATCCGGTATTTAGCCTATTGACTTTTCGTTGCATCTCAATATTGAAGGCATTTTTTCGTAATTAAAGGAAATTACCTTTGTTGTTTTCTCAAAAGTTTGCTTAATTTTCATAGTGGACTTTAAAGTCATTGGAAGAAAAATATTGAAAGTACGAGTCGTTCTCGAACCAACTATATCAACCTTTTGTGTGCTTGGGGTGCTTTAGTCAATTTATTGGTCAAATACGTCTATCACTGTTCAACCTTAATAATGAATCTAGTCATTCGAATGGAGCTTTCCCACCAAAATATTCCACCAATATGTGCCCATGGTCTCTTCCTACAAAAATCACAAATAAAAAACCATCCAACCATAAAAACAAAATTAATTTGAAGCTCTCTAAAAACGCCCTTCAAATCCAACTTCAAACTGAGTTACTGAGCCCATGGAAAAGGTTATTATTATCCAATTAACAGAATTAATTATGCCACACCCACATAACGAGGCACTAACACCTATTTTTGACATGCAACATTTTGTAGCGACAAAATGTAACGAAACATGCAAAGCCACCGCCGAATGCATCGCATGACTTGGTCATCATTCAAGTAGCGATTCTTTTTGTAGACCACTCCCAGCACAAGAGTCCTATTTTGATAAGAAAAAAAAAAACGAAATAAATGAAAGGAAAACCATTTAAAGAACCTAAAACAGAGATCTGTTATCAGGTTGAGGCCATAAAATAAAATTGACAACCCACCCCGCTAGGCTTTGCAGCCGCAGCCACAGCGGCTGATTGTAATTTTGACATATTCCGCCATCAATCATTTGTCGGTCTCCGTTTCGACGGCCCACATGCATCAATGCTAAGTGACACCGCGTGCAGAGTTCAACTCGCCTGTCATGGGCGTTCGTGTTACAACCGATTGGAGAAAAAAAGATTTTCGAAAATACTACGTGTACTTACCAGTCATTTCCGGTTTTGGTTACATTCTGTCGTTTTCTTCCGACTTGGTGCGGCTTCGGTTCGGCCACCATGTTGACATCTGAAATGCGAATGAAAAATGTCTGAATTAAACGGAAGTGGAGAAAATTTGTAAGCGTTGGTTACGGACGCAAATCAGCCCTTTAATAATTTCTGGTTACGGATAAGTTACATTTTAACATTTGAGGTAGCGGTGTCAGAGTTTCTTGTCAGGTGAAGTTGAGTTATTTATTTGAGCAATTTAATTAAATATAAGGCTGGGAAAAGGCGGTATTCCATTCAAACGTCACAAAAAAGACATCCTAAAATTCACAAGAAATGAATGGAGCTCTGTAGCGCTTTGTACATAGCCGGAAAATTCAAAAGACAAAAAGGCGGAAGGGAGATATTTGACAACCTAATATAATGGGTCGGCCACCTAGTGGTTTTTCAGCTGCTTTCCGCTGGCTTCTTGACAGGAAGTCAGTGTCATACTTCCACGAAACGGAATGAGTCCGTTTTTATTTGAATAACGTTGGGAAACATTTAAAACTTATTTCCAATGAATGAATGCTGTGCAGCCCAAATAGTGTGTTTCTTGTGAAGAAGTTTTGACCGAAATGAAGCAACCTCCGCGCCTATTGTACCCAAGTTTGTGGCAAAACTTCGTGAGACTGGCAAGCTCGTGGACAACGGTCACAACGCTCCAGTCGTCGTACATGACTCCGCATGAGCGCGGAGCTGAGAGTGTGAGACTCAATCCGCTAACATCAATTCGCCATTGATTAATAGCTTAACATTTCAGAGAAGAATTCTGCGCAAAGATCTTGGATTATTTGCTTACAAGGTGCAATTGACTCAGCAATTGAATGCGTAACCGTTCATTACCTCTTCGCACTTTGGGCCTTAAGAGCAAGCGTCTTTTAAAGAGACGCATTTTCATCTCGCCGGCTAGGTCAATTCACAAAATTGCCGCATCTGAGGCTCTAGAAGCCAATGCATCCACGTAGAGTGACAGTTTAGTGCGGAATGTGAAATGGTGGCATCATTGGACTATTTTTGTTCGAAAATGAGGGTGGGAGCTGAGGTGAGCCATGTAAACTGATTTTTTTTTTACTGACGATTAATGACACCTCTGGCTCATGCCTTGCCTCATAGCCCATGACACACATACAATCCGCGGCGTACCAAGTTCAAAAATCGTGTTTGCAGCTGGCTTGGAGTTGACAATTGGCCGCCTCGATTTGACCCTTTGGACTTTTTTTGTGAGAAACTTATGCGAACAATCCGAAACCGATTCAAGCACTTAACGCCAATATTATTAAAGCGATCCGTGAGCTACAGGCCGAAATCATCAACAAAGCTTGGAAAATGGGAGTGAGGGAATGCGCTACTGAAAGTAAACTGGGACAGCCATTTGAACGACGCTGCACTCCTTTTTAAAACGCCAATGTAGCGTGGGAGGTCGGTAGAGCACAAACGGGTTGGTTTTGAACAATAAAACAATAACTTTATTTAATCAAAAAAACTGGCGAGTCCAACAAAAGTCAGCCAAGGGGCAAAAGAAAAAACGATTACAATTTTGTTGATGTCAAACGAATATTGACCACAAATTTGAAGTCGGAGTCTTGTGCAATAAATAAGCAGATTTTATTGACACACGATTAAATTCTGGTTTAACTCTATCATCGGCTCAGTCCTGCCTGCTAGCGAACTAAGCTTTATTAAAGGGTTGTTAAAGATTTCACAGACGGAAACTCAATGTTCAGAAATATTGAACTCAATGTTAAGTTGGCTAGCCAACATTGAAATAGAATGAAAGAAACTGTATGTGAGGGTTTAAAAAAGTGCCCAAAAGTGGACGAACCAAGCAACAAAACTAAACCATCTGTAACCAATCGCATTATATTCATTTCTCGGTTAAATAAATTCTCCAGTAAATTCTTTCCGCCCAAATACCAACACTAGAATTCCACTCGCACTCAACGCAGCGACAAATAATCACAATCAACTAAAACGGTTTGCATCAGCTAATTGACTGTCATCGAATGCACAGCAGATCATGAAATATGAAATATGAAAAAAATCTATTTTCACTTGCGTGCCGAAAAGCCGTGACGAGAGCAGAATGCGCACTCAGCCAAGCGGCTGCCCGCCCAACCAGCCACACACACAAAGTCTAGCCCGCTCAGTCAGATGGCTAACGACGAGCAAAATTAAATGATGAAAATCAAAATCCATCCAATTCGAGATGCAGGGACCGAGAGGGACCACCCCTCACGGGCCACGAGTATCCAATTTTTGGGAAAAATTAATTTCATTTCATGGCGAGAGAGACAGCACCACCCCGTGTAGCCCACAAACGATTTGTCTGCCGACAGACACAATCGCAACACACGAATGAAATTTTCCCCACACGGATGAAAGGGTATGTGTGTCGTATCAGGCAGCAGTAAGCGTCGGCGTCCCTTCGTTGCATCGCAGGGTTTTTCGGGGGAAAATTTATTCAAATTTAAAACTGAGAACATTTTCCGCTTTTCGGAAAACATCTTAATGCACTTAGAGTCTCTAATGAAATTTCCTTTTGGCATTACACAGATACGATGTGGGGTGGGGTGCGGTGGGATTGACAGTGCACAGAGCGAAGTGCACACTGCACTGGGAGCGTGTGTGAGTGCTTTAACTACGTCAGCCGACGTCGACATTGCCGGAGGGCGACGGCGGCTGCGGTGGCAGTTGCAGAGAAATCCCAAAAATGTGCATTAATTAAAAATAAATATTGAGTGTCACAGGAGATGATAAATTCACACTCCACTCGCCCCCCCGTCCCTCGGCGTGTATCTGGCGGAGACATTTTGCAGAAACTTTTGACAAAGCCACACCATCGGTATTCATCTGCCAACTGTTGAATGATGATTAAGTTGGCATAAAACATCGCATTAACTCATTTGTTTAACAACACCACCAAACTCAAAAGCCGAAGGGTTGACGGTGGATAGGGGTGACGTTGAGTGAAAAGAACGCGCCGGGTTCGTTTAAGTGAGACGGCGAGTGGCGGCGGCAAACTCCTGCCGCTCCCGGCACATCAGACAACAAAGAGTTGGGGTTTCATCTTAATTATGAAAAGTTTTTCTCTTTTTTGCCCGGCTAAGTGACTTATTTCCTTGTTGCGCTCTGTGTTCTGGCGGTGGCGGTGCCAATGGTGGTGGTGGTTGTGGTGGTTATGGCATTGTTTTGTGAAATGGGAGCGAAGCGACTTAAATACTTTCGTTGTTATTCGACTCTTCTCAACTCGGTGGTTGGTTATGAAGACGGGCAGTTCGAGAAGAAGTGGACCGGGGAGATTGTTGGCTTTTATGTGGATAATGGTTTGATGAATAACACTCAGTGAGCCGGGGTGCTTATGATGGTGTTGGCTTTGTCTTTAGTTCATTGTGATGGGAAGATGGAAATGGGCAGAAATGTAAGGCCTTGCCAAAAATTTCTTTGTCTTGGCTCTTCGACTGTTTTAAGAGGTGTTTTCGAAGAAACTTTAAATCTTTTAGACGATCAATTAAAATATTACAGTGTCTACTATATTTCTTTTAACATATTGTATTCAAAATTGTATTTATTAGACCGTAATATTACTTATAAAAAAAAGGGGTTCACTCGAAATGACAGTTTTTTACTTTAACACAAATCTTAAAAGGGAATGGTCGTTGGCTGTAGCGGCACGCGGGACTTCTCTGGAGATCGTGCTCTGGTTAAAGCTGCTTATTAGACAAAAGAAGGGGTTCCAATAGATCTTTAATGTTACCGCACAAGTTGCTTAATGTTGGCGCTCTGTTAAACGTTTACCAAAGTGAAATACAGTGCTCCACAAAAGTCTGCGTACTATAGAGAAATCTGGCCAAAAAGGTCATTTATTCCCAAACCATATGTGACAACTTATTTTGAAAGACATATTTGAAAAGAGCAAAGTCCAAATCTATCTAGCCCCTCAAAAAAGACCCAACAGTAAAACTTCTGTCCGAACGTGCTCGACAGCTTTTGTGGGTATGAGAAATGCCAAACTTCAAGAGTTGCTTCGTAAATTCACAGCCAGGTCGGAGTTATTAGAACATGCTCTTGACATTACCTCCCAACAAGAATAGCCAAGGACAGCTACTACTAATTCCTTAACCACTACAGAGGCATTAATTCTCGCAGTCAAAAAGAACGAAGAAGGAGACAAGCCAAATGGCAATAATTTATCGTCTCGAAATTAGTCGATATAAATACGGACAACTTCGACAAGCAATAAATTCACCGAAGTGCAATGCACTAAAACGGAATTCCTCATTCATACCCAGAGAAGTCTCGAAGGACGAACAAAAAAAAAATACTCAAGCATATGCCATCAACGAACACAGAAAAAAAGTTCCAAGTCCTTGTTAAATCGGAGCTCCTTTTTTTCCTCGAATGGGGATGGACTGGCCGCGGGCAATACTCCGGAAGTAAAACACAGAAAATTATCGTCTCTGGCCAAGCACTAGACGAGGACGAGTAGAATGTGGCAAAAATCTAACACAACGTACGTCTGTGTGTCTAAGGATAACTTCGCTCGAACACGAAACAGAATTTCAAAGAAAATTCTCCTAAGTACTTATTCCTAACCCACGTCTGAAAAAAAAACATTGAACACAACCGTTTAACTCACCTAAAGTTTGACTAAGAACCGTCCGTCCATCCTCGCCGTGGCAGGCATTCCTCGCGTCGAAAGGATTCGTAAACTGAACGAATGCATATCCCTTGTGCATTGAGATTCCTGTAAATGGCATGAAAACCGCTCATAATCAAATAGGTCAACAGTTAAATTCAATGGAAATATATTTTAATCGCATTTATGGGGAACAACGAACGAAAGAAGGGATAACTCGAAATGACATACCTGCCAAGCGACCGTATATCTGAAACATACGTTCCACATCCGTTTTGGAACACTGAAACGTATTTAAGTTGCCAACGAATACACGTGAGTTAACCGCCTGCGGATCCTGTGAGTTGGTCTGATTCGACAACTTTGACATCTTCATATTGGCGATTCGAACGAATCGGTTAAATCGGCAGACGACTCGTTTATCTGGTGCTTCTTATTGAAATTCTACAAGCGATATCGATTTGCTGCCGTTGATATCCTTATGCGGTTACGGATTAAATCCTCCAACTCACCCTCACTCACTCGGCTCCTCTGACAAGTTGACAAGGACAACGATGACAGCTTTGCTGTTGACTGCTGCGTCGACGACGATTATTACGACGATCCTCTAGCTTCGGACAGGACACAGCGGATTATCCTGAAAAATAATAAAAACGGAAAGATGAAAAGTGAGTAAAAGAGAGACGCAGCAACAACAACACCAACAACAAAAAAGGAGTATTTAGTGAACCTCTCTGTGTGCTCGGAAAGTGAGTCTTGGTTTATTTTTCCTGTGCCCTGGTAGGGTGGCACTATGGAAATATCCATCATTATTCGGAATGAAATCGACGAGTTTTTCTGCTTTAAGTCGGATTAAGACCAAAAACACACACACACACACACGCTCGCAGACAATAGAAGCAGGGCAGCTTCGCCGCAAATACCACAGCAGCCGCCGGGAATGGATAGGCTTTCCCGGGTACCACAGTCAACTGCCCAACTAAATCGGACGGACCGGCGGCGACGGTGACGATGGAATGGAATAATCGCAGTCAGAGCAATTGAAATATAAAGCGGCGAAAACTCTATGGAAATTTATTGTTATTATTATTTTTCGTTTTGCTCGACGCTGCGATAAGTGCAGGAATGAAATGGAAGAATGAATACGACGCGCTGGCATTGTTCTGTTCTGCTGTTTTGTTGTCCTCTCTCTGACAGGGCGCCAGGAGGCGGTGGAGGAACCCAGCGGACGTAGTGGGTCCCGCCGTATGATGGATCTCGTTCAGCCGGCATTACTTCATTTAAACAAAATTGTTTTTCTTGTTCGAGTTCGGAATATATATATAAATAAATATTCCTTTTTTATTTTGGTTTCTCATTTTGTTGGTGCAGCTTTAGGTCCATTAATCGAAATTTTAATCGCTTTTGAAGAATTAAAATAAAAATCATCATCATAAGGCGGGAGCAATTTTCCATTGGGCTGAGCGGGCTATCGTTGGTGTTTTCCTTTTTGTAAATTAAATTTTTGGCGAAAGTAAAGATGGGTGGAGTGGGCACTTAATGCTGTTGTGGTGCATGTGGATGAGATTGCTGGTGTATTGTGTGGTGGGGCAGGCAATTCAGATCAATCGCTAGTTTTATTGAGTCGAGCCAGCCAAACATAATTGTACTCCTTAAATTGAAAAGGTCCAACTCTAAGTTTAAATGAAAGTATCACATTCAAACTAAAAGTCAAGTTTGCTCTCGTCCGGCCATTCCGAAGTCATCATTCAAAGCGAATAATTGTTTTTATATATTCCACATCTTTAACGTTATATCATCTTTGTTTTGCAATAAAATTGCATTCAATACATTTCTATTGGTGACTTTGAAGATTGTCTTCAGTTCTGCCGTCGATTTTTGCTATAGAAAAACTGTGAAGAACCCCGTAATCTCGTTTTCCAAATAAAATTTGTTATGAAAGCACCAAAAACAAAGAAATGTTCTAGTTTATTTCATAAAATATTTTTAAAATTAAGAATATCAATATCTATACCGATACAATTTTTTTTTGTTTTTTGAAATGAATAAAATTTTGAAGTAATAAATTTATTCATTGTAGTTTAAAAAACAACCTCATGTTGTTTTTGGTTTCGAAAATCGTTTCTATAAGTTCAGTAAATACTGAAAAAAATGTTCCAATAATACAAACTCGAATTAGTTCAGATTGTTGAGCAAATACACGGAAAAAAGTTAGTTTTGCCATTTAATTGCTTTCTCAAAAAAGACCTTGTACCTTTGACCCACACAGTAAAACTTTGTTCGAATTGTTGTTCACTTTATACACATTCACATTCTTAGACATTTTCTGTTTAAATCGATGTAGCAGTCATTTTTTGTTGCAACGCATTACACTTAAGCGCAAATCAAACACAACCAGGACCACAAACCTAGGTTCGAATACAGCTCACGAAAAAACATCACAAATAATTTTCAGGCTCTTTCTCCAGCGAATAACTGACAATTCACCTTTAATACGAGTGCCATGCAAATTTTTATTTTAATTCTTTTTATTAATAAAGAGTTGTTCCCTTCCATTACACCATTTAAAATTTTGCATACTCTTAAAATCAGAAAATATAAATAAAAAGAAAATAAAAAGAAAATATATTACTCCAAGGTGGGTTTAATAAAAACTCTCTCTGTCGTTAAGTCCTTTAAGCCCTTTTCATATTTCATTCGAGACATTTTTAATTTTGCTAAACGACCAAAACAAAGGCAGTGATTTTAAATCAATACGCCTGACAGTTAAACAAGAGATGTATGCAATTCACTTGCACTCAAGTACAAAATAGGACACCGTCCTCACCCCACCCATCCACTTCACTGCCATAATAGGTATTGTGTCTGCTACACAACACAAAGTATTGTCCTTGTAAATGATACGTGCTCTCATTGTTTTCCTATTCCTATTTTGCAATCCTTCTGTCGAGTGACTCGCTCGGTGCCGCCTACCGTCGAGCTCTCTTTACTTTGAGATATCTCAAAAATGGGTATTTCCGAGTGCAAATAATTGAAAAAAAAAAAAAAACAAGCAGAAAAGAAGCGGAAGGAGTGAAAGAGAGTATTTTCCAAATCATTACGTAAACAAAGCGACCGTGTTAGTGCAGCAGTGGGCGGTACCGGCAGAATACTTTTCCGGCAATAAGTTGTCGTTAATTCTTTTGTTGCTGAATGCACGTTTACGGTAATGAGTTCTATGCCTTAAAAACACTTAATTTATTATATTTTGATGTTTTCATGTACGCCGGTTCTTATTTTTGAATATTTATGTCTGAAATTGCAGCAGGAGTTATGCCTTACGACAAACTAAGGACTCGCCACATGGCACGGTGCCTTTGATCGGAGATTCTTCGGCCGCCTTGTGTGTGAGTGAGAGAAGTTAGTATTAATTAATGCGCATCAGCCCTTAAACCGTACATTTTTGCGGTTTCCTCTGCACAAGGGTGAAGAGTGCATGTGTGAGTTTAGATCGAATCAAGCACAACACGACAGCAGCAGGATGCGATTACTTACGAGAGTGAGTGTGTTTGTGTGAAAGAGGGAAAAACAAGACCAATGTAGTGGCTTTGTAAGTGCTGTCAACTACCGACTTGACTGCGGAAGCCATACGGGTCGGAGTCAAGGAAGAATGGAATTAATTAGATTATCGAGATACAATGCGGGAATGTCTCGGTGTATCGGGTAACAAATGGCGGCGAATAATTAATAGCCGCTGAATGTCACAGATATTTGCCATCGATTGGATTGTTTTTCCTTTTTGTTGTGCACTTGACACGTTGGGATATTTAATGTTTTGATCTTAAGCGCAGATACAACGATGGGTTCTTATGGTGATGGGGTTTACTACTTAGCGGTCTTTGGATTATAAGTGGGTGGTTAGCTGGTAACAATTGCAGTGCACGAGGTGTGTGTCATCGTCAAGGCTGTTAATTAGTCAAGGATTAATTGCATTATGTCAGCAAAAGTCTATCATTCAATCACTTTTTTCCTAAAATTTTTCTAAAGCACTAAGAGTTAGCTCAAAGTAAATAATAAAAATAAATAATTACAAGTCAAACTGTTTCATAACTAGATTGTTCAAATATTAGGTAGTCAAATATCTCCCTTCCGCCTTTTTGTTTTTAGAATTTTCCGGCTATGTACAAAGCGCTACAGAGCTCGTCAATACCTCATTTGAAAGGTCTTGACATAACCTACAAAACGACGCTATGCATGATTAGTTTGGATAGATAGAGATAGTTTGGTGTGGGCGCCGTTGGCTCGATCGGTTAGTGCGTCGGACTGTTGAGCGAGAGTACCCGGGTTCGAATCCAGCTCGGGGAAAAAAAACACCACAAACATTTTTCACGGCCCCACCTCCAGCGAACGACTGACAACCTTCCTGGAGTATTTCTGTCATGAAAAGCTTTCGCAATTCGCCGTTCGGAACCGGCATTAAACAGTAGGTCCCCTCCACATGTGACAAAATTATAACGCGCACAACACAGTGGAGGCGCGAAAAGGCTTCAACGGGCTGTTACGCCGCCCAATACATACAGTTAATTTTTGTGGATGTGCGTGGTTGTTGAACAAAGCTCAAGAAATGCAGATTTGTTTTAGACTTCATTTTATGTTGCCGCTTTCAAAGAGTTCAGACAAAAGGCCTGAGTTCTACTTCACTATCTGTACCTGTGAACAAACAAAGCTGCGACATTGAAACTCAGCAAATTTTAGTACAGAATTGTATGCATCTTAAATGAAACAAATACGTAACGAATCTCCTATTTTTTGCCTGTCTTACGAGCTGAATTAAGTAACTGGTGATTGAAATAAAGTCCTGGATAAGATAAGACAGTTCTTGGCTGTTTTTTGAACAAGTTATTTTGAGTTACATTGAACTACGTTGAATAATCATGTTTGAGATTGCTTTGGGGAAGTGATAATTAAAAAAAGAAAACAATTGATAAAAATTAAATCAACTCTTTACTTCTGAGTTAAATTGAGCTACCGAAGAGTTCAGTCAAAGTTCGCAGACTGGCGTCGTACATCCTGGAAAAATTTGAATCGAACTTAAGGAACTATGCGTCGGTGTAAAACATGCACACTTCATCGTCGACCGATGCTTTAAATTTTAGATTTTCGGATATCATAAAAGAAAACCTTTGAAGTTTGCGGTCTGACAAGATATTGCTGACAGCTTCCGTTGTGACTTTCATTTGTTATACTTGTAACGGAATCTCACCCACGTCAAAGTCCTTGACCTCAGCGTTTCAGGCTGACTATCGATTTTTCTGAGTTATCGTACTCCAAGGCGGTTCCTCATACCACACCTAAGGATTCGTCTTTACATCCGCAATAACTACGATTCCTTACTCTCCTAATCTCTCGTCAATTCATTTCCCATCCGATGCATGCGTCTACAAGACACGCATTTCTATGGTCAATTTAGAAAAAGAAAAAAAAACGTGAATATTCAGAGAGATATATAAATATTTCCTTTCACACAATAAGAGACTTTTCAAATGAAAAGGACCTCTCTGAGTGTGAGTGGATGCGATTTCCTGTAAACACCGCGCTACCACCAGAGTTTAAAGTAAACAGCTTCACTGTCGGGTTCACCACAGACAAACAGCCTAATGTAAAGGTAGGTAATGTACTACCTCAAACATAGGGGCACACACACAGAGCAGCTCTTACCGATAAGAATTTCTCTAATTTACCATGCACTGCAAAAGCACCAAGTCCAAGTATCCCTTACATGTGGCACACATAGGGAATCCAGTCGGGCCAAACATATCAAAGAATATGAGCAATTTTTTTTCGCCCTGAAGTTCTTTTCAACGATGAATAGGCAAAAAATAAGACTGCTACAGGCCTAGGATATCCTGAACATAAATATGTTGATGGCAAATAAGTGTGCATGGGATGGGGGTGCACATGTACACGATGACAACGACACCAATATGATGTGATAGCTCTAAAGAACGACGAAAGATGAACGACGACGATGGCGATGGTAACGATGCTGATGTCTGGTTAAGAGTAAGAACAGAGAAAACTTCATTGGGTTCACCACACACCACCTCCGCCGCATCCCTCGCGTGGCATTCATAAGCCGAGTGAAAGACGCAAAACGAAAACTGAAACACATTTGGTTCATCATTTTATTTCAAATGGAAAACGGAATATTTATTTACGTTTTCTTTTTGTTTTGGGGAGGATCCCAACGCTGCTCGGTGGAAAGTAAGTAGCTCATCCATATTTTAGTGAACTATGGTGAGTTCAGGAGGAGGAGGAACGTTGGGTTTTCCAACTCAGAAGTCTGAAATCCTTACAGTTGTTGAGAGAAGAAAAATAACTGCTCGGTAAACAGAATTTGAATGTAAATGGCAAAGTCTTAGACTCAGGCGCCATTAGATATTTTGAATTTAAAAGAATGTGTCCTGTCGGAAATCCAAATGGTCATAAGTGAGATTTTATGGGTCAATTTCGAAGCAAGAATTTTCATTTGAAATAAAGGCAAATGCATTTCTATGAAATATTTGAGATAGATGTTATTGAAGATTTTTTTTTTGAATTTTAAGTGACGTTCTGAAATTCAGAAACTTATTTTTTTGGCGGTCAAGAATCTTAGACAGCTTTTGTACCAACAAAAGTTAGACTCTTCCTTTATTATTAGGTTGTCAAATATCTCCCTTCCGCCTTTTTGTCTTTTAACTCGTATCCAAACTGTCGTAAGCCACTTTATTTCACTTATTAATCACTTAACGCGGCTTGTCGTGATCGCGGTTCACAGTCCTCTGCCTGTCCTTCCATCAGGACATTTATACTCATTGGTCTCGTCATCGTCTTATCGTCTTTCGTCTGTTTTACTTTATTGCGGTCGATGGGAAAACCCAGTCGCCGTCTGGTAGTCCCTTGTCGTCGTGGGTTGATAGGATAACCAGCCGCTGTCTGGTTATCCTTTAATTGAGTGGGTCTTCGGTCTACCTGTGCTCACATTCGGCCTTCCTGACCTAGAGGCGTCCTCGACTCCTATAATAGAAACAGGCAATTAGAAGCTATCTTGGGCTTTACGCTACCCACGAGATACTAAATAAAAAGGGGAGCGTTCAGGGTAAAAGGGGATACAGTAATCAACTCCAATACACGTATGTTCACAACCTAAAATAAAATCTAATATACAAACACAGACCCTAGGGCTTTACCCCGCATATCCTACAACGGTCTATATAGTCTGCCGTCAGTCGCGGAAAGCGAGTGCCTAGGCATCCAAACTGATAGCGCTAGGGCTTTACCTCGCATAACCTACAACGGTCTATATAGTCGGCCGTCAGTCGCGGATAGCGAGTGCCTAAGTGCCTGAACTGACAGAGCTAGGGCTTTACCTCGCATAACCTACAACGGTCTATATAGTCGGCCGTCAGTCGCGGAGAGCGAGTGCCTAGGCATCTAAATTGATAGCACTAGGGCTTTACCTCGCATAACCTACAACGGTCTATATAGTCGGCCGTCAGTCACGGAAAGCGAGCGCCTAGACCACTGGCCTGCCGGAGCTAGGGCTTTACCTCGCATAACCTACAACGGTCTATATAGTCGGCCGTCAGTCGCGGAGAGCGAGTGCCTAGGCATCTAAATTGATAGCACTAGGGCTTTACCTCGCATAACCTACAACGGTCTATATAGTCGGCCGTCAGTCACGGAAAGCGAGCGCCTAGACCACTGGCCTGCCGGAGCTAGGGCTTTACCTCGCATAACCTACAACGGTCTATATAGTCGGCCGTCAGTCGCGGAGAGCGAGTGCCTAGGCATCTAAATTGATAGCACTAGGGCTTTACCTCGCATAACCTACAACGGTCTATATAGTCGCCCGTCAGTCACGGAAAGCGAGTGCCTAGACCACCGGGCTGCCGGAGCTAGGGCTTTACCTCGCATAACCTACAACGGTCGTCACCGTCAGTCGCGGTTAGCGAGTGCCTAGATCTCCGAATTCTGAAATACAAACTTGCTTGTAAGGCAACATTAATATTAGTAAAACGGATAGCAACAGCAAACTATTCTAGTGTGCTTAATAACTTACTCAACGATTTACCTTTATTGGGTACCATCAAAGTAATCCACTTCTTCGTTTTACCTATAGTTACTACGGCCCTTCTATCACGTCGTTTCTGTGGTTCCCTCAGGTCGTCTACTTCGTAACGGTCATTTGGTAAGACCGCGCTGACTCGGAATGGTCCTTCCGCTTTCGCTACAAGCTTCCTACTTGTCCTTGTTGGTGGTGGTTCAGTGACAACAAAAACTATGTCATCGACTGCATGCTGTGGAGGTCTGAAGCGTTTTGAATCGAATCCATTTTCTGCTGTTCCTGTGCTGCGTCAGTGGCATGCTTGGCCAGCTGGCGAAGACTTCTCAAGTCCACCTCGTCTAATGTCTCCTGGATTGTGTTCAGAAGCGCAGCATTGGCCATACTTCTTGGTTTAAAACCAAAGAGCAACTGCGTTGGCTCAGCGATTTCCTCCACTTTCGGCTTCACATCTACTTCGACTACTTCAGCCTTCACGGCTGGAGTAGGCGCTGGCGTGGTCTCCTTCTTCGGCTCCTCTTTGACAAGAACCACCCCGTCCAAGTCAATGACATCAGCTTTGATGAAATGCGGTTCCATTTTGAAGCGTTGTATTTGAGCTTCCAACTCCCGCAAGAATCTCTTCTCCGACTCAAGGAAACTGAATGTTGGGTCACTGAATATGAACGTTTCCGACCGTGCTTTAGGACAGCTGACACGAGCTCTTTATCATGTCGCCCCAGATCCCACCAGTCTGGTGTATCCACATTATTCTGACACAATTTTAAACGTTCGTCCAAGAGATGATGTCTCGCTACTTCACGAAGCTTCGACAGCAATTCCAATCGATCCAGAATAAGCTTTGCATGATCTTCACTTATGTCCTCAATGATTCCTTCTAATCCACGCTCACCATCAGTCAACTTCACACCAGCTTGACGTTTACACATCGCAATAAACACTTTGTAGTAGTCACTCAATGTTTCATCACTCTTGCGCTCCAAATGTGCCATTGCCTTGAATTTGATCCAATCCGGTGCCAGCACATTCATCGATTGCTGTAAATCAATACCATAACCTGTGAGTACTCGAAGGAACTCATATTCCTCGCGACGATTCCATTTCTTCGGTATGCTCTCCAGTCGTTGACGTTCCCTCTCTTTAGCAGCGATCTCCATTTTGCCTTGACGCTCCATTTTCAAATACATTGCCAACTTATTGAAATCCAAGTTGGCCAATTGGCTGGCATCGACTGAATTAAGCAGGCTTAGCATAAGGCCGATATCAGCTGGGGTTGGCATTTGAACTTGCTGCTGTTGCTGTTGTTGTTGCTGTTGCTGTTGTTGCTGTTGAGATTGAGAGGATTGCATTTGGCCACCAGCGGATGAACCCGCATTCGATGACGATTGCATAAGACTCGATGAATTCGAACTTCGCATCATTGATTGCATTGTACTCTGTGATTGTTGTTGATTTTGTGAGCTACCAGCGGCATTCTGCATCATTTGTTGCATATTTGAAGTGCTGGGCACTGACAGCGGTGGTGTTGATGAGACCAATGCTTGTAGCTTAGCCTTCTGTTGTTGTTTCAACTCCTCCTTCTTGTAATTCCTCTGATAGGCCGTAATAACACGTCTAAGACGAGTATTTAAATCTTGCATCGATGGCCAAATAGTATCATCCGATGGCATATTTGTCGGTGGATAGCAACTGCTAGTGCCACTCTCCTCCTCGTCCAATCCTAAACATGAGTTCGACAAAGTCTCATTGTTTGCCGCATTACTTTCATCGGCACTATTCTTACCCGAAAAGCTTGGGCGATCTGTGTCAGCATCTTTACTGCTTTCACCACCACCCTGCTTCGAATCAGAGTCTTTAGTTGCCGTGCCATCATCATCGACCTCATCGGCATGCTCGTGTTTTGAATTAACATCATCCTCGTTATTCGGATTCATTGGTAGAGCGCTGTCATCACCGGGACCGACATGGCTAACGAAGCACAGAGTCAAATCGGCACGGATTTGCTGGTACATTTCACAGCCATGCTTCTATGTGCCAATTTTGACGCTGCAGTCCCAGCGATGCTTTTAACAATGTCGTTCTCCAACTAATCCACGAAGTTCTTCCTCAAGAACTTTCGTCAATTGTGATATGTTTAATTCGTCTTCATCAAAACCAAGACTCAATAAAAGACCTTTCGCACTATTAATATTGGCTCTCTTCCACATTTCAATCACTGCTTGCGCCGGAACCGCTTCCAATTCAGGGGGAAGTTCTTTTCACTTTAACTTATCTGTCAGATCCCTTTTCCCACTATTACTTGGGCTAGGGTGTATCTCACTTCTGATCTGTCGTAAGCCAGTTTATTTCACTTATTAATCACTTAACGCGGCTTGTCGTGATAGCGGTTCACAGTCCTCTGCCTGTCCTTCCATCAGGACATTTATACTCATTGGTCTCGTCATCGTCTTATCGTCTTTCGTCTGTTTTACTTTATTGCGGTCGATGGGAAAACCCAGTCGCCGTCTGGTAGTCCCTTGTCGTCGTGGGTTGATAGGATAACCAGCCGCTGTCTGGTTATCCTTTAATTGAGTGGGTCTTCGGTCTACCTGTGCTCACAAAACTAATCATGCATAGCGTTGTTTTGTAGGTTATGTCAAGACCTTTCAAATGATGTATTGCCAGATACGAGCTCTGTAGCGCTTTGTACATAGCCGGAAAATTCAAAAGACAAAAAGGCGGAAGGTAGATATTTGACAACCTAATATATTGAGACTCGAACCCTTCAGAAATTGAAGAAACACTTGAACACTGGTTTGCTCAAACACAACAAATCGGTTTAATTTGAGAGCAGAGTAGGCCTATTATTATTATGTGTACGTACTTAATAGAGCTCACGGAGATGAACCCCATTCACGATGAGGGCCGTCATTGAGGTGATGGAACTAAATACGGCACATTGTCCTGCTTAGAGCAGCATCACCACAATCCATGAAAGAAGAAGATAGATTGCCTTTTAGCAAAAAACGTTTATTTTAATTTTTACGGGATTAGATATTTTGACACAACCAGAAGTATGATGTATCAATCAATGAGATTTCCTATCAAATTGTAGCCAACAAATTATTATTTATATTTTGCACAGCTTTTTTGTAAAGTTATGAAGTCCTTTTCACGTATGTCAAACAGTTTTTCTCATTCTAAAAATAAATAATGTTGTCAATAGTTATGAGCAGATTCCACATGCGATGTTAGTTTATTTTCCATGATTTTTTTTTTTTTTTGTTATCCAATTAAAAGAAGAAAATAATACTTTTGATTTTTTGGAAGGCATATTTAAGCAATACCAACTTTCGTTGGTACTTTGTTGTTCCTTAAGGCTATCCAATAAAATTATAAGAAAATAAGCTTCGAAAAATGATCGGGCTGGTTTACGAAAATCGGTTAGATTTTTTTCGTTTTTGTGACTATGCAAAACTTCACTTGGTACTAGCGCAGTCAGCTAACTTTTGCTATTTTTAAATTCTATGGCAAAAATATTATATTACCAGTTTTCTATCTTGCAGCTTTTAAGCTTGATGTCAAAGTGTAAGCAATTTTTTAAGCCTTCCGCTTGTTTAACTTTAGTCATTTTAAAGGAATTTGTGAATTCTAGTTTTCTCTTGATTTTGGCACAATTCCTGATCAACTCGGGGAAAACTATTTAGTGGAAGGTCATGTACCTTGGACCGGATTTTACTATTTTTACTATAACTTTTATTCGACGTAAATGTTTCTAATTTGGTTTGTTTATGCTAAAAGTGTATTATTTTGGTATATTCAAGAAGGTTTGAGTGATATCTGAAGCAGTACCGTATAACTAAAAAATACATTTTTATAAGGAAACCTCAAACGGCCCGAGGTACATAAACTGCATATACCTTGAACTGCAAGTTATGTACCTCGGACCGAAGTTAATTGCGTTCAAATAATGCAGTATATATACTATTTCATTTCATTAAAAGAAATTTAATCCATTCATAAATTTATTAAATAGTACATTTAACTGAAATAAAAAGTCTTTAGTAAAGACTAAAAACAGCTAGTCTTCTATTATTTGAAGAGATTAACAAATCAAAATAGTTTTATTACAATTCCTCATCACTACAGTTTGCCTATTTAAACAGTTTTCCTATTTCAGCAAAAAATATGCGAATAGAATCGTTGATATCTCAAAAAATGGAGTTCGCCATATAGCGTCAACGTCAACAGCTGATCTTTTAACTCTTGACTTACTCCTTGGCATTTTTCTAAAAGGAAGTCCAACGTACATGCGTAGCAATAGGTCCAAAGCACATTCACTACAGTTTTTCTTAACGCATTTCTGCATATTGCAGAAATGTAGCAAATAAAATATCGCATTTTAAAATATATACACACATACATATACATACACATTAATGCCAATAACTTGAAAGAAAAGTAATTACTGAATGAACAGGACATTTAAAAAAAAAAAAAACCGGTCAAGTGTGAGTTTAACTCACGCACCGAGGGTTTCGTTCTTTCGTCAACAGATTAGAAGTAAGGACATAATTTAAGTTAAAGCAACTAACTACGGCTACCTGCCGTTTTCGAATAAAGCTAAACAAAAGAAAAGTCGTTCTCATTTGCTGATCGTGCCAACCGTGTAAAAATTAATTTAGTGAACTTAAAGGAAATGGTCTCAAGCTACTCCATTGAAGCAATTAATCAGCAGTTCATGAAAGTTAGCTTACCAAGTAGCTCAGCAATTCGAATCATAACGTATTCGGCAATAAAAAATAGCCACTTAATCGTCTAGAACACTAATGTGGTACAGTCACAAACATCCAAGAAATTAACAAATCAAGTACTCGTGTTTGAAATTCAAAAAAAAATTCAAATTTTGCACTAGGATTTATTTTGTTTTTTTTTCCTTAGAATTTTTTATGTTCACTTTTATTCAGAGACAAAACATAAAATCTTTCCAACAGCATATTTATATAAATCGCAACCAATAGAAAAGAGCAAATCAGGAAATGGTCTGAACACACATACACCTACAAATAACTGATTCTCTTATTTTCTTCAAAAAAATTACAACAACAAAGCTATTACGATCAATCATTTCTTTGCTTCGCTTTGTTCTTTTAAGAGAACTGAGAGAGAAGAAAACTGTCATACAAAATATTCGAGAAACCCTCTTCGGAGAAGAAAAAAAATAAAAAGCAAAAAAAGCCAAATCGGACAAGTCGAGGATTGAACCCGGGACCCTCAGACCAGAGCGCGAGCGCTATAACCACTCCACCAACGCCGCTTCGAAATTCTACTGTCTTTCTTGGTATAGGAAACGCGTAGAAAACTTTGTGTGTGTGAGATAATCACTAGTTGCCCTTTTTTAGCAAAATGCTCACATAACTTAAATCGTTAATATTTCTAAATATTGTGTGAAAATAAAATTTTTTTTGTATAACATTTTTTGATTCTATTGATGCGATCTACAAAATGGAGTTTTCGGATCTTAAAAATTCGTATGTCATTGTTTTTTGGTTTTTGGCCAATAACTCGAAAACTGTTTGAGCCAAGATGCTCGAACTAAATTTAAACTAAAGATTACGTCGAGACCTACATTCTAGATTTTATTCAGATTTTTAGACCCGCGGGTGTGGAAATGCGAGGGGGGGGGACGCTTTTTTTTCGCACTTAAAGCTTAATATCTCGAAAACCGAGCCTCGGAACAAAAACCTCAAAATGAAAACTGTATTTTATTTTACGAGACCTATCCAACGATACCTAACTCAATCAATTCCGTTAAGAAAAAAAATTAAAACAATTAGTTATTAATTAATTTTAGTACAAATAAAAAATCATAAGTGATTTCTGGATATATTTGCAATATAGCGATGAGTTGCCCCATAACTCCAATTTTTTTCAGATTTTTTGGCCCATTATTTTAGAAAATAAGGTATGGGACATGATACACCAATCGGTTTTTTGAAGTTTGCGGGCTTATAACTTCTTACCAATAAGACTAAGATGCTAATTGTAGTACAACTTTTTGATCTTGCTATAATTCTCTTTCTAACGATATCCATATCAAGTATCTAAGAAAAAAAAACTATTTTTTGATTTTAGTATTAGTACTAACTTTTTCGTTAATAAGTGACTTTCTTTAAACTTTTTTCGGAACTTTCTTTGGGCAAGTGAAGCACATCTTCTGTGTAAATTTCATTTCTTTATTCCAGGTGGTTCACCAGGTACCTAAGATAAGGCTTAGTGACAGACAGACAGACATTTTTGTAATCTCCGCCCCGCCCCCTTTCCAATGACACCCATATTGACCACAAAAGTTAATAAAAATTTTTTCAAAGGTTAGTTTCAGTACTAACTTTTTCTTTAATATACGACTAATTCCGGAAAAAATTCCTGATTTATTTTTGGGTTGCCAAGATACATACCCATTCCAAATTTCATCCCTTAACTACAGAGGATTCAGAAGTTATTAGCAAATATGTACAGGCGACAGACAGACAGACAAAATAGAGACGGACACATAAGTGAATCTATAAGGGTTTCGTTATTCCTTTGGAACGAAACCCTAAAAACACAAAAATATTACTTAAGAGGGTGCAATGTACGGGAGAGCTTTTTGCCATATGTTAAGCGGATTGTCTGGAATTGGCACTCGGTCCGAGGTACAAACGGACCGAGGTACATGACCTTCCCCTACCTTTATAAGCTCACTATAATACACTAGGTAGGTAGGTAGGTTGTGCGGTGGGCTGCGCGCAGCCAAGCACTTAGGCCAGATGAGGCCCATTGTGATACCACATGGAGCGGATGTAGAAACATTCCACTACTCTAGAACCCAATTGGAGCTATTAATATAGCGGAGGATACGGCTTATGCTAGATCGCCGAGATTATTTAGAAAGTAGTGACCAAGATGCCTCTTTCTACGGTTTGCGAGGGCGCTGCAGGTTCCTAAAAGGTGGAGCGCGGTTTCTTCCTCTTCTTCGTCTCTGCAGCTTCTGCAGAAGTCGTTGGCCGGGAGGCCCAGTCGGGTGTCACAGTGTCCCCGAGATGTCACAGTATCCCGGCACCCACATGAGGTGAATATTAAACTGCTCTGCCATCTCGTCAAGAGATTTGCGGCAGTTAAGAGCTGTTTTTGAATTGAAAGTGACAGACTTTAGGGACTTTATCGCAGCTTGACTGTCTGTACATATCGTGATAGAGGTACGCGATATCACGTTGAACTTTAGCCACGACAATGCTTCCTTGATCGCCATTACCTCCGCTTGAAATATGCTGCAGTGGTTGGGAAGGCGAAATGAGATCTGGATTCCCAAGTCTTCGGAGAAGACTCCTCTACCGACTCCGGATTCAGTTTTTGATCTATAATACACTACGTTTTATTCAAATAGTTGTCGTTTAATGGTGTTAGTCTGTATTATTAATGAAAGATATTGTAAACATAGGGGGCGTCGTGGCTTAGTCAGTTGGTGCGTACGACTGTTAAGCGAGAGTACCCGGGCTCAAATCCAGCTCGGAGAAAAAACACCAGAAACATTTTTCACGGCCTCACCTCCAGCGAACGGCTGACAATCCTCCTCGAATACTTCTCTCACGGAAAGCTTTCCCAATTCGCCGTTCGGAACCGGCAATACCCTATACATGTGTCAAAATTATAATGTGCAGAACACGGAGGCGCGAAAAGCTAGTCTCTGCCACTTCGTGGGCTGTTACGCCACTAATGATGATGATGATTGTAAATTTAAGAAGTTAGGACTATACCAAGTGCTATAACACTTAAATCTAAGATTTTTCAAAAAGTGGAGTTAATCAATTTGTGCACTGAGCGGCTCAATAAAAGGTATGAAGTTGGAACCTGCGACAGTGAAACTTTTCTGTAAATTCACCTTCAGTTAAGGTTAGTTACAAGCGTATTTTGAGTCGCAGTATAAGTGGCTCAATGACCCAATTTCTTCAATTCAAGATAAGTTTATGCATCGCTAGTGATTTAACTGGAACACAGTGGTTGGAGTAATAAATTTTCAATATCCGAATTTATACAGAAGACGATAATCATTGAAATAATTTCTATGGTTTTTAGGACTATGTGTGTAAATTTTTTATCACAATTAGGCAAGTCTTAATTCCACTTATACTTTTTTTTATGAATCAAGCAAATATAAAAACTTTAAAAAAAAGCCTTTATAAAGTTTGACGTTTAATACCGATATTAATCCACATGCCTGATAAGATTATGCTAGTCTCAATTTCAGAAGTTAGACTTTTTTACCTAAACCAAATATTTAACGTGCATATAATAAAAGTTTGACAAGGAATTGAACGCAGCTTCTTAGAAGCTAAATCATCGTTCTTTAGCTTGAGTTGCCTACGGCGACATCGTTATTGATCAATTTGATCATCCTGTCGGTGACCAGCTTGGATAATAAACTTGAACTTAACATGACTGGCTTCAAGGTTGTGAATTTTACTCGTTTCTTAAATCGGCGCCTCTTTGCTCACTTATTGAGTTAAAAAAAATTCCAACGTATCTCCAGCTGTAGGATACACTGTACTCACATCTAGGGGTTCTTTTATTTCGCCTTTGACCTCGTTGCTGCAGGCGCCTTATTGCCAGTTGAAGAAACATATCTCATGCTGGTGTGGGTCTTGTCTGGTTGTGTTAACCGAAATGCAAATATCAAAAATTATTTGGGCCATCAGCAGTCCGACAGCATTGAATTCTGTGGCCGAAGCCGCACTTCGAACAACATCAAACCTCAGCTGCGAGACCGCATGCAAAAGTTTTGAGCTCCTGCAAGGAGCTCCTGCATAGTCAAAGAGCCAGCAAATTCTTTTTACCAACTTTTCTAAAGAGTACGCCCTCCCCTCTTCGACTAGAAAGTGAAATTCAAAGCACACGCCACAATTTGTGTGTCCCTTTTGCAGTTGGTAAAGTTGAAAAACAGAAGGAGACGAATAAAGAAAAGCGGGACACAAAATGCAAACTTTTAGGTTAAGACAATATTTGCCATGTGTGCGGGCATATTTATGACATCCTTAATCGAAGCAAGGGAGTCATCCTTGGAGAATGCGCTGAATGCCTTTACACATGTGTGGGTAGAAGTTAATTCACCCTGTGGGAAGGCATGTTCTGTGTACTTATGTTCCCTTTTTATTACCGTTTTTAGCATTTTCTAAACACATTCAAGTGTTAAAAATGATACACCACCTCTCAGCTCTTCCTGCTCCTACCGCCCACCAACCGATGTGTTTCATTTCACGCCGCTAACCTAAATCGGAATCAAATGCGTTGGCAGACTGTTAATGTGCCGTACATGGGCTGGATCCCATAAAAAGGCGATGAACGACGAATTGAATGTGAGGCTACTTCGAAATGTTATGTGCTCTGTGGATGAGCGTGGTGGCAGCAGCTTGGTACTTAGGCAGGTGTGACGGCGGGTCGAGTGTGCGGTTGAGAAATTCATAAACAGGAGCACTATGGAAGTAATTACCTTAAAGATGACGAAATGAGAGGGCTCGTTGCCATTAAATTGATTTAATTTACGTAAATGGGGCGTGTAGAAAAGGTTTTCTGAGTTGCAGTTCAAAAGCTTTATGAATAGTCAGTGTCGAGTGGCTTGGTGGTTTCAAATGTGCCAGAAAATATTCTTAGATTTTGGATTGAGGGTAGACAGGTGCAGATTTCATGACAGTTCTCCCAAAATTACAGATTTGCAGCTCTTCTCCTGGCAGAGCATAAGACCTTTGTGTGAAGTCCTTCAAAATGTTATACAACTCTTCAAAACACGGTGGCTCTTAAGAGATAATTATATTCAAGTAAGTGATTAGAATGTCAGACTTTTTCAAAAAAGTCCTCCAATATAGAATTAAAGTTGAGATAAAAATAGAGTAATAAAATACAGAAATCCTTCGAAAGGCCTTATTCTCAAATCGCTAACACATTCTAGCCAACTATAAACTACACAGCACATAAGTTTTAAATATTCCGCAACGTTGTCCAGACGTAAAGCGACTCATTTCATTCCACAGAGGTATGATACTGACTTTATGTCAAAATTTACGGCGGGAAACAGCTGTCAGTGTCAAAATAACATCAGTTGAGTTGTTGATGAGTACGAGTTGAATTCAGCAGCAGACTCCGATTTGATTAAAAGAAACACGATCGCACGATAATTATCAGCTTTCAAACATTATTATCAACTTTCGCATCTTATAAAAAGTCCTTCGGCTAAGAAAACTGCGATTTACCAGAGAGTTGATGTTGAAAACTTTGTTTCCTCTATACTCCTCACATAAATTTAACACTGCATCTTTACTGATTTTTAAAATGCGCCTGATCCGAGACACATCCCCCATTAACCTAAATAAAGGTCACTTATGATCTATGACGACGATATCGATTTTCCTAGCCCCCGCCATCACCAGGTGAACGCAGCTCAAATCACAGCCGACACAATTCACATTCCGGCGCCCTGCCCGTGGCTTGCAACAAATTTTACCAGTTGGCTGGTTTCAATTGTTTAATTGAAGGCCTTTAAACCATATCCGCACACTGATACAGTACACCAGCTACCGGCAACGCCATCACCGTCGCCATCGATAGTACACCATAGGCTATGCCCTTGATGCTGATGTTGCCGCCGCTGCTGCTGATGGTGGCGATGGTCATGAGTGCCACTATGAGGTTGAATAGAATGCATATCCCACAGAAGTGTTTCACATTCCAACTGAGGTGATAAACCGTGGTGTTGCCCCGAAGAGGCACCAATGCAAATTGTGTTGATAAGTGGATCGATTGAGGTTAAACATTTATGCAGTTCGCCCCAGCCCCCACCGACAGAAAAAAGGCACACGCATGACGTTTTCAATAGACAGTCAAACAAACAAACAAACCCTCACGTATACGCACAATAAAATAATTGCATCCGTCGACCGCTTAAAAAGTTACACAGTGTCAGCGACGAGGGTTGAGCTCGCATCCCCCACTCACTCCCAGCAGCACAACGCATGGTTACACATGTGGAAATCCTTTTGACAATGATTTATTGTTTGGTAACAATGAAATTGTGTATAATAATTAATTCCAGCAATAATTGTTATGATTATAAGTGTTTTTGGACATTTTTTTCAGAACTGACGTTTGAGTGCAATTGAGCAATAAATTTTCCGGACGGGGGAGCGGATGTTTTTGGGACGTACCTACCAGTTGAAAACGTAGGCGAGTGCTTTAAACCAAGTCAACAGTTGACGGATAAAAAAAGTGCGGTTTGGCAGAATGTTCGGGGCTGTCAACGGTTCATTTGCACGCTCGTGATGGGCAGTCCACGTTGACTGGGTACATGTTTTTTAATGACCGTGTTTTATTTTTTTTAATAAGTGAAATAGATTATCTAGTTTTTGATATAATTAATCGTTGGTCTATGGAATTGCATTTGACAAGTATTTGCTATGTAAAGCCGGTGACAGGTTAGAAACACATATGATATCAGTTTTTTTAAACTGCTTAGAATTTTGAAAGTAATTTTTTGAATGGAATTGTTTTACAACGAAATTATTCTGGCACTCACAGGGTTAAAGTAAAAAAAATTCAGGAGCTGGAAATCAATTCTGACAAAATGCCGAAAATACTCAGCAAAAAAGTGCCTCTTGCAAAGACAATTGACACTACAACACAATAAAGAAAATAAGAATGATTTATTTTCGTCCATCTCATTTTTCCCTAAGATGACGGAGAAGCTACTAAAACAGCAATAAGATCGACATCGTTAAGCCTCGCTAGGCGTCGTAGACTACATGAACAAATGCTCTCCATTAAAAGAGCGTTGACCCCTTAATTAACAATTGAATAAACGTCATGCTAAGAGAGAGGTTTATAATAGACAAATTAGGTATGTCAAAGGACGGCCGTAGATGCTGTACTATTCACACAACTTTGGTTAACAGGTCAATGACAAAATAGACGCAAAGGCTTTGAAATCTCTTTGGTGTCTAAAGAACCTTGTAGGTAAAGACATGAAGTCTTAACCTAAGTCTATATTACAGTCTACAATCGAATAACACTACAACAGACATACTAATTGCTTAAGCCTGGACCTCATCATATTCAAAATACTCGATAATTCGAAAACCTCTATAAATCGAAGCATTTTCGCTATCCCTTGAAAAAACTTCTTTGAATCGAAGAAAACCTATGCAATTTGGTGGCTTGTTTACCTCTTTTTTTCTTAACAACCGTTAGTTGAAATGCGTACGTAACGAAATTGGACAATATTTTTTTCTGAAACCTCTGTAATTCGGAAACGTCTGTAATTCGTTTTTTCCTCTCCCATGGAATTCAAATTATCGAGAGTTTACTGTAATCAATAAAAAAAGAACGTAACAAGGATTGAACTCATCCTAGACATAATTTTTTCCAATTCAATTCAATCTATCTACGCCAAAAGATACTTTTTTAAATATAGAAGCCAGAGTTGTAAAACAATACAATTATTTGGGAATGCCTTAGCTGAATTCACAGAAAAGACTTCAGGATTTATGATTCAGTTGACACCATTCCGTTTTGAAGCGTTGATTGCACCAATCTTTTCGACCATTCAACGGATTGAAATCAATTGAATGCAAGTCTTTAGAGTTATGTGTATTCTTTGAAGTCACTTTGAATTCCCTACCATTCATTTGAAGCGCCACAATTCACTTGAAGTCCCGCCATCAACTCGAAGGAATTAAACTTTTAACAGTGAATTCTTTGGGAATTCAACACTTTGCATTGAAGTCTTTGAGACTTCATTAAAGTCATCACTTCTTGTAAAGTCAAAACCTAGCTATCTGAGTATGAGTGCTAAAAAGTTAAATTTTGGTTACCAGACCCTTAAAAAAGTATCTTAATTTAATATTAAACATATGTAATGAGTAATAGTTTATCTCGCACTCTACTCCTAGAAAATTAAAAATACACAAATTACTTGTCACCTTCATTCTCATAAAAATTACAGTTGCTTTAAATCTCAAGAGTCCTAAAAATGCATGCATAACTCAAACATCCGCCTAATTTTACCTCGTTAGTCTCTAGGTCGTCGGGGTCTGTTAATGACTCTTTACTTGCCAAATGGTTTCTAAATAAATTGCATATTTTCTATTTCCTTTACAAAATCTCATTTGGATTGAACACCGATGATCTTAGGAAGCTAGTCATCAAACATGTTATAAAAATCGAAATGAGCAATAACATTTCGACCGGATGTTGTTTTCAAATTTGATTACCCTAAACATCGACAAGCATTTTTTCTTTGATTTGTCCGTTCTTCGACCGCTGTTGAATACACTTCATGATCGAAATTGAAAAACAATAAAACAGAAAGTTAAACCCCGAAGGATGAACATTTCTGATCGCCCGATCGAAACATGAAAACAAGCCCCACCTAGCAGTAGTAAAAATAAACCTAACATCATCCGTGAGGTACAGATACTCATAAAAATGCGCTCTGGCAACATCTGACTCGATCGCAACCCACACAACGTAAACACAACATCGGGCCGAAGATCAAAAACAGTTCACCTCACGGCGATCGAGCAGCGTAGATATCTATGCGCTGGGAAATGACCAGCAACTGGCTCTTTCTGTTCCGTGGCTAAGTAGAGATGACTCACCACGCATGCACACATATGATCGTTGACTTTTTGCTCATTCAATTAGCCGCAGCCAATTCCCTGTGGCAGAGCGGGATCGCACGTGTGCCGAGGCGTTTGCTAGACTAAGGCCGCTCTCTTGGCACACGATCAGTGATCTCTTTTCTGTCATCGCGTTTGTGGCTGTGTTCGAGTCGATTCGCAATCAGTTTGGGTGTGTTTTCCCGTGGAGTAACTAGTTTTAATTTGCGAAAAAAACCTTCGATTTTGGATTTAATTTCATTTTCAAAAAAATTCCCATCGTCCCGTTGTTGTGTACTGTGTGTCGGGAGGTATCTGCAAGATATCTCATTGTTTTATTGTGTAATTTTTATCGATTGTGGTGCTGGATCTATTTTTACTCACACAACAAGCGACCTCGAGAAACTACCTACTATCTTTGCCTTCGTGCTTGCCAAAAAGTGTATCTATCGGAATCGAGAGCGACATTGAAATACCTGGAAACCAAACTGTAGAAATATGCAAGCGATTAAGTGCGTCGTTGTGGGCGATGGTGCTGTAGGTAAGACCTGCCTGCTGATCAGCTACACAACAAATGCGTTTCCTGGCGAGTACATTCCGACAGTGTTCGACAATTACTCAGCAAATGTCATGGTCGACGCCAAGCCGATTAATCTGGGCCTCTGGGATACAGCTGGACAAGAAGACTACGATCGTCTGCGACCACTGTCATACCCGCAGACGGATGTGTTCCTCATTTGTTTCTCACTGGTGAATCCGGCGTCATTTGAGAACGTGCGAGCCAAATGGTATCCCGAGGTGCGTCATCACTGTCCCAGTGTTCCGATTATTCTGGTGGGAACCAAGCTGGATCTGCGCGAGGATAAAGTCACTATTGAGAAACTGAAGGACAAGAAACTGTCACCCATTACCTATCCCCAGGGCCTGGCAATGGCCAAAGAAATCGGTGCTGTTAAGTATTTAGAGTGCTCTGCGTTGACGCAAAAGGGCCTAAAGACGGTATTCGATGAGGCTATCCGGTCAGTGTTGTGCCCGGTGATGCGCCCTAAGTCGAAGCGCAGGTGCGAACTTCTCTAAGTCGACAGACAACGTTGGGGTATTATTTGAGAAACATACATATGTAGCAGTGCATTTTTTTATTATTATTATTATTATTACTTTGTTTGTGATTAGCGGGGATACTTGTTCCAAAAAAATTTGCGTAGAGCTGGGGAGTGATATCAACCAGTGGCAGGGTGGTGTGGCGATAATAGTGAATAATCAACTAAGAGGATTGTTAGATAAGCGTACAAATAGATTTCTTTCTTTCCATTCTACTGCCATTGCGATTCATTTAAAAAAATGTCTGCAAAGTTTTCATCGTTCACCTGAAGTTCAACTATGCCGTGAGTGTTTTGTTTGTCAAACAGATGTTTTGCTGGCATGAAAATTCCGTCTGGTTTTGTTCCCTTTCTTGAACCAATTCGAGTATCCTTGCACTTCATAAGTAAGCGACAAGAAAAACCTTCCAAAAAACGTAATCTACCTACTTAAAACAGCGAAATTTATACCAAGGTCGTCAACTCGACCCACTCACTATAGGAATGACTTGAAAAAATATCGGAATATGGTTTGTAACACAAAATAAACTATATATCTTTGTTTACTAATTGTCTATGATCTTGTTTCACAGATATTCGCGGTACCTAGCCAGTTGCAAGATACTCGGGTATTGTTTATAGTTGCATCCACAGGCTTTAGAGAAAGATGAAGAGGAATTGCTGTTTCTGTAGTTCTATTATTTCAACTTGTATTGCATTGCCTAGACATCTCGCTTCCGTCTTTTTTTTACTAGCTGAGATTATGATACAGTTCAACAATCGACGCCAAGAACTTTGGTCTCAAAGCCATTGCCCTAACTCAATTATAAAGTCCACTACAAGACATTATCAAGAAAGACGCCGTACTTACGAGCAACAACAATGAACCGTCTATTTTTATTTATCAATCACAGCTCAGTCCTGATCTGCCATGAACCCCTTCACTTGTTTATTATCACTCTCCAACACCTCTATATGAACCACAAAAACAAATAAAAGTATCCTCAATACAGCGCTTATTCTGCTTAAAAAAAGAAACATTTTAAACAAATTAACTACATTCTAACAGAAACTACATTATTTCGGTGTTATTTTATAAAGAAAAAGTTTTGCCTTTTGTTATTTATAAACGTAGAGATACGGTAATGATGATTGTTAAACAATAACTAAAAAGAAATTGTTTTTAAACACAAAACTAAAATTGTTATGAAGTGTAATTTTCGTCTACATTTTTATTAAAAACCAATTGTCTTCCAACAGTGTTGTGAATAAAAGTTAAAAACGAAAGTTATTAAATAAATAAGCTATAAATAGTCGCATAATGTGTATTAACATTGGCGACAAATTGAATGGCACATTTTTTATTTTTATTTTCGGAATTAATTAAAACAAATTAATAAAATACATAAAATAACTGGAAGCGAAATTGTTTTATTCGACCGTGGAGAGTTGCAGGCGTAATCTGTTCAATTATCCTGTTGAATGTTTGCGCTAAATAATTTCTATAGGAATTGTGGTTAGCGGTGCAATTAAAAAATATGTTTTTTGTTGTACGCGGTGGAGACTGTTTATTATGCAAGTTTCTATGTCGTTGTGATGTCACAAAGGAGAGGATGGAAAATATGTACTTATGGCTCATCTGTGCAGAGAGGAGCCACGACCAAAATGCACTCGATCTTTGAACAAATTAACCTGCTTTTAGATGTCTTCTGACGAAACGCTAACGGTTTACTGACTGATGTTTTAAACCCACCGTGAATTAAAAGCTATTTTCGTGCGCAAATACTTCGTTACCCTTAGTATGTCTTCACAAATATATGTTAAAACGATTTGCGGACGAACAGTTTAATCAGCCTGTAACAGAAAACCACTATCGAAAAATTACTAACTAAGCAGAAAATCTAAAACCAGGACGAACATTTTTTTCTTACATCCAAAAATGTCGAAATTTATGGTTGTGGCATGAACTTGAGCAGTAAAGAAAATCTATTTGCTAATCAGAGCAAAAATGTGAATGTATTAAAATAACGACGCATTCGTTGATATAAAAAGCGACCGACTGCTGCATCTAAATCTACAAATATTAGAATGTCAAATATCTCCCTTCCGCCTTTTTGTCTTTTGAATTTTCCGGCTATGTACAAAGCGCTACAGCGTTTAGCCCCAAATTATTTCTAAATTCATTAAAACTTTCTGGTTCTGGATTCAATTACTGGAATAATAAAAAAAAACTTGAGATATATAGCGCTACCTGCGCGAGGCCAGGACGGGCTACTAGTAAATTATAAATAAAAATAACGTTGCTTGCGATTTCTTGTGTGTTATAAAGAGTGTTGTCGTCCTTACCTTGTTTTTCATTTGCCCTTTTAATTGCCTGAAATAAAACATAATGTCTTATTAATTGTGAATTGATATACTTAATACAAAATTTATATGAGTTTCTTATTTAACCTGCATCAAGGTTTACATTTCCATTGTAATGTTTAAGAATTCTTACCGAAAATCCAACCATAGAACACGTTGAAAATATTACAGGCGTAAGTGGTAAAAAACAATTATCTGTGTGAGTGTACTGTGAGTTTTGTCGGATATGATACAAACCACGTCCAGTCAATGGAGTAGAACATATCACAGCCAGATTGCGGAATTTTCCGGAATTGATTTTGAGATCGATTAAAAATAACATTAATTAATTTTTTTGCTAAAATAAAACACATGTCAACCCTTAATTCGTTAATAGCTGACATCATCAACGAATTCCCTTCTGAAGCATAGAAACGAATTACTATGCAACCATTTAAAACTGCAAATGCACGAAAGAGATTTACTTACATTATTTATGAATAAGTAAGAACATTGGTTTATCTTTAAACTAGCAACCCGTCCTGGCTTCGCGCAGGCAGCACTATATATCTAAAGTTTTTTAGTATTCCAGTAGTGGAATACCAGAAAGTGTAAATGAATTTAGAAATAATTTGGGGTAATGCACCGCTTCTTCTACATCTAAAGCGCGGTCAACTAAATAATAGACTTTTGATGATGAATCACATTTGGCAAGAATTGAATCAATAACTTAATTGATTTGTTTATTTGTCTGCCACAAAATAGCCCTTCCCTCAAACCAAATGAATTATTATAAAAGTTTGCAATATCCGAATATACCTTCTCAATCATTTCTAAAATATTCGGCACCAAAACAAAAGATATTTCTGAAATTTACCTTCCCATTTCCTTCCCTTAATTCAAATTTTTCTGGTCTTATTTGAAGCATATTATTGGAAAGTGATGTGTTGTCTCTTCCATATGCAACACTTATATTAGTTTGAAGTTAAGATTTTTTATGTGCAGCCATAAGTATGACTTTTTCAGTGAAGCATTGACCTTGCTTTAGTGCATCTTGTTAGACGTTTTGTGGAGCATTGATGCCTCGTCCTAAATTATTGAACTACAATCCCCCGTCAATTTTCCTTAACAACATTGGAAACATTGCAAGCACTTGAAACATCGCACTACAAAATTTTAATGGAAGTTTAAAAGCAGAGTTAGCAGTTCCTCCGCCATCTAAAAGTGTGGGTTCAATTCCAAACGATCCCCCAGCAAAAGCAGTCTTCCCGCTGCCTCCAGTAGCATTCAAAAGAAAATATTCCCCTTGTTATTGTAGACTAATAACATAATTAAATCATAAACAATTTTTCCCCTTTTCAGAAGACACTCGTTTTGAATCACTTCCATAAATCAGTAATGATCATAGTTTTTTCTCGCATGTATTCTGCATGGTTTAATGTTATATGGCTACTTGAAATAAAATTCCACAGAACATACAGTCGAATTTCTCTAAGTCGAAAATCCCTCTTACACGAATACATTCCTTCCAGCCTTAGTCTACTTTCAAAACCTCTAAGTCGAGTTTTATTTCTTTGGCTAAAAAACAGACAAAAAAAAAGTCCCCTCGCAACTTGTAGCAAGTACGTACACTCGCATTATCTGACTCTCCCATTGGGGTCCTAGACGATGAACACATTTCGGGAACATTAATTTCGTAGTGATTCTCGTAGTGCAAACACGTCGGAGAAAAAGCGCAAGAGGTTGCCCTTATTGTTGTTTACCTATGCAAAAAAGAGGGAGCAAAGGAAGTTCACAGCAAAAATGAGGATTAGCTTGCAAACATGGCCCTACACGTGAACATCGCGAGCGAACATTATCGTTGTCCAGAGCCATCTCTATTCGCATCGCGCACACACAAATAATCGGCTTTTAATCTGAAAAATGAATCTGAATCTGAGATGCATTCTTGCTTCATTTACCGCGTGTATTGGAAGGGGAAAAGTCGGGGAAAAAAAACACCACAAAAATTTTTCACGGCCCCACCTGAAAATTCGACTTAGAATGATTCGACTGTATGTACTTTGATCAATATTCCCATAATCGGATGACAGTTTTTGTTGTCTGCGGTACAATATATCTTCAATCATATTTTGCGGTGATTTTGCCACGGCAACAAAGGTTCAGTAGTTTTACACAACGAAATTATCAAAGTAAATAAGTGTCCTTGTTATATTCCTGTAGAACAGAATACGCATCAGATATGTTATTTTCCCATTGGCTATCATATTCCAACAAAAAATACCACATTCTTTCATCGCTGCCTGTATTTCTAGTGTGTACATTAATGTAAACCTATACACATACATATATGCATATACCCATTTTTCACATTTCATATGCCTCTATCCGTACAACGTACAACAACGTACAACAACGTACAACACCGTTTCCGCGCGATCATCGTCATGCAAATTTGAGTTGAGCAAATAGGGGTTGAAATGAACATGGAAAACACCATTGAGACTCGCATCGATTTCAGCCAAAATTTTATAGATTAAAAAAATCTTATAATCAGCGATTTCTCGGATTTCACCACTAATCGATATTTTTATAGCTATTATTTCTTAGTGCTTGCTCCGCGATCTATAAAACTGCGTTTTTAGATGTTCGAAATTCGCATATTCACGTTTTATCGTTTTTGGCCAAAAGTTCCAGAAGTATTGGGGCTAGAATGCTGAAATTAGTTTTTTTTAATTTACTCATGGAAGCCGATTTTTTGTAATTTTTTCAGATTTTTTGACAAAGCGGTGTGGAAATTACAGGGCGGATTGGTTTTTCGAATTTTTACAGAACCATAAAATTGGTTATTGTGAGTCTACCTTAAAAGATACACATATGCCACCGCTGACTTTTTTTTAGAACTTTTTGAGGCGATTAATTTCCCAGTACATTATTTTTTCGTATCTTTAACTGTTTAGACAGCGCCCGCCTTAGAAGTTTGCCAGTTCTCGAGTTTTTTTACTTATCTCAATATACCGTTAACTTGTTGTGCCTAAATGTCTATAAAATGTAGTGCATACCCATAATAGATACCCAACAATACTACTGGTGAAAACTGCATGAAAATCCGTTCAGTAGTTCCTGAGATTAAACTCCCCAAACATTTTTTTCGACTTTGTTTTATAATATTTATAGAAGATGATTTTTTGTATTTTTCGCAGAAGTCCAGATGCCAACACGATTTTTCTGGCTGATAGAAAATCTGACAAGTTTGTGGTAGAGAGCACTAACTACTGTGATCAAGTCTTGGTGCAGTGTAGTTGCACGAAAAATTATTCCAACGTGGATTTTGCAATGAAAAGCTATTGTTTCTTTCGGATAATCCAACACGAATTTATACCTAAAGTGTAGAGCACTAAGGACCAAACCTCCGGCCCGTGAGTGACGGAATCATTAGATGTGCATTGTATGAAGAGAATTTACTGAGTTCTTACATAGAAAAAGTAAAAATCGCTTAAGAAATCAATACCTGTGTGTGACATATAAAACTGCGGAAACATATTGACTATGACTCTATATCAAAAATCCAACTTACAAAAAAAGGTACATAGAGCTATACTAAAACAATCATTCTATGAAAAAAAAAATATCAATTTCTCAAAAATTTCACGGTTTCTAACTATCAGAGCTGTGACAACTACATAGTCAGCTTAGTCTCAGTCAATTGACTAAATCCTTTGAATATAAGTTATCGCTTTGACCGTCATACGATATTGACTTCCAAATTACAGTCACCAGTCGTCTTGGAAACTCTGACCAATAAGTCCCTAAGCTAGTCAAATGATTGTAAGTTAAATTTTTTCAGTCCTTATTGACTGGTGCCTATTTTTTAGTCACTTGTCAGTCTTCTACAATTTTTAGTCACTTAAAGCAGCCACTTAGCCTTTTTACTTACAAATATATTTTAGTCCTTTTGCACTTAAAAAATACTGCACTCCACTAAACCACTATGGTAGCAAACCAATCGACTAAATCATCTCTAAATATGATTTTATTTTTAAAATATGTTATCCAGCAGCAGCCTCTGGACCAAAATCGCGGCATATGTTCAAGTAGTGCTGAGAAACGAAAGGAGGGAATATGGAGATAATATCCTCCAAACGAACAACGCTTACAGCCTTACCGGCAAGAGTAATTCATTAACCCGAAGAAAAAGATGAAAAAGCCGGGCCCTCTGGTGGGAAGAAAATGACACCACTCTTAAGTAATGCAAAAGCGGTCCCAGACTGGTGTCAAGGAGAACAAGCCAACATGTGATTTCAGTGGGTTAAAAAATTACTGAGATATTGCAAATTGAATCTGGCTGTGATGGGTGTACCATTTTTTTCATTGGTTCACTGTATCTTGAGTATCCAGTCCTACCTACATGCTACGGACTATTTTGTTCATTTTTAGGCTTTTCATCGACAAGTAGCTAAAAGTATGGCACTTGATGCCACAAAATTTTGATTTGTTTTTTTAAAGGTGTAATCTGGAGCTATTAAAAAAAAACAGAAATAAACCTTCGGTCCAGAACCAAAATGGGTACTTCTCACTACTGACAACAAGTTATATAATATAAAGTCATCCATTTCAATTTTTAGATTTGTACTCTAGTTTTTCAGCAGTAGTCAAAAAACATAGACTTCCACTCTTGGTGGATTTTTTTGATTGCAAGGGTAGCATTTGCTTTTAGCTATAGAAACCCTGCACTGTATGAACTTCACTATAGCAGATGTTTTCCATAAAAAAAAATATATTCATTACGTAAATAAGTAAGTGATAAGTAAATTTAACGTCCTTAGGTCTGACGGTCGAAAATTTATGTAGAACATCAGAAATATGCAGCACGTGCAATTGCAAATCACCTGGTCGATGTTGAAAAATAGTCCAAACTTGCATTCACGGAATCGATATCGTATGCGTGGATGTTACATTTTCAGTGTAAATGAGCTATTCGAATGGGGTTGGCAAAATCATAACAAAAAATATGACACAAATGGTCGTCAGTATTATTAAATCTAAAACCCTAAAATTACATAAAGTATTTCTCTTTTTCTCTCTGAAAATGTATTTTCCTTCAGGATCTGATGGCACTCGTTGCTTTCCTGTCGTTAAAAAATAAAGCAAAAATGTTTTTCAACACAACCATGTTAATTATGGATATTTAATGAGAGGACTATGCCAACCACTACATAAGTATGCAGATAACAACAATGAAACGTTCAGCATTAGTGTCAGAGATGTCTGCACTTTGACCGCCGCGGCGGTCCGTACCGCGACTCGAAAGAACAAATAATTAACTCTTTAGAAACGTTTAAATGATAGCCAACCCGAAATACACAGCATTCATAGTGGATGGCAGATTATTTCGATAAATGTTGTCTAATTGAATTGCCATGTGACAGCGTGACAAGTGAAATTACACTGAGTTGGACTGGCAGAAATGGACTAGAGTAATGAATTGAATACATGGCCAAATAAGGTCTTTGCATGGAAATGAGATAAAATGTTGCAAGTACTTGAGTGTGAGACTAAAAAATAATAATTGAAGATGATGGTTCTTGTTTTAGGTTTTGAATTTTATCAGAAATCAAAAATCAAAAACAGGACGGGTGAAAAACTAAATATTTTTTTTTATTAAAAATGACACGATGAAAATGCAAAACGCAATGCATCCTTTCTTTTAAATTTAGGTTTCATGCAAATAAGTAGCAATTTTGTAGACTGATGAACGTCAACTGATAAAAGGGGGACGAAAAACTTAGTCAAAAGAAGGTAACCTATAAATCGTTAACAAGAGAAAGCTCCTGGACAATTACAACAGATAAGAGTTCTCGCCGGAAAAAGTTATGAAAACGTCCTCACGGAGTTTGAAACCACAGCAAAGCACTCTCAGTTTATCTCTCCCGGCTTTAAAAACAAATTTAGTTCATCTCAAAGGCATGTCCAGCTGTTTAGAGTCCACCGCCGCCTGCCAGCATAAGTTAGAAACTTTCGCTGTCCAAGGCAACGATTCTTGTTTACACAGGAAAAGTACTTTCCCACACTCGCCTAAATGTAAACTCTCGATCCAGTTAATTTATAACCAGTGGCAGTGATGTCCGCCCGACAGATATCCTCTTTAGCTCATCTATCTCTCCGCTCATATCTTTCATATTTCTGTCAATGTGATGTAATCCATTAAACATTTCATTCATTGTTGAGCTGTTTACTCTCTTCCTAAGCGATATCCTGCTGACTTGGACTTTTCAAAGCGTAAACAGCTCCTTATCCAACATCTGTTCAATGCCATCACATTGAGTAACACAAAAATACACAAAGAATACACACTCATGTAGTTAAAATTAGGCAATTACTCTTTTTGAAGTTAGCCAAAGCCAAAGGAGATGTCTCTCTGCCACTGGCAACGCAACTCAGCGGTCGTCGATGATTGACCGCATTTTCTACATCAATCAGCGCGGAAGCCACGTGTTTGACAGCACACCTTGGGCGTGTGACACATTGAGGAATGGACAAACCGAATGAAATATGCCTGCCACCCTCAGCTGAGCAGCGGGTGGTATTCACCCACCCCCATGCGAGGAGACAGGCACAATTCAATAAATTCTTAGATGGTGCTTGAGCCCATAATTATTTGCCCATCATTACGTGCGCCCGAAGTTGTTTGCCTCAAGTGAAACGCAGCGTCTGGCTGCGTCTATTTCGGGGACCACACTTTTCTACACTCGGCTCCGCAAATACAATCAGTGTCAATCAGCAGATGTACTAGAGGTGCTAGCCGCTGGGTGAGGAAAAGTATCGGCAAGTTCCCCCACTCACTCGCTCTTTGGCTGTGTGTGCTTGTTGCTGTTTTTCTGAGGTGGATTTTATTTTGAAAAAACAAGATAATTTTCTAAAAAAAGCAACCTCGTCACCTGAACACCCACAAATGAGGTATGTGTACCTGTTCTTGCGAGCGAACATTATGGCATTTTAATTGATGAATTCAGCGTAATAAAACAGCGAAATTTCCGACTCAGTTTCCGACCCAAGTTTAGAAATTTGAATACATGGGTATTCAGGTAATGCGGCGATGCCGAGCCCCTGCATCTCCTCTTCCCGTTCACAAGACGAGAGACATTATTTTGTAATTGCGTTCGCTCACTTAGATGTGCAGGCAATTTACTTGGCACCATTTAATTTTAATTAATTCAATTTCTCTGTGCCTCTTGCAAAGTATGTATTTTGACGCAAAATCACCATGCCACCGGGGAATTAATCAGAAAAGATAAAAGACGAATTTTAGGCGATCTTCAGAGGCAAACCTTGGCCAAGTTTGGTGTTTAGTTGCTAATCGATTTTTGTGCATTTGTTTTTTTAGGAATATCTGTTTTTTCAATTAAGGACTAGTCTGCGTAGCCAAGATGCTTGAGTGGAAATCTTTTCGACTGAATTTTTATGAAATTTTGCACTTTGAGTTAGCTAGTGTTTAAACGCAAGAGAAATTTATTTTCATCAGCAGCATCTAAAATAATTTTCAATTCGAGCAAGCTTGTGCAACCTCTTCGCGACTACGCACCTTGCCGCGGTGAAGGGGCTCAGTAGGACGCCTGATGACTCCGGAGGGCTATGGCAGCAGGGCCTCCCATACTGCAAGGTCTCCGGACAGGGCAGCCGAAGCTAAGAAGTGGTCAAACCTAATTCCAGAGGTGGTGTGAGCGTGATAAGTAAGCCGTGCCCAAGGATGAAAGGCTGAGGGTCAAATCAGTCTCTAACGAGCTCCTTCAGGCACCTGGCCAGTGTCTGTCGTAAGTGGGCTGTCGTCACAGTAAACCCGGCTATGCTGTGGCGGCTAAACGTTTTCACCGGTTTACTCGTGGGACCAAGACAATGAACCAAACAAACAACTTACAAACAAACAAAACAGACAAAACAAAACAAGAAGAAACCAATAATAAGGCGCAGACCTTGGGGGCAACCCCCGTCGATCAATCACAACTCTATAGAGATAAGAGTATCGACCTGCTCTCGGACACTGACAGCAGATCCGAATGCAGCTCTCTCGCTGATCACGAGGCCCGCACGGCAACCGGCAGTAAGCCGAAGAGACTGAAACCAAGTGATGTCAGACACCGCACCATTCGAAATGCGAGGTTCCAGCTGAAGCGCCTCCAGGGGAAACCCAAGGACAGCTGGGACAAGAAAGACAATGACACTTTTCGCTGGGCGAGTGGGGTGGTGAACGAGGGGGGAAGTCAACCCGTAACGGGTGGTACCACCTCCGCAGCCGCCGCCCCCAACCAAAAGGGAAAGTCACCTGATAGCAGGGGACGGAACCGGAAGGAAGGGCGCCCAGGAGGACCTAGCACGGCTCAACCGAGTGGGGGGGGGCCGTCTAGTAGCAAAACATTTATCAAGCCAAAAGCCTTAACCGAGTCGGATAAAGCCAAGGCCTCTGATAAAAGAAAGGACTTTACGTCCAAGAGACCCCGTTCAAACGAGGAAATCCCCAAGGCTGCAAAAAAAGCGAAGGCCATCGAACACTCGATGCAGAAATCCTTCAGTGAGATGGCCAAGGATCACCTAGTTTACGGGATATCCGACCTCAATAACGAAGAAGGAAGGATAACTGGGGATGATTGGAGGGCCTTAAGGCTTATGCTGACGGAGGCCATGGCTGACCTTCTCAAAAAAGACCCATCAGTAACTCCACCCAAATTCGCCGACGCAGGTTGGTATGTGAACGGTGCAAAATTGCTCCGGTGCGGTAACCAGAACTCAATCGAGTATCTTAAAAGGGAAGTACCAAAATTGCAACCGTGGCCGAATGCCAAACTGACCGTGAATCACTGGTCAGAAATTCCCATCCGCCCTAGAGCACGCGCATGGGTAGGTGTCGGAACAGCCGAACCCGACACTATTCTGTACTTGTTGAAGCGCCAGAACCCGGACATCCCAACCGGTAACTGGAAGATCATCAAGGCGGACAAGCCAGACATAAAAGGCAGACTAATGTCGTTCCTCATAAACAGAGAGTCTGTGGAGATTCTCCGTAAGAAGAACTTCATTATGAATATCGGTTTTGAAGAAATCACGCTCAAAGTGCATGAGATGGATGATCTACTCGTCTCAGGCATGGTCTCTTCATTAAGCAGCCTGGGTATCGACACCACGGCAGCTGCGAAAGAGGCTGAGCAACACCTGGTCGAACCGTCGGTTGAGACAGCGGAGGGGGAGACCAAGGTAACCGATATCGAACCGTCAGCTGAGTCAGTTGAGGGGGAGATGAAGGAGCTCCGCGAGGAGAATTTAAGTGGCGACTCCTCTGAATCAGAGGAGGCGGATACCACTATCGTGGAGAGATCTGTGCAGACCGGATATGTTCCTAAGTCTAGTACAGATTAACCTCCATCACTCAAAAGCAGCCTCTGCTAACCTAACGCTCCGTCTTCAAAGAAGCGGAGAAGACATTGCCCTAATCCAGGAGCCATGGGTCACAAGCGACCGCATAGCAGGATTGAGGGTAAAAGGCTATACGCTATTTAGCGTTAAAAGTACAGGTAAACCAAGAACCTGCATTTTAGCTAAAAGCAGTCTAAATTTATTCTTCCTTCCAAATTTCAGCGACTCAGACTTCACGTGTCTGGAGATAAGCGGAGAAAGAGGGAGAAAGATATGGGTCTCCTCGGCGTATTTGCCATACGACGACGAGGGACCAATACCGGCAGCAACAATAAGAAATGCCATAAAAGCGGCAGAGGAGGCCAAAATTCCCATTTTGATTGGAGGTGATGCGAATGCGCATCACACAATCTGGGGAAGCAGCGACATAAACAAGAGGGGTGAGTCTCTTTTTGATTTCATAGTAGACACTAACCTTAGTATTTGCAATCTGGGCTCAGAGCCAACATTTATTAACAGCATAAGAAGGGAGGTTTTAGATATCACCCTAATCTCTAAAAATCAGACGATAAACGTCAACAAATGGAAGGTATCTAGCGAGGTATCCTTTTCGGATCACCGTTACATACAATTCTCCTTAAATCTCAGGACAATGCCGGTCGAAATCTTCAAAGATCCGAGAAGAACAGACTGGCAATCCTACACAAATGGTTTAAAAAACAGGCTAGACAGCAGACTCGACACTGAACCTGCATCAGGACCAGAGGTAGATCTGCTAGTCAATAACCTAACTAAAGCCATGAACTGCTCCTTCTCTGAGGCCTGCCCAACTAGCAGGCGCAAGATAGGACGGAGGCCACCATGGTGGACCTCTGGACTTGCAGAGCTTAGAAAAGACAGCAGGAAACGCTACAATCGCGCTAAAGCGACCATGGAAAAGTCTGATTGGGACCTTTACAAAGGTAGCCTACAGACCTACAAAAAGGAGTTAAGGAAAGAGCAGAGAAGGTCATGGAGAAATTTCTGTGACAACATAGAAAAGACCAGTGACTGTGGCCGACTGCGGCGAATACTTTCCAAAACCTCCACCATGCCATCTTTTTTACAAACCGCGACCGGAGAGTGGACGACGTCTGGCGGTGATACTCTAGACCTGCTAATCGACACACACTTTCCAGGCAATACCTATCCGATGGATAATTCTGGAGTGACCCACACACAGTTGCCTGGGCCTCTACCCGACCGACTCATAACGCTGAGAAAGCTTAGGTGGGCGGTAAATAGTTTTGAACCGTACAAGTCCCCGGGACTGGACGGTATAAGACCAGTGGAACTTCAAAAAGGGTTCGAAATCCTAGCACCACTGTTGCTAAATATCTTTAGGAGCTGCATCAGGCTAGGTCATACTCCATCCTTGTGGAGAAGATCGAAGGTGGTGTTTATCCCCAAATGTGGGAAAGCAAACCACAACTCCCCAAAAGACTTCAGACCTATCACCTTATCATCGTTTCTGATGAAAACGCTTGAAAGACTGATAGAGATATACATACGTGAGAATATCTCACAACACGAATTATCCCAGGCCCAACATGCGTATCGCAAAGGGTTCTCAACGGAAACGGCACTCCACTCTCTGGTAAGCACTATAGAAAAATCCTTTGAGCACAAAGAATTCACTATAGTAGCATTCCTGGATATAGAGGGAGCCTTCAACAATGTTAGCTCAGAAGCTATCAAGCAAGCACTATACAAGCTTAATATAAACAGAAGCCTCTGCAACTGGATTAACAACATGTTATCCAATAGGATCGTAAGGGCCGAGTTAGGTAGTCATCACACCAGCAGGGCGACCTGTAGGGGAACACCACAAGGAGGGGTGCTATCACCGCTATTGTGGCTATTAGTGGTGAACGAAATTCTGTTGGAGCTTAGCTCAGTTGGTTGTAAACCAATTGCCTATGCAGACGACATCGCAATAGCCGTCACGGGAAAATTCCCGGACACTATCAGAGACGTCATGGAAACAGCCCTCTGTAGGCTAGCAGCATGGACAGATAAAGTAGGACTTGACGTTAACCCGTCAAAAACAGAACTAATCCTGTTCACAAGAAAATACAAATTACCTTCCCTGAGACCTCTGAGGTTCAAAAATAAAGAACTGGGTTTCTCGAAAACAACCAAATACCTTGGTATTATACTCGACAGCAAGCTCAACTGGAAGCCAAACATCCAGGAGCGTGTGAAGAAAGCGGCAGTGGCACTATACACCTGTAGGAAAGCCCTTGGCTCCAGGTGGGGTCTTCAGCCAAAAATCGCACATTGGGCATACACTGCAATTGTAAGGCCTATTCTTTTCTATGGAATAATCGTCTGGTGGCCAGCACTAGGCACAGACGATAACGTTAGAAAGCTGGGTAGGATTCAAAGGACAGCGTGCCTATGCATAACCGGATCAGTACGATCCACCCCCACGGCTGCCTTGGAAACGATGCTACACATACTTCCCGTAGACATACACGGGAAATATGTGGCCACAAGGTCAGCAATCAGACTAAGGGATAGCAGAAGGTGGCAAGGACACCAGACAGCAGGTCATACTGCTATTCTACGTAATAACAAAATCCCACCTCGAACAGACTACCTTCCACCTCAGGAGGACTTCGATAGAAACTATCGAATAAGGATACCGAAGAGAGAGGAATGGGAGGAAGACAGTGTGAGAAACCAGGCTGCTCTGGAAGTATACACGGATGGTTCAAAATCGGAAAAGGGCACGGGCATGGGAGTCTTCTCTGAACGACTAAACATTGCGAGATCCCTCAGGCTCCCGGACCACTGTAGTGTATTCCAAGCGGAAATAACAGCTATTCATGAGGCAGCGCGCTTGCTGTCCATGGGTTCGATAGATGGTCAGTCTATTGTGCTCTACATAGACAGTCAGGCGGCCATAAAAGCTCTGGAAACACCATTGATAAGATCAAGAATGGTAAAACAATGTCGCCAATCTCTCAAAGAGATGGCGGACAGATGTAGTCTCACCCTGTGCTGGGTCCCTGGGCACACGGGTATTCTAGGCAACGAAAGAGCTGACGAATTAGCTAGAATAGGAGGGGAATCGGACTCAAGTAATAATCAGGGGACCCCCGGGCCCTCCATGCAGGAGGTTGGCTCACAACTAACTGCTGAAGCCATAAAGGCAGCAAACTCCAGATGGAGCAATCTACACAGCTGCCACATCTCTAGGCTAGCGTGGCCGAAGATAGATAGGGGCAGGACAGAGCAGCTGCTCTCGGTAAGTAGGGCAAATATAGGCAGACTAGTGGGAGTTCTAACTGGACACTGCTTATTTGGCAATCATGCCAAGAGACTGGGAATCCCCTCCAATGATTTCTGCAGAAGCTGCAGAGATGAGGAGGAAGAAGAGACAGTACTGCATCTTCTAGGAACATGCCCAGCACTCGCACGCACGAGGAAGCGCACTCTAGGTGCATACTTCTTTAAGGAGTTAAGCGAACTCGCTAGCATGGATGTAAGGCGCATCAGCGGCTTCATAAACAGATCCCACTGGGTATAGCCCGGGGGATACAAGACTACCAACGTTGGCTTCAAACAGGTAGTATGACATGCCTGCTAATACTTTGGTTTGGTGTATTTGCAGGAAATCTATAGGCAGCGAGTCCGGCGAAATTGAAAACAATCCGGATGTGTGACAGCACAATGGGCCAATGAGTGGCCTAAGTGAGCCTGTGCTACAGCGCAGGCAGTCACGTTTACCTAAGACCTAAGACCTAAGCTTGTGCAATAATTAAGAGAATTTTGAGCCCACAGTATAAAAATGTATAAAACATTGTTTTTTCGCGAATGCCCGCTCAGGATTGGGGGCAGGTTTAGCTCAAATTCAACAAGACAATGCAACACAAATTAAAAATACTCAGAAAGAACTTAAAAAAAGAAGAAAAAAAAAAGAAATTAATACCAGTTAATTTTGAATCAGTGACTTTCTAAATAAAAAATATTTTCTTTCGGCAAAAAATTGTTTTTTTCCTTTTCTTGGCGGTTTTTGAATTCGTCTGTCAAAAAATATTTTTCTTTAAAAATAAGCATGTATTGTTTTGACACGAATCCCTTACCACTCAGTCCAGCTACCTTGTACCCCAGATTGGGCTCTAAACTTGCCAGTTCATTTTGTTTGGTAATGTAAAAATGCGTTGTTCGACAATAAAATGAAAGTAAGCTTTGCTTTGCTTTGCAGAAAGAATGAAAGAAAGAAAGAAGTTTAGCTTCTTATATTAGCTTGACTTTACTTATTAATGAGTCACAATACTCTTGTTGGCTGCTCAATAATAGGTAATAATTGGCGGTTAAGCCTGAAAGAGCATTGTGAAAATATAATGGACGGGTATCATGATTAGATCGAGTTAAATGGAGTTGTGGAAAAATTCGAGTTAAAGGGAGAACCGATTTTTTTTTCGTTTTTAAAAAATAGGGCACAACAGCAGGAGCTAGTAATGGGCACATCAAATTAAAGATTATACAAATATATTTTATCTAACATAACTGTAATCAAGAAGTAATCATTTTCAAAGTGAGTGTACACTTTAATAGCCAACCCAAAATTAAAAACTGCAACTAAGGCTGTAATCTGTTTGTATTTGAAATGGCTCTTAAACTTCATTGCACTGATTCGACGAACTTTTTAGCCACTTCAAATATACCATTCTTGTAAGGCCTGCCTATCAAAATGTTCTCCCAAATTAAAACTCAAATAAAAGCCTGGTTAAAGTAAATACATTATTTACTTGCTTTTGTGTCCAAAAAAGCAACAATTCCTCAACTATCTATGCTGTGACAAAAGCTAAAAACTAGAACTTCTCATTTCTTTTGAGGTCGCTTATGACAGCAAGTCAAATGTATTCCTAAATATTTCTGTCAATTTATTTTTTTAGCCTCAAAATTGGTGAGAAGGTATCCTCACTTTTGTTTTTAAAGACGAACGGAAGCGAAAAGTTGGGTGAACCGATTCCCAGAATAGACCCTAAAAGCTAAACTCTACGTTCAACAAACCACTATCGTCACCCACACACCAAAAAAAAAGAACTTTAATGAAAATCAAAGGAAATTGAACAAGCAACTAACAAACTTCACATTTCACCGACTGCATCCTGCCATCATGTTGCACAACGTCCCCGTTGCCCGTCTTCCATCCTCAGACCAGATACCAACATGAAACTCGATGTTATAAGCCCAGCGAAAGGGCCGGAGGAAGTCCTGTCTCCGGCTCACCGAGTTATTGATAAAATGGTTCAGAAACGTGTGCCGACTTCATCTACCATGACATCGCAGACAGAAACTAATGAACTTTTCCCTCATACAGAGGAGAGAGGACGAGAGTTATGAAACAGTGATTTGCAATATTTAGTCCTCGCAGAGATTGCTGAACATGACACCCCTCCGACCGAAAGAGAAGAAAAGAGCAGAAAAACTTGTTGAATGATTTGTGCGAACCGTGTCCAAATAACAAACACCGCGACCACCCCACGACGGAAGAGTAGTTTTTTTACTCAACACCACCGTCGCGGAATCTATTATGCGAGCCAACTGATTAATGCCCCACTCCGTGCACCAACAGCAGTAAATAATTAATTCGCAGTCAACTTGTTGCACTATCAATAACAATGTCGCTTCATTATTTATTTATTTAGGTCTCTCCCTCCTAAACGTTGAACTGCTGCCAACGACGTGTAAATGACTCAACACTTGAATCTCATTCATCAAATTAGATTAAGATTTTAATTCAGCACATTTTGAATGACAACAACAAGAAGAATCCATAAATTCATTGTTTCATGTTGAATTTTTGACACACATAATTCTGTCTGGGGGTTGTAGAATTCTCGCAGCACACACAGTCTTTACAACGTACTACTACTACCACAACGTCTCAACGGCCTCCATCTTGTGTTTGAGACCACTCATATCAAAGGATTATCTAGGATTGTTTATGTGAAGGCACTTGCTCGGGCAAATGGGGTGTTATCCGCCACCCTGCTGATGAAATTGCCAACCCCTTTAGTGAAATTGCATCAAGCAGACTACTGCCAGCCACGACGGTGGTGACAGTGGCAGGGGTAGTGTACTCACAGGGGATACGTTTCAATGAAAGTCATATTTTGTTCTTGTTGCTGGTGAATTTTCTTTCTCGGCCCCTGCGACCTGAAACTGTTTTATGGAACCAACCTGGAGGGTGGGCGTGCAGTAGTTAAGCATAACTGAAGAGGATGAGTCATAAAAAATACCGACAACCCCGCTGCATGGTGGCTTGTTAAATTCTTTATTGCAGCGGTTTTCTTTTCGTTTTGTAGAAGAGGGTTTCCGATCGATTGCACGAGGTTGGGAGGATGGCATAAAACTGTTTATCGGGACTTCTGACGGAAATAAATATTTCACATTCTGAAATGAATCAATCAACACGAAGTACCGCAGCGGTGGATGAAATTTGTAACTGCCAAGGAATATATAGATGACGTCTATTCCGTAAAAATGGTTTAGAAACGTTCAATGAAAATTTGGCGATACTCGGGTCGGTGGGACATAGGAAACAAAAAATGCACACCTATGAGCTTGATCGAAAGCGATTGAGTTGTTCCATTCAAATAGTGAAAAGTTAAAGATTAGACATGAGTCAAGACTGGTTTCTAACAGATAAGAAGTTATTTTTAAAGCTAAGGTGATCTTCGAACCATCTTTGTTTGATCACTAAGACTAAATTAGATCTTCATTAGTTTTCGGCATGTATCCGAAAACTCAGTTCATTATCGCATAAAGTTCCAATAGTTTTAGCATGAGACAGCAGAGTTGTCAAAACTATTACTTTTGCCTCTTACCGTAAATTTTTTATGGGTGGAAGTTATTTTAGCTGGAGAGTTGAACTTACTTTTTTAAATAAATGCGGGTTTTTGGTTTGTGGTCAAAAAATACAAAACGAAAAGCAATCACACTTCCCTAAATTGCTACGCTTATTTCTGAGCAAATGTCCACAAGTGGCGGGTTCCATGACTACACTTAGCAAAATTCAATTGAAGTCGACCTACTTTTCTTTGAAATATCCAAAACAAAATTTGTTAAGGAATAATACTATTTACTATTAAAGACGTATTGAATATAGCACAATGACTCATTTAATTAAAGAACAGAGCTGACTAAAACATAATACATATTTTTAGTGCGTAACACGAAACAAAAAGAATTTGTACCGCGAAAGTAAATTAAAGACAAAGAAAGTAAAGTAAGAATGGAGGAACTTGCTGTATAAAAAATGGTGTGAAACTATAAATTAGTAAAGAAACAAAGCACCAGATTAGATCAGAAGTTCGAAAATCCGAATTGGCATTGAAATAATAACTTTTTCGGACTCCTGTGCCGGAATAAAATCTCATTTCCTGCAGCAGTCTTCCGGTGACCCTTTACCGATGAAAATTTGCAACAGCCAGGAAAAGAAAACGGTGAGACAGTTTCCCCACATGTTTTTGATCATGGTCAAGTTCGGTTTACCTGATAGTAAAGTTCAACTTCTTTGCTTAGAAACTACTCACGATTAGCCGCAACACATCAACTGCAGCATTATTTTATTTGGTAAACTGGATTTTAATCCGTTTAAAAATATTTACAGTTTCTTCTTTTTCTTATGACAGAAATTTTGTATACTGGAACCTTAAAACGGCGGCTAAAAGCAGCTTAGACCGTCAAAAATCCACCTTGGCTTAGTGGAGAAGTTTTTAAGAGATTTTATAGAATAGTTCATAACATACATAAAATCGTGGGCCCCATCATTATTAAATTTAACAAAAACTGCCCAGTTCTGGAAGGTTCTGAACGGACAAAAAATTGGAGGTGTATTTTGTTTTGGATGTTTCAAGGAATTTCAGTTTAAGTGAATTTCAGATAAAAGATATATAAAATTTTAAAAACTAGGACAAGCGGTTTTTTCTAAATTTAAACAGTCATTCAAATTGCCGACAAGCCAGATTTTTAGGTAGGGTACGAAAAAGAGATCTGAAATCTTGAGTCATTGCAAGATTAACGCTCAAGCTTTTTTTTTGTTTTTGCATGCTACGAGAAAAAATGTTTAACGCAAAATGCAAATTCCGTCGTTCCACGAATTGTCAATGCCGTGAATTTATACATTTTAGAAGTTAGTTTAGAAGTTATACATTTTAGTTTGCTTCTGGGAGCGGAGTGACTAAGAGATCAATACGAAACAAAACAAAGGTTTTTGTTCTGCGACATTTAAGCGAATGAACTCCTAAGCTGTGAAATACAAGCTAAATTTCTGCAAAGCGATAATGTGCAGCACTGTCGTTTGTTTTTGGAAAAAAAAATTTTAATATTTTTGACGACACATTTTTCTACTCTGGTTGATTGAAAAATTCGTTATACACTTCTCAATACTACAAGAAGTATTAGTCGCATTTAAAATTTGCACAGAAGCAGTTGTTGGCCGAATTTACGTCAATTGAGTGACACACGAAACAGCCGGCGACGTTATCCAAGGACTGAAGGAGTTATTTTTATTAAATTCCCCCCAGACACAATATACTCATTCATACTTTTTAATCACCCCCTAATGGCCAGTAAGCTTTAATTCATTATTTTTACTTGGCTTGTTAGCTAATGGCTAACTGAGGTTTGTTAGTACATCACTGGTATAAATATAAATAGAGACCATTAAATGGGATTTGTTTTATGAATTTAGCGGCCGACTTGATTGGACGGTAAAAAGTTTATGTTCTGCTTGAAAGATTTTTTTTTTGAACGTGTGTTCGTCAAGAACTGTGAGAGTGTATAAATAGGTATTTGTGTAGTAAAAGGGGTACAATGCATGCTACGAATAAAGAAATTAACAAGTGATTTAAAAATTCCTGAGCGGCTTTATGTATATTTCTTGCAAAAACTATAAAAAAAATTTTAAATACTTTATACGATTTTGATTTGTATTTATATTTCCTGAGAGGAGAAATATTTTTTTTAGTTTTCTTTGAAGCAGATAATGCTGTGAGTTTCTTATATCAATCAAACATCAAGCATATTTAAGAGAGCCTCTAGGTCGGTTATGCTAAAAACCAAAGCGTTAAATTCGAATTCACCTTTTGAAGATCATATTTAATAAAGCCAATTTGGTGATGAATAAAAGATTTAAGTATTTCAAGAAGAGACACAGATAGTGAAGTCTTATTACAGTTCTACATTTGATGCATATTTGGTGCTTTTGTGTTAGACGATTTTTGGAAGCGTAAGTCAACCTACAAATAGAAAAAATGTTGTAAAGTTTATGCTAGATACGCCTGTTAAATTAGTTTAGTTTGTTACGGTCCTTGGCTTTCTGTGTAGGACAAATGAGAAATTACATAGCAACAAAAACACGTTAAAGCGAAAACCGAAAATGGCAAGTTTCTTAAATAGTATACCAACGACATGACATCTAACTAAGGACTCTATAAAAGTTAGAATAGCACCAAACTATAGTAAATTTGAGTCCAAAAGGCAAACCCACCTTCATTCTCTTCCCACAGCTCTTTTTTTAATCAATTTAAAATTCAAAACGCTATCCAATATCAAAAAAAAAAAAAAAAAAATCAATAATCCGTCCATGCAATCAACCCAGACTGACATTAGACAAAGGGAACTTGCATCGATTTTCGAAGCCACACAAAACGCCTCTACGCACAAAAAGATTATATAAAAACTATTCAAGGGTTAATAAACTAATTTCCACGGCCTTGTTGATTGAACATAAATTAATTTACCGGTAACCAACCCGAAGCTTATAATTGCGTGCATCGCGAAGGATTTGTTTTGTCAATTTATTAAGCAGCACCAGCGGCACGAAGACGGTCGGTTCCGCAGTACTAGTAGAGTTATCTTTGTTCGACAGAACTAAGAATGCAAATCTTTGTGTAATCGTATTGAACTTTGCGAAAACTTCCTGCAAAATCAATCGAATATCGAAAGACAAACATAACTTAATCCTTAGACTGGGATGAGGGAGTGGATTCCAAGGAGAAGAATTAGCTGCAATATACTCTTGAAATTCAATTAGAGAAGAGAAAAGTTTTATTTGCTTCATCACTTTTCATCGGTGTTTCTCGAATGGAAATTCCTTTCCCTCAAGGACTTGGAGTTGGAAAAGCGAAATAGAAGGATTTCTCAGCGCGTTTTTTTGCAATCGAAATTCAATCAGACATCATTCATAATTTATCTGTAAGATGCGAGAAGAAGGATTCACATGGATGCATGAATGTGCATGTACGTGATGTCAAGGTTTTAAGTGGTGGAAACTTTTCAGTTTATCATATGTTATCCAATTATGAAGTAGAAAAATATGATGAGTTCAAGAGAGAGTTATGCGAGTGGCGACGTTACTGGTTGACGATGGACCACCAAAATTTAAAATGTATTACTATTGGAAGAGTTTTTTTTAAAGTTAACATTAACAATTTCAGAATATGTGCTATTTCATTTATTAGATTCATTTTTCCAAACTACTTTATTTTTATATAAAGTGACCCAGTAAGCATCCAATAAAGTTTACACTTTTAATTTTTTCAGAAAAAATTCCAAAAAGTACTCGAATATCAAAGAAATGTTGGTTGGTTGTATCAAGTGGATTCTTAATAAATCATAGCTTACTTTGACACTGACAGCTGTCTCACTTGAACGACGCAACGTTGTATGGGAATTTACATGCATTTTTAAAAAGAAACTTGTATTTGGCCCACGCTGTATGGTTGGGGTTGTCTAGCTAATAAGGTTATATATCAGCCAGCGTTAAAGGCCGCATTCTAGTAACTTTCTTTCTTATTACTTTTAGGCATTAGTATTGCTTATTTACTTTACGGATAAAATGCCTTTGACAATGTGCAGCAAGTTGCCTACTATAACACGACATTACTAGGAAGGCTCCGTTGCAGAGGGTCCAATTTATAATGATTAAAATATTATTTCTTAAGAAATCGATGAAGATCTCTATCTTAAGTTAACTACTTCCTTCTTAACATCTCTCCACATCCCTCATGTACCTGAGTGAACATTATAAGTCAACAGAAATCTTTGAAAATCCTTCTCAGCCCTCCAACCTGGTTTTGACATTTCAAAACGACTACAAAATTACCCCCACCCATCGAAAATTGCACCATTAAATCCGCGAGTCATTGTATGCAAAACGACAGATCTCACAATCAATCCAAATTTCTCCATGGCATGTCATGCTCAAATGACAAATGATGATTTAAGCGACCTTATTCGTATTTATTTCCGTGTTTGCTTTGTTGTTTTTTTTTTTCGTTTTTTCGCCCACGCTCACGTCTATACACAAAAAGAAAAAACTTTCCCAACTCCAACAATCCACCAAGTGGGGTAGAAATGAAAAATTCTCTGGAAAAGACGGATTGGAGAGGAGGATTGCGGCGATTTGTACTCGCAAATGAATCCTTAACTCTGTACGTGAAGGATTTAAAACAAAACCACTTAATTTTCAACGACTGAAACAATACACAGCACAACATCCTTAGGTTGGGATTGCTGCCAGGATAGCAAAGGACGAAGAGAAAGGCGTTCAGACGTGTATTTTTTCCAGCCACCCCAACAAAAGTTGTGCGGTAAAGAGCTGTGTGCATTTTGAAATGAATGCTTCAAGGACTTACTTAATTTAGCCTCAATTGGACTTCTTTACGAACTGTTCTGTGAGTCCTCCTTCCTTCCGTAAAGTCAACTATTTCATTTCAGTTCAATGAGAAGTTATCGGCTGTGCTCATCGATAAACTTAGTTCGATTACCGCGCGCTCGTCCTTTTGTCGATAATCGCTGTTTTTTTCTTTCTTTTTGCATTGATTCCGCAAGCAATTGACTTCCAGCTCCAAGGACAGAGACTTCTAAGGATTTGCAGGGAAGATACGAAAGCAAAAGAACATTAAATATTTAAGGTGACTGCCTGCCCATCTTCGAGTGAAAGTTCATTTTAATTGGTCTTATTGTGAGGTAATCACCGCAAGGACATTTTTATTTAAATTACGGGTTAAATGAACCTGAAAAATGCTGACGACAGACATCGACGTCAGACGGACAAACTTTGATTCAAATTCAAATTTCTTGTGAAACTTTATCCTGCAGACGGTTCGGGTAGAACAATGAGTGCCAAGGACTTAGTTTTGTCTTGGAAAGGATTTCAAATCTGTTATTCAGAGCATTAGAGTGAAGTTTTGCTTTTCTATCGATGGCTCGTCATTGCAATTCAAATCACTTTGACTGTGGATCGCCTCAAGTGCGTTTTCTGGGTTGCTAGAGGGGTTGAAGAATATTATTAAACAGGTTCTGGTAATTGTGTTTGAATCTCGCAAAAAAAAAATTAGTTTTTCTGTTGCAATCGTCAATGTGGCTGTTTAGTGGTCTATACTTAAAATTGTTTTGTGGCCTTTTCGAAAATTATCGACCTTGTCACATTTGCTACACACAACAGTAGCCCATTTCGCGACTAACCAAGGCTAAAGTAGTTTTGTCTAAGAATAAACCACATATAGACTAAATACAAATTATCACGCAACAGGAACGGCAGTCATATGGCCTGTATTAGAGCTTTAAATGACTTTTGTTGCTTGAAAAAGTTCACATGTGTATTTCAGAACATCTGGCAAGTTTGCAAAGAGATACTTGGCGGAATAGAAGTCTGATCGACGTACATGCGCTGAAAGTAATCAGTCTCTGTTTGAAAGATGAACACAGCACTTTTGTAAAGTGGAAATGGAACGCAAAATATTGATTTGGATGAATAAGTTTTGGAGCTTAGCCGAAATTGGCGCTATAGTAATCTGTGTCGGCTGGTTTTTGGCGGAAGCAAATAGCCAACCTGATTGAGTAATTACGGGTTTCGTTCCAAAGTAATAACGAAACCCTTATGGAATCACTTCGGTGTCTGTCGGTCTGTCTACATATTTGACTATAGTTAAGGGATGAAATTTGGACTGAAGATTTATCTAGGCAACCCGAAAACAAAGCATGCATTTTTTTTTTTGGAATTAGTCATAGATTAAAGGAAACGCTAGTACTAATACTAACGCCCGGAAAAACTTTTATTAAGTTTGATGGTCGATATGGGTGTCATTTTAAAGGGGGCGATGTCCTGATTATGAAAATATCTGTCTGTCTGCCATCAAGCCTTATTCTTGGTAATTGGCGAACCACAAAGAATTAAGAAATAAAACTTTAGCAAAATATGTATTTTACTTGTTCAAAGGAAGTTCAGGTAAAACAATTTTAAAAAATTTCATATTAGCAAAAAGCTTAGTACCAATACTAAATTTGAAAAACAAATTACTTTTACTAGGTCCTTGATATGGGTATCGTTGTAAAGAGGATGATAGTTAGATCAAAAAGTTGTACTATGCTAATCATCTCACTCTTACTGGTAAGACGTTATTAGCCAACAAACTGCCAAAAACTGACTTGTGTACCGTGTCCCCCACCTTATTCTAAAAGTATGGGGCAACTCATCGCAATACCCTAAAATTATACAAAAATCGTGTATGATTTTTTGCTCATACTAAAATAAATTAATCACAAACTTTTTTGGAAACAAGTTTCACGAGAATATATTAAGTGAGGCACCATAGGTCTTGTAAAATGAAATAGAGTTTTTATTTTGAACTTTTAATTAGGAAGCTAAGTTTTCGAGATATTAAGCTTCAAAGTCGAAAAAAAGGCGTCCCCCCCCCCTTCCAATTCCACACCTGTTGGTCTAAAAATCTGAAAAAAATCTGGAATGTAGGTTTTGATGTTATCTTGTGGTTTGAGAACTCTGGCTTTAATAGTTTTCGAGATAGTGGCCAAAAACCAAAAAACAACAACATTCGAATTTTGAAGATCAGAAAAAGCCATTTTGTAGATCTCGGCGAAAGAACAATAAAATATTATGCAAAAAAAATTATTTTCATACAATCTTTCGAGATATTAACGATTTAAATCGAATCAGTTACCTGCAAAAAACGATGAACTGACGGCAGTCTCAGTGTCGCTTGCGGCATTTCATCCCCTAAATGCACCAAAGCAATTTTCACACGGCTGGCGCGATCAGCAAATGGAAAAGGATTTTCTTTCTTTTCGAAATGAAAAGAAGAATTTTAGTGAATGAACAGTGAATTGAGTTTAATTGGATTTGACTATTTTAGTTTGTTAATTTCTTAGACTTATATTAAGTCTAAGCTACAAATCTGTTTGCGAACGAAACCCTCGGCGGGTGAGTAAAACTCACACTTGACCGGTTTTTATTATTTGATATATAGTATAAAAGTACAATAAAGGTAAGTGATCGTGAACATTCTATAGTTATGGTTACGGCTATAATTTGAAACGTTTTTGTGTTCAGGCCTGTCTTTCACTTATTTGAAATCCAAAATTCACAAAACGTAACTAAAGAGTCAGTGTACTCAGAAGCTCTTCGACGCATTTCAACATACAACCGCAACCGAATCTCACGCTTGTGTTTTGTGTTTTTAGCTCCTGAAGTAAATTTAGAACAATTTTCTTCCTGAAAACTATCTGTAACTTATCCACAGATCACTCGCAGTACTTAATCTTCTTCAACCTTTCATTGTTGTTTACAATACAAAACTTGCAGATCCACTAGGCCCACTGATAGATAGAAATGAATTAGATACTCATTACTTTCTCCTTCCTTAACATTGATTCCCAACGTCAACAAATCAATACCATTCGAAAATGTTTGTTTTTATTTTGACTTCAACTCCAACCCGAAATTCCGATCAGTTAGCCTTAATACGAAGTAATAAAAACACTGTGCTTATAAAAATCTTTATATGCATCGAACATCTTCTCTGTAAACAAACAAGTCCGGTTAAATAGAAATCAAAATTGACAAAACATTAACTTTAAAACTGCGTCAGCATGCTGATTATTAAACTGCTTCAGCCGTTCTGCTTAAAAATAGAAAGAAGAATATTTTTTTCTTTTTTCTTAATTTTCCTCCTCAACACAATCAGATAAAACTTTGAAAAATTTAGACCCGCAACTTAATTATCTAAGTGATAATTGCTATTATATTTAAATGAAAAAATACGACCATTTTACTGAAACCATCTGCGAATTGGTGAGTAAAGAATTTCTCTAGAAATCATTTTCCACGCAGCAAAGATCATCGATTTCGTCGAATGGCCAACACACACAAACCAAGAAAAAGAAATAATGAAAATGTGCAATGAAACTTTTAAATGAAGTGAAAATGTTATTTTAGTCGAAAATCAAAAACAAACAACGAACGGGAAAATGTAAGATTGGTTTATCTCGAAATATACAGCACCCTATTTTGAGCGATCATCGAAAAATCAGTCAAAAGAATATTCTATTTTTCTCAAAAGTTGGCGGATAAGAGAAGTGGGAAAAGTGATAAGATACTTCAAAATTATTGTGGGCAGACTCCTGCCTTCGTTAAAAAGTAAAACCGCAGAATCGAGCTTTCCGGCAAAAATTGTGGACGGTCATAATTCTAGACACAAGTGGAACCTGCATTTTATTACCGGCTGCGAGCTGCGGATTGCGAAGTATGACAAAAATATTCCAGACGGTTGCTCAATCGTACGTTGCGGAAGGTGTGTGAAAATAGTTTTGGTGTTTTTCCAAAGCCGGATGCAAGCCGACACTAAAACTGCAACTGTACTTTCGATCAAATCGCGGTGCCTTAGTCTTCATCTTTGCCCTATGTTCATATTTCACTCTAAATTTCTTATTAGTTTCTTATATCATATACGAAACAGAATTTGCAAACAATATTGTCACAACACTCAACCCACCCTATCCAAGTGAGCATGCAGAAATACACGGGCCTAACATTTTTAGAACTATTACGACCTCATAAAAGAAGGGAAAATTAATTATTCCCTATTAAGAATTCTTAATATGTCATAGATACTTTACCGGTCGTTGATGAGGTGTGTAGTCATTTGAAACTTTTGTGAAGGTTTTTGCTTCGCCTACATTCACGCTTCTACATCCGTTCTAAGGGGAATTTCACAGAAATTTATTAAATGCGCTTGGAATGAATTTACGACAAGCAATTGAACCAATTTTCTAGAGCTTAAAAGTGTAATTTTTTTTGTGGTTTTATCGAAATGAGTCAGATATCCTGAAGCGCCACCCCTGGGCAGTGAGTGAAAAGTATTCGCAATGATTATGTATGCTTTAAATTTGTTTATGATCGTAAATCTTTTCTCAGAAGTTTGTAATTTTAAGTGGTAAATTTTTAGTTCAGTGAAAAGTGAATATGAGCCGATTTGGGTGGTAAAAATTTAAACATTTATTGAATTGGGTTCTTAAAAGTTGGGGAAAAACTTTTAGTTTGGGGTTCTTAATTGTTTGCATTGGAACTATAGCCGAATGTAGTTAAAAATTCCTCAGCAGATGCTTGGGGTAACCGCTTATTTTTATTTTCGTCAATGTTTCTCATTAATTATTATTCATCATTCAATTAATAGATACTCTAAATGGCTGCTATTTGCTAACGACACATATTCTTATGGCAGTTATAATGAAATTCGATTGGGTATTGTCTATAGACTTTCTTTTCAAATTAACAAATGCCAAATAGTGGCATTGCTGAGGTTCAAACAAATGATGACTTCTATTGATTAAACAAAAAACACGCACACAAAAGAAAATTACGAATAATGTACATATTTGTGAAAAATTAAATTTTTGTAAATGGGAATTATGATCAGACTTTTTTTGAATTCACAAAAATTTAGATTTATTATTTCAGATTTTCAGTAAATCTCCGATATAGTTTTCGCATTATTTTTTTTTTCTGTGACTAAAAAATCAACACCACTCTGTCTACTGTTTGTTTTCTCCATCAAAAGTGCTTTGCGGTCCAGGACTTACTAACTCATCATTTAAAATGCGCGCCTCGGCATCCCATGCGCCATTTACATCAATCCCTTGCGCCTCTTTCCACGGTCAATCTCCCATCACTTTGTAAACAATAAGCGAATCTCAGACAGAAAATGCACGCGGTATACCTCTTCATCGTGGAATGTTAGCCCAAATTAATTGCACCTAATCACACCGCGCCACTTGTCCGCAACGCAGAAAAACATAGATAAATGCTCAAAGAATTAAATTGAAATATCACGAGCAAATGCAATCGTCCATTTTGAGGAAAGTAAAATAGCCACAGCCGACCTTTTCTTTCAGAGAGTAAGGACTGTGTTCTTCCCGCTACAAGTGTATTAAAAAAAAAGAATTACTAGAAAATTAAATCAAAACTGTGAACATGAATCATTGCGCAGTTCAAAGAGCTGAAGTCGGATATATTTTTATTGCCACTAACTGTGAGCGAGGTGTTTCCAAAACCTCAATCATCGTCGAAGTATCTTAAATCAAAATGTTTATGGGTTTTGAATAGACTCTTGCACTAAGGCAAAGAGAAGGCAAAAACAAAAAAATGAATTATAGACATCGCGATGTTTATTGCGTGGATAATGGCGGAAAGGGGACTGCAGGCATTCCATGGACTTTAGATCAAACGGAAGCAGTTTTCTAGATATGTACCTGGCCGGGCGGCGAGATGCAGCGTAGACGGCACCAGTGTTGGTTAGTTTTTGGTTTAGGAAAATATCTAATTATTTATATTGCGTCGAGGTTAATTGAGTCTCTGTAGAAATGAGGTGTCAAACTCGAACAGATCAAAGGCATATGCAATCGATCGCTGTGGCTGCATGTGTGCTCGAGAGGTCGAAATTTAATTAAATTTATTTTTGGATTGATGAGAAAACTACAATAAGCATCTGTTCTACATTCAATATTAGAAGTGACGAATGAAAACAAGTGAGATATTACTTGAGAGTCAACCAACAACAAGGATAAAGGCTAAAATGTTTGTATATCCGAGTCTCTTAACATATTTTCTGATAAGTTTGTGGTTAGGTTCGAGCCCTACAGCCACACTTAGGCCCATCGTGATACGCTGATATCTTCCGGGCAACCCTCTTGGAGCCATTGAGAGCTTCCTACGGAGGTTGATACTGATATTGGTCAGATCGCTCAGACTATCAAAGGTGGGTTCTTCTGCGGATCGCTAAGGCCTCGCACGAAGATGCGAAGTGAGCGATAGTTATCTCTTCTTGCTCATTTCGCCAGGCTATCTGGATCATTGAAGATCAAATGAAGTTAAAGATGAAATCTATGCTTGGTAGCAAACTTCAATACAAAAAGCACACGTGATCCCAAATTTGGGATAAACGTACACTGCTCTCCAAAAGCCAACTGAAATCCCCCTGAAAGATAGAAAATGGTTGATAAAAATTGGAAACACATAAACAATTAAATTATGTAACTTTTGGAGGGCAGTGGAAGTTGTACATTAAGGTACAGTTTTTCTTATTAATCACGTTATTATATTTTAGTGTTCTGTTTAAAAAATTAAACTGTTTTGAGTATTTTTTTTTACCTATGACGCGAAATGTTAATCAAACTAGATGTGGGGTAAGTTGGGCCTGAATAACCCGCTTAGAATAACTTGTATTTTTATTAGGTTCCAGTGAACTTCAATCTATTTTCCAGCAAACCGGGCCTGAAAGTGTGGAAATCGGGCTCATAAGAAGCGCACACCTGAACTTTGGGTTGTTTTTATTTGCATTAACTGTTGTTGTCTTTTAAATAAAATTCTACTAGAAATTCATCCTTTTATCCTTTATGGACCTACTTTTAAGCCGTTGGCCTGGTGTGGTTGTTGTTTTTGTTATAACTTTTGAGAGGCTAAGAGTATTGAATTAATTTTGGTTAATTCTGAAGCCTTATGCTTTGATCTAAATAAAATATACCTTTTAAACCAAATTGTCACATCAGGTTTGGGAATAAACTCCTTCTTTAATCCAGATATCTTCATCGTGCGCAAACTTTTGTGGAGTGCTATGTATTTATAAAAATGGTGTAGACACGAATTGTCTATCCGAAAAAAAGAAAAGCGCATAAACTATGAAACAGAAAACTCCACTCTACTCCAATCTTTTTTTACTAAAAAGAGAAACTTGATAGATTACATGTAAAATTGTGTAGTTGTAATTTTGTTTGCCAGCAAAAGATTGTACGATTTTTGTTTTGCTAACAAATTTATTTTGTAGACTATTAATTTTTTTCGATAGTGAACAGGAACAGGAGAACTAAATAATGCAGCTAAGTTCGTACTAAGAATAAAAACAAAAAACATTCCGCATTCGGAGTATTCGTTTTAATGATGGCTAAATGACAAAAAAACAATTTATTACAGTTTACAAGACTCACATGATAGAAGGAAAAACTAATGATAGAAAATAACAAGGAGTATTAATATTGTCAAGTTTGTACTAACTGTGAAAGCTTTGATATATTGTAAAAAATTCACTGCACGATTTTCATTATTTAGTCCTAAATTTAGTGTAAAAAAAAGTTTTTTAATGAATGTCTTTATGTTCCTGATTTTTACCACTAAAACTTTTTCACAAATGAGTTCTTAATTTTGTTCAATATACAAATTTAAAATAACCAGTCAAATAAAAAAATTTAATAGTTTCAATAAAAATCACAAAAAAAATAAAAAGTCGGTCTCAGTAACAAGGAGTACCATACGTTTTTTAGCATAACATTTTAAAACTTATCCATGAACCATTTTCTTTTTAGTAGTGAAATGTTTTAGCTTTTAAAAGATTAACTTGTCTTTGAATTATAAATCTTTCTTTATCTTGCGTTGAGGTAATTAACGTTAATGACGCGAGACAAGACTTTTGTGCTACTAAATAAGCAAGCAGTGTGTGGTAATCCTCTGTTGCACTGTCAAAATATTTACAGAGGTACCAAGAAAAAATAACTATTGTGGAATATTTTTGTTTTCTAGTCAAAACTCACATTTCCGACTAGTCTAATGCCAAACAAATCTTATCTGAATTTGATCTCGAAACAACCGACACATTTTAAAGGATTACCATAATCAACAAGTATGTTGTCCCATTAAAAACTTTAAGATATTTACTTTTAAACAAAAATAAGCTTTCCCAAAAAAAATCCACACAAAATTAATTTGGGTCAATGCATTGTAAAGAAACATTGATTTCTAAGACAACACCTTTCAAATTTAAAAAAATCACGACGTAAATTAACGACTTTCTTTCAAGAAAATACACAACTTGATTTTAATTGAGCACGTACAAAAAAACATAAATTATAAACAGAAGAAAACAATTATCCCAAATTCTTCACTCAAACTCGTTGTTCAGATTAAACAAAACAATTTTGATTTCGTTTTTCATTTTCATTTTCTTTTTTGAAACACTGCACTGAGAAGCAACACTAGACACTTTCACAAGAGAATAAACAATCTTCTCCAAGGAAAATCTGTGCGCTGTGTGAAATAAACAAAAAAATTCACAAGGCATCTACATATTTACAAATCTCCAGCAGTACACTTCCTCGTAGTTAAAAATACACAAGAAGGAGTACGTACGTACGTAAAGTGAAAAGATAAAAGTTTAGTTAATTTTCTTTTCTTTCCAAAATCCGAAAAATTAGTTTGGAAAACACCTGGTTTTTGTCTGTCGCCTATAAAACTGTTCCGTTATTCGGCTTTTCTTAACTCATCGACGCACGTTGAATTTTGACATTTTGCAATCCAGATGCAAGTGTGGATACAAGAAGATGTGAGATACAATAAAATTTGTTTTCTCATCGGTGCCATTTTGATCGTGTTTTGTAGGTGGGTGTGGACGTGGCAGAGACTGTGTTACGTCTAAAATAATTACTTCATCAGATTTGCGAAGGACCGCAACGCAATTTTTCGCTGTCATTAAATTAGGTTGTAGTTCAAAGATTTAGAATAAGAAAATAAAAACAAGCAAGCTTTAAAAGACTTTCAAATTTCGACTTAATTCAATTCAACTACGATTTTCGAAAGGGAATTTTTAAATATCGACAAAATGGAGTAAGGTAATGAATGTTAGAAGTGGACATAATAACTCCGGGGATAGAGGCTTGGATGTGATTTTACTTTTGCATTATCACTAGGTTGAGCTTAAAAAAACCAAGAAACAGCATTGACGCTAAAATTGGCCTTTGTTGACAGATTTTCAACTATACTGAAAGAAATTACATGACAGTTGCTAATTTATGGGATTATATTTGTTCAAGATTAACGATAAAAAATGCTTTCCCCTCAAATTACATTTGATAGTTTTACTTTTAATTACTCACATGAGATCGCCGAAAGGACTACTTGAGCTAGTTGAATCATCTCTGCTCACCAAACGATTATGAAAGTTATTTTATTTTATATAACAAATTATTAAAATTTATCTCTTGTGAGCAGTTTTGGGACTTTCATGGTGCGAGTAGTTGATGTGCAAGCAGTCCAAATTTTGCATGGAACTTTCGATCCGAATACAGTCACGAAATTCAATAATAGGCAACAAATTTTGTTAAAATATACCCAATGTAAGTCCAATGACTTACTTAACCAAAAAACAAAGAAATATATTTCTGTAAGCTAAACTAAAAAAAAACAGTCAAAATAAAATAGTAACAGGGAAATGTATTTCAGTTAGCTAAACTAAAAAAAAACAGTCAAAATAAAATAGTAACAGGGAAATTTTTGTACATATAACAAATGATGTAAAACTACAGATTAATATGAGCTCAACATACAAGTTCTAAAATCCGACTTGACATCGAATTAATTACGTTTTTGGACTTCTGTGCTGGAATTAGAGTCCATTTCCTTATAGCAGACTTCCGTACACCTTTTACTGATGCAAATTTGCTACAGTGAGAATAAAAATGAAAAGATACATAACTTAATCCCGATCCAAACTTGAGTCAGATGAAGGTGGCCAGCACACTTTAAAAGTTTAACTTCTTTGTCTAAAAAACACTAACGATTGGCCAGCGGTATATCAACTGCAGCATTATCCTGTTCGAAAACTGCACTTTAAACCGATTCATGCTTAAAAATTATCCCAAGAACTTAAAACAGAGCAATTAAATTTTTTGATTTCATTCAACCAAAAGTTTTGCAAAAAGAAGTGCTAAAATGATGACTAAAAAAAGTCCAAAACATCAAATCTTTGGCAGCCGGTGTAGTTATTTGAATGTTGTAGTTCACATCACTTAAGAAAAATATATTAAGCAGCATTTTCTTGTGACATTTAAAAATAGCCCAGCAGTCTTTCTTTCTTCTCTTTATTTGTAAAGGGACGTAAATTAAATAATCTGTGCGAAATTGGATAGCTGAAAACTAGCAAATTTTTCGTAGATCTTATACCCTTCAGAAAAAGTCCAGTTTGTTTATAGTTTAGGGGATTAACATTTTCCACATTGCGTAAGAGTAAAAGGCTGCTTAAATAATCACAATATGAAGCACATGCTGCCATCAAAATCATCATTGCCATGCACTTCACTCTTGTAGTTTAACCTTTTTAATCGAAATTCGAGTCAGAAAATTGGTCGAAAATTACTAAAAACAAAGTTCACAATCAAATAATGTCCGCTGAAAACAAGATGAAGCCATGTGATATCTATTTGTTTAATAAAAACTGTATGAAGATCGTTTAGGTTGGATGACAAAGATCCAAGTCACTGTTTAAACGGTTTTGATGCTGTCTGAATACACCGATCGCATTAAGTTTCATCCTACACGGCTACTTCTGGTGACAAAACCGATTGCTATTTCGTCGAGATTTAGGAATGGTTGAAAAACCTCAACAGCTGGTTGTTAGTCGATGCGTGTATTTGTTTTTTTTTTTTTTTTCTGTTTTGGAGTCCACTAAGCGATGGACAAAATACATTATCATCAGAGTTAACACACAGATATCAAATCATACTGCAGCCTTAATCACGTTGCTATCAGCTGTTGTCGAAATATAATAGCGACGCTAGGCTACATGTCGAAAATGTTTTAGACTAAGACTCTCTTTTGAAGCTGTTTAAGTGCTGAATATGATTTCTTATTTCATTTTTTGAGAGCATTTTTCATTTCAATAGTTGGCAATCTTCATTGGATTGTAATTTATAGTTCTTTGCTTATTTAATAAAAGTGGTTCTTTAACGAAAAAAAATTTCCAGTGTCACGCAAAGAATATTCGACCAGTTTGAAGAAGTATATTTTTGAACTATATTCGTATCATAAACCCTTGTATTCGGTATAAAATTTTTGCGTAACTTTTCAAGTCTAAGGTCTAGATAGACTTAGTAAGCAGAACCATGTTGAAACTTACTTTTAAATGATAACTGCTTTCTGCTGAATTCTGAAAGTATAGCTACACTCACAAATTTGTATCTTTCTGACTTGAATTTATTTTCCTAGCTTTTCACTTTTGCTCTTCTTTAAAATTTTTATTTTTCTTTCATTTACTTTTAAAAATTAACACTTAGAAAACAATTATTTCATCACACTAAGCACGTTAAAAATGTATAATAAACCACCGCGGGGAAATATGCCGTGCCTTCTAGTTTCGCGACTTTTAAAACGCCGAAGTACAATGGAGAACGAAAGAACAAACGAAACCAAAATAATTAAATTTTATTCACGCGTCACTTGCCGTTCCTAAAACACAACACGTCCACTCGCACGAAAAAGTCTGCACCAACTGAATGTAGTCACCCACGACGATATGGTGGCGGCTTAGCGTCAATACCATAAGATTTTCATTTTTATCCTCCGATGCCGGCCACACTCACATTCGATGCAAAAGGCAGACAACGACGGCAACGGCAACGACGATGATGACGGCCAACAACGACGACGCAGCCGAGCAGCTTGGTGTTGTAAAAGGATGATTCTCAGTTTGCCACTAACACAAGCTAACGTGACGCCACCACCACCTGACCTTCCGGCACTACTGCACCATCGTGCTGTTCTCAGTTAGTGAGCACACGGTGTGTGGTGCTTTCTGCTGGTGTAAGTGTGGAAAAGTGGCGGGAAATTTTTGTAAACATTTGCCTTTTGGGGGTGGCAAAGCCGCAAGTGGAAACACGTTGATTGTAAACATTTTGCAGAGAGTGCATCCGAAGGGGAGAGTTGGTATGTTTCTGGTTGGTGTGGAACGTATTTCTTTGGGGGTAATGTTGATGCGTTTGAGTCTTTAATGGCGTACGAATTTTCGTGGGAGGTTGGAGGGGTTCTTAGTAATTTTAGTAGGGTGTTAAGAAGGGGTTCTTAGTTCGTTGGTTGATCCGTTTCAATTGAAATAAATATGAATTAGAGGACGAATTTGCGTTTGTTTATGTTGCTAACCAGCCACCTGTTGGTTTGTCTGCAAAGTCACGAAGAAAACGTCAACAAGCGCGGAGCGCATGCGTTCTGGTTGAACTGAAATCGAACTAAATGCGGCTGAATTGAAATGCCCGACAAAATGACCTGTCAAGTGATTGTTTACCATTTCCAGCTGATTAATCAGTACTAATTATGAATTTGTCTTATTCATCAAGGAATATCCATTTAGAGTCATTCAATGGACGAGAGAAAGATTGTGAGTAAAATGCCAGTTTGGAATTGCTAGTTTCGAATGGCAAAATGCGAAAGCTTTGCATGACAGAAGCACTTTAGAAAAAACTATTAGTCGTTCATTGGATTGTTTGTGGTGTTTTCTGCAGTTTTGAATCTGGGTACGCTCGCTTCACAGTCCGACGCTCTAACTATCAATTCACTGCACCTCCAATCCTACCTAATAATATAAAACATAAATTCGTTTTTTATCCGAACGATTACGTTTCGAATGTTTTTTTGAGATCAATGAAAAAAAATATGTTTGCAGATTGGTGCATGTTAACATATTTTTAGATGAAGTAATTAATTCATTTCTAATTGCACTATACAAAAAAAACGGTCAAGTGTGAGTTGTACGCACGCGCCGAGGGTGTCGTTCTTTCGTCAACAGATTAGAAGTGAGGACATAATTTAAGTTGAGGCTATAAACAACGTCAGGTAGTTCTGAATTTTGTTTCGAATGAAGCTAAACACAAGAAAAATCTTTCTCATTTGCTGATCGTGCCAGCCGTGTGAAAATTGCTTTAGTGAACTTAAGGGAAATCGTCTCGTCATTAAGACGATTAATCGACAGTTCATGAAAGTCACCTTACCAAACAGCTAAGCAATTCGAATCATAAAGTATTCGGCAATACTTTTATTAATAGATAGCCACTTAGTCATTTAAAACACTAATGTGCAATAGCCACAAACATCCAAGGAATTAACAAATCAAGTACTCGTATTTGAAATTAAAAAAAATTAAAATTTTACACTAGGATTTAATATTTAACTTCTGGCATTTGAAATTCGTATTGAAACAATAACGAAAATAATTCTCAATTCAGTTTTTCTTTCTTTATATTTATATAAATCGCAACCAATAGAAAAGAGCGTATCAGGAAATGGTCTGAGCACATGCACGTACAAATAACTGATTCTCTTATTTTTTCCAAAAAAATTACAAAAACAAAACTACTATCATCAATCATTTCCTTACTTTGTTTTGTTCTTTTAAGAGAACTGAGATAGAAGAAAACTGTCATACAAAAGATTCAGGTCCACAGGTTTTGAAAAGAGCCAATAAATATTTCGGAATTTGAGAGAATATAGAAACTTATTTAAGAATCCTTTGCGTTCTCGATTGAGTTAGTAACGCATTAAAGCTATCCTTTTTATTTTAATTGGATTTTAACAATTTTGAAAAAATAAGAAATGTGAAAATAGGGAGAAACCCCCTTCGGAAAAGAAAAAAAACCAAAACAAAAAAGGCAAATCAGACAAATCGAGAATCGAACCCCAGGACCCTCAGAGCAGAAGGCAGTCCCAAAACCACTTCACCAACGCAGCCTTGTGTGTGTAAGATGGCTAGTTGCCCTATTTTAGCAAAATGCTGATATAATTTAAATCGTGAATATCTCGAAAAACTTTGTGAAAATATTTTTTTTTATAACGTTTTTTGATTCTCTTGTCTAGGTCTACAAAATGGTGTTTTCGGATCTTTAAAATTCGTATGGCATTGTCTTTTGGTTTTTGGCCAATAACTCGAAAACTGTTTGAGCCAAGCTGCTTAAACTAAATTTAAACTAAAGATTACATCGCGACCTGCATTCAAAGATTTTATTCAAATTTTTAGACCAACGGGTGTGGAAATGCGAGGGGGGCGGCTTTTTTTTCGCACTTAAAGCTTAATATCTCGAAAACTGAACCTCAGAACCAAAAGCTTAAAATGAAAACTGTATTTTATTTTACAAAATCTATCTTACGGTACCTAACCCAATCAATTCCGGTAAAAAAAAACATGTTCAAAAATTAGTTATTAATTTATTTTAGTACGAATAAAAAGTCATATAAGATTTCTGGGTATTTTCGGGATATTGCGATGAGTTGCCTCACAGCTTCAATTTTTTTCTGATTTTTTGGTCCATTATTAAGAAAATACGGTATGGGATACGGTCCACAAGTCGGTTTTTCGAAGTTTGTGGCCTTATAACTTTTTACCAATAAGACTAAGATGCTAACAGTAGTAGTTTTTGATCTATTCGCCAGTAATTGACTTTCTTAAGACTTTTTTTCGGAAAGTGAAACACACCATCTGTGGAAATTTCATTTCTTAATTCCAGGTTGTTCACCAGGTACCTAAAATAAGGCCTAATGACAGACAGACAGACATTTTTGTAATCTACACCCCGCCCCCTTTCATATTGACCATCGAGTTAATAAATTTTTTTTTCAAACGTTAGTATCAGTACTAACTTTTTCCTTAATATACGACTAATTCCGGAAAAAATCTACGATTTATTTTTGGTTTGCTGATACACATTTATTCATTATTCAAATTTCATCCCTGAACTACAGAGGAGTCAGAAGTTATTACCAAATATGTAAAGGCGACAGACACACAGACAGACAGACACCGAAGTGATTCTACAAGGATTTCGTTATTCCTTTGGAGCGAAACGCTAACAATACCCATGTAGTTTTTACTGATAAAAGCTTAACAATGTTTTTTATTCTAGGAAAATGTGTAACTTTAATAAAGCAAAATTTAACTCATTTTCTCTTCCGTGTGCCTCTCAGTGTTCTATGCCCATTTCTTTTAGACATTACTTAATATTAGTACAAAACAGTTTGAGAGAGTAGACTATCAAATGACAATGCACAATAACTTAGAAGGGATGGGAATATATTTCTGTTGCTATAGGATCAGCTGGCCTGGTTCTCTTAAGTCGTCGTCTGCCGAATATTTCTTTTATTGGCAATGTGTTTACTTCGTTATTTGGATGGGTTAATAATTTGAGGTGATATCTTCTACTTCTAGTTTGAATTTCTTCTTCCACTGTTGGAATTTGTAGGTCACGATGAATGTCGGTATTAGGTATGTACCAGTCTGCGTTAGTGATAGTCCGTAATACTTTTTTTTTCTAAAGCAATATTTGTCTTATATTAGTTATTAGTTACCATTTGAATAAGAAAATTCGTTGCTTGCATTTGTGCTATGCAAACCAAAAAGTTGGTTTTGATGACATACATAGTTAGTTCAAACTATTTTCAATTCATGTTTTGAATACAAAATTCTTTTCAAAACGTACCAGTAGTTAAAACATTCAAATCAATACTAGTTAAATTTTTCGTTACTAATATGAAATTTAGTCCTTACAATTATAATAAGGTAAGATGTAAAAACAAGTTTAGAAACTTTCTAAAAAAGCGTTCACTTGTAAGTTATTGTTTTTTACAAACCTCATTTGTCGCCTTAATCTCCGGTTGTTTGTTTGTCCTTGAGTAGTTGAAAAACAATCTACACTTATATTATAAAAGTGAACAGTTTGTTTGGTTGAACGCGATAACCTCAGGAACTACTAATCGGATTTTCATTCAGGTTTCACCAGCAGTATTGTGGAATATCTATCTATAGCTTTAGGCTATATCCGACAGACGTTTTGATACAACAAGCTACCGGTAGAATGAGTTTTGTTAACAAAGTTCTTGAAGCAACTATGCCTGTCTGTCTATCTCGTACACTTTCACGACTAGACTACCGATTTCGATTTTAAAGAAATTTAGTATAAACTAAGTTTAATTCTCAAGGTAATATTCTCAAGGAATGACAATAACTAATATTCACGCAGTATTAGTAGCAAGTATTAGCAGCAGCTAGTATTTATATAATTCAGAATCAAATAAATGATCTCTTACAACATCCTAGTTCAAATGCTGATTTGCAAATTTCCGATCAAAATAGTCTGGAAGAAGGATTGAAATGTTGGAATGCGTATTTCGAGAAGAGAAGATAAGATAAGTACCAGAATGATGATTCAAAATACGAGGGAATTATTAGCACTGATCTTAAAAGCTAAGGCATGGTCCAAGTCTTATTGCACGAGAGAACATAGCAATTGGGCAGCAAATGATTGAAAACATTTATTATGATCAGACGAATCAAAATTTAATCGCTTTCAGTCCGATAGTAACCAATGTAGTCACTTATGGGAGATCACCCATAGGCATTTTCGACCAACAATACAGGTTTCTGTTTTTTTTTTCGTCAGAGATGTAGTAAATGTCGTAGAGAGTTCTACTTACACTTTATCGTTTAACAGGCGTATTTACTTTTGTAAAAGCATCCTACGGTGTTGAAAAGTTGTTTGTTTTCGCTTGTATCATCATAACATCATGGGTCTACTTCCGTTTATTTCCTATTAGCTTATGGTTTTGACGCAGCTCTTCACTTTGTATGGCCTCCAATGGTCACAGCTTGGCTTGTATTAAGCTGCTTATTTATTCCTTTTCTCAATTAGCCATTTTTTGTCATAAGCACAGTCTTCGAGGCCAAAATCCTTTGCAATTAATACCATTTTCGATTTTGAAGGATAAAGGTCTTAAAGGTCTAAAGGTACGAAATTGAACACGCCACAAAAAAAAAATAAAAGCGCTGAGAAAGAAGCCAAAAAATGTGACCATAATGGTACATTTTTGAGTTTTTGGGACTAAAATATCAAAAAAAATGTTGGGTGCAAAATTGAGTACATACTGATTGTTTTTTTTTTTTCCTCGTTATTTCTCCATCTTTTATGTTTTCCATCTTATATTATATATCGTTCTTTGCGTCTTTGAATGTAGTAATAAAGTGCAAAAACAATTTTGAGTTTACCTCATTCCCTTTTCTTCTATGAAGTGTAAATTACACTTACAAAGAACAGGTACTCCTCACTGTACTTAAATGGTGACAAATAGGATATTGCAATAATGTATTACCACAATTATTTGCAATATATGTAAAAAAAATGTATGCTGAAAGTGTACAACAAGAAGCCACTAAGAGTTTGATAATGTCTGAAACTGTATTTCTGCAATTTCTGCATATTAGCTCTAAGCCTCTTATATCGTTTTGCTTTTTTTTTTTTTTGTTCTTTCATAGACAGTGAGATCTATATCGGGAGCAACTGTATTTGCAAATGATGTATGAGATATTCTTTTGTAATGCGCAACAATTATTTGTTTATTTCTACAACATTTCCATTGTAGTTAACTAGGCTTTTAAAACAAATTGATGTACCTATGGCTACATGATCTGACGTTAAGCAGGAACCAAAATTTCGCAGAGTTGTATCCTTCGCTTCAGGTGGCAAATTGCGCCTTTGCATGCCCAAAAATGAGTGACGACCTCCCACGCCGACTGAACTAATAAAATAATTATCTAACTTATATCAGGGATTACCACATATCTAGGGTTTCCTTCCGTGTGCCACAGCGGTAATGGTAACACACAGGTCCTAACCCCACCTGTCCTGTACCGCATGACTATGCGGCTTGACATGCAACCAAAGCGTCAACTTTTCTTTCCTGCACTTCCTCTCTCTCATTTATCAACACAAAATAAAGACCTTAATAGAGGCAGACAGCTGCTTTCTGATTAATTCTTCACCCGGTCTCCTGCCAGTGGCATATCCCTTCACATGTCGCAGCCCCGTCGCCATTATCGCCGTCCTCGTTATGCAGGCTGCCATCCCCACTCTGACACCAGCTCGAATTATTTCACTTGATTTTATGCAATTAATTTATTAGCTGTGGAAATTTCAATCTGTCTATCCGCGCGACGGAGCCACTAAATGCAACGTAATCATAAATTGCCCTCTCTCAGCACACCACCTTGTCACGGTGCAGAGCATCCTCCAAACGCCTATCCATCCGCCGGTCATCGTGTGCATTTTGGGGATGAATGTGGGGGTGTATTCTATTGAATTTTGATGACCCAACCGGGACTCCGTTGGTTGTGCGTTATGCTCTCATTAAGGATCCTAACCCAGTTGGTGGGATGGGATTCTCCGCCGCTGCCAACACCGCATCGCGCACAATGTCTGTCAAATGCAATTAAAATTTCGGCATCTATCACGTGTCATAATTCAGAAAATTCCTTAATGAAAATTGAACTGTTTCAAGTGACGAGAGCACGCCTCGCTTGTGCGTTTGTATGGGTAGATGAGTCGCTGTTTATGGGGAATAACGCTAATGCTTCGTAATTTAGCATTCGACGTGCAACTGCATAGATTTACGTGCGACGAACGTAATAATTCGGGTTATTGACTTTAAGATTTTAAATTGAGATGATTATTAGCGACACTTCACTCTCATGTTGCGGGTATAAATAAATATTCATGTGAGTCATGTCCATGGGGAGAGATTGGAAAATGATTGTTCCATTTATTTCTCAGTGGGAGAAATATTTTTCTAATTTAATGACAACCCATCAGGTGGGTGAGTGAAACCATAATGAGAGCTGACATGATTTTTGGAGCTGATCCAACGAGCACCGTGATACAATTGAACTTTCGGAGATGACGTCTGAAATGGCTCTGCTCAAAAATTATTAGGTGAAGGTGTTCTAAAAATGTTTGCCTTCAATGAACTGAAACTCAAGTTATTGACTTTGATAGTTTCAGTAAAACGCATCAGGCTTTTTGGCTGAATTCATAGATTTTATTGTTGATCAAATTGAGGCTGCGCATATTGGCGACATAAATACGCTTTACAGTTTTTTGTTTTTATCAAAAGCTAAGATAAAATTATTTTTGTGTGGATTGAGATTTTCAAACATTAATCAACCATTTCAATTTTTAATCTTATTAATTCTAGTAGTATTATTACCTAGTCTCTTACGTGGTAGATCTTAGATGGTGTGGGATCAGTTACGGTTTGCGGGTGTATGGAAGCATATGGCGTTTCCGATTTTGTGTTTATTAAGCTCCAATGAATCGGGACAATTTTCTCAACATTCTCAAGAACAATCTCCACGAGAGTGCGCAGAAATTAGGCTTTGAGTGTTCGATTATACAAGCATGTTTCGTTGGTTGTGAAGGAATGGTTGTTGTACAATTTGAGAAAGCAGCTTAACACATCAACTCAATCACATGATTTAAATGTTATAAAGCATTTGTGGGGTTATCTTGAGCATTAGATATTAAAACATGATAGTGGTACCAAATCTGAGCCTAAGACTATACTACGAGAATAATGGGGCAAAATTTGCGGATTTTCCGAAAAACTTTTTCGATTTCATTTATTTCCTGTGCTATGTCCAAGCAATATAGTGAATGTGTATATTCAGAAATTCAAAATCAAACGCCAGTAGTTCGTTCTATAATGCTACGACCTTTGCTACGGCTTCTATTAAACCTACTTCTTGGAGTGTCAATTTCAGCATTCCTAAATGGCGTGATGAGCCATGGCAACACAGAATACCCAGCATTTCCTATTTTAAACAAACGTGATGACAATCTTTTGATATACGTAAGGTGCATATTTACCTAACAATAGCGTATTTCTGTCACCCGCATCATATAATAATTTAGAATACAGAATGGCATTGCTATTGCCCCAAATAAAAGGATCATAAGTTGCTCCAAGATATCTTGCGTCTTTACATCTAATCTTTGCTTATGATCACATGTCTTAAATGAAGCGTAGATATTATAACGTTTATACCCCTTTTCTATTGTAAAATAGATGCGCATTTTCTCCTAGCGACTTTGCTATCTTCACATGCGCTCCATATATTTACATTATAAAACTTGGAATCGTTGATTTGTCTTAGAAATGCAATTTTGCTCCTCGCTTTTCCACCTCGCTCATTTTTATGTTTATTAATTTCGGACATAATTTTTCTTCAAGAATGATAAAAACTTCGGAATGAACTACAGAAACTGTTGGCTGCGCAATTCGAAGATCGAAGTCTTTGTCAGTACCGGTCTGATACCCACCCTATGCAGGAAGCCATCTTAAATTCCGTTGTCAAGGATGTGGATCTTACCACTGGTGGCAAGTTTTTCTTTCAAGAAGTCCAGTACATACTTGATACATACTTGTTTTATTTTGTCTGAAGTATGAAGTCAATCTGCCAGATTCCATAATTGGCATATTTAGTTTTTTTTTTTAATATTTCTGGCAACTTAAGTGTATTATAAACAACAGATTTGACAGACAACATCATCGCCTAAAGGGAAATTGCTGTGCATTGCCTTGCTTCGAGGCCCAATATTTACTCTATTTTACAATTCAAAACCTCTAGTCTTAGCATTCTTCAACCTGCTAAGTTTGTGGAGCAGAGAAATTGCATATTCTTCTACAATCAAGCTGACAATTACACGCCAAATTGTAAGGAAATGAGTTGTTAAAGCTTCTTTACATAACAATATTGAATTTTAATTGTATTGCTTTGCACAATAGATGTTCGAACCGAAGATGCCGAAAACGACGAATAGTAAATCGGTCAAAACGGTCTCCGCAGATATTGGCAACTCCAAACTGGATGTTGTTCTTCTAGGCTTGCCAAAGCAACTAATTGTTTAGTTTGTAAACATAGTCTGAGAAATCATTACACCATACCTACGATTTCGTATCTGAACATCGAATGTAATTTTTGAAATACAATATCATTTAGAAATAATCAAAAACAGCAAAGTTCATCCCTCTATTTCCTTGTTTTTAAAAGTAGTAGAGCAAATAAAATTGGCTTGAATAAAATGCCTGATCCAAAGTATTTCTGTCGGGTAATTCGCAAAAGTAAATTAAGCACAACGAACAAGTCTGCAAGAACAAATGATCTGGAGGTTAATACATATTTTCAAATAAGTTCCCCTTCCCAGTTGATCGTAGCAGATCATTTATCATTAAGACACCTTCTTTCCTTTTTCCTACAATACGATACATGAAATTTTCAAACAAACGACACTTGTCGAGCGCAACTTATTCGAAATTCATCTTCGTTGCGGGCACCTGCCATTTCACGGCACCGCAATCTGTTTTTCAACGTTCACCGAGTTTCAAGACATTACAACGCCAACTAACATCACGCTGATTTAAATTTACAATTGTCCCCGAGCACACACCAACGCATTAATTATAAGCGCTACAACTGATCGTCCGCCGGCGGCTTATTGCAGCTATCAAGGAATGGCTTCTTCGCATGAATTGTGCAAATCTCCAATTAGAATCACCAAAACACAAAAAATCCACGAGTGTAGCCGAGTGTAGGGTAGGTGTAAATTATGGCGCTACACAACTGGGGCGCTGATCTAATACCGCCGACCGGTCGGGACTTCCGGCCGTGATTTGCAGGTGCACAAGACACATCTCCACGGGCGTCTTAGTTTTCGTCATCGCCTTCGAATGAGCGTTTGTTTTTTGAGTTTCAAATAGTTTTTGTTTTGTTTCTGCTGTCCACCGCTGGTTTCTTTTTTCTTTCGCAAAAACAAAATTCTTTGGCCAGCCGCCAAAAAGAACTTGGCCAGGTGAAAACGTAATCCAATCAATTTTTGGAGGTGGCCAGTGCTTCCCCTTCAATCACGCATGTGATGATGGAAATATGAAAAGGGAAATTATAAACACGGTGCTCGGTTTAGGGGAATTTTTATACGGGAAGTTACTTTGCGAGTCTAGACAAATTAATCAACCGGACCGACTAACCCTGGTATCGTTTGGCGAGCTGCTATACAGTGCCACCCTTTAAGGAGATGTGAGGGTGGATAGTAGTAACACTTTGATGGAGCGATGTCGTCCTTCCAGTGATGAAGGAATGTCAGTGACTCGTATGTTCTGTAAGCATCATCGACTTGAAAATCTATTATATGTAATCCGATGGCCAAACACGAGTAGCCGAAACCTACTCCTTCTCCTTCAACCTATTTGCCTAGAACGGCAAGCTATATTTTCTACGCAGAGCATGTTGATATCGCACGTCACCGTCGCCTTGCCATTGTTATGGGTTTCATGGCGATTGAAAAGCAGGTCTCTCTCGTGATCCAAGGCGGAATGTAGTCATTGAAAGATGCTATTTCGGAGTCAACGAATAATTTCATAGATCGCATCCTTAGTGAGATTTTACCCAGAATCGTTTTCAGTAAAGCTCGTCTCAACCGCTGGAGTCCAACTTCTCAAAGAGGCAAAATCACCCATCTTGCCAGTCCTGTGCAGGATTAACTACACAAAGCTAGATTGTTGGCAAGAACGTCCCATGTGACGAATATTCGCACGTGCCTGGGAGAAAGGTGAATGGAGTACAATATACAACCATGAAAAGGACGAAAAATAAGAAAACCGTTGACTAGGCTACAGGTGTTCAAGTACAAGCCCTCTGTTTTTAGAAGAAGAAGAACAATCCTCCAATATAAAAACTGAGTTATCACGGATGAAAAACAGCTTTATTTTTCCGTCTGAAATTAACCCGCATAGAACCCCCAAAATTGGACCATAATTTACTTCAGGCGCACAATAAATAAATAAACACTGATAAATAAGTTTTTTGTGGCCAATACCTACACGAAACCCTCAGGAATGCGTATATTAATCCGAACTAGGAAGCGGAATTATTTTAAAAATCGCACACTGGGTCGGTGCAACAGCTCATCGGAATACTGGCAGTTAGACAAACAATTAAATAAAACGATAATATAGGATAATAAAGCTGCGGAGCAGGTGGTGTCCACGTCGAATTTTATAAATACGCACGGATGACTTGAAAGAACTTCTAACAGTTATGTTCAACGTTCAACAGCATTTGGAAGCAGACGATAGTGCTTCTACGATTTAATGAAGCACTGATTTTCCCAATCTAAAAAAAATACAGAGGATTCGGCTAACTATAGAGACGTACATTTTTCAAGTGTGTCGTGGACTAACACTGGACGTGGACTGGCTTCAGCTTCCGACAGTGCTTAAAACTACTCGAATGAACAAAACTCCCATATAAGCCAAACAAGAACCACAATAACCAAACACTTACATATCATCGAAGTTCAATTGGACTATCGCATTCCAGGTTAATTATGGTCGATTTGTCAATCGACCAGAGAAAACGTTCCCTCACATGCAGCTTTCACATCACTACTCCCGAAATCAATCAGTAGGGGTACCTTTTCGTTTCGTTTGGCTTGGCAAATGACTGCTCCTTTGAAATAAGCACACGCACACGCCCGATGACAAGGACACACGCATTCATTTCGGGACTCTTCTTAGCCAAAAAATTTAATCGAATTAGAGAAAATTAATTTTTCATGACCAACGACAGCAGCCACTCCTAGAACACAACCGAAACCGACCGACCGACGCCGAAGAGGAAAACCAAACCACACACACGATTCGACTGCGGACTTAGAGGGTGTGCGTATGGTTATTAATGATCTCCTGACATGACCGATGAGGTAGGGCGTTTTCCTAATGCCAAGAAGTGAAAATCGTTCAACCAGAACTGAGAACAGACCGCCTGAATTGAGGGCGAAGACAGAAAATTCTCTGACTCCTTCTGTGTCGAGTGGTTTTTTAATTGAAATTTATTACAAAACATATTTGGTTTGCGGCGGAGGACGAGAAATTTCGAGACGTTTCGAGGACATTCCTGTGTCTTGCAAAATCCCATTTCCAGTGGTTAACAACTATCCCCCGACTATAAACAAGAAATCAAATCGTGAAATTTTACTTCCACTTAATTAGGATAATCGCCGGCAATTCAGCATTTACTTATCTCGTAAACCAAACAAATTGTTCAATTCCGAAGAAAATTACCGTCGAATGCATTAAACATGGTCACACTGTCACTCTAGTACTAAGGAAAAGTTTACGACATGTCACGTCAACAGCGTAAACCAATTCGCAAACAGATCGATTACCTCAGTCAACTTTGTTATGTCAGCTCTTCAGGCTAAGCCATAAAAAAAAAAATAACACACAGCCCAAAAGTCAACACACAGACAGACAGACAGACAGACAGCAACACCCCAAGCTAATCGACAACAACTCAGTGGCTTCTTGGGTTGAGTTTTCACATTAACTTTCGGCCGCATTAATGTTTTAACCTTCTATTAATAATTAAGTACCGTATAATGTCCCCTTCGGCTGGCTACCGGTGTGCTGGGCCCTTGTTACAGTCAGAGGGCGGTGGTGGAGTGCCATCGCCTCTCACACGCTCGTAAAGCGAAAACTTATAAATTTTTCCGGGGGTGCTGCCTGCTGCCGTCACACAATAGCCTGCCGCTAAGGCTGTATGGGTCACATGTTAATAAGGAGAGGTCACGAGCCATCAACTATCCCATGGACACACAGACAGAGAGCACAGGCAACGTTGGGATAATTTACGAATCTGTTTTATTACCATGGGCAGCTTTAGATACACGCACGTGAGCTACTCGTATCTTCTCGACTCTATCTGAGGGTTGCAGTCCCCCACGGCCCCCAGCGACTCGTAGGGGCTGTGTTGCGAAGAACAAAAGAACAAGAAACATGAATTAGACATCCGTTGGAGGGCCGAAGAAGAAGCGTCCTTCTCTCGAATAGACCTAGTCACGCACGTTTAACTGCACTCCGGTTGCCGGAATTATAGAATTATTTAGCACCGAAATGTTACTCACAGTGGCCGGGACCACAACAAACAATTTCCTTGCCCACCCAGCTGCCGCAGCCAGGTGGAGAAGAATACCCATGGACAGTGTTCTGTTCCGTGTCCCGAAAATTGGGTCGTTCCTGTTTTTTTTTTTTTGTGCTGTTGGTTTTTGATGCAGTCTGCTTGCAAATGTGGAATTGTGAGCGCCTTAAGTTTCGTGCTGGATGAACGTAAATTAAAATCTGCGGCTAATAATTTAAGTTGGCCAAGTTAGGAAGAGGAAAAGGTCGACCGCGTTGGGTAGGGATGAGCATAGGCTCTGACGGCCGAAGCCGGAAGCCGTAGTCGTAGCCGTAGCTAGGAATAGTAAATCGTTTTAATTGCCAACACACTCGGTTTTAATTCTACGGTTGCCGGTGGAAAAGTTTTCTTGATTTAGTGTCTGCGCAATGCCGTCGTGGGTGGGGCCAGAGCTGAAGAGACAGAGCTCGGTTCTGCGTAATTTACAGTGGGGGTGTGGTTTTCACGTCCCTAAGTGAAGCATAGTAAGAAAAAAAAGATGAGTGCAGTGTTTTCGGCCGAAGTTTGAGCCGATGATTTACTTACTGTGTGTAATCAACCTTTCGGGAGTCTAAGGAGGTCTCTTTGGCAGTGCCGCGGATTCGATAAACGATAAGCTTGTGGATTGGTTTGGGGTGATACTCAGTTGAAAAGGAGCTAATTGAGAGAACACTTTTTCTTATAAATAAGCTCTTAAACTTAAAATTTAACTGTAAAGCGCCGGATCCTTACGTTGTATTGCAAAGCTTTCCGTGACAGAATTACTCCAGTAGGATTGTCTTTCACTGGAGGTTAGACCGTAAAAATTGTGTGCAATGTGTTTTTCGGGCCGGATTCGGACCTGGGTATACTCGCTTAGCAACCCAATGCCCTAGCCATCAAAATATGGCTTTGAAGATATGGGACTCCACTAAACGATAAAGTTAAGTCTATTATTGATCTCAATAGTTGGTTTCAAAATTAATTGAGAAATAAATTTTTGGGTTGTCAAATATCTCCCTTCCGCCTTTTTGTCTTTTGAATTTTCCGGCTTTGTACAAAGCGCTACAGAGCTCGTATCTGGCAATACATCATTTGAAAGATCTTGGCATAACCTACAAAACGACGCTATGCATGATATTTTGTCGGTTGTAAAAAAAAGAAACAATAATGTGTTGTGCGTGCTATAATTTGACACATTTCGAGGGGTCTTAATGCCGGTTCCGAACGGCGGTTCATGACAGAAGTACTCCAGGACAATTGTCAGTGGTTCGTTTGAGGTGGAGCCATGAAAAAAAAAACTCGAACTCGGGTACGATGCACCAACGATCAAGCACAGTGGGGCAAACGCGGAAAAAAACCAAAAAATTGTTTTCTTATATTTATCAAGTTTTATGGGTTAACGTTTTCATATTAATAGGAAAAGAACAGAACAGTTCTGATTGTTTTTTTCCGTTTCATATTTGCTTGTAGCACTGGGAGTACGCCAATCAGGCATACGGTTCGAGTAATACTGGAAATATATTCAGAGTATTTTTCCGCAATCTGACATCGGAAATATCTCAAGTGGTCGAAAATCTTGGAGTTATAGTAATTCGTCCATTGACTCGGTAAAATTTAAAACGTATGGGACTGACATGGCGATTATAGAAACAGCTGCATTTCCAATTGGATTGCTTTCGGTGAGAAAGAAGGCACAAAGGCCTGTCTTAATTTCACAGGAACTGTTCCCGAATAACCACGAATGAGGATGTCTTTCACAAGTTGCTAGAGTCTTCAGATCCTTTTATAACATCCATGAAACCGCAATCTATAAAGAAACATCTCGCCATGAGCGGCAAAGTATTCCAATTGGTAATGTAAGCTGTTCTTCTTTAAATTACCATGCACAAAGGTACTGAATAGTATTATTCTTTGTTACTTAAAATTTGGCTCACTCAGATTCGCCCACGCAGAAGTGGTCCCGAGAGAGGAAGAAAGCAATTCTCCCCCATGCTAATGCGAGATTACAGCCTAACAGGCGAGAATAAATAACCCGTCGAAGAAAATGAAAATGGGAGGAGCTGAGAAAACGACACCACTCTGACGTAATGCAGAAAGTCCCAGAGTACACTCCGCAACAAAAAGATAGCATATGACATGATTTTCCAAGATTATGGAGAAGGATGAGCTGCTGTTTTCATCGTTTAAGTGGAATAAATTCTCCTTAGGAAACAAGTGTAGGAGATCATTTTCTACACAAAAGAAAAAGTAAATTGAATAACTTAAGAAATCGCTACACCCGGTATACACTTCAGACGCACCCACACAATCATTGTTTTAAATATATAAAGTATAATCATATGATGTCGAATGATCATAGCTTTAGTTAAGTTAACGTTTTCTCCGATAAGTAATTTATGTTAGCCATAATTTTTGTAATTCAAATGAAAGACGAGCAGTTGCAATAAAGCGGCCAAAAAATAAACACGCGTTGCGTTTTTGTCGGTGACCTTACATCTTATCAGAAGTGAGATCTCTGGTCATTTTTGTTCATTGTTGTTGCGCAAGTTTTTTTTCTGTTTGATCAAAATGACCACACGCGCCAAAAGTTTTATTGAAGTCGCAACTGTACCTCAGTTGAAAGAAAAATTGGCTGAAATTGGTTTGGCCACTAGCGGAGCAAAATCTACTTTGTTGATCAGATTGGAGCAAGCGGTTTCTGAGTTTGATGAAGAGCAGATGGAGACGTATTTTCCGGCCAGTGAAAACGAAGAAGTAAGTTTAGATGAAACTAATGCTGATTTAGAGGAGGAAAATAGAGCATCTGAAGAGTTGAGACGTTTGCGAACGATCGTGAAGATGAAGGAGGAGATTTTGTCACTGCAGAAGAAATTGGCTGAGCTGAACAACCCTTTGGAGACGACGGAATCAAGACATTCGTTCAGAGATATTGAAGAATCTCTGCCAACATTCACTGGTGATGACAACTATCCCATTTCGAGATTTATTAAGTGCTTAGAGGACTCCAAAACCCTGTATAACATCGACGAATCCAAGTGTTTTATCTACGCGCAGCGGTTGCTTAAGGGCACCGCGAAACTGTTTCTGAGGTCAACGTCGTGCAAGACATGGAATGAGTTGAAATTATCATTACTCAAAGAGTTTCATCAGCATGCGACAGCAACTGACGTGCACAACGCTCTTCGGAATCGTAGAAAACACAAGGAGGAGAATTTGCAACAATACGTTTTGAGTATGCAGGAAATTGCGAGTGCAGCCGACATTGAAGAACAAGACATCGTAGCCTACATAATCAGAGGGATTCCGGACTCCATGTTCAACAAACAGATTCTGCTTACAGCCAATAATATTTCCGAGTTAAAGTGTGTGCTACGAAAATACGAAAAAATGAAATCGGAGTTTCATCAGTCAACGTCGAGCCGCCACGTGCCATTGCAAAAAAGTGCACCATCACAAGTACAACGCAACAAATTAAATTTCAAGTGCTTTAATTGCAACGATGAAGGTCACCTTGCAACTCAGTGTCCGAAGCCGCGCAGAGAAAGAGGCACATGTTTTCGTTGTGGACAAAAAGGCCATGTTTTGAAGAACTGTCCACAACCAACTTCAGTGCTAATGCTGCAAGATGCCGAATCAACTAAAGATGCATTCTTACGAGATTTTCATGGGATGTTCGAATACAATTTTGCGGAAGATGAACCTGGAGCTGTCCGTACGACGATGCATGCGATGACCATAATAGACACCGGCAGTCCCATCAGCTTTGTCCAGCAGCGGTACATTCCACCCTATTTGACATCTTTAGAATCTTCAGCAAACGACTTCTTTGGTATTAATAATAGTAAGTTAGTGATTTATGGAAAAGTTTATTGTTGTGTTAAAATATTTAGTGATTATGTTAATTTATGTTTGCATGTAGTTAAGAATGATTCTATGAAAAATGTGATAGTATTAGGTAGAGATTTTTTGCAGAGAACTAATATAAAACTTACGTTAGAAAATGAAAAACAAACCAAACAAACTACGAATGAAAATGAAAAAGAAACAAAAGAAATTGTGAATGAAAATGAAAAAACTGATTGTGATTTTGAGATCTGTGATATTTTAAACATCGATACGTGTGATGATCGCGATGATAGTTTGAATTTGAAGATAAATGAAAATTTAAGTTATGATGAGAAAGTTCGATTAAGGAATTTAGTTGGCCATAGTATAGTTAGTAAAAGTTTTTGTGTCGGGATTTCTGATTATGAAATGAAAATTGTTTTGACTGATCCGAACAGTGTTTTCAATTGCTCACCGCGACGATTGCCTTATGCGCATAAACTAGAATTGCAGAACATTTTAAATGACTTACTTAAGAATAACGTAATTCGAGAAAGCAACTCACCTTTCGCATCACCTATTGTGTTAGCCAAGAAGAAAACAGGTGAACTGCGTTTATGTATAGATTTTCGGCAGCTGAATAAAATCACCGCTAAAGACAACTTTCCGATTCCATTAATTGAAGACCATTTAGACAGATTACGTGGCAAAAAGTATTTTTCAATGTTAGATCTTCGAAGTGGTTTTCACCACGTCAAAATGTCAGAAGAATTCGTTAAGTATACGTCCTTTGTTACACCATTAGGGCAATTTGAATATTTGCGTATGCCTTTTGGGTTGAAAAGTGCACCCTCTGTGTTTCAACGATATATAAATTCAATATTTAAGGATCTGATAAATGCGGGAAAATTGCTTGTTTATATTGATGATTTATTGATTGCTTCAGAGACGAAAGAGGATCACTTTGAGATTTTAGAAGAGGTTATGGCGACAGTGGTGAGGAACAATTTAGAATTACGTCTGGATAAATGTGTGTTTATGTTTGAAAAAATAACTTACTTAGGATATGAAGTGTCTGTGAATGGTATTGGTCCTAGTATGGATGGCATTAGAGCCGTAAAAGATTTTCCGGTGCCTACGAACACTAAAAGTGTACACTCTTTCTTGGGCTTATGCTCATACTTTCGCAAGTTTATTCAAGATTTCTCTTTAATTTCTAAGCCGCTCTATGACCTATTAAAGAAAGATGCTGATTTTGCTTTTGGTGAGAAAGAATTGATGGTGTTTGAAGAGCTGAAAAACAAGTTGGTAAGAGCACCGTTGCTTCGTATTTACAACCCAACTGCAGACACAGAATTGCATTGCGATGCGAGTAGTCTGGGGTTTGGTGCGGTCTTGCTACAGCGCCAAGAAGACAAGTCTCTCCACCCGATCTTCTTCTTTTCGAAGCGTGCCACCGCCCAAGAGTCAAAATACCACTCTTATGAGCTAGAGACCTTAGCAATCATTTATGCGCTCAGACGTTTTCGTATATATTTAACCGGCGTAAATTTTAAAATTATAACAGATTGTAAGTCGTTGACTCTTACTCTCAACAAAAAACTTTTGAACCCGAGAATCTCACGTTGGGCACTCGAGTTACAAGACTACGATTACGTGATTGAACATAGAGATGGTAAAAGAATGCATCACGTCGATGCACTTAGCAGATGTCATAATATTTTGAGTATCGAGTCAGAATCATTTGAGAATGTATTAGCTGCATCTCAACAGACAGATCCAATCGTGAAACGTATAATTGAGATGTTGGAAGAAAGAGAGAGTCCTTCGTACGAACTGATAAACGGTCTTGTTTATTGTAAAATAAATAACAAAGTGTTTTTCTATGTCCCGGCTCGAATGGAGCGAAACGTAATTCAAACGCACCACGAAGCTTTATGTCACGTTGGCGTTGAAAAGTGTTATGATTTTCTAAGAAAAACTTATTGGTTTCCTTCTATGAAGCACAAAATTAAAGGCTATATCGATAATTGCTTAAAATGCATACACTTCTCCGCACCCTCTGGTAGAAAAGAAGGAATTCTGCATAGCATCCCTAAAGGAGACAAACCTTTTGAAACCATTCATGTTGATCACTATGGTCCCCTACCATCTTCTGTTCGTAATTTTAAGAAACACATCTTTTTGGTTGTGGATGGTTTCTCTAAATTTACTAAGCTGTATGCGGTAAAAAGTACGAGTACTAAAGAAGTAATTGCATGTCTTGAAACCTATTTTCGAACTTATAGCAAACCAACGCGCATTGTCTCTGATAGAGGCAGCTGTTTTACCTCTGATGACTTTGCGGATTTTTGCAGCAAGTATAATGTCCGACACGTTAAGATAGCTACCAGCTCACCGCAATCCAATGGGCAGGTAGAACGGGTGAACAGAAGTCTTACGCCCATGCTGGCTAAAGAGAGCGAAACAGAACCTGGTGATTGGACAAGGCATTTGGGTAAAGTAGAGTTTGCCCTTAATAACGTAGTTAGTAAAAGTACGGGCTTTTGTCCAAGCATGTTACTTTTTGGTGTTGTGCAGAAAGGTGACGTTTGCGACAGAGTTCGAGAGCATTTAGAAGAAAACGTATTAGTTGAGGAAGCAAGAGATTTAGAGGCAATCAGGCAAGAGGCTAAGGAAAGGACAGTTCGGAGTCAGGAGTCAAATAAAATCTATTTTGATAAACGTCACAAGAAACCCTTTTCCTACGCGATAGGCGATCAAGTGATGATTAAAAATGTTGTTACTGCTACCGGCGTTAATAAAAAAATTCTTGCTAAATATAAAGGGCCATTTGAAGTCATTAAAATATTACCAAACGATAGATATTTGATAAGAGATTTGGAAAACCTCCAAATTTCGAGAGTTCCTTATGAAGGAGTAGCATCCCCTGATAATATGAAACCTTATGTTCGTCAATAAGGTTTATTGCACGTATCGAATGTTAGCATTTTTATACATTCTATCCATTGTTAATTTATTATTTTACATTATACAAATAACTAGCATAAAGTGTCTTTAATTATTTTATCGAATTATTGTTATTTTTACTATGCGCGAATGTTATCTATCTAATTTGTTAAGAAAAAGTTCAAAGTTTTAATTGTCTTATATTATTATTGTTATTCAATTTATCACATTTATGTACATATGCAACAGAGCCATTTTGTTAAAAAGTATTCTAATATTTAAAAATTGTTTAAAAAATATATGTCGTTCATACTTTGCTTATGATTTCTGTGAGTGCATTCGAAGATAAATCGAGGACGATTTACAGTCAGGATGATCGAGTTGTAGGAGATCATTTTCTACACAAAAGAAAAAGTAAATTAAATAACTTAAGAAATCGCTACACCCGGTATACACTTCAGATGCACCCACACAATCATTGTTTTAAATATATAAAGTATAATCATATGATGTCGAATGATCATAGCTTTAGTTAAGTTAACGTTTTCTCCGATAAGTAATTTATGTTAGCCATAATTTTTGTAATTCAAATGAAAGACGAGCAGTTGCAATAAAGCGGCCAAAAAATAAACACGCGTTGCGTTTTTGTCGGTGACCTTACACAAGGAAAATCAACGCATTATTAGTTTTTATCATCTGAAATACCGAAATTTTCTACATCCAGCTTTTTTAATTTTTTTTTTTATAGCATAGTGGTTGGTCCATTCTAGTTTTCTTTTGAACTAGAAGACATAAGACCATTCTGTTTTTTGTGTTCGACTCAGAATGAACGTGAGCATTAACGGCAGGATGGGAGGTTTTTTATTTACAAAAAACCATACAACCGCCGAGTATGTATCCATTTTTGCACGCCACTGTAGGTACTGAATTATTTTATTTTGCTTTTAAGTTCTAACTTGTATTTCATTGCTATTTTTTTAATAGTTTTTATTAAATCATACGCAAAGTGAAGCTGTTTTCGTTAGCTTTAAGTAAAAAAATACGAAAAAAGGTTCATGTGCTTTCTTTTTGTCGCATACTGTAGATTGTGCCAAGTAGAAGAGGTCAAGATGTGGTTTTAGTGGAGTGAAAGTCCCACACTTCCTGGAACAGAACGGGTCTGTTCCTCATGCGTATTAGAGTTTCCCATCTAAAGCAAAAAAGACAAAAAAAAAATACCTAATTCAAGCTGATCAGATACTTATTACCTGCATTATGTGCATCAGAACTGAAATCATATCAAAATAAAATTGAATTTATAACGGTGTAGATGAGTCTATCAATAGTATTGTAAAATAAATTGAAGTTCAAAAATTATTGCAATATTTTTCAATATCAGTCTATGCATTTTTCATGCTGAATAAGACTTATTCGCGAATTGATAGAATCTATGGTTCTCGAGATATCGATTTTTGGCTGTGGGTGGGTCACACTGTGCGGTGTCTTTTAAAAAATCAATTTCTCAATTTTTTACAAAAAGCAATTAATTTTGTTAGTTTCTACACTTTACATAGCATGGTTTTAGTCTTCGTGACTTACATAAAGGATAAACTTTGACAAGCTCTTTTGTTTTTATAGAGTTTGCACGCCATCAATTCGTTGCTATGAAAAATGGCACGGCTTAGAAAGTTTCTAAATTGAACTAAATGAAAAAAGTCCCATTTCTTCAGATGACCAAATTAATAAGCTTATGCAATATTCTTTTATTTGCTTACAGCTGTTTGTAAGAACAACATCTCGTGAACTTCGATTCGAAAATGTATCATCCCCGGATGTTTACGAAGCACCCGGCCCCATTGTCGCATCTAAAAAACCAATTTGTTTGATATCCGATGTCATAATTGCAAATCGATTAAAAGATTAACCGGGCTTGTCGGGCACTCCCGTCGTTTCGGGGAAAATTAATTTAATTTTCATTTCCCCAATTTTTTCGCTTTCACTTTGGTCGATGTGTGTATTTTTATTTTTACTGTTTCCCTTCCCATTTTCCACTTTTAATTTCTTGTCCAACAGATTGCAATTTCCTGGAATTAACGAACAAACTGGGAGTGACTTAATTTTGTTTTGCCCTTCTCTGACCTATCACTCCAATGGTCAGCTGGCGCCCCCGGGTGGGTGTTTCCAGGGCCAAGTCAAAAAGAAGTTCCTCAAACAGGGTGAATGGGAAGTGGTAATGATAAAAATCACATCCACTCCCTAATTCACTTGACATGCAATGATGATGTGTTTGACCCTCCTTTTATGTTGCTGTTTGGGTTCCTCTGACCGTTTAGACTCATCACATTTACCTTGGCATGCGATTGAGTGGTTTGGGGGCGGTTATTTTGTGAGGACACGCAAACGATTTCAAGGTAGGGCCAGAGGAAGTTGTGAATCATTAAGTATTTAGTACCCGGTGAAAAGAAAGAGAAAAACCTGAAATTTATACAACTAAATAAAGCCTTGGAAGTGTGTTTTCAACTAGCCGGCTGCTGGTTTAATTAAATTCTTTATGCTTTATGCCTACTAGGATGCATTGTTGTTGATTATACCGTCAATAGATCTTACCATCGGACATTAAAAATGTAGCAATAAATTATAATGTTAAGGTATGCAACTTTTCGCAACCCACTGTATTCCTGTTAATTTAATCCAATTCCCAATGATCGTCCGTTATATTTGCACGCATAAAGAGAATAAAGTGAACAGTCGAAGAAGTCACTCGTACGTTAAGTAAGGAAAACCTATTCTTATAAAAATAGTTATTTCTACTTTGAAATTTCAGAGTACCAGCAACCGTGTTTTGTAGACTAAAAGCATGATCGATTTCCTTTATGAAAAGTGCTGGCCCTTATTTTTTTTAGTAGTAGTAGTTGAACTTTATTTAATACAATAAATACTTTTCAACAAAAAAATCGTATACATGTGCGCAAGTGAATTACCTAAAATGGAGTCAATAGCTCAGGTGTAATTCGTTCAGTTTTTTTTTAAGGGGCTGGGACAGTTTTCCCTGCTTTATTAATTTTAAGTATAACATCTTAAGAATATATCCTGAAAATTTTAGCTCAGTCCGCCAATTGCTTTTAGAGTTATTCGGCAATTACCAAAGGGCTCTCGGACGCTTCGGAGCGCTCCGTTAAACTGTAAATGCGTTTTTCTTTAAACTATGTTTTTAAACTGGTGACCACTGTAAGTCGAACACCGCTCTATAGACCTTAATGAAACTTACAGTTTTTGAAAAATATTGGAGGCTAGTCCCTTATTGAAGATTTTTTCTTTAAAATATCGATTTTTTATGAACAATTATTTGTTGTTATTTTTGTCCGAAAATTTCTGGGTAAATTTCCTGAGGCCGTCATTTTGTTGGTAAAGAAAAAAGCCATCGATCAGGCACTAGGTTATTTATATAAATAATTCATTTTTCTTATCAGATTCATTTTAGATGGTTTTTTAAAATGGCCACCGTAAGGCACTCTGTATGGGACAGACCCCATACAACCTTTTTTTTTATTCTATTTTACTTTAAACTCTCATCAAGTCCAGTTAACCATAATGTAATATTATCACTTTTGTTATCATAAATTAAACTATTACAAAAAAAAATATATTAGGTTGTCAAATATCTCCCTTCCGCCTTTTTGTCCTTTGAATTTTCCGGCTATGTACAAAGCGCTACAGAGCTCGTATCTGGCAACACATCATTTGAAAGGTCTTGACATAACCTACAAAACGACGCTATGCATGATTTGTTTGGATACGAAAGACACACTTATACGACACACATTCTAAAACACCGTGCACTTTCCATATATCCACGTACAGTACTAGACGGATATACTCAAATAAGAAAAAAAAACTCTTAAAAGAAACAAATTCTTTCTCAAATGAATTACTACTCGCATAAAAGAAAAAAAAAACGGTTATAAGAAAAAAATTCTCCGGATTTTTTGTTTTTCTTATATCCGTTAAGTACTGTACTTAAAATATCGCATATAAGAAAATTGTTTATAAGAAAGACACTGATATAAGAAACGTTTTTCGACACAGAATTCTATGCATTACAAACAAAACTAACATATGATAAAAGATATATACTATCTTCTTCACCATTATCAAAGATGTTATAATATAATAAAATAAATTGAGATTCAGTAATTTGTAAAATGTTTTAGTATAATTTTTTTTGATTTTGAATCGAATGACACTATCCGGAACTTGATAGGATCCATGGTTCTCGAGATCGACGTTTTTTTCGGTTTTTTTTTTGCCATTTTGTCCCACTTCGCGCCGTGGCTTGATGGTGATGGAAGCAAGCGTACCGGGGTTCCATTCCAGCTGCGGATATAACCACCACAAATAATTTTCACGACCCCACTACTGTAAGATCTCGTGAAATACTTCTGTCTTGGGAAGCTTTCGCAATTCTGTTCCGAACCGGTATTAAACATCCCATCAATATGTGCCAAATTGTAACGCGCACAGGACAGTGGAGTCACAAAAAGCTAGACTCTGGCCCTCAACGGGTTGTTATGCCGCTCGATGTATGTATGTATGATCTAGCATCCCACAACTGACGTTTTCAAGGCCGTTTCTCGAAAATATTTTCTTTTTGAAAATAGTTTGCGTTTACTTCAACACGATCTGACAGTTTCTTGAGTCCACGGCTCCGTAATTTCGTGAGGCCCAAGAAATAATAAATTTAAGAACCACAATCATTAAAGGTGCCCTCTCTCGCTCCCCAGATACTTTTAATGACCATAACTGTGAAAATAAACAACTGTGCATCACGCGGCGCAAAGTCATCTTGTAGCCCGCGCAACGTTATCACCAGCAGCAGCCTAAGGACGTCGACGACTTCCTTTGTGGCCGTTGTTAACGACTTGAAAATTGCAAGAAAATTACCCTTTGGAGGGGTTGTTGTCTTCTATTTTTTTTCTCTTTCCTTTCCTTCACTCGCTCCTTGACTTGCGCTGCTCGCCACATTACTGAGCGCCCCATGGAGCTTTCCCTATTAGCGGTGGTCGACACACAGGGGGTAAGGCACGATGGAAATGACGGTATTAAGCAAGTCTAACAGTTGCCTTGTGGAAAGCGCTCCTTCCACGGCACGCTGATGGTGCGGATTGTCTCTTTGTCGAGGAGGTAGTGGCAAGTATGAAACATGTCTACAGTAGCACGGAACATGCGATGCCTTCCTACACGATTCTCCTCACTGACTGTGTGTTGTCCTTGCCATAGTGGCCGTCCGCTACCACTGCCGCCGAAAAGGATGAATGTAATGGAGTAAAAATGTTTTTTGTCATATTGCGGTATGCATGACATTAAATCGGTCGAATGGCAATATATTCACCACGGCGATGACTGTTTTTCGTTGCTGTTGGTGGGGCTGGGCTGTTGTTTTGCTTAGCAGCTACCAGTGTTGTTCTCCTCTGTATGCCGGGGAGAACATTTTGTTTTTTGTCACGACAGTATCCGGATATTTTAACATTCAGCTCAGTATGAAACGTCAAAATGTGGGCAAAAAGTATTCCCTTACTTCCTTTTCATGCAGGAGTAGAACAGTTCGCGAATGGAGGGTTCTTTGACGTCGCCCCTTACTGTGGCTGTCGTCGCTTCACTTATTTTTAGATTTAAAGTTTTGTTTATGATTTTGAATAAAAATTTGTGTACGATAGTGTCATTTGTTGAATCCAACCGTGTTGGGTGGTTGTGGGTAGAAGGAACGAGTTTGTGATTAGAATCTTTGCATTTTTAGAACTGAAGTATTCCAAACCGTAAATTTTTTTTGCCATGTAAATTGAAACCAATCCTCAGTTTAAGCTTGCTGCTGCAGCTAGAAAATTTGGTGGATTGTAAGGATCTCCAGCGTTAACATGATATTCCGGTTCAATTTGGTCAATTCAATGATAACACAACCTCCTTTCTTCTTGTTTTCTAATCATCGATCTAAAAATCTAAGACTTTTTTTTAGCCGCACGATCTGGATCTGTAAGAGTTTGAAATTTGGAAAATAATTCTCCCCGCTCCAAAATTTCAAACCGTCAGTCTTCTATGGCAACGTCGCATAATCCGCATCAAAACAACGAAAACACTCAGTTCCCCTAACATTTCAACTCAAAAAGGACATCAGCCCCAAGATATCCACGAATGGAATACGATAAAGCATCTTTTGTATTCCACCAAGCAAAGCTTAATTAAAATTGTCCAACAAAAGATTGCCTCAAACAAAAATAGAACCCGCCGCTCTCAAAGAAGAATAAAATAAAAAGAAAATCTTTAGATTCCCGGATTAGATGCGTCAGAGCAATTGTCTTCTCGCATTGGGCTGATGAATTCTCCTTAAGAACCCCATTCCTACCCTTAATCGCATTCAAACTGGCTTTTTATGAACGCAAAAAAGGTGCACGAAAAGCAAGACAGACACCATTCCAAGTTTGGCTAATTCAGAAAATTTAATTTTACGAAACAACAACATCGCACTCCACTGCTGCCACCTGTAAGCCTCCACCCTGCTCCCAGGCGTGCCACTACTTTCAATTTACACACTCTCAACAATGGTTTAAAAGTTCACCGCTTCAATCCCGCTGCAAAAGGCACCCGTTTCACGTTACCGAAATGAATATGAATTCGGTGGATTAAACATTTTCACACCGCGGTAAATCCCATCTCATGCATAAGATACAATTTCACAAGGACTCGTGCGTCACCAGTCCCACCCCTCGACGATGCTTGCTCTTCCCAGCGGAGCGCATCAAGTGTAATAAAATGAAACGCGAAATATTATTTAAGCGCGCACCACACACTTTTTTATGGATTTAATTTTCCACCAGGAGAAGGAATTAAAAGACTTAAACAAAATGAAATAAAATTCAAGTGATGACGGCTGAACCCAGCGCAGAGTCTTGGAAGAGGATTCGATTCCGATTTCATATGGGATGCGGATGTGGTTGGGGGTACTTCATTTTGGATATCCGATGAAAAGAACCGCCACTCGATTCCGTGCTGTAGCGCCGCGAAGTAATTCTGGATAATTCATTGGATCCGAGGGCATAATGGCGGAAGTATCTAACGGCCTCCGCTGTAGAAGGGGTGCGTTGAATTGGTTTCGAGAAATGGATGGCTTATGTCTGGTATGTTTTTTCATGTTTTGGTTAATCTTCTTGTAGCTTTTAATTGGATTGTAGCTGTACTGTAGCAAGTTCGAAGAACATACGTTTATTAGCACTTGACTTTTATCGTAATGAAGGAAAACGATTGGAGTTGGAAAGGTTGATTAGTAAGTCGGCTGAGCTTACACAGCTGGTGCTTACTCTGGTCCAAAATTTTCCTTTCAAGATGGATTGTCATTTGAACTGAGGCGTTCAGGCGAATATTGAAAAACATGCAAATACTGTATCGATACGGCGTCGTTAAGAGCAGTCTTTAATCTTTCTAAACAATCTTGTCCTCGTAAAAAAGTTGTAGATGAGTGGACATTATTTATTGATTTGTATCATTGGAGACGGTATCTTAGTTTGGAATCTTTCACTAGACTTAAAAACTTTTTGCTGTATCATATTGACCATTTTAAAAATTTTACAAATAGATGTGTGGTATATAACACTCAGCTGAGCCTTAGAAGTATACTTACACGTACCCATTAGTCTTTATCGTTGATAATTATATATCAGTTTAACCGGAAACTCAATGTTTTGGATGGTTTAACCCGAATCGTAATTGGTTTTTTCAACCCTTTCAGGGCCCAGTGTTGTTCGTGTACAACATGAACTTCATTTACTCAGAACTCAAAAAATATTAAAAAAAAAAAATAATAATAATCGGCGTAACAGCCCATACAGGGCTAGAGCCTAGCTTCTTCTCGCCTCCCCTGTGTTCTGCGCGTTATAATTTTGTCACATGTGGAGGGGACTGTTACTGTTTAATGTCAGTTCTGAACGGCGAATTGCGAAGCTCTCCATGACAGAGGTTACTCCAGGAGGGTTGTGAGCCGTTCGCTGGAGGTGGGGCCGTGAAAACAAGTTTCGTGGTGTTTTTTACCCGAGCTGGACTCAAACGGCCCCCCACAAGGGAATTAATTAGATTTCACCCCTTAATTTTAATTAATATTAATAAATCCTAGTATTAATAAATCTTAGTTTAGAGCTGTGTCTGTACGCAAGTGGCTGAAATGCTGAAAATCCAGTTCTTGAAAGGTAACAACGACTCCGTTAAAGAGTTATCATTTGAAGTATTTTGGTACTAAACTTCTTCGAGCAATTGATTTTGCCTTCTAATTTAAGCACAAAAAAAAAACCTCCCGCATACAATTCAATGCAATGCTATCCGTCTCATAACTACAGAGCCACCGTCGATGATCCAGGATGATTGAGTTTTCTTTTAGGCGCTTTGCATCACCCGAAAAACTTTTACTAAGAGGTTTTGAGTATGAGCCATCACACTTTTCAACAATAGTCTATCTCAGAACCAAGCATGTATCAAAAATGACACTCGATGGTGTTCTCGATTTCATTTGATTTCACGAAATTGATCTTAAGACTTGTAAAGAAGACTAAAGATTTAATGCTGTACAACAATTTTTTTCGAATTTCAAAAGTTGATTGAATTGAACATTGAGCTTGCAGAGAATGGTCGAAACACGTTCCCTTCCCTTTCAAATTAGGCGAAAGATTTCTCATACTTGAATCAGTAATCCTCTCAACACTCCCTACATTTACTCAAAAACTTCCATGAGAAAAATCTTAAGTCCTGTCTGTCAGTGTCACCCCTAATTCCTTACTCGGTTTATTAAGTGTGTGTCCAAGAAAAAGATTAAACACTGCTGACAACGGCAGCAAGTGCCGGCCCAATGCTGTCCACTCAACTCTCTCACCTGCCTCCGGTGGTCAACTTCACTGCGAATTCTCAGCTATTTTCATCGACAAGAGTGTAACTATAATTTCCATGATTAATTACACAAAATCATTAATTATCATGATTATTTTGGCCAAGGAAAACCAGGAGACGACAGGCGGGCATTTGCTGGAGAAGGCAAAGACGGAACTACAGAACGGCGACGGCAGGAGGATGGGGCTAATATTTTTGGTAAATAATCGTAATTACATTTCCTTCAAAAGTAATTAATTTCCTCCTTAATGTCGGTGACATTTGCCAGGTTAATGTCATAAAGAGCAATATGTGGGTGAAGCGGTTTAACGACACTCGTACACGTACATACGTGTAATCCCGCAGTCGGAGTGGTTTCTTTCTCGTCGTGAATGGGGCTGGGTCTTGTAAAAAGAACGCGCAGGAAGAGTGGAGTGGTGTTGACAACTGTAATTAATTAGAGGCGCTGGCCATGGTGAGGTGAGTGATACAATTTTGGTCCTTCGGCTACGAACTTGCTTGTCGGCGGACAGGTGTGTGGGAGTATAATATGAATAACGTTTTGCTTTCAATTTTGTTCGATTGCCGCGATTTGAGGTAGTGGATTTAGCGTTTAGGAAAACGAAATGCTGCGATTGACTCGTCGTATGTGCCGTATTTGAAACTTTTTACTGTTACGAGCTATTTACGCTATTTGGTAACGCATCCACAAAAATTGGTGCAGATTTAAAGACAAAGGCGTTATTGTTTAAAAAAAAAGGGGAAAAAAAAAATCCTCAAAATGTAGCGCACGCCTGTCCTTTCCTCCTTCTAACGCTATTGTTAGGCCAAGTTTAAGCGAATTCTGTTGGGTGGCTTCTTAAGAAGCGTTGCAAAGGCTAACAAGTTCAACTTCAACTACAATTAGGATGGCCTGATCGTTATAGTTCAATTTAACGTCAGAATACTGTTCGCAAGTTATAAAGAAACCTTAAAAAATGTAAACCCGCTTTTCTTCCTTTGGCGTCGTCTAATTCATACGTCGATACATTGAAATAAGCGGATAGCACTGTTTTAAGCCGAGTTTGTCCGTTTAGCTCTAATAATTTAGGAATAATAGAGCTTTCATTAATTACAAAGTCCGGCAGAATCTTTTTTTACGTAGAGTGCCTACCATAAATGAAAGTTTCATTATTTTCAACTGTCTTTATTTGAGCTCTGTGTTTATTTTCAACTCGATTTTGTTGAAACGGTTTCCTTTTTTTTCATAGATGATTTAAATCTACTTACAATATCACTAATATCTGTAAGTTTTGATTTTTATGCCTGCATATACTTTGGCTTCAGTCTTAAGTTGCAAATTGAAGGGGCAAGTGAAAGAACGCCCATACGCAAGAAATATGATGAAAATCTGCTAGTATAAAAATTCAATCTCGTACATGCTTGTTTGATCAATTGTATACTACGCAAAAATATATTCTTTTTTCTTTTTTTTTATCACGATTGTTGAACTTTGAATGTCCTTTTCGTCCTTTCAAGTCTTTTGCGGGCGAAACGGCTTTGGATTTCGGTATCTTACTTATTAGACTAAGTTCTCAAAAAATTTCAAAAATCTCATTTTATTACGATATGATAATAAAACGTACTTTTGTGCGCATATCCTAAGAAAACTATTTAAATTACTGGTAAGTCCTTTCTGATTTCGGAACTGATACAAGCTTGCCCCCTCGATTTTGATGTGATGCAAAAAGGTCTCGAAATGAGGGATTAATTTTAATGCCAATCTCATCGACATATGCAATACGTCTACCGGCCTGCCGAAAACTTTCAGTGGCTTAGTTTTAATTTTAATTTTAAATTGAACTTCCCTGAATGATATAACCCTGGCCCTGGGACTTTTTCATTAATCGCTCTTCATATGTAATCTCAACCCTTAAACGGTACACAATTTTACGGAACTCCGGACTATCATTACTTTATGAATATTTCAATACCGTCCAACACACGTCTACCCCACACACGCCCCCTTCGTCACATTCTTTAACAGGAGCAGCAGCCAGAGAAGCCAGCAACCAGTTCAGTGAGACATTCCAGCGCAGAAAAAGTAATAAAAAAAGTTCGGTGAAAGTTTCTTTACCCCATTTCCGATTTCTCTGCCTCACTCTCGTTCTCCTCCTGCCTCACTTTCTGTGAGCAAATCCATCGTCCTCGAAGCCAGTGATTATGAGCGTAGTCCTATATGCATGACGCTATGCCTGTATCTTGCTAGCATTAGAAATTTATATCCTTGAAAAATTCCATGCATCTAAGGACATCTAGCTACAGACACATACACCAACACATCCGTTCACAATTCTTATGGCTGAGCTGGAATAAGTTGGGCGGAGGCAGCAGCGGAGGCGGTAGCTTCACTCCCAAGCTGTTGAATTTTCATTAAGGATGGAATTTAATGCTGGATTTTGTGGTAATTAAAATATGTTGCCTCCGATTAAATCTTTCCCCCTCTATCTACATATCTCTCTCTTTCTCTTTGGGATCAGAAGAAAAGAATTCAACGGTTGATGGCTTCGCATTATTATTGCCCCTTTTGATGCTCGGTGTCCTTTTTTAACGCGGCAACCGAGAGAGAAGGATTTTGTCAGTTTAGGAATTAAGGTTTCATATGGAAGTGTGCCGTGGGTTGATGCCCTTAACATAAACGGGTTCAATAAGACATTTCTATTTTTTGGACGTTTACCACATGTGATATTGATTTAAGCTGTGTTGGGTCATAATGATTACTTCTGCAAAATTCTATTTAATAACTTTTCAATTATATTGGAGTAGTAACTGTAATTACGATTAATAATTGCAATGACTACATTGTAATTGAAAATGTTATTAAACAAATTCTAATTTGTTTAAGAAACTGCCATATTATCAAATGGCGCTTTCAAAAATCTGCAAAACAAAGGGGTCTCATCCTAAGGAGGCTAAGTGTGCGTTTAGCATGCAGTGAGCGCCAGATTTACTTTGTGAGCATGCACATTGTACCTTTTTGCCACCTGTGGCTGATGTTCTTAAGGCTTGGGGCTTGTGGCTAATTCTGCTATTGGCATTGCCTGTAATTTCCTCGGGTATAAGGTAGAATGGTGATCGCATGGCTGTCGAATGCATCAGCTTGGCCATCACCCTGTATGTCACTATGCCCACGCACCCACATCAACCATTTAGTCCAGAAACGAACTACATTTAGAAGCAGTTGTTAAAGTGAATGCGAACGAGGCTAGGAGTTAAATTGCTACTTGACTTATTCGTACAAATAACGGTCCCACTTTTGGATATCTTACCTACGTAGGTAGCGCTACAGTCCGGGTTGGACCAGGACCTTAACCAACATGTCTCTCCAGGCGCGCGACACCTATGTGGGCAGGAATATGGACTATATCAAGGGCAGCGAAATAAACCCTCAATTAAGGCACACTGTGCTGGAATAATTCCCTTCAACTGAAATTCCGGCATTACAAAGTGTAATGAAGAAATTAAACTGGCTGCGATCGATCCATAAAAACATACATTTTTCAAGTTTAGTCTGAGTTTGTAGGCACTAACAAAAAGAATCAGAAAATTTTACCTAGATACAAGTAAATTGCTTTGAATATTACTTCCAACTCTAGACCCTTTTTCCACTACAAGAATTTCAGTAGCAAGGCCTCACCATAGATTTCCCATTACTTTAAAATGCACAGATGACGAAAGTTAAAGGTCATGAATTTCCCTACCGATGCACTCGTTTGCAGTGCCCAAGTTCTAGTGCATTAGTCCCCTTAAAAGTTCAAAATCCTGTCATTCCAGACGAAAAAAAACTGCAGCAGATTCACGGGACTTTGTGTCCCACCTCAGGACAGGGCAGTGACTCTTCATTAACCTCATTACGAAGTGTGGCACTTGGAGTTAGAATTTATGACTTTTTTCTTTTAATTATGTCAGTCAGAGGACAAGACTCCCCAACCCGACCTCACTCACTGAACATGTCATCATGGTGACACCCACCACACACCCATTCCCATCAGTTGGATTTATGGCAGATATCCCCAATACACCGGCAATCTTTTTTCATTTTTTTCTTCCATCTTTTAAAGCAAAATTATCGATTTAACCTCTGGGCCAGTGCCGCCATGAAGGATTCCCCATCAATCCACTTCAGTGTGGGGCTGCGGTAAAACCCTTTCAAGGTTCCATCGAATCACACAGTCACACTCGTAATTCAATTAGTTAGCCGGGGCATCAAGTTGTGGCGTAATTTTGATTGATGGCCCAATTATTTGGCTAATATATCATTTGCATGCCGACTCCTAGCTCTGGGCTCACACGAAAGACGATGCAGTGGCATTGAGAGTGGCAGTCGGCTGAGCGAGTGAGACCGGGATTGACACTGAGAAAATCAACGTCACATTGTGGACACAAATTTAATTTGCCATCATTAGGGTTGCAATTTATTTGCAGGGGAGCAGATGAAGGGGTTGGGTTGGGTAGACGTTCGAAACGAGACACCGGTACAGTGGTCGATGAAGACTTGGGGTTAAGACAAGGCGTCAGTAATTAATCCTTTTAAATGCGATTAGGTGGTACTTGCTCGCCAGTAAATCTTTTAATTGAGTTTCACTCGCACATGGGTCGGTGTAGTGGAGTATAAAATTCAAGGACTTTGGTGGGTGGGATAGATGTAAGAAGAGGTGGAAATTTCACAGTAGAAGGGAGCTCTGCTGAATGGCAAGATGTTTGTGGGATCTTCGATATACACATTTAGGGGGTCGCGATAGCCAGGCGAAGCCTACGAAACAGTTGGGGTGTATTATTGAGTCGAATTAACGATTTGACGGAATACTTCGAAGACTTTCCCTATTTGAAAAAATTTTGGTAGGTAGACCTGGATAAAGGCTATGTTAAGTCATAAGTTCAAGCAACGTATGATAAAATTCTTCGAATTGCTAATGAGCTTCATATATTTATTTGTATATTTAATACAAAAGTTTTTATTTTATTTATAAAATTTGTACAAGGATTGCTACTATACAATTTAGACACAAATCTGATGTTTCACGTCTTTCAATTAAAAAAAAAAGTACCTTGCAATATTTATGATTTATTCTTTTTTTATTTTCGAATATTATTCGATGAGAAATAATGATAACGCGTATTACAGTTTTGGTACATTAATGTTTATTCTAGAGCGAGCAGTTTTGCCTCTGAAAAACAAATACGGTTCTAATATTGTCTTCAATCTTTTTGGGTCCGATGGAAAAAGATTTGTGTGAAGAATACCCAATAACGAACTTCAAATAAACAAAAATAAAGCCTACGAAAAAACATGCTGGTGCCCGTATTATGGTATGACGCTGCGTTGCTTGTAAACGAATCGGAAACTTCGCGGTTATTTATGGATCTTTTACGGCTCTTGGGATTATTGATATGTTGCGCAATAATTTGACTCAAAGCGCCGTTGATTGACCATGATTTTTTTTTCCAGCAGGACAATAACCTGAGGTTGTATAATGTCTCCCACCAATTCGTACTCAACTCTATAGAAAATCTGTAGAGTATTTGAGAAATTTAAGTAAGGCATTGTGACATTAAATGGGTTATGCTATTCTCCGGCCTTGACTGTACCAGAAAGTAAAACTTGTGTTGCGTTGTCACAAATTAATTTTAATGAATTAAAGCATCTTTGCAATATAACATAAACTCAATTTTGAATTTCTAAGTCAATAATAATATATAATAAATAATATCAATAAATGTCCGATGGCAGGATATCATTGGTTTGTAATATAAGTGACATTTAAATTGTTAACTGAAGGCTTAAGTCGAACCCATCTTATTAAATTATTACTACAGGAAAAAAACAACGCTCTTACAATTAGCTTTGTTTGAACGGCAAGAATCTGTGAATTGGTTTACGCTTATGCGCAGTTACCACTCAAAAAAAAAAAAAATGGGCTTATGACTATTTTATGACTACCAATACGTGATATGTAACTCCGGCTTTCATAACTGGTATAAATACAAATTCGAAACACTGAAGGTCTCTCGCAGTATTGATTCATTCACAGTTCTTAAGTGATGCAAAACAAATGTCCTCACCTTGCTCGGTGCTAACGTATTTACGCAAAAGTCCATACACATTCCAGTCGCGTCAGTTGACCTGTGAGAAGTGTGCTGTAACTTTTGGTCACATTTTATGCCTCCCACAATCAATAACAACCCCTCGGGGAGTGCTTCTCTCATCCCCCGAAAACCTGATGTCCTTCGAAATTGAAATGCTCGATGTCGAAACGTGTGTGATCTCAATCACGAACGTGTAAAAGCGAAAATATCCTCGAATCCATTGCCATTCATCATCTCCTGCTGAACAGTTTTACTTAACAGCTTAAATGATTTATGGAGAAAAAAAGTATATTTTTTCCCGTCTCTTCGTATCCCCGTTCTCAGCCATCGTGCTTTTGCCGACGGCCAATAGCCTTCGGACAATGTCAAGTGAAAGGACACGAGTTTCATACGTTCCGTTGAAATAATATCGCGGCAATTTATTGTTGCGACACAAAAGGTCCTCGATCTCGCTGTGATTGTGTACTTTGATTACACACAGTACACACGCATCAACTCACACTCACACCCACCCATACACCCATGCAAACTCGCATTGAATTTCAGGAATTTTTGCACAAGGACACGATGCAATAGGAAAGTATTCCACTTAAACAACTCCAGGAACGTTGGTGGTATCGTTTAGCACAAAAGATTTTGATTCCATTCATTCGATACGTAATGATGGTAATAGCGGTAACACAGTGAAGCGACAGGACACAGGGATGACTTCTATAAAGTGGTTTTTCAATTGACTCCTTGCCCGGGTGCTGATGCTGTCGACTGGTATTGCTTTTGTGCTGGCGACCTACGTACGTTTGGGGAGCTCTTTTTTTTTAATGCAAAGCGATTTTGCTCTGTGATCGGAGGCGATTGAAATTGATCTGAATACTTTTGAGGATTGAGGATCAAGAGTGAGAAAGAGTTTATTTTTTGTCTTTCTTTTTGAAAATGCTCAAAAGTTACATAAGGGTACCATTATTAATCACTTGCATTCATTCGGCTTCTCAAAAGGACTCATGACTTAAGGTAAGCATTTAACTGGGGCGTTGGTAGGAAAAAACGGCGATTTATATACCCCACCCATGCATTCCTTTCGGTAGCTTTATATTTCATGTGTAACCGGACTGTGCTATAATTACATTTTTGACATGGCTCGCTTTGGATTTTAACGGATTAAATAAAACACTTACGGCGGTATTGTTCTTTCGGGTGTGATTATACGATCATACTGGCATAATTGGGGTTAAATAGGATCAAGAGTATCTCAGATCAACAACACAAAAACTGTTTTCAATAGATGCTTACGCGTTTGCACATTTTCCTATTTCCTATCCAAGCAAATCATTTGCTAAATTTGACATCAGCGTTATATAGATTTGTTTGCTTCTATTGTTTATTAGGTTTTCTTTCATATACTTTATGTTATCGTCCTTAAATATTAAAAGTAATTTATCGTGATGTCTTCCACTTGATATTTTTCTTCTATTGCTGGAATTTTAAGGTCGCCATTCTGCGTTAGTAATAGTTCATAATACTTTTGATTGCTGTATTTGAAATATACCAATGTTTGCTTACTTTACCATAGTTGATTCCAAATGGGTTTGATGGTAGATTTGTATAATAGTAACGTATTGCTAGTCGATACTTTAAAGCTTTCACGACGCAGCAGCAGCAGAATAACTGCCTAATTAAAAAAAAAGTGTTCCATTATTCAAGCACTACCAAATTGACCAAATGAGCTTAGACAAAGTTTATCACACTCTTTTCTATTAGTACTAAAAATCTAAAAGTGAAATGTTTGTTGCAATTGATACTCAAATAGGCAATCATTACAAGCGAATGGTTAGAAAAAATTCTACATTACATATAAGTTTTGTCGACAGTTTAGTGGAATTAGTGGAAATAAATAGAAATTAATAAAACGAATGAAAATGAAAGTATTGAATGAATTGACTAAGACTTTTTTATAATTTTACCAAAAAAGATTTATAAAAGAAAAAATAGTTCAATTCACTGCGACTCAATGTCGCGGAGTTTAGCATTCGCCTTGTTCATAAACTAAAACCGACCAATGCCAAAATTGTTTTAAAAATCATATGGCTTCTGAAAGCGAACAAACGAAGAATTATAAATTTCTTCTCTATTCCCTTTAAAGAAATCAATTTATTTTCCTGGCGTTCTACAAGAAATCTTTGCCCCGTCAATATCACCGACAGTCCAGTTAGAGAGCCGTGAAACACTATGGTATGATTCTCCGTCTATGCATATGTTCACATTTAAACATTCAGTGCATAGGTGCACACAAAACGAAATTTCACATAGTGGAAGCAGACCTGTAAGGTAATAAAGTCTTTTTGGACGCAATAGCTGCTTAAAAAAGCAAGTACCAGTACAAGGAATTAAAATGTGTGTATAATGCAAATTGCATTAACTAACTAACTATTTGCATATTTCCTTGTCAATTCTTCAAGTAATTTACAATTCCTGAAGGGCTGCCTAAGCATTTCACGTATGGAATTGGAGTTTTGCTTTTGAAAGGAGAATACATTCACAGCTCTAAATTGTCTGGGAATTGTCAAAACCACAAATTATAAGACAAGACAGACAAGACAATGATAAATTTTTAGTGTCCCAAATTTTAACTGATTGATGATACGATTTTAGAATGTGGTGCCATAAAATACGATCGACGAGTACGATCTTAAATTTATTTTTATAAAGTTTCACCCATAGACTTAAAAGATAGTTAGCTCCCTCTTCTCTTAGTCTTTGTCCATCATAATAAGTCAATTGATTGATGGAAAATTGTTGCTTCGAAAACCGCTCTAACTGTTTCAACATAAATACCTCGATTAGATTCGGACTCTCGAGTGTACACTTCCCCCTGATGGAGATGACCCATTCATGCCATCAACCGACGCCAAACGGTGTACAAAAAGAAAACAGCAAAATAAATCGGGAAGAAATTACAAATGATATGTGGAACGCAAACATGGAGCGCAGGAAACAAGGATAATGATATGGAATATGCAAATAATTGTAATTTGCACTCCCTCAGCGTCACTTTTGTGTATGTGTGTGTGTGTTTACAGTGAACGATGTTTTTCCGAACACACCGCGCAGCGACATGAACAAAGCGTCGAACTGGAAAAACCATGAACCGCAACACTTTAATCCTTTCCCTCGGAAAGTTTTTGCGAACGAACCACCGTCGCTGCAGCGCCGTCTCCCAAAAGGAGGTGGGGAACAACGATGGATCCTTGCGGCATGTTAGTTGCTTGTTCATTTCTATTCCTCGCTCCAAACATCCGTCGTCCTTTTTTTACAGGTTATGTTTTATTTTAAATAATTGTTGTGTACGCTGGTTTATAAAGCGCCCAACTTCATTCTTCAAGGACTAAATTATGTGTCTGTCTGTAGGATGTGTGAATGAACGTCGTTGTCTATTCTTTGTACAATTGTAGTTGTTGTAGTTGTGTGTTAATTTTTTTTTTGTTTTTGGTTTTTCTTAACGCCGCTTCTGTATAATGAATGCAATTTTCAAGTTTTCTGCTCTCATTATCGCCATATCAGGAAGCGGGCTCTCCGGAGCGAGAAGCTCTGCTTCCGAAACTGGTGTTTGGCACAACAGAATGTGCCTGGCAACACCCTTCATCATCACGACGACGAGTACGACGTCGACGTCGTCATCATCATCACCAGTTGGAAAATACAGTGCAACACTTTAATTTAACTGGCGGAACTGCTTCCAATGGATGTGGTATGTAATCCTTTATCCGTGTTCATTATTTTTATCTTCAAACAGAAGAAAGGAAAAGTGTAAATTATTCCGCACATCCAATCAGAGGGATTGCAATTTAGTTGGGTGCCGGTTGCAGTGTGCTGAGTGGGAATGCAAAAAAGGATACGATATGAACTCGGTAGTTTGCATTGTTTTGCGCTGAATGTACTTCCTATGCCAGTCCTTCGTCCTTATTCTATCCATTATGCCGTGTGATGAATCGTACAAGTGATTGTGTGCTTTGGGGAGGGTGTCATTATGTATGTATGCGGAGGTATCCTTTTCCATTTTTAAGGATGCGGTGTGAATTCATTTGGGTATGTGTGGTAACCCATGCGGTCGGTGTAGGTGACATGGTTTTTGGGAAAATGTTTTTTTAATCAATTCGCTAAAATGGAAATGCGAACACTTAATCCTAGAATTCAGGGTAACAATGAACTGCTGAGGGCGTTTTCTATCGACACGTGAGTGGATTGATGCAGGAGCAAACTCTTAACCGAGTTTTATGTTCTCGGCCTGGTAGTACTTTGCTTGAGAGGAGAGAATCGAATTCTTAATTGTGAACTTCTTTCAGCTGCGAATGAATTGTGGTTTTCATTAGAATTGATCCTATTCACATGCAGTAAATGTGACAGGTTGATAAATATGTATACTCGCGTTTTAATGGAACCCTCGAAACCAGTAGATCTTCGTTGTCACCCAACTATTGTGGAGTGGAGAGAGAACCTTTCCAATTTAGTGGGAAATTTTCACTACTCCCCTTTCCATCGACTACTCGCTGTCATAGAATAAACGACGATAAAAATCTTCATATCATAAGGTTTATGGGAATACGCAGCCTAGTGCAATTGCGAAAATGGCCTAATCTTGTTGTTGCTTAGATCACCAATAATCACTCTGGGATCTTTTTTTTCTTCGAAACCTAATCTCAAAGCAGGCACAACCTCTTATTATGACAGTTCTAAGAACAGCCGTGTAGATTGATCTCGTCAGCCTGAACGCGTACACACATCTTAGCCGAGGGGCGGGAACCCCGTTCCGACCATAAATGGCGATAAATGCTTGTGTGTCGAGTATCACTTATCATAACTAGAAAAGTGATTGTTTGACGAGATTGTGCAATCAATCAGTGATTAGATTGTCTGTATTCATCTATTTAAATCGGATTTCTCTTTACTGTCAAAGTTTTATTGCAATTGGTGACTTCGAACGAAACGAACACAAGATGCTACGTTTTGGATTGATTCTACTGTGCTTGACAAGTGTAATCGGCGTGGGATTTGAAGGGTGAGTTGTGCGCTTTGGTCGTATAGTTTAACTGAATGTCTTTTCAGTTTCAGTTTCAAAATTTATGATGTTACCGCATCCACGGAGGTCCAACGAGACTTTCTCCATAAGCTCTCGAAGCACGCCTATGACTTTCTCATCCTGCCTAGGACCGGTAAATAGCCCGCTAGGATGATGGTGCCACCTGAGAAGCAAGGAGAATTCCTTCAACCGCCACCAACGGCATGCAAATCAAGGTGATCAACGAGAATGTGACACGAACTGTTGAGGAGCAGTTTATGGAAAAGATGCGTCCACGATCGAGTTTAGCACTGAACGTTACTACACGCACGAGAAGATCAATGCATATCTCGAATACCTCGCAGAAACCTATCCCAGCCGAGTGTTCCTCAAGACCGTCGGCAAGACCTACGAAAAACGCACTATGAAGACCATCACCGTGACCAATGGCGACGGACGGTCGAACAAGAAGATCATCTTCGTCGACGGAGGCTTCCACGTCCGCAAGTGGATCTCTCCAGCTGCAGTCCTGTACATGCTCGAGCAGCTTGTCGAGAAGTTCGAGAACAACAAGGAGGTCTTGTTGGACTACGATTGGGTTGTCCTGCCCGTTGTCAACCCTGACGGGTACGAATACACTCAGACATCTCCCAACAACCGAATGTGGCGAAAGACACGAAGTCCTCGTAGGCTCTTCGGTTTCACTTGCTACGGAACCGATCCTAACAGGAATTTTGACTTCCACTGGATGGAAATCGGGGCAGCCATTAATCGCTGTGTGGAAATCTACGGTGGGCCTGGGGCATTTTCATAACCGGAAACCCAGGTGGTTACAGATCTAATGCTGACAATGAAGGGCCGGAGCAAGTTCTACCTGACTGTCCGCTCGTATGAAGACTATTTGATATATCCTTGAGGATGGATACTGTAAGTAGGTGAAGTGTATGGTATTGTATTCATACGACGTTTTTTAGTGGTCTGCCGGATACGTGGGAGGATCTTAACGAGGTCGCAATGGCTGGGTACAACGCCATCTATGACGCCACAGGAACCGAGTACACCGTAGGCGGATCTGCACTTGTGTTATATGAGACGAGCGGGGCAAGCGACGACTATGCGTTCGGTGTAGCAGATGTTCCAATTGCTATTACCATGGAACTGCCGTGTGCACCGGGTTCGACCCACCAGCATCCAGTATTGATTCGTATGTCAAAGAAACCTGGATTGGTATCAGACCCATGGCACTGACGGTGGTCAACAAGTACTAACCAAGTACTGCGATAATCAGAGAGGCAAGAAATAAACGGTCGATTGTTGATTCATCTGGAATGTGGAATGCGTGTGTGTTGGAAAATAAAGAATCTTAAAAAACCTTGATGAACTACAAGTTCTATCAGTTGACACTAAGACAGTTTCATACAATTGTATCATAGATAACAAGTCCATTTGTCTGCTTTCAATACGGAAATTGTTATAATCTGATCTGCCCCAGTTATCTTTCAATCAAATTGGAAGCTCGTGAGTGAAGTTGGGTAGATATGATATGGCTATGGTTACTGTGGTGGAACTGCTTTATGGTATTTAGTTTCATTCTATCCGTCTAAACTGCCTTTGCAGTCCTATGTTGTAGTTCGTCTTATTATTCAGGGGTAAAGTAGTAGTAGTAAAACTAGTTTCCATTAATAACAGATTAGTTGGAGTTAGATGTATGGAGGAAGAATCTGTTTTGTCTTATGACCCTAGCGCCTCCACTGTGTTGTGCGAGTTATAATTTGGCCTTTTTTGGAGGGGACATGTGTAATGCTGATTCCGAACGGCGAATTGGGATAGCTTGTATTGACACAAGTAGTCCAGGAGGATTAACAGTCGTCCGTTGCAGGTGTTTTTCCCGGGCTAGATTCGAGCCGGGGTAAGCCTAACAGTCCGACGCACTGACCACAGGAAATATCGACGAGCACTTGCGACATTTTGAAGGATTCCATTCTTTCCTTTAGTAGTATTTTCTTCAAAGCAATTGTCAAATTAAGAAACAAAACATTGCATAAAACTGTATGTATTGGTAAGTGTAGCATATTTATATGCTGAGCTATAAAGTTTTCAACACATCTGGGAGTGCAATGTAAATAAAAGTACCGGTTAAAAGCTAAATTTAAACTGATAAACTTTGGCGAATGGTTTGAGACCTCTAAGAATTTGTTCAAATATAAACTAAAAGCTCACCAAGTGTTTGATGATCTAACGTCCTATTAATGTAAGTGCACATAGTTCTTAAAATGTGTTTTGTCTATTTTGTCGTGAAGCAAAAACCGGTCAAGTGTAAGTTTTACTCTCACATCGATGGTTTCGTTCTGTGGCAAACAGATTAATACTTATGACTTGACCCTTTCCTGTCCAGTGTTGTTTGTGTACAACATCAACTTCATTTGCTCAGAACTCAAAAAATATTAGCGCAATTAAAACAAAATTTGTGTCAGGTTCCAGCTTAAGACTATTTTAATCCATTTAATACAATTTCAGACATTTATTGGTGCAATAAGAATATTATATTCGGGATCCATTACTTTGGTTTTGGTAAAGTGCAATCTGAATAAAAAGTTACAGTTCAACAGATCTTATAACTTTTTTTAAAATCAAAAAAGCATTCTGAAATTAATTCGATTGTATGTATGTACTTCAAAAATTAAAAGTTACTCTTTCAATTGAAATGTATGATTTCGAATATAATGCAATTTTAGCGAACATACTTAGTGTGACCAGCGTTGCATAGGAACATCATTCTATATACCGTTATCCTTTCATCCTGGAATATATATTTTTTTGTTATTTTGCTTTAGCTGAGACCTCTTAAGATAGATTTTAGCAAAAAAAATTTTTCTTTGGTTTGGAACAAAATATGGTCATGAAAGGAATAATTAACAGCCCCATACAGCCACTAGTAGTCGCCATAGTTATCATATTGTTGCACCAGCAGTCCCGTACTTGACCTTGAAACCTCTTCAATGCACTTGCAGTAAAAGTCTTTGTCGAAAACTAAAAACACGTACAAACGATCTGTCAATCCATCACGCCTACACGCGGTGAGTTATCAATAAAAGTTACACTCTGTGCCAAATAATCGTCATTATGGCGCGTGCGGGAAAAGCATGAAAGTGAACGTCAGAGCGAATTTTCTTCTCCGCAATTACTCGTAGACTACTTTTAATTCAAATAGTTGTCGTTTAGTGGTGTTAATCCTTATTTTTTTTTTTTGCTTTTAAATATTCTGGATTGTTGGCATAATATCGGTTTTCCATGGTCCCCCACAAAAAAAAAGTTCAAAGAAGTCAAAACGGTTCTTTTAAAAAAACGCACTGTTTGGGCTATGCAGCACTCACTTTGTAAAAAGGTTTTTAATATTTTCCAACGCTGTTTAAGTAGAAAGCGACATTTCGTTCCGCGGAGCTTTCAGACTGACTTTTTGTCAAGATTTCGAGTGGGAAACAATTGTCAGTGCCAGAACAACCTATGACTTAAAAGTAAATCACCCGATGCCCCACCCTTTATAAATGACCAAAGTAGTCACACCATTTCGCGGCTGCCTAAACTATTACATGTTTCTGTTTTCGAAAATGTACTAGAATAATCTTTGCGGGGGGGTTTCTTATGGCAGACCCCCGATTGCACACTGCTCGTCAATAAAATGGTGAAACTCTAAGCAAATAAATGGAATACTGATTATGATTATAAATTTAATTTTGTTAAAACAAAATAAGTAGATTGTAGTCTGCCATAAATTGAAATCCAAAAATAGATTCTATAGACAAAAACAATTATTTTAGAGTTGCCTTTCAAAATTTTGTTGATGCAATTTAATTTTTATGAAATCTACGAAAATGTATTAAATACTAAGATATATTTTATTGCAAACTTTTGAATAGTCATCTGGATTAGACTTTTGTTAAATATAGATACAATGCCGCCGTAACACATACCAAAAACAATGCAAACTTCCTACTTCTAATCGGAAAGGTTTTTACTTTTCTTGCTTATTATAAAAGGGGCATATATAGCACCATGACAGGTCGGCGCCTAAGAAAGTACATCCTTCAATCGTGATTCAGGAATACCAAACTGTTTTGTGTCCGTGGTCACTTAGTCTCGAGCGCTCATGACAATGAGTTCTTTACTTTCCAATATTAAAATGTTTATGATCATAGTTGAGTTGAGACTCCTTGTCTTCTACGAGTTCAATTAGTAAATAAAACGCAGCAGCACTTCATGCTCCAGACATGTATTTTCGTTTTCACTGAACTTTTGAGACCAAATAACCTCCATGACTAACTGACACCTATTAGAGACTTTTTCCGACTGTTTGTTGTAATAGTAAACTACGTAGTAGACTACGAGATTTATGATAGATAAGCTCCAAGGCTCCGCCCAGAAAGTTCCCAAAAAAGAAGCAATCAGTTTTGTCATTCAATGTACACCCATAAACACTAGTTTATCTATTTTTATATTGCCAGCCGTTCTCGCTCCGTCACAAGGCTTCTTGAAAAAGCCAATAAATTCCAGAATAGTACCATAAAAAAAAACTGTGCTGTAAATCTGGCACAACAGGGCACCATAAATCACGGTTTGAAGTTAGTTTATCTAACTTTGCTAGACTTAACTGTGTTTATCGGCCTGAATTAGTTCTGTTTACAAAGTGTATCTCAAGTAGTCTAGCGCTGCCGATTTGTCTAACGACGTGTAACTTAGCCAGCTATTAACACAAGACACAACGTGTATCTCGTGGGAAAACCTCTCCGCCACATTGGACGAGTGACGCTAGACACGGCAGCAAAGAGGGGCAATAAATCGATCACTGATAGCACAAAATACAATTCGCGAATATGTATTTAGATCTATGCACTTCAGTCGTGCGACTGATTAGATCCACTTTTCAACGATAAGCCGACGGAAAGACAGAAAACATCCAAGAACGTATAAAGGAACGGGCACCGCTGAAGTGGGTAATTAGTTCGTGAAGTTACCTAGTCTGTTATGGGTCTTAAAGTTTTCTTGGGGTTGCTCCTTTGCGGCCTGGCATTGGTCAGTGCTGAGCTAGAAGGGTGAGTGACAAAGACCTTCTCTTCTTTCTCTTTTGATCCGAACATCCTCTTCATTTCAGCTACAAAATCTACGATGTGACACCGAGCAATGAGTTCGAGCAAAAAATCCTGGAGCACTTGGCTGAAATCGAGGACTACGACTTTTTCATTCGTCCCAGGGCACTGAATGTTGCTTCCCGTGTAATGATCGCGCCTAAAGATCAGGAAGACTTCGAGAAGACTCTGTCCAAGTTCTCAGTGGGCTTCAGCGTGGTGAATGAAGACGTCTCGCAGTCAATCGCCCTTGAACGCATGCAAAACATGCTCCGGAGGTCCTCGTCTGAGCGCATCTCGTTCTCCAGCTTCCAGAGATTCGATGCTATCAACGCTTACTTGGACGAGCTGGCAACCAGCTACCCAAGCCGTGTCACTGTCAAGACTGTTGGCAAATCCTACGAAGGCAGACTCCTAAAGACCATCACTGTGACCAACGGCGATGGAGTGACCAACAAAAAGGTGATCTTTGTCGATGGAGGCATCCATGCCCGTGAATGGATTGCTCCAGCTGCCGCGCTTTACATCATCCAACAGCTGGTCGAGAACTACTCTGAGAACAAGGCTCTTTTAGCCAGCTACGACTGGGTCATACTGCCGGTAGTCAACCCCGATGGTTATGAGCACACCCACACCTCGTACCGCATGTGGAGGAAGACCAGGAAGCCAGTGTCGACATCGTGCTATGGAACTGACGGCAACAGGAACTTCGACTTCCACTGGGGCGAGACTGGCGCTTCAAGCTTGGCCTGTGCCGAGACCTACAAGGGACAGAGCGCCTTCTCCGAACCAGAGACTCAAGTCGTGAGGGATCAATTGCTGTCGCTTAAGGGACGCGCCAAGTTCTACCTGACAATTCACTCATATGGCAACTACTTGCTGTACCCATGGGGATGGACTTCGTAAGTGCCTTGCCTTTCAGTTTGTTGGTGTCAGTTGACTCACTTTAAGGGGATCCTTTCAGAGCACTTCCTTCGACTGTTGCTGACTTGGACGAAGTTGCACAGGCTGGTGCTGCTGCCATTAAGGCTGCCACTGGAACTAAGTACACCGTGGGTAGCTCGACAAATGTTCTGTACGCCGCCGCAGGAGGCAGTGACGACTGGGCCTTCGGTGTTGCCGAGATCCCAATTTCAATTACAATGGAGTTGCCAGCCGGAGGAACCGGATTCGATCCCTCAGCTTCTCAGATCGCGCCATTCGTATCAGAGACCTGGATCGGCGTCAAAGCCATGGCGCAAAAAGTCATTTCAAAATATTAAGTTACCCAGTCAAAAGTCCGCTTAACCAATAAATAGAATCAGATTATAGAAAAAAAAAGTAATTTTTGTTGGAGAGTGGTCGTTGTTTGGCTGGTACTGGTACAAATATTTCTAAATCGTGAGATTCATTTTATGAAACTATTGGATACTTTGAAGATCTCCAAAAGGAATCTTTCTAACAAACACTAAACTTCCTTTTATTTTACAAGACCTATCTGATTCAATTTATTCATTCGTAACTTAAAAAGAAAGTATATCCGTAGCAATGCAATTCGAACATACGACTTTCCTGAAGTTACTGAAGTCGCGTGAGCAACTTGACTTATTCCTCGCATGATTTAAGATAGCGTGTCTTTCCTGTAGCTTGCTAGTTTAGTTAGTCGATATCGTAGAGTTAAGTCCTTCTTAAATACCTTTCAACGCAAACGCGGTGTATAAAGAATCAAGGTATTAATTAGGCAACAATTAGATAAGTAGACATGAACAAAGGGCAAGAGTAGTGATTTTCCAATATTAGTTATTTTAAGATTTGATGACTTCCGTTCAGTACACCATAATAAGCATAAATCTAATAAAAAGTAGATACACTGCCCCGCAAAAGTATTCGTAATTTAATCATTTCATCTTATGTAATAAACTGACTAATTTCGAACGTAGGTACTTATTTTTGTGTATTCTTTCCTTGTCTTTTTCTTCTTAAGAAATAGTAAAGACAGTAAGCTATACTAATTTGATCGTACCAGAAAAAAACAATGAGTAGATATCGTCACCCTTGCGAACCGCAAAAGTATTCGTAAATTTCGGAGGCCAACCGATATAACAAATACGATAACTTCAAAGCCAAAATTAGATTTTTGCAGAAGGGTCAAAACAAGCATTTTTGACTATGAGGGGTTGGTTTATCTCCTCTCGTTTAGGAGGTAGGGGCTATTTCAAAGAAAAATCAACTAACATGAAAAAAAAATATATAAAAAAACAACAAGTTTTGAAAACCAGAAACTTCTTCTTTGATCATACATTCAAGTTCGATTATTCATGTCCACAGTTTCTGAAAGTTCGCATGCAAACTCAAATTTTTAAAGAATGAATATGAAAAAAAAACTTCAGACAATTTTTTCCAAAATTTTGAAATGGAGTGCTGAACTGTTTTTTTTTATTTTTATCAATACCGAATGGGTGGGCTTAAGCTATCAGTCACCGCATGCGAGCATAAGAGGTTGGGTGTGAAACTTCGAGGTTTTAATTACAATTTTTAATTTTCTCACAAACTGAAAGACGTAAACCCATTCGTTCGAGGGTCCAATTTTGAGCCTCGGAATATTAAATATATTTAATTGTCAAAAAAAATAAAGAAGTAAAAAAAAATTCCGGCAAAACACTTCTCTTTTTATGTATTAAAAAAACACTTCTTCATCGTAAACAAAAATTGACCTGCTTAACTTTTAGAACACATACTTATGCGGACAAAATTAAATTAATTCTTAAGAATAACAGCCCTAGAAATACTTCTTCTTCTGCAATTTATAATATTAAATTTTATATATCGTCATCTATAGAAGGCATAAAAATTCAGTCGATAGAACTATTAAAAATGCTATTAATTACCTTATTCACTTTTTTGTGAAACACAAATATCACACCAGACTTTTTAACTTTGATGGGTTGACTGACTTAATGCAAAATGGAAACAACAAAAAATATGCAATTTCACTGTACTTTATGAAAAGGATCATAAGTATCCCGTAACTCGTAAATTGCAAATGTTCTTTTTCACCATTCACTGATAAAAAGAACATTTGCTCCACTGTGAGATGGCTGGTCGAATCGTTGAGTCCTGGACCAAACTTATTGACCCGGTGTAGCAAAATTAGCACGCGTGGTGAAAAAAAGCCGAATTCTACAAAAACATCGGTCGCTTGATGGTGTTTTTAATTTAATTTCCCTTTCCTTTTGCGCCTGAGTTCCACACCCTGATAAGCCTCTACCCGTTTTCATCTATTCTTCCGCTTATTTGCATAAACTTGTTGCATACAATTCATTAACTGTGAAAGCTCCAGATAACTTCCCAACCCACAGCGAAAAGAAGAATAAGGACCCCACAAAGGATGATGTGATTTTTGATACCATCTCCCGGTACTGCATACGCAACCCCACCAGTACACACAAGTCCTTTGTAGCTCCCCGTCTAGATGCATTGTGCTCACGTTTGTTATTAGTTTTTTACGAGCCTTTTATCCCGTCTATTGTTTGCCGACTGTTTTTGTATAGATGGATATCCCTTTACCCGTTGGCACCATCCCCAGCATCGCACTTAACGGTATGAATGAGAAATGGGTTATATCAAATGGAAGCTATGATTCCAGGACGCCAAAGAGCAGCGATCTGTTTTTTTTTTTGTGGTGTGGGCTCCTAAGTTTTTGTCGAAAACCGATGTGGATTGTGGTGTGGAGTGCAGAGGGCGGGAAGAACTAGAAAGTGTTCGAAAACTTAGACGTTTTGCTGTTTTAAATTTTTCGAAAATTTATTGAAAAATATTACGGTGTTCTGTAAAGTTGGCTGCCGCTGCTGCTGACTGTTGGGGACAATCAAAAACAATGAGGAAACAAAAAGTTTTCTGTTTTTGGATTATTTTTCGTTAGTTGTTGGTCCTTTTTATTTTTGTTTATTTAGTAAAAGACAATCAAGCGATGAGCGTGCCAAATTCTTGCACTGAAAAGGCAGTGTGCGGCTGAATGCACTGAGAATAGATAGGCTATGAATAGCTCGACTTAATTAATAAGAAAAGACTGCTTTTAGCGAGGGAGGTGCATAAGCTGTAAGTGGCTGATTGGGATTCCAATGGAAGCTAATGCAAACAATGCCAGCAGAGTACTTCACGATCGAGAGAGGGTGGTAACTGCAATGCATTTTTGCTTGCTTTAATTTAAAGGAGCTGTTAACAATTGCATAAAAAAAAATACAACAATAGTCGATGGACTGAAGAGAAGTTAACTGAGTTTAGTGAAAGGTTATGTTAAAATGAATATCATAAATTTCAACAAAAACCTTGTTACTTTATTCTTATAAATAAATAATAAAACGAGCCAGAACGCGTGTGTGTGTTGTACGCGATTTTATTTCGACATATGTGGAAAGGAACTACGGTTTATGGGCGAATTGTAAAAGTTTTCATGACTATTTTAGGTGAATGATCAGTCGCTCGCTAGAAATAGGACTGTGAAAATTGAGTTTTGTCCCTTTTTCCGATCGATCTTAACAAAAACTACAAAAAAATATTTCGTAGACCTATCTCGGAAGCCCCACTAAACTCCCAACAGCAAAAAATGGCACTCATTTTATATTTACGGTCCATTAAAGCTGCCGTGCGGCGGATAAACTTTCTAACTAAACATTGTTTAGACAATTAAAAGCACTTAAGGAATTAAGTAAACACATGGATGCAGAATTGTTCCCCAAAAAATTTCTAAATTCATTACCACCTCCCGATATGTACATAGGGTGGTGTAACAGCCCGTTGAGAACCAGATCCTAGCTTTTTCGCGCCTCAACTGTGTTGTGCGCGTTATAATTTGTGACACATGTGGAGGGGACCTACTGTTTAATGCCGGTTTCGAACGGTAAATTACGAAAACGTTAGTATCTGTTAGTGTGAATTGTATTATTACAGTAGTCCCCGGTTAGTTGCGTTAGCCAAATGCAAAATAAACTCAATAAAATTCAAAGGAAAGAATTTAATGTTTCGTTATTTTAGCTATAAACACGAAATGTTTTTTTCCTTTCATTGTGTGCGTTCAATTATCCGGGAGATTTTGTATGCAGCATTACGACAAACTTAACGTCTATGAGTGCAATTAACCGGGAAACCCAGCTAAGCGGTACGCAATTAAACGGGAAAGTTGTGTACATTTCTTATGGAATTTTCTATTTGCTTCGTTTTTCGATTAATTAAACGCGGAACGCAACTAGGCGAATGGCAATTATCCGGGGACTACTGTATATGAATAAACGAAATGAAATAAGCATGCCTATTTTTACTAAATGAAATAAAGGGTTATATCGCTCATAGTATAAAGCCAAGATGACCTTCTTACCTGCTAATATTTCAAAATAGCGTCCATTATCCAACAGAAATGATTTTGGCAGCAATTTTGCAAGCATTCTGCTGATTTATCAGCCTGGATCCTTCAAATTTCGAACTGCTTCAAGTTTTAATCCCCTATTGAAGGGACATATTTGGACAAATGATTTCTGATTATTTAGATAAAGTTCTTACGGAAAAGCCAAGAGGACATTCATTTCTTCACAAGAAATCTGAAGACGTCCTTTAAAACTAGCTATACAAATAAGTAGAGTTGTTGTATTTCAGGTTGCGGAGTCTATGTGCCACTCATGCAATCATATGGACTAGATTCCTCACTCACCTCTCAATTTGTTTTAACCAGTGAACCCTCAAAAAGTGTAATTTTCATGCCATTAATCATTCGAATGCCCTCACCATCGATTGCTAATCCATCCAGTTTGCCTGGATAAACTGTTGATAGAGCCCACCAATCAACCACAAGCAACCCCTTCATCCTCCCACAACAACCCACCGCCATATTGACTTGCAAGTTCTCCGAAATTGAACGCCATCACTGCCGCTGCCACCCGCCACAACAACACCTCAGCTTGACTCTTGAGGTTCAATTAATCTCGATTTGATTTTACACTCTGCGCGATTTTTCGCACTTAATTAGAAGCTCGTCGGAGCCCGAAACCATTATTTGATTAAAGTGAAGATGAAGATGAATTTTAATTAAAAATCTTCCCCGCCCTGTCCTTGTAGTCCTTTGGCATCTGTGTGCTGTTAATGGCACAAGACGCATACAAATTTCGCCGTTTTCCCTGATCCCTTAGCTCGTGGGTTAGGTTGTGGAGAACACTTCAAATCGAAATATCACCCGAATGGGAAACGATTTAAGAACCGCTCTGGTGGATGATTTGTTGTTGGAGTATCCTTGCGGTTCAAGAACTTAGATTTGCTGGCTCATTGTTTTAATTATTTTGAGAGGGTCGGTATGGTGGTGAAATTGATACACCTACCGAACGGGGATGAGAGTGGAGGACTTTGTGAATGAATTTTTGAATTTTTAATCAAATTAACTTGATTCGGATAAGGGGGTGTTTTCAATTAGCGGGTGTTTCATTTGTAATGGTTTGCTGATGACGGAGGTCTGAAATTTACAACAGCTGCAGTGGTGTGATGCTCCTTTTAGGACGACAAGACAAGTCTTTTAGCTCGTCCTTCATCTATTTTGTTGATTGAAGTAGTAGCACTTCAGTCTTTCTTTTTTTTGAAGCCATTAGCGATAGAGGGTTCGTTGGGTATCAACAATGCTGATTCGAACGATCTACGAATTTTCTTTTGTAGAAATATATTACTCTTAAGATCGTTAGTGTTATAAAACAGAGAATAAAACGACAATGTCTTTTATTTTCAATTGTAAAAAACGGAAAACGGAAAAGACCAACAATAATGCAATGACCAAAAAACTGCAGTTATTGTGCTTATTTTAATTGAGGCATATTTCTTGAACTACTCTTTTTCTATCTTTGCCGATAGTTTCCTATAACTTCCTTCAACTCCGTTCCAATAATATTTAAAGGCAAGAAAAAACCAAACTCCTTGTAAATGCAAAATACGGTTCCATAAATTTTCCGTTTCTGTAAATAAATTCCCGGACGACGAAAGGACAACGAAAAAAAAATTAACTATTACTAGTGGTACTATAAACGCTTAAAAACAATGAAATATTCATGTTTCTGTTGCCGCAATCGTAGCACGCTGTACAAACGACGACGTCGAGTCAACCACATATGCGAGTTGCACTGGTTCACCCTAAAATATCAAGTAAGAAAGAAACCCTTCTTTGCAAGGAAAATGCTGACAGCTGTAATAAATGGGAACTTTAGACGGCGAAAACGGTACGAGGAAAAACAGTAGAAAGCTAAGGAAATTGGCAAGTTGTTGGTTCCATCGTTCTGTAGGAGCGAAAGGATAAAATGAAGAAAGTACTCAGAACGGTGTGTAGGTGTTTGAAGTAAGGTTTCCTATTTCTACGCGAGTTGGTTGCTTTTGATTTGCAGTTTAACTAAGAACTATTAAATTTGCCAGTTACGAAGTTTAACACTTTTTATTGCTCAAAGATGTCAATACGAATCACAGAACTGGCCTAGTGATCCTTTTTCTTCCGCAATTTGCTACTTTCAACTCAGACTGACACTGCCGGACAAAAGTGTATGTAGCCTGGTGTTACCAGCATTCAAAGTCGAAAGAGAGACTAGATTAAGATTTAGGTTTGATTTTATTTTATTTTTTTACGAAGTTGCACAATATTTTTTACACAATTAATATTGCATTAAAAACTATTCTTTATACTAATTTAAGAATTAACAGTTACAAATTAGAACGCTATTTAAAATCAAGCCTGACTGACTTACCTAGATTCATATGTATTCTTGTTTCCCTCAGTGTAGCACACCATCCAAAAAAGTGCAAAGTATTCTCGCTCTACCTCATATTACTAAGGTTGCATAGTATCGTTAGGTCTTCGCATGACATGACATGAAATTTTTTCAGTTGTTAGTCGTCATGGAAATAATTTCTTTTACAAAAGTGGTAAATTGTTGTCGTGCTCATTTGAGCTCTTCCTCCGCCATTTTTAAATAGCATCACCTTGGATTTATTAAGACTTACTACCAGATTCCACTTTGTACGATATTTAACAACCTGTTGAGACTGCGGCGTATACACGAGCAGCACAATATCTTCAACTAAAAGAAGAGCTTTTATGTTAACGCCTGCATACTCACTATATCTTCGATGAAGAGTAGAAAAGGTAAGATAAAAGTTCAAAAACTCCTGAATTCGTTTAAAATCATTCTTATACGCCACTACATATAATAAATCCGATAACTCGAAAAGGCAAGGCAATAACATTTTTTCGGAATTACCGCAGGTTACAAATTATTGAGGTGGAAAACATAAAAATACGAATTAACGAGGCTTTTACATTTCATATTACTTTCGAATACATATTGTTCAACTTCAATAAAACTAAGCGATCAATTCACATTTATGTAATTACATCTGAAGTACATATTATATGTACAAAAAATAAAAATGAAACATGAAATTATTATTATGTAAGAATACAAAAAACCAAGAAAAAGCTTGTTGTTCTCCGAGCCTATTAAATAATCAAAAACATTTTTTAGGACATCATGATTTGAAACATAATATCAAAGTTGTTGATTTGGCTTGCTTATTCGCCATCAGTTCTACTACATCGTTGCTATCTTCTTTATCACTCTCATTCCTAAGAGCAACATGAAGGCAACAAAATTGTCTAAAAAAGTTAAAGGGAGTTAAACTGAAGTTTTTTTTTTTGCGTTTTGCATTACGAATTATAAGAGGTTTAAGAAACGAATTACGATTTGTAAGAGGTTTTGTGTTAATGGCATTTGCAAAAAACATATACGAAATAACGAAGGGAGCAAAATGTATGAACATTTTACGATTTACCGACGATCTCTCAAGAGACGAGCAGTTTGTTACAAAATATTAGGGTTTCAATTTATCGGTGTACGAATTATCGCGATTCGACTGTAAAAAAAACATTGATGAAATGAAAAAAGTTCTAGGAGCAGCTTTCTATAAGATTTTTGATGAATTCCTCCGCCTAATTTAGGGCTCTTTTTACAGCAAAAAATCGTAAAAGTGTGTCAATTGTAAACAAATAATTTGCTGATGGATTTGTCATATAAATTAAGCAGCCTTACCTTTTTGAACTATTCGCTTACATTTGACATCGTTCCACGAATTAAGGTAAGATGGAAATTTATATTATTTCAAAGAAAAGGCGGCATCAAGTTGTATTGCAATCTTGATTAAGCATAACAAGAACTTAAGAAACAACACCCCCATACTTTCTTTCGAGATGCAAAGTTTTGCCCTATGAATATCTTATAAATTACGCCGAGGCTTCAAATATAAAAAAAATGGTTGCAATAATTCATAAATCGTCTTCGGGAATCGGCTAAAACATAGTCCAAACTTAAGGCAATCAAGCTTCTACTTACCAACTATCAGATACAGGTTTTTGTCGGGGATTAACAAGTTTACTCAATATATGAGTATCCTGCATAACCTCAGTATTTCCAATTTCAATTCGATTTTTCTCATACACTGCTCTAAACGACTGTTGGACTAAGCACCACATGTTTTCGATTTTAAGGTCACATAAATGGTTTCAACATGTCTTAAGGATGGTATAAGGATACACAAGGGCTTCTTAGCAACACCGAATCACCAAACAATTTTCACATCCACTCTGCATCGATAAAGACCCCCTGACGAGTAACTGCCACGCTACTAAGCAGCGCAAACAAAGTCCTTAACTTTGTCCACCCGCCAGCTTGACTTTAACTGACATTTTAACTTCATAAACGTTCTGTGTTGCTTGCGCCACAACCAACCACCATAGCAAAACAACAAGAAAAAATTACATATAAACGGAAATGATATCTTAAAAGCCTGAAATAAAGGATATTATCTGTCGTCAACATCGCCCATTCAATAATAGCCATGATCCCAGCTACAGGAGAAACAAGACCTTCACTGACACTTTGAGCGTAGCTCGTTTCAAGGATACACCAGCAGAGCAGAGCAGAACACAACCGATACGAAGTCCTTGCATTGGCTTCTTTATGACACCGCAAAATTTAATTCCCTTATCAACGGTGACAAGCAGCTGTTTAATGCAATTTTCCGCTATATTTAACACATTCGCTGCCACACACACATACACACAAATCCACCGCCAGAGTCAGAGCCCTGTGATACACACGAAGAACGTGAGACAGTCAGCGAGTGAATGAGAAGTGGAGAGCCGTTTCATAGTCTCTCCTGACAGCTGATATAATCTGGTTAAAAGCGAATCCTGGTTTTTCCCTTCTGGATGATGTTCAATGTTCTCATCTTCCCAAAGTGGGTTGGTAACGGGCAGGGGGTGGCTTGCATCCTGGGATTGAGTGGGTGGTGTTGGGCGGTCTGGCGTCAGTGATGTAGTAATTCGGTTTCTTACCAAAGGAGGAGAGTGTTTGTTGTTTTTTTTATCCCCCTCTCTCTAATGCTGGTCCGGTGAAAGTCAAAAAGAAAACGAAAGGCGACAGGGGCTGGGGCCTTTCGCTCGTCCAGCGAAAGGATTAGTCGAACGTAGGGGTTTTGTACTTCTGTGACGACATACAAGTGTAGGAGAAGGATGCCAAATGAAGCGAGCTGCTGGTATTGTCACATATGATATCTTTTGTCAGTCTAGCTGACTGTGGTGGTGTATCTGTTTGATCGACTAGAGAGCTTGCATTGAAACATTTTAGATTTAAATTTTTAGTCGGAGAGCTAAAAATTTAATCGTTTTTTCCTGCTAATCTGACAACTGTTATCTCAAATCGATTGCCAACTGTTCACACAGTAGCCGCGTACACAGACGCGAGCAATGAAGGCTCGGATTAGCTTGATTTATTTTTACTAGTTAACAAGGGCGATCGAAGATAAGAAAAATATCGAAAGCTGTTGCTAGTTTATGTAGAAATTAAAACTTTAAAGATGAACCAAATTCTGAATTTGCATGAGGACAAGATCGAATTGATTCTACCTCACGGGACGTTGCAAAACTTAAGAATACATAGGACCACATCATGTACAATCGACCCTTTATTGCACGCTGCATTGTTTATCCTAGTACTCAATTAGTACTTGTTGACAACTGTCACACCCATGGCTCTGATGCCGATCCAAGTCTCCTTGACATACGAGTCAATGCTCGACGCTGGTGGATCGAACCCGGTGGTACCTCCAGCTGGCAGCTCCATGGTAATGGAAATTGGAATGTTGGCAGCACCGAAGGCGTAGTCATCACTGGCACCAGCAGCCTCATACAAAACGTTGGTGGAGGAGCCAACGGAGTAGACGGTTCCTGTAGCTTCAAAGATGGCATTGTAACCAGCCATGGCGACCTCATCTAGATCCTCCCATGTATCTGGCAGATCACTGAAAGAATCAGATATTTAAAACACACACATATCCGAACTAAGTCGGTCAACTTACGATGTCCAACCCCACGGGTAGATCAAATAGTTTCCATACGAGTGGATAGTGAGGTAAAACTTGCAGCGATCTTGGATCGAAAAAAGGAGATCCCTCACCACCTGAGTTTCTGCCTCGGAAAATGGAACTGGTCCAGCGTAGGTGTCTACACAGGGATTGGTCGATGCCCCGATTTCCAGCCAATGGAAGTCGAAATTCCTGTTAGGATCGGTTCCGTAGCAAGTAAGGCCAAGCGAGGTCTTGTGCGGGGTCCTTGTCTTGCGCCACATTCGGTTGAGAGTGGAGGTCTGAGTGTACTCGTATCCGTCAGCGTTGACAACTGGTAGGACAACCCAATCGTAGTCCAACAAGAGCTCCTTGTTGTCCTCAAATTTCTCGACAAGCTGCTCGAGCATGTACAGGACTGCAGCTGGAGAGATCCACTCGCGGGCGTGGAAGCCTCCGTCGACGAAGATGATCTTCTTGTTCGACCGTCCGTCGCCATTGGTCACGGTGATGGTCTTCATAGTGCGTTTTTCGTAGGTCTTGCCGACGGTCTTGAGGAACACTCGGCTGGGATAGGTTTCTGCGAGGTATTCGAGGTATGCATTGATCTCCTCGTGCGTGTAGTAACGTTCGGTGCTGAGCTTGGGTGAACTCGATCGTGGACGCATCTTCTCCATGAACTGCTCCTCAACAGTTCGTGCCACATTCTCGTTGATCACCTTGATTTGCATGCCACTGGTGGCGACAAGCTGCAGGAATTCTCCCTGCTTCTCTGGTGGCACCATCACCCTCGCGGGCTTGCCGCCAGTCTTAGGGCGGATAAAGAAATCGTAGCCCTCCTGGTTCGAGAGCCTATGGAGCAAATCTCGCTGAGCCTCTGTGGTTGGGGTGACATCATAAATTCTAAAACTAAAAAAAAAAAAAAAACACAGTAAAATCATACAACCAAAGCTCACAACTTACCCCTCATATCCCAGGCCGAGGACACTTGTCAAGCACAGTAGAACTAAAACAAAACGAAGCATCTTGCGTCCGTTCCGTTGGAAGTCACCGATCGTAATGAACATTTTGGTCGTAAAGAGGAAGCCTGTGGTGGTAGTCGAACGCAACAATCAATCTAATCAAGAAAAGATTGCACTATCTCGTGATACGATCACCTGTTTTTGTTCTGTGATATGTGAAGCGTTTAGGAAACTCTGCACAGTTCCATTCCTCACGATCGATTAGATAGACAAGTTTTGTGGGCTTTACCACTGTAAATCTACAGCCCGTGTACGATTTCTTCTGTATAGAAGCCGTAAATCAAGCATAGTTGCTTTAAGATAAAGTCGTAAGTTAAAGATCTCAACTAACGTCACGGTGATTGTCGGAGTTAGTGGTGATAGCAAGATTAGTCCCTTGGGTAATTTTAGCTCGGCGGCGTATTCAGTTGAATATAAAAATTTACTATGCGTAATATAATAAAATACAATACAATACAACTTTAGTAAATGCGAGCGAGAAAAAACCCAGTATCACCGAAGAAGGATTGCAACATTGAGTTGTTTTTGATTTTTGTGCAATCAACATTTATAGCATGCAATGAAATAGTAGTCGAAAAAGTGTACAGATGAGCTCGAGAACAGATGTGGCCAATCTGATTTGAATTAAAATTTTCTTGCAACTCCTTTTTTTTTGTTGAACAGTTGACAGATTGGAAAGGGGAAAATGCTTTTAAACTTAATCGAAGTTCACATAAATTTTAGGTATACTTCTGTTATTTCAACAGAACTGTAAAGGTCTCTCAGTAATAATGTTTGAAAAAAGTGAAGTTATTAAAATATTAATAAATTATATAACAATAAAAAGGATTAAGCTCTACTTACTAGGGACCTTAGCTAAGACATACGTGGCTTTAAATTTCACTAATTACTTTCTAACATAATTTTCTCATAGGCGTTTTCGTAGCGACTAATAGCAATTTCCGATGAGCTGTCTAGAGGAATGTGCAAAAAGCAGCAAATGCTACTGTCTAGTCCTTAATATTATAAGTCAACTACTTAAGCCACAAATGAATATAATATGCTATTTTTTGACTGTTAATGCAACGCCATGAGGGACAAAAAAAGTGCTAAATCTAGAAAAAAAACATCTGTTTGTGTGTGTCAAGTTTGTTTGTGTGTGTCAAAGTGTAAGTTATTGATAGTGTAATGGACCACCAAGAGTATACAAACATTCTTAACACACACCCCTACGCTAGTGCAGGTCAGAAAGGTTGTGATGCCAACTGCATTTGCATTTGACATAACGCTCGTAGTCCCAAAATGGACTGGAAGACCACTCAAGCAATCAAAATTAAAAAAAAAAATATGAGACTGTTAACAAATCTAACTTGAATGTTGATTTAATAAATGGAACCAATGGATGGGTGTACTGAATGGTAGCAAATAACATGGCATGGTTCAAAACAATTGGATTCTATTAAAATCCACCATTAAACAAAATATTAAAACCTACCAAAATATCAAACATAGAACAATTAAACAGTTTCTTTTTATTATTTTTTTATGTTGACCATTTTCATTGGAAGATACGATTTTCTTGTTTTTTTTTCTTTTTTCTTTTATTATTTTTTTGGTTATAGTTGTTGTAGTTGAGTCATTCAAAATTCTTTTTAAATTGCACTAAGAGTACAGTAAATTACTTAAACTGATTATTTTTTTTTTGTATTTATCTGTATCAATATTTGGTCTTTATGGATTATTTACTAAAATAATGAATAGTTTTAGGGTGGACCATTGTCCTGGTAAGCCAATTAAATAATTAATTTATAATTAATAATAGTTTGCGAATTAAATAATTTTGGAATCAAATCAACAGCACCTATTTGCAAAATCATGCAAATAGTAGCTATCCACAAATTAAATTAATTGCGAATTTTTGATTTGACAAAAAAAAATCGTCACCCGTCACAACCAATTTTGTGCAATATCGCACAGAGTTTCTAATACATCGAAACAAAATTCACTTTAACTTATTTTTAAGAACGGAACGATGTCCTTCAGAGAAGAGTAAAAGGTTGTCGCAACACAAAATATAAGACAATATAGATTGGTTTTGAAATTTAGTTACTCTCAGAATTACTTTTGCTGTTGAATTTCAAGTGGGTTTGGTTTAATTATGTTCTTGTATGAAACAGTAGCTTTAGTAAAAATGTAGTTATGGTGTCAGAAAATCAATTTACATTTTATTTGGATACGTTATATTTTTTGACATAAAGTGATGCGAATTAGCGCGTCTCCGTTGTTTTTGTACTGTATCTACAATATATAATTACAATGGCATTAATAATAGACTCTAGTTTGTTTAATTTTGTGAAGATTATTTGAGCCGTTCAGAGCACAATTTGAATAACTCCATTAAAAAAAAAATAAAAAGCTATGAAATATATTACGTAATAGTTGTCTTATAATATTGCTAATCTTTATTATACACGAAAGTTATTGTAGATATAAGAAGTTGAAAGTACACTACGTGCTTTGACACTTAAATCCAAGGTTTTCCTGTGGAGTTAATCAATTTTTGCACTGAGCGGCTCATTTAGTTGATTTCAAATAACTTGTAGGTAAAAATGTTCCCTGTGGACTTTTCGATCTCTCATACTCGAAATTACTAACTGAAAAAAATGTTGTGGAAGTCTCCGTTAGCGAGAAATGATTTAATGAAAATCGTCTTATTTATTTGCAATATGAAAGTCATTGCATATTACCGGGCGGAAATTTCTTCTGTTATGAGATTAAATAATAATAAATTATCTCTGAGATATTATATAATACTGGGAAATCAAGAACGAAAAGCGTTGTCCTATTCAAATAAGCTCTATTACGAAAAACTTTTTAGGAAAAGAACGGCACAGCCAACGCCCTTGTATCGACTTCACCTCGGTCGAAAAAAAAAATTGACGCTATCTGACCTCCTGCTGCGATCACCACCAAATTCAGTCGCTAAGGTGATAACATATTGAGCTATGACACTTCTGTAGTATAAAAAGAATGCCACTCCACGGCCTTAGTCACTCCGTGATGGCTGTAATCCAAGCGATGCACTCTGCCATCCTACTCGCCGTCCTCTGGGCTTTAAGTCAAACGATATTAGCTGAAGACGACAATTACAGCCCCTACGACGGGTAAGACATTCTGTGTTAGCTAAAATATTCACCTCTAACATTACTCTCTTAGATATAAAATCATTGAAGTCGTCCCGCAGAACGTCCAGCAGAGTTTAGCGTTGTATGCTTTGCAGAACCTCCAAACTACAAGTCCCACGGTACAGTTCCTTAGTTCGACGAAGCTTCTGAATGTCCCAATTCTAGTCCTAGTTCCCCCGAAGGCTGAAAAAGAACTCCAAGGTCTCCTCAACAGCGTCAACCTCCCACACAACGTGATCAATAAAAATGTCCTGATATCAGTTCAAGAAGAGCATTCGCAAAACACCAGACGCCGAAGTCCTAACCGCCTCGACTTTGAATCTTATCTTCGCTTTGATGAAATCTCCGAGTATCTGGAGAAGTTGTCTAAAGAATACCCGCAGTGGGCTACTTTGCAGCAGATCGGAAAATCCTACGAAGGACGTCAGATGAACGCCTTACGAATCTCCGATAGCAGTGACGGTCGCTCGAGCAAAAAAATGATCTTCATCGACGCTGGCATTCACGCCAGGGAGTGGATTGCTCCCGCAACGGCTCTCTTTGTGATCCACCAGCTCGTGGAGAACTTCGAAAGTAATCGAGACCTCCTTAAGGACTACGACTGGATGATCCTGCCGGTGGTCAATCCCGACGGATACGAGTACTCGCACACAAAGGAGCGCTTCTGGCGCAAGACACGCCGACCAAATTCGTTGGCGTGCGTCGGGACCGATGCCAATCGGAACTTTGACTTCCACTGGGGTGAGACAGGAGCTTCAAGCTACGCTTGCTCGGAAACTTTCAGAGGACCGAAGGCCTTCTCTGAGCCCGAAACCGAGGCTGTCCGACAGATCCTGGGATCGTTCAATGGAAACTGCAAAATGTATCTGAGCCTTCACTCGTACGGCCAATATTTGCTGTATCCGTGGGGATATGACTCGTAAGTATCGAACTTCTTCATATGTCGGATAAGAAATTTTTTTTTGCCTTTTTTTAGAACACTACCAGAGACCTGGAAGGACCTGGACGAAGTTGCAATGGCCGGGGCAAACGCCATTCGAACAGTCACTGGAACGAACTACACCGTAGGAAGCGCAACAAATGTTCTGTATGCCGCGGCGGGTGCCAGCGATGACTTTGCATTCGGAGTGGCAAATATACCGATTTCCATAACAATGGAGCTCCCGGGTGGTGGTCGAGGCGGTTTTGACCCCCCGCCAAGCAAGATAAGGCCGTTCGTAGAGGAAGCTTGGTTGGGTATCAAGGCCATGGCAGAGACCGTTGTTAACAAGTACTGAAATTAAAATATTTATGCAATGAAAGTGTTTTAATTGAAGCGTTAAACGTAAAAAGACAAGGAAAAGAAACAAGGGTCTATCATAAATGAGCTCCAGCGATAAAAACAAATTTCACACATAACAGTATTTTTGATGGAAACAAAAGTAGTTAGACGTTAATACATAAAATTCTAGTCAAAACTTCGAGACGGCTATAAGACAGGGCAACGTCGGTTAATGAGGGCAAAACAAAGTACTTGCTATCATCAAAAAAGGATAGTTAGTGTTACTCAAAGCGTCACCATTGACAGCCGTAACTTGAAGTAGTAAAGGACTTTGTCTACTTAGGTTCCGCTATAAACGTGGAAAATGACACCAGCGCTGAAATCGAACCAAGAATAACTCTTGCTAGTCGCTGTTTCTTCGGGCTAAGAAAGCAATTGAGGAAAAACCAAAGTGTCGCTGTGTAACACCTTGATCATCCCGGCTGTGTTATATGGAGCGGAAACATGGACCCTCTCTTAAGCGGATAAAAGCGCACTGAGGTGTTTCGAGAGGAAAATTCTTCAGGTGATCTATGGTCCCGTCCCCGTGAGTGGAGGAGAAGGTTCAACCATGAGTTGTACGGGCTGTACAGCAATGCTGATCTGGTCAAAAGAATAAAAGTCCAACGACTGAGATGGCGAGGTCAATGGATACCAACGCTCCAGCCCGAAAAATCTGCGAGTCTACCACAGAGGATCGGCGCGGTAGGAGAAGGCCGAGGAACAGATGGCGCACCCAACAAGCTTGGTGTGCGGCACTGGAAGTAGCTGGCTGGAGAGGTTTGCTGCGTGAGGCCCTGGTCAACCCCGGACTATAGCGCCACCAGATAGGATAGGATAAGAAAGTTAGATAGTATGACAAGATTAGTTGTAGTAGAGCTACCACTAACAAACCCATGTTGATGCTGAGAACTATGATTTATAAGCAATGAGTAAAGCTTATTCTTAACAGCTGCTTATAATATTTTTGAGAATAAGTTGCAGTTTGGCTACCGGCCTGTACTTTTCGACAGCTCTTTTATCTCAGACTTGTAGATTGGAAAAATGTACGAATGTTTCCCAAAATCAAGAAAACTACCTCACTTTAGCGACATGCTGAACAACATTGCATTCAAGCCGAACAGATATCTAAAGACTTAAATTCTCTATGCGAGAAACTGAAGAAACGAGAATGAGAAAGCTTGCATTTTAAAGTATTTATACATATAGAAGAAGAAACTTACGTCTTTAATCCACAACAATCGGTAACAGAACATACCACCCTACGAACTCTGAAAAAAGCACTTTTCACCCCAAAATAAATCTCTACCCACTTTACTTTTACGTACAATAATTTATTTTTCCTCTTTTCACTTTCATTACAAAAAAAATCAAAAGAATTCACTAAATTAGTTTGTAACTAGAACTAAATTTTTAAAATAAACTAACATGCCTTATAAACTCGATGAACCCAGCAAAGGTCTCCTTGCACACGTGGATGATGTCAGACGCAGGAATGTCGAAGCCACTTCCTGGTAGCTCCATCGTGTACGAAAGCGGAATACCCAAAGCTCCGTATGCATAATCGTCCAGTCCACCAGAAGCCTCGTACAGAATATTCGAAGAGCTACCGATGCTGTATATCGTGCCGCGGTATTTGGCGATTTGAGTCGCCGCTCGATGGGCAATCGAGTGCAGGAGATTCCTGGTCGGTGCAGCAGCTCTGTAGAGAACGAGGAAGACACGTTAATGACATGAGCCATGCACTCATCCCTCCGCACACAAAAACTCACTTTGTAAATCCGTACGGGTAGAAAAGGAATTTTCCGAACGAATGCACATCCAGGACCAGCTTCGCTCGATTCCGATTCCTCTCCAAGTAACGTCGGACCGCCTGGGTTTCTGGCTCTGAGTATGGCGTTAGTCCAGAGAACACCTCGGAACAGTGCTGATTGAAAAACCGAAAAGGAGAATAACGATTGAATGTCAGGAAGGAAGGTAGAGTGAGTTGAATTTCAATTAAACGTCGCGTCTTACGTTTTGACTTGAGCCCTTGTGATTCCAGTAGTGGCCGAAGTTGCGGTTGATGTCGACGCCGACACAGGAGCGGCCAGGGAAGCGGTGTCTGTTTTTACGCCAAAAACGATCCTAAATATAAGAATAACGTGGAATAAAACACGCAGCTCGAGCAGTGAGTGGATTGAGGCTAACTTACCACTGTGTGAGTGTATTCATAGCCATCGGGATTCAGGAGGGGGACGATGTAGATTTCCGTGTCCTGCAGGATCCGGCGGAAAGCGTTTATGTTGGAGAGGATTTCCGCGGCGAAGTAGAGGACAGTGGGTGGGGTAATCCACTCTCGGCCGTGAGTACCACCCTGGATGTAGACTAATTTTCGTTCTCTTCGCGAATTCAGTGATATCGAGAGACCAGCAATTATTCTTCCTTCCACTGAACGACCAAGCGCCTCGAATCTTGTGTATTGCGGGTAGCGAAGAGACAACGCATTCATGTATTGAATGATCTGTAAGTTAAAGGAAAAGTTAAAATTTTGCTTTTCTGGAATAAATATTCAAAGCGTCATTATTTATATCCCTTTGGAAGGTTTTTCGGCTAAGTTTAATATGTAATATTATATGAACAGTTTGAAGCGAGTTAGGTGCTTCATTGACTGTTGAGACCAACCTGTCATAGTATGATCTTATAAACCTCTTGAGAAAAACTAAATTTCTATGTTTTATGTAAAAGTTTGTGTTTGCATTTTTCACACAAAATTGAATGCAAATTCAATCAATTCTATCAACTATCAATTGAATAGTTATTTAGCCGCCCTTTTCAATGTTTGATCAAGTTTTTGCGTCAGACTAAATAGATGAAAAAGGAGTCATAAACTTAGGAGCTTGCTGCAACTTATGAACACAAAGTCAGAAAACTTTTCTGTTCTAAACTAAACTAAACTGTTTCTAAATCTGCTGCTTCTACAATGTCTACAAATAACAAACGAAGAAGGTTTCGAGTATATACTATTTACACAAATTAAAAAGCAAATTTACACAATTAGAGCTCATCGAGGCATTACAAAACAATTCCGTCTTTGACCATCAAGACTAAAATAACTTTATGTTCGAGAAGTAAGAAAACCAATTTTTTTCTTTGTGCAATAACGGCAGCTAATTATTTTACGTTCCTTTACAAAACTGCCGCAGAATAGTATAACTCACTCGTAAAATTATCTTTTAGATATGTATAATATGTAAAAAAAAAAAAAAAGCAAAATCAATTAAGAGCAGGAAATAACGATTCCGGACCGAGCTAATCATCATCAGTATTTTTCACACTCTTGCAAAATGAAGTTTTTTTTACGAAGTTCAAACAATTAACATGGGTCGTTAACAAAGATGCAAACATATTGTCTTTGTTTTATTGGAGTATTTGCACAAGATTAAGATCATAGGTCGCAAAATTTCGTCTCACAAGTAAAAATAAACGTCATGTATTCGCTCCGATTGGACTCTACGACATTCAGATTCCCGTACTCACCGCAGCGTATCTTGGAAAGTGCCTAAAAAATCCACCCGCTTGCCTTGTTCTTCTATTCAACGGGCACAGATCACCATCCTCGCAGTCTTCAGGATCTCCAAGTCCATCAATGGGTCTTAAAAAAGAGCAAAAAATAAAAATTTAAAATAAAAATTCTTACAAACATGTTTGCATACATCTCATCGTTCAACGGAGTCGCAACAAACGGTGTGCCCATTAATTCTAATTGTGACTCCAAAATTGGTTGCATGAATGGTGCCACCGAAACGATTGACATGTTTCTGGTTAAGAGCCAAAAGTCCAGATTTGTATCATTAGTCTGTAAATCGACCATGTACCGGAACACATCTTCGTTGTCATGGGTGATTGTGTACTTCTTGTATCTAGTGGGGAAAAGAATATTTATTTAAAACTTTAATTGTGAATGTAGGTCGATGTTTTTGCAATCAGAAGACGGATGGGTGTTGTGACAACATGTTAAAGCAGACTGGTTAAGTATATCTCCCTTTCAACAGTATTATTATAAGGCAAAGTAGCAAATTCCAATGCAACACGATTTGAAACCGTAAGCTTATAAGAACTATATGAGAGTCAAATTATGTAAAATTATTTGAAATTTTCTTTACAAAGAAGCAAAGCTTATACATTAATTTTTGAAAGAAGAACCGAATATTTTAATTACAAACTTTCCAAGCAGTAACCAACAAAAAATGAAATACTGGAAAACTAGAGTAACAAAATAAAACTTTTCAGTAAATCGAATCCGCAAACACTAGCAACCAAAAAGACAAAATTGTGAGACACTTAAGAAGATTTATCTTTACTTAGTTGTGGCTAACATGGCGTTTTATATTAAAACGTTGTTACATTTTTAAATCGAAATTCTGCTTAATCTCTAATCTTATCACCACTTTTACACTTTTCTCCCCACTTTTTCGATGAATTCGAAGGTTTATTATGTTGTAATTACAATTTAATGGCAGTATCCACTAAAAATTCAGAATAAATTTCTTTTTAACAAAAAACACAATTCTTGATTTCAAACAAGTTGTTGAAAGTGTTCATGAGCCTACATTGTACATACAGCCCATTGGACCCATAGCTCTATCTTCTTATTATCGCATAAATTGGGGTATATACATATACAGTCAGCCACAAAAGTATTCGTAACAAAAACTATGGACAAGAATAATTAAACTTAAATGTATGATAATATGCACAGTACCGTATTGTTTGTGTCGCCATTGTTTTTTAATAATTTTTTTTTCACATTAATTTAGTATCTCTTAAGCGAGGGGAGATAGACCACCTCCTCCCCTGGGAAAAAAATGCTTGTTTTTAACCCCTCTATAATAAAACGTCAAACCATTACCGTAAAAAAAAATTGGAATGCTTTTGCGGTTCGAAAAAGTGACAATACCTAATCATTATTTTCTTCTGACACGATCAAATTAGTAATGCTTAAAATGAAAAAGACAACAAAAAAAAATTTGGTTCCTGTGCCTAAAATTAGTCTCATTATTACATTTTTAAGGCGAAATAATAAAATTACGAATACTTTTGCAACGAAACACTCCTCTATGTGGGCCTTCTGCACTTGCCCGTTTTATCCAAAGGTTTAAATAATTTTGCCACTAAATATCATAATGAGGTTTTAGGTACGTTGAGTTCTTTGAATGAATTGTGCCTAATTTTAACGCTTGATTTGGTTCTTATCCACTAGATTTTATCTAGGAAATCTTGCTGTGGACCATATTTGCGAGGGTAAGGAACTACTACGGAATAACTTAATCCTTTTCCGAACCAAAGATCAATTTCTGTAGATGTAGCTTCCGTAACTACGTTAATCACGCCAGTCACTAGAACCTAAGACCTAAGACGTCTCTTTCAGTGCAGTCATCAACGATTCGCGATCAACCTACAAACAGCTCTAACTTCAGCTTTAGTTATCCTCACGTAACACTCCGAGAAGCATGCATCTGATGTGACATAAAAACCAATTATCACTCATCCAATGTTCGAGAGCCCTTAGACAACACAACGTGATGCTAATAATTCAAATGCATGAACCTTGTACCCCCAATGTCATTAGCGTAGCGCGACAGAGGGAGAGATATTAATTTGCATAGAGCTTCAAATTGTCTTAGAACAGGTCTTTCGTTTGATTTGAATAATTTTAGTAGACGCTTGAAATGCAAGGCGTGCTCACCAAACACGGTCTATAATTAAGATACGGCAACCAGTTTGAGGCCTGATTAACAAAACAAAAATGGATTGATGCTTTTGTCATTGGAGAGTGTGGCACATAAATCATACATCAGTCATACACCGATCTTATAAGCATTCTAAATTCCCATCTAAATTTCTTTATCTTGTTCAGAAGGGAGATGGGTCTTAAGAGTTAAGCGTGGAATAAATATTTTTAGATCGTTAATTCTTAAATTCCCTAATCTTCTGTGAAGAACTCTTTTTCTCAGTTGGCTTCTGTCTGATAATAGTTATTAATTTTCTCAGAGGTTTCTATTTGCGAACTTAAAATCGCTACCACCCCAAGCTAGAGTGAAGTAGAAGCCGGGTTTCAAAAACTCGAAATTTTTGACTAATTGAACAGAAGACCCGATCACAAATGACAATAATGTTTGCTGTACAATCTAAGAAAACTTTTGGCACAAAAAGAAGACACTTTTCACTGAAACAAATTGGTTTTTGAAGTGAACTACACAAATATACTCCTAATTCAATAAGAAAGTGATAGTCATGGTCTCTAAGTAACTTCTCCTACAACATTCCGCAGATGAAATGTTGAACTTGAGCCGCTTTCAGTTTAACTAAAGTATAAGCAATCTACGTCAGTCTCTCACAAGAGATAAAAAACAGAAAAAAAAATTACAAGATCTTTCCGACCCAACAAGCAAAACGAATTCATCAACTAACCCTGAGATACATATTTTGCAAACTCGCTCCACTATTTTCGCTCCAGATCTTTAGCAAACAACTCTAATTAACTATTCGTAAATAATTTATTCTCTTTGCAGATTAGCTGAATTGAAAATTTGTAATTCAAAATTATTTAAGCAATATCGAACGATAGATCTCAGTAGATTGCCATTAAAAGGTAGGAAGATCAACGACAAAATCAGCTCGCAAGTTTGTCGAGTGCCTGTTTTTTTTAACACATCATTTATTAGACTGATATGATTTATTATTCATAAACCCTGAACATTATTGCCTTGACTTTGTGCTCGAGATGTTTTGGGAAACAACATTAAGTTTGCATTTAGATGAAGAAAATGAGAAATCTATAAATCGAAATTGAAAATTTTGTAAATTGAATTTGCTCTACATGCTCCATATTTCAAATTTCGCAAATATTTCTAACAGCAGTTAGGGTATAATTTTAGACTTTCAATTATAGTTTGACAGAAGGCATGTCCTTCGTATAATGTATTCATTTTTAAACGTTTAATTGTAAGTGCAAAAAAAATAAGGCTGGGTCTGGTGGAAGAGAATTTGTAGCGATCTACTAATTAACTTGGTCATCCAGGGAATGAATTTAGGTATACTAAGCTAAGAAGTCTCCCACCCTCAAATCATTCCTACTCACAATCGAGGATCTTTCTTAATAGACTTCAATCCAAAAACTAAATAGCAAAAAAAAAATAACAAATAAAAAATTAAGTCATCTAAACCACAAATTCATCATGTGGTTGTAATAAAATTTTGTGACTGTCAAAAGAGATGATCTCACAAAGTCATATGAGACAAACGGGCGACAGTCGCCTAGCTAATTTCGGCTTAGCTTTATTTTTGACCACGTGTTAAACTTGTTTTCTAGTTTATTGACGTTCTTTGATCAGATCGAGTTGACCTTTTAGGAACCACAAGCACAAACAGGCCAAAGTGATCATAGTTCTAATAAATTCAGATCTTTATGCAAATACTTCGGGGAACTTCTCATCGTGAGATCTTTTATTCAATTATCAAATGAATCTATCAACTCATCACAGTTGGTTCATCGTATTTCAATGTTTTTTTTTTTGTCTTGAGCACATGTCAACGTTCGAAAGACGATCGGACTAGGACAAGTAATAGGAAGCTTAAAGTGAAAGGCTTATTGAAGAGGTTTGATGCCTCCTATAACTTGTTCCTTTTGTAGGTTTTTTTAGTTTGAGAGATAGATTCCCTTCAAAGAGTTGTAAAGTAATTAGACAAGCGGAAAAAAATAAGTCGGAACAAAATAAATATGCTATATACCTGAAACTGTAAACATATATACGTTCAAGACGGGCGCCAGAAACTGGTAACGGTATTTTGTAGAGGGGTAAAAAACAAGCATTTTTTACTGTGGGAGGGAGGTCCATTTCATCCCGTTTAGGAGCTAAAGGCAATTTAAGAGAAATCAATGAACATGAAAAAGGAAATTATTAAAAAAAACAACAGTTATAATTAAGCTATACACCAGTTTAAAAAGCCAGAAACTTGTTCTTAAATCCTGCATTTAAATCTTTTTAATTGTCTTAAGTTTTTGACAAATTCGATTTTGATAGAAAAAAATTTAAAAAAGTCGCCAAAGTTATTATTTTTGGCGCCAAAATTATCGTACTCTCCCCTCGAGACGAGTGTACTAACAAAACAAAATAAAAAAATCGATAATCGAATGACTTAGCCCGCGAAATTTTATTTTTTGAACAGACCTCGTATATTTGATTTTCGTTTTCATACTAAAATCGCAACGAAGCTATTGAAAACATTCTAACCCAAGCCTGGAAAAAAAACGTAACTGGGACTTCGAGGAGGCACTCAAATCCTAGGCCAAAAAACTATGTACAATAAGATCGCAGTACAAGTTGCTCATTAATCAATTGGTGAAGATTGCAACGATCCCGTGAATAACAAAATTGTACCAAATGGCAGCTTTTCGGTAAGCTTTACTTATCACGTTAAAGACGTTATGAGCCCACGGTGCAAGCATATGTATGTGGTTACAATTTGCTTGTTTTAAAGCAATTATTAAATAGGAGGTCTTTATTCTGAATATAAAACTTTTATTTGCTAAAAGTCATGTAATGTATCAATGCTAGTAAGTAGGCTGATTTAAGGAAGCATGAAGTTTAAACCTTGAACGCATTTTAGGAGCAAGGAACTTAAAATTTTAGACAGCAGTTGAAATTTATGCAAACAAAACTAGAACTAAGAGAGTCTACTGCATATGAACATTTCGATTCTCATGCAAAATAACCAAAGTGTTTTGCATGGAGTAAAAGACTCGGATTGTGGTTACCTCAGTCGTTTTTCTTTTTGCAATTGTGCAATACTGCTCTGAAACACACAAAATATCTCAAGTTTCGACAATCTTCAAAGTCATAGTAGCCTTTGGGATCAAGTCACACTATGATGATAAGATCGTTTGTCATACTTATAATATTAAATGTATTAGCTACCAAAACCAAAAATATTAAACTCTTCTTTAATCAGCAATGAAGTGTTCCCGGAAGCAATATTTCCATATCAGTAACAAAAAGAGGATGCCTAGTTTGCCTAAGCGAAAGCCCTTCGGGCCTAAAACAAAAGCGTTTGAAGATTGGCCGAAATAAAAGAAAAGCGGTCAAGTGATAGCTCCACTCAAACAGGTAGGCAGGCGCGATTTGATTTCTTGCATATTTAAATTTGAATAGCAAAGATTATTGTTTCATAAGATAAAATCACCTAATATCTCAGTGTACTTATAACCACCAAAAAAGGGGACGGAATTCATGTGTAACGCACTATATAGTTTAACTTCAGATGCTGGGCAGTTATCGATTTAGCAACAAGAACATATATACATATTAATACACGTCAACGTTCTGCAAATTCTATTCATGGAAAACTTCGTTCCACTTACCCCTGAGTTCGTCCTAATGCACTCCATTAAACCAGTACCCACAGAATATCAATTATTGCTTAAAATATAATCTCTGCTTGATAATCAACTATCAGAGAAAGGCATTCGAAACATCATTTCAGCGGATTGCGCGCAATTCCATTTAAAACTATCAATTGATAATGAATTCTATTCAAGATATATGAATGCCGACCAAAGAAATCACCCGCAAACCTCTTGTCAAATTCGTGTTGTGAAGAACTCTATGAGGCCATAAATGCACATGCGACCAGCAAATTAACTCCAATGCGATAACTTCACATCTTAAAAGACGCTAATTAAATCAGAACCCGATAACAATGAGAATTACGGCAGCGTCTTCTGAAAGCTCCGTGACAAGAGTCAATTAGATTCTAAGCAGCCGCTTGAGACCAAAACACTTCGCCATATAAAAAAAACACGTCTCCAACGGTTATTTAAAGAACAACAAAACAGGCACACGCCAACAAAGTTCCGCCTGTCACAAAACCAGTACACCAACTACCATTGACCTTGTATCTTACGAAACACTAAACATCCGTAGATATAAGCCACAACCTACCCCTCGTATCCATCGATCATCCCATACGACAGCGCGGTGCATAGCGCCAGTCCAATGCAAAACTTCATCCACATTCCGCCCGTATATGAGATACACGTTCTTACGATAATGCAAGCTGACCACAAAACAAACGCCACCAAAGTTATTAAACACAGATTCGACGACTACACTGCACAGGCGGCGCGAACGGAAGCTAACACGTAACCGTCACAGAAAAAAGATATTAATTTTTATCTGTTGGATTTACTCCACCAGACTAAGTATCCACCCGTGTTGCTTTCGATTTCATCGCAGACTGATCGAACCGAAATCCAACTTTCGGAAGACACATTGATTATAAATTCATTAGAAAAGCGAGTGTCAAGGTCAATGGCTAGTTTAACAGCGCTCGAGTGTATCTAAGTATCTCTCCTCTTTTCTCGTTGCTAGACATGTATACCTCCTCTTCGTTTTTGACTCTTTTTTCGGCGGTTCGAGCTATCAGCATCACCTTAGACTGCGTGATTATGCATGGCTTTTGACTTTAATGGGTTAACCACGGATTTGCATGTTAAGTATCTCAACGCACACATGCACGTTTATGAAGAGAAGGGCTTTCGATTTGTGCTCGCGATTCTTGTTCTTCTTCGGACGGATGACATTCGGCTGTTAGATCACTGTCACTGCGATAGGAAGCGATTTTTGAATTTCACTCAGATTCAAGGTGAGACAACTTTCGGTTTTACTCAGCATTGTTCCAGTCCCTTTCTATCTCACACTTTCCTTCTCTGTCTCTTTGAGCCATGTGGACTGAGTCTTGATCACCAAATTGTTGTATGGGTGTTGTCCAAGTCAGGCACCATGTGCCAGAATCTACGTGCACGTATTTTTTGATTCGAGATACAGAATGGAGTACATACCGACAGAACGCGGCGTTTTGCAGATTTTTAAGTCGTTAAGTGATTAATCTTTTTTTTATCAATCTTCATGAATGGGACGTTATTTTGCACGCGGTGGAATTAAATTTTGGAGTTTTTGTTTTTGTTAGAACCTGCTGCTGAATCAAATTAGATGCAAAACGTGGAGTGTAAAAACAATAGACTTTCTCTATATAGAGCGGCGGGACACATGTAGGCTTTCAGTGAAATGAAATGAATTCTCAGCGACCAAATTAACCAAATAATAAGAAAATGTTTTTTAACTTTTGTTTAAAAAAAATTGGGTATTTTATTACTACATGTCGCGACAACCCCTATTCTAAAATGTTTAGTTGTACATACTTAACTCTTTTCAGTTCATCATTTGCTAAATTATTGTATTGTACAGACATATTTATAATTGTACTAAATTTGCAAAATTCGAAATAGTTTTTGTATGAAAAAAAGGCGTACCTGAAAAGAACTGAAAGTGCACTTCATTGTGCATGATACACAAAAAAAAGATTATAATTAGCATAGTAAAAATATAAAACAAAGCCTTGTTTGTAGATCAGACGTCAATCTATAATCTATAAATATTATAAAACAAAGTCGAAAAAAATGTTTGGGGAGTTTAATCTCGGGAACTACTGAACGGATTTGCATGCGGTTTTCACCAGTAGTATTGTTGGGTATCTATTATGGGTATGGACTATATTTTATAGACATTTAGACACAACAAGTTAACGGTATATTGATTTACGTAAAAAAAGTCGAGAACTGGGAAACTTCTAAGGCGGGCGCTGTCTAAACAGTTAAAGATACGAAAAAATAATGCACTGGGAAATTGTTCGTCTCAAAAAGTTCTAAAAAAAAGTCAGCGGTGGCATATGTGTATCTTTTAAGGTAGATTCACAATAACCAATTTTATGGTTCTGTAAAAATTCGAAAAGCCAATCGCCCTGTAATTTACACACCGCTTTGTCAAAAAATCTGAAAAATTTACAAAAAATCGGCTTCCATGAGTAAATTTAAAAAAAACTAATTTCAGCATTCTAGCCCCAATACTTTTGGAGCTTTTGGCCAAAAACGATAAAACGTGAATATTCGAATTTCGAAAATCTAAAAACGCAGTTTTATAGATCGCGGAGCAAGCACTAAGAAATAATAGCTATAAAAATATCGATTAGTTGGTGAAATCCGAGAAACCGTTGATTAAAAGATTTTTTCAATCTATAAAATTTTGGCTGAAATCGATGCGAGTCTCAGTGGTGTTTTCCATGTTCATTTCAACCCCTATTTGCTCAACTCAAATTTGCACACAGCTGGCATGACTATGATCGCGCGGAAACGGTGTTGTACGGATAGAGGCATATGAGATGTGAAAAATGGATATATGTATATATGTATGTGTATAGGTTTACATAAATGTACACATTAAAAATACAGGCAGCGATGAAAGAACGTGATATTTTTTGTTGGAATATGATAGCCAATGGGAAAATAATATATCTGATGCGTGTTCTGTTCTACAGGAATATAACAAGGACACTTATTTACTTTGATAATTTCGTTGTGTAAAATTACTGAACCTTTGTTGCCGTGGCAAAATCTCCGCAAAATATGATTGAAGATATGTTGTACCGCAGACAATAACAACTGTCATCCGATTATGGGAACATTGATCAAAGTACATACAGTCGAATCATTCTAAGTCGAATTTTCACGGGATAGAGGCAGTTATGGAAATTCAAGTTAGAGGGTTTCATATATATTTTTTTTGTTGTTTTTTTTTTTGTTGTTGAAAATCCTTTATTTTGGTCTGTAATATTTGCATTGGGCGGCGTAACAGCCCGTTGAGAACCAGAGCCTAGCTTTTTAGCACCTCCACTGTGTTGTGCGCGTTATAATTTTGACACATTTGGAGGGGACCTACTGTTTAATGCCGGTTCTGAACGGCGAATTGCGAAAACTTTTCGTGACAGAAGTACTCCAGGAGGATTGTCAGTCGTTCGCCGGAGGTGGGGCCGTGAAAAATGTTTGTGGTGTTTTTTTTCCTCGACTTTTCCCCTAAACTTCCAATACACGCGGTAAATGCAGCAAGAATGCATCTCAGATTCAGATTCATTTTTCAGATTAAAAGCCGATTATTTGTGTGTGCGCGATGCGAATAGAGATGGCTCTCGACAACGATAATGTTCGCTCGCGATGTTCGCGTGTTTGCAAGCTAATCCTCATTTTTGCTGTGAACTTCCTTTGTATTGGGCGGCGTAACAGCCCGTTGAGAGCCAGAGCCTAGCTTTTTCGCGCCTCCACTGTGTTGTGCGCGTTATAATTTTGTCACATTTGGAGGGGACCTACTGTTTAATGCCGGTTCTGAACGGCGAATTGCGAAAGCTTTTCATGACAGAAGTACTCCAGAAAGGTTGTCAGGCGTTCGCTGGAGGTGGGGCCGTGAAAAATGTTTGTGGTGTTTTTTTTTTTTCCCCGAGCTGGATTCGAACCCGGGTACTCTCGCTCAACAGTCCGACGCACTAACCGATCGAGCCAACGGCGCCCTGTGAACTTCCTTTGCTCTCTCTTTTTTACATAGGTAAACTACAATAAGGGCAACCTCTTGCGCTTTTTCTCCGACGTGTTTGCACTACGAGAATCAATACGAAATTAATGTTCTCGAAATGTGTTCATCGTCTAGGACCCCAATGGGAGAGGCAGATAATGCGAGTGTACGTACTTGCTACAAGTTGCGAGGGGACTTTTTTTTTGTCTGTTTTTTAGCCAAAGAAATAAAACTCGACTTAGAGGTTTTGAAAGGTTTCGACTTAGAGAAATTCGACTGTATGTTCTATAGAATTTTATTTCAAGTAGCCATATAACATTAAACCATGCAGAATACATGCGAGAAAAAACTAGTCTACAATAACAAGGGGAATATTTTCTTTTTGAATGCTGCTGGAGGCAGCAGGAAGACTGCTTCTGCTGGGGGATCGTCTGGAATTGAACCCACACTTTTAGATGGCGGAGAAACTGCTAACTCTGATTTTAAACTTCCATTAACATTTTGTAGTGCCGATGTTTCAAGTGCTTGCAATGTTTCCAAGTAGAGTAATACTGGTAAATTGACGGGGGATTGTAGTTCAATAATTTAGGACGAGGCTTCAATGCTCCACAAAACGTCTAACAAGATGCACTAAAGCAAAGTCTATGCTTCACTGAAAAAGTCATACTTATGGCTGCACATAAAAAATCGGAAGAGATAACACATCACTTTCCAATAATATGCTTCAAATAAGACCAGAAAAGTTTGAAGTAAGAAATGGGAAGGCAAATTTCAGAAATATCTTTTGTTTTGTTGCCGAATATTTTAGAAATGATTGAGAAGGTATATTCGGATATTGCAAACTTATATAATAATTCATTTGGTTTGAGGGAAGGGCTAATTTGTGGCAGACAAATAAGCAAGTCAATTAAGTTATTGATTCAGTTCTTGCCAAATGTGATTCATCATCAAAAGTCTATTATTTAGCTGACCGCGCTTAGATGTAGAAGAAGCGGTGCATTACCCCAAATTATTTCTAAATTCATTAACACTTTCTGGTATTCCATTACTGGAATACTAAAAAACTTTAGATATATAGTGCTGCCTGCGCGAAGCCAGGACGGGTTGCTAGTTAGTAATAAAAAAAAAAGCTCGTAGGTTTTTGCTTAGAAGCTAGTTTTACTTCTTGAAGACAGATCTAAGTATAGACAAACGTTAATAATCCATATATTATCTTTCGTGTCCGGAACTAATTGATCATCTGCGTAGCGGGCCACTAATGGAGAGAACCTAACTCTTTCACGCAACCACTGCTGTGGGCAGTGACACATGTGAAAAAAACGATAGCTATTTTAAATATAAAAAGATAACAGGCGTAGTGTTGGTTTAAAGCTTGTGTTCTTTTTATTTAAGTGAACACTTTCTTTTGACTGTAAAAATTGAAGTAATTTGGTTATCTTTTGGTGTATTTATTATAAGGTCTATAGCAATAGTTCTTTTGCCATTGTTAGAGAATAAGCAAACGTTTTCAAAACAATTCTAAGATCGAAACACCAGAATCTATTTTATGAGTCTTTGGATGTTCGAAATATTGGCGTACACTTTGCTTTAAGTTTGACTGGATATAAACGACCAGTTTTTGAAATCTCTAACCTCGCTTCTATTTTGACAAGCCATAAGCCTTCGATGTATATTTAAAGGTATTAATGTGTTACGAGATGTTACATTTAGTAGGTTTCGATTGCACTACTTATTTCTGTGAGACATGCATTTTTTTAAAATGATGAACATAAAACTTTGGTCTTATATTTTATTTATGACAAATGAAAACAATTCTGTGGCGTCGAATTAAGATATGATGAAAATAGTTTCACTTGTTTTGTCATAATATCTGCAGTACTAGCTTTATTATCTTATATTTAATTTAAAAGAAAATTTAAAGAATGATTTTTCAATACAGTGTTTACTACTTTCTGATTTTCACATTCGTTTCCCGGAAGATTTTAAACTCCTTTTTGAAAGTGAGCGAAAAAACCACAAGTGGGTATTTTTTATAGCCATAGAATTTCATTTATTCTGAACTTTTTATAAAAATATCCTTTCTCACCAGGTTCCTGTTTTCATATAGAACATCGGTCACGTTTTTGCTTTCCAACAAGTTTTTCTATGACGTCACTATCGAGTTAGTTTATTTATGCCCTTCACCAAAGACGATTTCGCATAAAATTCAAATCCAGCCATCACTCGGCAGCACACACATCCGCATAGATAGCAAGTAACTCAATACCAGCTACATTCGCGCAGATAGTAAAATCTCACAGTTCTCCTCCGACTTCCGTCTCATCCCACTCAAATTAGAAATGCGGAAACGTTTACCCTACACATTCAAAACACAGTACGCACTTCTGAAGAGTTCCAATAGCCCAAGAGCACTCTTAAGCCGACATCATATTTACCCAACGGCGGTTGTGGATCTACGATTGGCTGTGGTTACCACAGAGCACAGCACCATCGTAAGCAATCAATCTACTCAAAGATTGAAGTTGTATCTTTATAACTGCCTGTGATAATCTCAAAATTTCGAACGGTAAACACAATTAATTTATACGGCTAAATTCTGTTTCCGGATTCAAGTACGCAATTGTGGCAAAAAAAAGCAATGAACTCGGCAAGTTCATTGCCAATGGGATAGAAGCACCATAACCGAAAAGCCAAATCTCCCAGATGGTGCGAGATTCCTGCAACTGACAGTGCGAAGCCAATTAACGACTCCACCAACAAAAAGCAACAAGTGAAATTCTGTAGTAGCTGTCGTCATCCCCTCAGCACATTGAACTTCTTCAAATCAACGAAAACTGCTGGAAGCTCCTCTTCATTGTGAAGCACAAAATCTGAGGGTCTGCGTTCTGTCAAATTATGGTGTTTCCTAAAACGATATTATGCTGACGACATAACCACTATTTTGAGTGTTGTTTAATGCACAGCTCGTGTGATTACCGTCTGCTGTCTTCTATGACCTTAACGACGTTTGATGGGGATGATTGCTACGAACCCAAATATTATGCTCTCTCTGCGCAATGAGGAAGATAATTAGGTAGCAAAAGGAGACGACTTTTTTTACTTATCAGTTTTTCTATTGCATTAATTTATGCTGACATTCAGATTTTAATATCGGCAAGAATCTATTGTAGGACTCAACACTTTAGCTTAGACATTCCCAGCATGCGCTTGCGGTATATCCGGCCGAGTCAAGCGAAAAATATGTACAGCACGATGCATTCACACCTCACGTCAACAAGTTGAATAGAAACGAGAAATTTCTTTACCTAAAAAAAAAAAAAAACCGTAAACATATTGTGCTCAAAATAGTGTGATTTATTAGACCACAAAAATGGTTTTGCTTTGCCGCAAGTCTTAAAACGGTGTGATCATTGGGCTATAGCAGCACGTGGGGTTTCATATCTTTTCGAAATTGGTATCTAAACTGCTTTATAGCAACTCTTCTAGACTCTAGATTCAAAGCAACTCTCTTAGAATTGATTTAAGTTGAGACAGCCTGCCTGAAAATTCAGTTGCAAGTTTAAGAAATAAGCTAAAGATTAAAGTCTGCAAATCCGGTCGGATAGTCGGATAAAAAATACTAATCGAATATCCGTTATATCTCTAGTTTAAATCAACTTAACAGGAAATCGATATGAAAGTGTTCTGAGGAAAGGCACATAAATACAACCAAAAATGTTTTTGTTTTATTAAACTCTGTTTCTTTCTCCAAAAATAGGCTCCAAATTTTAAAAGATCTTCGTTTATTCTCACTAAAAATTATGTCGCTGCATTGATCTGTATTAGCTAGAATTTTAAATTAAGTGAAAATACTGGATAAATTAACGACATCACTCTTAAGTATTGCGAAAGCGATCTCAGAGTGGATGGCATCAAGGAGAAGAGGTCAACATGTGCTCTCAGTGGTGTGAAAGTCCCACTATTTATAACAGAAAGAGCCTGTTCTGCGTGCGCATTAGCATTTCTCATCATCCTCAATAGCAAGAAAATCAGCGAAAATTTTAACTGAGTGCTATGCATCGAATTACAAACTAATGTAATAACAAAACTTCAATTTCGTCTGGATTATCGGAATCAGAACAGGAATCTGTGAACACGAAATAAATCTTTCTCAATCGAATTCTAAAGCAAAAGATGGTACCTTTAAACCTTCTGACCTCTAGTCCTTCAGAGCTAGAAATGAACAAACGTTTGTAGTGTTAAATCAACGTGTGCAGTTAAACGTACATTTTATCAAACTTATCTTAAAAGTTCAAAGACCATCAATGGACCAAAGGAAAACCTACATCAAATATGTTTCTACAAGCTTATTAACTACTTTGTAAATTTGTAGCTTAAAAGAACATATTTTATGATGACTTTACCCTCTTAAGACAACGTACATCTGACAAGTCACCATCACCATGACAGTTTCTGTAATGACCTCCGCAGCTAATTGAATTGTTTTGCATAAATTTTTATAGAATTTATAAGTTGACCTTTTTCTGTAAGCATACTTCAAATTAATTTTCAAATAGCTAACTGAAGAGATTCTGGCTGCTTGGTACTTCTGGTATCGCCTACGCCTGTAATGAGAATGTGTACATTTGTGATTAGTCCTAAAATATGTTTTCAGCCTCGAATTTTTTGTTTTATTTTAAGCCAATTAAGCTGCTTGTTGGCCTTTATTTTTAGAACCTGAACCTTGCGTCACCAAGATCGCAAGATCCGTATAGATGCGACGGCAATTGTAGACCTTTTCCTGATTGAGCCTCCCACACGATTTTAAAAGTCTTCTAAGAAAATATACTTTTACTAATACTTTTTTTACTGACTGTAGTTAAAGGCTATTTGAGGCTACAAAATATTATTGGATCGAAGATTTTTCTTACACTTTTTCATTCAGAAAATGACTGTTCGGAATGAAAAATAAACTCTCTGTATTTCTAAAGATGATAAAATTCAATTGTTTATGCAGAGCTTTAAAACGATATAATTTTCACTACTTATGACTGAGCGAAGACTTCTGATTGGAAAAATGGGACCAGCAAAAGTTTTTCGCGTGTGGATCTTCAAAAAAAAATATATAAAAACTTCAGAACAGACTTACACCATTGGCCTAGCAAGCGTATACAGAATTTAAAATGAATGTAAAATTGTTACTAAAACTGTTAATAAAATCATAAACTCTTTCCAACACCAAACTCCTCAGTTTATTTTCTATAGTTATACGTCTACACTATCTTTTCTAAATTTTAGTATTGGCGATATATCGTCGTTCATCATGATGGAAGTTTCAGTTTTCTAGAAGCCGTTTAAAAGTTTCAATTGTTTAAACGCCAATTGTTTTCCATCAACGATTCTTTAGCAATCCATGTTCTCCTAAAAGGAAACACGGATACATTCCACAACATACTTCACAATCCGGGTAAGTATACATTATCTCCATTGAACATCATCTCTATAATAACATTTCAATTTGTCAAAAACCAAAAGAAGAAATCGATTCTTTTCAAGTGGGTCAAGCCGGATACACAATGGCAGCTGAAAACATTTCTATCGCCACTTCAAAACCCGCTTTCGGCACATTAGTCTGACAAAACAATTAACTGCCGGGTCTTAACAACGGGCGTTGTTTTTCTTTCCAATCATAAAAAAATTCATAACTATTTTTTGATTTATGAACAATTCTATTCGAAGTAAGACACCACCGGAGAGGGCTACATTTGGTCGTCGGAGGAGTCTTCGTAATCGTAGTCGTCTCAGCAAACCAGTCTGGTAACACGTCACGTCAATCAAGTTACACGTAACTGATTTATGTGTGAGATGGTTTCTTTTTCAGATTAACACAGAAAAAAAGAAGAGGAAACAAACAAAAATCTAAATTCAGAGTGTTAACTGCAACTGGCATCGTTCGGATTCATGGTCAAGGCTGGCGGGGGGAGGCGTTGCTCTCAGCAAAATTTTGTAATAAGTTCCGCTTTTATTTAAGCTGCTGTATTTTTTCCTTAGTGGGTTGTAGTTTATTGCGACAGTCATCTTTCGCAAACTGCAATAAATAGAGTCGACGTCTAACGTGTGTTAAAATTAGACCTCTGCTCACTTGCAGTCAAACCTAAATTAATCATCTCGCAAAGAAGGTTTGGACACCACATTTATTTAGGAGCCCCCAAACAATGGAAAGGCATATGAGTAGTTAATTAGATTTGTAAATACACGCGGCTGACCTCTAGACGGTGAATAGCCTCCGCTGAAAGTGGCCTATTTGTTTGAGACGGGCTTAATTAATGTATCTAAACCTTATATAGTAATTATTCAAAATGTTAGTTTTCTGATTGCGTACCAATGACTAGCATAAACAATAGAAAGAGCCCGGTGAATGGCAGTCAAAGAAAACGATGAATGGAACATGAGTAATTTCTATTTAGACGCATTCTTCAAAATTGAACTTAAATCGCAGATCTGTGAATTAATGGGGCATTAGCAAGATGCACGTGCTAAGAAAGTTGGCAATAAAATCCACGGGGATGCTACGATTCGGAGATGGATGTCAACCGCAGATTAAAGTGCAAATTTTGTTAACTTTGATTGATTCTAAAAAATCAATGAATCAGCTGTAGTGTGAATTTATTCAAATTCAGCCAGGAGTGGCACAAGTTTCTCGAATTTTCAGTAACTAAATCTAGACGAATTAAGAGGTGGACGTCTAAGGTCTTTTGTGAACGGAAAATAAATGTATCAATATCGATGATGAATAAGGTTATTAAGAAGTCTCTCGCAAGAGCGGTTGGTCACGGACCGCAATAGTCTCAAAGACCACTTATTTAACATAGGACTACTCCGTGACCATATTTGAAGGGGCTGTGCTGATGAGGAGGAACGTGGAGGAGACACCCAACACTACCTTTATCACTGCCCCAGCCTTTGTCACTTGAGCGTTAGAAAACGAGGAAGACATTTCTTCTAAGACCTTAATGAGATCAACTCACTACCTGTGAAGAGTCTTTTCAGGTATTTGAGCAAGACTAAATGGACCGGGGGCACAGTAGAATAGGACACCGCGAGTGAGGAGGGGCACACCTTTCCCCCAATGGGTAACACAAGGGGTCCATAGACACCTAAGTGTGGCAGGAAATATTTTTCTGTTAGCACGCCTACCTACCTACCTAACTCTAGAATGCCGATAGTCTCTGCTACTACTGCTGTTCGAATTTGTCGAATATTTTCTGATAAAAATGAATTAATTAATTGCATCATTAAAAAGAAGAAGAAAACTAGGCCTACTTAGATTTTTTCGTTGGATTTGTATGGGTGTGGATGGATGGATGGATGTTAATTTTCTTTATTCAGTAATTTTTTTTCAAAACCGTTCCAAAAACGAGATTTTCCAAATTTAATCCATCGTCCTAAGCTAACAACTTTGTTCTTTGTAGGCGGGGTCCTATATTGCCTTTATGGAAGATTCGGAACATAACTGTTATGTGCACTTGATATTCATATTAAATGTCACATACTTTAACCTTTATTGAATATCTGTGGTTAAGAGGGAGCATAAAGGTTTGAGAGTTCTTATAACAGGGTAGAGAGACATTGTAGTGACCTTAAAATACCACCAGATTGCTGCGTCAACGACAAGTAACAGATGGGTTCCAAAACAAAATAAAAATAAATCAGAACTGTGCTCTGTTTCAAGTTAACATAACTTACAGTGAAACGAATTATTCCCTTCGTAAGAACTCTAAAAAGAAAACTTTCCATCTGAACTACATTCGTTCGCTGCTAGAAATGAATTTCCCTTATCCGCCTTACCTAATCAGTTATCAGCAATTCGGATCAAAACTCCTTTAATGGACTCAGGTTGAATTAACGATACAATTTTCAAAACATGGGTCTTAACGCAGACAATGAAGAACAAAACGATACGAAAAAAAAAAAACATAATTGCAGCCCTGGCGACTGGTACCAAGGATTCCCCAATTACACTTTATTACTAAACAGTTAGGTTCGGTTTTTTGGGAGAAACAAGGAAAAACTTTATCCTTATTATGGTAGGTCCTATTTCGCAAAGGGATTGTGGTTTATCAGGATATAGTCGAAAGGTGCCTCACCCCCCATTTCATCATGCTCCCGATGTATAGCAAGTTTCATATCCTGTTCCTGCAGTGAGATTATATCCATCGTTTGGTGGTTGCGTGTTTGGGTTTCTATTAGGCTATTTTTGTAAAAAAAATTCTTTTTATTTTGGTCGGTTAAATAGTGGAGACACGAATATAAAAAATCAACAGTTGAGAAAATTAATTCAAGGATAAACATGGTAAACATAAGTACTGTGAGTCTGAGAATAACTCTTGTGCGGAACATTTCTTTGAATTTTGAAGTGGCTATTGATGTTATACTTCTTAGCGATTTTATGTATTATAAAGCTCTTCTAGGAGTAATTTCAATTTAATTTCTACAGTAAATGGTTCAAAACCGATCTCATAATTAATCGTGTCTTTAGCGAGCCTATCTTGTAAGAACTTCAAATCAGTTTTAATGGTTATGTATACAGGTTATATCTTTTTCAACAATTGCTGCAGTGTCTCAGTCACGTTTGAAAGTCACACAAGCAGCATTTGATAAATAAGTTGACAAACAAAATTATAATCAGGATGCAACTCCATCTGTATTTTTTATGTTTACGAATAAAGCAACTGAACCCTATTTAGATGGAATTTGGTCAAAGGATCTAATTTCACGTTAAACTTAACTCACTCACTTGCGGAGTTAAGGTTACCCACTGTACCCAATACACGAACAACAATAACTAATCCAAAGGAATTTATGCAAAACCAGTTGAACTCTACCCAAACACAGGATTTTTCCTATTTACTCGGCCTCCTCTCCCGAAATTCATGCCATAGAAAAAATGTCGCGAGCCAGAAAGCACGGGAAATCCTTGTACTGTCAAAATCTCTGCTTTTATTCGTCCGGGCAATGACTTCGGGCTGAGTAAATTATTCTCTAGTCATAGTTCACTTTTCGAGTTCGTCAAACAAAATTGGTGTTTTTTTATTTCGTTTCAAAATTTTTAACAAAAATAAAGGCTTATTTCTTTTTTACAAAAAAAGCCGTTCAAATTCTTAGTACGTACAACTACTCAAGAAAAGACAAAAGATTAGATTTTTCATTAAGAAGTAATTATAAAATGGAAGAATAATGCAAAAAGGTCGTCATCCTGATATTACTAGCTGTTATCTGCGGCATCAGGAGATAAATGCTTATCTAGACTCACTTCGTATTCGCTATGGCAATGTTGTTAAAGTATCTACTATAGGACGTTCATACGAGGGACGACAAGTTAAGGCAATTCAAATTGATTGGCAAGGACGCACCCGAAAGAGAACTACTGAGCACCCTGTACCAAAGGATGTAGTCTTCATTGAAGCTGGAACGCACGCAAGGGAATGGATGACAATCGCTGTGGCATTAAGGTGCATCCAACAATTAACTGAGAAGCATACCCGCAATCAGGCTCTGGAGAAGCTTCGATTCTTTATTGTGCCGGTAGCGAATCCCGACGGATATGAATACACCTACGAGAAGGTACGTGACAAGTGTGCTGTGAAATCGATTGAGTTTATTGTCCTTGCTCTCTTTTTACAGAATCCCATGTGGAGGAAAAATCGTAAACCACATAAGGCTTTGAAAAGTATCGGTACAGACTGTAATCGAAACTATGATTTCCATTGGGAGAGTGGTTCCACGAGACCTAGTCGATCCACGTTTAAGGGAGAGGAGCCATTTTCGGAACCCGAAACTCGAGCTCTGCGGAATGCCATGGAGAAACTTCGGCCAAATATGTTGCTGTTTTTATCGTTGCACTCATATGGACAGGCCATCATGTACCCCTGGGGATATACCAAGTTCGTGCATTTCTTTTTCTTCGTTCTTCGATTATTTAGAGTTTTCGTGAACTGCATTTTGACTTGTTACACGAATGACGTAGTGAGAGTTTGGGGTAGGAAGTCTAACAAGTATTTTTTCGAAGCATGTACAGTGCCGTGCCTGTAATTAGAAACACCTAAAATGAGCAAAAAAGAAAAAAAAGCTGGGCTCTTCTTCTCAACGGGCTTTCTATGTACATGTGTAAAATGATCATTTTCTTAACGGCATAACTTGGTTTCTTTTCACCTTTAAAAAGTGATTTTTGGTTTTTGCTTCCGCGTTTTTTTTCTAACTATGTGCACGGACTATTGCTCATTTGTGAGCTTTCAAATGGCTAAATTGTGGTATTCGATGCAAAGTCTGTAGTAAGTGGAAGTATTATGAATAAGGTGGAAAGTATTATGAAAACAAAATATAATTTTAGGTGTTTCCAATTACATGCACCGCACTGTAGTCTCACACAATATTCCACCTTTCCATTTACTGTCGATTCTTCAACATTTCGACTACTTATAAAAAAAAATCGTAAGAGTGCAACAGAACGCTATACCACCCCTTACTTTTTATTTCTATGACACCTTGAGCCCTTTTATGATTGCCTTCAATAAAGCGAGCATCAATTTTCAAATTTCCGAATATACTAATTCGATAAGTAGTTGCAAAAAACGAATTGCATCGTTAGCTGGATTTAAAACCCACCCACCCAGATGCAGACGCAACCCAATCGATTTGCAAACGGCTGAAGTTCAAAACATGTCCAGCCTCTCATTACATTATGTCATTTATAATTTTCACAAGGTCATGATAGCGCATATCATCTGTCTGTATCTTTTCATTAATTTTATCTCACGTTGAATTAAAATTATATTTTTAATAAATACAATTTCCCTTACAGAGAACTTCCAAGTACATGGCGTGAACACCAAAAACTAGCCGAATGTGGCCGTCGGGCAATCAGTAAAGTGTCTGGTCGTGAATATCGGTGTGGCAGTATATCTGGCATCAGGAATAAAACCTACTCTGGTTCGATTGTTGACTATGCCTATGGTGTGGTTCAAGTACCATTTTCTTTGGTCGTTGAATTGCCGTCGAATGAATTGGGCTTTCAGCCATCACCAGTCCATATACGACCAATTGGAAATGAAGGCTGGATTGGTATTAAGGCAATGTGCAAGAAGGCAATGGAAATCTCTCCTTTCGGTAATAGCCTTAAAGATTAAATTGCGATTCGTGGATCTGTAAAAATGTCTGTCCATTGTTCAAAGTAAATACCGTATGTGATATATTTTTTAATTGTATGCATTTTCCTTTTACTTCTTATAATGTCAGGTAGATTGAATGTCTGCGTTTTAGACTCTGATGAAATGCTGACACATAAGTTTTTCTCAAATTTTAGACAAGGCGACGCGGTCTCGTACTTGTGTTTTTTCAGTGTCACAGTTGAGGATATCGTGTGAAACCCGCAGGACAATATAAGAGGCACAATCTTTCAGAAGCCTGTTAAACTGCTAGCTTACACAAATGACGACGCGTTGTTGTAAACTGCTAGCTTACACAGATGACGTAGCGTTGTTGTGAGATTTTTCAAGTTTCACGGCGATTTTCGATGACAAGCTTGAAGGCATCGAAAAGGAAGCCGCTAAAAAAAGGCCACTCAAGAGTGCAGAAAGAAGTGATTGCTGTTGGATTGACAAAGGGATGATATCGCACACCGGACATGAGACTCGGGTCTACCCAGGACTGTGGTATTGCACAAAGAAAAAGATAAAGGCAAATTGTGCTTCGTAACATTCATCAAAAATGTTGTTTTAAAAAAAAAATCCAAGGAACAAAACGTCTCTTCTCTAAGAACCAAACAAGCTCATATTTAAAACATTTGTTGCCCCTACATTGTTGCTCACAAACTCAACTGGTAACTCATGGCCCTAGAACGGGCAAAAGGGCAACAACTACTGCTGAGATAGCAACCGCGTATTGCCATTACTACGCAGTCGTTGTGGGGTGGAATGTCCTGGAAATGGATGTCAACCTCAAACTTCTCAGCCGCTTTTAGAGACTAGCCTCCATCTGTATCAGCGGTGCAATCAGACCCACACCTGCAGCTGCCCTGAAAATGATCTTTCACCTGCCATCACTGGACCTTTGGCAAACATGCAAACCGACTTACTTTCAAGGCCAATGAATTCTGCAGAGGCACCTGCAACACTGTCGCTAACCGCAGAAAGAGGCATCTTGGCGAACTGGCTGACCCCGGCATGAGCCGAATCCTTGGCTTTGTTAACAACTCCAATTGGGTACAAAAGGTGAGTAGCAGTTTAAAAATCACATTGCTTTTACGATCAGTTGTCAACTGCTTATTTTACATTCATTTACATTTATGAACGCAATGCTTGCAGCAGTTTTAGATTTATGAAGTCATCCAATATCGACTAGAATAAAAATCGACTAAAAAGGAGCCAATGTTTGGCGGGATTTTCTTCATTTTCTGTTCGAGAATTGGCTAACCCAAGTAAATTCATCTAATAAATAATTACAGAATCTAATGCATAAGTACACAAATACATTTTAGAATATATTTACGAGAAAAATTAACATATTACATACAGTATATATTTCTTTTTGTTTGCGGTATAAACTTTAAAACGAATCGTGTGAACATATTTATTCTGCTGTATCCTTTTTCTATTGGAATTAAACACACTTGAAATGGTTGTGTGAGTTTGTTTGAAAAGGAAAATATGAGATGACAGCGTTTGTATGTGTTGTGGTAATAAAATTAAGAAATATTAAATTAAAGGTGGTTTCAAGTTCTTCCTAAAGTAGATGGGATGCGTGCACTACTATTCATCGTCTACAGGTATACGGGGTGCAGCATATTTCTCCCTGAGTTTCTCGTACATCTTCCGATCCTAGAAATCAACCAATAAAAAATAAGAAATTCCTTTGACAGGACGGCTTAAGTTATACCTGTGCATTGACGGACGGTCGAGCAAGCGATAACGCCTTTTTGAAATGCTTATTTTTTACGCAGAGATCTTCTAGCTGAAATTCCGGGTTATCAATAGACTCTTTGAGCGCCAGCATAGCCGCTTGTCGAACCAGGCCCGCAAGGTCAGCGCCTGTGTATCCCTCGGTCTTGGTTGCTAGCTCCACAAAGTCCACGCTGTCATCCAGAACGGGCTTTGTGCGGTTCTAAAAAGAAGGGAAATGAAGAAAACGTCGAAAGAATGGGCTGTAGTTGTACCTTTGTCAAAGCAGTGAAGATTTCTTCACGATCTTGAAGTTCCGGCAGTCCAACATACAGAATTGTGTCCAATCGGCCTGGCCGCAGAATAGCAGGATCTATGATGTCAGGCCTATTGGTGGCAGCCAAGATGTACACGCCTTTACGTTCCTCTACTCCGTCCATTTCGGTCAGCAGTTGATTGACAATACGCGTTCCTGAGCCACTGTCGTTGTTGTCCGATCGCTTTGGACACAACGAATCGAACTCGTCGAAGAATATGACACAGGGAGCGGAGTTGCGTGCACGCTGGAAGCACGCCCTCACTGCCCGCTCGCTCTCGCCAACATACTGAAAAAAAAAGGCGTAATATGAAACATGAAACATCCAATGTTTGGAAGAAGCCAATCTCTTACCATGTTCATCATTTCAGGACCCTTCACTGATATAAAGTTGATACCAGCTTCATTGGCAATCGCCTTGGCAAGTAGAGTTTTACCACAACCAGGTGGACCACAGAGCAGGACTCCTGAAGGCGCAGTGAGTCCCAAGCGGGCAAGTTTTTCCGGGAACTTCACTGGAGCCAAGACAGCCAGTTTAAGTTCCTCTCGAATGTTTTGCAGAGATCCCACATCATTCCAGGTAACGTCCGGAACTGTGATAAATCCTTCACGTTTCGCCGTTGGCTGCACCACTTTGACAGCCTCCTTGAAGTCGTCCAGGGTAATGCAGAAATCGGTATTGTCGGCTACATCTATTGAGGCATTGTCCAGCATGTTTATCATTTCGAAGAGTGTCGGTTCCCGCAGTGGAGCCAGGTCTTTTACTTCTGGGATCTTGTCCACGTCAATTGGCTCCTCCAACACGACTGAACTTTGGCCTGCATCATCAGCATTGTCCGGCGGGTCGTCCTTTCGCGAGGAACTACCCTCTTCAACGTCCATTTTTTCTGGTTCACTTGTGGACCCATTAGCGTCGGTTTTGTTAGCTAACTCGTCGTCTTTGCCCGACGGCGTGGTAGTCGAAGGCACTGACTCGTCATCGGCGTCCTTTGTAGTTTGCACTGCTGGGTCTGCTGCCGGCTCAGAGGTGTCAGCCTTTTGTTTGTTATCGTCTTTCTTTTCATCGGATGAGCCAGAAGTGTCCTTCTGAGAGACATTGGTCTCATCCATTTGTGTTTCATCAACCAGATCCACTATTGTAATGTTTCGTTGGGACTTCATTTGCAGCTCCTTCATTTGCATGGTACACCTACCGAAAGAAAAAAACTGCTACAGAACTGGACGGCATTCAAGAACATCAAACTTACTTCCTCTTCACAGCGATAGTGGCCGCTCGAGAAACCAAGGCCAACATATCCGCGCCCACGTAACCAGGTGTGAGCTCCGCGATTTTGTCAAAATCTATTTTTGGATGAGTCGACAGTCCATCGCAGATGATTGTAAGAATCTCGCGACGTTCCTTTCGATTCGGTATTCCAATGGCTATTTCGTGATCGAATCGTCCGACCCGCCGCAGAGCCGGATCTAGGACATCTGGACGAGTTGTTGCCCCGATCACCAACACGGCTTGGCCTCGCTCATGACTCTTAAGACCGTCCAGGCTACTGATTAGCTGTGACACGATTCGACGCTCCATATCACGCTGTGCATTGGAACGATTCGAGGAGATCGCATCGATTTCATCGATAAACAAGACACATGGTGAACATGCAACCGCCTGCTCAAACACGTCGCGGATCCTCTCCTCCGATTCGCCTGAGACACCTGCTATTAGTTCTGTGGCAGCCACTTCGATCAACACCATCGACAATTGCTGTGGGGATAAAATTTTAGAAAAAACATTAAGTTTAGATTTAATTTGAGATAAAGTCAGACATTTTTACTTTAAACAACCCGCAATTAATTCTTGCACAGAAGGCAATCGAAGAAATTCGTCTCTGGATAGATGTTTGAATTAGAGTAAGAACCGTGGGCTTTTGCATAATAAACACACGTTTGATTGTGTGCTTACTATACACAAGTAATCAACCAGACTGATTTTTGCTATGAGCAACTACTAAATATTTTTTTGTAACCCTAGTACGCACGAGGGACAGGCCCGTTCTGTTCGAATTAGTGTCGGACTTTCAAGTCACTAAATCCACATCTCCTTGACACCATCCCCTCTTGGACCGCTATCGCATTGCTTTATGTAGATGTATCCCAAATGAGACCACATTTCATTTACTTATGCGATGCTTAAAAAATGCTTGCAAAATTAAGCATTCTAATTATAGCACACATTTAAATCCTCGGTTATGTTCTAATGCATTTCCAATTAATAAACAAGGCTAGTTGAATAAAGAGCCAAATATTTACACACTCGATGATGCATCCGTGGAAACAATTTCAGGTTACAACCGCAATGCAAATAGTTTCTTTTTTAGGTTAATCAAAATATTTTACGTCTTGTCGAGTACTTTCATTGATCATGATCATTAGTAGCGTAACAGCCCACGAAGGGCCAGAGCCTAGCTTTTCGCGCCTCCACTGTGTTGTGCGCGTTATAATTTTGACACATGTGAAGGAGACCTACAGTTTATTGCCGGTTCCGAACGGCGAATTGCGAAAGCTTTCCGTGACACAAGTACTCCAGGAGCGTTTTTAGTCGTTCGCTGGAGATGGGGCCGTGAAAATTGTTTGTGGTGTTTTTCCCCGGGCTGTATTCGAACCCGGGTACTCTCGCTTAACAGTTCGACGCACTAACGATTAAGCCACGGCGCCCACGAGTACTTTTATAGCTAGCATTAAATTTTATTAAAAAGGGGGCAAACCACCCCCACCCCAGCTGAGAGAAAAGTGAGGGAAAGGCTTCAGACTTCGGAATTAAGAAGAGATCTTTGAAGAAATTACTTATTTGGTTTGATAGGTTTCTGTAAGAATGTTTTGCAAATATAGAACTAATAGGCTAAAGTCAACTATTGTTATCCTTCCAAAAAAGAATAAGGTAATTAACTATTCTGGCTACAGAACGATTGCTTTAATGAGTTATATACTTAAGATATTTTTAAAAGTGATACAGGTGAGCAGCATAGACGAGTTAAGCTTTATTATGAATAAAGTTAATACGAAAAGTTAGGGTTAAAACAAGTATATACAAAAGGTCGAACACTTCAAAACGTTGAACTCAAAATAATGTTGCAGTGGAAAGAGCACACAACATAGAATATATTGAAATGCAGACCCCTTCAAAGAAATTCAAAATGTTTTGACATCTGCTGAAGGATATTACATATTTCTCAGGATGATAGAATATCAAACAAGGATGTCATGTACGGATGGAAATGCCAAGAGAAATTATCCTATTAATTAACCCTTTCATGACCACATTTTATTCCAAACCAAAGAGCAATTTTTTTGCTAAAATCTGGCTTATGAGGTCTCAACTAAGCCAAATTAAAAAAAAAAATATATAGTCTAGGACGAAAGGATAACGCCATATATAATGTTGTTCCTATGCAACACTGGTCGTCTATATTCGCTAAAATTGCATTATATTCGAAACCATACATTTCAATTGAAAGAGTAACTTTTAATTTTTAAAATACATACAATCGAATTAATTTAAAAAAAAACTTGTGATTTTAAAACAAGTTATGAGATCTGTTGAAATGCAACTTTTTATTAAGATTGCCCTTCACCAAAACCAAAGTAATGGATCCCGAATATAATATTCGTGTTGCACAAACAAATGTCTGATAAAAATAGTTTTAAGCAGGACCTAACACAAATTTCGTTTTATTTGTGCTAATATTTTTTGAGTTGAATGAAAGGGCTAAAAGGGTTGGCATGAAAGGGTTAAAAGGAGAAAGATCGAATACTTGGGGGATGTCATGATGAATACTAAATATCAACGATTCTAGTTTGAGCATGTACGAAAAAGAAGTGTCGGAAGTCAGCGATTCACCTGCTTGTCAAAATTATCAACAATACAGAAAAGTTACAAACAAACAGTAGCATAAATGTGAAAAAAACACCACTGAGACACGCCAGAATTTTATGGATTAAAAAAAAGAACTTTTAATATGCGATTCTTTGGGGTTCGCCCACTAATTGTTATTTTTATAGTTATTGTTTTTCAATGTTTTCACTAACATGTATAAACTGCGCAATTCACACTTTGCGAAATCAACGCCTCGCTTTTGCAAAAGGTTAAGACAGCTTGGACCAGCATTTCAAATATTTTTCTTCAAAATATCATCAGCAAAAAGAAGGGGTTTCCTTCTAAGTACTAATATTTTTTTTTTTTTTTTTGCTTTTAAGATTAGTTGCTTTAGTTTTGGTTAGCCGAAAATGGATGCTTATAAGTTGGAGCTTAATTTCTTTTTAAATAGAGTAGTATTATTACGTTTTCTTTTTGAATTATGACATTTTTATTTTGCAATTGAGGCAAGGCTCGTTATTTAGACAAGTTAAATCGAGTAGACGTAAACAGAGGAAACGTAAATCGAAGGATAACGGAACAGAGTGAATAATTCAGAAGTGAAAACTTACCCCAGCTATAGCACGAGCGAGCAACGTTTTACCACACCCAGACGGTCCATGCAGTAGCAGTCCCCGCGGTGGCATCAGCCCGAGCATAAAGTAAATGTCCGGCTGTTTGATGTGCATTAAAATCTCACACAACTCCTTCAGCACACTCTCCATGCCGCCGATATCTTGGAAATTTTGTCTCGGCTTTATTGGAATCACTTGCTTTTTGTACTTTCGCGGACGCAGCATGGGCAGGAATCCAGCGCTGTCGCCGCCGCCGCCTTCGCTTTCAATTGAGTTTGTACGCACAGGCCTCAAGGGAACCAACGGCGAGAGCCGTACTTTGTCTGTTTGCGAGTTGTCACTCTTGGCGGGCGACTGCGAACCATCTCGCTTGCGTTTTTTTGACGGATTTGGCGTGTTTGCACGCTTTCCTGCATCCCCGTCAGTCGGTGTTTGCCGGTCATCTGCGACTATCTTCCGCATCGTAATCTCGCCGAACTTTACCACATCTGTTTGCGACACAAATATGGGGTGAGAATCTTTCCAACAACGTGTAAGGGACTTACCTTTCGGTTTGCCATTCGTAGCCTTCTCATCATCGGAGCTCTCGTCGCTGCTGATATCGATGAGCTCATTGTTAGCGCTGGCTGGCTGGCTGCTGGTGCACTTCGCCGCTGATTTCTTCGAATAGAGATTTGTAAGCATGTTATTCATGGAATTTGTATCCACCGATGGAGTGTCCTACGGAATAGACAGACTTTCAGACTTAGACTCAAAAACTGTAAAAAGAAACTTACGTCCATAACTTCCAAGTCCGAGCCAGAGCCTGGACTGGGTGGACTAATATCTAGGCCGTAGCTCTGTGATACCACTTTGTAGGCTGTGAAAAAAAGAATACACAGCTGAGTTATTGATGAAAGGACACAAATCACAATTTTGTCACCTTGCTCAACCAGTGAGCGAAACGGGGCCAACTTGCGTCTACTGTACTCTGGGTAGCGCTCTTGTAAGGCTTTGGACATCACACCGACATCCAAATAGGTCTGATGCACATTTTCTTCCAAATACTAGAAAAGAAATATTTTAGTAAATATCAAATTCTCAATGCGTCAGGCGTCAAAAGTGAGCGCCCGCACAGAAGCCAACTGGTGTAACATAACCTAACACGCGAGTTGTTTTACCTGTTTTACACGATTAATTATCAGCGGATCGTAAAGAATTGGTTTTGTCTTCTTCATTATTTGTGATCTATGCGATTGTGTGTTGTGTGCAGAAATTTATGCGGATTCCTTGCAGCTATTTGCGAAATTTTCCCCACAAACGAAGATTCACAGGAACTACAAACAGAATGTAAATCGCAAATGTCGACGGTTTTTGGATTGCAATGGACGTAACGTAATGCCAAATAATCGTGGGCAATTGTTTTCGGAACACACGCACAGACCAAGGGGTAAACTTTTTGATCACTGTTAAAATTGTATGCAAACAAAAACAAATTCACGCGGAAACGAAGAAAGTATTTGTTTGCATGGCTCTCAAGATTATAAAAGAAATGCGGATTTTGGGAAGTTGACAGTTTTATAGATCTCTAGGAAAACGAGGGCGATGCCTGAAATCTGTTCGCAGATAGCATAAATGCAAGGTTTAAAAACAAATCTGTGAAGTAAGGGGCGCTTACACCAGACATATACAAGGTTGTTTAGTGTAGACACTTTTCGACGATCGTACAAACTACCAAAAACTAATTTGTGCAATTGAGCTTACCTGTTGAGTTTTAGAAGAGTGTGTTTGTCTCCCTCCGTCTTGATAAATTCTACTTTGGCAGTTTGTTTATATTGCTCTTTGCTTAAAACATCTTATTTCATGCAAAGCCAAAGGTTACTTCGCTCTGGATTAGATTAGAATAGAACTTTTATTTTCATCATTTAATGATAATGATGTAAATTCAATAAATAAAAACCGAAATAAAACTGAAATATGCAAAAGCACTGTACTCGGCTCTTGGTAAATTTGCATGCACTGATGGTCTTTTAAATCGATGGTTCAGCATCAATATTTCAACGAAAGACGGAACTTCAATTCAGTTTTCCCCTTGTTTGGTGCGAAAGCAATCCGAACCAAGATGATACAGAGCCAATTTAGTCTCCAGTGATTTCCTTTTTATAACATTTCACGAAAAATAATAAAATCTATTTTTTGTCATTAAATCTAGATTGGGTAATATTTTTCTCAACATTTAACGAAAGAAAATCTTTCATTTTTCAATTGCACACTGAACGCGTCCATGTGCTGGCTACCGCCACTGACGTTTCTGTAAAATGCCCCAAATATCATTTGATTACTTGACGTTTATCGCGTAAACATCGGTCTAAATTTGTTTATTTTTTGCCTATTCCCAGTTTATGAATAATTTCACAAAACAAAAATTAACACAGAATGGGTGGCTGCCGATGTACGTTCCGTTCGTGCAAAGTCAACACAATCAAATGCCCCGGAATGCACTTTTTCCGCTATCCCGTGCAGAACAAAGACCGCCTAGCGGTGTGGGTGAAAAATTCAAACTACAAGGCAATAAACGATCTACCTTTCAGTAAAGCTCGAAATAAGGTTGTCTGTGCCTTGCATTTTCGCGACGAATGCTTTATGAACTACTTGAAAGACCGCCTAGTCCCGAATGCAGTGCCCACACTGCTCCGGCTAAGGAATGGCCTGGTGTTGGACTACTCGGAGTCAGCGAATCCGCGGCCAACGACATTGCCGCCTGTCACAGCCAAACATCTGATTCCGCCAGCGGGATTTTTGCCGTTGGGACTCCCTGAGGATTACTTTTCAAGCTCATCGTCAAATATTGAGCTTCTCGACGACCTGGATGCGCCCGAGGATAAAGTGGACGAGGAGCGGGAACCGCCTGCGAAACGCAGTAGAAGCACGCCAATCATACTCAACAAAGGAGTCTACTCTGAGACATCGTCTGCGAGTGGCCAACTCGATGAGCAAAGCACATCGAACGAAGTTTTGGAGTTGGCCGACGACCCACTGGAAGATGAAGTGGAGGAGCAGTTCGGTATTTTGATGGTGGAAAATGCCAAGGGCGAGCTGACGGCCGAGACCATTTCGGGCACGGCGGCGAGCGAAGTCGACGTGACGCTGAATCTGGAAGAGATCGAGTTTCTGCATGAGGAGAAGGACCGCATGGATATGAAGGGCGTTGTGTGTAGAGCGGTATACGAGCAGACGGTAGACGCGTTCGAGGCGGAGGTGTTGGAGCTCAAGCAGAGCTGCGAGACGCAGAAGCTTGAAGCCGAAGTGCGGGAAGCGGAACTGAAGACTGAGCTGGCAGCGGCGAAGGAGAAGGCGAAGGCAGCTGCAGAGAGAGAACAAACAGCTTTGGCGATGGTGAAAAGTCTTCGGGAGAAACTGGAAGCATGCGAAAAACAGAAAAAAGAACAAGCTTCAGTGAGCGCCACACCCAAAGAAGAAACGGCCGTCGCCACTATTCTCACGAGGCAGATAAAGAAGCCACAGCTTTTCAACGGTATCAAACGGTATTTGAGTGCGTCAATGACATCGCTGGTGTGCATGGAGATGTTCGGCGGAGCTGAACGGGCGTGGAAGCCCGCGGAGAAGAGGACTGCGTTGGAGCTCTTGCAGTTGGGAGAGAATGTGTATGACTACTTCACAGATGAATGGAGATTTCGACTGCCACCCAAGAAACTGGTGAAGAAATGGTTGGACGAGGATCACGACGATGAAGAAGAACTTTAGGGGTTTTCGGGGTTGAGAATGTTTAAGTTTAAGGTTATCTCTGTATTCTGTGAAGCAATAAAGCAATAAAATCTTCAAAAAAACATTTTTTGTTCATGGGAGGGCTTTGCTATATCTGAAAAACGAAATATGTATGTTAAATTCTTCTGGATGCCAATATTAGCTAAAACCCTTAGCTGCAGTTCCTGATTTAGGGTAAGGTACCTAGGGCTACAGACCTGCGCCTCCACAAAACGAGGGCCCCGCAACAGACTTCGAAAAAATGAATGTTCACAATTCCTACAAATCTCATATCGGCCAACTGACTGTAGTTGTTTAACTGAAGGATACATGCCAAGCGAAAGATTTCTTACCTTTTTAGCAAACTGCCGCCATACCTACGAGGCCATAGACAACGACTTACCGAAATTTTTAGGTGAACACCAAATGGGCATTTTGGATTGCCGCAGCTAATCATATGACAATGCTGCAAATATGATTAGAAAATACAAAGGAAAGCAGACTTTTATTTTGGAGAAAAACCTTTTATCGGCGTTTGTACCTTGTGTGGTCATTCTTTTAGTTTAGTTGGAATGGCTGCGGCTATTTCTTGTCCATCGGCTGTTCATGGTTCTTTGATTTTGTTCAGAATACAAAATTCTGACCGAAAATTTATCGCAGAAAAGAGGCGGACAATTTTACGTTTTAAAAAAGCTTAGCCAGTTGAAGCTGTGAGTGAGATAATTCGAAAATTAGGACTTGTTTACCTTTATAATTCGAAGTCATGTTTTAGTCTTATTTGCCTTAAACAGTCCGATTACTTACGCAGTCGACTGTGCGTTTTATTACAATTGTCATTGGACCGAATGATGGAATGATTTATCCGTTATTGTTTTATGCATTGGCACCGTTTTTCTATTTCTGTAGACTCAACAATTGTATCAAAGAAAACATTCAATAAATAGCTTTCGAAAGAACCAAGTCTTTTACTTGCCCTCCCTCCAGAAGTTTTACAGTTTTTCAGAAGTGGGATACCGCGTGTACAATTGGAATTAAGCCATAAACAAATTTTTGGATAAACTTTTGTCCATCAAGCAAATTACTTCGTGTTATCGTCAATTGTTCCCTCGTAAAAAGAAAAAAAAATCATAATAAAATGTTTGAAGTGTGGTCTGTGTTCTTGGATTCAGCAACTGTACTCGTGCTTAAGTAAGTGTTAAGATGTCTAAGACTTCAGTGGTACAAAGACCGAATTAAAACTCGCCAGCTCGGATCGGCTTTACATAAGACGATCTGCTTATACATGACAGCTCCAATGAATCCATTCCACAATCCACCGATCAGGAACTTTTAGAAAACAAAGAAGAAAACGAAGAGGATGCAGATGAAGAACTTCGTATGATTTCCAAGAAGAAGGAAAAAAATCGCCAAACTAAAAGACAACTGCGAGAATTTCAATTGGAGGAGGCAGGAACCAGTACCAGGCCCACTGCGGCGTTTTTCAAGGACATAGAAGACTCAATTACAGCGTTTAGTGGCGACGACAACTTACCTGTGCAATGTTGGATGGAACAATTTGAAGAATGCGCCGAAATTCTGGGTTTGGACGAAAGGAATAAATGTCTTTATAGAAAAAGACTGCTAACAGGTACAGCAAGACTATATGTTATTATACCCCGAAGTTGCCAAGATTTGAAAATGTTTTTATTGACTGAGCTTAAAAAAAAACGTAATGAAAGCAGATGTGTATAATGATCTCCAAACCAGAAAGAAGCGACGTGACGAAACTTTACAACAATACGTTCTCGCTATGCAAGGAATTGCTTCTCAAAGCTCCGTTGAAGAGGAAGACATAATTCAATTTATCATCAAAGGCATCTCAGACGTCGAAACTAACAAAACTCTTTTGTACAGCGCCAATACCATAACCGAAAAACAAGCTCTAAGAAAATATGAGAAGCTAAAGAACAATTTCCGCGATGTCTACCCTGATAATAGATCATCGAGAAATTCAAGACAAAATTTGCATGCACGTAATATTCCACCTAGGCGAGCAAATGTCAGCGCACACGTTTCCAACTAAACTGAAAGAGAAGTGTCGTGTTTTAAATGTGGGAAGTTGGGCCACATATCACCAAACTTTACCACCAAGAATTCAGTGATGGCTCTGAATGTAAATGACCGAACAGAAAGCATAGCGGATTGCATGCTTTTCAATAACAGCAACTGTAGTAAGTCAGAAACCACTAATTTTGATGGCCAAGGACCTTCAGAGCTCTAAGCTGAACATGACATGGTCTGTTTGTTCCTAACGTACTTCCTTTTTATAAGCTTTATATATGGAATAGATAAATCTAAAACTGCAGTCAGCACATCCTTTGTATTGATTCTCGGAAGTTCGATTCTTAAAACTATCACTCTACCATAATTCGTTTTCATCTTCACCGCAGAAGTCTTCGCACTTCTAGAAGCCATAAAAACAGCCTTTAAAAGTTGTCGCAAATGAATTTTATCTACAGACAATCTTTTTGTGCACAACGATACAAAATGCTAATAATTTCACCCCATTCGTGACTTCTGACAAAAAATATTGAAGTTACACCTGCCTGATTTGCAATGAGTATCAAGATTTACTTGTACTGTCATTGGACCGCCTTCTTCGCTTCATAAGTTATATGGTCTCTCCGAATAGGATGTCAGTCTTCGAAAGTTTCGAGTTCTAAATGCCTAAGTCTGTGCAAATCCAGTGGGACAGTATCAGCTTATTTCTTTAGTTTGTTTACTAGTTCGATGGCCTGTTGTACGATGGCAATAATTGTTGTAAAAAGTTGCTACCTATTTTGCTTCGTTGTTGAAGTTCTTTGAATTCCTTAGGAATCGTGCTTGAGAAGTTAAGCATCATCGTTTTCCACATTTATTTGCTCACCAAAAGAACAAACAGAGGAAATAATGCCTTGATTTTTCGTTTCCTATTTCCAAACTCAGCCTACCGGTAAATACGAGCTTTATGTCTCTGTGTCTTACAAAAGACCCGTTTAGACGTATAGTAAAAAGCAATTTCATTAAATTAGATCGCACTAAAGCTTGTCAGAAACCTTATGCAATATCACGGTTTATTGTTACGCAATTGTGATCGTAAATGGAAAATTGTATTTATCTTGTGAATTATGGTTTGGTGTTTGAATGTTGCAGCAATTCAGATTTTCAGAACGTAGGTCCTTTGTGTTCAAACAAAAACTACTGCGTTCATCTTTTGAGCTGAATTCTAATGTTGCCTTAATCGGACAATATTAAATAAGTGATTGGTTATATTTGTGTCCAAAAACCGTGCGCATAAACGATTCCAGATTACTTACGCCTGGGTGAAGGACCCACCATCAAATGACATTGACTGCAATTATCTGCATAATGATCACACCTTTTTCTCCAATAGCTCCCACTGGCACTGCAGTAATACCACCTCCATCCTGCCACTTAATTTCTCACTTCAGTGACAGTGAAAATAAAAATCCACTGTCAGGGAACGGAGATTCACTTTCGTTAGAAGCGTAACTAATTGCTTGGCGCATTAAAATATTTAAAATCGTCGCTCTGAATAACATGACAGTGCCAAAGCAACAACTAGAGTGATATAACTGAGAGCAGACTCAATTTTAGTTCCACAAACATTAGAGGACCTTGCGCGAGGCTTAAATTAAAACACTGAAGCTATTTTGAATCACTTTTGAACATGAAGTCGAGTCGGTCGGAGTAAAATATAGTTTTTTTGTGGTTTTCTTTAGTGTTTGTCTGTCTTTTAAGTCTTTTCTAATGTTTGTTCGTTTTTTGGTGCGTTTATTGGTGACACTACTGTTGGTGGAACAAATTTTATGTGATGTGAAAAATGGAAAAAGTTACTGGAAGGATTTAATATTTGGCAACAAGTGGGGTCAGCAGCGCGACTCGAGATGTACGTCTCCTTTTTTTTTATAGATTTATTTAAAAAAAATTCTCTTTGGGCAAAATTCAAGTTTGTAAAACTGATGTGAAAATGGTCTTAAGACATGTTTTGTTAAGAAGCAATTCTTGAAAGGACTAGCGAAAGCAGTGGTGGTGAAAAATATTGTGGCCATATCTGCTACTTGCATACAACAGTTAGTTGGCGTCAATAAATGAAATGTTAAATGCACTAGCGATGCAATTTAGATATTGATTTTGGCAGCTATGTTCTGGAAAATTGGGTGTGTATTCTTGTTATGTGCACGTCTTTAACTAAACGAAGGCTTATGGAGAGCTTTCATTTAAGGGATGGCTCTACGAAACTGTTTTTATTCTTCTGGTTGGTAGATACTATGTCTGTTTGGTGGTAATCGTGTGCGTAATCTTAATCATTGTAAGAGTTTACGATAAGACGATTAAATTAATGTGCTTCGCTCATATTATCATTTTGCTTACACGCTTTGCTACAAAGTGATTGGAAAATAGTTTTCTAAGCCAAGAAAGGCCGGTCTCAAATTGTTTTTTTTTTTCAGACAAAAATAAAACTACAAAGCTTACAGATTTTTGTTAGCACTGCCACTTAACAAACTATTGTATAACTTAACAGTTTGTTGATCAAAACTAATAGAGGCAAACAAGTAAATGGCAATCTATTTTTTTAGATGATTATGATTTGTTATTTGTTCTTAGTTTAAGGTAGTAACGGAAGCATAGGGTTTAGACGTTGAGAAGACTTTTTACTTCCTTGTTAATATGCTCCTTAAGTATTAGGTACTTCGCTGTATTAGCGTACGGTATTGTCATGCCTGATATCACTACAGAGGAGTACGCAACAAATTCATTTGTAAAGTCAATGCACAGATTTCCTCAATCTCAGATTTATTCCCCATTTTTGAGTCCAGCTAACTTGTGGATCTGTAGAAGCTTGAAGTGTTTGAGTCTGTCTCCAACTGCTAGGATTACTGTGAGGTTTACAACCCTTATAATATCAGCTACTTTCCAAACGCTGGCAAAATACTCAAGACTAATTGTTTTATTGGTATTGGTGCTGTGGTTCGGTGGTTAGTGCGTCGGACTGTTAAGCGAGCGTACCAGGGTTGGAATCCATTTATAGAGCTGCCGCTCTCATTCGAATTAACTAAGTCGTCATAAACAGCTTGAAGGTATTCCCTAAGTGGCCAGCAAAAGCAGTAGCATTTGTTTAAATTTTGATCTTATGCTATATACACTTATTACCGCTGCCTGCTGCTTTGTTGGCAGACTGGCTAAAATTACCTTTGCGCACTTCTCCTATTTGCGAAAAACTTCAACTGCAGTTTTCGACTGCCACACTGTTGTCTCATTCACTTACTTACGTGTTTGTTCGGATCAAAGCACAAATATAAAATCCAATAATTTTAATTTGTCGTAAAACTTTTCCGTAAAAAAAGCGCTGTGTATGAAGTGAGTGAACGATATGAGATGTATGCCAAGAAAAAACGACAAAGATTTATGGAGTTCGACTTACGATTTTCGTTCTTAGAACTCGACTGATAACTAATTCAAAAAAAAAAACGTAATTTTCTTTCACTAGTTTTTCAATTGTTCTCTTTTTAAGTTTTGCCGATATTTACGGTGGCTCAAGTGGGTCCGGGGACATGCACAGCACCGTCTGGCGAAATTGGCAATTGCATACCCAGCAAGGACTGTTTAATACGCGGAGGTATTCCTGCAGGACCTTGTGCCGGTGGCTATGGATTGTGTTGCATATGTAGGTTAGCAACTCCTCATCAGAAAACACTTTCATAAAATCATCTTACAGTCATGCAGACTTGCAATGGAAACATCCGGGAAAACTCGACTTATTTCGTCAACCCGAATCACCCAGACGTCTATGACGGTACCGGCAGTTGCCAAGTTACCGTTCACAAGATTCATCCAGACATTTGTCAGCTGAGGTAAGAAAGAAATTGAAGTCTACGACAATTAGTAAATTATATCATCCTAGACTGGATCTGGACCTATTTTCTGTTGCCCAACCGGAACCTGTTAACCACATCTGCAACCAAGACCAGTTACTGATTTCTGGAGGTAGTCCTGCACCAACCATTTGCGGCTCTTCACCCGGGGATCACAGTAAGTCGGACATGCTTTTAAAGACGTAACGAAGATGTCGTATCCCCATTTCAGTGTATGTAGACGCCGGTTTGGGCCAGAGCAATCCGATTGTGATTTCGGTTATCACGAGTGGGACATTTCCAAGACTCTGGCGGATTCGGGTAACGCAGATTCATTGCGGCAGCATCAACCGGGCTGATCAAGGCTGTCTGCAGTATCACACAGGGATAAGCGGCCGCGTGAGAAGTTTCAACTTCAACACAGTCTCTGGACGTCAGCTTTCAAATCAAGATTACAGTATCTGCATTCGAACAGAGCGCAATTTCTGTGGAATTCAGTACACAGCTTGCATGGATCAAGGTAAGACAATAGACCCCACCCTTATATCCCTCTAATTTTTTCTTTCGAAGAGAACAACCGCTCGCGATCGTTCACGTTATCTGGCAATACGAACAATCCCACCATGGCGATGGTTGGCAGTGGAACGACGCAAGTTCAAACGAACACCTGCCCCAACGACTGGCTTCTGATCGGATGCATAAGAGTGGCGGATCGTGTGCCGCCGGCAAATGCCTGCGAGGATCGTGTTTGTGGAGGAACTTTCAACGCTGAAGTTAGCCCGGTCCAGAAGACTGTTCAGAGTGAGCTTAAATGTGGCCTGAGCTGATTACATTACAAAAGTTTATCTATTTGCTTTCGTCTTCAGCTAGCGTTCGTCCCTTCAGGTTGTCCTTCCACACGGACGGCATTGAGGCACCATTGGACATTGACAACCGGGGTTTCTGCCTTGACTATGTCCAGCAGCCATGTACAAATGGATAGCAGAGCTCGGCTTTGTTGATTGATAGCTTGCAGATTTATTTATTACTTGAGTAGTGTGTAAGAAATGTTTTGGTTTTTTATGTTTTTGTTCGTTGATTAAACGTTTTTTGTTTAAAAAAAAAAATAATAATGTTTTTATTACTTTTAAAGCTGATTAACTAATCAAAATTAGTTAAAAATCGTTAGGTTTTCATACAAGTCTCTTAATTTCACGTTTTAAACTTAAAGGAGAAAACGTTTTCGGACGTTTTCAAATTTCTAAAAGGTCCAGCAATGTCCCCAGATGAAGAGAGAATACAGTCTATCCTGTAAGATTTATTAGTCCGTCGAACAAAATGAAAATGCCATGAAAATGGAGGGTAGGAAAACGACATCACTCTAAAGTAATGCGAAAGATGTCTCGAAGTGGATATCTAGGAGACGAAGTCAATATGTAGTTATAGTGGAGTGAAAGTCGCACATTACTTGAAACAGAACGGGCCTGTTCGCACGCATTAGCGTTTCCTATCATCTTCAAAAGCAGACAAATCAAGGTCTACCAATATTAGATTATCTTGGTAATAGCATAAAAAAATCGATTATCACCATTTAGCAAAAGTCTACATACAGTTTCAAGTTTCATTGTATGTCGCATCGTATGTTGACTTTTGTGAAGTGGTGTATATCCTCCTACAGATAAATCAGACACCTGATCAAGTTTGAAATGAATTTTTAACTAGCCAATCGGCAGCTGTGTGGTCTGCGACATTGGCTTTTTTTTTGTCATGCCGACAAACATGTGTTCGTTAAATAACAAATAATTTGAGCAAATTACAAAATCGTTTGACAGTGACAATCGTTTTGTAATTGAAATTGTCAAAATCAAAGCTCCATGATATCGTATTTGAACCAACAACACGTTACCAACTGAAGCCATCATTTAACGCCTGGCTTTTCATACGCTTCAGTAATGAATCTACTTATGTGGAAGTCAGCTATACCTGGCTTCTGCTGGAAGTTTAAATCAAGTCGGAAGACTTTTATGGTCCAACGAATTACTGCGACCGAGTGAGTCTCAACATTTGCCTAAGTGTCAACGTAGGCGACATTAAAGCAAATCATAACAAGAAGCAGAAAAGACTCTAGGAGACCATGTCTCCTCTTGCCGATGACTTGAATTCTTAAGTCAATGAGTCTAAAGTCAAAATGCAGTGTTAACAAACAAGTTCACTTTCGTTTGAAGCATAACTAATTGCTTGAGGCATTAAAACAATGTTTCTTTACGGCAGCAAACAAATTGATGTTAAGTTGACAAAGTCTTATATACGTTTTCTCACTTTACATCACAGACTTTGTTGTTTTGCTAGTCATTAAAGAATATTTTAAAATTATAATTGTTAGCTTGCCTTATGATTCCTGTAGTTTGTGATTGTAGTTTCAGGACCGAATTCAGTAGTTTGGAAACCCTGGGGCAATGAATAATTTCAATACTTCTAAAGCACGCATTTTAGATTCAATAATCATTTTCGGGTACTGCAATATCGTGGTTGTAGCATCGAATCGCTACAAAATGTCACTCCATAAATAAATAGAGCGGTTTCAAGACAACTCATCTGTTGTTAATGGTGCGATGCTTTATTCCGCACGTGTCTATTTGTGTCTTATCAGAAGATTCGATTTTTTAGATTTATCATAAGAAATTGGGATGACATTCAGAATTTAAAATACCGATAACAATATGTAGAATGCCACTTCAAAATAACAAATCATCATCACCTTCTGTGGCCGCGTATTCCACTGACAGGGTCACGGGGACAGGAGCACGCAGGAGAGATCTACAGGAAACCCGATCTTCCACCGCCGACTTTAACCGTCACTTAATGTAAACCTGAATCTTCTGCCAATTGATCTTTTTGCTAAAAGTGTCGCCTTTAAGTGGCCTCTGAAGCTAAAAGAGGCCAACAGTTTCAGGCTCAATTTATCCGGCACGGTAACCTTTTCGACATTAGTAATATCAATACTGATTATCTAATCTACTGATCATGATTTTTCCATAATCCAATTCACAAATTCTCAACAAATTTCCATTTATCGAGGAACCAATAACTTTATTGTCACCTCGAAATTAATAGTACGAACGATAATGGAATATTAGTATTTTATTAGTACACTCGTCTCGAACATATGCTTACAGTTGCAGCTATATAGCATATTTATTTTGTTTGTGAGAGGCATAAAATTTAGACGTGTTTTGCGTGCTCGGCGATTTCAAAATAAAAAAATCAGAGTTTGGGTTTTGAGTTGACATTACCTTAGTGCATAGCAATTTTCTAAATACATAGTTGGAGAAATGCAAACTCAGAATCGATTGACGGTCTCTTGATTTTTATTGTAACGTATAAATATTCTTTGAACATTTTCGAACAGAATTGAAGTATCTCGCGACTGGTTCCTGGAAGAACTGAGCTCCGCAGAAAAAAATCATTTTTGTTTCGTAGTGTATTGCGGCAAGTGTATTGTCCTTACATCCGGCACTGTGTAGTTTTAAGTCGAAGATACATAGTAGATGGTTGTAGATAACAGATAAACGTAGAATCTTCTGAAATCGGTTCATTTGCCATGATCTTAAACTTACCAAATGTTAGGCTTTCGTTAGCGAAGTTTTTTAAGGAAGGAAAACAAATCAAACCAACTTATTTTAAATGGTTCTTACATCTATATTTCTGAAGTAGTATCATAATTCATTTTTAAATTAATAACGTTTTGAAATAATTTTCTTGAATTTAACAAAATTAAAAATATTAAAACAAAACTAACTGTGATGCTGAATTACTTATAATCCATATACAAAATAACAAAATGAGAAACAAAGGATCCCAATAAAAGAAAATCCACATCCAACACTTATGTTTAACAAAAGACGAACTTTAAAGTCTAAAATAATACTTTACAAAGAAAATTAAAACGAAAATAAAAAGAGGGAATCAATTTCGATTAGAAATGTGACATGATTCGTTATTTGTGGATATTTTTGCTTTCGAAATGTTTTTTTTTAGAAATTCTAAAATCTAAAATTCTCAGAGTGTAAAGTGTAAAATTTAAAATCTTGTTGCTGACGATATCACATAGGACATTCGGGAAACGGATGATTACACATGGATGAGAGCGGGTTGGTGCTTAAACAAAGGCACTTGGACCGTTATTAAACATCTGAGATCGCTACTTTTGTTTTGAATTCGTTTCGTCTTCTATTTGATCCATTATGAAATGAGAGTTTGATAGGTCCCGCTGTAGATTATGTTGCAAAAGATGATGATGATTGTTTCTACGCTCGGGTATGGCCCGATATCTAAAACTAGTACGTTTTGATAAGAGCAGCAACATGTTGTTTCTCTTCCTCGGTGAGTCCGTTCTTCAGGGTTCGACGCACTAAAACGAAGAAAAAAAGAAGTTAGAAGAGCTTGAATAAGCTTATGTCAAAATCGGGAAAAAAACGACATAAATATTATTATTTAAAAATTGCAAACAAAGATGTTAGTATGACGACGATTTTTTAAAATTTTATTTGGTCTAAAGGTGATGATATTATTAACAGGTGGTTATGGCTTGGGGTGTCGGTAGATGGAATGAATTTTCGTTTAATTCTCACAAGTAAAGAATAGAATTGAAAATAGCAGCAAGACCAACAGTAGAGCCATGAAGACTTCCGATTTTACATTTTCTGCGTACGTTGTAAAAAGCGAGGCTTAGCGTAAAGTCGAGGGCATATTTCGCAGCATTGCTAAACGAATGTGAACATTTTTTTGATAGAGCTACTGTCTTTACATAATCTTATGTGTTTTCTTCTTATAGCCATTAGTTGCCTGCCATGGAGGATACCAATCATTCAAGGAAATTGATTTCTGAAGTTGTTTTTAACCTCTACGAGTACTCTTGCTTGCTTGTTACTACAAAACAATATTTTTGATGCTTTTTCAAATGATGTTCAACTACAATGTAAATGTATATTCTCATAAGCAACACGCAAGAGTGTTGTAAAGGCTCTTAATGTTGAAGCCTCGGCGTCTTTACCCAATGTTTATATGGAAAACAATAAAGAGGCTCTTAGTATTGTGGTTTTAGCGTTTTCACCCAATGCTTGCCACGTCCTTTCAAATGGTATGTCTTTCCTTCCATAATGCCGCCATTAAACCAGATGATTTTGTTGTAGCTCTCATTTATTTAACCGCCAGTTTGATCTACGACTTACTGCTTTAGAGCACTCTTGCAATTATTGTAGCATAAATAACAACGGAATCATACTTCACAAACATTCTCAAAACAAGAAACACTTAAATAAACGACACATCACTACATTTCATGCAAAAGGAAAGAAATTCACTCGAAAACACTGCTGAAGGGGGGGTTATTAAAAGCCAAACACATTTCTTTTTTTTATAACTAACCACATTCCCGTCTAATTGCTACTTTCTATGGCGAGGGCGCCTTTTCAATTGTGAATCCTTCTCTCGTTCGTGATCTCTTCACTACCCCATCACACAAAATTTGTTTCAATTATTCGGTGCAAAAATCAAATTGATTTAAGCCAATGTTTTGTTTTGTTTTTTTTTTTTTGGCAAATAAACAATTTAAAAAATAAGAAAATCATATTTGTGTAAAAGTAAAACCAGAAAAGAAAAAATTAAATCTAATCTTGCAGAGGGAAGTTCAAAAACCATCGTCAAGAAAAAAGTTGTTTTTTTGTTTTAAATTTTGAATTTGAAAAGCAGATTTAAATTTTTTTTCAACAGGAGTGAAAGAGAAGTTTAAGAGGATCACTCACATGATTTTCGATCGGCATGTCGTGTACGTTTTCTTTCACGCGGTGTTGGTCGGGGTCCTGAAGTTTTTGTTGCTGTCTTAACAAGCGATTCTAAGATTTCGTCATCACCGTCAGTAAAATTGTCGTCGTTGTTTTTGATGATCGGTGATCTGAGATTCTCAGCACGTCTTCGACGCCAAGTTAAAGTACCATCGAGGCTGGCATTACCTGGACTGGGGGTGCCCAAAAGTTCTCTGTTTGGAAGAAAGACTCACGTAATTCTGATTCTGTTTTTTTACGAACAACTGAAAACTTACTTCAATTCGGCATCAGCTCGATCTTCCTTAGTGCGGAATTTTCCAACATCGATGATCATTTTGCCCCTGGTTTTGTTGCGTTCACGGTGATTGGCCTTTTTCTCGATCTGCTGTTGTACACGTTCTCGAGTCGTTCGATATTCCAGCGCGAACTCCGAGACGATTCGGCAGAATTCATTTGGTCTTGATTCAGCCACACTATGCTGTGGCACTCCAAGCCACAAAAGGAACTTTCTGTATCTACAAGATACGTGAAAATAACTTTGAAATGCATGATTGTGATGGGATAGGTCCACTTACCTATTGATAACCCTCCTATGAACGATTTGCAGAATAATTATTCTCTCCGCGCAATCGGCCAAGAAGTCGACTAATTTCTGTTTCAGTTGTGGCGGACAATCGTGCTTGGCAATCAGTTTCAGTCTGTCCCACGATGCCTTACATTCAGTCTCCATTTGGATTAGATTGTGGGCCAAATCAGTGAAGTCGGCTTTAGAGGCACGAGTGATTGGGCCTATTTCTGAATACAAATCAGTGGTGTCCGTGCACGTTTCCATGACCATGTGACACAGGTGATGCAGGAGTGAATGTTTGTGTACGGTGTCTTTTACTTCAGGTACCTGGCGATACAAAATAAAATTTTCCATTATATAATAGAAAGTTAAACAATAACAATTTCCAGCGCTTCATTCGAACCCTCTTTCTCTGTGAATCTCAATTAACTCACCTTGGCTAAGTATTCAATTTGAAAACCTTTGACTGGTGCTCCATTTAAAAAAATTCCCACGGAAAGCAGCGTTGAGAGAATACACTTGAAGGTTCGGTTTTGCCGCAGAAGTTCGATTCCCTGCTTTAAGTCCATTAGTGGTTCCGCTATTTCTTTCTGAATTTTTTAAAATAATCTTTAGAAAACTTGAAAATTTCGTAGAAATATTTCAACACAAACCTCGCTATTTTCAAAATCTAGCCGAAAAGCCCAGAGCTTAAGTCTCGCAGCAAGTTCCGATATCGACGCGAGTGTGAGCAGAAACTGTTCAGCACTGCCAAGCGGAAGTTCCGGATTAGCCATCTAAAAAGAAAATCAATGTCCAGAATTTGTAATATTCGCACAATTTGATGCATCGTCATTACCTGAGCCTCTTGGATCTTGCCACGTTCCTCATCGGTTGGTAACATGTTCAGAAGCTTATCGATGCCTTCTCGCGTGACCACAGTGGCGTCCATCTTCAAAATTGCCGCCTTGATAGCCCGCGGCGGTGGCAACTTAGTCATTGCGATATTTATCGCATTCGACCGCTTATGATCCAGGACGATAATTTCTTTATTTTTATTCATTTCTTGTTGTTTCTGTAAAACGTTTTTTTGATCACATTTTAATATTTGTGCGAGAGAAATTTAACAAAGAGAAACAAAATTCAACTGATTGTAGGGTTTTTCTTTTAGTGCATGTACTGTACTGTGTGTAGACAACATAATAATACTACTAAATTAAATTTAGAGGTGTGTTTGGTTTTGTGCAGGTGTAGGACTAAGTTATGGTTAATTATACTAAAAATGAAAACAAAATACTAAAAAAGACGATAACACAAAAAAAAAACGGGAGATGTTTGTATTTCTTTGTTAGGATTTTCTACTTGACAACATAACAATAACAAACAAACTAAATGAAAGGTGTAACAGAAGAAAATTCAATGAAAAACGAATATTTTCCGGTTTTTTGACTGCACTCACCTCCTGTTAATGTTATTTTTGCGTTAGATGATTTATTTTTTTGATAATATAATAGTTTTTTTTTTGAGTTGCATTATCCAGCAGAACAGTAACGCGTGAGAGTAGCACAAGCAAATTTGTAAAATAAAACATAATATTTTTTTTAATGAGTTAATAGTAGAATGTGTAGAACTGTTAAATATTTGAGAAAAACTTTTATTTATATACTAGTTTTGAATTAGAGGAGTCTTACACACGGTCAATGTTAAAAGATAACCTCACTTTACTCGGTGACTAAATAGTCATCGTCTGTGTGGGCGTTTTATTAGTTTGTTTCGTACTAATTCGGTTATTTCACTTGTAGCTTTATTATATTGTAAACTATAGAACCAGTCTTTGATTTTCTGTATAGATTTTATTAAGTTTCTAAAAAGTTTTTGTAGTAAACAGGAACTTTTTCATTTAAGACTAACACTTCATAAGCCGAAGTTATTAACCTGAACGTGTGCAAGACTTTTTATACACTATTTTTTTTAGCTTTCTGTGAGAAAAAATGTTATTTTTCATCCGTCACCGTTTGAAATACGCACTGTAAACTAAATTCTGTTAAAAAGACTACTCGCTTGGAACGTAGATTGATTAAAGCCTGCTGTTAACTCTGTGAACTAGCAAAAAGTGCAAGTCTTCAACGAACAGATTAAGACTAGTGAAATATTTTATTAATTTGACAACGAACATTTCTGTTTATGATTGGTTTTAACAAAATTCGTTATGCGTTGTGTTTTTCTAGCAGGCTTTGTCTATTGAAAATCCACTGTGTTACATCGTAATGAAGCACAAGTACAAATTTGTGGTTCTAGGCTGGGGAGAGAGATCAAACTCGAACGGTTGAAGCGTAGATAGATGTACAGACAGATTTAAGGCCCCCAATCTCAACCAAGCTCATTTCCAGTCAAACTTATTTTCAATTGAATCGAATTTAATTTCTGAGTTCAAAGTCAATGTAGGCCTATAAATCTCAAATTAGCAACATTCGGCAGGACATCATTCTTAGGAATATTACATTCAATTCAATAGTCCCCTTAGTTTTTGCACATAGTTATTTCAAAATATCTGCAATGTAATTTTGCTCTGTTTGGACGAGACTTGTTCCCTTCTATTGCTATTTTTATTTTTAGCTTGAAACCTAATAAGGTAGATCTAAGCAAACATTTTTTAGGACACCTCATGTATGGTCGTGAAAGAGTTACAAACATTTGTAACATTTTGTAAACACAAAAACGAAATTTGTTAAACTCTGACAAGTTATTTTGGGTTTTTTTTTATTTGAAAATTTATTTTTGATTTGGCTTTGGCAAACACTGTAGAATTACTCTTTCAATTTATTGAGTTGATAGAAGCAGAGCAGCAAGAAGAGATACTACTTCGGGAATCCAAAAAAAAATCTATCAAACTTTCATATTTAAACTGAGCCTAATGTTGTATACATCCAGGGGAGAATGTTCGCTTGCTTTCATAAAAGCTTTTACGGTCTTAAGTCGCCTCGCAAAGAGTGTCAAAAGATACGAATGCGATAGCAAAAAGTAAAACCAAACTGAACTTAAACAAACAACCTCTATCGCTCCCCCTAATAAAACCCAATCTTATCAGCTTTCGTACCTAAGACTCCCGCACACTCTTACAAGCCTCTGCTTCAGATAAAAGCCCGTCAGGTGTGGGAAATTTCAGTGTCTCGCACTTGTAACCGATAAGGAGCGCCTGCCGTAAAACTAATGTAAACAATCAAATCACGACTAATCGAAGCATTGGACTGCAAAGATAACAAATCCAAAACTTGAATATGGGGTGGATTTCTAAGATTTCTATTCAATCCTTTTTTTTTGCTTCAAGAGAAAGTCAGAAAAGATCGAATAGAAAAGGAGAACCCACCTTAGTCATTAAATCTTTGGCTCTTGACTCAAATAGATGCTCAAGTTTTTGCGTATCTACGTTCGATTTTGGTAGCTCATCCCAAATTGTTTTACCAATCGCCACAGGAATCATATCCTCTCGCACCTCCTTCCAGAATAATTTTACCTGCAATAAGACAAAAGGATCATAGCTACATTGAGCAACATACATTTGTCCAACCACTTACCGTTTTCTTGTTCTTCTTAATGGTCGATGAACCGCTGACGTCACCATTGATCGAATTATTTAAACTACTACTATTACTATAGTTTCCCTGATTATAGTTGAACATGGGCGGAACTAAGTTTGTTGGTGGCGGTGGCATATTCATCGGTGGCGGACAAACAATCTGTCCGACCATCATCGGCGGCGGGATACCCTGAGGTGGAGGTGGCGGTGGTATACCACCACCTAGGCCCCTCGGAGCCAGTACATCTTTTTCATCTTCCGAATTCAAATCGGTGAAATCCAAATCGCAGAGGTTCAATGGTCGGGACATGGATTTAACCAGTTCCTCCCAATGGAGCTCATTCTCGGATTTCTTCGGTTCAGCCTTTTTAATTTCTTGATCGACACTAGATGATCTGAAAATAGAAGGCCAATGAATGCGATTAGTTAGACTTTATAAACCCTTAGGTGGTAACGCAAAGTTCAATGTGATATCTAGCTGTAGTGACGTGCTTTTAAAGTTTGTGGTAAATAAGTTATCTACGATTATTTGAGTAGGATTGAGGTGCACATATGGTTACACGGTAATAAATCAATAACCACTCATTTTGACAAGAAAAAAAAAAAACACTTTATCTGATCGAATTAAGCGGCTGTAGTTAAGACCGCTGCGTTTTATTTGAATAAGAGTCTATGAGTAAATTAAAAACCTTGAAAGTTTTTTTTATTCTTGTAGTTTCTTTTAGCTGAGTCCGTGTTCGACCTTGAGTGGTACAGAAGCGGCTGATTTTAGAAAAAGTAAAAGAAATGGTCTTATCGATCCATAATGGCCAGGTGCTTTCAGTTAAATTTTGATATAATGCGTTGTAAAGCTAGCCTACGTCACAGTATCAAATTTTTTCATCGAAGAACAGAAAGAACAGTTCTTTTTAACGAAATTCTAGTCGTTTAAAGTATTTAATATCGTCCTGATGAAGGGGTTAAGGGCAAAGGGTCTGGAGGAACGCTTCATTTGTCTTGTCACTTCTTTTAAATCAAAATCAATTTCTATACTCGACGATTTTTCAGGTAAAATTTGACGTAATGAGGAATAGCGTGTGTGTATCAGAAGTTTTGTTAGCTGACGCAAGAACCCAAACCTACAGCAAAATTCTTTTCCACCATTTTATCATTTCATTCCATCGAAAAAGTTTCAAAAACGGAAAAATTGAAATTCATGCACTCAACATTGGGAGGCTCGACACATTTCGAGTGTTTAAAACCAGACAGACAGAACCTTTCATGCCGATTACCAATTCACTTTTTGATAATACCGATGAGAAAAAGTTTCTTCGACAAAATAAAAAATACGTTTTAAATTCTTAGAACTGATATCTTCGATAGCGGTCTAATCTTTTAGGTTTCGACTATAACTAAAGCATGTGTTGAGTTTTACTTAATCACAACTTTATGAGTGATACATAAATGTATTTGAATTGTATGAACCTGTTTGGGTGATGATAGCAAATAGTAAAGCAAATTTGAATGAAGTGCGAGTGTTAAGCTACATAGAAATTTAAGTAAATATAAAATTTGTATGCTAACACGTTTGTTATTGTACTCGTTGGTTCCGTACTGAGGAAGGCATGGAAATAAAAAAACATAGTATTTAATTAAAATATAATAAGATAATTCAAATTGGTTTATTTAGTAAAGAACAGTATTAAATTAAATCTTAGTTATGATATTTGGAAAACGTATGTTATTGTTTATTTGTGCATGAAATAGCACTTTAAGAACAAACATACATTTACGTATATTTCAAGCAATCAGATGTGAATTCTAGTCAATTTTGAACTGGAATTAGGTTATTTTTTTTTTTAATAAAATTTTAAATATTTTTTTTTAATTGGCTTAGAGATTCTCCTTGGCTTATCATTCAGAAGCAATTCGGTTGTATTTCCAATATCACCTGCCTAAGGGCAACGTTTTTTGTACCCTTTCTATGCTTCTATGAATATATTTGTGCTTTGGCTTGGTGAATAGACCACCCAGACTGTCTGATATCAGACCGTCAGTCTTATTATTTTGGAGGTATGTAAAGTTCAAAGTCTGAAATGTTCGTAAGCGCCGTCGAAAGTAGGAGCTACGAATACATTAAAAACGTTATGCCAACACAGATACTTTCGTTAGATATAAAACTTATCGCCTACAGCTCTAATTTTCCAGCTATTTAAAAGTAGTGTATTTAAGTCTTTTAGATAGCTTTACTAGCCCAAACGAAACAACTCTTCAGGCTAACTGAGAGCCAGATTCCTGGCGTGTGGGCACTACCCAATTAACAAACACCTGATAGTGATGGGCGTCAACGTCATACTTGCCGAATGTGTAATGAGGAGAAACAGCAGAGCACATAATGTGTCACTGTAACTGCTTGGTCAGTACACGTCATCGGCAACTAGGCAGACTTTATTTTGAAGCAGACAATGAACTCAAGTATCTTGTGTGAGCTCTAAGTGGGAGGAACTCACAATAGGGCCAACAATGCTCGCAGTGATTTAGATGACTTTTTCCTGCCTTCTTCTAGACTAATTAAAAATCACTCTAGGGGAACGAGAAACATGAAACTACAAAAAACTTCTGATGGGATCATAATGGATGACAAAGTCGACACCAAAAGATGAAGTGACTCTGTCGACTATAATTTAAACAAATCGATAATTTTGATCATAACATCTTTCTATAAATTTCCGCTTGGCGGACAATTTACAGCGCTGTTAGATTTAGAATTATTCAAAACTTGAAGTAGCCACATTTTGAAAAATACTTTTAATTAAAAGACAGCTTCGGGTATCTGCTGTTTCCCAATGACTTACAAAATGCTTACATCCGCAAGTCAAGACCTTGAATGGACTCTAAGATCACTACAATAGATTTTGGCATAGAAGATTTAACCATAAATGAACCGAGACAACGAAAAACACAACAACGAAAAAGAAATAGAAAAGGGAGACGAAACGGCAGGCGCCCGACGAATGATAGAGTTCTAGTTCCAAGCATACTCAGTGAAGCCAAACCATTGCCATACACAAGCCAACTATACAAACATAACACCTCAGAAGAGGAGATTCTGCGATAAATATTTCCAGGCGTGGTAATCTAAGGCACCATTAGCCACTTTTACTCCTTACAGCTAAAGTGAATAAGCTTCGAGGTAGGAAAGTTGCTTAGTAGCTTCTGTATCTGAAAAAAAACCTCCGACCATCCGTCGTGTGTCTTATTATACCAAAGCCACAAGTGAAAATATATGCAACAAATTTCAAATATTTGACGGCAGTTTGAGGGACCAAACTTGCTGTACCTAAATCAAGTTTAATAAGACTACAACTATGGTATTGTATCAGATAAGACGTGAAGAAAAACTTTACGAGCACAGGAATACGTAGATCAAGGATCAAGGATCAAGGCTGCGGTTAAATCTTCAACCTTGAAAGTGAATATCATTGTTCTTCTGGGGAAGTCTGTAGAAAGGTAAAGCATCTACCTATCTTCTTACTGCTGTACCAGTCGTACTAAGAAATCCGGTCCATTTAAATAAATTGGAAAACTAAAAAATCTAAATAGGTGGCACATCCACCAAAATTCATTGCCCACATTAATTTAAATGTCGGAACCCAAGACTTGTGCTAAGTTGTTGCTTAACATTAAGTAAACGGGAAATGATGGTTCCCTTTACGTATATTCTGAATATTCATGTCGATTTCATCAGCGATATTCAGTCATATATCGCAAACCAGTTTCACTAGCGACTACACCAGTTCATATCATTAACGATAATCGCCGGCTTTCTTCTATGTACAACGCTGCTTTGGTCATTCATTTATTTTTTTATTTGTTTCAGCACGATGTCGAACCTTGATCCTCCTACTCATTTATTACCTTTCACTAGATAACCTCTTATCAGTCTTTAATTGAAAATAATGACAATGTAGCTATTTGCGCTCACTACCGGCCTTATCACTACCGAACTGCAACACATCGAATTCGAGTTCGAAATTGTGATAAGTCGGCCTAAGTGCGATACGCACTTCTAATTTCTTTTTATGGGCCACTCAGCAATAAAAAACCCGAATTATTTCGGCCACTCATCAAGTATAAAAGTTTGAGGCATTCTACTCAGAGTATCAATCGCCTTGCTTAACTGACTTTACTCAGGTTGGTGACGAAAAAGTCAGTCTTGATTTTTATATCTGAGATTAATTTCATTTTTTTCTCATTCTTACAGTTTTTCAAAGAGAAACATAAATAATAACATAAAATGGATGTAAGTTTATTGGACAATATAAAAAAAGTCAATTATTTTAACCAAAAATTTCTTTCAGTTCGCCGCAGCAACAGAAAAAGCAAAGGCCTTCTCCAAGAAGCCCAGCGATGAGATTTTCTTGGAATTCTACGGTCTCTACAAGCAGGCTACGGTTGGCGACATCAACGTCGAGAAACCCAATGCATTAGACCTGAAGGGTAAGGCCAAGTGGGAAGCATGGAACAAGGTTAAGGGACTGTCCCTGGAGGATGCTAAGGCCGCCTACATTAAGACCTATGAGAAGTACGCTCCACAATACGCTTAAAAAACAGTTTAATAGTTTTTACGTATTTAACTATTGCAAACGGACAAAATTTTCTGACTTAGTTTAAAATAAGAGAAGCTCTTAAGTTTAAATAAAATTTAATTACAATACTTTATTATGATTTGAAAAGAAAAATTATTTTTATTACTGTGGAAAAGATTTGACTCTTTGTTAGTATCTGGGTTATATCTCAACCAAAAGGAAAACAAAACGAGCATTGTGGGATTATAAAGTATCATAAAATTACAATCTACTCAATAGAACAAGTCGTCTGACTCGTGTTTGTCGGTTTTGACTCAAAAAAAATGAATTAATCAATTTGGAAACAAAAACCATTCACTTAATTTCCAAATGGAGGAATTCAGATTCTTGCAATATCTCTAGGTAGATGTTTGGACAAGAGCAGGACAGAACAGCTACTCTCTATAAGTAGAGCTAGCATCAGTAGATTATTAGCTGTACTAAGTGACTGCTGGCTTCTTCGGCAACCGCGCCAGAAGTAGGATGACCCCTGCAACGACTTCTGCGAAGGCTGCAGAGATGAGTAGGAGAAGGACGAGCCGCTCCACCTTCTTGGAACATGTCCAGCACTTGTTAGGATTGAGAAATTCTTACAGCAAATTTCTAAATAGAACCAATTGGCCTAAGGCCAATCTACTACAATCTGTGCTACTTTTTGTTATTCAAATCGGCCGGTAGAACATGCCTGTAAACAAGAATTATTTGCAGGTAGCTTCTAGGGAAACGAGTCCGGGTTCGCAACAAACCGGAAGTGTGGCAGTTTAAGGGCCTACGTGAGCTGCGAATCTTTGTGGCATTCACTCCTACCTAAGATCTAAGATGTACATATGGGATATCATTATCATTGATTGAGGTTCCGCTTGATCTACTCATGTGTTTCCCCAATTCCCTAAGCTAGTTGATCCAAGCTACTGATCAAAACTTTTTCGTCCTAAATGGAGTAGTATTTTTAAAAGTTTAGATATACAAAAACTAAATTTGCGTGATTCGTGGGTGTATTATCAATAAAGATGTATCTCAATGAATAACTGGGTCCTTATATATACATTTTTTTTTCATTAAAAAATGGTTTGCACTGTTTTAAAAATATTTTATTATTTTGTTTTGCTATCTTTAATTGCAATATTGTTTGCTACTCTTGCCAACTCAAAACCCAAATTTCAATTTTTTTTAAATAAAAAAGGCGAGCCGCTATCCATTAAACTGGTATGATATTGTAACGCTTCATAATATAGAATTTCTCCAGAATGGATTTGCTGCTTTCTGTTCCTTATTTTCCTAGTGACTATGCATTTCCTTCAATGAGTGTCATTAAAGTGACTAAGATACGATATATCTGGCACTTCAAAAAGCCGAAACTTCAATTATTAGTTCGTTTTTTTATCTAAAAAAAAGGAACTCCTAATCTTTGAAGTGCTTGCGGTACTGGTGGGAAACCGTCAAAGTAATTTTTTTTTATTTTTCATTTATTGCTGGAGATTAGTTTAAGTAAAACTGCAATTGATATGACCTTTGGAAATTTAAACTCCCTCGGGGTGTTATTGCAAGATAATAAACAGTTTAGATTAATGTTTTTATCAGTTCTCGTTACACAGGGTGTTTAAGTTGAGCAACTGGGTTTTAATAGCGCAAATGCCACAACTGCCGAGCTTTCGCATTTCATTTCGGTAATCGAATCACAGTTACATATTGTATCTGGAATCATGTCATCTTGTTTCTTTTTTTTATTTTATGAAACCATTTTGATAAGTTTGATAAAAGTTTCAAAATCGGTCTTACTATATAAAATGCCATGCCACCGGACAACCAGTGTGGGCTACCACACAAAAATTGATCAGTTGCTTCATCTTAGAGGACATGTCCTATGATGAAATGAAAAAAAAAATTACAATAATAATGAAGCTGCTTTTTGAAACTCAATTAATCTTTCTGCGTTTTTGGTTTTCTGATAACTTTTTTCGTTTAGGACCTATACGTGTTTGAAGCTATGAACATGGAGTAGCCACTTCTCAAATAAGATATGAGCCACTGTACATAAGCGTGTTTTACTATAGTCTTCCAATTGACTTTCGTTGTCCTAAAGCCTTTTGAGTTTCCTTAGATTTACATCTAGAAATTCTGTGTATTAAAAACTTAACTTCGTTTCTCAATTTTTGTACTGAAAACGGCTAAATTAATTCTTCTAGGCTACGTTCGGAGTACTACGTACGAACCTCGGAGAGGACCTTCATCAGTTCCTCGAATTCGTCTTTTGGCTCAGAAGCTGTATTCTTTTTTTTCAAATATTTTCTAAAATGTGAGACACACAGTAACTTTAGTTATTGAATGCAATTAGCACCTCTACTGAAAAAAGAACATATTGGTCTCGTTTATTGAGACAAATGCCTGTAACTTATTTGCTTTATAATAAACAACCTAATAACTTAGCCGATTTTGGATATTGGCTTTTGCTTTTTTACAAACAACAAAATGGAATAGTATTGCCTATAGTGATGCAACTTTTCTTATTTAAAAAAAAACTGAAAAAAATTGGGAATGAAGACAACGAATGATTGCAAAAAAGCCAGCACTGCAAAATAGTGCAAAGAATATAAAAGAATGTAAAGACAACGGAACAGATGCAGATGCAAAGATTTCATATATGGATGGAATCCCCTCCAATGATTTCTGCAGAAGCTGCAGAGATGAGGAGGAAGAAGAGACAACAATACATCTTCTAGGAACATGCCCAGCACTCGCACGCACTAGGAAGCGCACTCTAGGTGCATACTTCTTTAAGGAGTTAAGCGAACTCGCTAGCTTGGATGTAAGACGCATCAGCGGCTTCATCTACAGATCCAACTGGGTATAGCCCAGGGGATACTACTAACTTTAGCATCCCAGACAGCAGGACATACTGCTATTCTTCGTAACTCGAAAATCCCATCTCGCACAGACTACCTTCCACCTCAGGAAGATTTCGATAGGAACTATCGAATAAGGATCCCGAACAGAGAGGAATGGGAGGACGACAGTGTGAGAAACCAGGCTGCATTGGTGGTTGGTTAACAACTAATTGCTGAAGCCACAACGGCAGCAAACCAGGCTGCAAGAGGTTGGTTAACAACTAATTGCTTAAGCCACAACAGCAGCAAACCCCAGATGGAGCAATCTTCACTCCTGCCATATTTCTAGGCTAGTGTGGCCTAAATTGGATAGGGGTAGAACAGAGCAGCTGGTTGGTAATCATGCCAAAAGAATGGGAATCCCCTCCAATGATTTCTGCAGAAGCTGCAGAGATGAGGAGGAAGAAGAGACAACAATACATCTTCTAGGAACATGCCCAGCACTCGCACGCACTAGGAAGCGCACTCTAGGTGCATACTTCTTTAAGGAGTTAAGCGAACTCGCTAGCTTGGATGTAAGACGCATCAGCGGCTTCATCTACAGATCCAACTGGGTATAGCCCAGGGGATACTACTAACTTTAGCATCAAACAGGTAGTATGACATGCCTGCTAATATTTTTTGGTTTGGTATATTTGCAGGAAATCTTTAGGCAACGAGTCCGGGGCAAGTGGAAACAATCCGGAGGCGTGACAACACAATGGGCCAACAAATGGCCTACAAATGAGCCTGTGTTATAGCGTTGGCAGTCACAATTACCTAAGACCTAAGACCTACTTGCAATCTTTTAGCTTTATTAATCGCGTGGTAATTACAAAATTTGCCAATGCTTTAATGTGAAGTTAATGAATTCATTCGTGATCTCCTAAACGATTAGGGTTCTGTTTTTATACTTTTGGACACAGATACTATCAACATTTTGAATTGGCAATAACGCTTCGTTATCCAAACGTGCAAGCCTGTCAATATGCAGATGGACAAGTTTTTCGTTCCAAAGGAATAACGAAACCCTTATAGAATCATTTTGGTGTCCGTCCGTCTATCTGTCGACTTTTTTTTACATGTGTTCGAAATTATTTTTTTCCTGACTTTCCTCCATTAAATTTTTCATTGAAATGTCCATGTGTAAGGATTTACAGCTAGATCATGTTCATTTAAATCTGGGTAGCAATTTCACTGTGTATTTCTTGTTTCCGCTCTCCTGCCTCTAAAAATAAAGCCATTGCTTGAATCATCGTGCACAAACGATAACCGCATCGATACGAAGTTCATCAATCACTTAGCCAGGCTTCCAACAACAAATTACCCATATCTTCCCGAGGGTTATTACGTGCAGGTTTTTTTTTGTTTTGCTTTTTACGGCCGATAAGAGATAAAAGAAGGGCTTCTAGATAATCAATTAGTATAAAAACAGCTGCACTCTTGCTAAACAGACATTCATTTCAGTTTTGAAGACTTGCAAGTTGTAGGTAAAAGCACAAAGCGACCTAGAGGCATTCCTTAATAAACTTTTTCTCTTTTCATTTTCAGATTTAAAATAAACACCCAGTCAACATGGTCGACGTAAGTATTAAGCAGAAGATTTCTTCTTCAAGAATTGGATTGAATACCGTCTTCTTTTTTCCAGTTCAACACCGCCTGCGAAAAAGCAAAAGCCTTCACCAAGAAGCCCAGCGATGACATTTTCCTAGAGTTCTACGGTCTGTACAAGCAGGCTACTGCTGGGGACTGCAACATTGCAAAACCCGGTGGTGTTGATCTGAAAGGCAAGGCCAAGTGGGATGCGTGGAACAGCCGCAAGGGAATGTCTCAGGACCAAGCCAAGGCTGCCTATGTACAGTGCTACGAAAAATACGCCCCCACTTATGCTTAAGTCCGGGAAATGTTCGTTTGTTTAGTGCTTTCAGTTGTAGTGAAAATCATATTACATCCAATTAGAAGTTTTTGAAAAAAGAATAAAGACAATTTTGTTATAAAATTGAAAAATAATGTGAATTTGCTTTTTACTTTTCTTTCTGCGATCTTCAGTTTAGCAACTTTTTGTGATTAGTGTCTTGTTCTGTAAGGTGTGAGTGAAGAAATGTATCCACAACATAAAGGGAAGCAGAAAACCAGTAAAGTGTATCGATACCTTAGTACTAGTAGACTTTCTCCTTCTGCAGATAGCTTAAATTTGATTTGAGACATACAGAATGGTATTGGAAAATTTTTCAAGAAAGTTACGAATTTGTTAATCTACGTTTCATCAAAGAATATGATTTTACAAAATTTGTGCAGTTTGTAAGAATATTTCACAAGTGAAAGTTCACGTGTAAATTTTTCTACAAGTTTTATTTCTAAGCAAAAGAACCGAAAAATGTTTTTATGTTGTGAATTACAAATGCATATTTTTACTTCTAACTTGTAGTTTGGTGAAAGAGGTCTCTGCTCTTGTTCACAATTTATAATATTAGATTTACATTTTTCCTATAGGTCGACTTTTATCGGCTCTTGTTAAATCGGACTTCTACTGAACTTTTGCCATTAACTGATTGTCGGAAAACAACAAATGCCTTTCAAAGCCCCATGATTTTAAAATGCAAATCTTTTTCAAGTTTAATACAATAAATTCAATCGCATCTATGATTGAGTTGTGAAAGTAGATTAAAAAATTTATTGTAAAGTATACACTCACTTTGAAGAGCTACATATATCGTCTGGCCCAAATGCTTTATATTTGATTTTTTTTTATTCAAAGGAGTATACACGTAAATCTACATGAAGTGAAAGGTGTACAAGTGCCAAATTGAGAGAGACTCAGAGTATGCAATAAAAGTTGCGTGACCAAGACCAAGAGTCAAAAAATGTATTGGAGTTAGAGGAATTTTCGACTTAGAGGGCGTTCGACTTAAAGGGCTTCGACTCTATTTCGCCTTAAAAACGTAGGAACTTCTTTTTTTTTTTAAATATTGTCCTTATCTTTTCCTATTAAGAAAACAAAAGCTGAAAATGCCATTAATCTGATTGTGTCAGAGCAAAATAATGTATACAAATCATCCTTTTTCGGACGTTAACTTACCTAGTTACCTAACTACTGATTATATTGGTTCATCTTTAATATATTCTGGGATATCCTCATTCGCTTAGCACACAACTTTCTGTCTTCGAGGCATTAAAAATACCAAGATTCGTCCTCTTTTTTATGAAAAATTATTTCTTAGTGCATCGGACTGTTGACCAGTCGTACCCAGACCCAAAGTAATGAAAAAAAAAAAGTTCCTGCTCGTAAATTTAGTTTAATTATTATATTTTTAAACCGAAATAATCAAATGACGAATACTTTTGGGGGGCACTGCATGTACTAAGTGAGCTTATGTCGTAATTAAATTGTTTACATAATCTTATGCGTAATAAGCGATTCTATTTGTCATATCTTGTTGACATTTTTGTTAAACAAAAGTTTATGTTCGTCCAAAAGTTTTATACTTGATTTGAAATCAATTTAAACGACTCTCCTGAAAAGTTGCAAAAACTGACTCACGTCGTTATTCCTTATTGCTACAAATATTAGCTATGCAAAGAATCCAGCAAGACGTTTCTCTCTTTCTAAGCGCCATTTATTCGTTTCGAATTTCAATATCTAACAAATAACTCATTCAAAACTCACCTAGAGATCTCCCCTTTGCTCTTACTCTTAGCGAGTCCTTCTTTGGCTTTGGAAATCAGTCCGGTCATATCGCCGACGATGCGATTCTGAAGCTTATCCTCCTGCGTCGGACTCATCGGCAGATTGCTGAGCTTTGTCGTTAGATCCTTCACCGTGTGATCTCTCTTCAACTGGAGCAGCAACTTCTTCTCCTCGTTATCTGACTCTGTGAAAGGCAAACAATTTCATCAAAACCGCCCATTTCGTATGCCTCCTCGATGGAATGGATCTGTACATTTCCCATCCATCGGGCGCAGTAACTCAAATTGAACTAAAATATTTAACAAAACTCAAAGCGTTAGCTCTTAAAAAAAACAAAAACGACATGAATATGATGCGTGTAGATAGTAACCAGAAGTTTGTGGGTGGAGAAGGACGACAGAAAAGCGCACAACACTCACCTGAGCAGTCCTCATTGATTTTCTTGGCTGCCGCTATGCTGGCTGCCTGCGTTCCGTTACCGTTTGTAAACACTGTTGGCATTTTCCATAAATCCGCCGGTGGCGGTGGTGGTGGCGGCGGAGGCGGTGGCGTCGGTGCGCACACAGGTTCCTTGGGCACAAACGCCTCCGGCACTGCGGGCAATCCGCCCAATTCCGACCCAACCACCGACGGTGGTGGCGATTGTACTTCCTTCAGCCGGTGGTATGGTGACCCACTGGTTATCACATTGCTGCGCATTATCATCGGCTTCGATTGGCCTTCCATGGCATTGTGGCTCTTTGGGCTCAGGACCACATGACTCTTTGGCGTGCTACTCAGCTGAGTATAGAAGTTGTTCAGGCGATTCGCATCGTTCTCAAACTTTTTGTGACTACTGTACGAGAGCGTGTCTAGGTTCTCGGTCTCGTTGCGGTTGATGTTCTTCATGATGCCGTTGATTACGGTAGCATTGCTCTTCATCAGGAGATTCTTCTTGCTGAGGAACTCGGGTGAGCCGTTCTGCCTGCCGTTGCCGGACAGATTCATTTGGCTCGCCTGTCGGTTCCGATCGAAGCCATTTGATATAACCGAGAGGGTCTTTGACGGGCTGTTGTTGTTGGTGATGATGTTATTGTTGATGTTCGTACTGAAGCTATTGTTAGTGGCATTGTTACAGTAATTATTGGCATCGTTTGTTAGAACAAGTGAGTCTGGAGGACTATCGTTGTTTTGTTTCAAATGAACTGGTATGGCGGTTACTAATTGTCCTGGACGGGCGTGTAATTATTTTTTGTTTTTATAAGTTATTTTACAAAAAGAAAACAGAAAAAGAGGAAACAGAGAAAGAAAAAAAAACAAATAATAAACCAATTTTAAAAGCTGTAAATTGTTTTAGGCATTATAGGCATTATTGTTGCATTAGGGCGTAGGAGCAGCAGGGTTTTTCTTTCGATTTCTTTTAACGACAGCGGCCCACAGATATGAGGTTAAGGATGTTGGCTAAAAAGGATTGCGTTTTGAGTGGAGGCAGTTGGGTTGACTTACCTAAGTCGTCACGCTTTTCGAAGGCATTAATGCCGTTTGCGGCTGCTTCTTGTTGCTCTTTGAGGAAGCTTTTTTGCCGTTCAACACGCTCTCGGCGACGACGGAAGCTCGGAGTGATGCTGTTCTCCAGCCGATTGTCTGAAATAGATTGTGTGAGATGAAGTGCAGAAGTCTAAAATGTCATCTGCGTACCTTTTATAAAGCCATTGCCATATTCGTTCGAATTGTTCGAGCTCGAGCTGTCCTCATCCAACGGCGTGCATCTCTTTGGTGATTGAATTATTTTGTTAACAGATGGACTAGTGCCTGTACTATGCCGGCGGGATTTCCGACGCTCCGCAGCGTCTGTACTGGCGCGGTATCGTAACGTCTTCCGCAAAGAGTTGTCCGGCAGACGAATACCATCAGCTTCACCGTCTTCAAATCTAAGAAAATGAAACAGGAAGTCACTCATCACATTCATCCTTGTCTTCATTGTCGTTAGATACTCACTTGAGGACAGCTTCATAGAGTTGTAGCTGGTCCAGGAGATCCAAATCAGTGCCAGGCCTTGACATGTACCGCTGGATGACGCCCTCCATGCCCTGCTGCTCCAAGAGATCACTTTCGTCGTAGAAGCTATCCTGATCGTTGAGTCCGGCCAGGGTTTTGTTTATGAGCGATGTCGCGTAAATCAGCAGTTCAGTGTCCGCGTTGTCATAATCTTTTAGAAGCCTGCAAGAAATGAAGGTCGTTAGCGTATTAACGTGCTCCTCCTACAAGTCGGCTAACAGGCAAACGCCTTTAAGCCTAACGGTATGCAATTGTAACTTACTTCATGATATTTGACCAGGGTAGCGTACCGCGATCGCTATCCACCGCATGTATGGCATTTACCAGTAGATAGCAGTTGCTCTCCACATACTCGACGAATACCAGCAGTAATTTTAGCGCGGTCTTCACCACCAACCTATACTTAGAGGCTATTAGTGAATACAGCCATTGCATGGTCGGTTCGTGCTTCATGACACCGTTCATTCCGTCAACGTACAACATAACCTGTCGATTGTGAATAAATCAAAATGATAAATACTCTCAAGTGTTTAATGGACGATTTATTAGGCCAGTTTGTTGATAAATTGTTAAGACCACTAATTCGTCTGACAGAGGAGAAATCCTTACCTGTCCCAGGGCACGTAATATGTAGTTCTGGTAATTTTGATCAGCTCCATTACCGACACGTACCAAGCAATTGAGACCGCCAAGCGCGACAAACGCGTGCACCAGATCTTTATCCTCCTGGAAGACTTGCTTCAGCGAGAACAGCGCTCGGCGGAGGTCACTTCCTTCCGATGTGAGGAGTTTTTCTAAAAGAAAATAATTGAGAAGAAATTAGTTGCAATGACCATTTGATAAGTTGAAGTTACTTTTGTAACTATTTAAAATGTCGGTTATTCAAAGTTGCGATAAACATTTTATAGCATACTCTTGGGCAAGAAATTGATTTATGTTTGGAGTATGACGTTTTAAAAGGTGCAAGTGGAATATAATCAACTCGTCCCAAAAACTACATGAGCTGTTTAAGCTGATTAAAGCAATCTGTAAAAAGATAGCTTATCAGAGACTGTAGCGTATAGCTCGATTTAATTTGTTAGAAGTCCGTTTATGCGGAAGTTATGTCCTATAGAAACTGGCCTATTACTAAGCCACATCTATAATTCTTCAGATTTCAAATTTAGTTGAGAGCCATATATGTTACACATATAGAAAAGTATATTGTAGAAACTAACAAAATTATATTGTAGAAAATGAGTCCAAGTAAAATGAAGAAACTATGCAAATTCAGAATTTAATAAAATTATCTGGTTGAAAAGTAAACGGCGGGCCATCTAGTGGTTTCATTTTCATCATAAGTTCTTTTGATATTGACAGCTGTTTCCGCGTACCGAAATGAATCGCATTATGCTTGAACAACATTGAAAGATATTGAAAACTTATTTTGAATGTGAGTGCTGTGTACCCCCAACAATACGATTTTGGAAAGAAGTTTCGAAGGCTGCATTTTCATCTCGGCGGCTTCGTTAACAAACTAAATTGCCGCATCTTGGATTCGGGAAGCCGTACGTTATTGCCGAGAAACTAATACATCGATAGTGAGTGACAGATTATGGAGTAATGGTTACATTGGACCATTTTTCTTCCAAAATGAGGCTGGGAACAACGTTTCGGCCAACGGTGGACATTACACAGCCTTGTTAGCCAACTTTTTTTATTGCAATTAATAGCATAGATTTGGACGAGCTCTGGTTGATGTTGGATGGAGCGCCATAGCACAAACTCCATGCCGCAACCGATCTTTTGCACACAAAATTACCAAATATTGTTGTCTTGGCTATGCCAATTGGCCATCGGAGTTGCGATGCGATCCCTTTTTTGTGGGGAATCATGGATGTGAATGTTATGCCAACAAGCTGAGACATTAAAACACTTAAAGTCAATATCATTAAAGCAGTCTGTGAGTTACGCCCAAAAACCATCAACAAGGTCTTTGAAAATTGGAGTAAAGAAATGTGCCTCTGTAAGGCCAGCCGAAGCAGCCACTTGGATGACGTTGTGTTTTATAATTAATGGGAAGGTCTGCTCTTACTAATAAAGCGAAAGAAATTTAACTCTGTTCATTTTATAGCATTTTAAAGAGAAATTTATATACTGCCCATCCTGCAGTTTAAAATTGGGATTAGGATTGTGGGTGAATGGGCTGATGCCCACTCAATCATGTCCAGCTAGAAACACAAAACGAGGCCCCACTTCTAGCAAACGATCAATAATCTTTCAAGAGAATTAGGAAAGAAAAACAAAATATTCCGCATGGGTTATAAATTGGGAACACCCAATAGTTGAGAGATGAATTAAGAATTACAGACAACGATAATGTGATACTAATAAAATCACGCTTTTATATCAAATGGAACAGATTTAAAAAATAAATTCGCTCATGATCCATTTGATGATAAACGCAAAGTTTGAAGAAGAAATAAGTAAAAGAAGACTTCCAGATTTGTTGTGAAATTAATTTTACACAAAAACATCCAAAAATGTTGCAGTCATTCACTTTCTTAATCAACATGGTAGATCTGTTAAGTCACTACATTGGATTTGAATTAGCAGTTTAACGAAATACCAACAAAAATAGCTACAGTCAGTCCCAAACGTAAGTACGAAAGGTTTGTGCTCATGAAAATAAAAACAAGCTCAAAATACATTCCGGGAAAATTTTTTTGCGATTTTTCGATTTTTTTATTCGAAAATTTCATAGCTTCTCAAAAATTACAACGATCGGACCATAACTATAAAATGTAAGTACGCAGTATATAATTTACTACATAATTCTACACTGTATAAATGAAATTAATATTTCATGGGAAAGTCTTATGGTTATAAAACAGTCAAACAAAAAGACATCGAATTTACCAAATTTTACAGCTTTTATGACTTTGGACACAGCGTTTTTCAAGACATCTTCCGATTCTGTTGTATGCTTATTCTGATATTTCGGTCCAAATATTTTGAAAGATTGCCAATTACATACATTTTAATTGGTAAACTATTTTAGAATGCTGCAAAAAACTGGCTGTTTGGTGTGCTTTATGGGTTGGTGAAATAATTAGTTCATGGTGGAATAACTGGTCCGTATTTTATTTAGCGATGAAGTTTTTTTTTTTTTGTTGAATGGACACGTCAATAAACAAAACTGCCGTATTTGGAGTGATGAAATTCCTCAAGTGTCCACAAAAACTGGCTGTTTGGTGTGCTTTCTGGGTTGGTGAAATAACTAGTTCATGGTGGAATAACTGGTCCGTACATTCTGAAGGAAACGTTTAGTAACTGCATAGTCTCAATTTACAGACCCGTGAATTGGCCAAAAAGATTTAACGATTTAACGCTGCTTGACCTGTAACCTTAGATGGGCACTTGGAGGACAATATTCGCCACATTATTGCCGATATACGGCCACAAATGTTGGAAAAAGGCATCGAAAATTGGAGATTAGATTATTTTCGTGCTAACAGTGGCGGTCATCCGTCAGAAATGATATTTAAATTATAATGCCAGAAGAATATCTTTCGAGTAAAGTAAATTGCATATCAATTGCAAAATCAATCAAAAAAAAGCATCTTTGTTCTATTCCATTTCAAAGATCTATACCACTAAAAAAACACCCCATATAGCCTTGCGAGTACAAAGCGCTTTTCATGGTGCTTACTTACTTTTGTGACTGACTGTATGTTTCCGTATAGGGTAAAGCTTGTAAATCGACACCAACATTTTTAGTACCTAATCGAAAACATAAGCTATTTTAGCCTCAAACGACCGAATCCATCCCCACCAGAGATCCCCGTTCACATGCTTAAATGTTCTTTTGCATATGTACGCGCCGATAGCCACGTAAGATCTCCCAATTTCCCAGACAAGGCTCCCACAGCAGCCATCGGGGAGGCCATTCAATGCACCGTTACTCCCTACCGCTGTGGCCTCTAACCCCATAAATTTATTCCTCGGTCTCTTTGCCCCCTTGAAATTCACAATTCCACAGAGCAATCTTCCGCGTTGCACGGCCACCAAATAAATTAGAACTCGAATACGAGTCTTCCTCCCCAACTCACCCAACACCCACCGACAATCGGGCTCACGAAATAGGTCTAAAGTTCATGGATGTCAAATTAGAAGAGGTGCTCGACACTCCCATGATGAGCAAATTACACAGTTCGAGAGAGAAAATCTCTCCGGAAGGGACTGAGAACATCGCATATTTGTCTGTTCCGTCGGCAACACAACTCAACTGCTAGCCCTCCCTCCCGCTGTACCTGAACTTGACCATTTATCTGGAGATGCACTAGAGAACTATCCAACAAACGTGAAAAAATAGGAAAGAAAAAACGTTTCGCTGGATGATAGCTCAATCTGGTCATTACTCAAATCAACGAGTGCAAAGCACAGACAGGCGAACCTGGTGCAGAGCTACCATTAGCCCCCGAGTGGCCACTGTACGAAGGCAGGTTAAAGTAACCCACTCACACACTCAGAGACACACGAGTACGGGCAGTTTAAGGAAATTAGGTCTCATTTGCGATACACAAGCTCAAAACACGGTCTTAAATCTGCCAGGCGAAATGACTAGGTAAACGTTTTATTAATAGTCACTAAAGTGGCATCATTACCGCTGTGCTCGCTCTCTCCCTCCTCCCTGGCTTCTCTAAAGCCTTCCACTCTTTTTCTGGCTTAGACTTTGTTTTTGTTGTACTTCACCGTCGCTTCTTCTTTGTTCGCCCGCTGTGGCTGTGTGTTCAGCGGGTTTAAACACCGGTAGCTCTTCATTTGAAAGTTGTATCTGTTAGGAGCGTGTTCTTTTGTTGCACAGGAAAAACAATGCACTTAAAACCGTTCCGTAGCCAATGAACTTTCTATGGGAAGAAAAACTATAAAAACTCATATCTGTCAGATACGAAAATAACATCAATAAACCGGTATCTTTTGGCGTGAATCACCATCAAGAGCATTTAAAGCGCGAAGCGAATTCGAGTCAAGGACAAACGTTACACAGCTTACCACACTGCGACTGCCTCATAAAATCAAAGTCAATGCTGGATTGATGTTCAAATAAAAATGAATTTGTTATTCTATTCCGGGCATGATAGCGGAGTGCTTAGTTATAGTTACTTACCGATAATTGCATGAACTCGTACGCTGAGCTGGGTTCGAACCACCAACGAGTTTTTACGGCTGAAAAGATACAAAGAAATCTTATGGATTAGTGCGGGGGAAAGATATAAACGGATGGAGGGATATGTATAATAATAAAATTTGATGTATTGCATCTCGTTTGTTTGATGAGTAATTATCGGCGCGGCGGCGTTGGAATAAAGTCAATTTGTTAAGCTAAAGTTCATTAATTTTCAGCGGCAGCGAGTAATGGCTCTTAACTGGGTCTACAATTGGCTTTGTTTTGAAAGGAAAGCATGCACTAATTGAATTCAGACAAGTTTGGGTGCAGCTAAACGACATAAGACACGCAGGGCGGATGAGCTCAAAACATGAAAAACTTGAGTTTTCTTATGGTAGTTCTAGTTTATGTCTTAGTCTCTTATATAAAAGTCACCTCCTTTCCAAATCTTGGCCCATTTGCTTAGATGAAATTTAAGTCTATGGGAAAAAGACTTTTGGACTTTTGGAGGATTATTTCATAAAACACCTTTAAGAGTTCTCTGCACACCTAAAATCTTCAGAATGGAGATACTACATTCATGTATTTTTTACAGTCTTTAGGCTACAACAATGCATAAGCTGGGATCAGTTATCAAGCTCACTCTCTTTTTTCATGGTGCTAAAAAGTCAGTTTTATGAGACACAAGTGAAGCCAACATCAAAATTACTTAAAACAACACATTTCCAAAAACAACAACCACGATACAGATAAAAAGTTATTTATTTACGTTTGCCATTTGCGATTGTCGGTCGCTTAGTGAACAATGCGTTTAAGTTATTAAAACTTACTACAAAATTTGTGATTCAAAATCATTGCTGCTTTATTTTTATAGCGATACACTTCTGATGAATACTTTATTTCATTTGGACTTTCCGAGATAATTCGCAGCATGCGATTGGGAGATGCCAATTGGAAGGCGCTTTTAGTATATTCGGCGTAGTATTGCCGAATGATACCCGATTTTTTTTCCCATCGATTGAGATGATGACTTGGACGATATGTAGTTCCAACAAAGTTTAATTAAAGTTTAATTTAGCAATGACATAGGTAAAATATTTGGAAATTCAAAGATAGATTTTCGATTCAGAGATATTTCGCTATCTGAAATTGTCAAATGTTGTTTATTATCGGACTTGTCAGACTTTGTCCTCATATCTAACATTTTAAATTTTCAAACTTTGAACTCTCAATAATTCGAACTGCTATAATTCGAAAATCTCTGTAAATAGAAGCATTTTCACAGTCCTGTGAAAAAAACTAAACTCTAAATCGAAGAAAATCTGTTCAGTTTGGTTCTATTGTTAATTCGAATTTATTTTTGTTTAAAACAACATAAAAACCTCCACAATTCGAAAATGATGGCTTATTTACCTCTATAACACGAAGTCAAGTTAACTTTTTTTTTCTTCAACAACCTTTGGTTAAAATGCGTACGTGACGAAAGTGAGTAATATTCTTTTCCTAAGACCTCTCTAATTTTCTGGTCCCATGAAATCCGCATTATCTAGAATTTACTGTATTACGTTTTAAGAAATTATTCTAGGGTAAAGCAATAAGTACTTGATTTTTGTTCTCACAATTCGAATTATAATCTGCATTGTAGAAAAACATATTATTTCAATAATTTGGCTCATTTTGCATAAAATAACCTAAAGTGATGAATTATTTTACTCAAGACTTAAATTGCTATGCTATTCACAGTTTCTGTGAATAGGGATTTTTTTGTCGAGAAAAAAAGATGCAAAATGTCTGTTGTTATGGGATTTAGAAAGATCGACCTTACATTCACAAAAAGGGGGATAGAGATTTAAATTCTGTGATCGTATTTCTCGAAAAAGTAAAACCTGCAACCACTCCCCTAAGTTTAATCTCACCACAAGTTGTTAATATGTTTGCCACTCTATAAATGTTCAATAACTCACGCGTGAGAAGCTATCAAAAATAAAAAACGCCAGCTCATACACATATGTCTCCCGCAAAATAGTTCCATATTCTCATAAACCATGACCATTCAATTGGTATCTCTTCCATCGAAATATGTACCTCAACCACAGCCTTAAACTAAAACCATTTGTGCTTCAAATTCCTTATCTTCATTCTTGTGACTGCGAAACATCAAAGCCTACTACTGCAACAAAATTATGAATGACTCAACCACGCAACGTTGATTTACACCGCCGATAAGAACCGCACCATAAAGACAAAGCCATCTGACGTTTGCTTTTGTATCACGTAACTAATTTGCATAAATAAATCGCCGACGAAAGGGTTACAGACTCAAACTCAAACCTCAAGAGTCTTACTCACTCGACTGCAATGTGTCAAGCTTGCAAAACTATCCACCGGGCGGGAGAAGCTGAATCGACGGCGGCATTGGGATCACCGCAATTCCGGGGAACGACGACAATTACATGTCACTTGATGTGAGATTTTTCTTTTGGCCTCATGTTCAAGAGACTTGACACTCGAATGTCTTTGTACGCCCTGAGGGCAACTCGAGAGTGGAGCGGGATAAGCGAGCCACGAAAGGCGGCCGTCAAGTACCGGTTTTGATGGATTCGATGAAATCTGCAGAGGGTTGCTGACTGACAACTTAATTATAGGCGCGTTGGGTATGGTGGCGAGTGAAATCGAACTTTCAAAATTTTATTGATGAGTTAGGGACATCGCCGACATTGGAGATGGTTTTTTGGGTCGTGAAGTGAGAAAAGTTTAAGGATTTGACAAAAGAGTTTGCTGGAAAACATTTGCACTGTCAGTCGCATATGGTTTTTGAACATAGCCTCAGAGCCAAAATAAAAAATGTTTGTAAAAAAACAGACATTCGAACATTGGGACGGTTGTTCAATTTTGGGTCAAACAGCAGACAAGTCCAGGACATGCACAAAGTGCAAATGTTTTCTTCAAATGTCGGCCAGTGTCGCAGCTTCATTAATTTCACGTACTCGGATTAAGCACTAGTAAGCAGCTGAGCTTATTTATCGACTGAAAGGAGTACATTTGTTTTTGGTCTTTCAAATATTCACCACAAAGAACTCGACTTTCATTTGGAAGAGAAGATTAAAGAGCTGTTTGATAATTCACTGGTTGAATTTGCCACGCAGCAAATTTAAGGGCAGTACTGCTCGCATCATGGTTTATATTGTTATATCGCTCCCTAACAGAAAAAAAAAGAATCCAGAGGTAATTGTTATTTGGCACAGATCAGCAGCGGTTTTACCCTAATTACTTTTAATGAACATTTTTTATAAAGTACAGGCTTTTCTCAGACAATTGCACACTCATTACACTAAAGTAATGACTTCCTTTATCAATTTATGGTTGAATTTTGCTTTGTTTTTAGTTATTTTATAAATGTGCTTCCAATTTGTAATTAATAGTTCATTTTCCCACTGACAACAGAATTATTTGTTCTGAGAACGCAGAACACAAAGTCAATGGTAATTATATCAGCGAATAGCTTAGTAAATTGCAAAACGTTTCCGCGAAAAACAACCGTAACTGACTCTATTTTCGAACAACAGACTTGCCCTTGGGCCACTTAAGAACAATCAGACACCTCATCCGACGTCTGCCTCATCGAGTCTCAAACTCTACCCGAGTTCAATGTTTGTTTTCATAAAGCTTTCTTAATATCCACTCGCCCTCACTCATAAAATTTCTCTCTCAGTCGCCTTAAACTTTGGAAAGCCGATGCACTTCATCCGTCTACGTCGGCGTTTAGTTTCCGTAGGCATGCCATGTTTGCGGCGCAATGCAGAGCACATGATTCTTTTAGTAGGTTTCTGGGGCACTCAATGGCCTTCCTGCATCGATGCGTGTTCATATTAAAACAGTGGGTGCTCCGACAGCTTCGTCGGCCTCTTTCCCTGGACTTATTGTAAGCAAAATAACAACAACAAGAAGTGTTCTTTAATTGAATTTCGCAGAGCACTTTGCATTGGTGCACAACACACATATGTGATTATTGTGCAACCTAAACTGTGACGTAGATGTGAGAAGCGAATACATTGCTGCTCTCGTTTCAGGTTCATGAACACAAACTTTGTTTTCATAGTAAAGACTTGTGACACAGACCAGTTATAATTTTTAGTAGCAAAAAAAAGGAACGTCCAAGTCTACTGAGTCGTAGTTAAGACTGATGCTTAAGACCTTAATGACCATTTGTTGTTAATCTTATCTTGTACCCGAAAGTATGATTTGACAATATTCATTGCTAAAAAGAATAGGAAATAAATCACGCCGATTTTTTGCAGTGCAGAACATTTCAAAGGGAGTTCAGTAATAGTTGGTATATTGGCTGAGAGTTCTATTTTAGTCCGGATTGAGCTATAATTATGTTTTTGATATGATTTGTGTTTGATTTTAATGGGTTGAGTAGAAAACATGGCATTATTCTATGATCCTTCCATACGGTCACGCTGCCACAATTCAGGTTAGTTTAGTTTAGCACAGACTTGTGCAGACACTGTGCTGTGGGAATCATATCCGTGGTACAAAAATACTCCGTCAGACTGTTTTCTGAAATGCCGTGAGTAAGCCTATCGATATCATATCTCTGGTCTGGTATAACATTTAGGTTGCTTTAAATTGATTGACGCTCAATCCTTAAAAAATATGGCTGCTTCACTTCACTATTAAAGAGATCGCTGTCAATTTGTTCTTCTAAAGTTAGAAAATCTAAAGTCTGATATTTGAGAGCAAATTCTTAACACCTCAATTGCAGTGACTATAGGATTATTTTTGGTTCCGCTTGCGCAGAGGGGGTTTTAAGGTGAAGACTAAACGACGAACTCTACAAGCTGTACAACCACATCAATCTAGCCGAACAAATTCGAGTATTTCTTAAATGGATAGTAGGTCATGGAGAGCGAATGGACACTAACGCTAAAGTCTTCGAGTCCAGTCCCGAGATACAATGCGGCAAAGGAAGAGCTCGCTTCCGATGGTGTAAACAGCTACATGGATAGAGACCTCAATCACAAATGAGGCGCTTATCCCAAGACCATGCCAGATGGTGACATGACGAGACATATTAGTTGCGGGCCAGGTCCACCCCGGACTGTAGCGCCCGCAAATGATGAAAGAATGCTCTGCAGGAATAAGATAATGAATAAGAAATTTTATAAAAATCGATTAATGCTGATTGCTGGTTCAGAAACTCTAACAAACTGATTATTCAATGTGCAAAGCCCATATCTGGAAAGTAAATTAACTCTTTCGCCCCGCAATTTGAAAAAGTAAGCTGGAAATAGTATTTTTATTTTAATACACTGCATGGTACCAAACCAAAACCAATTTTGGTCTAGGGTTTTTTTTTGCTGGTACATTTATGTACCATGTACCAAAATCGCTTCTCACCTATCTCAAATATTTTCGAGTTTTAGTTAGTACCAAATAAAGTTTATTTCAGATAAACAAAAAAAAAAATTAAAAAAAGTTTTTGTATTTCATAAAAAACACAGTTTTATTAGTTGTGTTTGTACCCGATTTGTTTGACCGGATTCTTTTGCACGCAACTGCATGTACACTAAAAAGATAATGATTTAGAAAACACCTGCAACTAGGGCAGAGGATTCTACCCGTGAGATGCATAAAACCAGGTTTTAAATAAAATATAACTTAACAATAGAAAAACAAGTGTTAAATACCTCTGATGACTATAAATTGTGGTTTTAGATTTTTTAAGTCAAAAATTGGCTATTTCATGCACTCCACTAGATTTATATTAGTTCATGTATGTGTGTAAGTTATTTAAATGCTTTCAAGAATCTATGAAACGGTGAATTATTTCGATTTAGAACTAAAGCCTCAGCGATATTGCCTCTATTTTAAAGAAATTTTTCGACTGTTTTCAACTTTCAATCGACTTCAGTCTCTACAACTGTTTTCAAAATTGCTGACCAGTTAGCTAAAACTAATATTGTCTAGCAGATTCTGTCAAAAGAACCTATCTAGGGAAAGCTGATGGCACCATGGAGTTTCTATGACCGGAGTGTCATGTTGCATTTAATCGCAACATCTCATTCCCAAAACTCTCTTCCAAGTGGAAGTGTTGACCCATCTTTCAATCCAATCACCTAAAAAGTTATGTTAATTTATTCACTACAACATTACGACTAAAAACCGTTAAAACGACCGATTAACATACATCATTGCCAAGCATTCGTGTTATTTTCTGTCTATTCCATTCTTTTTATGTGTGAAGCTGTTTGAATAAATTAAATTTTACTACACGACCGTATTCACCGTGAAACTGAACTAAAAATAGAGCACGGCTTGGAATTAGCTTCTCTCGCTCTACGTCTCGGCATGCATAGTCATGTGCGCCAATCGATGATGATGTATGGAAATCAATTCAAGCGCCTAAGGGTTGCGATAAACCTTCAGATTGTGTTGTGCCTGGGTTTTTATCAGGTTGAATGACCCATCTTGATTTTAGATGCGAGCTTCTTCTCCACCAAAACACCGCTACATTATTCATGACGCTTTATCTCTAAATTAATTCGTGTGCTTTTGTTATGTCGGAAGAAACTCGATACCAACACGCGTGTTCTCTTTTATTTGTTGTTATTTTTTTTCGAAAGTGCAACAGAGTTGCACACGAAATTATGAAAATATTTCATAAATGAAAATAAAGAAACAACTTCACACCCACCCGGCGCGGTAATTGTTTGAGGCACAAAGAAAACCAAATTCAACGAACTGAGTGCGAATGAGATCCTCTCTGATGAAATTCAAGTATCACTTTCAGTACGTAAGCCCTGGAGAGATACTTTTTTTTTGTATTTGTTGTAATTGCGACACGACTGGTGAAGAGCTGTGCCAGCGAGTTGCATGTAAATACGTAACGCGAACGTCATTTCACCAACACAACAGATGTTACAATTTGTTTGTTGCCAATTTGGGTCTATTCTGTGCATCACGTCGCAGGTCAGCGTGTGTGTTGACGTCAACGGAGAGTCCGTGATATGTTTTTGTCATTTTGTTTATGGTACGATATCAACTAGTAAATGTATCTGTTCACAAAGAGCAATTACCGAATCCGGACTTTAACTCAAGATGAATGCTGAGTCGACGTAAAATGAAGTCGTAAAATTATTTGGGTGGGAAGAAAGCTGTGGACAGCTCTGGTCTTCTGGATAGTTGATCTCTTATAAAAATATCACAATGGGTGTGGGATTCTAGACTGTAAATTTGCATTTAACTTGTACTCAAAGACGTTTTAGTTATAATGGTTCCCATGAAGTTTCGCTAAGGAATTTGGAAGTTTGCGATATCTATTTAGAAACAATGAACGAAGAGTCTCAGAAATCTTCACTGATACTTAATCGGCATTTGCGTTTAATTGTATTTAGTCTGGATGATTACCACCACGCTTTACAGTCTCTTTGTATTTCTCAGAACAAATAAAAAAGCTATTTCAACTCGGCGCCGACAAAACAGTAGAATTTCTTTCAAATGTGGCTAAAACTTGATTTTCGTCTTTACGGCCTGTCTACACCATGATATGACCAGTTTTCTTCTTAAAGCATAGAAAAACATTCTTCTTCCTCTTTCATTTTTCGTCACCACTTAATAAAAGCTCTGCCGCACACCCTCTTTTCTGTCACTCTTGTCAAATTACTGAGAGGTAACTAATTACCAAAAACCTAAAAGCTTAGTTGTTCCTAACGACAGCTAATACATCACCTTTCGTTTTTTGCTTACTCGATCAAGATAATTGGCAAGAGGTGTTAGGGGAAATCCTCCATCCACCACGTCCTTGAGAATGTAAGCAAATGGCAAAATAAATCACTTCGCAATATGTCATTCTCAAATGTCACTTCACTACTGTCACTTTTTAAGTGTCAATTTATTTCTCTTTGTCCGTGCACTTTGACAGCACTGACCAGACCCAGACTGCAGGTGACTAGAAATCAAAATAACTGCCGAAAAACGAAAATGATTATCTCTGTTCATTCGCACGGGTGAAGTTGAGTTAAAAAAAAATGTCGCATTGTTTACGTCGTCGTTGACTTGGAATGAAAAAAAAATTTAAAAAAATCTATTTCACGTAGCCTTGACGTGTTTATTTCGAGTTTTTGGTTCTCGTGTGATTGTTAATCCAAAAAGGCAGTAAATTTAATGAAGTTAATTAATTGAATCAATTTATGAATCAACAACGTACTACATCGACTTCCCGGGTCATTAGCGATTAATCGTGGGGAAATATATTTGCTCTTTTCTTGGAGTTCGTTGGACCTTATGGTAAAGAACAAGACAGAAAAGGGGTGCTTAGTTTTCGTTTTTAGGTCCCAGGCGGTCGGGTGCAAGGTTTGATAAAACACTTCAGTGAAAACGAATAAAAAGAATAGAAAGAACATCTTAAAATTCTGAAATGTACTACAATGTTGATGTGCTCTACAAAAAGCAACACAAAATTATAAATGAAGAATTGCAGATTTGTAAGACTTGCAGTTTTTTGTGATTTGATCATATATGTTAAGTTTTACGGCGGTCAGATAAACAGAAAGCTATGCTAAGTTCTAAAGGCTGTAGGGCACTAATATATCCAAATACTTCGAAAAACTCTTAACATCGACGCGATTTGTTCGGCAGTAGTCAGATATTACGTAAAAAGAACATAAAAAAAATGCCAATGTCCTGAAAGTCTGCAGGAGAACCCATCGCTTTTACGACGACGACTTATTTGGACGATCTTAATTTTTAAGTTACGCTAGATCTGCAAAGTTGACCACTGTGTTCATTAAATTGGCGAATTTCGTTTCGCGACTTTGGACTGAACAACACGTGCAATCTTTTTCAAGTTTGATCTCAATCCGATTTAAAGTGCAGAGCGGATTTTCCGGTAGTGGGCGTCGTGGCTTAATCGTTAGTGCGTCGGACTGTTAAGCGAGAGCACCCGGGTTCGAATACAGCTCGGGGAAAAAACACCACAAACAATTTTCACGGCCCCACCTCCTTCGAACGACTGACTATCCTCCTGGAATACTTCTGTCACGGAAAGCTTTCTAAATTCATAATTCGGAACCTTCACATGTGTGAAATTATAACGCGCACAGCACAGTGGAGGCGCGAAAAGCTAGGCTCTGGCCCTTCGTGGGCTGTTACGCCACTAATGATGATGATGATGATGATGAAGATGGATGAAGATGAAGATGGATTTTCCGGCAAGTCGTACCTGAAGCAAACTTTTAAAAGATACATTTAAAATGTAGGAAGGTTTGAATTCTTTTGCAATTTCGATCAGCTTGTAAGGAATGAATTTAGACACCTCTAGTGACGCCGAGTTTTATGTTTTCCTTCCAATTATAACACTAACTTGAAAAACTGACAAAATTTAATCTTAAATATTAGCTCATCAAAATCACGACTTACTTTGTATTAAGGCCTTCAATCTCCTCCGATTGTTCGGCCAACGAGGATTCCAAATCAAGATAAGCTCCGTAGTCTCCGTCCTTGTACACTTGCAAGGCAGCATCGTCAAGCTGAAAAGATATAAACGAACCACCATTAGTTTAAGTTAACAAAACACCTTTAGCAATAAACACATCAGTAAAAAAACTCCCTCAACAAAAGGCTCCAATTAATCACATGTCGTGCCACCCACTTCCTTTTCGCCCCCATCGCAGATGGTTCAAGATGCTGATACTTGATGTTTTTATTACCAAACGAATCCTCGTCACCGAGCGAGCGGGGATATCGAACAAAGGAAATTAAAGAGCAACCCTAAACGGCGATTTAAATGCAAAACACTTCACAATTTAAAGCAACAGCAGCAGAAGCACCAGCAGCAGGGACAACAGCACTGCCGCCATTGGCAAATTTTATACATTCACCTGAGGCAATAAACAACCGACAGAACGTGGTCGACCACGACGACGACGGCGAAGGAGAACTCTTCCCGCCAGGGTATCTCTGTCCCTCACCAGTGGAGCATATTTCTTCATAGTAAATTAGATACAACACACACAATACAACGGTCAACCCATTGGCTGTGTATCTCTAATTTAATGCTTCCGTTTCGATGGTCGCTCTGAGATGTGGTGGTGGTGGCCATCGAGAGACTGCAGCAGCTCCTTGCGTTGAAGAAGAACTTTCAATGCAGCGGTTGGCTTCTGCTGCTGACTGACAATGGTGAGAGATAAATATGGAAATGGATTAAGCACACGGATTCGGTTCCATTTAGAGATTTACGCATCCTCTGGCTTTGCCGGGGTTGCGTGCTAAGACTTTTTTGTTTAGAAAGTGACGCGATAGCATAACAAGCGCTGGAAGCCGATCGGACAGTCAGTGCATGGGAAGAAATTCAATTCAAATGTGAGATGGTCGCCGGGATGGAAGTTTATCATGAAAGCCAGGTTGGATCTTATTTACTATCGTTGAATATTCAGCTATGACGGATATAAGAGTGTGTTGGGCTGTGGACGGAAGAGTATCTTTACAAATGGATGCTGCACATCGAAATTCTAAAGGTGGGCTTCTGCATTGAATATGTTTTAAAGGAGAATCATTAGAGCGAGTTTTATATAAAAAAGTCTCAACACTAGTTTTTTTAATTTTTCATTATTTTAGATTCTCCTTCTCAAGCATAAGTTAGAGTAATTTCCCTCAGATATTCTCCGAATATGTTTGGTCCATACTTTGGTTGTTGGATTTCGAACATTCCAAGATACATGGTGCTCTGATTTTATAACTGTTTTTGGTGCAACAGTGGCAAAAAGAATTATTACAATAGACGTAATAAATGATTACCAAAATCAATTTATATTTTTAGTAAAAAAAAGTGTACTCCTTAAAAATAAGTTAAAAAAAATATTTTTTTGTAATAGGAAACAGCTTCTAAACATTTTAGCGTGGACTCTACTAACATTTTACTTAATACGACAAGAATCTCATACCATTGATTGCTCCACTAAAATCAAGTTCCACGACATTTTTCTTGTAATCTTCCTCTTACGGACCTGCCTACCAAAATATTGCCACAAATTACTCATCACATTGATGTTTGGTTCATTTGCTTCGACCAAAAAAGCAATCGTTTCTTAGAAATTTTCTCTGCGTTGCATTGTCCTTAGGAAACATTCGTCGCCCTTTTATTATTATTTTCCCAACCCATGTTGGTATGCAACCTGCTATTTTTATTTTAGCGCTAGTAAAGGTTTCTTAACACGGATTCAGTTATGGACACTAGAAAAAATGTGACGAATCTGTAAAAAGTCAAAAGTAGCTTACGACAGTGGTTAGTGGGGTTATATAGCCGAACTTGGTATTTAAGTCTTGGTCATAACAAAACTAAAATTAATAAAATAGATATTTTGAATAGCTTAAGGGAAGAATTGTCATCAACGGTAGCAAAGTTGGCAGTAGATGAGTCATGGATCATCTAACAGGACAATGATCTGACGGAACAATTAGGCAGAATAATGATCAATTACAGTGACCAGGTTTTAGTCTGATTGGTAAATTATGGGATTATTCTAATTAGCAAGTCCGTTAACGGAAGATCACATGGAAAAAGTTTCTTAGATTAGTTTTAGGCGTTGAAAGGCATGAAATCAATACGGAATTGACCAAAAAACTAGTAGATTTAACGCATGGGTACCTAAATCTTAGACACAAAAAGACAATAAGAGTTTTTGGTTTTGTCATTAAGGTGTTCACTTTCTTTTGACTAAAAAAGCAAAGTAATTTTGGTTAGCTTTCGGTAAAATGTTTATTGGTGGTCTAGTAGTTCTTTATACCCGTTTTAGAGGACAAATAAATCTTTTCAGAACTTGTGCAATTTGCAACACAGTTTATGGATGAGACTAGACTCTAAGTTTACAGGGTCTATAACATGATGTAAACTAGCCCAGACTTGTTTGCAGAAAGGTGCCTAATTTATAAAATTCCTTATTGCCAACTTGAGGTATTTGACGTTGAATAACTTGAATAACGGCAGTAAAATCAATGATAGTAACTCCTCTGTAGTTTGTATTTATTGCTGTGATTTAGTAAATTTTTTTTAAATGGCGAATGTTTTTCGTAATGGGAAATTTCAGGTTACCAAAGCGATTCTACAAGCGAAGTCATTAACTAATTGCATTTCCGATACAAACAAAAACTAAAAAAAGTACAGACTCTAAGAGGCCTTTGGCTATATTTCTATCTCCATGACACAATTAAAAGTTTTTTTTTTTTTTGTGAATTTCTGTAAAACAACCATGAAAATCAATTGGGACCAAAATTCAAATTTTGTCTGAAATACATTTGCTCTTGGTGGCTAATTGCTAATTGCGTTTGAGAATCATTTTAAGATCTGCATTTAAATTATTAATAATTAATAATTATTAAATTTTGTCTACATCATCTTCTGTGGCTGCATGTTCCACTATTGCGCGCAGAAGAGATCTCCAGGCAAACCCAGGCCAAAAGGATTAAAATGTTATGTGCGTCATGGATGGCCAATTCGAAAAGAATCTAAATGATATGAGTGTTTATATACAGTTATTGAGAAACTAATCATATCAAAAACCCACAACTCCTTGTGACTAAGAAACGCCTCTCTAGCCCGCGCCTATCATCGCATGAATCAACTTCCTCGCGCACCCAGTCATGCCCAGCTCATTTACCATCACTTGGCACTGGCATGGTCTTACGCATCGCCACGTACTGTCACTCAAATTCTCTATTGCCGCCGATTACAAATTCAATTCTCCGCTACAAATGACATCTGCAAACAGAAAACACGCAACGCAACACCACACACGCTGGACAAGCCACAACTCGTCGTGTGTGAAAATCGGCGCTGATTATCGCATTGGTTGCCCGACTAAGCGTGAAGTTGTTGGAACACTTGAAACCTCCCACCACCACAGCCGCCCACAACAGAGTGCTCCATAACTCAAGTGAAGCACGTAAAATTGCAGGGAAAGAGAGTGAACAAGAAAAAAATGAAATATTCGCTCAAATCATGTCAACGGCAGGTGAGTGAATACTCACCGTCCATCGGACAGAGCGGCGGGTAACAAGTGCACCGCTACTTAACATATTCACGCTCCGATGCCTTTGAACGAAGCGATGACTCGCCGCGCGACCACCACCGCCACGCGCGCGATTGAACGGTGGGAACGTTTTCTTTCACTTCAGAAATTTATAGCTTCCTCCATTTGGGAATCCCTCGCCCTGGCACAAAGCTCAATTATATAATAATAGCCATCTGCTGAAATGCCATTAATCATAAGCCATACAATGGCCAAGCAGGGCAAGGCTCCGGCGCGCCGTCCTTGTTCTATCGCAAATTACTGCTGCAAATAGACGCGGAACCACACCCAGCTCCTACACACAAAGACCGCACTCCACCAGGCCGGCTATGAAATAATAAACTGCACCCTATCTTAATCTGTCCCCTCTCACGGAGCACCGGGCGTCGAGCACGGAGCGCTGGCACTGGCACTGGAACAGCATATCATCGTCATCATACTCCGGAGGAGTGCTCCAGCGTGCTGCAGATGTCGCTAAGTCACGATGTCCTTGGTCACTGACCACACTGATAGTTGATGTTGGTTGGTGGATGGTAGCCGGTAGCTCTGCAGCGTCTCTGCGTGCCTAGCCTAGGCTCATAGATACACTCGATCCATTTGTAGGATCCATTTGCGAGGATTGCTGGTGATGTTGTGTGCTGTTAGTGGTCCTTGGGCGCGGGAACGACGTTCCAGTTTATTTTCGTTTGCAACTAAATGTCTTGTACTATTCGTAGCCGTTTATCGCGGTGTAGTCTCATTCGCTTGCTTTTTTTCGTTCCACTGGGAGGGAGTCTTTTTTTTGGTCATTCGCTTCTTCGCTTGCGATCTTTAAGTGAATTAATACCAACGTGAAGACGCTTTCGTGTATGCAGCGGACAGACGTCGGCCGATGGACAGACGACGGACGGAGCTAAGACGATGAATGCACCCTCAAAGGTTCATTCAGCTGCACGTGGCAGTGGCATAGATATCACACGAAACGTACACGCAATCATATCCACTACGTGGTAATCCACACAGCGGATAGACAGATAAATGGAGAACGTTTCGGCTAAGGTAATTCACAGTGGCGTCTTGCACGACGGCAATAGGCAAAGGCCGAGCTACTGCCGTTGACGTTCACTTTAAAATTTTTCACGAGTTTTATCTTTTAACAACAAGCAGGTGCAGCTGCAGAAGTTTTAGTTGCAAAAAAAAAAACATTGAGAAACATGCTCTCCTTTACACTCTCCTTTAGGAAAAATTTTAGGTACAGGTTTGGGCAATATCAAAGTAAGTTCAAATTCGCTGCCCAACTGAACTACTGTTGATTAGAAGCACTCAAACTTTAAAACGCCATTTGAAAATAATTTTTAGCGATAAACTTCGTTGAGGCCTGGGGAAAAAACAGAAAAATTTCACGGGACAATTAATTTTTAGTGAATTGAATGGATTTGTGCGAACCACAGTTCGTCAAGCTATTGTTTTATTGATTAGCGGGTAGTTTGATAAAGTTTTATATATGCGTTCTCGAAGAACGTTGATCTAGCTCGTGTTAAAAAAAAACAATACTTCTCAGAAGGAAAAAATAAAAAAAACAAGAATGTTTTGTGTTATTTATAAAGTAAATTTATTTGACGCTAGGCCCATATCCAGCAGTTACTGGCTAACATGTTACAACGTATTGCACAATAAACATTTTTTGGACAAACTAGGAAAATTGTGGAAAAAATCCATTTTCGTTTTTGCCAATTCCAGCCTGAAAAAAATTATCCAAACAAACAACATTCTCAAAATACATATGTCAATAGTTTTCACGGGCAGTTTACTCATCTCATTTGAGTAAAACCGGATGTATATAAATATTAGTGTGTTTTGGTGTACTACCGGTGTCAATTTGTTTAAATATTTAAATGAAAATTTTGCTAAATTGCATTGAAATTAATTCATGATTCGAATAATTGGATGATGTTACAGACCATGTTAATGTCAAAATTTTGCGAAAATGCGTCGAAATTAACTCGTGATTCGAATAATTGGATGATGTTACAGACCGTTGAGCGACACTGCTGTCCTAAATATACAGGTAAACCAAACTCCTACCGCACCCTTTTCGGCACCACAGCAACCAACAACCAACGGCTCGAACCAGAATCGGCTGGAATGTGTGTTGCACTTCTAAACCGATGTGTTGCCACTCCACCTTCGAGAATCTTTTAGCTTTTCATTTTAAAGGCTCCGTAAGGCTAATTCTCTCTTTTTCCTAGATTAATCGATTGCATACACCACAGAAGAGCATTTTCCAACACAAACACACTCATCGGTCAATTCTTTTTTTTTTTCTTCTTTTCTACAAAACAATGGAGTTATCAAATTCTGTAAAATCTCCTAAGTATACGCTTCAACATACCAAACTCGAAGAAGGAGACCGAAAACACGCGTGTTCACATGCAACAAACACCGGCCGGTCGACCGCTTGGACAGACGACGCTGATGCTGCCGCCGACTGCCGACTGCCACAACACTCAGCAGACTCGCAGCAGCCGCACGGCCGACCGCTGAAACAGCAATTACAAACAATAGACGCTAGGAATTTATATTGTCAGTTGTATTATTTGTAAATGATGTATTACAAGCGTATCGCGCTCTAAAAATAAACCTTGGATTCGTTTCGCAGTTCCGAGAGGCGCGCGATCCACGATCTGGTATCCCTCGGGGTTCCGCGAGAGAGATGGGCTTAGGCTGGACAAGAATAAGAAGAAGAAGAAGAAGAGTTTAATGCACTCACCTCGCGCGTCGCCGACACCGCCAAGATGCATTCAATGAGCGAAGCGGAATGGTGTATGTATGTGCATCTGTGGCCTCCTGTAATAGTGGGAAGGTTATAATGGGTATCTCTTGAGATGACATTGGTAAGAAGGGCGATGACTTTTCGTCTTGTGTTCTTAGCTTGAAGAAAATTCGTTTTTTTTTCTGCTGTTGTTTCCTTCGACGTGCTTGGGGTCTTGAGAAGGTTTCTGTTTTGACTGGAAGTGCTTATTTTCAGGGGGAGGATTAACGAGTGTCCAATGTTTGCTTTAAAAGGCTTGGTTTCAAACTCAAGCGCGATATGCATCCGGCTTAGCCAAGTTGAGTTTTAGATACTTTTTTTTTTACGGGAGGCTGTAGAACTCTCCTCTTTTGATGGCGGTAATGATTGTTTTTCCTTTTGACTGTTCTTAACTTTCTCTAGTTCGTTTTAGATTTTTTTATGAGCATTTTCTTGGTGTGTCGTATGGAGTAGAGCTTTACCATCTATTAGGCTTTCTTGAAAGGGCTTTAGGTCATATTCAATCTGGTCAAAAAATTAAAGAGTCAGAGGTTAGGTTAATCTCTGAGTTTTTTCTGTGGTTTTGACATACAATTTTAAAATGATATTCAGTCATAAATTTATTTAGTTATTAAGTTCACAAATGAAAAATACTAATCTTTTAAGAAAAGAAAATTTTTGGTTTCCGGAAGTTTTAAGGAACCAACTTTGACTGGACCAGAAGTCATTGTTGAAATAACTGGTATTGATGTGCAAGTAACTCCTAGTTAATAAATAAATGCCCCAAGATCACGGAATAATCATCTAAGATTGTGAGCAAGTTTTCTAGAACTCTCTCAAAAAACAGAGTGAAACTTAGATGATTTAACCCTTTAAAGTCCAATGTTGTCTAAAAGCAATATTACATGTTTGAGCTTCTTCCCGTAGTTTTAATTTTTCTCTTTATTTATTTTTTTTTAAATAGCTTAATATGTTGTGCAAGGTTATTGGTAAATATTTTATTATAAGTATTGCTAGTGAACACATTGTAGCTTATTTGGGCTCAGTGTACACTCAAACTACGCTTAACCGTTTCATGCCAAATTCATTCGGGCATTGGGTTTATAACTCTTAACGCGTTTAAGAAAAAAATTAACAATTCATCAAACAAACTCATTTCTCAGGTATTCGGGGATTATCAATAAGCTACTAACCAAAATACTTTATTTATACCTTAACTTAATAAGCTTAGTAACGAATTTAATCTAATCCTTTGTGCCGCGTCTGTAAAAGCTTTAGATGACAGAAGCGCAGCAGCAGTTAATATAGTGAGCACAAATCGTAAAAAGTTAAGCAACTGGCCTTAGATTTTGAGTGAACTAACCTAGTGTAATGTCAACTTCCTTAATGTTTGACGTCAAGCATTTGGACCTGTATTTTATTCTGATTCAGTTTGAAGAATTTTTAATAGAATCAATACCAATCCCTGTTCTTAATAAGGGGTATTCTTAAGGCGTCAGCTAAAAGCAACCTTAAAGTTCTCTACGATATTTTCTGGTGTAAAACTAGTTCTATTGCGAAGTTCATTTGCCACGTATTGGTTATGTGCAAATGTGCCATAGTTTGGCATCATCATGCGCCTGTATGAGTCAAACCCTCACCCAATCATAGAGTACACTTACGTCCAGTAATGACCCATCTGATGAAGTAAACAAAACATTATAAATAAATCTACGTTCAATATCCTCGTCATAAAAGAGAAAAAAATTTAATTCTGATTAACACCCCCGACTGATTTGCTAATCACGCCAAGATACTCTTTTTGATTTTTCTACGTATCTTTACCCAGAAAATTAGCATCCCCCAGACATTGCACTTGAAAAATATCTGCAAATTTATTAAACAAACGTTCCAACAAAGCAAAGATAAATATTCTTCCATCGTCAAGTGTAGTAACTTGAAATTGCTCCTCAAACCGCCTGCTCATGCATTTCACGCAGGATGATTCAACGAACAACGACAGACATAAAGATGTACGAGTATCCGCACATATTTTGTGCTTTTTTTGAATAAATAAATAGACATTATCAAACCAAGCAACCAGCCCGACCCGGTCCACTTAAGAGTCATAAACTTCGCCGATGAACTTGAATCTTCTTTGTGGTCAAAATGCTAATGCAGCGGGCCAAGCGAATGTTGTTGTTGTTTGTTTTCGAGAAACCATTTGCATTTCTAACGTTGGATATTTATTCTGAAGATAGAGATACAAAATAAAAAAGTTATCCGCTTCTTTTTATGGCGTTTGTGTCATTTGATCTGCCGGTTAATGTATTCATGCGGCAAACCGAGTCTGCGCGAAACCGGTTCCGGTTATTTGTCAAATATTTTGTGTGTTGCGTTTGCGTGTGCGTGCGGGGGGCTTGAAAAGCCCCGGTTAATGGTATTACGTGATTTGATTTGAAGTCTGAATACGCTTATGGCCGGTGAGATACAATTAACCATACAATGAACCGCAATGAACTTCTAAAACGCTTTTATGCTTCGGGAATTTTTTTACTTTAGGTGGGTCAGTGTTCTGTGGGTGGGTGACAGGGAATGCATTCTTCGTTGATGGAAGTTAAAAGAGCGACTTACGTTGCATTATAAGCAGATATGGGTTGAGAGAATTCACGTCACCCTAAAATCGATGATGGTCCATGATGCATTTTTTAAGAGTCAAAAAAATGTGTTTCTGGAAATAATTTTTTTTTTCGGCGTCTAATGGGAAGTTAATCGTTCTCACGTTTGATGTTTGGCTGCTAAAAGTAGAACAAGTTCAAGGCCATCAAAATTTTACATGGAGTTTTTTTTGCACATGTGGCCGATCAGAGGAGGACAATGAACGCCCGTGGCTTTCAGTTGATAAACAATACAAACTAGACTTGTCACTTATAAACTTAAGTGGAACTCATGAGAACAATCGCGGTTTGATTACAGGTGTCAAGTGTGAAACGTGAGCATTACGTAAAAGTAGTTACAATTAATCAGTTTATAATGAAGATGACTTGTTGCGGCAGAAGGTCAATCTGTTGGTTTGAGAAAGTTGATAACGTGCTGATAGTTTTTTACATTCTAAGATAAAGCTTGCAACAGACAGGGTATTACAATTTTTGGACAAGAGCTCCGACAAAAAAAAACAGGAAACTTTTTGTTAGTTTGTTTACCTTGCTTGAGTTTTACTTCTTCGAAAAGTTTTTTTTTTTGTGTATATTAGCAATTTGCAATATGAAGTCGTAGAATTTATAGATTGATAAGGTTTTTTTTTATCTTTTTATTGGAACATTATTTTATCTATTTTAGGTATTAATGAAAGTACAAACAGAAACCTATGATATATAGGTTTTACAGTTTTAAATGTAAGTGTAATAAGTGGATTATAAATATAAATGTAAAGATTATTAAGGCCTTGAACACCAAACAGTGAGTTTTGTAAGTTTTTACCAAAGAGAAAGGTTGATATCTCTCCTATTTAGAAATCGACCCTGCATCTCCTAATATTTTTTGAGCAATATAATCCAAATTTGAAGCAATGTTTCAACCTTTAGGATACCGACTTCAGAGAGCTCAAGCTTAAGACATTCACATTTTAACGTAAGTCTTCAACATGAACAAGTCACTGCCACCCAACAGACAATTGTTTAACTATTAAGTTCGTTTTATTCTTTTGAAGGAACTTAGATTTTAGAAATCCAGAGCATATCCAACAATATTTACAAACTTTTTCCTTCGGTTCATCATTTACAATTGCAAACAAAAATTATCAAAAATGTTCGTGTTATGTTTGCTTTACTTGATTGCGAAACAGTCGTCCTTGTTTACACATAATTTTATAGAAGTGTCTGGTCGAGCCAAATTGCTCGCCTTATTGAAAAAATCTGGGACGCATCTCTAGAATTTTTTTCTTTAAGTAGTTATTTTTGCGAGTATCGCTAGTACCTTGCGATAAACGTATGAATAGTCAGAAGATTAATGAACAAATTTCAATTATAGACTAGTTCCTCGGAACAACCAATCAAGTTCTCTCTTAAGTTAATCCCTAAAAAACAACTTCTTGGCTCCTTTACACTCACCGAATAATCTAAAAATCACCTCAAGAAGATGAGCTTATCGAATGATATGACTTTGTTTTGAGACCGAAGGAAGTATTTAGGAAAAAAAGCAGTCCATTAGGCAGTGAAAATGAACAGTGGCAAACAAAACTAAGCCTTTTATCCCGATACTACCGACAAGAGTCAATTATTTAATTTTTTTCGAAATCCAACATCGCATCAACTGTCAGAAATGTAAATTCTGACAGTTTTCTCCCCAATCAAGTCAATCAATGAAATTCCCATACATACAGCGGTGTCCGACAACAAATGTTTGCTAATAGAATTACCCGGCAAACGACAACCATTAAGCCTTTGGTGTTAATGCGTTCGCACACGAAAGCAACTTATGTAGAAAGTGTGCCCCCAAAATGCGTATCGAAAGTGTGAAAATGAGAACGATACTTACTCCTCAATTAAGGGAGAAACGTTTTACTAATTATGACCACGAAACTGAAAGTGGATTGCTCACAAAACCCACATATGACTCATGCCCTTCGTGGCCAAAACAATATCCACAGTTGAAATGTGTTCATAAATGTGTTTACGCCAATACAAACAATCACAAATCCGTCAACAAACAAGTTGACTCTGGTTACCTAAAAACCAATCGAAAACTTGTCTTAGCGACTGACGAAAAAATAACCCACATCTAGTCATCTCAGACCTTTGGCTTGCCATATTCCTCCTCAAAGGCCCACATGTGGCGTGCTTAGAGCGAGAGAGATTTTCACCCACAACTCCCCTGACCTTTGATATTCCTTCCTTCCCAACACCAGCCGGTTTCTTATTCGCCGAAGTGCACACACATCCATCGGATTCAAATTAAGCGAATAAATTTCGGCTCGGCTAATGGAAAAAAAAAAAAAAACAAAAATACACAATCCATCGGTTATTGGCTTCATCAACCCACCGAAATCGAGTGCGAAGTTGATTTATATTTATGCCGTGCGTACATTTGTAGATAGAAATCTCTCAAACAGTTAGCCTTGAAGTAGTGCAAAAAATGTGTGTTGGTTCAACGAAATCAAAAGCGTTCGCGTACCATTAGCTTCCTTATCTTCAGCGGATGATGCGATATTCTATTTTACCTGAGAAATTTTTTACGATGAAATAACAATGAGCGCGAGTTTCTATTTGAATCGATTATTCGGTGGTGTGAAATCAAAGAAAAACAATTTATTTTTAAATTAACTCTCACCCTCTGTGGTGCTTCCAGCAGGCGTAGAATTGTTCCGAGTTGCGTTGCCAGTGGCATTGTGCTGGCAAATGCGTAGGTTTGTGCACGCGTCGGTATCGGATACATTGAAGTGCAATTTAGGGGATCAGTATCGACTAGATACTGCACCCTCAGTGTTATCAGTTCATCTGGATCCATTTTTACGATCATTTTTGAAACGTATTCTGGTTAGTTTCATGGACCCATAAAGTGACGCACTGTTTTAGATGTTTTCGTTTTTCTCTCGCTCTCACCGGTGAGCTTTACCTTACACTTAGATCTTTTTTCGATTTAGATTTGAGAACCTGAAAAATCAAAAAAAGATAATTTTATGAGTTTTATTTTTGTTTGGATGTCAACTATGGGTTGCCATTGATGTCGTATTGCTGTTGGACTCATCGATATATAAATGTTTGATATACAGTTGTTGTTTCAAATTTAACGTGTTTTTTTCCCACAGCCAATTAACTACATGACGTTGAACGAACATTAGAAATGCGAATTTTTAGTTCTAGAATTTCAACCTAGTATGTTCGAAATTGTCTCAATCAAGTTAAACATTTCTTTGAATAAATCTTTTTGATTTGATTGACTGTCATCTCTTTGCATGAAAATGTGTTCTTTATAATGTTAAAGCGGACTGCTTCATATAATATATTGTCATGACGTTTTTTTTTTTTTTATTGGCGCGTGCTTAAGGGATTGGGGCTACCCTTAAATATCCTGTTTAAGACACAGCAGCAGCAAGGTAGAGGATAAGAACTTTTATTCTGTGTAAGGTCCGCTGAATTTTCATCAAAGCTAAAACAAATTTAAAAAAATGACGCAAGCCTACCTTGCACAGCTGATTACTAACCATTTCTCTTTTGTTGACGATATTCTCCTCGTGTCGATGATGTAATACTTTTTTGCCATTAAAATGCTATTTTTTGCTTTCGAATCGATCGAAGAATTTGTCATACTTAAACCTGAATTTAGTTTTTTTGCAAAATGGATGAAGAGATTTCTAAAGAGATTTGTTTCGGAATTGAGATCATTTATGGTACATACATAGTTGGTACCGGATACTTCAACGAAATTCAGAGCCCAAACCTTGGTTTTTTAAAAACCGTGGTAACATAACGATTTATTTAAAAAAAAAAAGATTTAAAAAGCTAAATACATGTTGTTATAGAAACAGGTCATTGGTTTTTGAAGTTCTCTCATAGATCTTATCTTATGCGTCTTGGAGAGGCATTATATGTATGCACATTTAGGAGAATACTAGCAACAATTCTTTAATCAATTGTTTTTAAAGAAGTCAAAGAAATGTACTACAAACAATTTAGTTTTAGTGGGGCCACAACCCCATAGCTGATGCAAGCCAAAAAACTTCTCACTTACAAGCTAAAAGAAAAACGTAACCTAAGAATTGGGAGAAGGGCAAGGGAGAAAAAGTTAGGAACGAAATTAGACTTACGCAGCATGCGGGAGATGGGTTCGTTTGAGCCGTTTGAGCTTCTGCAACCAACATCCTACTAGTGTCTGCGGCATAGTTAAATGAGATAAAGTTAGAGGCTATGAACTCTGGGTGTGCGATGACTGGTTTATTTTCAAACATACAATAAAATGAAATGAACTGCCTTCGCAGTCACTCAAATTTCCCAATACAGATGGTTACAGTCGGTATATCACGGACTGATTGAATGATATTGGCGTCAACTAGATTGTTGCATAGCATCGGTCCTTTACGGTTCCCACAAGAAAAATTCCGAAGGGGTCAAATCGCAGGTCAAAGGTTGCCAATTGATATCGCCAAGGCAGCTAGGACGGATGACATGATTTCTTAAAAAAAAAAATACTCTGTTTGGCTACACAGCACTCGTGCAACAGTGTCAGTGTCCAAATAATCTGTCATTTAAAAAGAAAAAACTAAATGACACATCTTTTTTTATTAATTGATGAAGCCTCAATCGGGCTAAACAAAAACATAACACTTTTTAGATCTACTTCTTCCTAGCAACTTGCAAGTTTTCGAAAGTAATTTTATCACCAAAGCTATCAGAGTTTATTCGTTTTCCATAAAAATATCTAAAACATGCAGTTAAAGCATTCCTAGGAGCTAGAAGTACTGGCGGAATATTTAAAAACAAGTCTAAAGTAGTCAAGAAATAATGTTTCAAAATCTTTGCATTTTATTGAAGATTTTGTCGTCGTGGTCGTGAAGAGAGGAGGCGAAAACTTAACATGGCCAACTGAATCAATCGAAAAAGTCTCTTTAATTTATAGAAAAGTTGAAAAAATCTCAAATTTTTATTTGAATTTGTTCTTCCTCAAATTGGAACTTGCAAAAAAGTTAAAGTGAATTAAGGACTTAAGAGAGTAAGCATATAAGGAATAAACAAATCAGTGCTAATTTTTGATGAAATAAAAGAATAAGAAAGCATAGAAAAGCATGCATTGCCAATGACCAACATTTTCCGTTCCAATTGCTTTCCTTCACATGGTACAACAATTTAGCACTTTTCTTTTCTGCACCAAACCATTCTCACGGGTCACGTGATGTGAAAGTTGTTACTTATTTTTTATTTTATAGTCTTATAAAGGTAATTGATAGCGTGGGCAAATAATAAAATTTGAGAACAAGCACCGAATATCAAAATAATGTTCTAAACGACTCGCTAATAGCATTTCAATGTTATAATTCAAAACAAAGCTTTAAATACTCCTTCAAAGTGAACAAATAAAAATGTTTACCATACGGTACGGTCTAGACGATTGACACCTCAGAGTTACCAATAATAAACACCTCGTTACATAATACATGGCCCAAACGTTAACAAGAGTAACGACAGAATATCTCTTGCACCCACAGCCAAGCCCAGAAATTATCATGCACAGCTGTAGTCTGCGTACACGTTATGCAACCGAAAGCAGTGAAAAAAGAACAAGAAAACGAAGAGAACACAGACAAGACGAAATGTATCTCCTCTTTCGATTAGTTTTTGTCATTCTACTGAGAATGTCATCGTCATTCCGTGAAACTGACTTTGATTTCTGTTTATTTTTCTTTTGTTCAGCAGCTCGCACATTATTGCGTCTTCGAAAAGTGAAAGAAGTCTGTCAAAAAAATAAAGACGAATCTAAATCGTAAAAAAAAGCTGATTAAATGCCTTAGATAAAGCTCGAGGCAAAGTCACAAATATGTACACGAAAAATACTCGTTATCCGCTGGGTAAACAATATGAATTCGCGAAGGCAAATCAAACCACGAGTTACAGACTAGCACGTTGCCCTCGACAAGGTGCCTGCTGTAGTTTGTATGCATTGCTGTTGCTGATAACTGGCGAATTCAAATGAGAACGCGACAGGTTTAGGTTTTAGTTAAACAAATGCAGATAAACGTTTAATTGTTTATTCTATATCTTTGGTTTTTGATAGAATGAAAATTTTCCTGAGTTCGCGATGAATTCTTTAACGAGAGCTAAATTTCAAATCAGGACAAAGTTTTCAGATGGTCCAGCCTCTATGTGAGGTGATGAAATGCGATGAGGCACTGATGTCACTTTTGATAGATCGATAGAGATTATTGATTTTTGATTTGGTTCGACTTTTAACACCTACGTTAAAGACGCTTTTGTCGTTTATGTTTCTATAAGCTTGGCCGTGCTGGTTAGAAGGAACCAACAGATTCCATGATTACGTACATCGTTGGTGTGCAACGACAGCTCTTCTTAGACAGAAAGGTCTTAAATTAAGACACATTAAAATAGAGAACACAATTTTTTTTTTAGCGAGAAAGTTAGTCGGTTATTCAGTTGACAGTATACCAAATGAAATTAAGTTAAGAGAAGTTGTTCCTTCATTTTTCGCTCAAATAACTTTCGGAACGCGGTATACTTTACTAATTCCATGGAACTCACTTGAATATAAAGTATTTATCGTATTTCTCAAATATTTGTTTTATTGAGTTAATTGATGGTCATAAAACGGCTTTCTATTGTTAAAATTTGGGGGGAAGGGGCAATAATTGGCCAAAGTTGAGAAATGAAAGTTGCGTTGTTAATGTGGGGAATTCGACGTAAGCTTTGCTTAAGTTCTTATAACTTTTACAATTTTAATACTAGCGATATAAAAAATCGATTGCATACAGACTTGGATATGCTGAATCTTGTGGTACGAATAGCTCAATTTCAACATAAGTCGACTTACATGATTTTGATTTGTGACCACAGATATATCAGTCTGTCATATTTTTATAGATCGTAGTATTTTAGATTGATGACTTCAAATTATTGCAATATTTATTTTGTTAATTTTTTTTTTACTGTTCCGCAGGATTGTATGTCCAAATATGAATGTGGTATTGTGGTTATAAGGTCATGATTTTCTTGGTATTTTTCTTTTTATGCAAGGCAATATGCCAAAATAAGATTACATTGACATTCCTAAAAATGTTAAGCCTTAACAATGTATCGCTAAAATGCCACTGCCAGGCGACACCAAACATTAGCCAAAGAAGCCAAAGCTCCGATTTGAGCGTAATAACGTGGATGCTTAGAGTGGACCTCTGAGTCTAAGTCCCATTACAACAAAAAATGCTCAAGAAGGTCCACAGAACCATTATTGTTGTTGAAACCCTTATGGTGGTATTAAGTAACGAGAAACATCTTCACACATCTTTGACAAAGGGCACAGGAGGTCGTTGCATCCTCATCGAACAAATTTAACAGAATTCGATTGTCCCGAAGTAACCCTGAGTTCAATGACAAGCACACAAGTGGAAGTCGCTCTGATTGCACATTCGAAATAAGTCAACTGGTCCCCGCACTAATAAATGTTACTTTCCGCCCTAAGCGATAACAAGAAACTTGAAATTAACGCCAAAGTTCCTAACGCCCTAAATAACGCGACAGATTTCCATCCAAACCACACCCATTGATGGTTGATCCCGTCACGTCACGGACCCAACAGCAGATGCCGTGCAAAATGCACCTCAGGGCTCTACTCTCAAACTTCAAACGCCAGATGGTGCCCTGGCATTCAAATTACCACACTTCAGCGACACAACGAAGAACTTCATCAAAAAGGAACCCAGAACAGGTGTTCTCTACCGGATGGAGAAACACAGCCAAAAAAAAGAATACACCACAAATTCTTCACTCAACCGGCATAATAATTATCTGCAAAAATTCTTGACCAAACCGGTCCTGGCTTCTTTGTCTCTCGGCGACGTCGTGGCCCGGGTACATAAAAAGGATCCACTCACCTCTTTTTCTCTCCCTCTCTGTCATTGCAATTACTTAAAAGATCTCTTCTTCGCTTTTGTTTCTCTCTTTCCCGTATAAACTGCCACCAATTATGGACACCGACGACGACGACGTGGAACTTTCACTCGTCGAATCGACGAATCTTCCCAGAAATTACCTTCACCTTTGAGCCATTTGTTTGGCTTAACATTCCAACCTTTCGGGCTGCTCCCCGCCACCGTTGTCCATAAACAGTGATAACAATTAGACGGGCTATCTAATTATACGCAGATAGGATGTGCCTCAGAGATACACACAAATCACAAGCTTGATCCTCTGCAGATGTGTTTCCTCCCACAATTGTATCTGAGCATGTCGTCTCCCTGGGCCTCCCCGGAATGGAACTCTCGTTTTCGCGCTACAGTTCGTTGTTTTTGTTTTTCTTTGAAGAAAAATTTAGCATAACCTTCAGTGGCGACTGCATCCGTTGGTCCGTCCGGGAACCGTGTGCTGAATCTTATTGATTGGGGTTAGTCTTCGGGTGTCGTTGCGGCGTAGTGGTAATGCGGCTTTCCCCAGCAACGACAGCTGAGACAACGACGATGGCGATGGCGACATGGGTTCGGGTTCAAGATGCTCCCACTAAATCCATCGAGATACACAGTCACGGCGCCAAATTGCGAAATTAAGAAGAAAACTTTTGCTTTTGGGCAATCACTTTCACTTTTGCTGAAGTCGGCGTGATGACGTCGACGAGTTGTTAGTGCGCTGCGTATCAGACGCGTATTCGTTTGTTTTACTTATTCGGTAAGATCCAGATACAGAGGCTTTTTGTTTTTCGCAAACATTTGTTTTTGTCTGATTTGGATGATTCTCGAAATCGTGAGTTGACATTTTTTATCTGTTTTTGATGAAAATTTATGGAATTTACATTCCAATGTGATAAAGTTTAGACGTTTGTCGTGAGATAAATCCGCATAAGTTGTAGGATCATGGGGAAAATGTTTTTATCGTGAGACGTCTGAGAGTCTGAATGACCAAAGGCCCATAGACTTCCCGGCTATGGATAATGAAAGGGACTTTATGTTTCCACGTTCAGACTACTAGTCTTTAGTTTCCAGTATAGACTGTTCGACGCAAGCGACAAATTTTTCGTTGAGACAACCGTTTTGCCTCTCTCACTGTAAGTTAGCCATAGATCTCTTAGACCTAAGCTACTTGCCACTGGATCTAGGTCTTAATTACTATTGAATAGAATTGAAGAAATTGGGAAGTGCCCTTGAATCACTAGTACTGCGGCTTCAAAGACCTATTGTACCCCTTTCTTTGGTCTAGGATTTAAACACTGACCTTCTATGACCTATGAACGTGAAAACGTAAGCCTTCTCATTACTATCGTGATTTTTATGCTTAGCTTTAGTCTTGTTAGTAAACACATCCAAAGAATATGAAGTTTTGTAAGTTTTTTTCTTTTTGTTGACAGCCTGTGTCGGCCATGTTGCTTATTATTCCGTTATTAATGACATCATCAGCGAAAGATCTTCATTACAATGGGTTTTAAAAGTCGGCGATCAATTAAAAAACAAGCACAACATTTAAACAAAAAAAAAACATATAACCAAAATTTTGTTTAACTCAGTCAAATATAGACTTGCTTCATTAAAAAAAAGTTGCATCTATCGTTTACAGTATTAATTGAAAGATACACTGAAGAGAACAAGAGAGAACTGTTTGGAAAAACAGTTTTTCAAACAAACTCTATTTTTTTGTTTCTTATAACAAATATCTGCGATATCTACAAAATTCCATCAATTTTTTGTGATTGCATCCAATAATACATAAATTTTAACGATAAAACCATGACGACTGCTTTAACACAGTTTCGTACCATTGAAATCTTCACTCTTATTTTTGGGCTGTGTGATTTGAATTTATTACTTAGTTTAGTGACATCAATTTGATAATGTTTTTTAAGTGTTTTTACAAATGAGTGTTTTTACAAGTGAGAAAGAAAAAAGTAGAGGTCAACTTTATGGCTCAAAAATATGACTTCACGAAAGATTTTTTTGGAAAAATACAAAATATTCACCTACGACGATTGGAAGCAAGTTATATTGAATTTATGACTTTAATCTAACATAGGTTATGTTTTTAGTCTATAAAAGGCTATTTGGTCTAATTAAACCAAAATTAACAGCATTCAGGCCTTCTAAGACCATAGCACGCAACACAAATTGTAATATATGCAGCGGTTCTTTGATAGTTCGGGGATGTATTGGATGGTTCAATAGTAAAAAATGTATGTCCCTGTGAGGAAGTAACAATACTTATACCAGGATTCTAAAACAACATTTGCCAGTTGCCGTGGATATGATGGCAAATGCACCAGATATTTTTATGCAACAAGTGCAAGACAACAAAACAAAATCACTACCGTTTGTTTGATGCTTCAGTATTAAGAAATTTTACGAGTAACATAAGGACAAGTGTTCTACCATTTCTTTGTTAATTAATATAGATAAGCAGAGATATTAGTTACATAAAAGTATTATTCAATATTCAACTATTACGTAACTAATATCTCTGCTTATCTAGAACACGTCGAGTGAAATACAACATATTCTTTCACGTTGCGAGCGAGAGATTTTAAGACAAAGAAATGCCGCAAAACCGAAATGAAAGTTGTCAGTAGAGGACAATTAAATTCCAATTACGATGGATGCCAAAACATACCCCTGTTAAGCAGCTTCCCATATTAACACTTTCCTATGTTCCTGTCCTCATTGTCCGTCATAAGGGTTCTTCTAAAACATACCGTTCTTGTTAGGTCTCTCCTGGAATGACAGTTTCCACTGCGCCGCTGATGATCAGTCGACCAAACACATTGCTCTATCGTGTGAATCCCGTGAAGAAACGGAAACACATATCATTACCTCATTAACTCAGATTCAACTACAGTAGCGGTCGACACAATGCTCCTTTTTCTCTTTTCTTTTTATTCCTATTTCCTCTTTTCCGATTAACCTTTAGGCATTATTCCTCATTAAAGAGAATTAATTCGTTACATATGTCAAACGCAAAGTTGTAGAATGTTAGCACAAAACGAGACAAAAAAAAAAGAGCATTGGACAAAACATTATTTTTTAACGCTCAGACTGTATGAATTGCAAACAACAGTGTTGGGGATTATTTACATTTTGGTAGTTGTGTTGGCTTAGTTTTTTTTTTTTTTTGTGTGTATTTATGTTGTGAGCAAGTGAGAAGTTTGATGTGTTTGCTCACAAGTTTAAAGTTAGTCAATACAGAGACAGACAGGTTTGGCGCGAATTTGTTGACGTAACCTAGTTTTGACAGTTTTACGGGTTTTCCTTAATCGTGTTGCGATTGTTGTTGATGAGGCCAAAGTGTCAGGTTGGCAATTTGTCAGCAAGAGTGAATCACAGGTCTATTTGTATTCTTTCTAGCTCTCTACTAGCTTCCTGGAAAAATTTTGCAAAGCCATTAGTAGGTTTCGGTCAAGGTTGAGGTTAATTAAGCGAATCATCGGCGGGAGGCTTATAATTAAATATTCATGGGTAAAAAAAATAAACAAAGAAAATGAAAACAGTTCGTAAGGTAATAGTTATCGCCTTTGAACTTTTTGGAACGATTACTAACTAAAGTTTAAAAATTGCTACATACTCAAATGCCGGGTAAAAGTTCCGACTAGTTTTTTTTAGAGCCAAATCGAGCATCAGGAGCAGCGTTCAAATTCAAAATAAGGCTCTTGAAGTAAAAAACAGGGTCAAAATGTGGCCTGAATAACATCATTTTTGACGTAAGAAAAATAAAATTAAATGTCCCAAAATCCATGGTAAATTGTGGATTTGCAATATGCCTACATTTCTACGCAAAACGTAGTTATAGAATAGAATTTGTTTCGGATGAAATAAATCGATTCTGAGTGGATTAAGAACCGAATCCCGGACGAAGACGCACCTCTAAAGACAATTGACAGTCAATCTGGAATTTCATCTCAAATCAGAACGTTCACAATTACCGTCGTCACCCATCATTCATCATCCCGGATGGCTCTCGATTAGAGAAAGGACAAATGTATTTCCCTTCTTTAAGTTGCTCACATACTTTCGTCCCACAAGTAGAAGAAAAAAAACCTCCGTATCCAACCCACTTTGAGACCACAACCATCTCTTGTAACACACTTTCCGAGCCAATCCCCCTTAGAAGACCCCTCTAGCCATCAATTCCAACTCCTGATCTCTTCGCGATCGTCATTCACCCCAAATACCCAGAACGCACATCCTTCTGCAATTAAATGGCGCACAAGAATTCAATTGGAACAACAAATCAATGATCGCCATACAAGGTTACGTGTTCGCTGGCACCTCGCCGTTTTGCTAGGTTCCTGCGTCCCTCCTCACCCAGCTAAATTCCATCACAGAATAAGATAGATTGCCGTAGCGACTGAAAATTGTTATAATTATTTAGCTAAATACTGGTAATCACCTGTGGTGCGTGTTATGCTGTGCTGCACATCGGCCACGACTTGAGTCCATTCCCCAGATACACCACACCACTTGCAGCAGAGGCCAACACCCAGAGCAGACACGAGGCGTCTCTCTAACATGAGAAACCATCATTACCGGGCGCAGCAACTACCGTCAAAACTTGTAGCGATCGCGTTGCCATAACAGAGGCCCCTCGCCGCTGTCGCCGTCGCCGGTGGTGGTCGACACCAAGCCGAGGTTCGCACATGTGCTGCGCGCACGGTGCACCGCACCACCGGGCGCGGATGGGGCGACGCGCTGCGGTTTGCGGTGGGGCTGCGTCTGCTGCTGGTTCTACATCCGTGCCTAGACCAAGCCGACATTCAACTTGACCTTGTTCCTTGCTTTTTACTGTGCGTTCGGCAGTTTGGCCGGTCTTTTACGGGGAAATCTAGACGAGCCTTTCAAAGTTCTCATTTCTTCTTCGCCGTCGTGTCTATTTTTTGTTGTTTTGTCTTTGCCAGTGCTTGTCGTTTTCTAGTGAAGCATTCCTCGAAGCCAGGACAGATGAGAGAGAAGTATCTGAGAAATGTCGTCAATTTTTAGGTCGTCGCACATAGCTACGATGAAAGGTTTTCTGCGCAAAGGCATATACGAGTTGCAGATACTTCATTTGTTGGCTGGGTACGAAATTTATTGGTGGAAAGTTATCCTCTCTCTCTTCCTCAGTCTCTGCTACTCAGCAGCGTACTTTGTTAACAATTTTTATTAGTTTTCCATAAATCTATCATAATTTGTTGCGCTGTCGTTGTGCGTCGTCGCTCATTGATATGCGTGGCTCAAGATGGTCGCTTAGTGAAATCCGCACTTGATTCCGTTGTACAGAGCCGTGAGGCTCGGTTGTTTGTTTTAGAAAGTCCCAGTGAAATTTAATGTTTTCATTTTCGGTGGCAGAAAAAAATATGTTTGTGTTTTTATTTTTCGCACACGTGACGAGGGTATTCTGAACATGGTGACTTAAGCAGTTGGGGCAACGTCGGATTTGGAAGCATGGACAAATTTTCACTGAGCTGTTACATCAACTTTCTAGACAAAAAAAACGTTTTTTTTTATGAGCCTATAAGTGTGCAGAAAGTTATTTTAAAAATCGATTAGACACTCGCATTATCTGTATCGCGTTTTATTGCAGCTATATAAGCCAAGTACGTTTCTTAGGATTTCATTTCAAAGGAATAACAAAACCTTTATAAAATCACTTCTTTGTCCGCCTGTCTGTCTGTCGCCTTCTATTAAACCAGAACCAACGTCAACATTCTGTTCACTTAAATCCTAGTGCGAATTTATATTACACTGCAGAAATAAAAGTTGAAAGGAGTAAAGTATTCTTAAGCTAACATTTTTAATACACCTAAGCCTTGTTCGCGACATAAATTATTACCAGAAAAATATAGCGAGCGACGTAAAACGCGGCTTGCGAAGAACTTACTTGCCAAGAACGATGGAGCTCAACCACAGTACCTTAGGGCATCTAACTCTGTGCTCAAGTCCAACTAGTTGCTGGTCAATCGCTATTACACTTCTCATGAAATAAATAATACCCGCAAAGACATTTGCGCCTCTTATACACTGAAGAAAAGTGAGATTCAAAGATACGCACCAGTGACTTGACTGTTGCAATTTTCACCGATAAATTGAAGACAAAAAACACTCTTGAAGACAAGCTTTAACTGGAAAAAGCTTGTTTGCTAAACTTAGATATAGGGAAGACTTTATACTTGCAGACTCATAAGTACCAACCTAAGCATAGTACAAGAATGAATACTTGAGCTCTTTTCGTACAATTTTCAAATATTGAAAACGTGTAATCGCAGAGGAATAATATTGTCCCCTGCCAACAATTAAGAAATGGTCGCTATTGAAGCAAAATGCAAATAAAAAAGAAGCCACAAGTTCAGGAGAGCTCTTCATATGAGCCCAATTTCGACACTTTCAGAGAATGCTGGGAAATAGATTAAAGTCCATCGGGAACAGCTTAACCTACTACAAGTCAATCTTAGCTGTTATCCGAACGACCGTACACTAATAGCTTAATAATATTTAGTGATTAAAAAATAAGTAAATAAATATGTAAATGGATGCGCGAGATGTAGGTCCAAGAATTTAAGCGGCTAAAAAAAAAAACGGAACTTAGCTCTCAAAGGAGACGTATTTCGATAGACCGTAAATGGATACTTACAAAAAAAAGGTTTTTAAATTTAGTTCTTTCGGATGAATGACGCAAAATTCTTGAATTTTGAATTGACTAAAAGTTCTATTCAATTTTCAGATGTTGTAAAATTTAAATAATTTTGGTTACATTTTTTTTGTGGCTAATGCTATAGTTTCTTTTATTGCTGTTAAAGAAAAATTAAACTTTAATAAAAGTAAAATATCCAAATTTGGAGTTTTAGAACCAATCTTATGAACATTGAAATGTTCCAAATATAGGTTTTCACTTTCTTTTGACTCTTACTGTTGAGTAAAGTGTACAGAAAAAAGTAGACTCGTATTTCAGCACTTTTCCAATTTATTTTTTAAGGTAGAGTGCAATTGAAAGCAACTTTGCCACCATATTAATTATTATTTTATTTTTAGTTGTGAGCGAACAGAAGCAAAATTACGTTTCGCTAGAAATAGAATTAAAAAGGAAGTTTCTGACTATGTCATAAACTGTTGCAGTTTAGCTGGCTCCGATCTCTAAAGTGTTATATGCAAAAAGACGTCATGGCTGCTATAAGATGATTGTTCATAGTTTAATTTAAGCATCATATTATATATCACCATTATAAGTGTAAAGCTTAAAATGTTCATCAAATTGTTTTTCCTTCTATAAAATCATCTCCTCAGATCTAGAGGAGTCGCAAAACTCTACAAACCTCTCTATAACCCAAATGGGTTATTACCCATTTGATCTCTCATTGTTAAACTGTTGCAAATCTATTAGGCCCATTTTTCAATCGACGTCTATCTTTCGTCATTCTTTTAAGCTAATAATGAAAAAATAAATCACAGCAAAACAAACCCACCACAAATACGAGCTTAACGAAGGATATGCTGTTAACGTAAATTTTCCAAAAGATTTAGGCCTTCATTTAGCCACTCCTTTAGATTTCTGGCCGCAATTGATTCACCGACAGAAAAGCATCTCAATCGGTAAATTAATTTAACTTACGCAATGAACACCGCTCTACCAAGACTGGTACGTAAGCCCGTCATCGATCCTCAGCCGTAAATCAGATTTGTTTATCAACACGTTTCAAGGAGACATCCACTCGTCGGCTGACAAAAGTCATTAAGCCCAATCAAGAGGCCGCTCATGCCCAACTGTAGGCTGCAAGGTCACGCGACATGGAATGCCAAAAAAGCAAACAAACAACAGCAAAGCTGATTAATAGATGCGCAGTGCAGATATTGACACAAACTACCGGCGCGCCATGAAAAAGACATATCCGCCGAGCAAACGCGCAATGAATGCAAACGCAGACGGCGCATGATTATTCTTACCGTGCGATGTCAGTTGTTGACACCGGTCTCGGATGGTGTAACTACACACGAGGCGGTAGTTTTTGGTTTTTTTTTTTTGCATAAATTACCTCGTTGCACTCCAGTTGCTCTTCAAAAGAGCCGCTCGCCGCTTCAGCCAACACACAATACCTTCGCTAATTGCAATCCATACAAACGCATACAGTGCAAGTTCACACTTTGTTCAAGTCATACGACTCTATTGGCTCGCGTTTCAGAGCGGCGCCATGGTTTAACTAATTGCCCAACACCCCACGGCTCTAGAACTCCCAGAAGTATTGCGTGTGCGACGCATATTTTGACATTGAACTTCACATTTGAGCGATTTTGGGCATCAGAAATGGAACTGTGAAAAAAAAATTGCGTCGAGAGCAGGCAGTAGCGTGACATCATCCCGAAAAAGAGTAGTCAAGTGTGAACGGATCACAATTTTCGTTGTGTCTGAGCAGTCAGAGGGGAGTTGTTGTTGGTGCCGCTCCATTTGACGTCGATTATCTCATAGACAAAAAAATAGATAAGCATTAGCACGTCGTACGAATTAGATTCCTGGGATAATATTTGCTAGGCAATTTAGGCCAGGTTGTCAATGGCAAATGTGCGTAAGAGATATAGTCGCCCACCACAGCTTTCTGTTTAATTGAGTTTTTTTGTCTTTTAGCTTAATTTCGCAGACAAACCTCCTGACTTTGCAAAATACGATACATATCCACTTCATTGTACCTTTATACATATACTAGCAACCCGTCCTGGCTTCGCGCAGGCAGCACTATATATCTAATTTTTTTAGTATTCCAGTAATGGAATACCAGAAAGTGTTAATGAATTTAGAAATAATTGGGGGTAATGCACCGCTTCTTCTACATCTAAAGCGCGTTCAACTAAATAATAGACTTTTGATGATGAATCACATTTGGCAAGAATTGAATCAATAACTTAACTGCCACAAAATAGCCCTTCCCTCAAACCAAATGAATTATTAGATAAGTTTGCAATATCCGAATATACCTTCTCAATCATTTCTAAAATATTCGGCACCAAAACAAAAGATATTTCTGAAATTTACTTTCCCATTTCTTACTTCAAATTTTTCTGGTCTTATTTGAAGCATATTATTGGAAAGTGATGTGTTGTCTCTTCCGTATGCAACACTTATATTAGTTTGAAGTTACGATTTTTTATGTGCAGCCATAAGTATGACTTTTTCAGTGAAGCATAGACTTTGCTTTAGTGCATCTTGTTAGACGTTTTGTGGAGCATTGAAGCCTCGTTCTAAATTATTGAACTACAATCCCCCATCAATTTACCAGTATTACTCTACTTGGAAACATTGCAAGCACTTGAAACATCGGCACTACAAAATTTTAATGGAAGTTTGAAAGCAGAGTTAGCAGTTCCTCCGCCATCTAAAAGTGTGGCTTCAATTCCAGACGATCCCACAGCAAAAGCAGTCTTTCCGCTGCCTCCAGTAGCATTCAAAAAGAAAATATTCCCCTTGTTATTGTAGAATAATAACATAATTAAATCATAAACGATTTTTCCCTATTTCAGAAGACATTCGTTTTGAATCACTTCAATAAATCAGTAATGATCATAGTTTTTTCTCGCATGTATTCTGCATGGTTTAATGTTATACGGCTACTTGAAATAAAATTCCACAGAACATACAGTCGAATTTCTCTAAGTCAAAAATCCCTCTTACCCGAATACATTCTTTCCAGCCTTAGTCTACTTTCAAAACCTCTAAGTCGAGTTTTATTTCTTTGGCTAAAAAACAGACAAAAAAAAACGTCCCCTCGCAACTTGTAGCAAGTACGTACACTCGCATTATCTGACTCTCCCATTGGGGTCCTAGACGATGAACACATTTCGAGAACATTCATTTTGTGTTGATTCTCGTAGTGCAAACACGTTGGAGAAAAAGCGCAAGTGGTTGCCCTTATTGTTGTTTATCTATGCAAAAAAGAGAGAGCATTAGCTTGCAAACATGGCCCTACACGCGAACATCGCGAGCGAACATTATCGTTGTCGAGAGCCATCTCTATTCGCATCGCGCACATACAAATAATCGGCTTTTAATCTGAAAACAGGTAGGTATCTGAGATGCATTCTTGCTTCATTTACCGCGTGTATTGGAAGTTTAGAGGAAAAGTCGGGGAAAAAAACACCACAAACATTTTTCACGGCCCCACCTCCAGCGAACAGGACAATCCTCCTGGAGTACTTCTGTCACGAAAAGTTTTCGCAATTCGCCGTTCGGAACCGGCATTAAACAGAAACACAGAAACAAATTATAACACAGTGGAGGTGCGAAAAAGCTAGGCTCTACCCGTTACGCCGCCCAATGCAAATATTACGGTCCAAAATAAAGGATTTTCAAAAAATATATATATATATGAAACCCTATAACTTGAATTTCCATAACTGCCTCTAACCCGTGAAAATTCGACATAGAATGATTCGACTGTATGTACTTTGATCAATTTTCAAATAATCGGATGACAGTTGTTGTTGTCTGCGGTACAACATATATTCAATCATATTTTGCGGTGATTTTGCCACGGCAACAAAGGTTCAGTAATTTTACACAACGAAATTATCAAAGTAAATAAGTGTCCTTGTTATTTTCCTGTAGAACAGAACACTCATCATATATGTTATATTCCCATTGGCTATCATATTCCAACAAAATATACCACATTTTTTCATCGCTGCCTGAATTTCTAATGTGTACATTTATATAAACCTATACACATACATACATACATATATCCATTTTTCACATCTCATATGCCTCTATCCGTACAACACCGTTTCCGCGCGATCATCGTCATGCCAGCTGTGTGCAAATTTGAGTTGAGCAAATAGGGGTTGAAGTGAACATGGAAAACACCACTGAGACTCGCACCGATTTCAGCCAGAATTTTATAGATTAAAAAAATCGTTTAATCAGCGATTTCTCGGATTTCACCAACTAATCGATATTTTTATAGCTATTATTTCTTAGTGCTTGCTCCGAGATCTATAAAACTGCGTTTTTAGATTTTAGTTTTTTTTTTAATTTACTCATGGAAGCCGATTTTTTGTAATTTTTTCAAATTTTTTGACAAAGCGATGTGGAAATTACAGGGCGGATTGGCTTTCCGATTTTTTACAGAATCATATAATTGGTAATTGTGAGTCTACCTTAAAAGATACACATATGCCACCGCTGACTTTTTTTTAGAACTTTTTGAGACGATCAATTTCCCAGTACATTATTTTTTCGTATCTTTAACTGTTTAGACAGCGCCCGCCTTAGAAGTTTGCCAGTCCTCGACTTTTTTTACTTATCTCAATATACCGTTAACTTGTTGTGTCTAAATGTCTATAAAATGTAGTCCATACCCATAATAGATACCCAACAATACTACTGGTGAAAACCGCATGCAAATCCGTTCAGTAGTTCCTGAGATTAAACTCCCCAAACATTTTTTTTGACTTTGTTTTATAATATTTATAGATTATAGATATTAAATTGAAATAAATAAATAAATAAATAAAACGGAAGTGGTAACCAATTTGGGTCCATAAGTAATTAAAGAAATAATGGACTGGAATATTTTTTGTGAATTCTTAGCCATCCCATATGATGTAGTCAGCATTTCACAACTTCACCAGTTACAGTGGTTTTAACTACCCTTAAGTACTCGGTTTACGACATAGCACAAGCTGAACGTACAGAGGAACAATTGGATTTGAATTTGTGTGGAGAGAGCATCCAAATTCGTATGGTGCTTTGGAAAAGAGAGTCTCTAAGGTCAACAGTACTTTGGAAAGCAGGCTTAAGAGTACGTGCACGCGACGTGTATTGTGTTTGAAACCTAAAAGATATTGGGTACCTCAGTTGATTATTTTTTGTCATAGTTATAGCAAAGTTATCGTCTTCTATAATTTTTGTCTCTCACTTTTGTGTCCTAATTAGTGTCCTATTGGATGTAGGGATTAGTCTTGCACTCGAGTTTGGAGCGAGGGTAGGCCTCTACAATTAATTAAATTGAAGAAGCTTGGACATTTCGTAGAATTTTTTGCGACCTCAAATATGTGTAATCGGTCCAAGTAATTGTTGAATTGACGCAAATACTGAAAGTGAAAAGTCTTTTGGTTTCATCGATGGCTGTTTTATTGGGGTTCCCTTGTACAGAAAGCATTAAGTTTTGGAGGCATTGCATTGGTTAATGTGTTTAATATGCACTGCCATGTCAGCAAGTCTTCAAAGAGACTCAAAACAAAAGCAAAGGAATGGATTGGATCAGAATTGGCAGGCAGGAGATCATTTATAAAAATTAAAAGAAAGTGTCGGAGACAAAACAAATACTTGAAAAACCAGCGTTTATATGATGAACATAACACTGGAAACCTTCTAAAACAACTTAGAATAAAAAAGAGATTCATCGATATCGGAGGCATGTTTTTTAGGTTTAGGTTAGGCTAAAAGTTTCGCTTAAAAATGTAATCCACTTTACTGTGTTGTGCACCTTGTTTACCTTTCTGGAGACGGTTAACCCTTTCATGATCGCATCTCATTAAAGATACAGGAAAAATATTTATTTTCACTTCACCAAAAATGTATTAAAAGATCGCGAATTGTCTTTTTGTACTAAGGTCTGATGCAAAATTAAATGGGTTGAAATTAGGTTTTAGAATAAGCTTAGGAAATTTTTAAATACTCCAACTCAACTAATATCTTTGAGTTGTCAGCAGATGGAATTGATGTTGTACATAAAAAAAAAAACGTATGTGAAAGGACTAAATGATATAATAAGGTAGATTTTAAGAAGCTAAATGAATAAGTATTCAAAATCGCGGTTGGGGTGCGATAAAAATCTAGCATCCGTCCGGAAATAAAGCACTGAGACGGATGTACTTATACCATGCCCCCAATTGCATGCTTAGTTTTTAATTTCCAATCTCTGAGACCCCAGCTGTGATCGTGAAAAACACGCAGCAAGCATAATTTGTATGATAAAGACATCTCTTCCCCTCTTTATTCTTTCCTACCACTTAAGCCATCGACGAAATAAGAAACTCACAAAAAACAATCAAGAAAAACGAACGTGGACTTAACGACACCCTCACGAATGTCGTGATTCCCGACTGTCACAAACCCACACAGAAACGCGAGTACCTGCCCTAATCTCTGCACAAAATCTAGGACTGTGAGTCTCTTTTTATTTTGATTTTAAATAAAAATGCAATTAATATTCTTTTAGTTCGTCTTACACACGTGCAGTTCGAGGCTCTGCAGAGCAAGCCCTAAAGCCCTGCCAAGGCACTCAGATAAGAGACGTGGATAGAACTGATTGTTATGGAACTGGCACGCATTTAGCATATTTTTTGTTGGCTCAAAGAAGCCAAGAGGAGCTTTTTAAGACGGGAGGGTGTAATTAAGCGGACTGTGGTGAGTTTTGCGTTATGAAATAGTTTAACTGTTACCTAACGCTACCTTAAGGTGTTTGCATTTATAATTTAATTATGTTTCCTTCATTCGCGGGAAATTATTTATACTGTTCCCATCTATGTATATGTCTACCCACACACACTCGTAGTTGGGGTCAAATTCTTGGCATTGACGGCGAAAGCGACAAGAAAAGTATGCGAATGTAAGTGGATGAGGTGAACGGGAATGTTGGGAAATCAATGGATGGAGCCCTCTGTGATGGAAAGACTCATTTGGTTGATGGCCAAAATGGACAGGCAGCTAGGCCGAAGTATCTTTGTTGACACAGTTTTTTTCGATTTGAAAATGGAATGGGAGGTGGGTTCGATTGGGGCTCTTAACATTTTTGAAGGATGGCGTCATACGAATTATGATGGGTGAATTTTCATGCATAGAGAAAAATAGATTTTAATTATGGCTGCACTTAGCTCTGGAATTTCGAGCGCTGAAAGTTTTGGTACTTCAAAGGATGCAGAAATTCTTTGTTTGATCATTTTGAGCAATGAAATCCAGTCAACCTTAAATAAATTGTGTGCGTGTCAGAGGCTGTTGTATTTGTATGCTTTATCTACGACCGGAACTCTACCGTGCAAACCGATCCATTTCGCGCTGTTGGCATGCGTTAATAATTTTACAGAAATCCAATATGGATTAGATTCGAAAATAACTTTTGTTTAAAACATGATTCTCTGATTACGCGAATTTAGAAGAAAAATATGATTTATTTTTGGATTGTCTGGATACATCCAAAAATTCAAAATTTCATCACTTAATTGAAAAGGATCTAGAATCATCTATAGGCAGATATTTAAAAGCTGACAACCTGACTGACTCCGAAATGATTCCATAATAGTCTCTTTTTTCTTTTGAAAGAAACCCTAAAAATGGGTGAATGTTTGAAAATCGTCGTCTTTCAAAAGATTTATTATACTATTTATATATAAAAAAATAATTTAGGCACATTTTATTTAGTTTTGGCACAAAAATTCAGTGTACTTTAAATCGCCGATACGTCAAAATAAGCAGCTTCTGCAGAACTATTTTTTGAGTCCAATTTAATCCTTATGGCTCCAATAATTTAGGAATGGTGGAATTCTTAAGAAGTCTAAAGTCAGTACGTCACATGGCCTGCTAATGTTTGCGTGACTAATGATTGCCAAAAAGGTTAAAGTCTGCATTCGCCAGTACCAATTTCCTGTTAACGGTAAATCTCACACTACTGCTACACCTTTTTTTCCCCCATATTTATGTAACATTTTGTCTCTTGACATTAAACCTTAAAAGGTTTTACAGAGAAAAAGGAATGACTAAACTATTAAGTCTATTCGTCCGGTTTGCTAAGAAATGGCGTAACTTGTATAATATTATTCCATTGGAACATGCATTGAAAAGCTACTGTCATTGTACGTCATTTAGTATGCCATTCATTTGAAGCGTAAACAACAATAACTTTTTTTTCACTCAAATATGTCGAACTTTGTGCCTGAAAAAGTGTTTTTGCGTGGAGTTCTTCTTCATTTCTTTAATATGAAGAAAACTGCTGCCGAAAGTCATCGTATTTTGGTGGAAGCGTATGGTGAACATGCGCTAGCTGAACGAACGTGACAAAATTGGTTTGCGTGTTTTAAAAGTAGTGATTTTGAATTGGAGGACGATGGACGTCCTGGGCAGCCAAAAAAGTTTGAAGATGAAGAACTGGAAGCATTACTCTATGAAGATTGTTGCCAAGAAGAGCCCGCAGAATCTTTGGGTGTCACTCAAGCAGCCATTTCAAAACGTTTAAAAGCAGTTGAAAATATTCAAAAGCAAGGAAATTGGTTTCCACATGAACTCAAGCCAAGAGACCTCGAATTTTGCGTTTTGCATGTCCGAAATGCTACTGAAACACTACAAATGGAAGTCATTCTTGCAGCTGATTGTTACTGGTGATGATAAATGGATCCACTAAGATAACCCCAAGCGCAAAAAAATCATATGTGAAACCCGGCAACCAAATCAACGGCAGAGCCGAATATCTATGGCGCGAAGGTAACGTTGCTATTCTGGTTAAAACCTATTTGGAAAACAGTGGATGGAAAGTTTTACCCCACCTTTTTGCCCAGACCTTGCCCCTTCTGACTATCAATTATTCCGGTCGATGCAGAACGCCCTCACTGAAATACGGTTCACATAAGAGCAGAATATCAAAAATTGGCTTGATTCATTCTTGGTTGCCAAGACGGCGCAATTTTTTTGGGATGGGATCCACAAATTGCCAGAAAGATGAGAAAAAGTCATAGCTTCAGATGGGCAATATTGAATAATACTATTGTACACGTTTTTCTTAAATAAACGTTCAAATTTTGAAAAAAAAAAAAAAAAACGCGAATTAAATTATATACCCAATATTTAAGACCAGTGTCCTTCATTGTTGTTATTGGTGTTATGTGTGGCAGAGGTGGGTAAGACAGCTTACGCTACATAATTTAGCTTCTGAAACATTTTTTTCTATAAATTTTCTAACGGATTTCGCTTAAATGACGCAAAAAATAAGAATTCATAAACACCTCTTTATCACCTTTAGCAAAATTTTGCCAAATCTTATTCACCAATCTGTCCGTCTGCCAGCCGCCGTCTGCCTCTGCCAACTCGTCCACTTCATTGTATCAACTAATTCTTTTTAAATTCAAATTAATTTCCACTGACAGGGTTATTATGATTATAGTCATACAATTAAACATTCTACGTGACACACGGATGTTCACACGACCCAAACATTGTTCCGATGTCGATTCTACATCACTTGGCATCTGTTTGCAATAAAACATTAATTCACTACACCAAAGATTCACACTTAGTCCTGGTCAGTTGAAAAATTCAAATCGGTTTCTCAAACAAACAGTATTTTTTTTTCTTTGACTTCGATTTGAAAATAAAACTTTCTCTCCTGCCTCTGCGTTTTTTCCTTTTTTTTTTTCTTTTTCCTATTTACTAACCACTTCCTCTGCCAACGGTCTTTAATCATAATTTGTATTTGATGGTGCTGTGTCAAAAATTAGAATAAAATTTTGTTGCACCTTCGCCAGAATGCACAGGAGAATCTATTTCGGATTCATGTGGCTCAGTTTCTTTTTTTTTTTATAATTTTGTTTTATTTTTACTGCCGGGTAAATGACCCAGTTCTAGATTTAGGCTCAAATCGTTAGAATTATGAAATTTTTTTTGTTTAGCTTTTGTTGTTTTTGTTTGCTCTGTTTGAATTTTGTCGCGGACACGCAGTTGTCTTTGGCTATAAATACGAGCAACGAAAAATCTTGGCAGTTGGTATGTTTGGGAAGTTGTGTGGCATAGTTTATTGGCAGAGAAGGCACAGAATAGAGGTGATGTTTTTGAAACATGCAATCTTAAATGGATGCTAGTCAACGGACTGAAACCGGCAAGTGTCTGTCCGAGTCGTTCCACTGTTTCTCATGCATTTGTGCACACTTGACTGGGGGATTTCTTTGGCATTCAAGAGCTGTTCTTTAATGGAATGGAACTTAGAATTAGTTTGAATGTGATGTTGAATCACATCAAGCTCCGTATTATTTCTCGAAATTTATATCGAGTCTTTACTTTAACTTAACTCTTAAAAAGTTTATTGATGATTTTTTTTTAAAAAACGAAAAGGAAGTCGTAGACCACAAAAAGTTGTTTGGCCAAATAAATAAAGTATATAAAGGTTTTTCTTTAATACGCGGTAATTTGAAGAGTATTTTCAAGATTGTTAAGTATTATAACTCATTTAAAAATTAGATTTAGAGATTTGTCACAAGACATGATCAGCATTTAGATGAAACTTACACTAATAAAATTCCACAGCATGTGAGTTTATAGACTTTGATACAAAAATATGTCAACAAGTAACCCAGTTCTGATTAAAAAGCATACTTGTAGGTTGGCAGCATACTTTAGAGAATGTCAGATTCAACACAACATAACCACTGTAGTCCTGTAGTTAGTAATTTTTATGGACTGTATAGAAAGACAAACGAATCGACCAGTGAAATTAAAGTATTTGATAGCAATTAGAATAGCAGTTCTTTTAAACGTAATTTCTGAAGTCCAGTCTTTCCGCAGTCCAATTTTTGTCAAGCAAACGAAGTTAAGATGTTTTAGGGTCATGAAAGTCACACTTGGAACAGAACGGGCTTGTTCCTAGTGCGCATTAGCGATTCCCATCATTCTCACGTCAAAAAAATTAAAAAAATGGATTTAACAACATTCATAATAGAAAAGCTTTTAACGAAATTGTTTACCCAGCAGGGGCACCATTTTGTTGACCTTCAGCAACAAGAGAAGTATTTTGTTTTCTAATGTGCTTGTCCCGAATCACTTGCTCTTTCGACGGGAGATACACTCACAGCAATAAAACCTTTGGATATTGTTCCAAAACTTATTTTGCCGCAGACTCTTAGCCCAAAACAACGACTTCTGAAGCCACAAGCTCAACGGTTGTGAGACTCCTACAGGAAAGACAACAGGGGAAATCTGCCTGCAGTGCCTGGTTATTTTTCAATTTGCAATTTCTCTTTCCCAGACCTCCCAGAAGCCATAATGGCACCGACTTTGGTGTCAGTAACCGTCCCACGTCAAATTGTCAATGACTCCACTACAACTTGATGCCAAAGGCATCCGTTACCTCGTGTGTAAAAGCGTGACACAATAGCAACCTCTGATTACTTCCACCTGCATCTTCATTGTACCTCGATAATTGGAAAAAAAACACACAAATTGAATCGTCCTCTCCCACGAACATCGTTAATACTCGCGAGTTATGGGAGCACCCAAGTGTCGTCATTCATAAATTTCAATCCCAACAAAGGCGCGCAAGAGGACTTCCCTCGATCATTAATAAAATCCACTCCAAAGCAGGAGTCCCCAAAGTGGGAGATACCATCAGAAGACGACAAAAGGAGTGCCTTTGGTAGCCTTCATTTCCATGCCAATAAAAGCGCTCATTTTATTTCCATTTTTTAATTCGTCCGACGTAAAGGATCTCACACGGCCTTAATACCGACGGCTTAGCGTCACTTACATGCGTGTTCCAGGGCAATATCACTGCGATGTTTTTCGGATGCCCAGCCGACCCAAAACTGGGTCACTAGGCATGGGAATGTTTTGTTTTTGTTTGTGTCTTTTTTTCTTAGCTGGAAGGTGCGTTTAATTGATTACGACGCCAGACCACCTTGACTAGAGAGTCACGTGCTGCGCGGTATAACAACACAACACGTTACGTATGATTTTACGATGGTGCTTAATGCTGTTTTATGGATTTGTCTATAAACTCAGTGCTGCTGGGGGGTTGAGCGCGGAATTTTTCGCCAAACGTCACGAACAGGTCATTCAGCTTTGTGGCCGGCCTGTTAACCGCGTTGATGATAACTTTTTATGACGTCATGACAAATGTGTAATCGGGCATAAGCTTGATGATTTAAATGGCCGTTTGGGTGTTGTGTGGTGTGGGTGCGCAAAAGAAGGGCAGGAACTTGTTGAAGGTTTCTCCTTGCTTGCATGACTGTAGATGGTTGCAGTCTTTCGTTCTCCAAAAGATGTTAGAGGTAACTACGATGAAATTGATTTTTCTAAAATTACGGAATGCCACTGATGAAGTATCAGAATCATTCATCATCAATTAATCGAAAAATCACCCACGGTATGCGACGGTTACATGGCTATCTATAATGTTCGATCGAAATCTATTAAAACGGAACAGTTAGTTGTTTAAAAAGTGCTTAAAAAGCTTTGATACAAACATAGTCATCTGTCCTAAATTTAGGACAGATAACTATTTCTAGTCTAAAATGGACATTGAAGACAACTAACACCAAAGTGCACTTTTGATGTTTGTGACGAATATGAATATGTAAAGAAGAAGTGTAAAAAATATTGAATACAGTTTTATTAATGCCATTGATCAACGCATTAAAAGACTAAGCCCGACGATGTTTGAAGTAGAATTACGGCAGTAATAAGGTCTTCCTAATTTTTTTTTTAATTCGGACTTGCGTTGGTATATTTAAGTCATAAGACTTGTTTTAAGTAGTTTTCTCGAAATTTTAATTCTTATAGTTAGTTAAACAGGAAAAAACTTAAGAAGGAAACTAATCGGTCATTTGGGGAGCTTACAATAATTTTGGTGCCAAAAATTATGATGGGCTTTTGTTGAGGGCACAAATAAGCCAATGCAGATATCCTACTTCCTCTTCTCTTGTCCCTTGATCTTATTTGACAGCGTTTTTAAGAATATTTTGTGTTTGTGAATAGGTGTGAGAGCTTTGAACAGCAAATCAAACAAATGTGCGTCAAAATGATGAGCCAGTGTTCGATGATTCCTGAATAACTTCAGAATGCTTCCTGCATTTTAGCTACATTCGTGAATTACTGTCAAATTGATCAATTGGCAAGGGGAAATAGCAGTTGCCCAGATGGATGTCTATATTGCGCTCTCTGTGGTTGAGAAGTCAAAAACTATTTTTTTTTACTACGTGAAAGGGCAGGGGGCCTATCTCGTCCCATTTAGGATCTTGCCTCTAGCTTTAAGAAAAATCAATGAACATGAAAAAAGAAATTATTAAAAAACAACGGCAACACCCTTAATGAAGTTATATACCAGTTTTAAAAGCCATAAACTTGGTCTTTAACCCTACATATAAATCTTTTTAATTGTATTAATAGTTCGCTTGCAAACGCAAAATGTTGATAAAAAATAAAATGGCAAAGTGACTTTTTGTAGTCAATGCGTATTTTTATCTTGAATCAAACGCAAGAAACCGAATAGCTTCGTGCTTTCTAGTTTTTGAGATATTTGGAAATTACTATTACTGTCAGGCAGGCGGTTGGGTGGATTAGGGGTGGGTGGAGCGCTTCGCGTGCACCAAGGTTTCAACTGACTGGCTTAGTTGCTCACACGACTCCATCGATCCGCTAAGGGCATGTCTACACCTGTCAGGCAGGCGCCTGCGTGCATTACAGGGTGAGTGGGCTCTACAAAATACCGTTATAATTTTTTGGCGCCAAAGTGATCGTACTAGCGCCGGTCATTTAATGTTTTTGTTGAGTTGCATACACAGATAATGAATAGGCCACGTATAGCATAGTACGATTGCAGAATGCACAAAATACCCTACATCTGAAGATGGCCAAATACAAGCTTCTTTTAAAAAATGCAAAAAATTAAGAAAAAATAAATTTGTCCAATGTACTATTGTTTTATAAGTAAGAGCAAACATTCCCATTGTTCAAGTGGCTGCCTCGGCTGTCTTTGCATAAGCGCATTCTGTGACTCCAATTTTGAAAAACCTTTTTGATGATTTGGGGCTGTGTCGGGCTGGATATTGGTTTTAATTAAAAAAAGATCAAAAGGTGAAATGGCCGCTCCAATTGACATCGTCAAGTCAACTGGTAACACGATTTCTTTTCAAAAACAGCGCTTGTTAGGCTACACGCAACCCACTTTGGAAATAAGTTTTTAATATTCCGCAATGTTATTAAAGCCATTCCGCGAACGTATGATATTGACTTTCTGTCAGAAATTTGAACTGAATACCGCTGCCAGTGCCGAAATAATTTTCAATTTAAAACTACAAAAAAATAAAGGCCAGTCTGTGAAAACCACAACTAAAATCCATTTCTAATGTTATGAATTCCTTAATTCCATAAAAACAAGGCTGAAAATCTTACCACAAAGGACACTTAACCATCGAGGCAGTGTCGGTTTGACTCGATTCGTTCGATAAGCTAATTAACCACTTTTGCCAGAAGAGACTAGTTATATGTAAGAAGCGACGTCTCTTTAGTGACCCTACCAACACGATGGGATACACGATATCTTATAAATTTGCAGGAAAATCTAAGTTTCAATCCAATTGTCTTTACAAGATCAGGTTCATGGTCAACAGCATACCATAATCACAAAACACGACTTCTAATATAATATTAGCGAATTGACATCAACCCTTAGGATAAGGTTTACGACAGCAGGAATCGGGAATTTATTTTTGTGTCTCTTCCAACGATTTGTCCAAAATTTGTCCATGCCTTTTAATGTTCGCTGTGGGAACCAGGTCACCTTTTACTCTCAGGAATGATTTTAATGAGACTACGTTAAAGATAATAGCTCAGTCTCACTTTAAATCATAGCATTTTAGATGCGTGATATGCGTTCCACATGATTTGGCTGAAGACAGAATCTCTCTTAATTTCTGCACGCTATTACTACGTGCCTTCCTTCTCCTAAGCCTTGATTATCCTCATCAACCACACGCAGAGTGCTCTGTTAAAATTCTCACACGATTGACCAAGCCATTGAATTTCCGTTTGAATATCAATAAATCCAAAAAAAGTATCTAAATGAGCAAAAAATAAACAAAACGAGAATAAGAACGAAGCACACGCAAAAGAGGAAATCAAATATGTAATTGGCCACATAAAACAGATCTCTGCGAGTCCCAACACCTCATCCCTGGATGAAGTTTGGCCTATTGCATGCAACCTCACCTAAGAGTTTGTTAACATTGTGTAAGTGAACGCAAAAACAAAAAGAAAAAAAAAAACAACTACGACGACGACAACAACGACAACGATGATGATGTGTGCTCACCTTGACTTTGGATGGACTAACACAGCGCTAGATAAGGTCCCAAGCAAACAAAGCTGCGACCGATCTCCAGCTCTCACCCGGCCGTAAGTTTTTCCATGTGGGACGCAATATGGGGTTCATGTGCGCCCATAAAAAGTTATTATTATCGCAGTTCTCCTCGCGTTCGCGTTTGCGTTCGCGTTCGTTATTATCTTTCAGACAGGCAGACAGACAGAAGAAAAAAATGCTCATTTATGATCGCGCGTTTGATTCGCGAGGGGGTCGCCGGGTGGTTTGCAGGAGCTGCGTTTGTTTAATTTAAATTACATCTTTTTTTTTTTTGTGTGAGGTGTGAAGCACGACGGAGCGATCGCGTACCAACATGGCGGCCCATCACTGCCAAACCACCTGTCCAGGGTGATGCGAAATGAGTTTATTCCGCGCAGGGAATAGCTAACAAGTTTCTCAGAAATTTTGCTTGATGTCATAATTTTGAGATTACCTCGACGGTGGTAGCGGGCATTCATCGGCATCGCACGGGAGTTAGTCACAGTTGCCATAACGTGCGATTATAGCCAGAATCCAAATAAACAACAGCTTTAATAGGCCGGCTTTAATTGCCAGCGTAAAGCAGGCATCAATAAAGGTATCAATGACTCTTACTCGTGGCTTCTTACTCTTTGGCGAGAGCGTTGTGTTGCAACGGTGTAGACTTTTTTTTTGAGTGGTTTAATTATGATTAATTTGTTTTAACGAGCGAATTATATTGTCTGTTGAGGTGTCAACGGAGGAGGGAAAAGCTGTAATGAATGGTCTGTTTAAGCTGAACCGATGGCTTTGGTTAACAATCGGAAATTGAGTTGGGGTTTCAGAAATTAATTTTGGAAGAAAGCTGTGAAGATTGTATGTCTGCAGAAAGTTAGTACGAGAGTTGGCGGAAGTGACTGAATTGGGACGAAGCTTATTTAGCAGAGGGTTGAGAAAGTTTTTTACTGAATGTTGAAAGACCGTGATAGACATTGGACCGAGAAAGCTTGGTGATTATATTATATCTTTTGTGAAGCAATTTGGACCAAAATATTCAACTCAAAATACTGCTAAAATTTCGCGCAACGTGTAAAGGGGATGTATTTTAAAAGAATTACGAAAAGAAAACCACTAAATATTGAGCTAATGGTCACCAAATAATACTCTTAGTGCCTCAAAAACATCGCCTCCTTCATGACAACTTAAATCTATACAATCTCTATAAAATTTGTTTGATAAACGGGTGTACGGCAGCGTTACATAACATCAACTTCTTAATGAAAAGAAACTGCTCCAATTTATTCTAAATATCTAGTGTCTAAAATCCAATCTATTTATCTATTATATAATAAGAAGTCGAACGTATACAGTCGACTCCGCTTAACTGAAACACAAAATTTGACACGAAAAACTTGGTTAACTGAAATATATGGTATGTACAGTGAGGTGCACAAATAAGTACATGTTTCTTGTAAGTGTAATTTGCACTTCATAGAAAAAAACGCAATTTTTTTTTGCATTATATTACTACATTTAAAGACGAGTATATAATACAGGACGGAAAACCTAAAAGCTTGAGAAATAACGAGCAAAACAAAAAACAATCTGCATGTACTCAATTTTGCACCTAACATTTTGTTCGATATTTCAACCCAAAAAACTCAAAAACGTACCATTTGATCACGTTTTTTGGCTTGTTTCTCAGTGCTTTAATTATTTTCGTTTATGGTGTGCTTAATTGCGTGTAATAAGACCTTTTTTTATCCTTCAAAATCGAAAATGGTATTAATTGCAAACGATTTTCAAAATAATAATGAAACGGCTACAATATATCCAAGACAGTGCTGAAGCTATGACAATAAATATAAAACAAGCCAAGCTGTGACCATTGGAGGTCATACGAGGTGAGGAGCTGCGTCCAAATCATAACACAGAGTCCGTAAAAGGACATAAACGGAAGTAGACCCATGATGTTTTGATGATACAAGTGAAAACAAACAAGTTTTCAACACCGTAGGATGCTTTTAAATAGTAAATGCGCCTGTTAACCGATAGAGTGTAAGCAGAACTCTCTAGGGCATTTACTACATCTCTGACGAAAAAAAAACAGAAACCTGTATTGTTGGTCAAAAATGCCTATGAGTGATCTATTAGGGTAAAAAGGTTTTTTTTCTTTTTATAATTTACCAGACGTATTTTTGGCAATCTTCCAAAGACAATCAATTTAAACAAAGATCGTTCTTGTTCTGGAAATAGTGCAGTGCTTTTTTTGTGTGTATCTAGCAATTAAATTTAGAATTTAGCATCTCATTTCGGTTTACAATTTTTGAATCGCACTTATGACGCAGAAGCATAAGAAAATGTTTTTTTCTTCTGTTGTACTATTCAAAAATATTTGAAGCCTAAATCATAAAGCGCAATTCATAATTTTTTTTGAAAAATCAAAATTCAGCTCAATGCTCATTGTTTCAAAAACATCCCGAGATACAAGAATTTTTTTTATTAATTCTGAAGAAGTACCAAGCATTTCTGTCAATTCTTATCACGTATTGTTTATGTTACGGTGGCGCCAGAAAATCTGGCAAAATGAAAGAAATTACTTCAGTTGTTACACCGATCGGCACAGGCCGCAGGCCTACCTGTACAAAGGTAGGCGAACCTTTCATGTTGGTGTGAAACTGATACAGCATTATGTTCCTTTTACCCGCTTAAAAATATGTTTGAGAGAGGGTAAGTGTACACAAAAACGGAGCGGAAGGTGGTTTTAGAAAAATCACAGGTAAGGAATTGGAAGCAAGATGATGATCAGAATTTAAAGAAGTGTAAAATCGGGAAAATTGTAATTTTTTCATAACCGTTTTGCAAAGTAGAGGCTTAAAATACTCAAAAGTGCCAACTAGACTTTTAAAAGAACAAACAATACGACGAACAAAACCTGTTAGGAAATGGCAAAGACATTGTTAGAAAATGTTGCTTCAAAATAGGTTTTCATTTTAATGACTGAATGCTGTGACACTCTTCCTCCTACAGGAAGCAATGAAAAGTCTTTTTATCTGAGAGAGAACAACGAAATTGGGAACCCTTCAAAGTCCACATAATTTAAATGCAGTTCGAAAACTTATCCTATTAACTTATTAAAAAACTAAAATCATAAAAATTCATCGACATAAAAACCAAAGAAACTAATTCAAAAATCAACAAAGGTTCGTGCTTGTTCCATAATTACTTTGAGCTTAGTTGAGTTCTCACAATGTGTCGAAAGACAACTTGTCATTGGTAATGAGGACAAATTTCCATAAATCCTGAATTAATCCTAGTTTAACTATTCTATTTGATCGTGCCAAACATAGACACTACTTATGAAACGATGAAGAAGTTTTCACAACTACACCAGCACCCATATGAAAAAAGGAAACCTTGCTTCAATGCGTTAATTTATGGCTGAAATGCACTCCTTGAGGTGAAATAAGGTTGATTCAAATTTTGAACTGTTGTACAAGGTTTTACAAAACCAAACGAACGGCCACATTTCTACACCTGATTCTACAACCTAAACGCATATAAATCAGGTCACTTGCGCAGACCAGTTTTAAAAAAATGTCCATGTCACTGCAAAACTACAAAAGAGCCGCCCCAAAAACCGCGAAAAGCGTTGCAATAACGATTTCAACAAATTTCTCTGTCGAATGCCTTCCAAATTAAGTTCGTCGTTGTCGTGGTTGCACTTCAACAATGTCTTCGCTATTTTCCCCACAAAAAAAAACCCTCAAACTAATTCGACTCAGAAAATGCTAACAAATTTCACGAACGTGTGCACAATTGAAAAAAATTTTGCGGTTAAACCGGGGGTGGTTTTCAGAGTCATAACAAAAACACGAAATCAATATCTCCCCATGCCAACAGCGACTATTTCAATGTTATTGTTTTGTATTTCCTACCAACTTTCCGTTGCAATACGACATCAATGTGGTAATTTGATTTGTTTAAAAAAAACTAAACTTCAATTGGATACTCACCGTGAATTGAATTTTCTGAATCAAGTTCTACCGCAAAAATTTTTCTTTAATTGAGTAATCCTTTTGGTTTTTTTCCAGAATTTATTTACTTTCTTACACTGCACTGCATAAAAAAAAACAAAAATTCACAAAACTTTTCCCCGTTTTTTATTCGCAAAAAAATCTCTCCAACCACGAACTATCAGCACCTGAAAGTCCAAAAATGAAATTCGAATGTATCCACGCAACTTTTATCCACAAAAAAAAACAATCAAACTGTTTTCAAATACCGGATTTTGACAAGTTCTTTTTTTTTTCTGCGAAATAAAATCTCGATTCATGCAAAATCCTCGATAGTTGTCACTTCTTTTCTGCGCGCATACCTCAGTGCCTTGATTAAAAACAAAAAAAAAACTATTTTCTTCTTCTTCACTCCACTTTTTAGTACGCAAAAAAAATTAAAAAGACTCTCCCTCCCACGAAAGGCAAAGTGGACACACCGGGCCACTTTGCATTTAGTTGAAGCGAAACCCGCAAAAAAAAACAACACAACTTGTGTACAAAGAAGACTTAAAAACCAGCCACCCCCCGCGCGAGGCCAACAAACGTCAAAAGCTTGACCAAAAGACCAACTGAAACACTTACGCCTGCGAAGAGCGACGAAAAAGACACAGGCCCACTCGGACAAACAGCCGTGGAATAACTAAACCAGTGGTCGCTGGCAAAAGCTGTCTACGCTGTCTAAACGACGAGCGAGTGGTGGTGACGATATTGTTACCAACACCACGTCTCTACTCTTACCAACTCGACGTCCGTGCCTTAAAAAGTTGATGTATCTGATGGATTTGGACTGCAGTGCAATGCCGCGTTCTCTTCAAGAGAGAGAGCCGCGTGTGGAACGTGTCTCCCACGACACGACATCACCCCATGTATATTTCGGCGTATAAATATCTTTCCATGATGACGACGGCGACGGCGGCGGTTGCGTTTGCCAGGTAAGAACGACGATGGCATACACACACATCCACCCCCCGATTCGTTACACCGCTAAAATGCATCGCACTGGCATCGAGTGCATCGTTTACAATTTATTTGCTTTCTGGTGGTTTTCCTCCGGGTTTTCCTCTTTTTTTGGTTTACCTGAGGTGAGAGGGAGGCATTCTTCGAAGACGGACTTATCGCGTTTCTTAGACAGCAGCTGGAAGCGACCAAACAAGTTGTTGTGGAACTTATCGGCTCCGTCGTCGACGCTACGGAGAGGTGAAATTAAAAGCAGACGAGTGCACTCTTAGGGATGTATGTTTGAAGAGAGCCTCCGAAGAGAGATCGGGCGATAGGTGTTAGTGAACGATTAGGGACCGTGCTGGGAAAAGAGAAAGTGTATTTTTACCTGGAGTTTGGCGTACACTAGTCTGCTCGAGTTTAGTGAACAAACTCAACACCGCTGACCTTCTTTTAATTTACAGTTACACAAAAAGTTTGGAAACATACTCCATAAATCTACAATTTCAGTGCTAAACTGTTCCACTGTTGTACATAAACCAATGTCAACCAATTTTTGATTAATCCAGATTAGTATAATTCGACAGTTTTTTTTTTTTGATTACTCCGAAAATCATATTTCTATTTAAATTTCTATGCCGTATAGGTGCTGGATTGCAATTAAGTTCGAGGAAGATGATAATTTCACTTGTGCATAGTTTGTATATTTTAATACCAGTACCAGTCCATTATTCCTTCTATTCGGAATAAGGATTAAGAGACTGCATTAACTGATTAAAAATTATAGAAGACCTACAAGTGACTAAATAAACTGGCACCAGTCAATAAAGACTAAAGTCATTTAACTTACAACTTAATAATTTAACTTAAACAGATCAATTTAGTTGACTTATTACTCAGAATATGTAAGGTCCAAGGACTGGTGACTGTAGTTTTGAAGTCATCAAATGATTGCCGTCACAACTCTGATATACTGGATGTGTGTTATGTGGCTGTGAAAGTAGAGACCTTAGACCCTAAGGCTACTAAGTCTGTTATCATTAAATGCTGGCACAAAGGTTTTAGGTACATTGTGAATCTGACAATTTTCTGGTTGTGTGGGTTTTGGGCTTGTTATGTTATATATTTTTTATTTGCATAAATATAACACGCGCAACACAGTGGAGGCGCGAAAAGCTGGGCTCTGGCCTGTACGGGCTGTTACGCAGATTATTTGTTTTTTTACTTTAATGCAGTACGTCCGAGAAGTAACCGGTGCTCCTTGTGGAACCTATGTTAGGCCCTCAACTCCGCCAGAGAAAAAGACAGAGACAGCTGTAGCTACAGGTACCCCCTTTCCAAAAAGCCGGTTGAATAAACAACCACGAGTTCAATTTTCACATCTGAACAAAAAAAAAGAACAACAAGGCATTCGGTCTCCGGCGAATTGGTAAACAAAGAGCAGAATGCAACACAGGTGACCGCAGGTAAATTTATCACGCATTCGTGTTCGTTTGCTTCTCCTCCGCTCCGATGATGTTTTATTGTCTTCGGTTCTGTTTTCATATCATTTTGTTCTTTTTATTTTCTTTTTTCTTTCTTCCCACCGTGCGTCTTGCAATTTGAAGAAAATAAAATCCTCAGATCGCAAGAAATTCATTAACGACTTCCAACTACGATCGGATGCCGGCAGAGAGGGCAGAGGACCGCTTGTGGTTGCGCGTTTAAAGTTGAACTTCGAATTTGTTTGCATCATGGACGGGGGAGGGAGGCAGGAGCACTGCCTGCCAGGCTGCCACTGCTGTGTGTGTATTTGAACAGGTGATTGCCGTGAAGCTGCGATAGACACACGTATAATGACGGGTAATCGGAATTTTATTGATTCGACAGTCTCTGCGTCGTTGTGGTGGAGACCTGATTCACTTTTCGGAACCCATTTGGATAGTGGTGCGCTATCGCTCGCACCTTGTTTGCATCTTAAGTGGGTGTTTTGTTGTGTGTGACGGTTGATGGGGGTGTTGCTGTGGATGTCGCCGCTTGGGTGGGGGAGGCAGCAATGTCCATAGTCCACGCAGCGGCTCCAGCTGCAATCGCAATCGGTGTCGCTCAGCCCACGGTATAGTGGGAAACAAAGAATCTCGTCGTGAGTCAGAATTCTTCAAAAATTAGTCATTTTTTTTTTTTCGTCAACTGCATGGGAAAGGCGTGTGCTTTCAGAAAGACCTGAGAATATTTGCCACGGCAGGACATGGCTGGCTCTTGGGGGGGTTATGTAATCGTCGATTGGAAGGCGAAATTAGTTTGCACGGTGCCATACAACGATGATAACGTGTCCGAAAAAAACTTGAATTTACTCAGGGACCACTTGTAGTCAATGGGTTTGAAAATTTATCTTCACATTCAGAGGGCAGCGCTTTTTTGGAGGAGAGATATTTTGTATTCAAATAATATAACAACGATGCTCATATGCTGTAGGTGTGTCTTACTAACTTCTCCCTGAGTGGATGCGGCTAAAAATAATTATTCAACGTGCTTCACGAGCTCCATGGAATCCAAAAGTGTTTAAAAGGATTCGAAAGTTGGAGTTTAAGACTTACTTGGACGCGGGGCATTTGCATTGAATAAAAGAGATCTATTACGTGAAAGAAATTAGAGCTTTTGAATTGTTTAGCCTTCACAGAGATGGCATTTCCAAGCTCTGTCACTCATAAAAATGTATCAACACCACGTTCGACATATGAAGTCGCATTACGATAGCCGTCGATAAAGTGAATTACCGATAATGTAAAATGTGAATCGGTAAAATTTTACAGTCATCTCAATAATGTTAGCTGCCGATAAGTCATCTTTATAATGCCGTCTGGGAAGATTATAAGTTATTTCTACTGACCCAACTATGAAGGACACAACCCGAAACTCGGCATTGAAGAAAATAATGATCACTTTAGACCTAGAGATATCGAATACAACAGTTAGAGTTTACCGAAAATTGGATATACCAATAGCTATGCTGAATCAAAAGCTTTTTTTATTTTTTGAAATGAATGAAATTATTTTATTTAAACCTTGCTTTAAAAAATTATTTGGTGGTGTTTTTTAATACATTTGAAAATTGTTTCAATCAGTCTAGTAATGAAAAAAAGTTTCAGTAATGTTACTCTTCTGAAAATCCGAAAACGCCTTGTTTTAACTAGATCACGTTATCGAGGGGCTACTGTATATTTTTTTCTGCATTTTTCTGAGTGAAAGTACATTGGGTGGCGTAACAGTCCGTTAAAAGCCAGACCAAAGCCTAAATTTTTTGCGCCTTATTGTGTTATGCGTGTTATCATTTTTGACCTACAGTTTAATGCCGGTTCTGAACAGCGAATTGCGAAAGCTTTTCATAACAGAAGTATTCCAGGAGGATTCTCAGCCGTTCGCTGGAGGTGGGGCCGTGAAAATTTTTAAAATATTTTAATGACAACCCAGAGAGAGAAGGATCAACTACATCCATCTACATTATTTACAAACATGTTAAGAGAAAGAGAATTAATTTCATACGTTTTCGAACAGCTGTATGAAATTGTTCCCATCATTAGCATCTCAAATCAATAATTGGCCTTATGGAAACGTTGAGTCCTCTGCAAATTGCGAGGCTGCAACAAAAATTGAGAACCCAAATGAAAGTGAAAGTGGAGTTGCTATGGCCCTTCACTTTATCGAAAGTTAAAATAGGGGTTGCAGTTCGATCGTTTAATGCATGTTTACAATGATCCGAAGAGAACAAAATTTCAAAAGAGGGCATTTTATCTCAACAAAAAAATAAAAAAAGTGGCACTTTTGAAAAGAAATTTAAGTCTATAAAAAAAAACATATTTTTTGCACTTATGTATGTTTCGGAAGTTTTCTTACCATTCGTTTTCTTAATAAAAAAAAATCGGTGGAATAATAACGTTTTACATTGGTTTCAATAATGTTTCTTTTTGTAACATTGTCGTTATCTTTACAGAAACATCCATTTCCACCATATTTTTTAATCTACAAAAATATGTTCCAATAAGTGCAACATCCTCGGTCATTGCAACTGCCATAATTTCTATTAGTTGTGTAAATAGAGTCTGTACTGTAGATGGTGATCATACGCTACTGTACGTAAATCCTTGACATTGCGCGGCATCAACAAGAGCCTTTATTAAGTCAGACTTACAACTCGACACGGATCATTGCCACCACAATTTCTTTCAGGGTTTCAAAACACTTTTTGATGATCGATAGCTCTTAGGGTAAAACAGCTCGTTTCTTGTCATTAAAATCTATTAGTCGAGTTTGTCATTTAAGAAGCCTTCGAGATCAATTTTTTTAGGGTTTTTGTTTTTTTTAAAGATTTAAAAAAATTATGCGATAAATATAAAATACAATCTACTAGAGATTCTAAATTTGCATGGGAGATGACATAAATCGCCGCGAATACTTCAAAATATTTCCCGTTCTGAGTGCCAAAAATCTTCCCTGCTGGTCTAATTGCTTCGCATTCTCAAATTCACCACACTACACAATTTAATTAGTCGAAGCGGATTTGGGTGGTGATGCTCCGTGCAAACAGTTCCCACTTTTCTTTTCTATTTTTTGTTGTGTTGACTTGGTTTTTTATTTCTGTAATTTATGACCAGCCCCTTGTCGTGCGGACAATCGAATGTTTATCGAAATAATTCACACACTCAGCGTCCTTGAAAGCAGCGATCTTTCTCAATAAAACCGGTGATGCAAAAGTGCTTAAAAAATAATAACAAAAGAGGACAATCTATAAAAAACCACAGCCTCCGGATCGAAGTGCATTTCTCCAACCCCCGCCCGTGAGACGCGCACAGAGGAAACGTGAAATCAGGTCACGCATAAAGCCAACGAAACATGTGTACGTGTGCCTTGCTTCAGTTTTCAAAAGCATAAACCTTTCGTCGAATTTGGAACTGTGCCAAATTATGCGACACATCGGCTAGGTGTGTGCGTGTCTTGGCTTCCTTTCAGTTTCAGATGCATGGAACTGAACTCATAGCGCAACGCCCACGCGTACTTCCCGTAAGAAAAAAAATAGGTATCTGCAGGCCCGCAACCGCCGGCACTCACTCTGCGTCGCGCTTTGATCTGTGATTCGAGATCTTTTACATTTCTCGCTGAGTGACTAATCGTTGGTCGGGGCCATTAGATTGAGATATGCATCGGGATAGTTTAATATTTTGCTTTTCTTTTTGTTTTTCTATTTTTTTTTGTCTGCTGTAATCACACGACAAACGGGAGATGATGGTGCGCTGAGGGCGAATTAATCTGTGAAAACGACGAAATTTATTTTTATCCATACGCCCGTGAGTAATGACATGAGTGGCACGGTGTTTTGTGGGAAAACAAGTGTTTGCGAAGTGATTAAATGCGCAACGATGTTGTTATTCAGCGGCCTAACAAAGGAGTTGGGGAGACGACATGTCGCTGATGCCAAACTTGGTCTTCGTTTATCTAAGACGCAAATGCTATCAGTGATCTTTGGAATGCAAATGATCTCCAGGGTGGTTCTTTGTTACGCGTGATAGTTTCGCGTTTGAAGTTTCCACACTGGCGTTAGTCATCAGTTAGAGACCACTCCATGTTTAGACAATATGCCAAGAGTCTTCACTGAATCTTATGGGACCAACGCCTGGAAGGTATCAGACTTGATGCTCGCTTGAAGTAATGGCAGGTTTCTACAAAGTGTCTTCCGGGTATGATTGTTGCTACTTTCAATACTATTTATTATTGGCATAGATGGGACAGTAATTTTCTTACAAGTAAGTCTAAGCCAGATCAAGGAATAAGATGGAGACTGGATCATATTCGCATCTAATCATTTTTTGGAAGAGGCACAAATTGCAGGCATTGTGTATAGTCCACAATGATTTTTTTGCTTAAGATTTGATCCTGTATTTTTAATTTTTTTTCCATTGCATTAAAAGTAATAGGGTCATAAACAGTTTAATCTTTTGTAGCTAAGCTGTATACAGAACATCTTATTGCTATCTACTGACAAACTTGTCGGTCCTTAATATCACCAAAAGTCACCGGGAGTGTTGTTGGCTGGCAGAAAATTTTAGGCGGTGTTGGAAGTTCGCACAATTGAAAGAACATTTTTTTTTCTGGTCGTCCTTGTAAGGTAACTAATAGCACGTAACTCATTTTGGACTAAGAAAAGTTTAAAAAAAAAGTATTGCGGCCAAATTTGGTCTTCTTCGAGACCATAGACATTTTTGAATTCCTTCAAAATACAAAAGCCAATTCAAAGCCGATCAAAAATGAACTTTACTTATTTATAACTTGTTAGATACTAGTTTTCTCATGTGTTCAGGGGAACTTTTTAAAATTTACTAAAGTTGAGTTGAGTTTGAATTTTTTGTAAGGTAGGCACCTACGCAAAAAAAAATAACAAAGTTATGTAAAATATCACTCTTCTAATAGTATTAAAATCAGTGAAATATTGAAATAATGTCTGTTTTGTCGCAAAAACTAAAACCTTAACCTAGTGGTTCCTTTTTAAATCATAGTTGATATTAACATTGGCAACTGTTTCCCGCTCGAAATCTTTACAGAAAGTCAGTTTCATACGCTTGAATAACGCGTTGAAAACAACGTGGCGAAATATTGAAAACTTTGTTCACCGCACCGAGTTCCGAAACCGATATCAATTGGCCGCCTTAGAGCAGCGATTTAACCCCATTGAACTTTTTTTTTTAGTTGACCGGTATTATACCAACAATTCGGAAGGAATTCAAGCATCTTAGGACAATATCATCCAAAAAAGCAGTCAATGTATTTTATCTACCCTGAGAAGCGCGGTTGATAGATATGTCTGGTGTTTTAACACGATGAGAGTTTATTTTCAGCCTTTTGTCAGACAACCCAGCATACAATAATCAAAATACAAAAAAAATAACATCTCTACTCATAACAATCAAGACCGCAACGTTTTGATCGTTCGGATTTTGAATGCATCTATCATACAATTTGATGACAAAATTAAAAACTGACGACTGTTATATTTAACACTGGAAATATACCAAAAGAATGTTTCTCTTTAAAAACACTTTTAAGCCCACTCCAGAACAAAAAAAGTACTCAATTATAGTTATGGCCAACACTCGACCCCACTCATATTAAACTAAATTGACATAGCTAGAGTTAACTAAGCAGAGATCTACTGTGCACCAACAAACTAGGCACGCTTTTAAAAAAATTTAATATTGATCTTTACCATCACATATCCCGGCCACTCTGGTTTGAAGAGAAATAAATCCACAAAACTTTTATTTTATGGTATCGTTTCCAATTAAATGATCATATTTAGATTTAGAGAAAAAGGAAAGAAAATCACACATTACCTCTGCCAGAAGAGAATTTTAGAGCTTGGAATACGCTTTTATAAGGACTTAAAAGAGCTAAATTCTTATCTCCAGAATACAATGGAACGAACGCAAAAAAAAGTAACTGCTTCAAAAAATTTATATTATTTTGATGGCTGCCGTAAGATCTGCGGGAATAAAAAAAATACGTAAGGCCACCATGATTTGTAAAAATTTCAACTTGCAAAAAGACCAATCGAAGGCAAAAGCTCTTTAACTGTTCCTTCCTCTAGCCTGTTCTCAGTTGAAAATTCCCTCTGACACTTCGCTGATGTCAACATCGATGTCCGTCATTGGCACTTGTGCTTTGTAAATGCCGCGAAAACTATTGATCTGGAAATAGCAACCTTTCGAGGGAGTCGCGTTGCTCTGACGCAAGAACTCCGAGAATTCTTGGCGGCATCCAGATTTGATTTGTGTGCAGTTCAATTACCCGGTTCAGCGAGCGATCGTAAATTAATTAGACCATTGTGAATTCTACGACATGCATTTTTCTTATCTAACCAAGACTCACCCATGGAGGCTGCACTCGAGGAGCACCGTAGTCCCATTCATCTCTGAAACAAACAAAAAGATATACTAACTGGAACTCACCACAAATATCATTGGATCTCACCTCTCCATGCGCTGTATTACCGGCATCTGCGCCGTACTATCGTGTATCCGAACCTGATCGGGTGTGATCTCCTCTAGAAACACATTCTTCGCCGTGTACCGATCTATCAGCGGACTCAACGGTCGACACGAACCGCCCAAAAGCTCGTCGATGTTCGTATGGCGCGAAATGAAGAGTTTCTGTGCGCCGTTGCACTCCGCCCTTGATTTCGTAACCGGGACATTGTCGTATGGGGACTTCCGGTGGCGACTGGGGTCTTCCAGACCATCGGGACTGGCGCGATCGCCGAGTGGTGGCACGCGTTCCATCAGATGGTTCGTGGCCAATGCCAGTTCGTCGTCGCTCTCGGAGTCGCTTTCGCCGTCTTCGTCGGACTCCTTGAGGTTGTTCTCGACGCGACGCGGTGGCTCGTTGTCATTCTGCAGCCAAGCGGGCCGCTCGCCGGACTCGACGTGGCTTATGTTGAAGATCTTCTTTGTCGGCCCGGACATCCACCAAGGTTTGTCGCCGTTGAAGTTGTTGTTCGAAGAGGACCTGTCCAGTTGGGTGGGCACTCGTTTTGGCGGCGAACTCGACGCCGCGAGCTTATCGTCCTCCAGCCACCACGGCCGCTCGCCGGAGTCCACGCGGCAGATGTTCAGCTTGATAAATCCATTCTGCGAGGGCTCTGTTGGCTTCTGGGGGCTCCCAGTCTCGGCCCACCGGTCGGAAGGCGTGTACCCACCGTTGTCATCGATCTGGGGCCAGGGCGGCTGCTCGCTCGTCTTCTGGTTGAGCTGGACGGGCTCATTCTGCTGGTCCCACCACGAATCGTCGGTGCGGCTCGACAGGAGCGGGTCGGTCAGCTCGCTGGCGTCCTCCTCCTCCTGGTTGAGCGTCTTGAGGTCGTCGGCTAGGGTGTCGTCGTCGTCGTTCTTCAGCCACCAGCCGACCTCGCCGGAATCGATGTGCCGCAGCTTGTACCGCATGTCGTCCTTCACGTCGAGCGCTGATGCGGTGCTGATTTGCTGTGAGGTGCTGTCCTGCCACCAGCTACTGGAGGTGGTGTCGTCGCCCTCCTCGGGGTGTTCGTTACGTTCTAGGCTCGGCGGCGCCGTGCTGGGCGATATCGTTGAATTTGAATGTGAATTGAAGTCAATCGAAGGTGCGCGATTCGCGTGAGATTCGGTCAGCGGAACCGTCGTCGTCGTGAGTGAAACTTTCTGTTTCAAGTCGCTCGCAATACTGTCGCCGCTGACGCTCTCGCTGCTTCGGCGGTCCACGTAGAACGGCTCGCTATTTGCGTCGTGTTGACGAGCGAGGAAAAAATTCGATATCGAACCCAATTTCTCGAGTAAATTTGGATTAGCGGCACACTGGTCGTCGTCGTTGTCCTCGGTCGCTCGGTGGCTCTCTTTCGGCGGAGCTTTTTCGACGGATGACAACGATGACGGCGGACCTAGTGACTCAGGTGAGTTAAATTGGGTCTCTTTGTTTGCGGCTGGTGGTTGTGCGGGTCTATTTTCGGCGGCATCCTCATTCCGAGCGTCAGAGGCACCTGTTTCGCTTGGTGGCAATGTTGTTGCTGTTGCTTCAGATCTATTAATTACTTTTCTTTTATCGGCGGAGCTTTCGGAGCCACTGCTCGGCTTGCTCTCGGCCGCGATGTTGACACTTGTCTTGGAGCTTTGGCGACCACTTGGCGAGGGCGACGCCGATGCTGACGACGGTGACGAAGGCACCTTTGCCGCGTGGCACCGTTGCCGGATTTTCGACTCGCCGTTGAAGACTTTTTTCTTGAGGCCGGTCTTCGGTGGACTGGGGCTGGTTTCGGTGCTGCTGCTGCTGCTGCTGTTGCTGCTGCTGGGAGTCTTCTCCTGTCGCTGGAGGAACTGCGTAGTTCCGGTAGGTGGGGAGATTTTCTTGCCGTCCAGTTTGTCGTCGGAGTCAGTGCTGGTGCTGGGCGTACGGGATTTGCGCGGGCGGTCCGTGGGGCCGACGTTCAACGCCGACTTTCGGAAGTCCTTGTTCGGTAGTTTCGCGACAGTTATACTAGTCCGCACCACGCCCTCAGCCTCTGCGGACACCTTGGCCGCCACTGACAGATTCTCGACGGACGGTTGGCGCGAGTTCATGCGAACGGTCTTTGGCGGCGACAACTTAGACTTTAGCAAACTGGAGGCCTTCACCTCGGGGCTCTTGCTCTTCGAGTCGTCCTTCCTGTCGCTCATGTCGGTGCGCGACTCGCTGCGACTGCTCTTTGTGAGCGGACTTACGCTCGAGCTGTACCGCGGGGTGTAGCGGTCGTGTGGGCTGTAGGACGACATGCGGCTGCTAAGGCCGAACCGCGAGTACCTCGTGGAGTCATCGAGGCGGTCGGACTGGATCTCCTTGTCAAGAGTCTTTGGCCTCTTCATGGAACGCTGAATGGTCTTTTCGATGGTCTTTGCCAGCTCAATCCTCCGCGTCCGGACAACAGTCGAGGCGCTCGGCGGAGTCGGTGAAGTCGCCCTTGTGCAGACCGAGACGGCCACGAACGTCTCCTCGGACGAGCTGTCCGTTGACTCTTCTTCCTGCACCTCTGGCTTTTCTTCGTCTTCTTCGGGGGAGGTCTCTTTTGATTCACCACTGTCTACGGCTGCCTGCTCTACGATCGGCACTTCCTTTTCGACCTCCTTGTCGTGCGACTTTCTCTCCGCAATTTCCCGGGCACGGCTAACGGACCGTGCGCGGAAGTCACTCACGGACAAGTACGATATCGCCTTGTCCAGCGTCGTCGTCGACTGTCTGGACATTGACTGGCTGTTGCCGTACCTTGAGGTGTACCCCGAAACGGTGGGGTTTCTGTTGCTGATCCTGTATGAAGACCCGTAGGCGGCACTGCCCAATTTACACTTGTCGATAGCCGGACTGGGGTCTCTGGACTTGCCCCTCAGCGCTCGGGGAGACGGACTCGGTTCACGGCTTTTGATCCGCGTTGCCGAAAGGCTGGACGCTGGGCGGAGCATGTCCTGCGCCGGGCTGGGGTCTCTTGAAGAGCGTCCATACTTCGTGAGGTTGCTGGTCGAGGTGGAGTACCGACTGGGCGAGACTTTGTGGTTGCCGGAGTTCTCCTTGTTAGAAGTGTTCGACGAGCCGCCTAGGTATTTTTGCTGCTGAGTGGAGGAGTCCTTAGAGCGCTGCGAATCTGTTGATTTATCTTTATCGTCCTTGCTTGAGAGCGTTGTTGTTGGTGCGGTTCCGTAGCGGCTGACGTATGTGGTCACGGGCGGGTCTCGCTTCACGCGGTATGTTCCGCCTGAAAAAGACGGTCTGTATGACGTTGGCGTTGTTATGGATCCGTATCTGGAACCGCTAATGTCGTCTCTGGAAGAGTACTGTAAGAAGAAGGAGATTTGGGTTGTCTTGGATACATGTAGCATATAAATGTACTTACAGCGCTGGAGGATCCCGATTTGTAGGATGTTTGCAAATTCGACTTCCATGGAACCTGTGGACGAAAAGAGACAAAAATCGTCAGTGGTCATGTCTAGAAATTGATAAAGTACATACAAAAAAGCTCCTGGTCTCAAACGGAATGAAATGGTTTAGCGCCAAAAAATGATAACGGTATTTTGTTAGCATTTTTTGCTATTGGAGGGGGGGGGTCTAACTCGTCCCGTTTAGAAGCTAGAGGCAGGCAATTTAATCAAAATCAATGAACATAAAAAACGATATGAGTAAAAAAACAACGGCAACACTTACAGTGAAGTAATACATCAGTTTTAAAAGCCGGAAAAAATTTTTTTGATCCTGCATTTAAATCGTTTTGATTGTGTTAATAGTTTTTGAAAAATTCGCTTGCAAACGCAAAATTTTGATAAAAAAAAAAAAGTAGAAACCTATTTTTTTCTTCAAATAAAATGGCACATTGACTTTTTGTGGTCGATGCATATTTTAATCCTGAATCAAATACACAAAACTAAATAGCTTTGTGCCTTCTAGTTTTTGAGATAATTGAAAATTACTATTACTGTGAGGCAGGCGATTGTGTGGGTGGTCTGCTTCGCGGGCTTCAAGGGTTTCAACCCACTTTCTGACTGGTTTAGACACTCACGCGACTTCGTCGATCCGCTAGTAGTAGTTTCGATACTTTTGATGGTAAAAATGTGCCTCACTCTGGATCACTGAAAAAGTTGATACAATTATGGAAACAGTTCAGCAAGACCGCTACGTAAACAGCGTGGATGTTGGTAGTCATTTATCACCAAGAAGATCTCAACTACAGTCGAATCCCTCTAAGCCGAATTCTCACGGGACATTAAAATAAGTTCGAGTAAGAGGGAGCTCCGAAAGAATTCGAGTTAGAGGGATTGATATTTTTTTGTTAAGAACGTTTTTTTTTGCTCTGCAATGTTTACGTCACTGGCTCTTTTTAAATAAGACTTCCAATGCACGTACTAAATGAAGAAAGAAATCATCTCCGATATCTAACTGTTTTCAGATCAAAGCATATTTTTTGGAGCCCAGCCAACAACACAATAAATAAGCAGCTTCATACAGGGGCCCGCGGGCATAGTTGTAAAAGAATGCAATCTTTTGGGAATGCATTCGTTGAATTCACGGAAAAGACTTCACAATTTGTGATTCATTCAATTGACTCCATTAGATAAGTGTGAAGTCAATTGATTCATTAAATCGAAAGATTGCATTCTTTTACGGCTCTGCCCGCGGGTGTGTGCGCGATGCGACTAAAGGTGGCCCTTCACGACGAAGATGTTCGTTCGCCATGTTCGCGAGCAAATCCTTATTTTTGTTGTAAATATCGTCTGCTCTCTCTGTCTTTCATAAGGAAACAATCATAAGGGCAACCACATGCGCTTTTTCCTCCGACTTGTTTGCACTATAAAAATCAACACGAAATGAATGTTCGCGAAATGTGTCCATCATCTAGGGCCACCTTAAAGCGTCTTGCGAGAAGACATTTCTTTTTTATTTTTGTGCAAAAGAAAAAAAAACACTTAAAGGTGTTGAAAACAGACCAATGGTCGAAAAAATGTTCGAGTTAGAGGGATTTTTGACTTAGAGGGAGCTCAACTTAGAGGAATTCGACTGTATTTCAAGAAAACTGTATACACGAAGAAGCTCGATGTTTTAGTACAACTTAAATTATCTGTGAAAACTTTAATTGAATTTTCATTTGCAATTAACAGCTAAAACAGAATAAACTAGAATCCATTCTGAAACGAGACGTTTCGCAAACGGGGGCAAAGACAGGGACAGGATCGACGCCAAGAAAGGAAATGCTGTGTGTCTCATGTGACTGGAGGAGAATTGGTCATTATGAGCTTATACAACCCGTTTGAACGATAGACTCTATTCACTAGTGTCAACAATTAACGAGATTGAATGAACAATTTAATTAAAGCCGACCAGAATTGATCAACACAAAAGGTATTGTGATCCAGATCGAACAGACTATCAAAGAAGTTCTTGACGTAGATGTGTTCTTCTAGAAGGTGGAAAATGGATTCCTCCTCCTCTCCAACTTCGGTAAAAATCGTTAGCAGGGACTCCTTGTCTGCTGGCATGTCTGCCGATTATGCAGTGCCCTGTGGTAACACCTATCATGTGATCGCTGTTCTGTTCAGCCGCAGAAGGCAAATTGTCTTTTTGACATCCAGTGGTGGCCGTAATTGTTTCGTGCGGAGACATGTTGTGATGCTTTGCCACCTGTGGTTGGTGATTTTAAGTGAATGGACCCTAACGGCAAGTCTCGCTGCCATGCCTAGCAATGGGCATGGACGAATATTACATTGTGCTTAAGCCAAGCTAGCGTTTCCTTAATCGCCAAAGTCTCTCCCTGAAAGACGCTACAGTGATCAGGGAGGGGTAATTAAATTTCTATGTTACGGTTACTAGAGTATACTCCCGCTCCTACTGTAGACTCTGTAACTGTGACTGTAAAGAATTTTAGTGGACGTTCTTTCACTAATAGCGATAATATAAGATATATATAATAATAATAGATATTTAAAAGCATTCGATGAGCCTCAGCCGTAGATTTCTTCAAACATATTTAATAAAAACTGACATATTTAATAAAAAATAACTTTATGATGTAGACACAAATCGACTAATATTTCGATGACGTTATGCTTGCAAATACCTAGTATGAAATCTACGATCTATTTATTTCGACTACCACTTTCGACTATCTATTGCAAAACGGATGAAGCAAAGTTGTACACCTAATACGTAAAACAATTTGCTCTAGTTTATTAAAAAAAGATATTCCTGTGCTCTTTAATTCTTAACAAAGTTTAGAATATCCTCAAAGAAGAAAAATGCGATTCGCGTTCTTCAGTTTTACGAATCATATTTATGTTGACTCGACGCGTTGTAGAAAGAGACTACATTTAATTGTCCAGTATCAATCGAATAGTATGATGGCAGGTTGATCAGTGAATTTTTTTTTTCACCTAATCTGAAATACAAAAACTCTCACTTCCCATAACCAGATTTTCTGTGCGCTTTTTAGTTTGTATCTGCCAGCCGTTGAAAGCAGGTCAAAAGTTCTATATCAATACCTGGCTGCTAACCGAGAGCGGCCATGATAAAATTTCACAAATTGGGCCTTAGACTGCTTCCCCGCTTATATGAAAACTATTATTATTGGTTGAATTGAATTTCAAAAACACGGCCTTATGGATCTAATACCAATACAGGACCTGGTCTCGCTGTAAAAGTTCCACTGCCGGAACTGTCGGAACACTTTCCGGAACTTCAAACCTTTTATCGATCAAATTGATCTGATCATTTTGTATAGACTCACAACTTTTGAACAACTATAATTTTGCACCATCAACCGATGTCAGCTGCAGTTATAATTTACACAAATCTCCAAGCAACTCTCACAAACGAACGCCTTCGCTTCTATTCCAGCCCCAACAATTTCACTTAGAAATCTTTGTCAATTGAAATTCCATCCTCATTACACCCGCCAAGTTGTTGTGACAGTTTCAATGGGAATGCAGTTCCTCCACTGGGAGTGTGTACACTCGAGTGCCGAGAAATCCAGATCAAAATAAATTAGTGACTCCGCTTAAATTGATTGAATTACGCAACAAAAGATGCGCGATGTAAACTTCCTGTGCGACCGCGGAGGGGTTCTGCGCAATCCCATTCCATTTGATTGTGTGATCTAAGATGTGGGACAATCGCGACTCGAAGTGTTTACGATTTAATTGAATCATGCATTCATCAGTGAGTTGGTGATTTTCATAAGCGCTAAATGCGAGCGGCAAGCATGAATATCTTTTTTCTGATGATGGATGTGCTGAGGGGGTGTCAGGGAGGCGGAGATGAGATCAGATGACAAGAGAGTTAAACTGGTTCAATATGATATGTCAAAAGGCAGAGTTAACCAGGGTCATAGACACCAATCGATTATCTTTGAACGCACGTTGCTTGCATGAGTTTGCCAATGGACGTGAATTTTTATTTTTTTTTAAATTTCGCAAATAAAAACTATAATTTTGTTGCCGCTCAGCTATATAAGAGCACCGTCATTTATATTTGACTGAATTGAACCTTGAATTTTGGCACCCTATAAATTGTGGACAAAACAACTTTGAGCAATCTTTGTTATCAAACATGATGTCATAGTGAAAATACGTAGTTTGATACTTTTATTTGTTTTGGCAATGATCTAGTTTTATTAGCAAGTAATGAAACCTACACGGCCAGCCAATATGCACAATTGCCCTGAACACACTCTAAAGGGAATATTATCCAGTATGATCTAAAAGATGAGGTGTACTTTCTTAGCGCAAGAAGCGCAATACTTGTATAAACTTAGAGGAAAGCTTATTCCGCTTTGCTTGTGCACTGTGCAGAGTTACCCATCTTCTGCAACCTTTGTAACCAAAAATAAGGGGAAGGCGTCTTTTGGTTCACAGCGATTTGTCCTATCTTAAAAGAGTTCCGAGAAACTACGTTGCATATGCACTCAATATAATGTGTTAGGAATAGAGACTACGGATGGAACGTGTTATACAATTGTGTTTCAAGGCAACGGAAATACCTTGTGGAGGAGAGTTTCTAAAAAAAATAATTTTTTTTATTATTATTGTGCAACTTTTTATTTCTCCTACGACCCCGTTGGTGCAACACACAGCCAAGAAGATAGTGATGATGATGACAATTTATTATTATACTGTTTTCTGCACTGCGAATTTCTTAAAATACATAATGTAAAGAAGCATCAACGTTAATCTGGTTGATGGTCAATACGCCAAAAAAAATATGATGGGCTTTTGTAGAGGGGTCAAAAACAATCATTTTGGACAGGGGTCTATCTCGTTTCATCATCAATTTACATAAAAAAATAAATTGTTAAAAAACAACGGCGACACTTACAATAAAGTAGATACTATAAGAGTATACCATAAACAAAAATCTCTAACTTACATCCCAGTTCCTGTAAAACCATTTAATTATTGTCATTCAAACAGACATTTAAAAAAAATGGAGGAAAATTGGGATAAATTTGGGAATTAAAAAAAAAAGACTATTAAAGTCCAAGCCGAAGAACACATAATACATTTGCCATTACTTTGGCATATGTTTTGAATTGCAAGCTTAATAAACCCAAATTCAAAGCACTATTGCGATGATTAGGTTTTGTTTAAGTGGAGCTGTATTATGTCCAATAGCCACGCAAAAGTTCAGGTTGGGCGGGTCATAAATAGTTTCTGTGAAATACTGCTGCCGAAATTCTGTTTTATCAGCACAAGCGTTGGCACAGTTAACGCAGAAACAGCCAGTGGTGCTTATAATTGAAAACAATGAAAGGGAGGAATGAAAACTCCGTCGTCTTTTTTGAACACCTCAAAACTTATTTGTACACCTTGCTAGATTTTTATTAAGGATTCAATTTTTTTCGTAAAAAAGTTTAATAAGGCATTACTGCACATTTCCTGCTGCTTGCAATTGTTTATCATTCATGCAAACACCCAATTTAATCCGTCTCATAAGAGGTCTTTTAATTAAATAAATCAGCCATTATTCCAACCATCAACATGCATCTCGAGTTAAACGCTGATTCGCCATGATTGATCACAATTGGCGTTTGCACAGAATCAAGCAATGCGTCAAAATGTTCTCCTCACTTTTAGATGACTGATTCGAATACAGTCAACTACTTGACCTCATCCAATTCATCAGTCGTCTGCCTCGCTGAACTCCAACCCGTCGTTAAGCCCCGAAAATAGAATCAAAAAATCAACTCAACAGCTCTCTGACATCAATTGACTTGACTTGTTACGCGATACAATTCTGAGTACGCACTCTGATTTTGAAATACCACGCCACTTGAAGCAACCCTCATCCACGATGAATCAATCGCCATCCACACAACAACAAAAATCAGGTTGCGCCCCAATTGACTTCATGCACGCTGAAGACAACGCGAGAACGTTTGCCCAAGGACCTGAGCCCTTCAATTAAATAGACTCGGCACTCAAGCGTTTTGTGGTGCAAAAAGATTCACTCTGCGTCGAAACGTTGCGTCTTCGTCTCTGAACAAATTTATTCCTCCGCATGGTATTTGTCATTGCGAACTTGACGCGAATCTTTCGACGCGTTCTCCAGCGCGTCGATGTTTTATTTGAAATCGGATTTATTCGCCAGACATCGCGCTTGACTACGCGTGTGTTTACCACGCCAGATTACACACGGGCTAATGAGCGCGAGATTTCCCCGGACCATCGTGAGCACAGTCATCGGCGTCGCCGCTCTGTCGTGTGGAATACATCACGCGTTTTGCCGGAGCTGGCAGGCGGCGAAAAATGCCACCGCCACGGGACGCTTATGGAGGATTTGGCACCACACTGTAGAGTTGGTGTTATTTTTAGATAATTGGCATTCCTAGGGCGAGTATGGTTTTTGTAAAGAACGCTTCTCCGAAAGGTGCGAGCCTTGATTTATTTGGCGTTAGGGAAAAGTGGGGAGGGATGCATTGGCAAGCACCTAAAAATTGGCAGGGCGGGCCGTTTTTCAAATTTATGGATGTTTAAAAACATTCACTGACTTTGTTGCGGGTTTATAATTTGGCGTTCGTGATCTTGTCGAACGGAGGAAAGCGAAGCAAACGTTGTGCTGATGAGGGGTCTGCAGTTTTTTGGGAAAGATGTTGTTTAAGCCATTGGCTGCAATGTTGAGGCTGGATAAGGTCGGTTAAAACATTTTGATCTTTGTTTGATAGAAGATACCACATACACGGCACTCCAGAAGTGGAAAACACAAAGTTGTTGATAAAAGTGGGACATGTTTCCATATATTAAGTGTTTTTATTTTCGTTAAAAACAGTTTTTCCTAGTGGTAAGTATACAAAAAAAAATTATTCGGCTTGGATAGAAAAAACAATTTTTAGAAGTCCTTACAAAAGTTAGTTGAAATGCATTAAAATAGCTTAGTATAGCGACTAATTCGACATTCTAAAGGCTTGACAAACTTTAGATTAAATGCGCGTTCTAATACCCACCTCCTTTGTGTAAAATAGCCTTAATCTGTCGTAGTATAGACTGTACCATAAATTAGAAGATCTTTTAATGGTCGAGTATACTGCAACCATGTATGCAGACATGGTCAAGATACAAATTTTCTTAGGTTTACGTTTTTTTTTTTAATGCAATAAAATGAAAAAAAAAATCATTTTTTCCATGTATTATAGCTTTATTAGTAAGAGCAAATATTGTCATTAATTATGAAGCATAACTTCGTTCACGTGACTGCATCCACTGGCTGTTAGTCCATTTTTATAAAGGATTATTAATGGTTTCATGCTGGTCACAGATAGCTTAGATGATATCGTTTCCGGGTTGTTTGCATAACATGCGTTAATTAGAGTTTCACACGAAAAAAATGGATTCGAAAAACGGACCGTTTGAGCTACACAGCACTCACTTTAGAAATATGTTTTCAATATTTCCCAAAGCGACTCCGTTCATCCCGCGGAATTACGATACTAGCTTTCAGTCAAGACTCTGAGCGGGAAACAAATGTCAGTGATAAAATAACTTATGATTTAAAAAAACCTACTAGATGGTCCACCGTTTTGCATATAACAACTTTAACATTAATTAGTGATACAAGTGAAAACAAACAAGTTCTCAACACCGTAGGATGTTTTACAGCAGTAATTACGCCTGTTAATCGATAACGTGTAAGTAGAACTCTCTAGGACATTTACTACGCCTCTGTCGAAAAGAACGAAGAAACCTGTATTGTTGGTCCAAAATGATCTTAAAAGCTAAGGCATAGTGCAAGCTCGCTAGAGAACATAGCAATTGGGCAGCAAATGACTGAAAACATGTATTATTATCTGACGAATCAAAATCTAATCGGTTTCAGTCCAATAGTAACCAATGTAGTTAGGGTCACTCATAGGAGATCACCCATAGGCATTTTTGACCAATAATACAGGTTTCTGGTTTTTTTCGTCAGAGGCGTAGTAAATGTCGTACACATTATCGATTAACAGGCGTATTTACTGTTGTAAAAGCATCCTACGGTATTTAAAACTTGTTTGTTTTCACTTGTATCATCAAAACATCATGGGGCTACTTCCGTTCATGTCCTTTTACGGACTCTATGTTATGATTTTGACGCAGCTCCTCATCTCGCATGTCTTCTAATGGTCACAGCTTGGCTTGTATTAAGCTGTTTTTCTATCGCCTTTCTCGATTAGCCATTTTTTGGGCATAGCTTCAGCACTGTCTTCGATATATTGTAGCCGTTTCATCATTATTTTGAAAATCGTTTGCAATTAATACCATTTTCGAGTTTGAAGGATAAAAAAGGTCTTATAACATGCAATTGAACACGCCATAAACAAAAATAATTAAAGCACTGAGAAACAAGCCAAAAAACGTGATCAAATGGTACATTTTTGAGTTTTTGGGACTAAAATATCAAAAAAAATGCTAGGTGCAAAATTGAGTACATAATGATTGATTTTTGTTTTGCTCGTTATTTCTCAAGCTTTAAGGTTTTCCGTCCTGTATTATATACCATTCTTTTCGTCTTTGAATGGTGTAATAATGTGCTAAACAAATGTTGAGCTTACCTCATTACGTCTTTTTCTATGAAGTGTAAATTACACCTACAAAAAACATGTACTCATTTGTGCACCTCACTGTATATCCCTTAATATGTCGCGATTTGATGATTTTTTCATTCTGTCTTGAAATTGAATATGGAAAGCTCTATATTATGACGCGCCGGTTCACGGTTTTCTTTTTGAACCTCCTCTCGATACCTCTCGATAAGATACCGACCTCTTTTCGATAAAATAAATTTATTGCTTTTCATAACTCAAAAGAATAATTTAATTCTTTTGATTGATTTGGAGTAACAAAAAAAATGGTTTCTAAACAGAGTTCCCTATTGTTTGGTATCAAATCAACTTAATTTTTGTTAAAATGCAAACCGATGATGTTCTTACTTCACCCATAAACAATGTTTGACTTACAAGTAAGAATCAATTTGAAATCCAGTTTCCGTATTTCATATCTTGGTATGAACATATTTCCTATTTGTTATCTCAAAATAAAATAAAGTGCTGACCAATGTCCTAACCCCTTCCATTAAAACCACATTCTCATCCACACCACTGACGTTAATCAAATAAATAATCACTGCACATCCGAAAACCATCGAAGGCTCATAAAAAAAAAATGAAAATTTATAAACAAACAGAAAATAAAACGCTTTTGCTTTTCGGTACTTTGAACAATCGAACCGGCGTCGCGTGGCACACTTCCTTCCCCACCGTGAAAAACACAAAATTTATGACTCACCAACTCGTGGGTTTTTAAAAAGAAATTTTTTTGAATTCAGTTTCTTTTCTTTTTTCTGTTTTTGAATCATTTCCTATTTTTATTAGTTTTAATACGCCACAAGTTGCATGTGCACCAGCAACAGTGTGCCAACAATTTTCACCCTGCTCTGAGCGATCACACGCACCAACGGACATGTGTCGACCCAATTTTCATGCACACAACCCCCGGCTCATTAGGCCAATGCAATTGATTGATTCATCACTAATAATTAATTAGACGGAGACGCAACGCTGCGTGCACATCCCGTGCTCGCACCCGAAAAATTTTTATTAACACCGTTCGCTGGTTTTTTATTGGCTTCGTAAATTTACTGTCTGCATAAATTTAGTTTCTTATTTGGGACACATAAACCGGGCATTAATAACCGTTTGTTCGGAGGTGTTTGGATGCCCGAGTGAGTCTCGCGCTGCTCCCAGAGGAAGTCTAAAAATAGACGCCAAAACATCGGCGTTCATCATTCTCATTCTCATTTTCTGGCGTGCATGCTGCGGATGGATTGTGGATCATGTAAGGACGCGGGTTGAGTGTTTAGCGCCCACTTTCTTCCAGATTTAGCTCGGGGATTATGATGTGCGCTTCCCGATTACGCTTTGGAGAGGTGACATATCACGCGTTGATAGGTAAAACCGAGTTGAGGCAAAGGGCACTCGAGAGGGAATCCATCAGAAGACACGACCTTTCGGGTCCACATCATGCAATAGGTGGGGGTGTCGGTTTATGATTTTCTTCCGTCCGTCGCTCAGACTAATTTCGCTTTCTTTTAAAATTAGAAGACTTTCGTTGTGTGCGATAATTGAACAGACGGGGATTGTGTTTCTTTTTTTTTTTTTTGTTTTCTGGCGCACGCCGTCAAAAGATATACTGCATGTTTTTTTTTTCGATTAGACAATTCGTGTTACAAGCACCAGATTTCCGCATGGGCTTGCCAAATTGTGCAGTGCCCAATAATGCGTGTGTAAAATAATTAATTTTTTTTTTTTTGTTTTTCGAGACACGCTTCATGCAAATTTGGGGCGTGAACAGGCAAAGCCAATGAACTTTTTCGGGACTTGCACACAGTTGATAGTGGTGCATTAGTATTCAACTGTGTCGATTGGTCATGGAGCAAAAAAGCTTAGAAGGCAGAAAGAACTCCATTTCGTAGGATATGGAAGAAAAATGACTAAAAAACAGACGGCTGCTTTTCAGTCACGATAAGGTGTCAACTTGAGCTACAAAGGTGCCGGCTTGAACACAGTGAAAGAGAAAGAGTACGAATTAAAGGGTACAAACTTTTCAAGGGAACAACATTTTCTATTTTTCCATTTTTATTCTCGGGGTTTTCGCTCCTTAGATCTATCTGTGTTTTAGTACGATCTCTGTGTTCTTTTCAGGTGTTATCAAAAATAATTTCTCCGTTCTGTAAAAGAATGCTGAAATATCGTATTAAATAACAGGCAAAAGTTTGTTCACATTGGGTAGCACCTGATGGGGGTTTAGCTATACAACTTCAATACAGGCTTATTTTATTGGAATTGACAGAAGCTTTCTTAACTTTTGCCTCAATTTATAGCGAAATATAGCTACTGTAGCTCAAAGTAATAACGGGACCAGAGCAAATGTGGACCATAATGCTCCAGATTTGTTGTCCTTTCCCGAAACACTTGAAAGTAACAAAAAAAAATCAATGCAGTTTGAAAGCGTATAAAAGCGTATAAACGTATATTTAGTAGGATACTCTCGCTTAACACTCCGCCGCACTAACCATTTAAGCCACAGCGCCCTATAATTTTTATAAATCCATAAAATTTTATATGAGCCAACTTTATCCAAAAAATCCATTTTACGACATCGCCATTTACTCAAGTAAAGAAACACTGTCTTTCCACAAACATTAAGAACTGCAAAGCTTTTCAATTTTTCCCTTTTTCCGTTCCAAACGAAGTCGCTCATCATATTGTGATCTCATTTGCTCAGGAATGAAAAAACTCATTATTACGAGAACCTAAATGGTATAGGGAAACTTGTAACTTCGACGACTTCCTGTATCCACTACATCCTCACAATATTCTTCTTTTGTAATTTATAGAAAGCCAGCTAAAAAATGTTATTAGTAAAATGAATCAGCTTAGTTTTTGCAATGATTTGTAAAGCCTTTGAATTTTAATATCAAAACATTAATTCAGCTAGTGGAAGACAGTATGGGCGCCGTGGTTTGAGGGCTAGTGAGCCGGACCTCTAGCGAACGATTGACAATACTTTTGGAGTACTTCTATTATGGAAAGCTTTTGAAACTCGCCGTTTTGAACCTGAAATAAATAATAGGTCCACTCTATATGTGTCAAATTATACGCCCACAACACAGTGGAGGTGCGAAAAGCTAGGCCCTGGCTCTCAGCGACTTGTTACGCCACCCAATGTTAAGTAAGAGACAGTATCTATTACCGAAACCAAACAACAACCACAACAAAAGAGAAGTCTCGTTAAAGATTTACGCTTCGCAATTATAATTTTGCACATCACAATTCCAACAATTTGGCGCCAGAGCATTTTTTATATGAACAGCGGCGACGATTCACTCCGCAGAAATCGAAAATAGAAAAATTCTTTCATCAGCTGAAGATTACTCCCGTGTCCGCCCTTGTACCCAACACAAAACAGCAAAACTCATCGACTCGAAGAAGAAATTGGAGCATCTTCCGATTCAAAAATAGAAAATAAAAATCAAAAACGATATCTCAGATCTGTGCAGCACATCGCATTACGTGCTTGCCATCGTTTAATCACTGTCACTGATTGGTAGCGAAATAAATTCGTGGCAACACAATGACACCACCCAAAATACTGTCTCCTTCCCTCTTTCTCTTACACTTTGTCCCTCTAACAAACAAGTTATTTTGTAGAATCCTTTCAATTAATTTCGAATATGGTAAAAAAAAGAAGAAATTCTTGGCTCGTGCCACGAGATAAACGACCGTCTGGGGTTTTAGATTCTCGAATACGAGACATGGGGTGATGAAATCAAAACTGTACTTCATTTCGATTGCAAGCATTTTTTGGATATAATTAGAGGCCATATTTTTTTTTTTTTTGCTTTTTTTTTTTAAGCACACCGAAATAGCTCACAAATTGTAATCTGCACGATAAATTTAGATGTCTTGTTGTATGCTAATTACAGCGCCAGACGATTATAACATCCCAGCCATTATGGTAGTCTTGTGAAACATTTTGCATCTTCATTTTTAGAAACAACATCCTGTTGTCGAAATGTGCAACTTGAACTGTGTTCCCAGGACTCAAATTTAGCTCTTTATCTGAAGTAGTGCAAATAAAGCTTTCAACAATGAGCACAAAAGTCGTTTGTAGATGTGAGAACTGCAGTGGTTTGGAATAACGTCTTGAAATTCTTCTGAAGTTTTCTGTTCCTAACTATATGCAGCTGTGTGAAAAAAATTAGCTCATTCGTTCTTGAGGCTATGTTCGGTAACCACTGTTAACCATTTGTAAGCTTCTTTATTTAAGGTCAGCCACTACACCGTCTAGTATTTTCTTCTTAAGTCATTGACTCAAAGCCAGTTGTTTCCTACTCGCAATCTTGACAGTATCATACTTCCATAAAACGAAATGAATCGCTTTACGCTTGAACAGCCAGCGTTGGGAAACATCGAAAACCTATTTTTAAAGTCAGTGCGTTATTCTTATTATCAAACAGCGCGTTTTTTAAGAAAAATTTTTGGCTGAAATGATGTACCCAAGCTCCTGCCTTACTCAAGTTCGAGAAAACAATTTGTGAGACTGGTATTCTAGTGGACAACACCCATGGTCTCCGTGGTCGTACGATGCGTACAAACGCGAATTTGTAGTCGAAACTGTGAAATTCAATCCACAAACATTAAATCGCCATCGATGTCAACAGCTCAAAATTTCACGTACTAAGTCTCCTCAGAGAGAATTTCGCACAAAGATATCGGAATATTCGCATGGTCCAATCGGCTTAGCAAGTGAAGGCGCACAACCAACCGGTTTGTTATCGCATCGCATTTCGGACATTAGAGTACTTTTAATTGGACAACGATTTTGGGCGAACAATCATCTTTTCTGCCGAGGCGCATTTTCAACTCGGGGCTACGTTAACCAATAAAATTGACAAATCTTTGGTTCGCAAAACCGCACTTTATTGTCGAGAAAACAATTAATCCACAAGGAGCAGTGGTATCATTGGACCATTTTTCTCCCAAAATGAGGCTGCAAACGTTCACTGAGAAAGGGGACCCATGTCAACCTTACTAAAATTGGCCTCTGGTTCAAGCAGGATGGTGCGTCATGCCACAATCGATTTATGCACCGAATTCCCGAATTGTGTTATCAGCTGCCTTGCCGATGCTAATTAGCCGCTTCAAAGCTGCGGCTTCACCCGGATATTATGTCAATAATTCGGAAACGCAATCTGCAAGCCCGAAACCATCAGAAAGGTCTTGGAAAATTGGGATGACAGAATGCGCTACTACGAATACAGCCTAGGCAGCAACTTGAACAACGTTGTTGTTGATGGCAATGTTTGCTTTGACTAATAAAGTCATAATACACGAAAAAACTGTTTCTCTAATTTTGCTCAATTTATTACATTTTTAAAAAGAAACTTGTATTTGGCCCACGTTGTAGACCATATTGAGCAACTTGATGATGATACTTAAAAGTTTTTGTCAAAGAATTTTATTTATTAGCTTAATGGATTACATATTGGAACTGTCCCAAATGCGAAAGCATCCCAATTGTGGATGAAAGACCTAGAACAAATTTACATGCGATATCTTTTGAATACTGCAAGTACTAATTATTTTAGTTAACAACTTATTCATTAATAACGAGTGGTATGACCGATGGAGATTATATGTGTAACGAATAACATCTTTAATAGGCGAATAAAATTATTAAATATGTGTGTGAATTGACAATTGAAAATGTATTCATCAAATTACTGGCACTAGTTACAACTAGTGTTCCTAGATTTTTGGCGAGCAGAATTCCCTTTTTGCCTCTAACATCATTTTGTCCATGATGTCCCGTGTACATTTTTGAAAATCAAACATTTTGCCTCTATTGCCTCTATTACTATTTCGCAAATGAAAACATCATAGTAGCGACAATGCAATCCCTGAATTCATGGAAAGAATTTTATGATTTGTGATTCATTCAATTGACTTCATTTGATGACTCAGACTTCGGCATTGAAATCTCTAATTTTTTTTTAAGTCTTGATTGACGCAATCCAATCTATTGATTGCAAATCAATTAAATGCAAACTCTTTAGAGTGGTATTGCATTCATTGCAGTCACTTTGAAGCCTTTGCAACTTCAAACATTTTCGTTGCAATCTTTGGGATTGCAAGATTTTTCGTTGAAATGATGTCAAATAACATAGACCGTGTGTAGACGCTTAAGAGTTCCGCAATTGACGTATCAAGTGATTTAGAAAAAAATTCATCACCACACGTGAGAAACAATAGCACAGAAAAGCAGCAACAATATGTTTCTAAAATTGTCTTTTAGATTGCAATGAAAAATTAAAATTTTTTTTAGTATTATATCAAATCTTCTATATGTTCAATTACTATAAGTCTGCCTACACTACTGTAACACTATTACTCTGTGTCAAAGTACTTAGTTGAACTATATTATTGATCAAAACTCTTGCTACACCATCGGAACTATTTTGAAAGAACTTGGATCTTTCTTTCCACATTCTATAAACATGCTAAAAATCTCTCCCATTACTTTCAAATCGATGAAAGGTCAAACAAACTTTTTTAAGCCAAACAAAAAAAATCAATTACATTGGTTCGGAGGGTGAAGTACAAAAACATTCAAACAAAACAAATGCTCAACGAGGAAATTTATTTGAATGAAAAACCAAAACCACTGATCGACCCTATGTGCCCGTGTCTGTATCTATCAGACATAGAACTTATCTAAACGAATTCATCGGACAAAGCACGCCAATCAATTGTCGATTTCCCCCGTGTCGAACATTGCAAAATTACTTGAGAATTTGTTTTTGTTTCGTATATATCACTTTCAGTAAACAAAATAAAACTACCACCACGACGGAACAGATACAACGATACTTACATAACTTCTGTAGGAAGACATAATTCGATTTTGGCACGGCCTCTTATTTTTGTAGCACGTCTATAAACATTTGATGCGGGGGAGCTGTGCTGAACGTGAAACGCGGTGCATTCCCGTCGAAACGCTTGTATTTTCTTTTCTTGTTCTTTTTTTTATTATTTTGGTCGCACTCTTTTCAGAATTACGAAGAATTTCGTTGCGTTTTTGGCATTTACACTTGAAAACATACACACACACACAATCACTCACACATCAATTCGGTGAAAACTTCTTCACGGAATTACCGAAGATCTCAGATCTCAACGACGACCGTGATCGATCGATCTCTCGAATTCAATTGATCCGCGTGAAATGAAACAATTAAATTAATCAACGACTTAAGTGCATTAGCCGGAGGCGGGAGGTTCTCGCTTTAATATCGTCACCCGCTGAAAGATTTCGAGTCCCGTAGGGGAGCGATGGGCAACGCGGCTAAGAGATTCTTCCCGAATACACAATTCAAAAAACTGCAACAAACAGACGGCACGCGCACTCTGCCGCTTTACGAAAACGAAAGCACAGTTTTTGGTTTTTCTTCGACAAGTGAAAACGAAAAATTCCTGTTCCTTTTTTTGATCCTCTTTCAACCGGCACGCATTTTCCACGATCACTTTCGAGAGAGATTGGCGAGCGATTCTAAACACGGCACGCTCTGCCGTAACTGATGCTACTGCGGAGTGTGTCAGAAGCGAGATCTATGCGCGGTGTTGAGATAGATTTTGAAAAGAAACTTTTTTTTTCGTCCGAAAACGATCGTCCGAACGAGATCGAGAACCGAGAACGGAGAGAGAAAGAGCGTAATACGAAAATATCCCGAGAAAAATTGTAAAATATATTTTTTTGAAAAATTTTTGGTGCGCGCTTCTATTTAGGAAGAGGCTCTCATTTGCAATGGACGCTGTCGCTTGTGTGCTCGCGCGTTCTGTGGGGAGAGTTCGTTCTGTTTATGGGGAGTTCTTGCGAGGGAAAAAGATATTTTGGTGACGTATCTAGACATAGGCGCAATGACACTTCTGCTGGGAGAGAGCGTGTGGATGCGTCGCTTAACAAGATTAAGAGTTATGCTCGGCGGGATGAGGAAGAAGTGCACTCTGTCAGCGATCATTGGTTGGGTGATTTAAGGCTGCTGGGCTGCAGAGCTAATTTGGGGAGATAGTTGCAAAAAATAAGTATTGTCTTAATAGACGATCTAATAGCTGTGTTTAAAAATGCGTTCATTTTATCGGGATAGAAAAACATTTGATTGCGATGGTAGAACTTGAAGCTAAGAACGAGTCGAGACTAGTTGTGATGAGGCGTGTCAAAATAGTTATCCTCGTTTTACGGATGCGTTGATGATGGAAGTCACGAAAAATAATGGATGGTCATTGCTACCACAACTTCCACAATTGGAGGTTTCTTGCTAACTGCGTCCAACTTATTATATTATATAATATTCTTCTAATTAAGAATGCAACTTGGTTGAAAGACGTTGTTGGGCACGATGGCGATAACGTTGGCGCCAAAAATGATAACAGTATTTTATAGAGGAGTTAAAAACAGTGGACGCCGTTGGCTCGATCGGTTAGTGCATCGAACTGTTAAGCGAGAGTACTCGGGTTCGAGTCCAGCTCAGCGAAAAAAAGACCACAAACTTTTTGCACGGCCTCACCTCCAGTGAACGACTGACAATTCTCCCAGAGTACTTTTGTCATGAAAAGCTTTTGCAACTCCTCGTTTGGAGCCGGAAATTAACAGTAGGTCCACTCTGTGTATCAAATTATACCGCGCACAGCACACTCTAGGCGTGAAAAAAAACTAGGCTCAAGCGGGCTTTTACGCCACCCGGCTGAGGTTTCTAAGCAAATTTATTTTTTGGTTTTAGTTAAACAGAATTTTCGCGAGAAAATTTTTTTTTTCAATTTTTTTTTATCTCTTGAAGTTTTCCATTTTCGCTGAAAATGAATGTATTCTACCTACAAATTACAAAATTCACACTTGTACTAACTGACTTCTGTTCTCAAAATATTGTACTGCTAAATATCCCAGAGTAAATATAATAAAACCCTAGCCCTAGACGCCTGCCTGACAGTTGGTGACATACCCTTAGCGGAGCGACGAAGTCGCGTGATCGCTTAAACCCTGCGGGAAAATAGGTATAAAATCCTGTTAGAGAGCGAAGCGAGCCACCCACCCCATTCTCGCCATCTCTCCCATACACTAGACTTTCCTACTTAAAATTTTTAGTATACACTTATCCAACTAAGTTAGTTCGTTTTAAACACCAGGGGCGGAAATGTATAAGCTGATAGTTGATTGTTGACTATCAACATTTTCGTTTTGCGATTGTGTAGTGTGATTATCACTTGGACAATAACAAAAATGTGACAGATTTCATGTCACACCTAAATAGGTGTCATTTTTATACAATTCCTTGTCATTCGTATGATATTGTTTTGCTGAAATGTATACTGTACGACAGAGTTCCCGATGATCTCGCTGCACCAGGATAAAGCAAAAAGACATTAAATTAAATACAATAAGACATGCAACATTAGCTTATTTTTCTTTTATATTTTTATTGATAAAAAAGTATAGAATACCATTGGGAAAATTTGTAAGGGAATTAACTGAAGAGAAGAGCATGAAAAGAAAAGTCATGGCCTCTCTTTCTATTTTTTCTTTCAAAATTCCTCCACAAATTTCTTTCAACATTTTTGAAATTGAGGCACGGCTTGCTTTTCAAAATATGATTCTTGCAGGTTGATTTGCTTCTGCATTGACTTCTTTTTCAAATTTATGAAAATCATTTCAATCAATTTTTGAATTTGACATTTCACAATTACAAGTGATGCCTACTTTTCACATTTTTTTTGTGATCACATTAGCCGTGTTTTATTATGCACTCATGATCTATATAGATCATTGGTTTGCACGCATTGCAACAACAACACATGATCCAGATAGCTATTGACACTTGGAAAACTAGTTTCCGCGCCTCTGGTGGAGAATAGATTATACGTCGTGTCCCGACAGAATTTTTACAGATTATTGGCGCGAAGAAAATTGTATGGGTTTTCGAAAAATCGGTCGTAAAGAAAATGGTTTTTATTCATTGTTTATGAATTAAACAGTCATAAAGAAAAACAAAAATCAATAAAGAACATGTTAAGCTTGTATATTAATGCTTGTTAACTGGTCGGAAGTGATTTTAAACATTGTTAATTGTACCCTGAAAAGGTGCATTATGCAAAGCAATTATACCACTTTGCGGATATAAGTTATTAGTTTATTTCTTTTGCGAAGTGAAATAGGCCCTTTGAAATGGTCATTCTTAACTGCATGTGATTTGAATTTAGTCAATCGGACTAAAAAGTAAAAACAATGAAAAAATTTGCGAAGTTCCACAATGGAAATTTAATGGAGGTACTGCAATTTCCATGTTGGGTTTCGTCTCTTTTGAGGTCGAATTCAGTATCAGACGACCTTGCTCTATTTAACCCCAAGTAAAAACAAGCAAGAATTAATATCAAACTTAACGCCCCAAATACAAAAGCGTAAATAAACTTCCGCCCTAGTTGACTATAAACCCAAAATCCCAGACACAAACAAACACCCAGATGAAAAATAAAACCAAACACTATTTTTTTTTTATCAATTTATTTGTATCCAATCTCTTAATTTGTAATCCAACACATAAGTAATAAATGAATCACTTATAGCACCTTACACTTAACACATATTACACAAACAACATAGTGCTTTTCTTGCTTTTTTATGACCATGTTTTTGAATTGAGTTTCACTCCTAAACACTTGACAACTATTTTAATAAATACTTACACATTTTCTGAAGCCATTGCAATTAAAACTATAATTATAGCTTTTATTTTTCACATTTAAATTTGTATTTTTATTTGGCATTGATTTCCAATTTTTCATACAAATTAACTCCCGCCTTCGGCCTGTCGAAATTCGATCGGGTAACCGTTGCGCACCTATTAACCACCAGAGCACACCGTTCCAAGTCTCAATCGGGATCATTTATTATGATCCGAAATTTGATTCCGCTATTCCCTGCTAGGTTCATGCAAGCTGATTTGCCTGGAAACCATTTCCAATTTACAGCATTGCCTGATAAGTATACAAAATATTATTTTTTGAACTAGATTTTAATACTCACTTTTATTCCTTCATTAAGTAATATTGTGCTAACAGTAATACAAAATTTGTATTTCAATTTTAATTTCTAACAATTTTGTGTGATTTGCACAATTATTTTGCGTTTGCGGTGAAAATTGTAATCATCATCGTAAAAGATGTGCAAACACTTGCTCTGAAGAGAAGAAAAATTATGTTGGCATGGAAACACTGCCCTCAAATATCACAGCATCGACAGGAGTTAGTTGTCAAACTACTGTCAGAACACAACATAAAAATGCTTCCATGATCTGGAGCGTTTTATTTACACACATGATCCATATGGATCATCCGTGCATAATAAAACACGGCTATTATTGAGACTTGGAACGGTGTGCTCTGGTGGTCAATAGGTGCGCAACGGTTACCCGATCGAATTTTGATAGGCCGAAGGCGAGAGTTAATTTGTATGAAAAATTGGAAATCAATACCAAATAAAAATACAAATTTAAATGTGAAAAATAAAAGTTATAATTATAGTTTTAATTGCAATGGCTTCAGAAAATGTGTAAGTATTTATTAAAATAGTTGTCAAGTGTTTAGGAGTGAAACTTAATTCAAAAACATGTTCATAAAAAAGCGAGAAAAGCACTATGTTGTTTGTGTAATATGTGTTAAGTGTAAGGTGCTATAAGTGATTCATTTATTACTTATGTGTTGGATTACAAATCAAGAGATTGGATACAAATAAATTGATAACAAAAAATAGTGTTTGGTTTTATTTTGCATCTGGGTATTTGTTTGTGTCTGGTATTTTCGGTTTATAGCCAACTAGGGCGGAGGTTTATTTACGCTTTTGTATTTGGGGCGTTAAGTTTGATATTAATTCTTGCTTGTTTTTACTTGGGGTTAATCAGAGCAAGGTCGTCTGATACTGAATTCGACCTCAAAAGAGGCGAAGCCCAACATGGAAATTGCAGTACCTCCATTAAATTTCCATTGTGGAACTTCGCAAATTTTTTCATTGTTTTTACTTTTTTTTAGTCCGATTGACTGAATTCAAATCACATGCAGTTAAGAATGACCATTTCAAAGGGCCTATTTCACTTCGCAAAAGAAATAAACTAATAACTTATATCCGCAAAGTGGTATAATTGCTTTGCATAATGCACAATTTCAGGGTACAATAAACAATGTTTACAATCACTTCCGACCAGTTAACAAGCATTAATATACAAGTTTAACATGTTCTCTTTTGATTTTTGTTTTTATTTAGGACTGTTTAATTCATAAACAATGAATAAAAACGATTTTTTTTTCTACCGATTTTTCGAAATCCCATACGATTTTCTTCGCGCTAATAATCTGTAAAAATTCTGTCGGGACACGACGTATAATCTATTCTCCACCAGAGGCGCGGAAACTAGTTTTCCAAGTGTCAATACAATCGCAAATGGATTTGATAGTCAATGTTGACCATCAGAAATGTGATAGTCAACTGTCATCTTATACATTTCCGCCCCAGGTGACTTTCACTTAGCACTGTTTTTACACCGATTGCCGGAAGGCGTAAGAATGTTTGAGTGTTCATGGGCTCGCTCATAAAAAAAACTGGAGCACAATGATCCCGACAGTCCTGTTGTTGCTCCTGATGACATGCACACCTAAACAATAGAATCACAGTGACGTATCGTTAAAACACAATTTTACAATGACAATTATTCCAATTCGTTTATTGGATAACCAGTGAAGGAGGGAAATAGCGAAAAAAAAATTAGATCCCTGTGATGTATGCTTATGGAGAACATTTTGGAAAAAGCTTTAGCATACTCTCATAGACAATGTTTGAAAAAAAAAAAACACTTCTGTCAACTTAGATTTGCGCAAATTTAGATGCAGAATATGGAACTCAAACAAGTTATTAAAAATCATGTTCAAGCCTAATTTCAACGAACACAAAAAAGCCTACCTTGCATCAACATGACGGCTTTTTCTTAAATTTAAAACTACCTCTATTAAACCAAATATGTGCATTTTGAGCAATAACGTTTTGCCATTAAAGTCATTGTACACCACCCCACATCAAAGGAATTTTAACCTAGATACACCCGTATAACGCTCAACCATAGCAGTGCTAGTATTTTAGTTGTGTGTGTCGTGATGTGTGTCGGGGGGATGGATTGATTCCAATGATTTGACCCAATGACAATTTGCAGCTACTTGGACTTTGCAACATATGGCAATATGCACAAAATAATGACCAAATGGTTGAGCGATCGTAAAATTTGGATCTTAATTTTATTGTGAATTTGAGGACACACTTAAATATTTAATTTAACATCAAGAAAATTGGATAAAATTAATAAATTAAGATTCCATGATGGAGGCGGTTTTACGAAAACTGAAGCCCCGTCGATGTACCTATCCAAACAAACAGGTTGCCATGCTCAACTATCCATGTATTCAGGTCAAGAATTTACACTTTTGTTTTGTCTTCGGTTTGCCGATCATCTCGGAACATGCGTAAAACTTTTTGTGACTGGCTCCATGAACATGTGACAAAGCTAAACAAAATAAAATTGATAAATTTACTTAGACAGAATGTTGATAAATTTTACGAAAATTAAAAACATCAATAAATCTTTTCCAAAAAACAAAACAGCTTTCCATCAGCTAAGTCTTCCGACATGAACATTTAAAATTTTAATCTAATTTTAGATTTTAAACAAAAAAAATACAATAATATCCAAATATTTTATCAAATTTTATAGCCGTCTCGGCTGTGGTTTAGATTTTTTTTGAATCTCTAAGATATTTTGCATCTCTGACTCATCGACGCGGAAATAGAACGTGGAAAATCCCTTGTAGGCCAACGAGCGATATTTTCTTCACAACAGTGCTAAGCTTTCCCCATGCAGTCCAGCTGCCAGCCGAGTAAACAGACATCCCACCACCTACCTCAATCCTAATGGCATTTGGTTGCGAGTTAATAGTTTGCATATGCTCTCATTAAGATGGACGCTATGTGGTCTTGAGTAAGTGGGCGACTTTGATGGGGATTTATGCTTCTCGGTTGCGTTTGATTGCACGGAATGGGGCAGAGTTCTTTCATAATTTTATGTTTCGTATTTTGAAACCCGCGGAATTTGTTTTTCAATGGACTCGTGAGATCGTGGGCTTACTGGGAAAGGGATTAGTTCATATTGCGATACTTTACCTACTTGAGGATAATTTATGGGACAAGTTTGATGGGCAATATGTATAATAAGGGTATTTTATCTTTCATCGAGAGATGTAGATTTGGAGGAGATCAGTGAGAGTGCTAAGGGGATGGTGTAGAAGCCGAGGGGATTATGAATTTGTCGAGTTTCTTGTAATGGAGAGTAAAATCCGAATAAAATGAATGGTGGCAAGCTTTTTGTGATTTTATTTGCGTCAGATATAGTAAATTTTACACCGCTCTGCAAGCTTTTGATGGTTTAAGATAGATTGAATTGAATGATGAAAGTAGAGGCAATCATGGAAAAAAGAAAAAAATGGTTGGAAAACCTGACACAAACTACCTGAAATCTCCTACAAAGTTGACGTATATCATAGCGAATGACGCGTTAATGTCTGTTTTGTGTTTATGTTGGAAGGCAGGTAAAATAACGGACTGCATGACGAATGTTACTTACACAGCTTCCACAACTCACACTTTAGCAAGCAGTTCAATATTTTGGGCACACAGGAGAAGGTAAGCAATAGCTTGCACGTCGTTATAACGTCCCGGTTTTCTGTTAAGATTTTCGCTAAGTCTCCTGTAGGTCACAATGTATTTTTTTGTTTAACACAACGCTCAATTATTGGCAGTAGAGCAGGCTGTGAAGTCGCACGAGCCAAGGAGAGATGATGAGACAATAGACGCGTCTTAGGTCATCCAAACTGTCGCGTGCTTGTCGCTTACTGGCATTCACTTAAACGCGAGATCTTAAATCTAACACCGAAAGCGTGCGCTTCCTTTAGTTGTTTTGCGTCATGTCTTCGTTTACGCAATCTACTTGTCGGCATCAGAAGGCGTCGAGCACAGGCGCCACATGTCCAATGGATTTCTTAATTTTCATTATAAACATCAATTAGCCAACCCCCGGGGTGGAAAACTAAACCAAACACCCATTGCAGCCGCAATTCCACCGGCCACTGAAAAAAGTAAAACACAGCAAAACGGCGAAAGCTCATCAGTTTAATTATAAATTACAAAAAAAAAACACACACACATACACGGGCACACGTCAGCCCACTGATCTAGAAACGTCGAAAAAAGTCTCTGTGGTTGTTTGTTGATGACGTGGAAGATCTCACGAAAGTTGGGTTAGGAAAAGCGCCCCCGTAACGCACAGTTTATGACTGTTTCTGCCAAAATGCTGGCCCATTCAGTTTTTGGTTAGTGTACGATAGGTAGACAAAAAACAACAGAAACATTTTAAAACGCCGTATTCGGATAAATAAAGGTAAACTCAACTCCAAAGTGTCATACGTGTAACAAAATTTCTAATTTTTCTTTCTTTTTGAAAATCATTCTGGAACTTTCAACGTCCGGCCTGAAGACGTGACCGAATGGCAATTTTGCTGGTGCATCTGCGTCGAATAATCCTTCTGCTGAGCATTGTTTATTTTGGCGGAGCTTTTGTAAGGAAACTGCTGACGGACAGCCGACGTGCCCACCTTCAGCAGCTGCGCAAGACTTTTCCACCAAAGCATCTACACTTTCAGATGTGGGCCTACATCTACACCGGATATGCGTACATGCTGCTAGTGAATTACTTTAGTGAGCATCGCTTTACGAACATGCTTGAGTTTTTGGCAACTGCGACATGATTCGCCGGGCATTGTGTGAGGTGTAATCGGTGAGCCGTGTGGGAGAGTGATTTGTTTTTTGCCAGAAGTTTCTCTCAGATGAATGTTGTAGATTTGTAGATATAGTTTCTGTTTGCAATTCATTAAGTAAAATCACTCACACTCTTATGTTTGTAAACAAAATGCTGTTTTATTTTTCGATGGTAACAACGTAATTGGTGGGCGCCGTTGGCTCGATCGGTTATTGCGTCGGACTGTTGAGCGAGAGTACCCGGGTTCGAATCCAGCTTGGGAAAAAAAAAAACACCACAAACATTTTTCACGGTCCCACCTCCAGCGAACGACTGACAACCTTCCTTCTGTCATGAAAAGTTTTCGCAATTCGCCGTTCGGAACCGGCATTAAACAGTAGGTCCCTCCACATGTGTCAAAATTATAAGGCGCACAACACAGTGGAGGCGCGAAAAAAGCTAGGCTCTGTCTCTCAACGGGCTGTTACGCCGCCCAATACAATACAATACAACAACGTAATTGCAAAAATCAGTTCCTCTGGTTATGTTACTTTTCAACAACTGAAAGAAGATGAGCGGCGATTTTCTATATTCTCAGCATCATTGATTTACTGAGAAACCATTCAAATTTTTCGTCTGCAAAGGTTCAACCGAGGCAAAATAGGCATGGCAAAATTGTGATGACTTCAGTCTTTGACGTGATTTCTCCCATTAACATTAGGGCTTGTAAGCTAGGTTTTCCATTTGCCACGAGACCCTTCCCAAAGCATTTTAATATTTTGTTTCTACATTTACGTAGAGATTTTAGCACTATAATTTTTTATAAATTATACATTTTTTTGCATTCAGTCATAGGATTAAGGATAATATCGTAATCCCCGATTAACATCGAGAAAAAAGTGAAAGAGATGGAACGTAAATTGAGACTACGTTAACCGAGAAGTACGAAAATTGGCTGTTAGTCAAGTAGAAAAGCTAAGAAAGAATAAGCCAACTGTTAAGAAAAGCAATCCATGAGAATCCCCGACTGAGTTTCATTCAAACTGCCAAATTTCAAAGTTAAAAAGCGTAAATGAACCAATTTCAATTTTCGGCAAAATCACCTTCAAATACCGTTCGGTAACGTCCTTATTGCGCTAAGTCGAATAGTTTGATTCTCTCGTCCAGGGTTTGAGGTATACCATGGTTGCAATGATCATGCATGCAATTCCGGAGCTTGTGTGCAAAGCTTATATAATATTTCGTGGTCTACTGTTGCGATCATTAGATCTCTATGTAAGTCATTGCTCCTAATATACCAGGAAGCTTTCACGATTGTTCCTATTGCTTTATTTTGAAATGATTGTACAGGGTTTTCCAATAAGAGTTGTTATTTTGATATTCAAAGAAAAATGTTATTTTTTGAGACAAATGTTCGGATTTTTGTTTTCAATGTAAAGGGGAAGGTATGTCATTAATAATGAAAAATAATATCAAATGGCCGCCTCGGCTACGCTTACGGAACCGTATCCTTTTCATGAAATTGTTCATCACCAAGTCGCAAAGTGACTGCTGTATGCCCTCAATAACTTCACGAATTTCAGATATCGGAATTACCAAAGAGCTGACACCTACAGATCTTTTCGGCGTGGCATAAAATTGAGGTTCATCATTTTCGTCTTGCTTTGAAGATATTGCTGCGATCGAGTAGTCATTAATTACGGTTTTTACTTGAAATTTAATTTAGGGATGCAAATTTTAAACTCGTCCATTTTCTGAGTATCGTCATCTCCCATATAGAAGAAGCAGTTCTCAATACAACTCCTCACCCCCCTGAAATACCCTTAAGTCCAATGCCAACGACCCGTCACCACGTCCTAACTAAAAAACGTACACAGTTTCCATTAGTTTATATATAAACATCATTCCTAAGCAAAAAAAAAGCGAAATGCGTTAGTTACAAAAAAAGAAAAAAAAACTCGAACGTGAGTCCCAAGTTCAAAAGCACCTAGCAAAACAAATCCGAATGCCAGTTTAAAAATAAATACGAAACTTCTCTGGACCGCCGTGTCGTGTTCTCATTTTGCAGCAATTGAAGTGGCCGCCCGAACCCGCCAGCCACACGCTGCCAATAACAAGAAACACGCAACACTAACGTCAGCAGCAGGAACGAAACTTGGCGCAGAATTTCCCCGGTTTATGTTCGCAAAAAAAAAGACTTAAACGAAAAATTAAAACTATTTTCAGGTTCATTTGGCATTTTACAAATTCTGTTTCGAACTGCTGGGTAATGTTTGCTTGCCACATAATACAATTATCCCAATTTCAAAATAGATTTCCCGAGTAAAACTGTATTCTTCTCCAAGGATTCCACAATTGTACAGAAATCGTTAGCTGTCGGCGAATTGAAATTTGACCTAAAAAGACGTTTTTGCGATTTGTGTGGATGACGTTGGGTTTGGTAATTTTCTTAGGAATCGTTTTGCTAGATCAAGGGGAGGGAGTAATGAACTTTTTTCCTCAAATCTTTGAAAGGCTGTAATGGGTAGACCTGAATATTATTACAATCACAAAACCCATCACGAACATTCTTCTACAGAACCTTAAGATCAGCAATATGAATAAATCAAATTACTCCACAAATTATACACAGCGATGTGCTCATAAATTAATTCCGAAATGCGAACAATATTTACTCGCCTCAGAGAAAAATCAAATATCGATATTCTATGATTTGTAAAAGACTGACAACATTCTTGAATTCATGTTTCAATCAAGCTTTTTACAGCAATCATTGCACTCTTTACTTCGAAAGTAGAATGAAGCTATTTAGCAGCATGTCACAATTTTCTATACGGAGCACATTTCAACCATCCCGAGTTGGTCGCTCGATTAAATTAGACAGCTGGTTTAATTTGTTCCCGCCTTTTTATTATAAATTGTCATTTTACAATTAAAGTCAAACACAATCATAAAAGATCTGTTAGTATTGCGTAACGTCAAGCGGTTTTCTCTCAGATATTCCGACATTGGATTGATTAAGTAATTATTTTATCACCTTTTTCTATATTTTTTTAAGATCATAGATCTTTTTTTTTAGAAAAAACACCAATTTTACTGATAATTAAAAAATATTAGGTTGTCAAAATCTACCTTCCGCCTTTTTGTCTTTTGAGAGAGAGAGAAAGAGATTGGGCGAAGTAAATTGTAGTCATCTGGAAATATCGTAGAGGGCAAGTAATTCTAGATTCGTGTTGTGAGGCTAAAAAGTGATCTGCTGGAATTGATTGTGTGCTCGAAGATTGACTGCATGCCTGGCTTGAGTGTTTCATCAACTGGATGTATTTGCCAGGAAACAACTATACAATTCGTCGGAACGTTAATGGTACCGTTAAAGTGGAGGCATCCGACATAAAAGGGATGCATAATTGTTCCCTCATTCGTAGAAAATTTTAATAGTTTCTGTAAAAATGAATCGACTTTCATCCTTCAGCGATATATGTACAGTTCTAAATTTAGTTTTCCAAATAGCACCGATTATTTTGTTCTGCCCGATAAGAAAACAATTCTACATTTCATTGGCTTTTGTGAATAAGATCAAAATCGAGTTGGGTTTTAAATTTATACCTTGAAATGCAACAAATTTTAATAAAATATTAAGTTTAGATTAGTAGCTTAATTTATTCAAAACTCAAGGTTTGGAAATTAAAGTGCAGTGGGGCATCCAAAAGTTATATAAAGTTGTTCGTTTAATTTAGAGAGTGCAGTTTTTTTTAGTTTTGCACTACTACTTTTCCTCTAGAAAATACTAACCTGGAAAATCCTCCACTAATTCAAATGACTTACTTATAGTTATTGTTAGGAACATTATTCTAACAATGGGGCTTCCCCTCTTACGCATCATAATTCAGTAAGTTTCCTGAAAAATGAAAGTTACAGTTGAGATGCCTCTTGAAGTACTTCGAATAGTTCAAGTTATAGAAATTCCAGCTAGGAAACAAACGTTTTCATCAACATAGTTCAGCATAGAGAAATGTCCGGCTAACAGTAATTCGAGTTAGGGAAGTTATAATAAATATGAATTTATTGGTAAGAATATTGCTGTAACTACAAAGAAACTACTGCTTGTAGTTACTACAAACAACTACTACTACTAACATCTCCAGCACGTCGATATTTATTCAAAGTATCAAAAAATAAGCCCTTGTTCGCTTACTTAAGTGTTGGAATCGTCGATATAATATGACATTCTAAAATGTGATTCCAAATGCTGCACCACAGTTAATTTATTTTTACCAATGTCCAAATCCAATTTATTTTTAACAAAAAGTTAGTTCCGCTACACCGTCAGTGGAACATGCGATCTAGAAGATGAATAAATAAATAAAAAAAGTTGGACATCAACTAACTTTTTTTATTTAAAGGCTTGATTTAGAATAGCACGGACAATACGACTGCCACTCTGCAAAGCCTTATAAATTTGTCTTTTTTAAATTTTGCATCTTAATTCAAAATACAGGAAATATTGAAATCTATAAGAAACCAATTGCAGCTGGTGTAAAATTTTATCTACAAGCTGCACTCATCGACTCAACCTCTTCGCAACAGCATAGTGCGTTCATATTTCACTTAATTGTCCAACTTTATATTCAAATTTTTCAACAGAATTAAGAAAAGAAGTAATAAAATATTTTACGCCTAATTTGTGTTTGAATTTATTTTCCATTTATGTACCCCCCTCACCACATGTAAATCGCAAATGTAAACAAATTTGAATTTCTGCCAATTTGGCTGCGATTAAAGCTTTAAAACCGATTTTTTTTCTTTGCTCAAAATTCGTCCATCTATATTTTAAGTAAACATCTATTTTCGTACTTAGTGGAGATTGAAACCAATAATTGTCGATAATGAAGTGAAGCTCTCTTTTACTTTTACGCGTTCACTGCCATCTTTCATCTCGAAGTAAATCAAAAATGATTCTTGTCCAAACTGGGTCTGGAATTAAATTCGCCCGATAGGTTTGTGCCTCGTCTATAAGAAACAAATAATATTCAACAGGAAGTTCCATCCTGTTACGACAGTCCATATGATACTTTTGCAGATGCACGAGATCCGCCACCGGTCGAAAATACCACGCTGATTAATATTCAAACGAAAGGAGAGCGTTACGCTTGAGAGGACATTTTTCAAATTGCCACCCACCACCCCGACGATCAATTTGTTTCGGGTCGCACCATCCGGGTGTGCACCATTGGAATTTATATTTGTTTTTATTTTATTTTTATTTCTTACACAAAAATATGTTTGGGAAGCCTTTTTGTCTATTTTAGTGCCAAAAAAAATCAAAAAAAGAAAAAGAAAAATGAACGTCTGTGGGAGGGAGCCAATACGACGATGAGGTCGATTGCGAATGAGTCAGAGTTTCTTTTTCTCCTTCGGTTTGGGGCAGATAGTAATAATTTCAATTTTTCGAAAGCCCAACAGACCGAGTGGTACATCTGATTTGAATTTTTGTGTCAGATATCAGGAGCTGATTAGTCAGAGGTGGAATTTTTGACACTCTGTGGGGTGGACATGATGACTTGATACAGTTTTCGGGTGAATCAAATGCCAAATTTGGAAATGGTCATTTTGTTTTTCTTGTCGGCCTACATTCGAATTATTGGCAGGCACTTGGGGGCGATGGCGAAATAATGTCGGCTGTCTAGCATGTCAGTTTGTTGACGATTTTTGTTTAATTTTGGTTTTTGAGTAGTCATGTTTGCTAAACGAGCGTGGGAGATTTGTGAAAATATTTCATCTTTTTAACTTTTTCTAGTAATTCGATACATTGAAACAGGGACAAGTTCTTGATTGTCTTGTCGGAAACGTGATTTTAGGAGCATTAGCTGCTTGCTGTGTATTTTATCATACTGTTGGATTTGACTAGGCTATTGAAAAAATGTAAATAACCGACCAACTGCAGGAAAACTATTTCAACAGGAACAGCAAATAGAGTGTTGATTTAAAAAAATACAGAAAAATGAAATGATTGTCCTTAAGAAAACAAGACAGAGCAATGATGAACAATAAATAAATGAGATTCATCAGAGGAAATGAATATAAAAAGAGGTAACAGTCATAAAATGTTTCGTTGAAAAAACTTTTTAAGGCTGCTGTACACAAACTTTTTTAAGTCTTTCTCGATTCTAGATAAAGATTTACTTACATATTTTTTTAAATACAATAGTCCCTCGATAATGTAAACCGACAATGTGATTTACCAATAATGTGAATTAATCTAAAATGTTAATCATCAAAACTTGACATTGTCATCTAAACTATCGACTAGTCATATCTATAACATTATTTCTATGGTTTAATTCACTTATCTAATTTCTGAAGTCCGACTATGCCTTTTTTTTAATTAGTTCACATTATCGAGTGATTACTGTATTTCTCAAAGCGTTCACAAGGCTTCGCAGAAACAAATAACTGTTCGAACTAATTTCTAGTAATAAATTCACTGAACAAACAATGAAATGAAAAAAGTATTACTTTTATCATAAGCAAAAGAAACACAGTTCGGTGCACAGCAAACACCGGAAAATTTGACACAAACATTACTTTGAGTATAAAACAACGAAATTGGTGCAATGATTTGGAAATTACCTGTGTTTGAAGAATAAGACAAGTAATAAAAAAAACTGTTCTACATAAAACGCATGAGAAAAATACTGCGCACGGTAGTAAAAAAAAATATTTATGAAATTCCCTTCACTTAGAATAGTCCAAATAAAAGTGGAATTACTGAAAAATTTCAGAAAGATGAGCGTTTTAAAAGTCTCAACATTTATGTATATGGAGAAAAACATTGACCATCAAAAAGTTTTAAACCTTTTACATAAAATTAAACATAGAAACACGCCCATCGTGACCTTGATTTACATCTGTGATATACTAATGAAGCGTAATAAAATCGAACCATTTGAAAAAATGTGTCGTAACTAGTGATGCGAAATACGTACAATAGAAAGTCACAGATTGCGGACAAGAATTGAAGAGTCGTTCATCTTAAAATTGTCAGATGGTTAATTCTGTTGTTGTTTTGTTGTGGAGCAACAGCAAATAAGACGACATTAATTTTTATGTTAACAAAATCTGCGCTGTTACACTGGAAGTAAAATAGAACTTCAAGATGTTGCTATTAATTTTTTTTCTGCATTTTGGATGGAGTCTGGAGTTTCCTTAGGAAACATTTAATAGAGAAACCATTGACATTTATCGAATTGATCGAGAAAGCAATACTTAGAAATATTTTCAAAAGCTAAGCTCTAAAACTAAACAAAAATCGTCAACAAATTGATACGCTAGACAGCCGACATAATTTCGCCAACACCCAAATATTTCGTAAGTAGGCTGGCTAGAAAGTCAAAATGACCATTTACAAATTTGGCATTTGGAATCAAAAATTCCGCCTACGTGGCGTGGACGCCATCGCGCAACGACCCCAATTATAAGTTTCAAAAAGCAAAACCAAAAACAACCTATTGAATTGAATTGACGAGGTTGGAGAGTGTCGCTAAGCTATAGATCTATTGTTCCCACTTAGCCCAACTTAGAAACTATCAAAATAATTCCGAAAAACAGTCTGTTTAGCATCCTCGTTTGACCAATTCTAAAACGTTTCAAGGTAAAACCACTTCTGTGAAAAGAAAGCTCCCAGATCAGGCATTCCACAATAAGACAAAGACAATTTTGGATCTTTTAAAACCCTGAAGAGACCTTAGTGAGATACAAATTGAGGACCAGCTTTAAACCGCTACTTGGGCTTCAACAACAATAGTTAACTCTGCTGAGCCCCTACCATCGTGCATTCATTCACTAACGGACCCCTGCACCTCATCTCAAGCTCCATTGCTTAGGTTAGTGCAGATCAGTCTTCCTGTAATCACCTCCCAGCAATCCATCACCTCCACTTCCCAGAAAATTGGGTCACCACTCACAGATCCGCAATCGAGAGCGCTTGTTTATTTCGATTACCGCTCCGAAGCCGAGTGCTGAGTTCTGCCATTGTAGCTGGGGCAGTCGCCGCCAATCAGACTTCCTACCCGCTGCGAACGAACCCCAAATATCCACCGAACGGAACGTCCAACTACAAAATTCCACTGCTCGGAAATCTATAAATATCCAGATACATGCTTAACATGGGAGGACTTAACACGGTCGCACTGATGTGGAAAATTAAATGTGAATTTCTTCACGAGCCGAAATTTTGCTTTTTTTTTTGTTTTTGGTTTGTGCTCCACTACATGCCCTGAAAGTGGGTGCAGAATGCAGAAGATGCCGGAGATGAATCCCACAGAAATAGGATCCTCTGAAGTGGGGAACTCACGCATCGGACAGATGTGAGTATGCTAGGGAATGTAATTGCGAGCGAATAGAGCTACTTGAGGATGGAGATTTGTTTATTACCTTAGGGTACTCAATAACGTGTTTGATGTGCAAAGTGGAAGGAGTATGAGGCGTGATGCGCCGTTGTGCTATAAACAGAAACACTTGCTGCTATCATTAGCATCCACACCTGCTGCTTTTAATCAGCTATCGACGTATTGAGCATCGATGAAGACCACCACTGGTGCCACGGATGCGGTGGATGCAAAGGAATCTGAGTGGGACTCATTAACCCAGTTGCGCTGATAACGATCCGATCGGTTGCGGAGAATGCCGCGATTTGCTGTAGGACGGTAGCTGTGGGGCAATAACTTCAAGTGGAGTCAATTCTAGCACCCTATGTTAACTCAAAATATCAAAACTGATAGCGACGCTATAAAGGTATTTGAATTAGCATACATGGACCCGAAGAAAAGTGGTCCGATTAGGAGATGTTCCTTTGTAATTGCACCAAAATTGGAGATAAATGTTTATCTTCGAAACATTTTATAACTGCAAACTTTATTTCCAGCTTATGCTTACTGTATTTTTGCTTACACATTTTGCTTTTACTTTTTTCAAATGTATTACTTCATTGAAAAGGAAAAATGAGCACCTTTACCAGAGCAGTTACATTTACAAAAAAATGTCTGCCTGTGAGAAACATTAATTTGAATCTCTCATAAGCACCTGCGAAGTCGCTTGGTCTGATTAGACTATCGGCCTACATTAAGCAACCCGTGATAAACGCTACCGAACTAGTAGTCCATGGTGCAATTAGCAGGTGTTCCGAACTTAGAGGGAAAATACAACTTTAATAGCAGAGAATGCATGACATCCGGTCAGAATAGGAGGTGGTCTAATTATAAAGTGTCCCGATTAGCAGGATTCACATTATATTCCTTTCAATCAAATTTATATGATCACTTGGGATTACATCCAGAGAGATGTAAAATAAAAATCTCTGTTTCGATCAACCAGACCACCAAAAATGTCTAAAATTTTTTTGAACTGTTGTAATAAAATAACTTCCTGCTTACATTGGCATTTTCTAAGTACAAACCAATTAACATAAGTGTCAACATCACTCATACTTGCGATTGCGGGAAATATCCAATTTCGAATTTAGTCTAGTCTTTGCTGATTGAAACTGTTTTATACCTTTGCTGAACCGTGCTTTTTGGGATACTCCAAGACACAGGAAGCATTAATTAATGTCGATTGAAGTTTTAGCTCAAGTTCAAAGTATAATACAGAAACCACCTAAGTGCTAAACTGAAGTAATGTTACCAAAAATCATTTCCATGTAAATTCTGTGTAAAATAAGATGTCCTGCTCTTAATGCATATTGAACACAGAAAAGGATTTACTAAAAACGGTTCTTAACAAAAACCAAGCAACCAAAAGAAGTCTCCTATTTTTTTTTAAAGTGACTTAAATTGCAACAGGTTCACATGGATACTAGTTAATCAATGTGTATAGTACGCCGATTATAAGCGAAAAAAAAAACGTTTTGATAATTATATCTGAAGGAGACATTTTTACTTCTATTTTGTTCTACCAGTTCTACCATTGGTATTAAGAAAAATTTATTAAACTGCTCAGTTTTTGCAAGCTTCAAAAAGAACACTGAAAAGTGTTTGAAAAACAAACGAACAACAGCTGCTAAAAGAATAACGAATAATCGGTATGCCAACAGCTTGACCTCGGGGTTTTATTCGATTCTTCTTTTATTGTTTTGTGTATTTGTGATTACAAAAAAAAATGTGTTTATTACTTTTCCAACAAAACGAAAAGCTAAAAAAGTACAAACCAGTCCACAGACTTGCAAATAACAAAAAGAAAAAACGTGGCCTGTCCGCAAGATTTAATGAAAATTCGAGAAAAAAATGCTGCAATTTCTTAAAACCCCCACGATCGCTGCGTTACATTCTTGCAAAACACTGATAAAGGTATTTTTAGGCTTCCACCATATTTTCTTCTTCTTTAATTAATCTATAAAAACGATGAAGCGAAAAATAAAGAACAAAATAAAGCATCTCTCACTCTCTACTAATGAAACATTACACATTCCAAAAGCACAAACCAAAATTAAAACACCAACACACAAAATGAATCCTCAGGTAAAGTGTGGAAAATTATTAAGAAAATCCAAATTCTCGAAATTTAAAAATAGATCGTGTTTTCATAACGGTGTGTGGGTTTCACCTCCTGACGAGAATCACACAACAGGTAAACAAAATACGAACACATTGACACCACGCACACACGTGAAATATTTCATCTCAAAAACAATAAGAAAAAATGAAACTTTCGGACTGAGACTCGAGAAAATTGCAGATTTTTCTCATCATCATTCGAAGTGGGATGTAGAATATTAAGAGGTGGAGGAGAACACTGTATATTTTTAGTTTTTTTTTTTTGAAAATGATTTTTTTTATTTCGAACCGAGTCGAAGGAGGAAATAGATGGGAGGGCTGCGAGTGTTGTGGGGTTGTGTATAAAGTTTTGCCGGAGCAATGTGCAATAATTCTGAGGAAAGTAATTTGAGAGAAAAGTTGTTAAAAACTTTTTGATGGGGTTCTGGAATAATTTTATTGAGACATTAAACAGCGTTGCAGTTTAATACGTAAGCGAAGGGCGAGAAATTGCAAGTAGCGGAGCGATGCGTGTAATTGCCCCGTCAAAATGAACAATCTGAAAATGCATCACAGCAAAGCGCTCAAAAGAGTTCACGGCGGATTTATCTTTTTGTATTCTAGCTGAATATTTAAGGTTTTAATTTTCTTAAATTTGCATTTTTCAATGGTAGATCAAAAAAAACTGAGAAGCGTTGTTTGTTGGTTTTAAAGCTCAACAAAAAAACTACACATGCCCACTAAGTTCTCACAACAATAGACTTCTTAACAGCTGACGAAGCTGGATATGAGTCTTGATTCGTTACTTATATGTTTTGATAAATTCCGAGCTTTATCGACCCATAAATGTGGATTTACTTATAATTCAGCTATTAATAGGACATTTTTCTGTGTTTTCACAGTTTTCATTAGAGTTAAATCAAAGCAAGGCGTTACGGACTTTGTAAGCAGCAAAATCACTCTAAAATAAACAATCTGCGTAACAGCCCGTATCTGGCTTTTTTTAGCCTCCACTGTGTTGTGCGCGCTTATAATTTGATAGGTGTGAATGCCGGACACTGTTTAATGCCGGCTTAACAGTGCGACGCAATAACCATAACCAAAAGCACCCAATAAGGATTTGAAATAAATTTGAAATAATTCACAGTTTCTACGATCACTGTTTAGAATTATTTTATTAAGTTGCAAAAATTGCCAATAGCGCTAGCTAAGAACCTTCAAAACATTTTTCAACAACATAGTCTGAACATTTGCAGTTAAAATTTATGTCTTATGTCGCAATAATTTCGGAATTTTTTTATATAAAATTAATCACCAACAAAAAAATTGTAGAAGCTATTAGTATTAAATATTGACGAAATAAAGCCGAAAGTCTATTGACAGAAAAAGAACAAATTTAATTATAAGTCACAATTTTGTTACAGTGATTAAAAACAAAAAAATATGTTCTACTATTTCTTATGGTATAAATTAAAAAGTACGCTACTAATATGAAAGAAGGCCAGTAAAATAAATCTTCAGGAAATCAATCGAGTTTCATATCACTTTTGCAAGAAAGACATTGTTTCCATAAAATTTGAACTAATTAATTAATGTTAATATGGTACGCACTCTAGTTAAAATGAGAAATTTTGATGTACATCGATTATTCTTGAAATGAGGGCCACTAGAGTTGTCGATACGAGCTCTGTAGCGCTTTGTACATAGCCGGAAAATTCAAAAGACAAAAAGGCGGAAGGGAGATATTTGACAACCTAATATATAAAAATGATTGTTTCTTTGTTTGTTTATGTGTTTGTCCTTTAGAGACTTCTAAATGGTAAGCGATAGAGCATTGATGTCTTTGACAACTTTGTTCAGAATTCAGAATTCTCTCAAAAGACTGGTACCAACTTTTTTGGTGGTGGCTAAATTTCAAGGTTCGCCTGAACCTGTCGAGTGACATATCAATCAACTAAAGCGCGCCGGGTACAGCTAGCCTTTAATAAAATTTAATAAAGAATAGAATGCATTCGATCGAAGTAACGTTTTAACGATTAATAACTAAACAGCCGTTTGGAGTTTGTACCCACAAAACCGTCAACAACTCTTTCTTTTCATCTCATTGTCAGTGCAAGTGAGAGAAGTATTTTGCAAGACATAACTTAAAAGATTTAAGTCGGTTGGGAAAAAATGACGGTAGCGATTATTCTCATATTTTAAATTAAATTGACACAAAAAAACACGAAATATAGCAATATCTAGTATACATGTGTCTAATAGATTGTGCGTGGAGTTTGAATCATTAAAAAAACCGTTAACCTGCTTAATTCAACACCTACTTTAGCACTCAGAAGACGCATGTTAGATGTCACCATTTACCTCAGTATCTTAAGTAACTTGTAAAATAAATTTAATAAACGTCAGAAAAATTAGTAAATACACAACACCAGAACTACATTTATTATTCAACCAAACTGGTTTTCCACAACTTTGCTTAGACTTTCTCCCAATTTTATAGTTTCCGTTTTGGACGTTAAAAAAGCTCTTTACTTATTCCAATGTTAAAAAACTTGTTCCCTATTTTTTAGTGATAAGTAGAAGCAGTCGTTCATATATAGTGATCACAAGAAAGGATGAAAGGCCAGGTGCTTCGAGAGGATCTATGCACGGACGGTGTACGGATATTGATTTGCTCACGTGGATAAAAGTCTGACGTCTGAAATGGCTAGGCTCTTCGAATCTTCCTCAGAGGGTCGGCCCAGTAGAGGAAGGTCGAGGAGATGGCGCAGTCAGCCGATCTTAAAGAGCCTGGTGTGCCGCATTTGAATCAGCTAGTTAAAGAATGAGTTGTTTGGAGAGGTTTGCTATGTCAAGCACCTTTAACGTTTTAGTGTAGGACATAAGAAATTTATATTTCAAAAGTTGTAAGCTAACGTATTATAATAATAATAATAATATATTCCAATTTTCATTGAAATCGGTTAAGCCTTTTAAGAGTTAGAAAAAATCATTTGGGTTTTCAAATCGGCTCTATTAATGTTTGGAATTTGCAAATCTAGAACGGCTTGACCGATCTGGTTTAAATTTGGAAGGTAAGCCCCTTATCTTACAAACATGGCTTTAAGCCACATATCTATTTGATGTATTGAGTTTGACTACTACAGCGAAGTCTTACTTCAGTTGTGTTGGTGAAACATATTTACTTTTGAACATTGACGAAGTTCAAATTCAAGCTGCAAATAGTTATACAAAGTTATATGAAGTTCAAGCTGCAAAAATTATACACAAAATTTGTTTTATTTCGACATTGAAATAAATACTATTCGTAAACTTTGAATAGTTTTGGAACAACTTTGTACTCACACTTAATACTTTTTTTTTTGTTTTCTTCTAATTCTTACCTCCAACATTTGATATGATTGTCAATAAACAAACAAGAAAATTATCATTCAATTGAGATCTGAGGAAAGCACCATTACAAACCGATTCTCGAGAAGTTAGAAACTGATCAGGGTAAACGAAAAAGTGGGTCATAATGATTTAGATGATTCAATATGATTTGGGAAAATTAGCAATAACCAATTATCTATTTTTACTTCACCATTAATCTTCACTTATTTAAATGCCTTTTCCACCCAATCGCTGAGTGTAAGTTCATGATACCTTCATCCTTTCAGAAATATTACCTCGCTGTAACCCCTTTATCGCTGTGCAAATATTTTAAACTATTATTCATTCGTTTATACAGCACAGTTATTATGTGTAAAACCATTTCTGCATCAGCGTTTCTATTTTTAGAAAAAAAAAAATATTTCTATTCATTTAATTTCTCTCACTTAGCATGCTTTCAATCATAAGGACCTACAACCATCATAATCGCCGACATTTCAATCACCGCCAATTGCTTTCCCTGATCCCAAGACACATTCGATTGTTGTACCACTTTAAGGAATTTTAATGGAACAAAGTTCTACTTTGAGTAAAAAGGAAAATTTAAAAAAAAAAGAAAATGTTTCTAAATACAAATATCTTTTTCCAGACGCAGGAATAAGCTTTCGATCTCCGAGAGTTTACGTTCACTCTCTCGCTCTCTTGAGATGCTCTCAGCTGTTCTGTATGAGTTTTCACATCTAAAAATACAATCCATCTAGACTCACAAAGACCAAGAAGTGGCCAACGTCTATCTAGACACAAAAAGCCACACCAACTAGATAAAATAAACGCAGCTTCTCGGTGTTGGTAGACACGGCAATAACAAACATCACACGGTATAAAACATTTGAAAAATCGTCGAAAACGAATTCGTATACTCGAATATCGAAATACTCTTAATTCGAACGACACCGGGATCTCTTGTTCAGTAGATCACCAGCCTTACTCCGACGTTTATTACGAATAATATCGGTGACTCGGTGACAACTACACACCTTGAAGTGGATTTTTGTTTCTCTCTCTGTTGGAATAACGAAAAAAATAAAATAGTTTTTTAAGGATCATACTTATTTTTTATAATTCTAACGGGCGCGAGATCAAAAAATAACAAAAAATTCTCCTCTTTTTTTTACTTTTCAGTGTTATTGAAAAAAACTTATATATTATTTTTGTGTTTCTAAAAAAAGTTATTTTAAATAAAATTTGAAAAAATGTCTTCGACTGTGGCACGATCATCGAAATACTCATACAGAGCCAGCTCAACTGGAGCTGGAGTTGCTGATGTCAACATTGAATATACCGCCGACTTATCAGCACTCTCACGCTTGGAGGTAAGAACGCGTTCTACCCCTGAATACAATCGCTTTACTTCGCAAAAAAAATAAAAAGGACTAAAGGACAACAACACATACGTCGCAAAACGAGATACTTGAAAACTGTATGAAAACAAAACTCAGTGTGTTATATAAGACCCCAATCATGAGTGCAAAAAAAAAAAAAAAAACAAAAAGAGAAATAAAACTTAACGAAACGAAAAGTGAATTTGTTATAGCTGTATTTTTTTTCTAGAATATGTTAATTTTTTTCAATTAAAAAAATTCATGCGTGTCTCGAATATTTCCAGGATAAAATCCGTCTGCTCCAAGATGATCTTGAAGTGGAACGTGAATTGCGCCAAAGGGTAAGGAATTTCCTTTTCTAACCATAAAAAAAAACAATAAAACGAACAGCAAATACAATCGAAAATGTCACTACAGAATATCGTCGATTGCCAATTAAATGACAGAGAGTTCTTTCGTTAAATGTACATTGAACTTCAACAACAAGATCTAGATACAGTGCGTGCATCATCAATACGCGAATCTATTTCAAAATGTCTAATGGTCCCACCACCGGTTTTCTGTGTGAGTGTGAGGTGCACGGTATCGACATTTTTTCAGAACAAAAATTGACATTCTTCACTGGGGCGTTCCATTCTCCTTGACGTTCTTCCTGAATGGTGAGAGGGCTAAAAGATGATGAAAAAGTACTAGAAAAATATTTTATTTCTCACAACATTAGCTCGAGATAAAAATACAGAAAGAAAAAACTAACAGAAAAAGAAAGTATTCACAGAAGCTCTCTGTTTCCGAGCAAAAGTTTCTATCTGCATTGGATTCCAAAAAAAAAGGAAAGAAAAAATATTTCTTTTTTTACTTACATATATTAGCTATGTGGAACGGTTTCTGTCTAATTTTAGATAGAAAGCCGACATTCGACATTCAATACAATGGATATTCAGAATTTTTTTTTTCTGAAATTGCTTTGGAGGTTGTATTATACCCGTACGTTAAGAGCCGTGCGAATAGCGAATATGCACTATTCTTTCGGTATAAATAAATCTAAAATTAGATTTAATATGAGATTAATAAATTTTAACCTGAATTTCGTGGTTGGTAGAGATGAGAAAACGTGGAGGCGTTGCTGTGTTCTTTTATTTTCTATTCTTTTCCAAAATCATGAGCTAGTATTTCGTAATCGCACTCAGGTGGAAGAGTGAAAATTTATGAGTTTTTCGAGAAATCTGACAGGTCACTTGATATCCATGAATCATAGTGTGAAATGCGAAGGATCTTGTGTGAAATAGAACCGGGACACTATCTTAAAGTCAAAGCTAATTATTTAATGCCACACAAAAAATGTGCCCTTTACTCTTAAATTAGATTTATTTATCACCAACAGATTGTAGAATAAGTCGGAAGAAATTGGAGAAAGTCCTTGAATCCCAAACATTCTCAAAATTTACAAAGTTCGTTTCCATAAAACTAGCTTTTTATTTCTCTACAGCACTCCTTCAATTATGTGTGAAAGCACACTTTTTCGTTTTAAATTAAGTCCCATTGTTTGCAACCTTTTTTGTGATGAAATGTCCTCTTTATCCATACGAAGCTATATTTTCAAAAATATGAATTACACACAGCTAACTTTCAAAAGAGCTAATAACCATATCGCTGTTGGACTACTGGGAGTACAAACATCATTTGCTTTTCATGTGTACGATTTTTGCGGTTGGTCACGTTGGATCTTAAGCTCTGCTACTGTCGACCTTAAAATTGAATCACTTCAGTATCTTTATGCATTTATTATGAGCTATGAAAAGAACAACAAATCAAGTTCTGCAACTAACGGCCGTATGAGTCATTTGTTTGCCAACTAAAGTTGATATTGCAGACAAATCTCTCTAAAGTATTTGCACAAATGAGATTCTCGAAATAAAATTATCGTTAGTTTCTAAAGCAGCAATGCTTCTTTTTTCGACTTTCCTGAGCGAAAACTGAGAGGTATTTTTGTTTTGCTATTAAAAACAAAACTTTTTTCTGCAAAAATATTTCTGTTACAGGTGGCACACAGTAACAGAAATTAATATTTAGTTTTTAGTAGTAAATTAATACTTCTTTTTATCCTATTTTGGTCATATTTCGGATGGTATTAAGTCTATCCGTCAGCTAGTCTTTTATTGAAATCCCATTTATAAAACAAAAGTTTTACAACTTCTTTAAGTGATTAAACAGCCTTTTGAAGTTTACGAGTTCGCATGATAGACGACATTCCATCATCATCAGTACGCCCTCAATCCTGCTTTCGGACGTACGGTAAAGTACAGAGACTCATTCTTTACTCAACTCAGTTTTCCCATCTGAGTATAACATGACGACATTTAAAACCAACGCGCACCGGTACCTTCTTTCCATCTCTCCCCCGGTACCTTCGGCCCGTGCTGTGTCTTAAACAGGATACTTAAGGGTAGCCCCAAAAAAAAAAAAAAAAAAAATCATCATCATCATCATAAGTGGCGTAACGAAGGGCCAGGCCTAAGTAGACGACATCTATCTGATTTTAAATAAACTTTATATTAAACAAGTTGGCAGCATCAATTCTTGTCATAGCACTACAAAAGTGTATTAAAAAAACAATCAGTGTCATCAGTAAGCCAGGTTGTTCTCTTTAGACTATGAACCTCTATTTCTAGAACTTTAATCTTACACTCGAGAGCTCCCATTGTTAGAGTTAGGGGGGATTGGGTGGGAACATACCAAAACATACCAAAAGCTTTAATCATAGTGGATTATAAAACTACCTCTGCAACACCTTTATTGTTGTAGCTTTAGCTAACTTTTAATAAACATTTTTAAAAACAGTAACTAGACAAATCCATATACAGCACTTGCTACAACATTTTACTATACAAAGACTAAGATCAACATACAACTTTGTAATTTGTTTTTCTGTCAATAAAACTAACTAACTACACCATTTAGAAAAAGAGTATTCCCCAATGCAATCAGACTGGCTAAGCAAGTCTAGAGCGTTAATATTCCTTTGCATACAATAGTTTCGAACCATTCATGCCATTATCTATAAAAAAGAACCTAATTAATTTTAAAACAAATATTATTACTTCAGTCACTGAGTCACTGAATTTGCATCGCAATCAGGAAGTCTCTGAGCGTCTCTCTGTATATCGTTTACTACTGATCGTCTATTGGTCTATTCCTATTTCTTCTACACATGCCCATGTCATTCATATATTTTTTTTGCAACGAGAGCATCAAAGACTCTTACACTCACCGCTGTAAAATCCAATTCTTTGCGTTCAAGTACTTAAAATTTTAAAATAAACTACAGATGCCAACTAAAAACACACAAAAGTAACGCACGTTATAATTTATAGGAAGCACAAAAAGAACTGGTCTAAATACTCATCAAAACATTCTCCGTTCCCATAAACATCACATCACACCGCAATCTTTTTAATGAATCACAAATTTATTGTGTCATCTCGATATTTTTAGGAGACGACTTCTTCGTGTTATATATTTTTTTCGAAAAAAAAGTCAAAAGAGTGTCGGATTTTATCGTTTCTTCCTCCGTGCTCAGCTCAGGTGCTGCCGAAGAAGGACCTATACACAGGCACACATTTTACTCCGACAACAGTGGGGTGAAATTGTGGGGCTATAGAATTTTTGCAAAACGTTGCCATGCAGAATGTGTGTATCAGAAAACTGTTTTTTTTTTTTTAATTAATTTTTCTGATATAATTAGGTCAGAATTTTGAAAATCTCAAAATGCATGGAAGTGAATTATGATTGCAGAGGGAATAAATACTCAGGGGAAATTCAGTTGGCAGTGTGCGTCTTGTTTGGAACGGTTAAGGAAATCGCTCAGGATTCGATGGAAAGGCTATTAATGGATATTTTGCAATCGGTGCAATAAAAATAAAATTGTGTATTTAATTTGAAATCGACGATTGAGTGTAATTACTCTGAAGCATTGAATTACGAGCACTCAGCGTCGATATTGGATTTATGAGCTACCAATGAGTTCGAAATGCCGGTGGAATTATTTTATTTCCAAATGAATAGTACAGCTATTTGGTTAATAACTGATTCATAACACATTCATTTCCAATTTTATTTTCTTGTTCAAATGATTCATATTAATGAGAAACTAGAGGGGAACAAAGCTACTTCCAAAGGTTGTTTTCAGTCGATTTAGGGAATAAAAATCTAGCATTAATTTGTTTTTGAAATTGCACTACACAAATTAGTTTTCTTTTCTTCTGTTCTGTTTAAGCAGTCAACATTTGATAAGGCTCCATTTCTGCTCCCCCTCTGCCTGTGCCTAATCTTAACACAGTAGTAAAAATAATAAATGGGTGGCGTTACAGATCCCAGCTTTGCATATGAAATGCCTGGCATAAACTTCTGTACCCATCACCAATATCTGTACAAAATACCAAAGTTTACCGAAAAGTTATTGAAAATCACAAATGAATAAAATCACAGCCATAACATCCGTTGCCAATATATATTTCACTTTGGCAGCACTTCTCTGGCAATCTCACTACGAAGCATGACATGCTAGTCTATGTTTAACCCACGACTGTATTCCATCAGTTTGCCAAAAATTCATTTAATAATTTCAACGGGTTGCTTTTAAAATTTCATCCACCACCCTAATAAAATTACACAAGAGCATACATTTTTATTGCCCCGTATGATGACCCTTTTGAAATAAATTTAGGAAAATCTTTTGAGCGCGACCAGAAAGATACAAAAGAAAAATAACTCTTCGACAGTTGGAGATGCATATGGATACGGTTCTGGATCTATAAATAAAAGTAAAAAATATGTGAAAAACTATTTGCACTCTTTTGGTGTAAAGTGCCAGTGTGTGGATGCATTAGGATCTACAAAGACATCAAAGTTATGCGGCTCCGAAACTGCACCTTTGTGCAATAAAGACACTGGCCGGTTGGGAAGGTCCCAAGGGATGCATAATTAGGCATAGTTCATTAATTGATGGAATACTTAAGATCAAAAGGAATGGACGTGATGAGTGAAGGCGAAATGAGTACACTAACGATGCTGGGAAGTACTGTGACACCAAGCGGGGAGTGGTTTATTGCTCACAGCGGGGAAAGACTTTCACTTTTGAGGGTGTCGGTTGTTTTCGTTTCTAATTAAGTGGCATTTTATTACAATGTTAGTTGAGTAATTTAGAGGTGCTTAATGCATTTTCCTACAAATGTAACGGGTATGAAGTCAAAACAATTATTGTGTTGGTAAAAAGCAGGGGGCGGGCATAGAAGACTTTTAGCGCCGGTTAGAGGTGGCATACATCCAACTTCTTGTTACTGAATAATTAAGGCTTGTATTGCGTCGTCATGTTGATTATCAATATAAACATGAAAAATACCATGACCTATTTTTACCAAGGGTAAAAATGACCGAATGACATGTGCAAAGTATTAAATATAATTCAATAAATTTATTGTAAAATTGTAAAAACTGATATATTCAAAAAGTACTGAGTAAGTAAAAGTCTTGTGAAGAATTTTTGAGAAAAACGGACTAAAACGATGAGATCATATACTATGCTGATCAAGAAGCAAAGGTTTACAATTTTATTTCAAGCAAACTACGAAGATAAACTATTTTCGGGAAAAAAGCTGATTTTTTGTATGCATTTCATGCACCGGGCACTTAATCTAGTAAGAAAGATCCATAGCACTTATAGGTGCCCGTATTCGAGTGTATTCGAGCGTTTAAGGGTTCAGAATTTGTTCAAAAACGTTTTGCTCTGAAACAAGCTTTAAATGATTTTTTCCTTGAATATTATTATTATTTTCTTAATTATTGATGACCGTGATAGTATTTCTTTTAGTTTATTACGGACAGAAAGCTCCACAAACGATGATAGGCTGAATTTAATCTATGAACTTAAACAAAGTTACTATAATTTTACACAGGGTTTCCTAATGAATTTCAGGCCTCTTAGTTCGGCTAATGAGCACAAATATACAACCAAAATCATTTTCAATGCTCTGCCTAAATGGTTCGAAACATTAAACAATGTTTAGCGTATACGTACTTTTTTTACTTGAAATTCAAAAAAACTATTACGGTGCAACCTTGATGGAATGATATCCTTGATTTACACACTTTTTCAAAATCCCCTTGGACTGCTCGTAAGAACTAATGCCTTTATGCCTTTACCTTTCCACAGCGAATAACAGCACTCAAATGATAGATAAATGAAGAGGGTGCAATAGATCTTTAAAGTCGCAACACAAGTGCTTTAGTGGCATTCTACATTTTCGTCAATGTCAATATTAATACATAGCGAACACATGTTAATCATTGCAGAAAATAAATGTTTACCTCTTTTTTACGAATTTTGACAACTTATAACCTTATGACTTTATACAACGAATCCTTTCAATTACTCACACTCAATTCCACAAAAATGAAGTTCTCAACACATTCGGTCTAGCTTTCATCATATCCCATCTCTCATCGCATCGCTTTCTCGCGTCACTGTGAGGTTAGATTTTAAGTTGCAATGGCTGAAAACGAAAAAGGTGTTCCTGCTCACGAAAATGTAGTACCTTCATCAACTTTGTACAACTTTGCTTCCGCCGTTTTTTTCCGCAGTTCTAGGCTTTATAGTGATAAATTGGTTATACATTTATGATTCGTTTTACGTTTGAATCGATTGACAGGAATCTTGATCAAGTAATGCCTTCGATTCTGCATCTTCGAAAACTTTCTCTCTTCCACCCATATGCCCGTCTTCGACGTCAAAATCACCGTTCTTGAAGCGTTGAAACCACTCTCGGCACATTCTTTCACTAGTAGCGGCCTCACCGCTAGAGCATTCGATGAGCATCAGCCGCAGATTTCTTCATATTAAAACCGCCCCCAAATGAGAATTTGGCTCGTAAGCTGACATGTTTAATCAAGAATAACTTTATGATGCAGACACAAATCGATTAATATTTCGATGGCGTTATGTTTACAAATACCTTAGCTTATTGTATGACACCTATGATCAGAAGCAAAGTTGTACACCTAAAATTATTGGTTTAATTTGTAAAGTTGGAAAATGCGTAACTGCACAATATCAGTGGCGTGCAAGAAAATCGATCCTAAAAAAATCGGTTTTATATTTACACGTTTGATTAGCAAATCGAACTAATTTTTATCATAAGTATACTATTATTATTTTTATTATTAGATGCTTTTCTATTTGTATAGTGTAAACTTTATTTTATATACAGTATTACACAGATATATAAAACACTCATACAGGAAAAGACCTCTTTAAAGACCTCATTCACCATGTCTTTTCTATGCACTTTAGTACTAAATTAAAGGGTTATAACAAAAACTCACATAAGAAATACACGGATATAAGAAACTTGTTTTCATACAACAAACTCTATTTTTACATGTAAGAATACACGGTTGTAAGAAATTTGGTTTTCAATTTTTCAATGTGCCTAGTGAAAATAGGCTTCTTTTCGTTTTAATTAAATTGTTGTAGTTTGTGTTATTAAAAATACGCATAAATATGTGCATATTATTTAAATTATAAGTGAATTTCGATAACATGTATAATGATTTTTTTCTGTATAGTTACATTAGGCGTATAAAGGAAATTATTTTTGTAATATCCGTGGTTCGTACATGAGAAACTGTTTTCTTATATCCCTTGTTCGCATATAAGAAAAACACGTATACAAATTTCTTATATCCGTAGTGTACTGTATACCAAACCTCAAAATATTTTTGTATTTAATGGGTTGTCCACTCAACTAAGACCGATTCTGTTCCACGTATGTCAAAAGTTAACAACTTTGAAAAAAAAAAATATATTAAATGTCAATTTTTTTTATCATTGGAACGTGGTGTGTGCAGCAGAAGGTTAAAAGAAATCGTAGTCCAACCCAAATTCTATATTTCAAACCTCTTTGTTAGGAGTAGCTGGATGTAACGTATATTTTCTAGGTCTTGATATTCATTATATTGACATAGTAGTGTATAAACATAAACTTTGAGTCCTCACAAAGAAGCGTACATATTATTTTCAGAAGCCCTGGAGAACAATTTGCGTTCAATGACATTTTCGATTAGTAACTACTGTAAAATGAATTAACCTCCAAAGCTATTTAAATTAATTTTTAACAACTTTTTTTTGTCTTCACAATCAATCAGATTGAACGCGAGAAAGCTGACCTCAGTGTACAGGTCATCCAAATGTCTGAGCGTCTCGAGGAAGCCGAAGGCGGTGCTGAACATCAGGTAAATAAACACAGCATATACATTTTAAAACAATAAATACTCATCATCACTTTTGCATTTACAGTTCGAAGCTAATCGCAAACGTGATACTGAACTCCTTAAACTGCGTAAATTGCTCGAAGATGTTCATCTCGAATCTGAAGAAACAGCAATGCTCCTGAAGAAGAAGCACAACGAAATTATGAGTGATTTTCAAGAACAAATCGATATCCTAACGAAAGCTAAATCGAGGTAAGAATTAAAAAATAAAACATTGGAAACATTTCTAAAATTTTGCAAAGGAAATTGAAACAAATTTGTTAAGTTTTGAAAGGTGCACGCATTTTTATTTATAGACATCTATTTTTGAATAAAAAGAAATTGTATTCACCTGTCCGCTTCTATTTCGGAATGTACGACTTTTTTTTGCATTTCATGGTGTATTTGATTTCCTATGAGCGTGAAATAGAACATCGCAGGTGCAAAAAGACCACTTTTAGAGTGTGTCAAGTATTCGCATGATTGGAAGTTGCCAATTCCATACTCAATTGCTCAAGCTTATAAGCACGAACTAATATATTTTAACTTGCTTTTGCTTTGTGCTTTGAGAACCTTAACACTACGTGTCATTCAATTTTCTATTCTTTGCATACATTGGGTGTGTAGACTATTAGGGGTACTAGTACGTTTTAATTTATTAGGAACTTATGTAAACGAAAACGGCTAGGTTCATACGCTCAAAGGGCTATTCCGCCGTTCAATGTAAAATATTAAACCGGAAACCTTTTTTTTGCATTTCGATTCTTAGCATTTATGCTTCAATGTACGTTTTCATTTATTGAATGCAAACAAAGATCAATTAAGCCTAATTTATTAGACTTTATAATTGTTAAGCTTTCTTTTATGCGTTTCAATTGAATTCAAAAGTACCTACATCATATCATAAAACCTATTAAAGTCTATTACAACCCGAAACTACCAGGATTGCTATAGACTCTATTACAATCCAAAATGACCGCAATAGAGTCTTAGCCAGGTAAAAAACCAAGACTTAAGAAGACTTAAAAACCAAAGTTTTCTTACTTGCTCTTATAGCCACACAATATTAGCTAACCTGTTATGGAAAAAAAATCCCTAGAGACCTTCCAAAATTGTAAACTTAATAGTTTTTTATAGAGTTCATTCTCTTTAAGTAGCCAAACAAGTTCATATGAATATGGCTTGCTTGTTTGGGTTTGCATCTTAAAGTAGTCGAAAATTACTCAAAGCAAAACCATAATGAGGGCCTAATGCATTTTTTTTTTTTTTTTTTTTTCATTTAAATCGATTTTAGGTGATCATTCAGAAAAGCAGGATTTGCTGATGACAGAGATAGTTGCTAAGGAATAAATTTGTCTAACCACATTTTCCTTTGAAAAATGCTGTGAAGATAAATATCACTTACCCGATCGTTATAATTATTGGCTGAATGGCTATTGAATCTCGTTCTTTTTAGCTCTTGCTTAGTGTTAACTTCAGAAAATGGTCTTTTGCTGATTCTTAGGACCCCCGAGGGAATGTTTTGTTAAATAATGAAGTGTATTAACACTTTTTAAATAACCGCAAATCTGTTTTTTTGGCTGGCCTTTTCTATTAGTTTGAAAAATTAAAAACAATTAATAACAGCAATTACGAAATTGTAAATTTCTGCTATTAATTCTTTGGCTTGTTTTACCTTTAGCTAAGAAATCATATTCCCTGGTTTGTCATGGTAACAATAAGTCTTCAAGACGTCCGTCTCTCAGAAACTAGCAAATGTGAAGAACAGGAAAATATTCATCGGGTCGATAGCAATTTAGTTAAGTGGCGAATTTTTAAAGCAGACAATTTTACGAGAACAACAAAAAATTAACCGAAACTGACGAACAGTCAAATCTAAATTAGCCGGCTCGTAGGCCCACAAAATGGCAAGGGCAATTAGTCTCACTTCAAGTGCTCAATTGAAAGACCTTCGGCCCTCTAATCCCAAGTTCATTCCAAGGGCATGACCTTACTTCCTCTTCTCACTTGTACTATAAATCTGACAGATAAAAATCGAAAGCAATCAAATAAATCAAACGTTTCAATCAGGTCTATGATAATTTCATCGACATATTAGAAAATGCAAACTCATTGCGTGGCATTCATTACCCAACCACTCAGAGCAAAAGCCCAACACCTACGTGAAATTCTATTTTTAGCCAAACATCTCATCAATAAAATGAACGATTCGCCTCTATATGTGACTGTAAAAGAAAAAAGACTATTTGAACATTGCAACATAACAACTGAACATACCCCAAGTACCCTGTAAACAATGTCCGTGAAAAAAAAATGAATCGTATCTCGAAACTAGAAACTGACCTCTATGCCAGAGAGAACTCAGAATTCCTTAAGGCAAACAACAAGAATTTCGTAAGCTCTCATATTTCCATTTCCCGAAAATAAAAAAAAAAATTGCCTGTTTCATTAAACTCAAAAAAAAAAAAAAAAAAAAAGAAACAGTGGTGCCCCCTCAAAAAGCTACAAACGATACACAGATACAATAGAAAAGAGATGGAGAGAGTATGAATTCAAATTCAAGGTGATCGACACACAGGAGAGAACGGGGAAAGGAGTCTCTTATGCGTCAGAAGCTCTACGCATACTCCGACACCGTTATTTAGACAGCGCAGGTCTCGATGCAAAAGCGTTCTTCTTTGAGAATCTTCAGGTGATGTGTGTTATCTTTCCAACGGCTCTTTTTCCCACTTGTTCTTCACACACATGTTTCTCGGCTTTCCCTCACATTTCTTTCCCATCACAACAACAGAAACAAAAAGGGGAAATAAGGGGAACTTTTTTATTCGTTTTTGGTTGACCATCGTTTTATTGCTCATCTCTTCATCGGAACATGAGCGAGCGAGGAGTGCCTTAGTAAAAATGAAGAAACAGATGACGGTGTGTTTGGGACTAAATTTAGACACTTTGCTCGGTTCGGTTGTGCGATCCAAATATGTCTTTGATCGAGGCACCGCAACGAGGTTAGAGCTGTCTCTCTTGCACCAGGGGTGGTTTTTTTGCGGCGGAGAAATTCGATACCTTTCTGGGTGCTCGTACGTGTGTGTTGTATTGGGGTATGGTGAGAATTTTTGAAAAGTTTTGTTTTCCCCGGGGCAGAAAGAGCGCGAGGAAATGAAACGATGATAGACACTTTATATGAAACTAAATTATGTGCCAGATAATTAGCCAGTGGGAGGGAAAGGAATGGAATTTATTAGGAGTGTGGGGTTGCAGGTAATTAAAGAGGATATTTATGGGCAACTTCTCCTTCCAAATAGATTTAGTTTGTTTTGCAAAAATGTTACCTCAGCCTCAGTCCAGATGGCTGCCAATTAAAATTTAAATGGTTTCTGATAGTTTATCTTAGTAATTGATTGAAAGTGAATTGGAAGGGCTCTTCGTGACCAGCTTCTCTAAAAGAACTTACTTTCTTCTCAAACTAATAAGGAACAAGAAGTCGGAATAAGTTCTTCAACATTCTTTGAGGGTTTCGATATTGCATTACATCAAACAAAGATGATTCTTAACTTCGATAATGAGGCTTGCAAAATACAAGCTTCTGCCGATTATGCCTGGTACCCCTATAAAGACTCCTGACAAATAGAAGTCCCTAAAAATTACGTCGCTCTATTCCTGATGGAATTATTATTCTTTATCTATGCTTAGCCTAAACCTAACCTGAAGAAACAAATGAGATTTACAACTTCCTCGTCATGTACGGCTTAGCCAAATATTGGCTCGGAGACATTTTGCAAACTGTTTGCTGTATTTTTTCCGAGCAAATGTTTAAAAGGCATTTAGTAAAACCTCATCTCAACTTAACTCCTCGAGTTGAGAGTTACAAGGTTAAGTAAAATTTAATCAAACGAAAAAATAAAGTCTTAAACATATAAGAGTACTCAAAAGAAAAAAATTACGATAATTAAACGATGCAGAAAGGTTCTTTCTGCAGTTTTTTGAAACTAGCCTCTTCTCAATTGTCTCTTTTTTCAATTGTTGACAACGTATTTATATCATTTTTTAATCGAAGAATATTTTGCACACAATATAATAATCAACTGATCCTCATTTAGCTTTTAACTCCTCATCAAATCGTAGAACGTCGTTTCTAACTTTCTCCACAAGTTCTTAATTTTTTTCGCTTCTATTGTTTTACAGAGCCGAAAAAGAAAAGTCTAAATTCCAATCCGAGGTCTACGAATTGCTCAGCCAAATGGAATCCTCGAATAAAGAAAAAATCTACTTGAGCAAACAAGTTGAGAAGCTGGAGATCACCATTACCGAACTGAATGTGAAAATCGAGGAAATCAATCGCACAGTTATCGATATAACATCGCACAAGACCCGCCTCTCGCAGGAGAATATCGAACTGATCAAGGACGTCCAAGATCTTAAATCGCAAGTTGACACAATCTCGTTTTCCAAGAGCCAGGTCATCTCCCAATTGGAAGATGCCCGTCGCCGTTTGGAAGACGAAGATCGTCGTCGATCGATTCTCGAATCGTCTCTTCATCAAGTTGAAACTGAACTGGAATCAGTTCGCTTACAACTTGAAGAAGAGTCCGAAGCTCGTATCGACTTGGAACGTCAGTTGGTCAAGGCTAATGGTGACGCAGCTTCATGGCAATCGAAATATCAAGCCGAGCTTGTTAGCCACACCGAAGAGGTGGAGGAGCTGCGCCGTAAATACCAGGTGCGCATCACTGAACTCGAGGAACACATCGAATCGTTGATCGTGAAGGTTAACAACTTGGAGAAACAAAAGACACGCCTCCAGAGTGAGATTGAGGTTTTGATCATTGACTTGGAGAAGTCCAATGGAACGTGCCGGGAATTGCAAAAATCTGTTGTGTCATTGGAGAAGACCAATATTGAATTGAAGACTCGCTTGGAGGAGACCATTCAATTGTACGAGGTATCCCAGAGGGATCTGAGGAACAAGCAGGCTGACTTGACTAAGGCTGTTCATGAGTTGGACAAGACCCGCGATGCTAACGCTCAATTGGCCCGTGAAAACAAAAAGTTGGGAGGTAAGTTTACTTTATTAAAATAAATCTAAAACAAGTTAATCGATTTCGTTTTTTATCACACTTAAGATGATTTGCACGAGTCTCGTGCCACCATCACCGAAATCACTCGCCGTTTGCACGACTTGGAAATCGAGCTCCGTCGCCTTGAGAATGAGCGCGATGAGTTGACCATTGCCTACAAGGAAGCTGAAGCTGTAAGTGGCTTTTTGCATTTAGTCTAGCTCTTCAGATGATGAATTGATTCTCGTTTTAGGGCCGCAAAGCTGAGGAGCAGCGCGCTCAACGCTTGGCCGCTGACTTTGGCCAGTTCCGTCATGACGCTGAACGTCGTATCTTCGAGAAGGATGAAGAAATTGAGGCTATCCGGTAAGTTGAATTTTTTTAAGTCGATTGTTTAACGCCGTGCCGAAGAAATCGCATAAGCAAATGCTGTAAAATTTGTTTTGTTGGTTGGTAAAGACACAAAAAATTATTTCATTCATTCAGTCATTTAAATGACAAGGCGATTTAATTTTTCTTATGGCGTAGTTCTCATTCCGCATAAATAGAAATTCAGTACTATGGTTCATAGCCGCGTATTGGCTTGTCGTAGACGATAGCACCTAGACACATGTTCTGCACTATATTTCTGATAAAACGCAATACAAACGCGAGCTATTACAAACGTCTATCGTCCATTGTAGCCTTTCAAGTTTTAAGACTAAAAAATGTTGCTGCAAACATTAATCTAAAAATCAAATCTTTCAAACGTTGGTCTTCTGTCTTATGAACCGTGGCACGGAAGGAATGGTCCCAATGAGAACTACATTTTTGACCAACATTTTCAAATGTTGGTCAAAATAAAAGAAAGTTTTTGTCATAAAAATAATCAACAAACGTTTTTGTAATTTATAAATACTTCAGTTTTATTAGTTCAATTTGCTTTATTCAAAAAGGTAAAAACCGAAACGATGTGATCAATTTGCTTACCAGCAACTTTTAGCTGGGTAGATTCTTAGTCCTCTTTCTCTAATTTTCCATTTTATGTGCAATTCTATTGCTGTTGCAATCAGCGAAATAGCTCATACTAGACGGATATTTATGTATACATAAGGAATAAAGAATTAGCTTTAGATGCTTTAGTAAGACACTTAATTGATATTTTTTTAAATTTTTATTCTTTTTAAACTTTGAACATTTTTGTCTTTAAATGTTTGTATTTTTCTGTTAATGGCATAAATCTGTTATAGACTTCTTGTTCCCATTTTTATTTGGCTTTATCAACCAACTATTTCCACATTCGCAGATATTTTAATTGTAAATAAATACTGCTATATTTTAAATGGTTATTATTAAATATTTGACCAAAACTAATTTTCGAAACACCTTGTTTCCATGATAAAGATCAATTGAGCCGCTCACTGCACATGATCCAGTTTTTGAAAAAAATTTAAGATTTAAGGGTCAAAGCACTTGGTAAAGAATTATGATTTCCACCATTAAACGACAACTGTTTGAATTAAACGTTGGGTATTTCGCAGGCGAATGAAAATGATTCCATAATTTTTCTCATATTTTTGTTTTATGGAGTTAATCGATGTGTGCTCTGAACGGCTCAATTCCAGTTGTTGTTTAAATTAAGTGTAAGTCTTGAACTTACTTTTCTGTCAGCAATTGATTTAAATGTATTGAATAAAGTATATAACTTTGATAAACCTTGCAGAACAAACCATAAAGGGCACAAAATCATTTTTTCTTAAGTTTTGCAATAAGTAATAATAGTATCTCATATACAGTGCCTCCAAAAAGAATTCGCTCACTGACCCATTTGAAGGAAAAAATGGGTAAAGAAAAGAAACTACCTACAAAAATGTTCATTAACTTTGTATTGTAATCTCCGAAAAGTATTCGCTCAGCCTCATAATAGTTCATCCTTAGATTCGTGGAGCTCATTGTCCCGACTTTTTTGCAAAATAATGTGTAACGATGCATTTAGAATGGAATCCAATAGTTTTGTGTGTAGGTAGTTTTATTCATAATCATGATATTCTATTTCTATTTATGTCGTTTATTCAGTACTTAACGCAGAATAAAAACGTGTAGGTACATAGGATTTTTTACATAGGACTTGTAGTTTCTTTTTTTTCCTTCAAATGACACTGTAATAATGATTTATTTTTAACAAAACATTTCAAGTTTTGTAATATCTTCGACAGTTTGGTTCTTGGTCAAAAAATTGTTGTATACCTGTCTGCTATGAAAAAAAAACATTCTTTTAATTAATTGACATTACATACAGCTGTAATGTAGATATCACAGAATAGTGTTTATAGAAAAACAAAATAGTTTCATAGAAAAATCTCCGCTAGATTTAATAAGAATAGAGACAAACAGGTACCGAAGTGTTTATTAGGGCTTTTCGACTTTAAAACAGTACCTTAACAATAGTTAAACTTGGCATTAGGATTTATTCGTAATTACTTATCACTTTCAGGAATAGCACTTCTCTGTTTACAACCCCTGTGCTTATTAAGCCTAATATTTTTTGCGTTCTTTACCTACACGTTTAGTTTTTTTTTGCACCATATGAGCTTAAGAAGTCTTAAGTCTCATAATTCAGTCAATAATCAATTGAAATAATTTGAGTGCTTAGCTAATCAAATGAATATAATAGGAGGCTACACTAAGCGGTTGATATACAGCTCGAAGGAATGGCATTTTAAAGCAGTCCTTCCAACCAAAGGTAGCATCAATAAAATGGTAATTTTTTAGCTCGTCTATTCATCTTTCTCATCCTAAATCCTCTCATCCCTGATAATATACCATAAGTTCTTTATTGTGTACGTATATTAACGCCCTTTCCAGGATGAAATTCTTTGGCGGTGGTACTTGCGATTTCTGCAGTCAGTTTTTGAACGCATTTTAGTCACTTTGCGAAGGATAGTCCTAACATCTGATTTGCTTCCTTCTTTTCTATTAAAATGCAGCCGTATACAGGCTTTTGTGAGAGGCTTTTTTTCGTTTATCTTGTCTCTCTTTGTAATTTTCAACTTAAGGGCTGACTCTGGTTTACCACAATTGTTATTTGGTAATAAGAAGATGTATTATGACTACCTAGTAAGCAATTGTCTGTTACTTCTTAGATTTCTCACATTTTCGCGGTGTATTTAGACTGTTGTGACTGGCTGTCTATCTGTGTTCGCAAACAACAACCGCTTAAAGTCATGCTTTCATGCATTTGGAAAAAGATATTTCTGGCAACTTAAACTTTAAGCTCCAAATTTATTGGTCCTTATTACATGACGTATACAAGTTGAAATTTTATTTCAATAATTAATAATAATTGGTTGGCGTTACAGCATTGGGAACCAGAACCTCTTTTATTTATGAGCCGGTAATTCAAATCACTGCTTTGCCAATCTAACGATTAGTCAAGTTTTTAAAAAAAAATTATGTTACTCAATTTTACATTGGCATTGATTTGGAAGCTCAGACAGTTTTTCTGCGCCTTCTGTATGTTCGCAGCAACGACTTTTAAATTCGAGATACCACTTAACATCAAGGAGCACCATGAACATACAGTTCTATGTGATTGACGCCACATAATATTACTTCAATAGACTCCGCCAGGTGTAAGGAGCTGACGAATACCCTTCCTGACACCTTAAAAGTGCTTGATCTTACAAAAGATCACCAAGTTTGGAAACAATTACCATAGTGTATTTCAAAAAAGAAAAAACGGACATACCTCCATTTCAATGTTCGAACATGTGCAATGTTTGTGCAACTCACTTCTGTGGCATCCGTGATCAGTGACAACTTCCGTTTTTTTGTGTTTCCGGGCAAAGTATACCCAATTATAAACCAAGGCAAACATACAGGTGAAGAAATCGCCAACAATGGGTTTGTCGCAAATCGTTAAGATAATTCTGATTCACTGCACATTGACCACCGCTCGAAGGCAGTGCCTGCGGGACACCCTTCCACAGCAAATCCCATTCCTCTGAATATGTACGACCACATTTTTCTCAATTGACAATGAAATTGTTCGACACTCTGCTTTAAATGGCATTTGAAGGTCATTAATAACGACCGGTCTCCTTTCTTCTCGCTCAGCGCGATGTTGTCTCTCATCACCCTTCGATCGAAAGACAAATTGAGACGTTGCCGGAAGTCTTCGATTCGAGGGATTCTTTCCTATGATTCGCTAAGGCAGTCCTATAATACAGTTATCTGCTCAAATCAGTTCGATTCTAATAGCGGATTGCTTTGCACATACTAAGTGGCAGCGTAATTAACCCCTCGAAAAAAAGAGTATTTGTTACGAACCAATTCAAGACCTTGAAATGTAAGTTTTCTGACTTCAGTGGACTGTGAAGTGTGTTTGAAAGACAAAAATTCCGTGTTTTTTTAGTCAGACGTACGTTGAAAGAAATTCCGTGGATAGGAATTGCCTCCAACCAGGAACCACTTATCAGTGAACAACAAAAAAACCAAAGTCCTAGGTATTTTCGTGGTCGGCTTCGTTTTGGATCGCTGAACCGATTTTGTTGTCTTTTTTTTTTTTAGAATTCCACTGCAACCACTGTGAGTGTTCTGTACAGCCCCCAGTGAAGACAACAGCAAAAGACTTTGCATAGCCAAACCAAAAAAGAAGCAAAGGAAGATCATCCCTCAGATCCCCTGCAAAAGCAAAAACCAAAAAACAAAAGACAAAAGAAATTCACTCACTCACACGTTCACACATTTGTAGGTTTTATTTATATCCACCACACCGCCAGAGATACATAGATACGTTTCAATGGCACTAATGCAAGTGAGCAGACCGAATAGAGTGCGCCACATGATGATGGGCACCTATGAGGATAATTATGGATATAGCATGAACTATTATCAACCAATGATAGATTATTTAGATGCCAAAACAACGGGCCGACAGGTTGAGTTGCCGCATTTACCGTGGTCAAATGAACGTGGCTTGAAGCAATATCGCCCAAGCAATTCAGTACATCGCTATACGTCCTCCGAGATTCTCCGTTTATCGCGTGCAGCTGCCGAACGGGCCAATCAAACTTTATTGCATGCACGGTACTCGATCCGAACGCCATTCAGTGTGAAAAAGCTAGCGGACGCATCGCGAGTTACAAAGCATATCCTCGAGGATTCTATTCTAGAACGTTCGAAGCGACGTCGTCTTGAGCGTCAGGCTGAGCTTGAGGATTTAATACGCCGCGATACTGGTCGTTTACTAGAGCGGTTACGCATGATGGAAGACCTTAAGGATGTCCAGATATCGGCCGATTTGAAACGTGCGATTCGCGGTAAATCGGCAACCGCTATTACAGCAGCCCTTCTGGCCGATGCTGAAAAAAATATTAAGACTGTGAAGCGTCAGGAAGAAGATTTAATGGCGCAAGCAATTACGCGTTCTACGCGGGGTGTCAGTGAGAATCGCCTTCTCCATACGACTCATATTGAGTTCTTGGATGATCGAATGATTGATAATTTGGATTATAAAGTGTCATCGTCGCTGTGCAATGTGAAGCGACAGCTGTCCACGCTCAATCAGAAGACCGTGGAAATGTACTCGGATTCAAGGTGCGAGCCAGGTCATAAGTGTTTCATTTGCCGTAGGGTTATGATTAAGCATCCGCGCTTGAAAAACTACAGGTTGTACATTTAAGGCGGTGGCTGTGGTGTGGTGGTCGGTTAGGTAGTGTAGGCTCTTTAACTCATTTTTTTTTAAGTGAAGTTCAAGGATATCGCATGTCGATGTTTTGTAATCGCAAAAAAAACTGAAAAAAAATAAACAAATAAAATTACGACATCGAAAAAGTGTAAATGTATTTTTAGTGCTCCTCTAAAGAGCGACAAATCTCTAGTGATTGATGTCAATTGAATGCCCGAAAACAAAGAACCAGACAAGGATAGAACATCGATTGATTGGCCTAGATGCGAGGGCGAATTCTAGTTCAAGCGTTACGTTTGCTTCACAATTTTTCTTTGTCTTTGATGTTGTGTGTTTGCAAGAATTTCGAATATCAGGTGTCAGTAATGTTCAAAAGAGTTCAGCTTTCTATGACGGTGTATAACTTTTTTTATTTAGACCAAAACTAATTAGTTTCTCCAACTCAATTTAACATGCATTGAGTCTTATTGGATTTGAAGGACCATATTTTTTCATTGAACAAATAATTGAAACGAAAATATGTTCACTGTTTACAATTTCCTTTGGTTTAGCAGGGAAAATGATTAAATTCTGTCATTTAAGTAAGGCGAAAAAAAAATATGCCATTCATTGAAATCATTCACTAAAAGGTGTAATTAAAGTGATTCGATAAGAAATATTCGATGCACTGGAGTAATTCGCTGAATGGTGTAAACTGATTTTTTTTAACAATAACTTGCTCTTGACCTACAAAGATCGTAAGAAATATCAAAAAAAGCTAGATTTATGTCTGACAGGATCTGGGTTCTTAACGAAAAGTTATTTAAAAGGATTGAATTATAAAAATAGACAGACAGAATACGAAGTGATTCCATTAAGGTTCGACTTTTAGAATAGAACTCTAAAAAAATATGGAAAAACAGAACAACTTCTATAGACGGTTCATGGTACATAAAATTACAATTCCTTGTTGTTGAAAATTATGCCCTAGGGACTAAATCTAAGTCTTACTTTTTACTTATGCGAGCAGCCAATACCAAGTCGTATTTGTTATGCGATATTTATTGCTTTTAATTCTTCACTCAAGTCAAATGCACATTTAGTTTTCGCCGCACCCATGGCCTACAATTCTGTCAACTGTTTTAAAGGTTCAACTGTTTTAAAGGTCTTAGAACCGCAAGAGTGTAACTCGTAGCCACAAAAATCCTTCCAAAATTGATAAATCTCTATTCTACTTCGGTAGTGACTTTGGTAAAAACAACGATGTTGTGTCGATGCTGCGAAACTTGTGTATTAATCTTAAACGAATATTTACCACCGTGAATAGACGTTGTATGTGTACCAAACATGATTCACTTTGAAAACTTGTACAAACATGCAATTTAACTAGCTAGACTTTTATTTAAAAAATATAGTATGAGTCTTTTGTTTTCCTCAATATTACCATTGCGGGTATCGGTCAAGTAGCCGCATTTCGAAAAAAGATAAAGATATATAGATATGTGTATTCAAGAAGAAAATATGCAAGATGCTCACTACCTCAATGGTTTTCTACATCGCATGCATGTCATTCCAAATGAATTCGTTGAATTTCTCCCAAAACTGACTAGACACCGCGAACAAAAATTTTTGCCAACAGCTTGTACCAATTTCATAGGAAGCAACACAAGTCTACATTTCCGGTCCCCTAAAGAAAAGAATCAACAACAACTACAAAAATTCGTCCGAAAATTTTAATCTTGCTGCAAGAAAAATTCAGTGGTACAATAAATTAAAAAAAATCGTTCTCCACCTACGACTTAATTAATCTCTTTCACATATCCCAAAAAAACTAATCATTCGCAGCAAAAAAATAAAAGCCAGAGTGATCTCTACCCAGATGCAATTCTAAAAATACCAGAAATCGGATACCTTACATTACTTAACCCCTTCTCACACGCAGTCGTCATCGTCATCGACATTCTTTGCCACCGCCAAGTAAATGTCATTTAGCTAATCGAACATAAACCCGAAAATAACAGACAACATCTTTGGTTTTTTAGAAGCAATTATGCAATGCAATTCATCTACACATCACGCAAGGTATTTATCAAAATTTAATCCAATGCCAAAAACGTGGACATTGAGAGAACAAAAACAAAGCGATGACGTCTGGTTGACATATTCCAACATCGTTTCCTATTTTTGTGAAAAAATAAATACACATCCGTCAAAGTGACAGCATCACTCCAGCGCAAACGACGATCCGAGCAAATGTATTCATTTCCTTACATAATTTCCTTCCCATAAATATCAAAAGGGAACTTGTGCCAAACGATTGGTCTTTGACAGCACGTATGTTGCTTGTTTTTCTTTTTTATTTTCTACATGAAATTGCAATGGTTTTGTAGTGGAAGCGATAACCCAGGCTATTTTTAGACGTTTTAAACTCAGCAAAAGCACGAACATGAAAGACATGGTAAAAAATAAATACGAATCGGAATTCTACAATTTATTAGGGCGCTAACTTAAAATAGATTTGCTGTTCATTTAATTGCTGTAAATTAACAAAAACAGAGGAAAGACTAATTGCAGAAAAATAAAAGTGAAACGACAAAAAAATGTTCTGGGTCTACATATCTCTCAGGTGAAAACGGAAAATCGTTTAAAAGGCATTTAAATCGGGTACAAATGGCAGGGAATGTGTTTTAGTGAGTAGGCAGGTACATTCTGTTGGCCTTAATGCATCAACGAGCTGTAGCTGTGGGCCTAATTTTTGAAAGTAGCAAGCAGAACAACTTGTCAGGACAACGAGGGGCTTAAATTGTCAAAAGGTCACGAATCTGTTCTCGATCTGTTAGACCTTTCGAAACGTTCACATTTGTTTACAGAGAAAATAAGAAGAATAGGAATATTGTATGCGTATGGAAATAATCATGTTTATTTTAGTTGAAAAGTTCCCTGTAAGATGACGCAAAAGCCTCTCAAATTCTCAATTTAAAATTGAACATAAATCAATTTTAAGTTAATGGACGAAAGTTTATCTTTTCAACATATAATATTTGCTCGTATTTATTCTAATTTTGAGTGCAACAAATTTTCTAAACAACGTAGCCTTTATACAACTTTAGATGAGCCTGCTAGCAAGAGAGAGAATATGCAAATAAAATACGTGCCTCTTTAAGTATTACAGCTAACGGTGCGTACGTATTTGAGCCACATTAAAGCAATACAGGTCATTAAAACTTCTATAATACGCAATCAAACAACAAGCTTTAAGTGAAGTGAAGTGTATTCATCAAAATAACGACAAAATGCTAGTTCGATTTTCTGAATAAACCTTCCCATCAAGATGTTGGGACTCTTGGGAATATAAAAAAAACTATTGCTGAGCACCTCTATGAGTCAAACGTTTAAAAAAAAACCTCGACTATAAAAATTGGAAAGAACTGAGCATCTAACAGTCTGAGACCTCGAAATCAAGTCCCATTCAAAATTAACTTACGGAATTCGTCCCTGGCACAGTTCTATCTCGAAAACAATAGAAATGCATCCTAAAATACGTTTGAGTATATCGTTTAAAAAGCAATGAAACATTTCAAATATATTTCTCCCTCAATTTCCCCCAGAGCCAATCAACAAAACAAAAGAACCTCATTTCTCTTGACTATGTTAAGTTCGTTTTCATCTTCAAGATGTACCTGACTTCAAAAATGGTATTTCAAATTTAGCATTTAAGACAAAAACACTTCATCTAAATTTAGCCTAAATTTGGTCCAAATTTCAAGCACAAAATTCCTAAGACACTGAATCAGACACCCCTCGACATGGGGTGTGAACAGAATTAGTTGTGTTTTCATTTAACTAATTAGACAAATTTAGAAAGCAAACAACATCAAACTTAGATAGATGGATTATTTAATTACCATTACGACAAGACAGACAATCTTATGCAATATAATTAATGAGCCGTGCGCTTAGTTTCCAAATGAATGGAATGCCTGATATCCTTGACCTTGGCAGTGAAATTTACCGATTCAAATTCATTAAATTTAATAACAAGTTATTTGTGATGGTTTTTAGGGGAAAACAAAACAAACAAAATTGCTATGTTGTAATTGTGTAATTCTTTGGCAGGCATGAGGGAACATTGCTGATTTACAACAAAGAAGAACTAATTTATTTTCGCTGTTACAAGTAATACAGAAGATATCTGAATATATTCTTTTGCTACATAGAGCCACCTTAGAACAAGATTGAACAAATTAACATTTACAGGAGGATTTTCGGATTTCCGCTTATTAAAACGGATCCATGCAAATTTGTCTAGCATCTACTTCTTCTAAACAATGTAATGTTCTAATTTAACCATTTTTTCAATCATTGCTCGAAACAATACTTTACTCTCTAATAGAAAATATGTTTCTGTGCTGGGTTATGCTTGAATACAAATTAATGGCCGATAAATTACCATGCAAACGATTTTTTTTTTAGGAAAATATATTTTACGTAGGTTCCATGATTAAAGGCATCAAATCGCTGCCTGCACGAAGCAGAGCTATGCAAATTTTATACATTGTTCTTCTCATTTATTTTCTTAACCGAACATAATTAAAAGTTATTTCACTAGCAAAATGTCCTTCGTGAGAGAGATATCAATATTTTTTTATTCTGCCTGCACGATCGCCTAAATGGAGACTTCATCTTCGTTGAAGCAATCATCTGCAGTGATGGGCGTCGCATTGTCTGCATAAGATCTTTTCCCTGTTCGTACTTTTCAAATTCATTATGCACTTGAATAAATCTTACAAAGATCATTTTCCCTTCATCCTTAGTACGGAATAATCACTAGGGGAAATAGCCCCTTACCAGCTCGGGAAAGATAATACGATTGATTTATTGAAACCAATCTCCATCAATGTGTAATTTTGTATTTCTTCTTTCATAAAGTGCACCTTTTCCCCTGAGTGGACATGGGTGAACAATTTTTGGCAGCAAGAGATTCCCAAATTGGCCATAAGAATGTGGGGTGGTAAAAAGTAATGATAATGATGATGATGATAGTTATAGTTTTTGTGTGCTATTATCACTCTTGAAAAAAGAGTTAAATTTAGAGATAAAGGTTAAGAACGTTCATTAGAAGTTTGCAGACACAGCGATAAGAACAATGAACTTCGTTAAGATTAACTTCAATTCTTTTTTGAAAAAGTTTATTAAAGATTTTCAAACTCCCTGTAAGTCGAAAGGCTTTTAAAAACACAAATACATTGCCAATCAGGAATTACACTTTTACCCATTATTGCAGTCGTGATTTTCACCAACCAATGGCGACAATTTGTTGGCATTAATTCCATTCACTGCTCAAATATGGTAAACATTAAATCTCGCAATCTCTACATGAATTATTATAAAATCCCGACTAAAACTCACATTCCATCATTCTTCCTCTTACAGCAAACAAACTGCCATTGAACTTGAGCAATTAAATGCACGTGTCGTCGAAGCGGAGACTCGCCTCAAGACCGAGGTGCAACGCATCAAGAAGAAGTTGCAAATTCAAATCACCGAATTGGAAATGTCATTGGATGTTGCCAACAAGACCAACATTGATTTGCAGAAGGTCATCAAGAAGCAATCCTTGCAATTGACTGAAATCCAGGCTCATTACGATGAAATTCAAAGGCAATTGCAGCAAACTTTGGATCAATACAGTGTCGCCCAGCGTCGCATCCAAACCCTGAGCGGTGAATTGGAGGAGGCTCGTGGAGGATTGGAGAGTGCTAATCGTGCTAAGCGTACCGTCGAATTGCAATACGAAGAAGCTCAGACCCGCATCAGCGAATTGTCCACCATTAATGTTAATTTGGCATCAATCAAATCCAGACTCGAGCAGGAGTTGTCAGTTGTCGCTGCCGATTATGAAGAAGTCACCAAGGAGTTGCGTATCAGCGACGAGCGTTACCAGAAGATTCAAGTAAGTATCTCAAAAAATCTCTAATTATTTTTTTGGTTTATGATTCTGTAATAAACTTAGTTATCATAACAGAAAAAAATATGTAACACCCTCTCAAATTTTTGTGCTAGGTTGAATTAAAACACACCATTGAGGAGTTGCATGTTGAGCAAGAGCGCATTGTCAAGATCGAAACCATCAAGAAGTCGTTGGAAGCTGAAGTTAAGGTGAGAAGGCGTCAGTTTCCACAATAGGGCCATGAGTTGATTTGCTGTTTTGGTTTTTTTTTGTAGAATTTGTCCATCCGTCTTGAGGAAGTCGAATTGAACGCAGTTGCTGGCAGCAAGCGTATCATCAGCAAATTGGAAGCTCGTATTCGTGACTTGGAACTTGAATTGGAAGAGGAGAAGAGGAGGCACGCCGAAACCATTAAGATCCTTAGGAAGAAGGAACGCACCGTCAAGGAAGTTATGGTCCAATGCGAGGAAGACCAGAAGAACATCATTTTGTTGCAGGAGGCTTTGGACAAATCCACCGCCAAGATCAACCTCTTCAAGCGTCAATTGAGCGAACAGGTAAAGGGGGGATGACATTTAATTGTGAAGAAGGCAAAAAACCCCTGAATATTTATTTAAATTGAATAAAAGCAAATTATAAATATACAGAGGTTACATTTATCGAATAATTTCAGAATTACCATTTAAAGGAGACCACCTTTAAATTTCAATTCTGATCAGGCATTTCATGCTCTTTAATGAAATTAATTGCCGACGATCAGAGCACTCTGTTTGATATCTATTTTCACATTTCGACCGAACTATGATCATCTTCTAATTTTTTTCTTTTCCAGGAGGGTATGTCCCAACAAACGGTCACCCGCGTCCGCCGCTTCCAACGTGAACTTGAAGCTGCCGAGGATCGTGCCGAATGCGCTGAGAGCAACTTGAACATGATCCGTGCTAAGCATCGTACATTCGTTACCACCTCAACTGTTCCCGGCTCCGTTCAGTATCTTGTTCAAGAAACAAGAACGATCACCGAATAAATTAATTATATATCTCAACATAAATTCATTTTTTAATTATTTAAATTTTAATAAAAATAAAAAGGTAACAAAAAAAGAAAAAATATATAGCAACAAAAATACCAAATACAATAACTACGCACGCACATACAAAAGAACAACAACAAAATATATCTACATAATACCATCATTGCCATCATCGGTAGAAAAACTAAAAATACAAACAAACATAAAAGAAACCTAAGAACAAGGAACCAAGAACCAAGAAGCAACAAAAAATAAAATGTTTATCTTATGTATTTTGCAACAACAAGAAACAAAGAGATTTATTTAATTTTTTTTTATTTCATTTACTTTTTTGATGAAGAAAAACTCACTCTGCCAAAGTTTATGTCTTATTTTTTATTTTTTTAGGTAATTTTCTTTTTGTTGTCATCTTTTGGATAAAACCCCAATCACAACTACACTCGTCTCTCAGATTTTTTGTTTTTTTTTTTAATTTAGTTTTTCACACATTTTTTGGTAAAATACAATGCGATTGGGCTGCAGACACTAAAAACGAAGAGAAAAAAAATGAGACTTGTAGGTACTGATGAATGAAATTTAATTGGAACTTTTAAACTATTTTAGGTTGTCGTTCATTCTCGAAACTCTGTACCACACAACTGGGACGCTACCTTGTCTTTTTTAGCTTGCTGGTTAAAAGCAAACAGTTTGTTTTGTTTTTATTTTTAACCTCTTAACTTAAGCATTATTATTTTTTCTGTCCTCATTATTACATAACATTTTTATGAGATAAACTATTATATAGTTATAATTACTATTATGGCCTATGTTTTTAAAAAAAGATTTCTTGAAATTTAATTATGTAATTAATATAAATCAAAATAAATAAAATTAAATATAATTTAACTTACAAGGGACAAAAAGTAGAGGTAAAGTTCATTTGAGTTTAGTGAAAAGGTCGCGACTAGATTTCATACGTATAACTTCCTGATGTGAAGATTTCATTTAAAAACATCTTTTCCACGGCGTTGAAGATAAATAACAGAATAACAGAGAATTATGAACTGAAGAGAGCAGAATATACACACCCAAAATTTTCCTTGAAATATTATGGATTTTTAATGGTCTGGGCTACTACCCAAATAACATCCAAAAATTGTATTTCTCTATAGTCAGAAGTTTTGACAGAAATATTCGAACGGGAACGAGATTAAGACAACACTACCGTTCTTGTGTCGCAGGCTAATCGTGAGTGGTTTTTAGGCTAAGAAGAGCTTTTAATATGGTTCACCGAACTTAATCCGATCATAAACACGTGGGGCAATCTATCTCGTCGATTTCATTGCCTTTGTAGAGAGTCTACCGAAGTCCGCTACAAGGGAATGGACTTTAATTCCAACTCAAGAGTCAAAAAACCTGGTGAACTCGATGCCAAGTCGGGTTTTCGAACCTATATATACAGGAATTTCCTCTGTTTTCACTTTACTTTGATAGCTATTCATTGAATTTCGCTGTACAATTTGAGCTTTTTTTAGTTTAACTAACTAAACAAATATTTGTTTGCTTTAGTAAGTTCTGTTCTTAGATTTAATAAGTCATTGGTTTTAATCAATAAATTTTAAATAGAATAATACTTTGAAGGTTATATAGCAAATTCATGTACTGTAAATAATGTCTTTAAGGAAGAAATAAGTCCATATGTTTGTGGGAAAAATAGTAGACTGGTAAAAAGGCAATAATTTTCCACCTTGGATGAGTTGAAGAATTTTATAATACAGTTTATCGTTGCCAATGAAGAGACATTTTATCCTAATGGTCCAGATAAAGAAACTTGATGCTAGCGTAGAAACTTACAAAATTTGTAGGAATGTGGTACCATGGCCATTTGGCTGCAAATGCTTAGTATTCCAAGAGAATGCGTTAGTCTATAGAAGAAAATATGCTGAATTGTGGTTATACCTCAATAGCACCAATGCTGTAGACTGTATTCAAGTTTGTTGCAAAATATTTGTGAAATACGGATTAGAAATTGTTTACTCCAAGAATACCCAATAGAGTGGAAAACAGTGCGGCCATTTTACTTATTGATTTCCACTCCAAACGATGCACTATGGGGCAAAAATGCAAGTCTGCTAAAAAAGATAAATATGGTTGGAAGTTGTTAAGCTTTTAGGGCGCTACACGTCCTAGGCTTAGTTCGCTTAGCGGTGGAATATAGGCTCTTTGGTAAAAAACAACGACAGCAAAACAACGACAGCAAAACAACGACTTTTTCTTGGTCTTTTTCTTATACACATTTTCTTGAACATTTAATTAACACACGCAAATAATTAGTCCACTGCTAAACCTAATAGATACATAACGATTAATAACAGATTTAATATAAGAAAATAGTGAGAAAAATGTTTCATATAAAAAAAACGAAAAATACTATTTTCATACATTTTTATCTATTAATATTTTGTATGCAGTAATTTGTTCTTGATTTCCACTACCAGCATTGATTATACCAAATTTTTGTATAACTCACAGTTTAGGCAATTAAGCTTTTTTGTTCATAATTGTGTGGTTTTTGTTAATATTGTGTCTTATGACTCCACAAGTGCTCTTTTAGGTGTAAATCTGGGACTTGGGGAAGAATTTCCACATCCAAGAAGCCATATCCTTACTTTGTATGCCTTTTGCTTAGGATCTTTGTCTTAATAAAATTGAAAATTAAATCAGGGTCTTTAAAGCTAATTGCCTTAACCGTCCAATTCAAATAATCTATATCTTTGTCTGAATTTTTTATTACATCAAATTGTAATTAAGAAAATAAATAAACATACAACATACAAATCTGTTTCATCCATTTTGTCTGTAATAAATTCAAAATTCCCAACAGCGTGATAGCCAAATGCCGATGTTGCCTCGTCTTCATTGTATGTTTCGGACAAGCAAGGCTACATTTGGTTTTCCTTGTAATTTTTGCTGCTTGCTATCACTGAATTTACTTTCGTCAACGAAAACTACCTTTTGCAAAAATCAATTGGTTTATTGGCAAACTCCAATCGCTCTTCACGTTGACTTTCCGTAACCGAGTTTTCCTTCTAGCAACATGGCAGTGTCCTGAAGAATTAAGTTCTATTTTTCGTGCAACTAAATCTGTTACAGATATTTAAAAATTTTTGTTCGATTAAACTATTATTTGTTTTGGGTCTTTTTTATCTCACGGGTTAAGAATTTTTCATCTGATTTTGTTATTTTCCTTTCACGTCCTGCTAATTGTTTGTGTTCTATTTTGCTTTCTAAATAATATCTATTGCAAATGCACTGCTCTAAAAAACGGATCAATTGCAATAATTCACCGACTTCTCCACTTCGCGCTGACAAATTAGTAGTGATCTGAAATGTTCAATGATTTCTGCCATCTTGAAATAATAGTAAAAATCCTACCCAATCCAGAACCAACTTGTATGAAAAATAATTCTCACTATTTTATTGTATTGAAATTTTTAATCGTCTGTTACTTGTTAAGTAGTAGGTTTAGTAGTGGACTTGTTATTCTAAAGTCTTGGAGCGAATAAAGAAAAACGTCTTATCGGTTTAAAAGAACACAAAGGAATGACAAATTTATTTCATAGAGAGAATACAAAAGAATAAATGGTATAAAAACATAACAGAATAGAATGAGAGATAGGAACCCGTGTTGCCACTTTACATGCAATTTCTTATTATGTTACAACACTCCCTCTCAACGCGGGTATTTCAAAAATCCCTATACCCTCTGTACATTTCATATGAGATGGTCCAAACAGGCTTTTGGTGAGTGCGTCTGCAATCATTTCAGTTGTTGGAATATACTCCACATCTATTTGGTTCCGTTGAAAAACTTCTCGTACGTAGTGGTGTCGAATATCGATATGCTTAGATCTGGCGCGTTGGATTTCTCATCAGTTTCTGCGCTCCCTGGTTGTCGCAGAATAACATCGTTGGTGGTGCATCAGGTTTCATGAAGCCGATTTCTTGCAACAGGTTACGAAGGTAGACCGCTTCTTTAGCCGCTTCCGATAATGCCATGTATTCCGCTTCGGTGCTGGACAATGCCACCGATTTTTGTTTCCTTGAGCTCCATGTCACAGCAGCATCTGCAAGTTTAAAAACAAATCCAGTAAATGAAATTCTATCATCGATGTTGCCTCCCCAGTCAGCATCCACATAACCAATTAATTCAGCTCCTGATCTCTTGAAGATAAGTCCATGATTAATTGTTCCTTTTAAATATCGAAGTACGCGCTTAGCCGCCTTCCAATGCTCTTTTCCTGGATCACTATTATATTGGCTTAATGCACTTACGGCATGTGCGATATCCGGACGAGTTGAGACAGCAAGGTACATCAGAGAGCCAATTAGCGAAGTGTATGGAATTTTCTTCATTTCAGTTCTTTCTTCTTCATTTTTAGGTTGCATTGCTTTTGACAATTTTGAGTTTCCATCGAGTGGTGTTGCTATTTCCTTTGCATTTTCCATGCCATACTGCCCGAGGATGTCTTGAATATATTTCTTTTGACTCATTGTCACATATCCTTGATGTAAGTTATAGTTAAATTCTATGCCCAAACAATAATGTAACTTACCCAAATCTTTCATTTTGAATTTTTGTGATAATCGCTGCTTTAGTGTTGAAAAAGCGTTTATGTAGCAATTATTATGTTATCAACATATATGACAACAACCATGAAGACATCATCTTTCTGCTTAACGTACATGCACTTTTCGGTGTTCATTGGCCGAAGACCAGCTTCTATTAATTCGTGCTCGAGTTTAATGAACCATTTCCTTCCTGATTGCTTTAAGCCATAAATGGCCTTCTTCAGGGAATATACAAGCTCTTTTTTTTCGCCTTGCACGAATCTATCCGCTTGCTCCATATAAATGTCTTCTTCTTCGAAATCACCATTAATATAGGCCATTTCGACGTCGAGTTGAAAAAGTTTAAGTTTATATTCTGCTGAGATGGCCATAAGCATGCGTATGGAACTTGGTCTGGCGACAGGTGCAAATGTTTCTTGAAAATCAATGCCTGGTATTTGTGAACAACCTTTAGCAACCAATCGCGCTTTCCGCTTTTCAACAGTGCTGTCGGCATTATATTTGGTTCGCAATACCCAGCGACACCCGATGACTCGTTTATGAACTGGGCGTTTAACAACTTTCCATGCGTTAACCTTTTGCAAGGCTTCAAACTCGGATTTCATTGCAATTAACCATTCATCAGCATGTGGTCCTGCCATGGCTTCTTCGACACTTGGGCTAGAAATATCGCATGCTATATTTGCCTCAGGCTTTAGATCTTCCTCCTGGTTTTCATATAAAATCATATTAAAAAGCCTACGTGGTCTTCCTTTTTTGCCAGTTCGTATAATCCTCGGTCGCCCAGGTCCACGTCTGTGCGATGTTAATAGCGTATCTCCCTCTGCATCTGTAACCGGTTTTGGTTTTATCTTTTCCTCTTCAATTTTTGGATGTTCTGACGCCATGTTGTCTTCTTTTTGCTCAATGGTTTTAATGTTCTGGAATAGAGGAATTGGATTATTTATAGGAATTTCAAATTCCATAATCTCATTTGGCCTTCGATCAACTTCAGTAATTACGGAATCTTAAGAATCTTACGTCGCGACTTATAATTATTTTTCTTGCAACTGGATCCCACAAGCGGTATGCTTTTGAAGAAGTTGAATATCCTATAAAAATGCACTGTGTGGATCTGGGTTCGGATTTACCTTTTCCTGGAGTTTTATTAAGAGCAAATGCTTTGCAGCCGAAAGTTCTTAGATTTGATACATCTGGTTTGTACCCGTACCATGCTTCAAAAGGTGTCATACCGTTCAAGGTTTTTGATGGACATCGATTTCTTATGTACGCAGCCGTTGCAATTGCTTCACCCCAGAAGCTAGTTGGCAATTTTGATTGCAGCATCATGCATCGGGCCATCTCCACCAAAGTCCTATTCATCCTCTCGGCTGTTCCATTTTGCTGAGGAGTGTGGGCAACAGTTTTTTCTCTTCTTATCCAGCATCTGCAATGAACTTATTAAAATCGAAACCACAATACTCTAACCCATTGTCTGTTCGTATTGTTTTTATTTTGCCATCAATTTGGTTCTCTGACAATGCCTTAATTTTCAAAAAGGCTTCTTTGATGTCACTTTTTGCTTTTAGAAAGTACACCTGTACATATCGCGACTTATCATCAATAAAGGTGCCAAATGATTTGTAACCCCCTATTGAATTTATTCGCATAGGACCGCACACATCTGAATGAATGATTTCGAGCAGACGGCTAGCTTTTCTGGTTTTGTTTTTTGGAAATGGTGTTGCACATTGTTTGCCTTGCGCACATATTTCACATGACGGCATTTGAACGATAGATTTTATGTCAATGCCAGTTACAATCTTATTAGAAATTAGATTTCTAAGATCTCTTTCATTGAGGTGACCGTACCGTTTATGCCACTCACTTAAGTTGTTCGTTTTGTCACAAGCTGAAGCTGCAACTTCCATATCTGCCGTTATGAAATAAAGATTTCCCCTTCTTACGCCCTTCACGACAGTTTGGTCTTTCTGCGTAACTATAGCTTCATTATTGATAAATTGTATTTCATACCCATGTGACGTAATTTTTGATACTTATAATAAATTTGATTTTAGTTCAGGGATATAAAGCACGTTCTGCAGCATAATTCTTTTAACGGATGTTCCATTGTTTATTATCAAAGGAACTGTACCTTTTCCGACAATTTTCGTTTCATGATCTACCGCAAGTCTTACATTTTGGTCAGAAACTTCCGAAAAACTAGCAAATTTTGTTTTGTCTTTGCACATATGGGATGTTGCGCCACTATCAACACACCAATCATTAGATGAATTTGGATTAGCGGTTAGTGCAGTTTCAATTGTTATTTTTTTAGTCTCTGTACTTGCAAATGCGTCTTCATCTGCTGCTGATGTACTTTGTTTTGGCATTTTATTCTTTGATTTCAACCAACAATCTGACGCTTTATGTCCCACTTTGTGACAATAGTTGCATTTAAAAGGCTTATGTTTTGTGTTAGAATTGGAACTGTACATACCTGCTGTATTCGTCTCTTTCTTTCTTGGTCTAAAGTTACGGTTACCTTTCCCATAGTTTTTAGCGATGAATGCTTCCTGCGAATGTTGTTTTGCCTGAGCATCTTTTCTTTCCTGGCGCCGAACTCTTCCAACAGCTTGATTTTTAGTGCTTCTGGTGCGGGTAAATCTAAAGTTTTCGTAGCTCTCCGGTATGCTATATAACAATAATATAGCAAGTAGATCCTCTGCCACTCCTATTTCTATCTCCGATAATTTGTCGACGGTTCCAAAGAAGTTGTTTAAATGGTCCATCATGCTCTCCCCTTCTTTCATTTTGGTGAAAAGCAATTGTTTTAAAAGCGTAGCCTTACGCGCAGGACCTCTGGAGTGATACACTTCTTCCAATTTCGCCCACACAAGATTTGATGTTGCGCAGTGCTTAATGTGACACAGCTCTGAAGGTGCCATTGCCAGGATTATATCAGCTCGTGCCTTCTGGTCTGCTACCTCCCATGCGTTGATGTCCGCTTGATTACTGACGACTCCTGCTTCAATAACCTCAGCGGGCTTGGCGAACGATCCAACGACGTATCCCCAACTATCATTTTTAATTAAAATCGCAGCCATTTGCAGCTTCCATGTATCGAAGTTCTCCTTGTTCAGTTTTTCAATGTGAAAAACTTGTCCAGACATGTTGTCTTACTTTGAACTTTTACACACTTAAAATTTTTTTTTTTTACTCTACTTCTTTTTACCGTTATGACGCCTGGGCCCATAACCTCTTGGAGCGAATAAAGAAAAACGTCTTATCGGTTTAAACGAACACAAAGGAATGACAAATTTATTTCATAGAGAGAATACAAAAGAATAAATGGTATAAAAACATAACAGAATAAAATGAGAGATAGGAACCCGTGTTGCCACTTTACATGCAATTTCTTATTATGTTACAACATAAAGTGTTAAATAAATGCTAAAAAAAAAGTGTATAAAAAATACTAAAAAAAAATGTTGTTTTACTGCATAAGCTGTAAATTTAGGCGCAGTAAGGGTTTGTATGAAAAATTATTCTCGCCACAGTTTGAAATACAGTGCTCCACAAAAGTTTGCGTACGATTAAGAAATTTGGGGTAAAAGAGCGTCTATTCCAAAACCATATGTGACAATTTGTTTTGAAAGGCATATTTGAAAAGAGCTTTATTCAAAGCTTCAAAATTTACCAAAATTAATTCAATACTCTTATCCACTCAAAAGTTATAACGAAAACAACAAGCGGTTCTTGATCTAGCATTTGCTCGATGGCTCGTTTTTCTCTTACAAAGAGTTTGGATAATTGGCCTGTTTTGCTTTTGTTTAGAACTTCCAGCAAACCTGAAGCAGCCTTTCTTTAGTTGGGTTGTTGACTGGCTTTTTGAGGTTTATTTTGATACCACCCTCTAGGACACTCGTCCTTCCTAGTACAAGTTAGTAGCCATTAGCCCCTCAGTCCAACAAAGTTCCGGTTTTTTCCATATTTATGGTCTTTTGTTACCCTATTTATGGTCTTTTCGACATTTCGCCACTTACTAACAACGGGTATACAAAGGCAATGTATTTACTTGCTTCCTTAATTAGTTACAGTTATTTAAATGGTCCTAATTGTAAAAATCTACTCGCCGTACGCAAACTTTTGTGGATTGGTTTTGGCAATATTGGTTGTTGTTTTTGTTATAACTTTTGAGTGGATAAGAGTATTGAATTAATTTTGGTAAATTTTGAAGCTTTGAATAAAGCTCTTTTTAAATATGCCTTTCAAAACAAATTGTCACATATGGTTTTGGAATAGACGCTCTTTTTCGCCAAATTTCTTTATCGTACGCAAACTTTTGTGGAGCACTGTATATATTTTCCAGTTTTTAATGACCAACAAACAAAACACATTTCTTACCTTTTACCAAAAAGCGTATCTTTGAACGCTTAGCGTACTAAGCCTGGGACGTCGAACGCCTTAAAAATTTAACAACAGGAAATTTTATCTTCTTTCCAACCATACCCATCTTTTATAATAGACTTGCATTTCTAATTTTGAGTTTTAGGCATGTTTTCCGTACATCGGCCCCAGCGATGGTGTGATGGTGTGCGATGATGAGCTTTCGAACATTTGACCCCAGTCGAACTTATTAGGCGAATGAATTTTTGAAGAAACGAGGAATATAGCCTAAATGTAGACAATGCTGAAAGAGTGTGTGATGATCCCGTCAGGATCGCCGATTTCAGTGGCTCAAAGCTACGTAATGGCCATAAACCTTACGTTTAAGTTATTTGGAGAAAAATTCATAACCAAAGGTCAACTCAGTAAACTGAGTAACTGCTTGGGAAATGTCTGTCGAGAAATGTGTAACGAAGTTCTGCACTGGATCTATTTCAGGCACCATCCGGCTTAAGACATAATCTATAGCACCTTTCAAAGCCTGGAGGTCTCTTCTTTGCTATACCTTTAAATTAGCTTAATGTATGGGGATAACCTCCACCACTGTAGTGCTATCTTCATCCCATCAGACTCGAGAATGTCGTCTGTCTGACTGAACAATCCACCCGCGGTTCCAGATCCGACAAACTTAAACTATTATCCTCAGATCTGGACGGGGAGAGCTGTTTGTTACCTTTCTCTCTTACCTCAACCTCCATTGGTACCACCGGAGCGAGTACTGTGCGAACCAAAGTCACAGCAGCTAAGGATTTGGAAGGGGAAGCCTCATTCGAGTGAGAGCATCCGCTTGATGGTCATTAACAGGGTCAGGTAGACATTCTTAGGCTCTTCCATCCTCACAGTCCTACTGGAAAGTTCGGTTCGCAGCGCCGAATGACTTTGAGGATGATCCCCGGTCTGAGAGCTTTGCAGGGAGCCAGGCACTTCATATTTTTTTGCAAATCTTTAATGGCTTGATTGCAACAATTATTGGTCTTCCTTTTTCAGATGCCCATGTTCTGTATTTCACCTTTTGTGAATTTAACAATTAAAAGTGGAATTAAGTGTTCTGCACTCCGAACCAAATTATGCATTGCGAAGTTTATGCCAAAAAAACAAATATTTTGATTTTGTGTTCCACTCAAAATGGCAAATTCATTTTTTGAACATGAAATTTGGTATTCTCCATTTTGAAAAAATTGTTTGTTGAGTGAATCAATTTCACATTAGTTTTGCGCTATTAATTGAATTCATTAATTGAATCTTGATTTTTTTGTTTTTTTCTTTTTGTTTCGTTTTGAATCCACTTTCACTCTAATTGCAGAACAGGAATACATGCTTATTGCATTCGGTTGCCGTAGAGGAAAAACTTTCTTAAAGAATATTTGAGTTTTTTTACCAAATGGTTTCAAAAACGGACCCCAGGACATTAGAAAGACTGTAGGAACGGGCTAAAGAAAATTTGGACATTTTTTTCGAGTTCATTTACCCCAATTACAATTTGTCGATATTAACTACAAATCAACAGCAAATCTAGATTCGAATCGAGCTTTTTTCGATCGTCGACCGGATGTGTCACTTTAAGTCCATCACAAAAAGTTGATCGTCTGTTAGGCGACACATAAAACACCCAGTCACCATAATAGTAAGACACATTACTTTACACCTATCATTAAAGCTTTATTTTTATTTTTTATTAAATGATGTTTTGTTTCAGTGTTTAGTTCATCTTTTACATAAATTATTCTTAACATGTTTAAAATATTAAAATATATGTATTTTTTTTTTTATATAAATATTGAATGATTAAAAAAATCTTTATACTTTACAAATTGTTTTATTGATTTTCTCGTTTCGATTTTTTATTTTGTTTTTATCTTAATATAAAATTGATTTGGAAAAGTAATAAAATATATTATATTTCTTATAAATTTATTCATTTACCTTAATTACTCATAGACTTTGACATATATTTACTTTTGAATGATTTCAGTTTCAGTTTCGTTTATGTTTTTTATATATATACTTTTTTTTTCTTCGCAACATTCACCCGCTTAGGTGCTCCTCACCCATCATGGGAGACCTCCGTTTCAAAAATAGTGATTAAAAAATGTAAACAAAATATTAAAACAATTTTAGAAGTGGATTTTCTTTTTTCTAAATTTAAAACACGTGTTAGATTTTCGTATTTAGTTTAAAATATAATGCGTGTGTGGATGTGTATAACTTGATGAGGGATAGAATCCAAAAAGACGCAAGGACAAATGAATATTTTTTTTCGTTTAATCAATATAAAAAGGGCACTTTGGTGTCCTCAGTTTTTTTTTTCTTTTTTGTTTAATATGTTATCTGAAAAGAGAATAAAAAAGATAGTTCAGAAAGTTTATTTTCGATAATCGTAAATAATTTTATAGCCTATAGCCTATTTTGGTTTCAGGGAAGATATACGCATAAAGTAGTAAAGAGCAAAGGTATAACAAACACTACTATTTTCAAACAAATTCTACCTTTTTTGTTTCTCACAAGAAATATCACAATATTATCTTCCTTATTCTTTGGTACTATAAAAGACTCTTGTCTTATTGATCTTTAAATTGTAATAAAAAAAAAAACTTGACGGTTGCTGTGTTACAGTTTTGCACCATGAAACCTAAAATAAGGAGCATGACCGAAAAAAAAATGAACGAGAGAGAACATATGTACATACATACAATTTATTAGCGCAAAGGAAAGTGCATGAAAGAAAAAAGTCAGTGTTTAAGCCCTCCGTCGAGCTTTCAATAAAGTAGATTTCAAAGCCACATAAGAAAGAGTCCTACGGTTTATAAACAGTTCCGTTCATGCAAATGCGAATGATTTCCATGACCAAAGTACTCCCGGAAGTTATTCAGTCGTTCGCTGGAGGACTTAACTATTTTTTTAATGCCATTCTTTTACATGGCTACAGCCTAAAGTAAAACACTCACCGTTTGTATAGGTTATTTGTATATCCATATCCCTTTTGAAGAACATGTTTACATTATAATACTCTTAATTTAATCAATCTCTTTTCCCGACTATAAAAATGGATTTGATGCTGCTGCTGGTGCTGATGTTTCTGGTATTATCCAAGGCATCTTGTTGTTATTGTTGTTCTACGGGGAGAAATTAATTTTCATTATGAAATAAGCCAAATGCATTGCCCAATAATGGAATAAAAATTAATGTAACTATACAAATTGTTTATTATATACATTCTTATTCGGTTAGTAAAACACCCATGCAAGTGAAGCTCTCAAATCTACACCAAACCAAATACACTATTTTCGATTATAGGTGCAAGGTAATTTCTTCGTACAGCGTGTTTGTTGTTTAGGGTTAGAAAGGCATGCAAAAAGTTAAACGATTTGTATTATGATAAAGGAGATTTCTTTACCGATTATTTAAGCGTCCAAGCCTCCATTGTTGGCTACAAGATAACATGGAGAGCAAAATTAATGTTTAATGTTGTCTTTTTCTTTTAACAAAAAAAATTGTCTAAATGAAATTTGAAATGAAAATAGCTTAAAACTTTAATTAGCAATAAAAAATGCCAATGCTTAATTCTGAGAAAGAATGGCTACAGGAAGTACTCTCGCTGGCTCTGAAATGTGGTCCGGCTAACTACTCTCTACTCAACTCACTCCCGACAGCAGTGCTGATGATGCAAACATATTGCCGGTGTTCATGCTCTGGTTGAGAGTATCATAATATCCGTAGCTGAATAGATTGCCATTGCAACCGTTGTAGTCGTGTAGATATATGGGTGTGGGTGGACCTACGGCGTATGAGGTTGTGTTGCTAGTGTAACCCGTACCGAGGATAGGCAAGTAGTTGCTGCCATTGTTAAAATGTATATTAAAGGGATCGTTATTGTTTAGTAGGCTGCTATTGTTGTTGTGTTTGACGGTTGCTGTTGATAGGTCACTGTTAATTCTAAGGTAATTGTTATTCGGCTCAAATTGATCCGCATACAAGTTATTGTTGGTACAAACAGTTATTTGATCATTATCATAGTCAATTAAATACTCGTCGCACTAAATGCAAACATAGAAAAACAAATCAATTTTAGAATAGTAACAACAAAAGAAACAAACAAGAAGGGCATGTATGAGTAGACTGAAGTTGAAAGAACTCACTGCATAGAAAGAAAAAAGCCAAAGTGAATATCCATACCTAACAAATTTCGCTAAAAAAAAAACAAACTGTGTATGCCTTACGTGACTTTACGGACGACATTACGCACGATATCTCTTACACTGTGTATTAAGCAATCTAAAATCTCAATTTTGTGCAAAAAGATTCAACTAATTTACCACGGAGCTCATTCAAATTTTAAGATTTTTATTACAAACCAATTTAGAAAATGCAGTATAGAATCACCGAACATCGTAGAAGTAGCCGCACATAGTGGTCATAGTGGTCGCACATCGTCTTAGACGAGGCGAATTTCGGAAAATCTACTGAACAAATGTAAAAGACAAGCAGAAACCGACATCATACTACATAAGCCACTATAAGGCGCGCACAGTAAGGGAAGAAAGCGATGCGGATTCTGTTGTTGCGATGTATTCGTCATCAGAGGACGACTTATATAAAAGGTTATATTCAAAATTGTTAGCAAATCGAAAACGGAAAAAGTTTACAAAATTTATTTAAAAAAAAATATTTATAATATAAATTTTATATTCTCAACTAAGGAACGATGAAAGAGGTTTTCGAATATACATTCCAATACACATTGAAAAAAAACTTGAACTTTTCGTATTAGGAAAATATACTTATTTTATAAAATCTGCTACAACAGCGACCCAGAAACTTGTAATAATTCACGAATTTCTTTTGTCTTTCTTTTCTTCCTCGAATAATAAAAGGCACTTTTCTAAACAAATGAGATTGCATTTATGAAACAATAGCAATCATAAAAACCCACTTAAAAAGTGGTCAAAAGAGTTTAGATGCGAGAAGCGGGCATGATTTTTGTGAGAAGCTTGTCTTGTCGCATTTAAAATCGCTGGTATACTTCGGTATATGCGGTATACTTCGGGGCGAGTTCTTTATTTACATCTTATGTAACTCTTACGATCAGATCCATACATACTGAACAGTCGAGAAAGGAAAATCGGTTTTACAAATGGTTTGTTGCAAATTCCAGCAGACGTTTTCATTTTATTTTTTGACACATGCGCTCCAGTAAACCTTCTTTGACTAGTTAATTCATTATTTGATTACTCAACATAGTCGCCACATCTAACTGAATGTCCTGAACTGGTCAGATAAAGTCTCGCGTTACTCAGCTGACAAATAAGTTTATTTCCTTTAACTTCGGTTTTCCTCACTGGGATTTCCATTTCAACTTTCCATGCTGCCTGTTTCTGTTTAGATCTTAGTTAGACCGTAGACAATATTTTTGGAACATATTAAGTCTTCAGTAACAGAATTCATAAAATACTTTTTCTAGCAGCATTTTTTGATTTTAAGCTTCCTTACTTCCGATGTGCTGCTCTTCCTTTTCCCCATTTTGTTAAATAATATTCGCAAAAAAAGTAAGTTAAGATAATAAAATAGAACGAATACGCTGCTCTAAAAATTTACCGGGACATAAGACTACAGTTCCGATATTTCTAAATATTTTTCCAAAGAGTTTTAACCAAAAATACAAAGACACTACCCTTTTCTGCGAAATAATCTTCAGTAAATGCATTCAATATATGCAATATATGCAAAACGAAGGACAATATTAATTACCGCTGTTTTTATCTTGTGTATAACGTGTATAAGGCAAATAAGAAAAAAAAAATGTCTTTATTATTTTGCTTGTTTCTAATTAGCTTTCCACCGGTGTACATGTAAACATTTTTTTTGCTCCCTGGCTTCTTGCTTTTTCACTGTATTCACGGCCTTAGAATTGTTCAAGTAAATCGTTTTATATATCAAATATCGGACAATCACCGACTAATAATTATGATTCAGATATCGATTGATGACGAAAACAAATAAGTACTAAGAACTTCCTTTAAACGTGGCGCTTGTCTTTTTTAATGGTCTCGAAAGCTTTATTTTATCTGAATAACTTCCACAACTCTGGCACACAGTTGATTACCTAATCGATTGTAACTTACGACCTCAATGTCTTTGATAATCTTACTCAATTATTCTGTTGTATATGTAGAAGTAAATGAAATTGATATCTCAAACACTTTTATTCGCCCCTACTCGTTGTTAACACTTAACACACCACAATTGCTGACAGAATAAAACTTTATCCATATACTATTCTACATTTTTTTAACGCGTTACTCCAAAACAGACTGTCGCCCAATATAGGGTTATAAAAATACATGCAAGAATATAAAAGTCGAGTTAATTTCTTTTAGTCCATTCATTTCACTGCTGAAAACGTTTTAGCAAAGCAATTTTGAGTGAATTTTCTCTGCAAAGCTCCTTTATTTCAGAAATCTGAAACACCATGTTGTCAACCTTCACCATTATCAGAGACTCCCCTGCATAGCAATCCAGAGACAAACACATCATTTAAAAACTTACCTGGGACGCTGTGGTATTAACTGGTGCCCAAGGATCTTGATTTAGGCTAATTGCGAAAGGCTGTTGCTGTTTTAGCTGATTTATGGACGGAACCTAAGAGAAAAAAACTCTCATCAAACACTTCACACCACTTAATTCAACCATGCAACTTACAGGCGGTTGTTGTTGTTGGAAAAGGTTTGTTTTAGGTGGCATTGTATCACTAAACGGATTGTACGCTGCATTACCAATTGTATTACTTGGAACAACCGGTTTTATTAGATTATCCAAATTAACTAGCGCCGAATTTTCTCCTAAGAATGATTGTGGTGTCTTCAATGGTTTCTTACTGGAAAGCGGGTCCATTTCATCTAAGAGTGATGCTGAAAGGATAACACCAATAAATAAGATAAAGTGCAAGGGAAGATGGACAGAGTCATACAGTTGTTGTTGTTTGAGCCACTTGTCGTGTTATTCATTTCCAGTCCTCCTCCAGTCTTGTTGCGATTAGTGATTATATCGAAATCATCCAAGTCTGGTGACACCTTGGGTACCTTTGGCAAACAATCTCAATTAATTACAACTTGCAAAACAAAACCGATTACACTTTTTTACCTCGTTTCCTGGTTTTTTCCATGGATCATCATTGTTGGTTGCCGGTGGAGCTTTCGGTGCCCAAGGATCTTCAAGCCCCATCGACTTTTCTATTGTTTTTCCATTGTTGTCTCCACCGGAGAGCCATGGATCTCCAGAAGTGCTTGGATTTTGGACTAATGGTACAGCTGGTGCAGCTGCAACCGCCCCACTGGCTGAGGTCTTCGATAGCCAAGGATCAGATAGTGAAGATGATGAGTTACCATTCATAGTGCCGTTGGATAGAATGTTGCTCTGCAGCCAACCTTCGTTAGAGGAACCTGATGCCACAGAGGGTGATTGCGTGCGTTGCGCAAGCCAACCTTCAGCGCCACCAACCGCGCCAGCAGATGCTTTAGGAACATTTGGCTGCCAAGGGTCAATTTGCGGTGATGATGTACCGGACCATGGATCAGAAAGCTGAAAAAAAGGAGATAAGTAAGACCAGCAAGTAGAAGAATCGCAATTGTCTTACTTGACTTGCAGCTCTAGCTGGCGTGCCCCAGGGATCAGAACCACCAACAGCTCCGGCACCCGGCGGCGGACTAGATATACTCGTTGCACCCAAAGATATATCCAGTAAGTCGAGCAAATGGCTTTGCTGAGGCTCGTTTGTCTTACCATCCGGTTTTAGTCTAGTACGGGAAAAGGGATTTTCATTTTATAATTTAATTCATAATAATATAACGAAGACTACCGTCGTGAAGACTTACTTAAAATCCTGTTCGCTTTGACTCAAAGCCAGCTGCAGGCGTACATCATCACTGCGACGCTTTGCCTCCTCTTGTTCAGCCTCTTCTCTCGACATTGCCATTGCGAGCTGCAGTTGAAGCTCCTCCTCGCCAGCGGTCTGAGGACGCACAAACTCCAGGTCCGACACAGGCTTGGGTTCCTCTTGCCAATCGGCTGGCTGATTCTCCCGATTCGATGGCCCATCGATGTATCCGTCGCTCCCAAACCCACTCGCATTTTGCGAGAATCTCTCTTTTGCCTTCAGCGCCTTAATCCGCTCATTCTTAAGACGCTCATCATCTTTCAACAGATTCACTAGTTGCTTCGCTTTTTCACGCACATGTGTTCCTTGGTCTTTTCCCTCCTCGAAGTAGACAAACTCACGCAACGTTTGTATGGCAAATATGTTTTCTTTGCATTGCTGGGCTACTTTTTCAGTGCCCGTTTTAATCAAGTACTCTAATAGGATGAGAGCCTTGTACACGTGACGCCAGTTTTTACCGTGATCATTTAAACGCTTCCAGATCATCTGCATGATCTCCGAGAAGGCCACCACGTTGTAAGTGAGGTCGGCAATTTCTGCCATTATGGTGGCTGATGGTCCCCATGGATCGTTGGAAGTTGCTTCACGTACCTTAACCTAAGCAAAGGGAATACATTTCAAATTAATCATATTCGATAGACTAGTGTAGTGTACTAGTATAGTAGGTTATTCTGGGACACTGGCAAATAGCAGAACAGCTGCTATAACAAAAGTATTGAATTGGGACTTTCTAAACTAAGGTTAGGTTAGGGCTTTAAAGACCTGGAATGCAACACGTAGTTACGGAGTTGAAGCAGCCGCGTACACTTCTGCTGGTCACCTGCATAGCATGTGTTTCGATCGTCGACGCGTCTCCGCAGACACCACGATTTAGACAAAACTAAATCGATTTCTCTTATGACGCATTTATTTGAGACTTCAACTGCCTACTGACGTCTCTCAATTACGCAATAGTGGAGACTTGTTGACAATGTATTTATATATTTTTTGGGGAACTGCCAAACAATTTAGTGGAGTTGTTAAAAAAGTGTGAGGCTCAACACGAGCCCACGCAAAGTCTACTCTTATACAGACTAATTTATCAACTGGCTACGTCCCTCATAAATTATTGCCTACTTCAATCTATACATCTTATCCTGTTCTGCATTCCACTTCTTGTGATTTTAACCACCAAAAGTGGAATTAGGTGTTCTGCATTTCGAATTGAGTTCATGTTAATTTTGAGTTGTGAATTGAATTAATTTGCCTCTGTATCATATCAGCTTCTATTAAAAGAAATTGGAACTCTAATATTACTCCTGGTTTTCTATATTTTTCTAAATATTCATTACAGAATAAAATTGCAATGCATTGAAAATAGAAATGTACCTCACCAGAAACCATTTAGTGAGTGAGTAAGAAAAAATGCATTTGAATACAGAGATACACAGATACAAACCTATTTCGTTGCAATATACAAAACTTTAGTCAATGCCAATCACAAACATAAGTATTCCTGAGACGCCTTAAATTGCATAGCATTTTGCTACCAGTTACAATCGAACACTGAAACTAACGCAATCCACATGAATTGAATTTATACGAACCTATTTATAATATACCTATATCCTCCTTAAATTTAATCGCCCACAATGAGATTGTGGAAATATTGAATAACGATTTGTAATTAAATTAACAATTCTCTTTGCTAAAGAGTTTGCTAAATGTAAATAAGCTGTCTATTTTTAAATCTGCCATCCTTTCAATCTTATTAGACTTTTCCACGCTAATAATTATTATATTACTTTACATTACCTCCTTTAAAGATAAACAAACCCAACAAATAATTACCTGTGCATCTGAGTAGTTGTGCGCTAAATTCTTTATGTTCCTCCGAATGCCAGCAACATTAACTTGCATATCGTCCTTTTGTTTTCTCACTTTACAAAGGAAAATGGAAAAGAGAAAATAAAAAAAAAAACTTTAAAATCATTTCTCAACAAAACCGAAGGATTTTTTTTAAGTTAAGAACCACAACGTAACGTATATATCAGTTTTAATAACAAAATTTAGTACTTAAAAAGAAAGAAAATCAAAATGACGGGTTATTTCAATGAATGGTTTCTCTTAGAAACACATTTAGTTTTAATTCGTTTTCAATGTCGTGACCAAAAAAAAATATGTTAGTTGGTTAGAATGAGCGTACATGGAGATGGAGGTTAAGAAAAAGACAAAAAACATGATTTTTTTTATTCATTTTGTTCAAAGCATATATAGTGCATCTGCAGCACTAGTGCACAAAAAATTTTGAATTTCTTTTTTTGCATACAAAATGGTTTTAGTTCACAAAAAAAATAACAAATACAAGTAAAAGATAGCACAAATAAAAGAACAAAAAAAAAAGTCTTTAACGTATGTATGTTTATGAGACAAAGAAAAAGAACTAGATAAATTTTACAAAACAAAAAACAAAAAAAAAACGAAAACAAAAAATCAAGAGAACATCAACAACATTAAGTGAGACTTACTTTTAGAGTTCGATATTGTTTAGTTTGGTTTTTGGGGAAATAAGAATTTGGTTTGAGTTTGTTTGTTGAATGTGCTCCCAAGCAAGCTATGAGTAATACAATGAGAATAATTTTTTTGTTTATATTTATTGAATACATTTTTTTGTTTGGTAAATAAATTCTTTTCGATTCATTGAATTTTGGAACAAATACAAACTAAAGCTTATGGATTAATTTCAAAACACAATAGGGAATAAGAACATAAGAAATTTAATCTCAAATATATTGTGGAAACAAAACAAAAACAGGAGCCGATCGTAGTGTAGTGCAACTGTAGATATCTGCATATCTCTAGAATATTCACGAACGATTCTAATCTAAAATAAAATTGCAATAAGCTGCAATCAAAGAGAGCGTTTGTTTACTTTGATAACTGCATAATTCGTGATCTACATGACTTTCTTGTGCTTCGCCACAAAACGGTAACAGCAGCTGAGTTGCAAAATAAAAATTCCAAGCAATGACACGAATAGAGAAAAAAAAATAAATAGTCGGCGTAACAGCCCATACAGGGCCAGAGCCTCCACTGTGTTGTGCGCGTTATAATTTTGACACATGTGGAGTAGGTCCCCTACTGTTTAATGCCGGTTCCGAACGGCGAATTGCGAAAGCTTACACGAATAGAATCTAAATCAAAAATCCGTCTTTCTGCATTTGATTTAAATCTATAAAAGACAAATAGGATTCAGTGATGAGAGTTTGCAAGGTCAGTGCAATCGCCTCAAAATCTGATACCCAAACCTTAAAAGAAAGGAAAAATCAGCGCCAAGACAATAACATACTTAAAGTTTTCCAATATTGTCCCCAGTTTTACAAGTATTACCGGAAAAACCTTGACACGTCATTAGCAGTCCTTCCTTCAATGCATATGAAACAAGTTTTATTGTACACAGAATATGTAAAACAAAAACAAACGCCAAAAGTCATGAGTGCAAAAAAAAAGACCAAAAATAAAAGAGTTGCGGCAAATTTATGCAAAACATACCTTAAATAAAGCTCTTTCAGGCGCTCTTCTGCAAAACGGAGTAATGTCAAGCAAAAATCAACTTTTGATTGTAGCAAACGTGTTTGTACAAAAAAAAAATCAATGAATGAAAGTGTACGTTGAGTGGTTGTCGTCTTCTACGACTTTTTTTATTTAACATACCCTCTCATATAAAAAATAGATTTTCGTGGTTACAGACACACTTTCGCAAGTGCATAAAGACTAAAGACGACAAAAGAAGTTGACGAAGTGAAACACTTAAACGTGATTTCATTTTATACGACGCAACGGCTCAAGAAAAGCGCAAATAAATAATGGAATAGAGACATACAAAAGGCAGTGTTAATATTTCTTCTGTGTTAATAAACCTTTCTAAACATTGTTATGAAATTCCATTGCCGTTTAGTTAATTCGGGCATGAGAGGGTTAATAAAAATCTCTATGAGTTTTCGTTTCGTCGTTTAAATAAAAATCTCCACAGACGTACATATGAAGAGCTACTTCGCCGCTATTTTACGGAAAAATTATCGTTGATCACAAACATTTTTTTTTTGTAATTAACGCAGTTCTAATAAGTAAGATGGTAAAAGCTTACAGAATTCTTAGCAAGACATTATATGACAGACAGATTCGCGCTGCAATTAAATCATTCAAAATACCACCAGTATAGTTGATCGATTTCATGGCTTTTAGTGATGTAATGACGCAGAGTATGCGATCATTTTTAAACAAAATTTTGCAGTTTTCAATAGCAGGCTTGATAGCCAAATAAATAACAGGGCTAAAAAAAAGTCGAGGACCAATTTATTCGTCATTCTTTGTTTTAAACTAAAATTATTTACATTCAAATACATGTAATACCTCTAAAGTTGTTTAATTTACCACACCTAATGCTCGGTAATCGCAACCATTCAACTTTCTTACAAATGCAATCAAAAAAGTTCCATTTTTATTTTCTTGCAATTGCAAACAATATCCATGGTTACATGGCAAATTGGCTCGGAAAAACTCGCAACACAAAAAAACTTAAATCCATGTAATTGCGCAACTATTGATTTTTAAACAATTTGGATTGCTTGCATGCTCTTCTATACTATGTACCTTAACTACCAAACAAACACCACAATTAAGTAGTTAACATCGATTTCCAGTGTGAATTTCAAATTTGTACTCCAAATCCACTGCACAAGGATAAACTTTTCTAACTTAAATCCCTTCGTCTGCAAAGCAAAACACACACACACTCATACACTGTGATTAAAAGGAATGCTAAAACGCGAGGAAAAAAGTTCTATTAACGTTAGTGGCATTGGTTTCAAGTTCGCGAAGAAACTAAAGGCCATAACTGCCCTTACGAGTGCTGACTTTACTCATTGTTGGAATTATAATTAAATTTGCTTCATGGAAGCCGAACAAATTGTCTCCCCGGCTGTCCACCAGTCGCAAAACCAAATGAACTTAGCGAAAAACAAGCAAAATAAGTGTAGACGATTTGTAAGAGAAAGATGTTTGAGATATTTTAATGGCAGCAACACAAATAATAAAGAATCAAATAAAGAAAGGAAGGAACTGGGAGAGCTGATGGCTGACAAGTCTCGACGGAAATATTATAACGTGAAATTATGAATCTGACATTAATTGCATTTATGCAATCACTTTTCAATCGATATTTTATGCGAGTATTTGCATAATGGAAGTGTGTAATGAATTCACTTTTTGCTGTGTGCTGATGACATGCATCGTAGGGCTGATTGTATTCAAGTTATTTGTTGTTTCATGGTGCATTCAATCCACACGAGTGATTTCTCATTGTCAGCATCTCATTCTTGTGCGTTTTATGGTGACCAAGCTAAGGCGGGGATTTAGAACTTCCTATGGCCAACCCCCATACAGATGTTAATATTAGTAGTTAGATAGTTAAATCAATCTTGAAAGTCATCAGAAATCTTCAAGCCTTGACCTCGTCCGATTCTCATTAAAAAATCAAATATGTAAATTAGCGTCTAAGCAAATTCAATTGAAACCATTGATATATTGTGTGCCGCTGTTTCTGTCAAAGTGTCGTTATTCTAATTCTGCCAAATGCAATCAATGAATTACTGCACCCACCAAGATACGGATATTTACGTGCGTTAGCAATACGTCTGATGCTCACAACGCCATTGGAATTAAAATCAAACCAGTTATATTATACTTAAAATTGAAGTTCAAGTGCGATCGAATAAACTTAAAAATTCAGTAAACACCACACGTTGGCACTTAAATAAAAGTATTTTGTGTGAACGGTTGATTTTTTTAACAGCTCTCGTTGACACCTAACCACGTCTTCTAAATAAGAACTTACTTATTTACATTCGTACTTTCACATAAAACAAATTCCAAGTTAAAGACAAAACAAGTGGAGAACGACCAAGAGACGGTCGGTCATTATGTGTAACAGACTATTTAAATAATTACGAGCGTTTCAGGAAGCGAGTCAACTATTTCCGCTATGTATATTAGGAGTTGATCGCTTAAGATTGCAAAAACCTGCGTTTAACGTTCTATAATATAAAATAATTATATGGGACAAAAAAAAAAACTGGCTGAGGTTTGCATTATGTGCACTAAGCTTATTCATCTTTTTTTTATTTTGTTTGTTTCATTTGACTTAAATAAATTTTTTTGCGGAAATTCTGTTTTTCTATATTTTTAATTTGTAAGTTTTAATTTTCAATTTTCACAGAAAAATGCATGTATTATACCTAAAAACTTCACAAATGGACGCGTTCCCGCTTGTGCTAAGTGATTTCTGGTAATGGGTGCAGTGAATATTTGAAAATATTATAGGTACTGCACTGTCTCAAAGATAAACTAATTAAAAGTTAATACTCTTTTTTTATTGGCTCAAATTATTATACTGCCCTAAGCGGAGCGGCGAAGTAGAGTGGGCGATTAAACCAGACAGAGTTAAAAGCCAGACCACCCACCGCAGGCGCCTGCCTGGCAGTTGTTGATATACTTTTAACGGATTCCAATAAAGCAGACAAAGATTCAAAAGCCAATTCCAACAAACTGCACACAACTTTTGATACATATTCTAATACTTTCTTCTCCCTTCCTTTTAGTTTAAACCTGCTACTAAGCGACGAAGCATTGATCAATTAAATTTTGTAGTGTGGATGTCAGTTTTTACCCATTGTTCTTGTATAGCGGTATTTACCTGCAAAGGTAATCCGAATCGTCGCCCAGCTTTGTAAACCCTCTTCGACAGCCTTTCAGGTTTTGTAGAGGGTTTAAGTCAGACTTACTGCAGGCCGACGAAGAGTAGCAATGTTATGCAACTTAAAGTAAACGTTTTTATACGTCGAAGCCTGGCATCATTATCGTGCTGGAACGTACAGTCTGCTGACCAAAAACGTTCACCAATACCAATAAGAACACTGTCCAATCATTCCGCATATTTCTAAAAACTTATTTTATGGGAAAAAGGCAAATTGGACTTTTCCCTCTATACTCAAAACCAGACCATACCATTAGTAAGTCTCATTGGAAGTCTCTTGAGTACCGAGTTCCACGGACCGTCTATGCTAAAATATTTTTCATCACTGAAAAATAGGGACTGCCATGCCGTGGTCCCAACTTTGTTTCCTATAAATATAAGAATTTGTTTTGAAATTTTGAATAGCGCTCTTATGCGTACTATTTTCTCCGCTATTTGCCTAGCGGTTGAGCCATATCTTCTAAAATTGAGGATTTCTATTCTTGCGTCCATTGAAATTTCTTTGCTTCGGGGCTTTTTGCATTAGTTACAAGAAGAGCTAATTTGACTTAAAGTTATTTACTTATTTAATCACATTAAATGGTCTCAATTACACACCAATTTAATCTAACTTGCCCCTTAAAAAAAGATTTAAAGATTTTAACACGTAAACGAACAACTCAAACTCTTGGCTTGGCATATTTATTTCACATTCCTTTCAAAGAGTTTAAAATATCGCTATGATTCAACTATTACACATACTCATTCAATACTTTGGATTTTGAGTATGATGCTTTGGGTTTTTTTTATGTTTGTACTATATAATGCGCATACTGTACTTTAGAGGCCTTACAAACATTTTTACGAGCTGTGAATCAGAATATTAAAAACAAATTTACACTCCAATAAGCAGTGTCTCACACCTTCTTGCACATCTCAAACGTAAGTGGAATAATTCAATGTGTCAGGAGCACATGAGTACCATTAACTTATGGGAGTGCCAGACAACTGCTCTCTCACCTTTAAATAGCACCACAAGACGACAGCTGACGCAAAACACTGGAGGACAAATTGTAAGAAACCAACCAAACTAAGAAAAAAATGTATTCTCGTAAATATAGTTAATCATTTTGTCTACTCTGCTGTCTTCACCATTTCTGACATTTTTTTTCTTGGGAGTCTGTGTGTTGTCTAAGTTTGAACTTCATTAGCAGGCATATCTTCTGCATGGCCGAAAATATAACGATTTAATTTACCTACTTGCGAAAAAAAAAATTTGTTTGCGTCGTTTGTTTGTAAACTAAAAGTATTTGTGTGTCATCATGATTTCTCACGTTCATATGCCCCAGCACAATTGAATTTCGCCGATGAAATCAATTACTCTGTACGTAAATTTCTGCTATCGACGCAGTTTATCTCGAGTTCACATTATATCTGGTCTAGACTGACTGTGGATAGGCATTAGCCTGGAGCCGAGAGCAGAATATCGATATCATCTCTGTCTTTCTTTCTCCCCTTAATTAACAAAAAAAAACTTCACTCTCATATCTAAAGTATTGATAAAGATCTCCTCTTCAACTGCAAGCAAACTCAATCTAATCCAGATAAAGAGGTGAACAAAATACGAAAAGCAAACACATCCGTCACCGTGATATATTCTCTGGAACAATGAAAAGCTCTTCGTATTGCGAGACACGATTCGCCTCCACATACACTTGAAGTCGCATGCAAGAACTGGCTAAAATCACCCGTACACAGATAGGCACGTGCACCCGTATGCGTTGTCAGCGTATCTGTGTGTTTTGTGGCTCACTCTTGGATATTTTGTTATTTACTTGTTTGCCAACGTCACTTGGCTATTTTCTTCTTCTGTCTTTTGCTGATGCGTGTTTGCGTTCTTTTTTTTAGGGATTTTGCGTCTTCTTTAATCGATTTAAAACGTGACAATAAACAAAATAAACCCGGCCGGTCCCGGTCTACAGGGCAAAACTGTTTTGTTTCGTTGGTGAACTGTTAATTATAACGATTCGTTTGCTGTAAATTATTAACACAGACCATATGACTACAGGTACTTATATTTTCGACGTAACTTAATGGGATTATTTATATTTAGAAAACCTGCTCAGGAGAAGAGACGAGGGTAAATAAGCGCTACCTGTGATAGTGAAGTATTTATTAACACACACTACAATCGTAATCGGATAAGTGCATTTCAAATTTCCTTCGCTTTAAGTGCTAAATATGCGGGATTTTAGTGCCAAAGCAAAGTTTCAGAGCCGTATCAGGGAAAAGTTTGCTGAGGCTGTGAAAATTTATCAAGAATGAGATGCTAATGCTAAATAGTTATACCCGCTTAGTTAAACCCATATGTTTGGTCATTAGTAATTGTTTGTAAATAGCGCTTAGTGAGTGAAATTTTTTGAAAATCATGTTAAACCGAGCTTTTTTACGTAGCCAAGTTGTAACTTTTATAATTGCTGTTTTTACATCCTGTTTCGGTGCGCTTTTCACACATAATTTTGCTGAAATCAAGCAATAGTTAAAGAACAATTTTAAAACATACGCGTTTTTAGATCCTTTTAACAGCGATACACACACATTTCCTTTACTAACCACAAAATGGCAACTATTCAGTTTTTGTTATGGAGTTCTACTAAAATTTATTCTGAATGCGGTTACCCACATTGTGGAGTAGTCATAGTCTCTAGAAGACTTTATATTTTTATATGAATACCTAAATATCACGCTTTGCACTACTCACACTTGAGGTCTTTGGAGAAGCAGATAAATAATATTGACAGACTATGGCGTTGGGTTTTCATTGATAAAAGTGACCTTAAAAAACGAATAACTAGCCGTTTTTAAATGTAATCATAAAAGTACACAACGACAATCTAAAACAAATAAGCCCAAGGTGGATGAACTGAATAACTAACGTCGAACACAGCTACGTTCATTTTGAGCAAACGTGTTAAATACTGAAAAGCAATTTAATCGGTGTCTCTGCGTTGGACGCTAACCTAAAAAAAACCCTACAAAAAAGTTCTCGCAACAAAAAACTGAACGTATTCAACTGCAACGGTTTTGTCCCAACTTAGCTCTCAGTTTTCAAATAAAAAACACGATTAATTAATTTTAAGCGTACACCCACAGCACACGTTCTCTTGCGAATGTATTAAAAACGCTCATTGACCTTTCAATTTCTCGACTCTTTCTCAGCGAATCAATGAGAAAGAAGGCAGACAATGAACCAGCCCGTCTCCTCGTTGATCGCCGGGATCATCAGTACTTCCTTTCACCCGCATCAACTGAATTTTCGACAAAGCGAAAATCTTTTACACAATGTTCAACGAAACAGTAATTGTTGTCAATGAACTTAGTTGCAGATTTAGGCTCAAGAGAAAGAAAAAATGCCATAAAGTCAATTCCACCGTACCTCGACGTTAAGACAAAACGCCAAGTTGAAGTATAATTGTCTCATTGTGCATATCATATTGACGTCAGAGTGTTATTTACCCTTTTTCTCGACTAAACAAACGACATTTATTGCAAATGTTGTTTCTTGTCTTATCACACATTATTATCAAAACAAAGATTTCATTTGAAATGCTTTTTTTTGAGAACTACGAGGATAGAGCTTATCACGAAAATTGCCAAAGACATTTGATTCATTGTTTTATTTTAAGTGCTAATGACCAATAAAGGTTAAAATAGAATAAACTATCAGAGTTGGACTAATTTATTTTTTGTGTATATGCTTTGATTTATTTTCCTTCATTCATGTAGGTATGTTACGGAAAAAATATGAATAAATATTTCATCTGTTTACGAATTAATACTTAATACAACTCCTCGATTTTTGTAATAGTACAAAACATAGCATTGTTATCTGTGTTCATATGTGCAACTAACAAACAAAAATACCTCAACAAGTGCAACTCACCAAGGAGACATTGACAATAATCGAGCCCAACCCTTACATCAGTGAGCCAAGAATTTGCACCATGGTACTTTGGGTAAGTTCATAAAAGCAACACTGCAGCAGTCCTGCAAAGCAATTATGAACGCAATGCTTTGTCGCAGTCTTGCTTCACTTAGTTTAAAAGTCATTACGACTTCCGAGGCACCTTAAATGCGATTCCGTCATCATGGCGTCTGCTCGGCAGACCCAGGATGCGATTGTTGGTACCTGGTAACGCCTGGGCATACCTCCTGATGAGTTAGAGTCGGCGACGGAGGATCGGGTTGCCTGTAGATCTCTGATGCATGCATTGCCCTGCGACCCTATTAGTGGCACATGCGACCACAGAAGCAGATAATGATGATGACATAAACATTCAAATAACTCAGATATTAGCTTCCTGTTTCAAGTCTCGCAAAATGTGCTCTACTTATCATATTTTTTTCATATTTTCCTCAGTAAGCACAACGGCCTCAGTAAATTCAACCACACCGATTTTTATTAGTTGCGACGAGGTCGTACTGTAATTTTCCTTCTTTTCGCATTGGCCGCTCTTTAGTTCTTAAACTTATTCAGGCTTAAATACCTTGTGGCCTTTGCTCGACACTTAACGCTAAGCCGATCGACTACTTAGGATCAAATTCGCAGACGATATACTAGTAATTAACATCTATCAGGTTATCTAATCAATAGTCTCTGCACAATGAAAACAGTAGAAGCAGCTTAAAGGTGGTACAGTTCTGAGTGCATCGAACTGACGTTTAGCGACAGTCTAATGCGCAAGACAATTATTGTGGGAGTATTTAGAACACGTACATCACAAAAAAAAATGCACTCCTGTCATGGAAAGTTCTCGGAATCAGCCTTTCGGATATAAACAACACAGTGAACAAGAGATATACAAGATACAACAACCACCACTGATCACATCATCATCTTATTCTACAACGAAAACCACCCTTCGTCTTTTCGTTTCGTAACTTGCTTTAATTACTTAAGCTCGCATGTTATTTCAGGTGTCTAGCTTCCTTTGAAAGACCAATTAAAAGTGAATGGGGCATTTTTTTTTTTTTTTTTCTTATCTTAAAAATAACTTCACTCACTAGTAGATAAACACCATAAACTCGTTTTATTTTCTAGTTCAATGCACACTAATGTTTCCCTGCCATGTGCTAGACGTATTGTGATCTCAGTGTGTACGGTTCAAACTCAAAACGATTCTCTTTAAAATGTTCAAACTACATTTGATTCATTGTTTTATTTAAAGTGATAATGTCCAATAGCGGTTAAAATATAATAAACTATCGGGGTTCCACTGATTTATTTTTGCGTATATTTTTTGCTCTGATTTATTTTTCTAAAGAGGTACAGAACTAAATAAGGCGCTTGAGTCTCTAAATTGTTAGCACTCGGCTTTTGAAAAGTTCACGTAATTCGTATCGGCTCCGAAATGTGATTCCGATTTATTTTTTCCTTTAACTTGGCTCATTTAATGCGAAGACGAGTGACATGAACAGCTTTGTAAGAAAATTAACTCTCTCATGACCGCACCTTATTTTAACAGCGAGAAAAATATTTGTTTTCACTTCTCCAAAAACTAAACTATACCGAATATTCTTATTTTACTAAGCCACGTCTAACAGAATTATTGTCACCACATATTTTAGACGAGGTAGTAATTTAAGGATCATTGCACAACAGACATCTTACACTATGGGCCAACAATAGTCTATGTCACCCATCATCGGACATCAGATCTTTTGCAGCAGATGAAGTGAAATTAACTTAAACTGTTTAGTTATCTTCGATTACGCGAAAACAAAAACAAGGTCATAAAAACACATAATCCGAGATCTAAGCTAAACTACCAAAAGGATATTTTTGAGAATCACTTGCGAATTACTACAACTCAACGAAAAATCAAAGCCATATATGGCTGCTGGTGCAGGAGAGTTTAAAGGATACATTCACAAATGTAAAACTGCTGCAGTCCTGCAAGATAACTAATAACTTGCTCCAGGCTTCCCCACTCTCGATAATTTCAATCGTTTTTTTATGCACAGACCTGTCGTTTGTTATCAAGAGTCTAGTTTTCTTTCCTTCTTAAATTACCACCCGCTTCTACGATATTAGCACCAGCATAAGTGATGATTTTTCTTATTGGCTATCACCAATATCGAGAACTCATTGGACAACGACAGACAAAAGCCGCTCACTCAACAAAAAATTACTGATTTCAAAATAAACATTTGTGAATCATTGTACAAACGTTCGAAATAATAAATAACGGCTTTCATCAAACGCTTATTTATTTGTTTTTTTTTTTTTTTTCGTTTCCTTTTGGTTATTTATGCTCTTATTGTTTCAAACTCTTTATAATTTGAGATTGTTCTCTAATCGCTTGGTTTTCAAATTATTGAGCATCGAATTTATATCAATTTAGAATATATTTTGTGCTGCGTAAAAGCAACAACGTTGCCAATAACTCTTAATTCTTGGAAAACAGTCACATGAAATTTCATATCATGTTCAAAACCGAAGCCTGGTGTAATTTCCTTTTGAGTCACGATAGAAAATATGAAAATGCATAGAATATGGTGTGTGACCTTTGTAAGAAGGCTAAAACAAGCAATGAATGACAAGTACTTTCGGATCACGCAAAGTTAAGGAAGCATTGGCCACCGGTGTTCAGCGCTACTGTGCAACGATGCAACTCGGTAAAAAAAAAATTCTCTTTGTAAGCGATTCACGGCGAAACACGTCCACAGTCTGAAGAACACTCAAAACTTGACCAATTGCGTAATCTCTACAGCCACTAAATGTTTATTCCCAGCTAGAATAATTTTTTTCGCTAAAAACGGAAATTAGCTCTCACAGAAATTGTTATCATTCTGAGTTTTAGCGCTCATTCCTGCGAAAATCAAATTGAACACCGCTTCATGGGTTTCATTTCACCCACCATGTCATCGCATTTTTTTTTTCGCATTGACTTCCTAGAAATATCCAAAGCGCTGGTGATCCAACCACAATGAATCATCAGCTTCAATTGTCAGACAAATGTATTATGTATTACAAAAAATTAAGCTGGAGGCGATGAAAGAGGTGACGGTGTTTATTTCATAACAAACCTGACCTTGAACCCCAAAAAAAAATCTTAAAGGTGCACCAATTGGACGAACAAAAAATATCAATCAGACTGAGTGAACACAAATTCATGATTCGCACACTTAACTTCAATTAATTTGTGACAAAACACCTAAAGTATTTTTCGCAAAAATACGTCTCCTCTAATTCTACCACGACATTCTGGACAAAGACAAAATAAAAAGCTAAACACAAACAACAACACCAACAAGAAAAAAACGTTCGTGATAAGCAAACAATTTGCGGGAGATAAACATAAACTCACAAAGCCATAGGCACAGGCAATGACTAACTATATTCCGGAGTCCAGAGCACAGGGCTAAGCTTCGTAAAAGCCCGTGCAAAAAAAAACACACTGGAGTTGCGCTACACTGACCCTGCAAAGTTTACAAGACAAAAAGCATAGTTCTTCTTTTCACGAGATTGCAATCGGCTGTGAGGTGAAGCAACATGCACTGAACGGATCGCTCCGTCAGGTGCGTAAATTATTCCATATATTCCACAACAATTATGCACTGAAGCAGCGGCAGTAACTATCACTCGCTAATCAATTCAATTTGAGAAAAAAACAGGAAGCTGCTTATTTTTTTTTTTCCTATCTATTTTTTTCGTCAGAAGGTTACGAAAAATAGACAATATTTTTATAGCAAAACACAACAGAGGAGAAAAAAATTAGAGTAATTTCGATTTAGAATAATAAAGAAAACTTGCTCACCTGGAGTGTGGGGGAGAGTAGAAAATAAAACAAGTCAAGCCTTGGGTTTGATTGAATATGAATACGAATATTTTTTTCTTTTTTTTCTTTACTATAGCTTTTGTCGGGGAAAAGAGGAAATAATTTAATTTTATGTATGTTGCAGTCCTCGTTCCTCTTTGTTTCTCTCTACAAACAAACAAATATAATATAAATTAATAATAATTATGAACAAAAAAAGAAGATCGTGCTGTCGGACTTTCTTTCTTTTTTGGGTGTTTTGCACTTTCTACACACTGTTTTCTGTATGTGGGACAGCGGACAGAAAAGAAATGAAACGAAAAAACAGGGGGGACGTTTTTTCCGAATTTATTTTTTCACGTCCGAAACTCTTATTCTTTTTTGTTTTTCAATGAAAAATATTTATTGCAATATTTGCTTGTGATTTATTAAATATTCACTTGAATTTAGAGCATTTATGTAAGGGTAACACCGATAACTTTAGACTTTTAAACGGGGAAGCAAATACAAATTATTGGACTCGACAATTGATGTGAACAAAACTGAAGTTGAAGTCCAGTGACATTTTAGCGGAGAATACGTGTGACATAAAAGTGCGATGGAATTAGTTTGTTTAGTAGGTGGGAATAATGTAGTTGACTCGCTTACTCTTGTGTGCAGGCGAACGTACAAGTCATGTGAAGGGGAATGGTATAGAAATTGGAATAGTATAATTAGTAAGAGTTTGGAAAATGGTGGAGAGATTTTCTACTGAAGCCGAGCAGTTTTTATTTTTTTAATTCATATCTAAAGGTATTCGTTTTTAGATTTTTAGACTTATAGCCCTATTCTGACACGCCTCAGTGATGCCTCAAAAGTCAGAACAACCTAAACAGAGTGTGGGGAGTCAGAACTTGAGAGTGCACAGAATGAAGGCACTTCAGAAAGCAAATTTTTCGAATATCTGCGCAATTCTCAAATCCCTCCGGACTAAAGTAAAATGTACTCTTCTTTCGTAACAACACAAATATAAATTGAAATCTTTTAAACACAGCCTCCTTATTTCCGCTTCGCTTAGGAGAGCCAAATTTCTTGATCGGATAAATAGCCTTTTCCAAAAGCGGATCCTTTAGTTTCCTTAAGGATCGGAAACTTGCCAACTAAATGTTTCGTATCTTCCTTTTCTTCCACATTGCAGATGTTGCAGAGTAAAGGCAAATATTTTTTTATGGTACAAAATCTAGTTAAAACAATTCCCCTCTTGGCTAGTTGCAATTTTATCCATGGAAGCTGGTTTGTTTGGTAACAATTTCCAATTGATGGCATTGCCTGATAAGTATACAAAATATTATTTTTTGAACTAAATTCAAGTGCTGGAGTTAATTGGCAAATTACTGTCACAACATAAAATAAAAATGCTTCCCTGATTGGGACTGTTCTATTTATACACTTGATCAATATGGATCATCCGTGCATAATAAAAACAGATAAAGATATGATTGATCGAATCAAATGCAGCTTAAACTGTCTATGCGCTGTCAGATTGTGTCATGCGACACAGAAAGAAACTTTGTGCTGTCTTGTTGAGTGGACGCATTATAATTCTATTCTGTGGTTTAAAAGCCTAATCCTCTTCTGATTCTGTTTTGCTGAACAAATAAAACACTGAACTTGTGTAGCCAGACAACTCCTACGTCGGCAAATAGATTAAGTAGCCTTAAGTTATCCTCTGTGATTTAGACTTATGTATATTAGAATGTTATAAAAATGAAATCTCAATAAAGTTACTACTACTACTACTACTACTACACAGAAAGAAATCGTTGTCAGTGGTTCAGCGCATCTTGCAGGTTTGTGATCTTACCGCAATTTCAGTAGATCTAGTTCAGTTTTTTCGAAAAATAAATCTACTACTTTCAGATTAAATCCACTGCACTTTTGGTCTTACGAAAGCTTCTAAGCAAATTATATACGATTACTTTATAAAATGTTATACTGCATAAGGAAATGGGTGGCGTTAAAATAGATTGTTGTTAACTTTAAGGTTCCGTGCGTTTATAGAATATTTTCATCATCTTTCATTCGTCGATGGGCAATTTAAAATGTTGCTAGTAATGTCCTCTTTAAAAAAAAAATAGTAAGACTGGCTAAATTAACATATGTACGCAATTTGTTTTGCAAATGAATGTTTATTTTACGCTTTCAACTATTTGTATGTTACATTTTAAAAATCTGTTGTGAAAGAGATAAATCTACTGGGTTTTTTTTCGAATCTAGTTCGGCCGAGCTTACATATCATCCCTGATCATATGTTATCTCAATCGTGTTTTTGTCAATGATAACGACATGTGTTGATGCGAACAGTTTTGACACTCGTAGGCCTGTATATCGTGCTCGTAGAATTTCTTGTTTGTATCAATTATTAAATAATTATAAAGCATCATTTTACTGAGAATGGATAGCCAAGAGGAGATGGTTTTTATAAAGTCAGTAGTAGAAATGTGCTATTTGGCGCACAAGTATTTTAAAGAAAAGGACCAACAACGGAGATGGTGGGTTCGTCCATTATATCAACAGAGGAAAAATAAAGGATTTTACGAAACAACATTCAAATTCATGAAAGAGAATGATCCGGACCTATTTTTGCAAAACACGCGAATGAATATAATGCAGTACGAACTGTTGTTAAACTTGGTCACAAAATCTTTAGCAAAATCATCAATCAGGAAGGAAATAAATCCCGAATGCAGATTGGTGCTAACGCTAATGTAAGTCATGAAAATATAATCCTTGTCATTGTCAGCAGTCAGTACTTTTTTGTTATCTAGGTATCTTTCTCAAGGAGTATCACCTAGTTACCTTGCGTTGTCCTTTAGGATGGGCGTATCAACCGTGCGGCAAATAATTATCGAGGTATGCCAGGTGTTGTGGGCCGTATTGAACCCCGTGTACATGCCGGAATTAAAAACTGGCGACTGGAATCAGATCACCAATCAATTCAACAATCGGTGGAATCTGCCCAGTTGCCTTGGGAGCATAGACGGCATACACGTGAGAATCAAATGCCCCTTAAATTCTGGCTCCAAGTATGTGAACTACAAAGGATATCATAGTATAGCCCTGCTCGGTATTTGTGATGCGAATTACATTTTCACTGCTGTTGATGTAGCAGCTGACGGAAATGAGTATGAAGCTGGCATATTCCGCAATTCTTGCGTGGGTAAAAAGGTTCTCGATAACGATCCCAAACTACCACAAGTTAAAAAATTACCAAACTCAGAAAGGAGGGTACCTTATTATTTTGTTGGTGACAGTGCATTTCCGTTGCGGAGAAATTTAATGCGTCCCTATCCAGTATCGGAGCTGAACAAGCCAGCAGAGGTTTTTAATTTTAGGCTTTCCAGAGGTCTAGGCATAATTAAGAACACGTTTGGCATTCTGACGACGCGTTGGCGCGTTTTGGGCAAGTGCATAGATTTTCATCCGAAGAACGCCGGCAAAATAGTCTTAGCATGCGTTATACTGCATAACTTCCTAAAAATTACGGATAGTGTGTATAAATATGACTCCTATTGCCCCGAAAATTACTGTGATAGGTACGACGAAGATGGTAAACGCATCGATGGAATGTGGCGTTTGGAAAAGTATGATTTATTGCCAGTTCGAAAATGCGGATCCAACAACTGGGGACACGAAGCATTTAGTATTCGTAAAATATTAACGAACTATTTTCTTAACGAAGGAAAAATTCCTTTTCAACCACAATAGAATAAACTGTAAATGAAATAAAAGTAAAATTTTTGTTTTAAATATTCTTATTCGTTTTCTTGTAACAATGAGTCTTCCAATTTGCAAAGGTACTCCAACATCTCAATCTTTGCTTCATTACGAATCGCTAAAGGAAAATTGCTCAGCTTGGCTATGAGGCTGCGGCAATAAAGTTCATCTTCTACATTTCCGACGTGACTGTTCTCAACCGCCGGTGGAGGTTTTTCAAGGAACTCTCTCACGGACCTCATCGTCTTTATCAGCGTCTCCTCTATATCCGTCTTTTCTCTTTTTGAAGACCGTCCTCTGTATTCATCGCGTGCTGAGACTTTCTTCGTCCTTGATGGAATTGGTGAGGAGTCAGATCGAGAACCTTGCGTGTCTGCTGCTTCCATTGGTAACGATGATTGATGCAAACTAAAAACTCGTGCTTCGCTCAAACCTGAATTGGTCTCATCGTCTTCAATCGCAGGTTGCGTTGCAAGATTACTTGAGGGTCTATAAATTACATACAAACATTACGTTGTTTTGAATCATTTGCTAATGCTCACGTTCTCGGCTCTATTTGATCTTTCAAGAACTCCAAATCATTAAAAAGTTTCCATGGATCCTCAATCTCATCGTCTCCAATCACTGACATATTCTTTCTTTTCCTACTCCGGCAGTACGAGTCTCTTAAGTAATTCCACTTTGTTTTAGTCACTTCATCTAAGAAGGCAATACAAAAGTTAATTTAAAAAAGCGACTAAATCAAAATTTGTACTTACATGACAATCCTAAATTTTTGCTAATGGTTTTCCACACCTTTACTTTTTTTGCTTTGCTTCTGTAATGTGGGGTGCTTCTGTTCCACAAAATCGGTCTGCTTCTAACCATTTCTATGAGTTTTTTCACTTGCTTTTCATTGATTTCTTTCTCTTTTCTGTCAGTTCTTAAAGGGTCGGGGATGAAATACTTTGCGTCTAGTATATCCATTGATGCATCATTATACACAGGTGTTTCAGTCAAATTTGAGATGGTATCCTCACACACAGTGTCTTCTATAGCATGTGATGTGTTTATGGTTCTAAAAAATACAGACAATTATTATTTTGTTTTTAAATATTACAAATGCTCAATTACTCTTTGAGAAACTCCAAATTGTCTTCAAATTTCCATGTAGCATCATTGGTATGCCCTGATAAAATTTTTCTATCGACACTTCGGCGATACGAGTTTTTTAAGCTGTTCCACTTTTTTTTAACCCCTTCCTCTGAGAAAAAGATGTTAAAAAATATAATTGACACCGTAACAAATAATAACTTTACCTGACAATCCCAATTTTTTGCCGATGTTTTTCCACAATTTTGCCTTGTTTTCATTATCATTGTAAAGTGGATGGGACATATTCCACAGAATCTCTCTCTTTTTAACCATCTCTATAAGCCTTTTTAGTTGTTTTTCTTCCATTTCATTTTCTTTGCTCTCAATTCTTGAAGACTCTGAACTGGAACATTTTGCGTCTGGTATTTCCATTAATATTGATCCATTGCAGTTGTACACTGATGTTTCAGTCAAACTTGAAATGGTATCTTCACATCCAATGTCTTCTATGTCAGGTGGTGTCGTTCTACAGAATACGTCCAATTATTGTGTTCTTTTAAGTCATTTACGAATACTCACACTCTTGGCTTTATGTTCGCCTTCAGGAATTCCAAATCATCTTTAAATTCCCATGCAGCGTTATTATCCCCATCAACACCTTGCTTTAATAAGTTTTTTATGCCGATATTCCAGCAATAAGAGTCTCGCAAGGACTTCCATTTCTTTTTAACCGCTTCATCTAAGCAGAAGAAACAAACGTTAAGAATGGGATAGTAAAAACATTGTCGCTTTACCTGGCAATCTCAATTTCTTGCTAATGATTTTCCACTGCACTGCCCTTTTCTTCTTATTTTTGTAATGTGGGTGGCGCATATTCCACAGAATTTCTCTGCTTTTGACTGCCTCTATTAGCAACTTTACTTGTTTTCCATCCATTTATATTTATATTTTTTTTTTACTGGCTGTCACACTTCGCGTCGCGGGATTTTTGCATGGATTAACTTGTGCCGCAGATGTGGACGCGCGATGTTAACTTGTGTTCATAGCAGAGATGTTCAAGTATTTCAGAAGTGTCAAAGTCTTCCATGTATTTGACATCGTTATTTTTGTTTGGCACTTATTTACTCCTTGTTTGCATTGTGTATTTGTATTTTACCTACAAACGGCACAAATGGACGCGTTCACGCTTGCTCTAAGTGATTTCTGTTCTCAAAATATTATACTGCCAAATACCCTAGAGTAAATATAATAAAACTTCAGCCATATGCTCCTGCATGAGTTGTTAACATGCCCTTAGTGAAGCAACGAAACCCTGCGGAAAAAAGGAGTTAAAGTCCTGTTAGCGATCGAAGCGAGCCACCCGCACCATACCTTAAATGCACCAGACTTTCTTGCTTAAAATTGTTGGTATACACTTATCCAACTGTATTGTAACTTCGTTTTAAGCTCCAGGTGATTTTCACTTAAACTGGTTGCAATGTTCTCACACCGATGCTGAAAGGCGTGCGAATGGTTGGCTGCTCACATTCCTTTTGTTGTAATGACATGTCTTCTAAAATCGTCTTTTAAAAGAAAATTTTACAAGGAATGCTAGTAGCCAATAACGTGTGGCGCCGTGACCTGATGGTGCGTCGGGTTGTTAGGCGACCCCAGTTTGAATCCAGCCCGGGGAAAACGCCACAAGCAATTCTCATCTCCAGCGAATAACGCGCTGCCGCTGCTGTAGAGATAAACCCTACAGAAAATCTTTGGATTTTGTTTGGTCTTGAAATAAAGAAAATGAGACTTTTAAATAAAATTGATCTACAGACTGAGTCTTTTAAAAAAAAGCGGCTCCAGATAAGTCTTGAATTTTTTTTTTTTGGAATCTTATAGATTTACAGATGGGGCGAATACTAACCAATTATTTATTTCCACGTTTTCCTTAAAAACCTTAAGTGCTTGTGAATCTATTTCTGAGTTTTTTCTTGATAACTGGGGGTTACTTTTTGTTACTGTCGGACTCGGATCTAGAAATCAAGTACGATCCTGAAGTCAGTTACACTACAAGTAAAAAAAGTTTAGCTGCGGTTTTAAGACCAATCGCCATCACCATTTGCGTGGATCAAAAAATTACAATATGTACATGAAAATTATTGAATTAATATACACGAGAATCGTTAATTCGATTTACGTGGTGTTTTCCCTATTAACGACCCAAAGAGTTTAGGTTAATTTGTTACTTGCTTCAGCTTTCACTTTATGTCCAAGTATCTATGTCCCTTTTTAAAAATGTGCTCCCTGCAACTCAAACCCTATATTGCTCTCTGCACGTTGCTTTCTTCTCTTTATCTTTCTCTTTTCTCATTTTGTAAGGTCCATTGTGTACAAGTTGATTCTGAATTTCGATATCTGAATTCTAGCAAAGCAACGGCCGTCCGGCAGTCACTGATTTTCTCTCGATCGACTTAGTCGATCTTCTTTGCTGTCACTCTTTAGTTTGATCTCAGAATTGTTTACTCCCGGTTCTTGATTCCATCGTTATGCGCTCAACACACTGGAATCGAAAGCGTTTGGCCATAGCCTCTGTCGGCTTATTAGCATTGTATATTTTACTCTCCGGCGGCTATCATGATTATCAAATCGATGCACTTATCAACAACTCTCGACCGGAAGACGTGTGGGAATATGTTGCAGACTTTAGCAAAATGCGATTGCTCAACCCAACCATGTGAGTTAACTTGGATACATTAATTTAGATCAAATTCGCTGGAGTATTCAGTTCGTGTTCGTATGTAAACAAGTCTTGTTCTAAAAATAGAATTCGTCAGCACTCGGCATATGTGCGGCATTTTAAATTCTGTTTTTGAAGATTTGACCAATTTCATTGAAAGGTACTGAGTTGTGTACATTTTTTTTGTTTTTAGTTGAGTTGAGCTGACTTTTTGATAAAATTATCCACTTAATAGTTGAACTTCCGGAAGGCGTGTAGATAACTCTTAGCAATTGTATAAAACTATAACACGGAATGTTAGATGGACTGACTGCAAAAAAGAAATGGAATACTGATAGCAGTCCTTGGCGAAACATTTTAGCTCTTTAATTTTTTTATCCGGATGCATTCGATGATCCACAATGCACGTGTCAAAGGGTGTCTCTTGGTAGAAACCGAATTCAAGTGTTCAAGTACATTTACCATATTTAAAATTATACAATTACTCGTATATTTTATTTATCAAACCTTGTTGGAAAGATAGATAGTTTTCGGAACATTTCATTTTTTCAACTCATTAAGCTCTGTGTCCTAAAGTTCTTACCCTTTCCTTAATAGTCCTTAGCATACGTACAAAGAGATAAGTTTAAAACCAGGAACCCATCAACTGTATAAGCCATACTAGCGAAAGCATTATTGGGAATAATTCTTTAACGATTGATTGCTTTCTTAACTGCCCATATATGAAATCGAATACACGCCATGGTTTAAAGTGAGACCTAAAAACAACGCCCCAGCTTGGAATTAAATTAATTTCTTTTTAAATAAGAATCATAAACAGACGCTCTTTTAATTATTTTTTATAGATTGGACTTCAAAATTACTGCAGATGAAGGTAATCGACATCACTGGAGATATTCCGTTCTTTATAATGAAAAACTGTCCCATTGGCCATTCTGGAAAAGCGTGGCATATGCCGATTTTGCAGTAATAAAATCCCTGCCCGGGGAAAGTGAATTCTATCTTATTGAATCTAAACACCGAACTTGTTTTTTCGCTGGAGCGTACTGCTGTAAGTCACACAATTCTATCAAAAGTATAACGAGAGGAATTAGTTGTACACATATATTTTTTTGATTTAGTGCGATCGGAGAGTGAATATAAATTCAGTGCTTTGGGCCAGGATACTTACTGTGTGGAGAAAGTGCGCTATCAGTGCCCACCGTTCCTAAGCTCCGCCTGCCGACGAGAACTCGAGTATCAGCGAAAGGCAGTCATGCATAATTTGACAACAATTTTTAGTAAATCACGGAAAAACTAATTATTGTACAAATGAAACTTAATTTTTAGTATCGTAATTATATCAAAGTGAACGAATACACAATTTGTTATTTGTTTTTCGACGCCATTTGAAATTTTTCGGAAAAATATACACTTATAATCTATCGAAAAATCTAAAAAATTCTATACCTGTGCGGATTATGATAATGACGAGCCGAAGGTATCATAGTCATCGGCGCAAAAACCAGTGTCCGGTCCGGGCCTCCTGCAACAAGCACTCCTACCTACCTCCTACCAGTTAGGCACCCCAAGACTTCGGGGGTCCTGGCTTACATCATTCTTCCAGCGCTAGCGCGGTCTGCTTCGCTGTAGTACCATGAATTGTACCGTCTTCGCTCATATGAGTGAGGTGCCCAGCCCACTCGAGTCTACAAACGTTATTTTAGTTGTGATGTCTGTTTGTCTGGTTGGCTCATGATCAACTTACCTACATAGTCGTGTTAACATGTTTAGGATGGTGAATTTTTTCATAGCTTTTTACAATTCTACCCTGGCTTTGCTATCGTAGAAGCCACCTACGAGTGGCTAAAAACTGGTGGCATGTTTGAATTTGAAGCTCTAGACAATTTTGAATCGCCTGCCTATTTAGTAAAAATGGGGAATTTCACTGAGCTACTTATACTGTGATCTTAAAGATCTATTGTACCCGTGAAGATCTGATCAATTGCAGATTTGCGTGGTCAGAAATCACATTCATACTTCCCGATCATGGCGTCTATCCAGCCACTCGGTCTAGTTTAATGACACAGAAGCATGAATACTTTTAAAAGCAGCAAAAAGAGGATATTTTAAAAAGAAAGCAACATCGAACCTTTAGAAATATACAGCAGGAAAAGCGCCTCTATAAGCCGAGCTTAAGTTGAAAGACAACATAGGCAGCGTTATATGAACATAGTACAAATTGGCTAGAGTCCAGGTCTACCCTCGGCTGCAGATCTAAAAGAAGTTCAAGTTCAAGTTTGATATCTAGGGAGTGAGGCCATAAAAGCATATGTCCACAATCTTCGTTTTGAGATAAATGCATTTTAAAGTTAAACAAATTCATCATTCACCATTGAGAACATTGAATATCTTTGGAATCAGTTTACTTAGAGTTATGCTGTTAGGATCGAATGAAAAAAGTTCTACATTCTTAACTCATTTTTGAAAACCAATTATCATGCTGTTATGACCAGAGTCCATACATATTTCCCAAAGAGAACATGCAAGTAAATGTCAATCCACACTAACAAAATAAAACAATATGATTTCAATAATTTCATAAAATATTCCTCTAACGATTTATTGATAAAATTTATCTAATAATAATTAATAAAGATTTTTTTAAAATTCATTTCTATGAACCACGTATTGCTTTTCTTTCTTTGTTAATTTCAAATTAATCTAACTACAGGGCGGAAGCATGCTTTGAAAAGTTTCAACACTCCATGACATGATGGGAAACCTACTCAATTAGGTTCATCTTAAAATTATTTCTTCTTTCCTTTCCTAAAAAAAAAAGTTGGATGTATATCATTCATTTGGGAATTGTAAGTCTAGACGTCTTCTCTTAGTTGCAACCGAACTATTTTTTACCAACCACTGTGTGAGCTTCGTGGATTGTGACTTTCCGCCGGATAAACCACGTGGTGAACGCTTTGCTGACCCAGACAGTGATTTGCGTCGTTTTGGTGTCTTTTGCAGTGCATCAGTTGTGTCCTCAGACGATGGGCATGGAGATGCACTGGCCGCGTATTGATTGCTATTGATAAGGTAATTTGTTATTCGGTTTCGCGGATGGGAAACGGTTTGTTGATTTTTATTGCGGACTGGTGACATTTCCCCATTGGAATTAACCCGAATCATATTACTGAAGGTACCATTCGACGTTATCTCGAACATTGTATCGTCGTCGTGATTCTGTTGTGCCAGCAATGATAGCTGCTCTTGCACTGCGTTTGTTTTTCTTGCTGCTGCTGTTCCGCTCCAATTGTCAATGCGGTCCAGAATATCTAAACATGAGCGTACTTTTATCGGTTGCCGCACTTCGGAGCCAAAGATCTTAAATCCTTCGAAATTGGACTTACTATGAGGCTGTTGGGAACAAGGCAGACTGAGGTCACTACATGTGCTAAAGAGATCTGGGGATTGGGCCTTCGTGTAGTGGGTCCTCGGAATAGTAACCATTGGTGGCTTCAACGTTGCCTTGCGACGGGTCACTGTACTCTTCGGCGGTTCCATTTCGTTGTCATTAGTCGACGACCCAGTGAGGATGATCACTTCGGGTTTGTTATTGCTTTGAGAGGTGATGACACATTCGGACTCAGGAATATCTTTGTCCAGCATCAGAGGGAAGTTGTAATCCGCATTTTTTAGCGTTGGTGCAAGCAGTTCGGTTAGCCCGTTTGTTGGGGTAAGAGCTTGTCCCAATTGCATGCTCTCGAGAACGGCTGGACTTTCTTGAGGCACTGGCACTGGACCTGGCGCGGTTATACTTTTCGAAAGCGCAGGTTGCATTTCTTTTGATGCCACTGATCGACGACGGTGTCTAATTACAGATGTCTTATTTATTCCCACTTGAGCTACCGACACTTTCATGTATTTGTTTTGTGTTGCAGTTGATCGGGTGTATCGCTCCATCCCACGCGTAGAGCGGCTGTGAACCCCAAGTGGTGTATACTCAGTTAGTGTCTTGCTTCGTTTAGGAGTACCAGGCTTTTCCTGCCTGGTGCGTGGTGCTTTCCGAGAAGCAACGATTATTTCTAGTGGCTTACGTGGCGATGTTACTGATTTTGGCCTAGATACATTTTGATCTTTAGTTTTGGATTGCTCTAACTCATTCCTCTTTCTTGGACTCTTTTCAAGCTCACTTTTTGTCCTTCGTCTGCTCCTATTGCAATCGATTTTAAGAAACTTATGAGCTTCTCTTAGCACCATATCCAACTGTGTTGCTTTGGCGTGCTTTGGCGACTTTAATGAGCTTTCCTTCTTATTGTTTCTATTGCTCTCCTCTGTAAGAAGAGCTCCTTCCTTTTTAGATTTTTCTACAGCTGTTGCAGACCGGGATGAGGCATCGTCTCCGGAAATCTTCTTGGTAGCTACAGACTTGGAAGCGACAGTTTTCATTGAACTGTCATTATTTGTTATACGCTCTTCTTGTTTAAGCCCTTTATTGGGTGCGGCAGATCTTAGGGTCTCCTCTTTCTTAAATCCCTTATCTGCTCTAGACTTTTCTTCAACCCTGGACTCATTCGCAACGTTCGTATTGGCGCAACGGTTTTTCTTTTCCACGACTTCCGCGCATTTATTGCACTCAGATTGATTCTTATTTTCGTAGGGTTTGTTTCGAACTTTACTTTGGGCCTCCTCCTTCTCATCCATCTTCCGCCTCAAAAACTTTCCTCGTCTAGCACTTTTTCTTCCATCAGCAACGGACTTCAAATCAGTTTCAACTAACCGGATCCTGGTCTTAACACTCACCTCGTTAGTTTCATACAGCTTCTCATCAACCGTGAGCGGCTTCCTTTTCCTCGCTTCTTTGATGTTTTTCTCAGTTTCTTTATTGTTTTTCTCATCCTGACTCTTAGCATGTGTGCTCCTGCTTTCTTTTTTGCCTGTGTTATCTCTTTCTTGTGGGATTGGGTCTTGATTCTTGCTCTTGAGGCGTTTAACAACCACTTCGTTCTCTTCGTTTCTGGTTTTATTCACCTTTTTTTCAGTCGCTCGTTCAGTTCTATTGTTTTTAAGTCGTTTCTGTGATACCCTTTCGTCGCTACATACACTTCGAGATCTTAGGTTCTTTCCACGGAGTTCATCCATGCTCCTGGTTAGTCTTTTAATTGGCACTTTCGATTTCCGCCGGTGCTTCGTTGAACACATTTTCTCTTTATTCTCGGTTTCCTCTGCGTTGCATTCCTCTTGTTTGATTTCTTCGGAACATTCATTGGGCATCTCAGTAGGTGGCATTTGTTCGCTTTCCGATTCTGACTCGGAGACAAATAACAGAGGTGACATTACCACAACCTCGTCAGATATTTCCGTATTTGCATCATCTAAAATGTGCTCAGTTATTTGCTGGACCTCGCAATCCAATTTATTCATCGTTTCTTGTTCATGCTTAACCTGAAAATATGCTTGAAATAATTCCTCGATGTCCTTCTCAGATGATGAACTCAAAAGCTTTACAGATCCGGAATCTTGAGAGTTTTTATCATTGCGCCAACGTTCAATGTGTCCTTGGAACTCACTGGATGACACGAGGGGAAATTGTTCATCAAATTGATGGCGGTAGCGTCTTAGACGGAATTCACTAGAAAAAGAAAAGTTCGATTAACCACCGGTTTCGAGAGACGGAGAAACATTTCAAGCACTAGTTAAATGTAGTTTTTAGTTAGAATTGTAATCGCATACCACAATCCCAGGGAATTTAAAAGATCACCCAGAACATTCCAGAGCTAGACATTAGTGTTAGGCAATAAGAGGATATAAAACCCTCTTAGCGAGTCTTATTCAATCCACTGAATGTGCATGACTTACCGACAGAAATTTATGACCTTTTCACGTTTTAAAAAGTAATCTTCGAGATCAATTTTACTGCAGACTCCATCCTTTAGAGCAGGCAACTGAAATTTATCTTCAAATGCTTTCAAATCTGTATATTGCTTGTCCAGAAGGCCGCACAATCGTAACAAAATGTGAAGCACTTTTATGTTGGCCTGGAAATGAGTTCAATCATGACAAGGAAAGGCGAGTGAATTTTTGTTTGTCACTCACCGTCAAATCTACACTGGAAATGATTATGGACGTTTTATTTTCAAAATACCGCAACAGAACTCCGGTGCAGAATTTGTTCGTCATCATTTCACCACGATTGTCGATAATCACGTAATCGAAGGCAGTCTTTGTTATTTGGCCAATATTCTTCAGAGTACTCCATTTGATAAGAAATACTGTTTCATAGTTTATGTCTGCAAAGAAATTAATTTCATTTAATTTGTCAAGAAAAATGAAATTAAAATAAAGTATCGATTACAAAATTTTAAGAAACAATTTTCTTATTTGCTGTATGACTTTTTACGGTTCTGCAGCATATAATGATTTTGAAATATAGCAAAAATGTTAATATTGCCAAAAGAACTTATTAGCACGGTTAACTATAGTTCGAGTAATGGGCGTTTAAGCTAAACGGTGGTCTCGCCACGATTTGCATAGAGTTTAAACAAGTGCTCTTTTACTACTCTACAACCTGGTCACCTTCATTTGTTAGTACTTTTTATTATTATTATTTTATTAAGTATAAATTAATTTACAGTTAATAATTAAACTTAAGCGCTAGCAGCTGAGCAGCAAGCTGGTTTTATATACTATTTTCGAGTTTAAGTATTCTTAGAAGATAATATACATTTTTTATATTTTTCGGAGGGGTGGGAGATAAGGTGGATAAGATTTTTCTGGAATAGGTCTGTACATTTCTTTAGTACGGTTGGGCATTCTAAGGTGAGGTGGTTGATGTTTAGGCTGTTTCGACATCCAATTTCTCGTGGCCATAAGCGAAGATTCTTTTACAGAATTGTCATCGAAGACGAGAAGGCATCAGCCTCTACGTCATGATTACAGATTACCATCTCTTTCGCTTACTGTCCAACCAAATAAGTGGCGTAAGCTTTGACAATGAGGAGGACCGCAAAAATTGGCTCAACAACTTCTCGAGTCCACGCCAGCCGATTTCTAACGAAGGGGCATCAACCAATTGATCAATCGGTGGCAAGAGGTCGTAAGCAATAGTATAGAATATAAAATTGATTATATTGTTGCTATATTCGATAAAAAACAGATGCATTTATAATTAATGAAAGAAAACTCATTACTTATTACCCAACCTAATATTTGACTCTATCTTGGTCAGTACTCTGTTCGAGTTGTTCTCCATCATCTGCGTGCTTCAATTACTTTTAAGTGATTTTGTTAATAGACATTTGGAGAAAACCACGCAATAAGAGTATTGCTAGCTGTTTGAAAAGAGTATCTATACAGAATTATGTCAATTATGATGAAAATATATGAAAAAAGTGTTTGAACGTGAACTGAATATGCTGCGACAAAAATATGAGTGCGTTATAAGGATTTTCACCTACTTTCCTTCTAATATGAGACTTAACAAGGTATCTTTACTCTCGTTATAAGCTTAAGAGTGTATCTGGCTTTAAATTGTTGTGTGTGTTTTGAACGGATTTAAGATGTTAGCGCAAACAGTTAAAATGCCACCACTTTGAAAACCAGACTATTATGTCGGAGAACGATGTACAAGAGTTTTAATCGAAGCTTAAAAACACGCTTATAGCATGTTAGGTTCGATTATAGTATGAAATACGAATTTTCAAAATACGGAAACATCAGAAAGTAAATGATTTACCTTCCTTCAGTTTCAGTACAAATTTTACACAATTTTCATTTTTGAGTTGTACAAAATTATGCTATCATTCATCAGATGGTTTAGAATTTCTGTTTAATTGAAGAAATTGTTTGTTTTTTTTTAGAGTAACGCATATTCGGTTAGTATCTGTTTCTATCCGGCCGGATGCCGGAAAATTTATCAATATTCGGCAAAAACCGGATAGGTAAAATAAAACATAGCATTTTAGAGTCTTTAGCTCATTTCTAAAATTTACGACTGAATTTTCTGTCGGGCTCTCTGGACGTGAATCAATTCTAAAAAAGTTGTCTTAAATCTAGGGTCTCGAGAAGTTGTTATAAACCAGTTCAGATTTTCACCAATTTCGAAACTATAAGAATTCTCAATGCTCAATGAATTAGGTGTTCTTGTAGGGTTTCTTACTTTTGTATGCATCTTATTTATGTGTAAGCATGTGGTATAACTTCTCAGATACATGAAACTTTCGACTAAATGATTACTAAAAAATTAACAATTCTAAGAATAGACTGAATGATTAAGAGAGCTTAAGAGATTTTGTAAATATTTTGAGAATACGACAGAACGAAGTTTGATTTTGATAATGGCGACTAAATGTCGGCCAATTTTAATTTTTTTTTAATTCTAAATGAAAACAATTTATAAAAAGAGTTTTGCACAAATTGTGATTCTGCGAGTAAACGAAGATCAAACTGAAAAATGTTGTAAAAAGTTTGAACCTGCGACTGAATGAATACTAATTTCGGGAATTTTATGAAAAAACACCGACCGTATTAGGTGTACAAATTTGCTTCCGCCGTTTTTCCCGAAATTCGCGGCTATATTGTAATAAACTGGTTTATACATTTGATTCGTAGGCAGGACAAGTCTTGACCAAGTAATGCCTCCAATTCTGCATCTTCGATAACCTTCTCTTTCTTTGACCACTATGCCGGTCTTCGACGTCAAAACTGACCGAAAGCTGGTTATTTTCGTAATATCTTCTAAAGGTTTATGGAGTCTTATACTCTGTTCAATTATATCCCACTGGTAATGTGTCAAATTACTAATTGTGTCGTGGTCAGTGTTATATACATAGTCCTGCCATAAGTTATGTTGCAAATACAAAAAGCTAAAAAAAGGCCAGTACACATATTGTATTCAAATTTTTTTCACTTATTAGACCGCAATATTTCTTACTTAAAAAATAGGTTTACTTGAAATGACTACCTTTTGTTAAACACAAGCCTTAAAATGGTGTGGTCATTAGGCTATGGCGGCACCAATGTTTACTGGTATTTTTTTTATAGCTGTTTATGTTTTGCGACGGAACTTATGGCAGGACTAGGTAAAGAAATGGCTCGTTTCTGTTCAACTTGTTGACGTGAGGGGTAAATGCATTGGGCTGTATATATTCGGTATATTCGTCGGCCGAATATCGGGTTTTCGGTATTTGGTCAAATCACTATTCGTTGTATGTCTACAATCGACTATACATAAATTCGTTCCAAATGCCAAACACCTATTTTTACTTTTTGCTATTCAATTCACAGGAAATCAAATGTAGAGAAGTGGTGTCTACATTAGTCTGTTAGAGACAGTGTCTACATAAACTTCCTGCTTGATCACTATTATCAAATGATGCCCAAAAACGAAAATATGAAAAAGACACTTTTCCAAAAAAAACGTATAACAGTGGAAACTCGTCACCACCATCTACATGTTTTGGTACGCATGTTAAACGAGTTGCTACTCAATCTTTATGAACACAAAAAGAAACACACTACTGTCTTTCATGGCCTGTGGTACTTTGATACAGAAAATAATGTGATCTGTAACTCTAAATATTCACTGTCTTCAAGGGTCCACCTAAATACAATTATCAACCACTAATTTGGAAGTCTGACTCGCAAGAAGAACAATACATAATACTTCTAAGATCGCCAAAAGAGGTAGGAACCACATCAGAAATTGAATTTTTATAAAAAAAATGTTCAATTTATTCGGAAACAACATGAACAGAGACAAAACATTTCACCATTGACACAAGATTAGAGTAAACAACATCGTCTTTTTAACTATTTAGTTAGAATTAAAATCATGTTCCCATTTTACTTTTAAGCCTGAACACCCTGAATCGCTGATTACAATCTCCCTCCATTTTAATCAACATAAATAAAACTAGATTAGATTCACAAATACCCATTCAACAGAGCACACGAGTGAGTGCATCATATTTCACACAACACCTTCAGCATAATGCAAGCCCCCAACCCCCCACAATCACTTACACCAATGCATCGCATGCATTACCTCCTACTGCGTTCTACTCACCACTTGTTCGCTCGATCACTTTTACCGACAACTGTGTCAGCATACTCAAATGGAACCGCCACCCCTCGATGTATTCATCATCCCGTACAATGATCAGACATTTCTTCGTCGTATCCCTGCCCAGAACAGCCTCCAGGAACACCGAAACCGTGACCACTTTACCCAGGCCACTCTCATCATTCAGAATACATGCTTCACCCTTTTCGAAGTGTTTGTATAGAAATCGAATACCGTCCAACTGCCAACCCTTAAGATATTGACACAGACGACCAGCAACCATGTGCTGTCCGCCACTGCTTAGCACGAAATTCTCCTTAAACTGATCAGATTTAAAGTGATATAACGATGGCATTTTGGCCAAGGAAAAAAAAGCGAACGAACAAAAAAATTAACGTAGCACAAAAACAATCGTCGTCCGTCTAGAGGTTGTTAAAGTTGATGTGATACAGGGTTAAGTATACCGTCAGCAGAATATAAAGTAGTTTTATATAGAAAAATACTATGAACATGGAGAATGACTCTAAATCCGACGATGACGGGGAGTCAAAGAGTTCTTGACCAACGCGAGTGTTTGTAAATATTGAAATAATAAAATTGAACATATTCACAATTCGCCAGGACTTCACAACGCAGCGCTTCGTGTGTCCATACCAAGCACTGACAGCATAATCTTGCTGAGACTTCCGATTGGAGAATTCTTCACTTTATCTGTGGTTGGGATAGTTGGCGCGCAGAAGATATGTGGAGTCAAAATTAAAAAAAAATATTTGTAATTGCAGTCAACAATGAGGCACACAATGAACCCGGTTCAACGAAACTGTCTACGCGAAGAAAATGTTGCCCTTTCTGACGTTTCACTATTGACAGTCGCTGACTGACGGCTCTGTAGAGTTTATACCAGTTTGTCTTTGTTTTGCGCGCGATGAAGGTTGTGTGTTGCCAGTCTGAAAAGTTTTAAGGAGGTGCAGCATTGTTTCATTAATCACTCATGATCATTTATTGAAGTTGAGTCATCACGGTCGTAGTTTGTCTAATTTGTGATAACCATGTTTATTCTTTACGTTTATTTACGAGTTGTCATCGTAATAAATAGATACGTAGATACGGAGAATAATGCTTGACCAATTGAAGTTATTATTTTCTGTTTTGATTCTGGACCAAACAATGCCCTCATGCGATAAACGTAATTGTTTCATCAGCATAAACTACAATCTGTTTCTGCTTATTAGTTTCTTATCAGGCAGTCAATCCAACCGTGCCTTCCAAAGTTGACAGTCGAGGACCAAGCTGTCTTACGTTCGCGACCACTCTCTGTACCGGAGGTTCTCTTCTCCTCGAACCAGGAGACACGAACCCGAAGATTCTTTTAGCTGCAACGTTTGTGTCGTGCGCGGTCGAGTTGGACGAGCCATTATAGTCTACGAATTCTTACCTTCCGTACCTTTGAGAGAGCCAAGGATCAGCTCTGCATTCTTGCTGGTTATTAACCATACAAATATGCACCACAACACCATGACGATCTTGCTTTAACTAATAAATATCAGCCTTCTTCGCAGCCCTTTCATTTCATTTTCTATTTTGGTTTTGTAAATGTCCGCATAAATACAAGCTCTTGGTCATTACAATTTATTTCCAGCTATTAACCATACAAATACGCAAAACAAACACAAAGCTAGAGCATTAACATTAGTCGCCGCCATTATAAACGAAAATGTGTATAACGAGTTTTGTTTATATAAACATCAGTCAAAGATCTTTTTCAATTTAATTCACAAGAAAAAGTTAAAAAAAATAAGAAACATAAAACCTAGTTAAATTTAACAAGTGAAGGGTCAAAGGGTTGTCCCTTAAACGGAGATCCTTCAGCATCCCATGCCTCACGCAGAAGTTCCACATTTCTCTGCTCGGTTTCTGTGGGTATTTGTGCCAGTTTCTGTTGCTGCTCCCAACGAAGTTTCTCAATAGCCGCCTGTGAGTCTGGTGGAAGTTCATCGACATACTTGGTGCAGTCGATTTTGCTCACATCAATTTCCGGCTCTGTATCAACAAAATGATCCCACCACGCTTCTTTCATTTTATCTACAAAAATAAACAATGGAAATGTGATCGGCGGCATACAACCAACTGCAGTTCGTTCTTTACCCAAAGTTATTTGTAGCTTCCCTTCCGAAATTGTCCAAAGCGCATCATTATGCTTACACTTGGCGCTTAGCTTTCCATCAAAAATAATCGTGTCGTAAGTCGATGTGACTTTGATATGATCAGCTTCTATGTGAGTGTTGAGATGTTTCGATGACTTCACCTCCACGGGAAGCCGAATGTGTACTTCAACTTCCGTGGAGGTTTGCGACCAGCAGTACGAATCGAAGCAGGCACCGTTTTGGTATTCATTTGATGCAAAGAATTCCTTTGTGGGTGCACTAGAGCAGTGTGACTTTTCAAATGGATGGTCTTCTTCCTGTCCTGTCAATTCAGATAGCGTTGCTGGTTCCCTGTGTTCTGTTGAGACCTCAATTTCCTCAATCGCTGGTGGTATATCTCCGCTATTGGCTGCAAAGCGGTACTTGGGATCAAACTTTTGCAAAACCTAGAGACAGAGACGCTGTGCAATGTATGGTTTGATATAAAATGCCCACGAGGCCCACCTTTAACACGATTTGCTCCTTCATGCCCGGTGGAAAACCAATTTTGTCGTTTTTATTTTTTTGCTCGTAGTAAAAATCGGTGCTGTGTTAGACGTATTTTACATTTAGCCCGTTTAACTGTGTAATTAGTTCCACTTACTTGCGGGAGAGGAAACCAAAAATAGCGTCCAGAAAACCAGCAATTGTCTTACGCTCTTGGAGAATTTCCATTAGCATTCCATCGAAACGTTGTATCTCCATATTTTTATATCAGAATTTTTTTCTGTCAGAAATTATTATTATTATCAGTAAATTATTTTGTATTATTTTTTTAATTAAAATGTAAATCACAGCCCACGAAATGTAAATTCCTTTTTGTTTACAGATTTAATAAGTCTAACTGACAGTCAGGCTGCCAACTTAAAGTTTGGGTGTAGCGTACTTGTTGATATAGCGAATTGTGCAGCATCTACTATAAAGCCATTCAAAATCGCCTGCTTAAATACATGTGAGCTTTTAATAAATAAATTTACGGAAGATCTCGGATCTTACAGGTTTGCTGAATGTGAGAGCAATGAAATTGTAGTTGGATTCTGTAAAAGTATGTTTTTAAGTAGTTTGAAGAAGTTTCCTTTAAGTGAGACACGAAAATTGATTTTTAATGAACGGCCCACGAAAGACGAGACATTAGTGGAAGACGGTAGATCTGAGAAACTTGATTGCAAATTTCTGTGGTAACAATTTTAATATTGTCTAAACTCAACTTCTTCGGGTATTTCTAGTGGCCACCGATTTATTTATTGATTACACTATTATCATATTCAAAAACTTAAACCTATTGTATTGACTACTGGGATAAAAATGTACATAGTAAAAGAACCGGTTCAACCTCCGTTCTTTCCAAGATCATGAAAAAGCTAATATATTTTTTTATTATTATTATTATGATTTATTTATCTAAAGCATTCAGACTCTTTCACTGGCTTTTGATATCGATGAATCTTTTCTTCTATGGATTAGAATTTTACATGCGTGCCGTTTGATCCGAGAGGTTTCGACGGATTCCAATCTGATATCTACCTCTGATCTCAACGCGAGCTGAGCTTGAATATTACATTATGATGGTGACTACATAAACGTTACTCTACGCTCTGTTCTATCTCCGACATTCTTTCTCATTTTTATAAATGATCTACTGTCTGCTACTTCTAATCCCAATTTATATTTCCTTTAATAAGACCTTTATCCCCCCAATCTCGAGTACAACGCTCATATGTGGTCTGGTGCATCTACGACCTCCTTGTACCTACTGGACAGAATACAAAAGCGAGCGATTAAACTGGTTAGGAGACAATGATATTGATATTGATATTGCGAAGTCGATAGACTCGCTTGAACACCGTCGAAATGCTTATTGTCTGTTTTTGTTTTATCGCTATTTCAACAGACAATGCTCGAGTGAGTTAACCAAGTACATTCCTCCCCTTCAAGCATTCGCCCGCAATACTCGGCTCGCTAAGAATGATCATCAGTATATCCTTAAGCCTGCCTTCATACAGTAAAGTTTAGAGAATTGTATCACGCAAATATGGTACGCTCTTTCCATCTCAATATTTCCCTCCTATTGTGACCCGTAGACATGAAAGACCAATGTGCACTGGTACCGCTCCATCACCCCGCTGTACCTTTGGCCCGTGCTCAGTCTAAACTGGGCTCTTAACGATAGCCTTGAACCTTTTAGCGCACGCCAATTATGAAAAAAATCACAAAAATAACTCTTACACCTCCTTTCTTCAATATTTATTTCTGAAAATAAGTTATATAGAAAAAACTGATTTCACTTTTGTTTAGTTATTTATAAGTTAGATACAAAAAAAAAAAACAGATTCAACTTTAGTTTGCACAGCTAAGCTCCTCCGATTGAGTCCCAACTTTAATCCAAATTAGTTCTTAGCTCCTGGGACTTCCGTTTAAGCTGGCACTTGTGATAGATGATATCATTGTGATCCGTAGACCAAGCCACATACATGTATGTCGTCAAGAGTACGGCTAAAACGAGCCGATCAATTGTCATCAAGTTCACAGCCCAAAGTATGATTGTCAGTCCGGTGAAAGAAGGATGACGTACATGCGAGTACAAGTGTCTCAATTCAAATGATTTATACGCTATTGGTGGAGCGTAGTCCTTTAAGTCATAATACGCCTAAAAGACTTACATCAAACATCGTCTACCTTAGCCGGCTGTTAAAATGAGCATACCTGTTTGATTCCGAGAATGTCTGGTAGATCCATAATGATGCTCCCGCCATAGATGACAGCCCATGCGAATCCATGGATTAACATGAAGGTCCACCAGAGAACATTGCTGCTTTTCACGTCCACTTGCCATAGAACAATTGATTGTGCAAAGCTCCAGTTTTGAATCATGTACTGCAACAAACAGAAATCAGCAAACTTATGCTCCAACAAATGTTTCGCAACAACTTACGTGTAAACATAGCGATGACGTCAAACTATAAATAGCACGCTCGGCTGTACCGAAGCCAATTTTTTGGATGATTTTTTTAATAAAACCCGACTTCATAAAACTATGTTGGAAAATGAAGGCTATTATGTAGAGTGTGTTGTTAACAATCGCTGGGAAAGCTGCAGAAATGCGAGAGCGGTTGTCCAGTAAATTAAACACCCAAACGTAGGCAGTCGGTATGCTTCTGGGCTGGGACAGAAACATCATCAGTTTTCCAACCACGTAAAATGAGTACACGAAAGTAATTAGTGATATGAAGAAGATGATTATTTGCTTTAATGAAGTCATTTTTTTTGCCGATTAAAGTCAGTAAGTAAGAGAATTTTGGTTCTTAATAACACTGTGTACGAGAAACATTTATTCAAGAATATCTGAGATGTCAGTTTATTTTGTTTATAAGTTCATTCCAATTCCAATTCGTTTTTGCCGCGATTGAAGGTTGCTGGTTTGGGATGTGTTCGAAAGGGTTTGGTAAATCAAATGTTTTGAATGTAAATGAAATAAAAGACAAAGTCGTTACAAACGATAAGAGCTAATATCGGTAACAATAGGTTAGGGCGTTATTTCACGGCACCGCCACCTAAGTACTCAAGTAATTAATATTCTATTATTTGATACTATTCTACTCTCTGAATTCGGCTATATTTCACAAGCAAAATTGGGCCTTAATTTGCTTTCTGGCCAGGTCCATGCCGCTGTACTGCCCGTATAGATTTGAATGATTGAATCTTCTTCTCCAGTTGCCATGCAAATCAGTTCGTAGATCATACAAAGAATCGTTCTCTCGAAACAACTAAACAGGTTTTCATCATTTTCTGATAGTGTCCAGCCCTCTATGCTACAAAGGAGGACTGGAACGATCGAGGTCTTGTACAATCTTAGTTTGATTGTCCGAGAGAGTGCGTTATTGCACGACGGGACTCTAGAGCGTTTTCCAAAATCTTCCGTAATGTGAAAATTTGGTCGATGATAAACTTTTCCGGCTTAAAACCACACTGATATGTTCCAGACAAACGGCCCTAGGGCTTCGCATAATACGGATAGAGGATAAGGAGACTACTATCTCTGTAGTTGGCGCATATTAAGTGGTCTTTTTTTAGGGTCAGGCATACAATGCTGAGGTTCTACACATCCGGCATGACTCATCCGTCTATATTGTTGAGATAAGCTGGATGCTTGCTCGCTATGCAGTAGCCTCCTACAGTCTGAGATACCTTGGCAGCTAAGCCACTATTTTTTTTTTCAAGGTGATCTTCATTCCCAAGGCCGGTAAGCCCAGTCACACGACGGCCAAGGACTTCAGACCAATAAGTCTGACCACATTCGTCCTAAAGACTTTTGAGAAGCTCTTAAATATCCACATAAGAAATTCGCTCCCTCGCGGGGCAATATCTGAGTCACAGCACGCCTATATGAAGGGCAGAAGCGTTGACACAGCTCTTCACAGCGTTGTCAGGGTAGCTCAGAAATCACTGCTCGACAAAGAATACACCTTAGCGGCTTTTCTGGATATTGAAGGAGCATTCAACAATGTGACGACCACGGCGGTAAAGACTGCGCTTGAAAACTCGGAAGTAGAACAACCCATTACCAACCTGTTGGTTAGTTTGTTAAACAGAAGAGTAATCAATGCAAAAATAGGCAACAGCAGCCTCAAGGTTATTGCCTCAAGAGGAACTCCACAGGGCGGAGTCATCTCCCCTCTTCTATGGCTGCTGGTTATAAATGAGGCTTTAGAGAGTATCGGACAACTGGGGACTAAGACCGTTGCGTACGCTGACGACGTAGTCATCCTAGCAACAGGTAAATTCCTAACAACAGTTGCAGACATTATGCAGAACTCCCTGGACAGCTTAGTTCGGTGGACCAAGAAATGCGGACTAGGTATTAACCCCCAAAAGACTGAACTTGTACTGTTCACGAATAAGAGGTTAATCCCACAATTTAGGATCCCAGCTACAGATGGCACGCCGCTTACACTAGCGGAGAGTGCAAGATATCTAGGGGTGATCCTAGACAGGAGACTCAACTGGTCAAAAAACGTTCAGGAGAGAATTAAAAAGGCTGCGAATGCGTTCTACACCTGCGCCAGGTTGTTCGGGAGGAAATGGGGACCAAACCCCAAAGTAATCCTATGGATGTACACGGCCATCGTTAGACCCATTCTAACTTACGGTAATATAGTCTGGTGGCAAGCTCTGGAAAAGGCTACACACTGTAAGGCTATGACGAAAATTCAGAGGTTGGCATGCATGGGTGCGACTGGTGCATTCCGTACAACTCCCACCGCGGGGCTCGAAACCATACTGCACCTGCTACCTCTAGACTTATTTGTGCTTGAGTCTGCCTCTGCATGTGCACTAAGGATCAATAGCATAGGCCATTGGAAATCCGGCACTACAGGACACTCGAGCATTTTGAGAAAGATGGCTGTCACAGGCATAAAGTGCGACTACACGTCGCCACTTACCGACTTTGACAGACCCTTTGTTTGCTCCTTCCCCTCAAGAGAGGAGTGGGAGGAGATGGCACCCATCAGCAATTCGACAGTTGCGGTTTATACCGACGGTTCGAAGATGTAGGAAGGAACAGGCGCGGGCATATACTCCGAAGCGTTGGACATGCGAAGATCAATCAGACTTCCGGATTGTAGCAGTGTCTTTCAGGCGGAGGTCCTGGCAGTCAGGGAATCGGCCAGAATGATATCAATGTTGGCGATACCACCGGCTGATATCACCATTTTTATTGACAGTCAGGCGGCCATAAAAGCGATTTCCGCTACGGAAATCAAGTCTAGGCTGGTCCTGAGCTGTCGCGAAGAGCTTAGGGCTCTTGGCTCGCAGCATAGGATTAATCTCTGCTGGGTCCCTGGTCATAGGAACATACCTGGCAATGAGGAAGCTGATAGGCTTACGAGGGAAGGATCCAAACTAGGGCTGGAACAGGCGATAGTAGGGATCGATCCACCGATCTGCCTCCTTAAGAAGCGGATTGGGGATAAGATAATTAGATTAGCGAACGACAGATGGAAAGCGCTATCTACATGTGAAACAACGAGGACTATGTGGCCAGAATATGACTACGCCAAAACGAAAGTGCTGCTCTTGCATGACAAAAGGTCTCTCGCAGGAGCGGTGGGTGTAATCACGGGTCACAATAGTCTCAAAGACCACTTATTTAAGATAGGACTACTCGGTGACAATATCTGCAGGGGCTGTGCTGATGAGGAGGAGCGGGAAGATACTCAACACTTCCTCTGTCACTGCCCCAGCCTTTGTCACCTGAGGCACAGAACATTAGGAAGTTACTTCTTCCAAGACCTTAATGAGATAAACTCTTTACCTCTAAAGAATCTTTTCAGGTATTTGAACCGGACCAAATGGACCGAGGATGCACTGGGATAGGACACCGCGAGTGAGGAGGGGAACACCTTACCACCCCCAATGGGTAACACAAGGGGTCCACAAGGACCTAAGTGAGGCGGTATATCCGCCGGCCCACCAACCTAACCTAACCTAAGCCACTATTTTCGAAAATAAAGTGGGGCTCAAGGATTTCTTGGCAGCATTTTGGCTACTTCTTACCTTTTTCTTCTTGCTTCCACTTCTTACAGAGGTACAACTTTTTGATCCGCCTGACACTCTCTTTTAAGCGATACCCGCACCAATAAGTAGAAAACATAAACTAATATTTCTAATCTTCTATTAGTACCTCGTAGATTTAACTTATGTGCCCCATCAAAACAACAAGCAACAAAATGTTGCAATAAAGAAATAAATCTTATTCACACTAGTTTTACTCGGGGCTTTCCAGTTATTATGGAGGTGTCGTCCTAGGAGAGTTACGATGTGGTCCTATAATAATAACAATAATTAGTAGGGGTTATAGCCCGTTGAAGGCCAGAGCCTTACTTTTTCGATAGCGACTTATAGAACCTATTAATTAAAGCACTGCCACCTTTTCTAGTGGATTGTACCAAAGCATGCGGAATCTTCATAGATACCAGCATGCACAATTTTCGGATTGTGTACTCTCTAGCCAGACCTCTGCACTTATCAATCACTTTTCCTGAGTTACTGCCCTAGTTAGTAGCTATGCCCTGGTAGCGCTGGCCTCTTTTTGGGCTCTTTTCTGCACTGTTGGAAAAAAACACGAGCAGTTCTCCACTGCTTGGCAGGCTTATTTTGTCTTCTGTGGAACATCTACAGTTGAATAATGCATTTTCCACATCCTCTGGTTGGTCCTACCGGCCGGACCAAGTTATAGTGTCGAAATCTATGGAGATATTTCCGATAACCACCTGGACTAAACAGAAGCTGAGTTGGAAGGTGCATTCCACCTTGAGGATGCATTCCACCTAGCTTGTCATTGTGTCAGTGATGCATCTCTTTTCTCTGTTTTCTCTCTTTTGACATCGTGTGCATTAAGGGGCAGACTGAAGTGTCCCTTCTCACTGTAATGCGCGAGGATGACTATTTGGTGACCATGTAGGCCGTTGGAGATAAGCCAGAAGTCGCTATCGATCGCTGATCGTGTTATCGGTATGTTGTGTAGCGGTCAATACCGCGTGTTTTTCTCATGTGCATTTTTTTGATGTTGATGCTGAGTGATCAAAATAGAAGCGTTTCTGCGATAGAAGCGATTAGACCATTTACAAAATAAAATTGCTTAAACAATATAAAATCGCATTTTTATTTTTTTGCTTTTCGCTCGGCGACAACAACTACTGGAAGCAAAGTCCCTCTTTTAAAACTCTGATAACTAAGAAATTAACCGATCATTTGGTCCTCGGTAATCTTTTTGTTTCTTTACTTGTGTCCCTATCTGAACACATCTACATTTCCAGTGTTACCTTTGACCATAAAATTAGTTTTCTGAGCTTCTCTCATAAAAAGAAAACACTTAGTTGTACATATTTGTATGTATAGTATATATTACACTTAAATGCTTGTCTAATAAACTCTTAAAAATATACAAACAGTTTTATTTTACAATACACATTATAATTATTACAGTTAAGTTATGTAAAATATATTAAAATGTGATATTTAATTATCTAACTTACGTCACATGAAAAAAAAATCAAAAGTTACGGTGATCAACAACAGTCCTTATCAAAAGGATTGGAGAGAATTACAACATTCATATGAAAAAAGTGTAGTCTTATCGAATGAGAAATAGCTGAATAGCTAAATGCCAGGAAAAGAACACTGGTAGCTCATAAGTTATTCATTTAATGAGTTTAAGATTACCGCACTGAATTTGTGTGTGTTTTTGTGCTTAAAATTCAATCACAGTTTGTCGAGAAAATTAAATTTTTCTTAACACAAATTCGTTCAGTTGACTAATTAAGGAAATTTTATGCTTTTTGTTTTAAGTAGAAACACGTAATAGTTCTGGCTTCCGCCGCAGTAAGGAAAAGAAAAAATGTGAGAAAACTTACAAACTTGCACAACCTAAGTTTGTAACATGGAGATTATTTTCGATGTTAAACTTCGGTTGCTTCGGTGTTTGGGTTCTGTCTTCTTTCCTGTGATGAGTTTTAAATGCAATCTTATCTTTGAGTAGCATCCCTTCTCTTTAGCACATCGAAAATCACTTCAGAGGCATTCTGATCATCATGATCATGTGACTCATCAGAGTCGGAATTCTCAAGAAGTGGAATGCTTTGGCCAGACTGTTTGTGGAATGTTAAAGAATGTGTTGGATTGTCACGAATGTGTTCGTTGGCTTCTTCTTCAAAGTTAATTTCGTCGGCTTTTGGCAGCGTTAGCATGGCGTACTTGTGTATCACGTGACAACATATACCACCAAGGCATACGATCAGACCAAGCACATTCATCAACGACAACTGATCTCCGTTTAATTCAACTGCAAGTGCCAATTGACAAATGTCCTGAAAAAAAAAAAATAAATAAAAGAAAGCAGCTTACATACAAATAATTTATTTTATTCGGTTCTAAGGTTTTTTTGCAACTTGAGTATTGATAAAAACCTGTTCGAAATAAAAGGAGAGTCCATTGGCTTGGTGAAAAGAACATGGAAGCTAATAAACTAACCTTAAGTCAATAGCGAAGAGCAGTCTACAATTGGCCGGAAACAGGTGCTCAGATTTCCACACCTGTTTACTATACAAGCTTTGGCAAATTGCGATTAGGAGAAATGCGAAACAAATTATAGCATTATGCGACAGTTGATGATCCCCAGGTCATGGTATGGCCACAGACAAAAGAGGATTACGCCATATTCTGCTCCAAAATGCAACACCTGCAATAGTCAGTATGAATCAACCACATTTTGGAACTCAGGTACTGCAATGCAATTTGACAGCCATCAATCTATTATTTACTGAAACGTTCTACTCATAAGAATATCACCTTTGTCTACAATTTTATTTTGTAAACAGAGCCAGAGCCTGCCAGGGCCTGGCAGCGCTGCTAGCGCTGTATTTTTATTTAAATTAGTCTGTAATTTCAATTATATGGTAATTAATTATAAAAATAATAATAATACTTGTTTAGTGCGATTGTTATACCTTGCAGGCGCTTTTTGTGGCCATGCCACCGGAATTTTTGGGTTGCCTCAGTTGTCTAAGCTGTCGTATCAATCGCGATATCTAGTTGTTCCATGTCGACAGCTAATCTTATGTAAGTGAAATCACTAATACATATTTCCATTAAAACTTTATTGTAATTGTTTATGCAGAGATGTAAAAGATTTAAATCTTTTGACTTTAGAAATCAATTGACTTCATACCTGTGATTTTTCAATTTATAAATTGACTTTTTTTAAGTCTTGATTGGAGCAGTTTTTACGGCCAATCTATTAATTGCAAATCAAATGAATGTAAGTCTTTAGATTAACGTCTTTGACACTTCAAGATTTTTCGATGAAGTCATCTTCGTAACTTTTCTCTGAAACACGTCGCAAACAAACACGTCAGTTTGCTAAGAGGGTTTCTTTAGTTTTGATCGATATTGCACGTATAAACTACGGTAGCAAGTAATCTAGACAAACTCCTTAGGAGCTGCAGGCAGCTTTAATTCAGATTTTTATGGCAACATTAAAATTGTTAGTCAACACAATTTAATTGTGGGCGCAGTGGCTTAGTCAGTTAGTGCGTCGAACTGTTAAGCGAGAGTACCCGGGTTCGAATCCAGCTCGGAGAAAAAAACACCCTAAACATTTTTCACGGCCGCACCTGCAGCGAACGATTGACAATCCTCCTGGAATACTTCTGTCACGGAAAGCATTCGCAATTCGCCGTTCGGAACCGGCAATAAACTGTAGGTCCCCTCCACATGTGTTAAAATTATAACGCTCACAACACAGTGTAGGCGGGAAAAGATAGGCTCTTGCCCTTCGTGGGCTGTTACGCCACTAATGATGATGACAATTTAATGGAAGCACCTCGGCACTTGTAACTAATTTAGCTGCCAACCCCGGTTCTTGTTTGGCGTTAATTTAATGTTTTATGATGTCTGGCAATGTCTGTTATATTAGTGGAAAAGATCCTTATGAATGTGAACTAAAACTAAACTGTGATATAGAGAATCGATTTAAATGGCTGTGTATGAATAGGCTAATGTTAAATGTTCAAAAAACTAAATCTATGTTTATTGGTAGTAACAATGTTCATATAGTTGTAAGAATTAATGATGAGCGTGTTCTTTTTATTCTTTAAATAAAAAGACTCTGAGACTTGTTGACTCTGTTGAACAAATAAAATACTTAGGAGTGCTTTTAGATAATAAATTATGTTTTAATGCACACGCAGACTACATATGTATGTCAAAAAATATCAAAAAAAATATACATTTAATGTAGAATAAGGAAAAAAGTATCAAAAAAATGTGCAATATGTATTTATAACACGATTATTTTGCCCCATTTCTACTATTGTTCTTCAATTTTATATTTGTGTAATTCCCAAAAAATTAGCAATATGCAAGTCCTTTAAAATAGGGCGATGAGTTGTATTGTAAAATGTAATAGTAAAAAAATGTAATTTTATTGACATGTTAGAACAGATAAAATGGATGAAAGTTTTACAGAGAATTAAAATGAACGCATTAATATTTATCTTTAAATTGAAAAATGAATTGTACCCAAATTATCGAATACGAAATCTCCAATCTGGTGGAAATTATTATAACGTAAGGAATGTAGGGGATTTCCGATTACCATTATATAAGCGAGCAGGCTCGCAGAACAATGTTTTATATAAAGGAGTCAAATTAAATAATAGCTTGGATGCCAATATTAAAATGGAAAATAATGTTAATGTTAAAACTGAACTTGTAAAAAGTTATACAATAACTAATAAAATTTACTATACTATACTATAAAAACTTAAGAAAATCAAGTACTATTCAATGGAAATGCTAAATTGGAATATGTCAGTTCGACTAAAATATAAAATATTAAGACATGGGGTCGTATAAGCAGAGAAAAGTAATCCATCATACAGCCCCTTTACCCTCTAAGTTTAGACAAACACAACTGGCTAAGAACCTACTTAGGATACGGTTCGTAATCGATTGCGACACTCATAAAAAGGAATGGTAGAATCCCTTTGGAAAAAACGCTAGCACCTGATGAATACAACCTACTCTTTACACCTACCTCACTTCTGAGTAACGCACATAGTGTCTGTTGCCACCAATAAACAAGTGTTCGTCCGACGAGTAAGTCAACCTCTCAACTCTTCCCTTTTAATGAGTAATTAAGTCCAGGCCCCACTCACCAAATCGCTACTTGCTCGATCAATCACTCAAATTTTTGCACAGAATCGAATTACCAGCCACGAACAAAAGTGCCGATATAGACACACACAAGTGGCGGGCTTATCTGTCCGATGTTTTACTTATCACAAAGTGACTAACGCAGCACAGGCCAACACTCTCGCCGTAAGCAATAATTAAATTGCTTATTTTTGTTTTGTTTACACGAATTCACGTTTATCAGATTCCACCGTCTTATCACTTTTGAAAAAATAACTCACCTTAAATATGCCCGCTATTGACAAAGTCAGACTCGACGTTTTTGACAACACCAAAAATTCGCTCAACTCCATAAAGAAGGCCAAGACAGCACCCACGCTTATCTTCAAGATCACCATCATGATGTCGCTTGATGAATATGTCGGCAGCAGATCCAGTACGCCAAGTAAACGTTCGCCTGTGAATTGCGCAAATGATGAAGTCAGTGACACCGCATCCGTGGGTTTTTTTTTATTTACCTTCAAAGCCAATCGTGAACGGCAGTATGGACAAGATCATCCAGGGCTGCATGTGAAAAATCATGTCGACGGGATTGTGTAGTCCCAGCTTCGACTTTTGCATTACGAACTGCGCAAATGTCCACCGAATTCCGCTGCTCAGCGAGGCGACCAGGAGAAATGTGAATCCAAGAGCATCGAACTGCGTCGACTTGTAGGTGAACATAAAAAGTCCGGTGGCAATCATTACGACTATTCCCATGAGGGCCCAGCTCTGAAATCAAAACCTCGTGATATTGTTTTCTCCGAACGTCAGGCATCAGCTACAAACCTTTTTTTCAAGCCCAAGCAAAATGGCAAAGATTAGAATGAAAATAATGGTTGAGGATTTAGTCATCGTGTATAAAGAAATCTTGACCAGCTCTAGTCCCCAGCTGGAAAATCCAATATCGATCCCGCTCGCGATGCCAGTCGGTGCCATTTTCCGCACAGACGTCTTCCAGTCGAGCTGCACACGCGTTTTTCCATTAGCTAGCCTCAGGGCACTCCGCACACACGCAGACATTATGAATTTTACCACTAAGTGGTAGGCGACTATTGTGAGTGGAAATTTCAAATTCTACAACCAGAAGAACCAGATTGAAACAAATGCAACCAAATAATTCACAATCTACGTCACCTTTATCAGCCAGCCTTGGTAAAAAGTCAAACATATGGACAGCGAGAGGTAGAGGAGAATCATGGCAAGTGTCCCGACAGCCAACTGCATTAATTTCGAGCGGGCTGGATTGTGTGCGGTTGCTTCCAGTTTGTGTCCGCTGTCCAACTCAATTTCTTCGTCATTTTGGAAGTGTTCGTTTTTGTGATTTGTACTCAAGCGTTCGTAGCGGGATGTCGACATAGTCCTACGACGAAATAAACGAACACATTCAATGCAACAGTTTAGGTCTACAGAATGTTTGAACTTACTTTACGGTAGTGCGGTGGTTGCGTGGGGGCGCTGGAAAAATTTGCTTTCCTTTCGTGGTATTTAAATTCAGTCTTCAGGAGGAATTTATTGGCTAAGTTATTTGGACCACACTGTTCGGATCTCCATATGGGTGTGCTTGAATATGCAGCAGGAATATTTGATGAATTGTAGATGAAAGCAATATTGTTGGCAAAACGATTTGTGGTTTTATGTGTTTTTTTTCTTTCTTTCTACAAAATGTTGTGTATAGACCTGCGCCTGCGAGGTTATTCGGAAAATATTTGTTTTGCTTCCCACTGCAGCTGACGTTGACATTTTTCCACACAATAATGACATTTGACATAGGACTGTGAGGAGTGTGTTCGTGATGTCGCAAGCCGGCTAGTATCAGAGAATCAATTCAGGTTGATTCGTTAATTTGAGGTAGTGAATGGCATGTAATGTTTTGAAACACTCTTTTAGATACAGATCGTTTTATGCTTCGTCTTCGACTGTAATTTGAAGGGATGGAAATTTTGAGTTTGTTTCAAAACTCCAGGAGATTTTTCGTGGATGATGAGTAAAAATTTGTTGGCTTCTTGATCCATTTATTAAACATACTACTCAACTTTTAATGAAATTTCTAGTAGAAACGGAATTTAGAGACTAATGCATAGTAAGCGTGGGAACTAAATGCTGTTGCATGCATTTAGGCGCCTGAGTTCCCAAAATCGCGAAATTGATTTACTCTTGCTTCCAATTGTTTAACTCATTGTTTTATTATTATATATATTCTACTCCCATATTTGTTTATTACATATTTACTTCCCCATCAACTATGTAATTTGTTATAAAGCTATATCTGCAAATTTTTAATGTACTTTCGCCACTTGCCACTTTGGTAACAGATTGTACAAAACTATTTCTTAGACAAATGAATTCTTTCTTTTTATATTTGTATCTAAAAAATAAGTGATGTATATCCTTTTGTCTTGAAATAAAGAAAATAAATATAAATATAAATAAGTTATAAGTACAGCATCACCATATGGAAGGCAATTTGAACATTCAACGACGATCTACAAAAAGGATATTTATTTATTTTATCAGCAGATTATGCTAAAAAATTATGAAAGAAAAATCGAAAAAAAGCGAAAGAAAATGACAAAAGTTACATTTGCACAAATTCTCACACACAATTTAAATCGTTTTAAAATGTGGATAGTGGGTCTTGCTTGAAGGTAGTATATGGGATCTGTATTAGTTGGTCTGGTTTTTGAAGAAACGTTGCAACTACTTCCTGAATCGAGGCATGTTATTAGCTCTCTAACAGATTTCATTAAAAATGTACACCTAATTTAAATGGCATACAGTTTTTCATTATTCACCTACGCTGTGCCAAATTTACCTTTTGATTATAAATTTAATTTAATTAATTTCTAATTCAGCAGATTATTTCGGGTATTAAACAACTATGTTCCATCCAAATAAAATAAAATTGAGCTAGTTACAACGGTATAGTGTTCAATCATGCACACTCGTATCCTCTGACTCTTTAAATTGACCCTAAACGATGAGCACATTTCGCGAACATTAATTTTGTGTTGATTCTCGTAGTGCTAACGTCGGAGAACGTACGTGGTTGCTCTTATGGTTGTTTACCTATAGAAGAAAGAGAGAAAGAGCAGATGATATTCGCAGCAAAAATTAAGATTTGCTCGTGAACATCGAAACCAACGAACATGAGAGCGAACATGTTAGTCGTGCGTGGTACCTTTAGTCGCACCGCGCACACAACCGCGGGCCTCTGTATAAACAACTGCACTGCTTATTCATTGTGTTGCTGGTTGAGCTCCAAAAGAATTTGCTTTTAATCTGAAAATAGTTAGGTACCTACTTATCTCAGATGCTTTCTTGCTTCATTTAATGGCTGTATTGGAAGTTTACTTTAAACAGAGTAACATGCAGACGTCTAGCAGTGTCGTAAGCATTACAATGAAAAAAATGCTTTTTAACCAGAAATATTAATCCGAATAACTCGAATTTCCCAAAACTCACTCTAACTCGAGCTATTAGGTATACAACTTTGCTTGGTAAATATACATATGTCATACAATAAGCTTAGGTATTTGTAAACACAACGCCATCGAAATATTAGTCGATTTGTGTCTGCATCATAAAGTTGTTCTCGATTAAATATCTCAGCTTACGAGCCAAATTGCGAGTCATTTGAGGAAGGCTTTAGTTTTATGCTTTAATATGAAGAAGTCTATGGCTGAGGCTCATCGAATGCTTTCAAATATCTGTTGTTAGGCCGCTATTAGTGAAAGCATGCCGAGAGTGGTTTCAACGCTACAAGAACAGTGATTTTGACGTCGAAGACAGGCATGGCAGTGGAAGAGAGAAGGTTTTCGAAGGTGTAGAATTGGAGGCATTATTTGATCAAGATGCGTGTCAAATGTAATTGAATCAAACGCAAAACGAATAAAAATCTGCTAGATACATAGAATGTCTGTTTCTGAATGTCTCGCTTGCTTAATTCTGGATAAATCGCAAAACTATAGCCTACAGCTCCTTGCCATAAGCATCTGGTTTTTAAGTTCTTGTCAAACTTTTTAGATCACAGTTCACAGACGGTTGACCTATGCAATGACCCGAATATTGTTGCAGCCCACGATTGCAGCCTGTAAACAAAGGCACTAGCACGTAGTTTTTCAGATTTTTGAATTGCTACTAACAAAATGGTTTTGAATTGTTTTTTGAGGTTGCAAATGTTAAAAGAAAAAATAAAAGAAAAAGTCAGTCCAGTTCCACATTTATTTTTATTCATGCAAAACTTTTTTTCTGTTGACAATCGTCAAGCTTTTTCCACCCCAGCACTGAATTAAAATGCACAATGAAATATTTATCGAGGTTTCAATATTATAAGACTAGCAATCCTGCAAGTAATTTAAACATAATTTACAAGCGCTGCATAGCAGTATTTGCACTAAAACCTGGTCGATACAAATAACGGTCAATGCTAGCTGAATAACGGTTCTATAATAAAACACCACATACCATGTCTTTCGTTTGAACCAACCGGCACACAAGTAGTCGAAATTCGGAAGACGCATTATATGCTCTGATTTTTATTCTTTCGATAAATAACACATGCTTAACCGTAATTATTATAATTAAAATTAATTTGAGTTATGCATACTATTTTTTCCCTTTACTGAAAATAAGTACAAAAATACTTTTTTTTTTCTAAAAGTATTCAAACAAGTTTTTGTGCATGTACCTGGCGCTTCCGAAAGTCAACTTTTGGCTTTAAATAAAATTGAGGCCTGTCTGAAGTTTTCCGTTATTTTGTTTACTAAACTCAATTCCACTAGATCTTATATTTTACAATATTTGCAACAAACACCGTTTTATATTAAGGCTCGACTGATAAGTTTTTGGCCATAACTAATCTAATAACAAATGTGACCATAACGAATAAACTAAAGAACAAATAAAATGGAGTAATGAGGAAAACGATGAAAATGATGAGATAAACTTGGGCGTTTGATTTATTTTAGCTTAAGTTTTTTTTTTTTACTTTTCTATTAAACAATAAGAAAATTACTCTGATTAGTATTACACGATCCATATCTAAATGAAAAGCTAACAAAATAATTTTTGCCAGGTTTTTAGTGTAAATATTTCTATTTGCGCTGCTAAATTGAGCATATTTGGCCAGTGTCGAATTTTTTTTTTTAAATTATCAACACTAGCTGCTCGCAAGAGGTTGGGCATTGAATATGGTTAACCTTAAACGTTTAGTAACGATGAACTAACGTTAATAATTTAATAGAAACCAATATATATATATATATGGGGCGGCGTAACAGCCCGTTGAGAGCCAGAGCCTAGCTTTTTCGCGCCTCCACTGTGTTGTGAGCGTTATAATTTTAACACATGTGGAGGGGTCCTACTGTTTAATGCCGGTTCCGAACGGCGAATTGCGAAAGCTTTTCATGACAGAAGTACTCCAGGAAGGTTGTCAGTCGTTCGCTGGAGGTGGGGCCGTGAAAAATGTTTGTGGTGTTATTTTTTTTCCCCGAGCTGGATTCGAACCCGGGTGCTCTCGCTCAACAGTCCGACGCACTAACCGATCGAGCGAACGGCGCCCCCAAATAGCCCCCAATAGAAACCAATACAACAACTAATAATATATTCATTTAGTTCTAGACATCCGTCTCTCTCAAACGATTTCTATAGTGGCAGCTTTGGTGAACACTAAAATTTACATTTATCAAGACACCGCTCAAAATTGGGGTGTAAAATTACAATAAAATCAAAGATGGAGTTAATCAGACAATCAGTGTAGGTGAACTATGTAGCTGGGGACTTGAAAGTTAAACTAGACAGGTGAAAGTGATGAGGACTTAACTTTAGTAAAACATTATTACGAGATTTGGTGGTCTAGTTGGTTTAAGGAGAAATCCTATTACAAATATAGGTTCTTATGTATTAAACATCGACCTGTTTAAGGGTTACACCTTCTCAAAACCTCTATTTTTTACGATTAAGCTAGTCTGCTCTAATTTTGAAAACATCTGAATGTGAAAGGAAACACGTCCAAAGTGTAATTGCAACCTAAGTGCAATCGCAACGGTATTGTTTCAAAGCCCAGATCCTGATCTTCAAAAAATTGTTATCTTGCCTATACCACCAATGGGTACACAGCCTCAGTTTTTATGTTTGCAAATGCATTTGTACGGTAAACTAAATAAAAACACAAATTTCCGTATCCTTTCTGTCAATTCACCCGCAACCATCCAACCGCCATCAACTTCGTCCAGATCCTGCGCACAAGCTTCCAAAGTGTCATTGTCCAAAGTACACACACTGCACAAATTCCATAAACGCAAAACGTAAAGAGACGAGAGAGAGAAAAGTTTCGCCCGAGCGAAACGTCGCTGTTTTTTCGCAGTGTGTGACATTTTAAAGCCCACAAAAGAAAAGAGGTATATGTATAAATACCCAGAGTTAAGCTAGAATAAAAAAATTATTCGATAATTTCTTCTAATCTCCACCCCTTTGTTTGTGAAAAAAAGTTTACATACATAAATCCTGCCAGAAGCGAAACCCAAACCCACTCGTGCACTCGCGAACGAACCCGAGTATAAATGATTTAAAACAAAAATTCCGTGACTATAGAAACCAGAGAATCCCAAGGATATACAATGTCTTCAAATAGTGAGCAGGTAAGTGTTTTCTTCGTCCGTTGACGTGTGGCTCCCGAGAAGAATCTCTTCGTCACGAAAATCCCAAGACTGTCTTCTGTGCTTTCTGCGACAAAAAAGGACCTTCAAACAAAGGAAACAACGAATACGGATATCCAAGAGTGAAGAAAAGATGGCCACTTCTTCTGCACGTCCCCCCGTCTTGCCCCATTCTCAAGGCAGGTTGACCCTAGGGCATCATGCACCCTTTGTGTGATGCGGAGATGAAGTAAGAGCTGCCATTGAACCTCCTTTTTTTTGCTGTCGACATTTTCAAAGCATTGACTTGTATTAATAAACACGAAACTTGTCACAACGGCGCCCGGTGGTGAAGAACTCTGAGCCCTTTAATCCTTTTTGGTGCCGTCATTTGACGTCAGTCTCTTTAGAAAGTAAGAGTTCTAACTACGCGCCTACAAACCAACCATCCAACCTGTCTTCTCATTCGCCTCATGCGAAGCAGAAAAAGGGTGCAAAAAAATGGAAAACTTTTTTTTTGTTGGAAAAAAACAACAACACTACTGTGTTTCCCTTTCGTTCGAGGAACGAGTGCAATCGACAAGGTGTTAGTATTCTTTGTTAAGGCATTTGAAATGCTAATCAAGTGCTTTTGTACTTGGCGTCCATGGAAAATGTAAATTTTCGTTGCAAAGCACCTCAGAGGCCCAAGTGGGCTCTTGAACTATCCTGAAGTGGTGGCACAAGTGGGGCTGTGTTTATTTTTGAGAAATTCTTTTAGGTTCCTTGTTGTTTTTGCTTTGTTTTTGGTTTGCTGTATTTTTTATGGGCATCAAACTATTTGCTTGTAAATGGTTAACGTCATGCCGTTTTGGAAAATAGGTTAATGGGGAGAGGATTTGTGGGGCGCTTAAAGTGGACAGCTGCGATAGGGTTTATGACACGTTAGTTTAGTTTACGATACGGCACTTGATCGGCTTAAGCGACAGACGTGACCTTGGGTTTGAGTTGAGATCGATCTAAAATGGACATAATAATAAAGGTGGTTTTGTAATGAAAAGGTGTGGAGATGAAAGTGTTTTTGCGTGTTCGACCTTCGAGGCTTTAAAGTTGATGATATGTACTTACTTGGGGGCCATGAAGTGAGACAATACTTAGGTAAAAGGATTTCCATTTTCCTCTTCAACAGTGAAACAGTTGCCACCGACGCTCGTTTTAATCGAGTGGTGCTGTTCCAGAAAATGGTGTTGCTTAAAATATAAATTTCGTGATCTTACGGTAAAAACTATTAAGCCATGCGTCTTTATCGAAAATATTAAATTATTTTCTGATGAGCTCTGAACAGTGTTAATAATAGCATATAAAACATATGATAAAAAAAACAGTTCACGTATAATTTTGCCCGCATAAAGGCACAACCCGTTTAATATCACAATATTTCGTTGCACGGAGAAGGACGGAAAAAAGTGAATTGCAACTTTCTGGTTGGCGTTAACACGGGGCTCACTGGGCTGGCAAGCTTGGTCTGACCTGAAAGGACACCTGTAGAAACTGCAGGGTTTCTTTGACTAGCAAAAAACTCGAGCATGTGCTATACACGTTCCCTGCGGTAGCAAACACCAGATTCAGTACACTGGGAAACTATTTCATCAAGTCGTTGAACATAAATCAACTAGACTCAAATTAATTTAGTAAATGAACATATTCAGTAAGTTTCGCATTTGCATCCAAAGCCTTCTGTCTGAACCAGGTGTACCGGGATGTTAAATCCTTGCCGCTACCTCCGTTTTCGCCAGCCGTGTCGACAGTACGTCATATTGAATTGAATGTTGTGCCCGCATGTTTTTCCTATCCTTTAGCTTACCATAAACCTTTACTGTTTAGACACCCTTCTAAGATGATATAATCAGACCGGTCAAAACATTGCTTTCGCAGTTGCTCATTATAACCCCCTTCGTTTGATGGTTAATGCGTTACCGGCAATAAACTGTAGTGCCGGTAGTTGTCATGTTTCAAATTACATAGCGCACACTCAGTGAAGACGCGAAAAACTAGGCTCTGGCGCACCGTGGGCTGTTATACCATAAATTATTACTGTTATAACCAGGTTCAAATCCAGTCCGAGAAAACACCACAAACAATATTTTTGTCCACTTTGAGCCTGCCTCCCTCCTCTAGCTGGGCTATTGAACGAGCATATCTAGGCTCGTACCCGGCCCGGTAAAACACCAAAACAGAACTTTTGTAGGTCCACCTTTGGCGAACGACTGACAATCTTATTGAAGTGATTTTTTTATGAACAAGTTTTCGCAATTTATCGTTTGGAACCGACACGCAGCTGTCAAAATCATATCGCTCAGAGTAGTTGTTTGAAAACGCCCTGTACCTCGGATTGTTACGGCCCCCCTAAGAAAATTTTGCATTAATTTGTTTGATAATTGCTGATATAACTTAGCTACTCGTGGATTAATGCTGTGAATAGCTAAGCTCGTTTGATAGTGATACCACAGAATGGACCCAATTTTAACGCTGTGACTGAATCCGCGGTGTGTTATTTCAAAAATGTATAATGGTTCTCAGTATGCAACATTATACTGCTCAAACTTCAGCCACAACTTTACTAGAGGACTAATGACTCCGTCCCACAGTGTACACTGTTATATAAGGTGAGGTTATTTGGTGCCGGCTAATCGCCAATCACATAGACCTGTAGGTCCATAGTGTATTACATCAATTTAGAGTTTCTATAATAATTTGAACACCCATTTACCCCTGGGTCAGAGAGAAGGACTTGAATGCGATTCACCCAACGAGTTGAGAAAGTGGTTGCCTAACGTTTTGAATTTGGTTTTGCCTAGCGCTGGGCACATCAATTTTGGCCCATGAAAATCGGTCATTCATCTGAAGTGCTAGCTGAACGGTTTGATAATGTTGTCGAAGAACCACCGATCTATGACGCCGAAGACGCAAAATTCGTAACAAATAATTACTCCTTGTTTATGCATTATCAGCTGTTGTTCATAGTGTGTATCTGTAAACATAATTGAACTGTCTTGGTGAAAAAATTTGCTGGTAGAGATACCAGAAAAAGCCACTATTTGGGGATGTTTTTAGCGTTTCGTTCCAAGGGAATAACGAAATCTTTATAGAAACTTTTCGGTATCCATCTGTCGGTCTGTCCGATTCACAGAAGCGCTTACAACTTGGGTCGTTGTTAGTTAAGGGATGAAATTTGGACTAAAGGTGTACATAGGCAACCCAAAAATAAATAATGTATTATTTTCGGATTTAGTCGCAGATTAAAGGAAACCTTAGTTATAATTATAAAAACATCAGTAACTAGGTAACCACTTAAAATTAAGGATAAAATTAAGGACAAAATTCAATTAGAAGATGTGCTTCACTTGCACAAAGAACGTTCCGAAAAAAAAGTTTAAGAAAATTGCATACCAGCGAAAAAGTTGATTATACTAAAATCGAAAAACAAATCTACTGTTATATCTTCTTGATATGGGTATCGTTGGAAAGAGGATAGCATTTATTTTGTCCTCAAATTACATGACTTGGCAAAGCTATTTGGTCATAACTTTTTTTGTAAGAGGTTAATATTCTTAATTTTCCTTAATGATGAATATGATTATATTTGGGTAAGGTTATTCTTGCTGAGGAGCACGGAGCGCCTCGGCGTGATGTATTGTGCGATTTTTTTTTCAAAATTGGTTCAGTCTTTCAAACTCTCCAAAGCTCAGTCAGCGAATAAACGACGTTGTTTGTTTACACTGACTTCAAGTTTTTGAAGTAGAGATATTTAGAGATGGCAAGTCCAAGTACTTACGCGAAATTCGGCGAGCTGTAGTCTCGTGTTCTCTACCAACACTCCTTCTTTTACCCTTCTGAATAATCCCTTACTTGTAATTTCAACTTGAAGAACTATTAAGTAACATTTAACATTGTGTGCAAATGAAGTTCTTGAAGCTCAATGTGCTCCGATGTCTTCAAATTTCATCCAATCTCAATCTACAGTCCCATTAGCAGGATTATACTTTATTTAATGTATTTAACTAGTAAGCTAGTTTATTTTAAGATTTTGTGCAACTGAAATTAAAGGAGCTTCAATCAAAACTCTTCTTGAAAAAAAACGGACATCGTGTGATTGATATACAGCAAAGAAAATGACAGTTTAAATTTACCTGAAAAGCTGTTCTCTCTCTTTTAGTTGGATTATTCTGCAAATAATGATAGCCATGATAATTAAAGAAGAAGGGGCTGTTGAAAACTTTTAAAATTTTGTAGACAGAACTCTTTTGGAAAATTATTTTTATTAGTATAACTCTCATGTTTCCGCATACACTAAATTCTTAAGCCCTACGTCAGACCATGTTGTCTCCGTTGATGTAAATTTATTTTTTCGAAACTTAATACAGTTTTGTACTAATCTCCATCAAATGGTAAATTTGATCCAATAATATGTATCCATCTATCATCAGCTCATCTCCCCTTCACATGTCGAAAAACGAAATGCTTACAACTCGAATCGATTAGAATTTCCCATTTTAGATTCCCCAAAGAAAAAACGATTAAAAGCATCTCGCATATCCCAAAAATATATATCAGCCCTTAATAACAATAACAAAAAAAAAAAAAAATACGCCGACCAACCATCGTCCAAGGACGATAAATAAAAATAAACAACTCGATGATATTGCTGGAATAGGAAGCGTGCGAAATCCGCTCTGTAATTGACCTCAATTCGTCATTTTAGTGCCGCTCATGTGCTTTGCTTAGTCCTTTTGTCGCTGTTGTCGTCGGTGAATATTTTATGACGGGTATTTTGATTGTGTGTTTGCGTTTAAGGACATATCCGTTTTCCATTTGCACGAATAGTTTTCGTCCTTTTTTCGTTCACAGATAAGTTCACCGTCCAATATTTACGGGATTAAATGTTTTTTTTTATTAATTCAATTCATTCGAAGGATCAAAACGGCAAACTATAGATTATTGTTGTTGGTTACAACAAAAAAAAAAGCAAAAAGATTTAATGTTTGGGCACGAGGCTGATCCAGATTTATGTTTACATGGAGAGGCGTGCATTTCGTGTCTGTCAGAGCGTTGTTTCAGTGGCTTTCTCATAGAGCTTATAAAGTTAGTCCCTACCTACAGTAGGTGGGATTTTATTAATCGGAGCTGAACAAACATGTGTTTGAATGAATTCAATCAACTGAACTAAAGGCTGTTCAATATTGCAAACAATAGTGAGATGTTTTTTCTATAGTGCGCATATGTAGAAATTCACAGTTGATGCCTCGATTAAATTGAAAATGTTTTGGAATTCTGAGTAGACCATGATTTGGTGGGGCACCTTGTTTGAAGCCACAGTTGGCTTCAAAGATTTCTGTGGTTACCTACATCACTGTCTGATGAATTATCAGCGACACGGCAGTGTACTTCTTGTTTCGTTCAGATAGTTATCTGCACTAAACCCGTCTAATTTCATCATCATCATCATCGTCAATTTCTTGACCGGTTGTTCCACTAACGGGATCGCGGAGCAATACACGCACGTTTAATTTTTGATTCGAAATGTAATGTAAAAATGTAGAAATTGAACCTTGTTATTTTGTGTGCAGTACAGTTCATGAGTTTGTGAATGCACTTGCTGTGTCTTCAAGCTCTGAATGTGTCGGGACCTGGAGATTGGTTAAAAAATATCTTTGGTGAGTTTCTTTTTTTGTTTTATTGGCTTGCAAGTCATATCCATTTTCATTTTCTCTGCCCTATTCTGTGCGATCGTCTACAATTTCATACTTTTGCCAGAACGTCCAAGTACAGTACAACCTGAATAAAAGCAACCCTCGATACGTGCAACTCCTCGATAAAAGCAACGCCATAAATCTTACCATTGTTGACTCAGTTATTGCAATTCCTCAAAAAAATATATGACTCGATAAAAGCAACTTTGCGTCCAAAAAAAACACCATTAAACAATTCTTAATTTTTTAGAAATAATTATTTTTTTTTTAATTTTAACACATCCTAATTTTACTATTCTGAGGTGTTTTTGTCGTATTTGGCCTGCAATTTGTTGACTCGCTTATTGCAACACACTCAATAAAAGCAACTGCCCAAATTTCTATTAGTTGCTTTTATTGAGGTCGTACTGTACTTACTTATTACTACTACTTATCTTCAGCATAATTTGAATGGTTGTTATCTGCTATTTTCTTTCTCACTAATTTTTGTAACTAACAAACAAAAGGCGAAGTTGTCTGTCAATGTAAAATTACTGACAGTAACAAATAGAATAAGTGCTTGCAAATTGCGGAAAATGCGTACGACATTAATTTTTAGAAGAATTAAGAGATACCACCAGGTTTACTTATTTCTGCAAGGTTTTTGTGATACGGTAGTGCCATGATTGTGGATTTGATTGATAGATTGAATTAAAGAAATTGGGGAGTGTCATTCAGCCACTAATATTGCACACTAATATATCTATTAGCCTCCTTCTTTTGAAATTGACGACGCTCCTAGATGGGATGTTATCAAAGTCGGGTCCTGTTGTATTTGATTTATTAATTGTTCTAAATCTGACTTGGTCTAGGCTTGGGCAGTTAGTTTAAAGGTATTCCATGGTGTCCTTGGCCTGGCCATAGTGTCTGCAGACTTCAGTGCTGATAACAAATATTTTGTGAAGGTGATAGTAATATAAGTGCTTTAAATAGCTCTTTCAGGTAAGCTTTGCTTAATTCTAGAATTTCTTTCGATCATTTGCGGCTGTACTCCAGGTTGATGAATTTCTTAGAGTGTTTAATACACTCATGATCTTTCTAAAGGTGGCTATCTTGTTTAATAGTCCATGGAGGAGAGAGGCCTATGAACGGTATCTGCGGTTCTTTTTTATTGCTAATACGCACTTGCTTCTTCAATCCGTCGTGATTTTCATGGCCTGGCACCCAAATCAGCTTTAGTCCGTTGGTGTATTCAGAGATTTGTGACATTTCCAGGCAGCCGTGAAGTTATTGCCTTAGAACTTTTAAAACAGCCTGACTGTCTGAGAATAAAGATAATTTTGTATTGACTGGCGTTCTTTGGATGATGCGGTGTGTAACTTCGTTGATCGCAAATAGTTCAGCCGGCAAGATTATTGATTCAGTGCAGTGCATGTGAAGGCTGCATCTGGGTCCTATCACTGCAGCCTGATCTAACTTGTTGTCTGACTTCGGCCTATCGGCGTACCACTTTTGGGCGTCATCGTCTAAATAGGGGGATTATTGGTTCCTTCCTCCCTGCTAGGCAGCAATATCTTATAATACCTTATAAATTTTAGCTCAGGAGGCATGAGATCATTTAAGCTCGTAAGTTCGCAGATATTGTCGACCCTCTTTAGAATCTCTAGATTCACCACGAGGTTCCCTTATTTGAAGCTATATGTCCTTTGTGAAGCAATTACTTGTTTAGCAGCTTCAGTTTGTATGGTGATATGTAGTTTCGGGAGGTTCAGAGTAGCTTCCATCCTGCGATAGGAGTCGTTCACATTGCTAAAGTTGTGCAAATAAATGCAAACCTTTGTATTTTATTTAGCGTATCCATGGCTCCCGTTTGGTGAGATTTCTTTCACCTTACTGCCATACTATATTCCATTTGTAGATAGATGGATTTTCTGTCTTCAGTATCTCAGTACACTAAACTCTCGCTAATTTAAACCTCCACAATTCGAAAATCTTTGTAAATAGAAGCATTCTCACAGTCTCCTAAAACAACCTCTGTAAATCGAAGAAAACCTATGCAATTTGACGTAATTTCGTTAATTCGAATTGATTTTTGTGTAAAACAATATAAATACCTTTTTAATTCAAAAATTATGGTTTTTTGACCTCGATAATTCGAAGTCAAATTTATTGTTTTTTCTTCAACAGTCCTTAATAAAATATTATATATAAGTGACAAAAGTGAGCGATATATTTTTCCATAATTCGGAAACCTCTGTAGTTCGAAGTTTTTTTCTGTCCCATGATTTTCGAATTATTAATTATAACACTATTTAAGCAGCGTTGCTCTAGCTTGCACAGAGACATGGCTTTATAGAACCTTACTGCTAAAAACCCTTGTTTAGCGGTTACAATTACAGTAGAGTAATTTAAAGCAGATTTTGAGGAAAACTATGGAAAAAAAACCTCCACATGGAAGTTGATTAAAGGGTAATTGAATTTAATTAATATGAAAAGCCGAATAACTTTTTGTTTAGTAAGAAAGAGAAGTCCACTTATCACTTGCACTAGTCAGTGTAGTTGTTGCTCTCTAGTTGTTGACGAAGTCGCAGTAGAAAAAAAAAAAAAACAAAAATACGGACAACACAAAGTTTACTAATTTTGAGAGCAAAGGCTTTATTTAATTTGAGTCGCAATAGAAAAAAAAAACAAAAATACGGACAATACAAAGTTTACTACTGTTTTTATTAATAGTTTATTAAAGATCCTCAAATTTCATCGAGAACATTTTGAGAGTTACTAAAGAAAACAGGTTTTCATCTAATTTTTGGGCTAAGTTCATATGGATAATAGAATTTTAAATAATCGACAAATTTATTAAAATTCTATTCAGAAAAAATTCTAATCCATGGTGGTATGATTGTAGATGGTGAAGAGGGCTCTCACAAATGAGGTGATTGAGGCCGTCTATGTGATCGTATTAACGGCTTTTAAAACCTAAGAGATGGCATAAGAAAATGTATGTTTAAAGTAATTACTATCTTGTAGACTCAGTGAAGCTGGTTTTACTAGCAACTAGCATGGAGTCATTATTTTTGGTGGCGTAACAAACTGCGGAGGGTTAGAGTCTAGCTTTTCGCGCTCCCACTTTAGTGCCCTCCACACCTGTGGAGGGAGCCTACTGTTTGTACTGGTGCAGTCGATCTCACAATCCAACTAGCGTTCAAAAGTTGTCGAGCACTAAAGAACTCCTATTGCAATGAAGAAATATATACATTTTTGAAACAAATTCTTTCGTTTAAATTTACATTTACCAAATGCTCCAAAATGTAATGCCTGGAAGTACCTACTCCAGTAGGTGTTGGTCGTTACCTGGAGGTAAGGCCGTGAAAATTGCTTGTTTTTTTTTTGACTTAACGCACAAGCCCACAATAAATGCTTGGACCATATTATTACTTCTAATTTATGAAATATGTATTATTTGTCATTACACTTTATGATACATGATGTATACGTAAATTAATTCAGAATAACAAACGTCTTCTATAAATGTCGCAGTATAACAGTAAATTTGCGGGGCGGTAGGTATATAATTGTGTGGTATATAATTTTCTTTTTAGAAAGTATGACTTTTTTTAATATGTGAGAATGCCACTCTTGAAAAACCAATACTTAGTTAAAGGATCGATTAAAGCTTGGCCGTAAAAAACTGTCACCATTGGAGTTGCGCGGTGTCGTAAGTCAATCGTAATAAAACTCATACTGTTCTTGTGTGTAGTGTGAGCACCATCAACTTCAGGCTTCTATGGTACACAATTTACAGACGCAGTGAAATTATTGTTGCCAATACCGCAACGCATATCCTTTCACGTTTGCTTTTCGTTTTTCTTTCAATTATAACGCTCAAATTGCCATCCGAGCACCCTTGCGGTCCACCCCACCACGCAACGATGGGTATATCGCCCCTAATCTCGAATGACATCCACCTCTAACGATTAGAGACTGGTACAGAGCAGCAGCATGATGAATGAAAGCAAAAATTTCTTAATATCAGCACGATTCTAAACCCGTCCCACAGCAGCCACATCCATCTGCGTTATCTGCGAGACTCTTATCTCTGCCGTAGTCATCGTCGGAGTCGTAGTCGTAGTCGTCATCGGTCTTAGGCTTTTGTCGTACACAATCTTCAGTCTTTTGGAATTTTCGCTTCGGTTCGGGAGACATCTACGCCGCACTTCTTTTTTCTTCGTTTTATATCTGTATCTTTATTCAAGACTTGCATTATCTGTTATTTATTGTCCTCGGGCGCGTTCGTTATTATTATTCGTTGTGGTTACGTTGTTTTTTTGTTTTTCTATTCTACTTTTAGAACAACTGTGATGTGCATTTGCATGAAGAGATCGAAGTACTGAAGCAGGCTCTCGTCGAGAAACAAACCGAATTAATTGCCATGGAGACAGCGTGCTTGCGGGAGTCCGACCGACAAGTCGAACTGGAAGATAGTATCATAGCGTGGCAGGATAAGTACGATCGATTGTATGAGTCACACAAACGTGTGCAAAAGGTAAATCAGAGTCTCGAGGATAAACTGCTGAAGCTGGTCGACCGGAATTCAGGGGAACGAGCACAATTGACCAGCGACGTGGCCACGTTGAGCGTCCGATTGGCGCAGGCAAACTACAATATTGCGAAGCTGCAAAGGGAAATCGTAAGTATTGGGGCTTATTTATAAGAAAAAAAAAACTATTCCCACTCCGTCTGTGTTTACGTGTGGGACGATGAGACGGTGGGACGAAGGCATGCATAATTTATTGGGGTAGGTTGTTGCACGCGGGCTCGGTCTGCGGAGTGCGTGCGGACGACAGCGCGAAGGTTTGTAATTTTTGGTAATAACATTTAGTTGATGTAACCGAATTGACGCGCTGAGCGCGTGGGGTGGGGATATAAATTACCTATGCAACAGGTCCCCGCGGTTGTAACGGCTGAAATGGGTTTTTTTCCTGTGGGAAATGTTTTTTGCTGTGTTGCTTTTCTTTTCTTGGCAGTTGAGAAGAATGATTAAAATTAATTGCAGAACGTTTAGGCTGGGAGTGTTCTGAACGGATGGCGAATGGCGGATGAAGGAAAGACGTTGACGGCGCCTGGTGCTCGTTTGGGAGGATGGAAGTGATTTATAATTCTGAATGTGTTACTGGAACTCTTGGTCGGGAAGAGGACTAATCTTCTGAGCCGCAGGTGGATTTGCCGTTGGAGTGGAGACTTTCCGTTTTCGCTTTTGAGAGTTTTCTTCTACAGCCGTAGAATGGCCGTTGTATAATTGTAGTTCTAAAAATGGCGGCAGTTATTATTAGACGTGGTCTGCAAAGGGCTCCGTCCTAAAGCAGCAGTATTTTTAAGATCAACTTTTGGGACAAACGTTTAGGCTAAAATGGTTTAGGCCAAATGGTGTGCATAAATTAAATGTTGCACTTTAATTGAATCGCCTTAGGCCTTAAGAGCCACTCGACTATAGCCTGACACTAGAAAGACCGAAACTTAGTATTGTCCAAAGGCAATCAAAATTACTGTATTTACCAAAAATGAAATAGGGGGAGGTACATTATTTTAAAGTCATAATCGGACATTTGGTCGTCCAAATCCACGTCCTAAATTTTAAGTCTCTCGATAATAAATCTAAGTAGCATGCATCTTCAATTGCTGAGTCAAGTAGATCTAGTAAGCGAATAATCTGAGATCTTTGTGCAGACCTCGGACACAAGCTCCTTAGACTACTCAGACTACATCTACTGGTTAGGCTACACAGAACTCACTTTAGAAATTGGATTTCAATATTTCAATTTTTTATTTCGTTCCGTGGAGGCATGATACTGGGTCTGTCAAGTTTTCAAGCGAGAAACAGCTAAGAAACAAGTACGGCATTCTAGCATTGCCAGTTATGTCCGAGGTAAATGCCATACTTCGAGATTTATTTGTTGCTACCCGCAGAAGTTATACAGTTAAAAAATGTTTGCCGAATCGACTAAAAAGTTAGTAGGATCAATGTCGAGAACTTTAAAAGCTAACTTTTGGGTGATCGTGTTACTTGTTCATTTAAATCTTCGGTCTGATCTCAAATTCATCTACTTCCCTTCTTATTATATAAAATTCTAGTCACAATTGTAATTCCACTTTTTTATAAAATTAAATATTCATTATTTTCAATCCAAAAGCAGGTTTCTGGTTGGTATTTTCACGGGCCACTAATTAGTGGGTTATCAAGCTTTCAAGCTAGGTTTAGTTCCATCGAACACTTCCATCATCAGCTAGCCAAAAGCTTAGGCACGTGCTTGTACTTGCCCAACACCAGACCAAACAGGATTCAGGACCCTGGGTTGCCACTGTGTCAGTTCGTTGAGTGAAAAAGATAACCTCAAAGCTACTACTCTAAGATTGTTTACAGGACCTGTCCAGGTCTATGTGAATGGCGACTATCCTACACCATATAATATTTCTATAAGAAATGCAATGCAAAAAAAATGGGTTCTAAGACTCTCTACCGTTCACGGTATTGATTGTTAAAAGTTTGAATTCGTCCTTGTCTTGAAAATAAATTTTAAACCACGGCTAAGTACACTAAAAACACTGCAATCAGAGACTTTTCATCCTATTAGACCTTACAATTTCCATAAGTTCATGGTTATCTAATGTGCTTGAGTTTTATCTGGCACTGGGCGGTATACCGAGAAATTGTGACGTAGGTATTATTTCTGGCTTGTCGAGTTTCAATTATTTTAACTTTGACCAGTGTTAACATAAAAGTATTGAAGCGAGTTTAATATTTTTTGCCGGCACTAACCAAGACATCTAAATGTTTGTGAGGCTATTTGACTTCTGAATACAAACCAGTATACAGTGCACTTAAGCAATGCACCAATGTAATGAGCCACGGGCTACGGACACAGTTATAGCGCTTGATTTTTTCTGTTTGGATGACACCATATGTCGGTGCACTGTTTAAGTCAGTTCACTCACTTCACCCCCAAAAGCAGATACAGAAAAGTTGAACTGTACCCCCTGAAAGAACAAAGGCACAAAAACCGCTGGGTATATCCACTTCCCCACTCTCCTACAAACAAATTCCAATCGTGTATGCAAAGCCCCGGTACCTATGAATCACTTTCGTTCCCCTCCAGTGATTCCTGCAAAACTACCCCAACAGATTATGGAACTCTCCACAAACACATATAAATCGTGGCATGGCAAAACGCAATTCGGAAATTACCAAGTGCGCTGTTTCAAAGACTAAAAAAAACATATAGTTACGATTCCCTAAAAAACGTTCGCTTTAACTTCAAAACTAGCCCCTCAACAACATCATTCGGTTGCATGCGTTATCATCGTGTTACCGACGGTGGCAGTACCATAAAGCGATTTCCCGTGAACTTTTCGTTTCAACTTTGGCTACCATGTTGCCAACGTAACAGCATACAAACTTTTTTTTTTACTTAACAAAAAAAAAGACAAGCACTCTAAAAAAAGAGAGACAAGAAAATCCTTTTCCAATGAACCCGTTATTAGATTTGTGACTCGTAGTTGTAGAGGTTGATTTTTTGTCCTTTCACTCGTCCTTTAACATTTCGCTTAGCGCCTTGGTGGTGTAGACAGAGAAAGCAATCACCTTCTATCGACAGGCCAATTTTGCTCAAACAATCATCCCCAGCGACCGAGAAACTGAAGCCCCCCGTCATATTCAATCCACTTGTTCCTTCTGTTTCTGCTTCCAACAATTCATTTCGCATGCACGCCACCACCACCAACAGGCGGCAGTCGTTGGCAGGAAGCAAAATCGGCACAAGAAAAAAAAAGGAAAATAGGAAGGGGAACACATCCACACAAAGGCAAACATCAATTCCCAGTTTGAAAATCCTCGCTTGAGAGGGAGTCAACAACCCTTTGCGAAAGCAATCCCTCGGTTCCTTTTTTTCTGGCTGGGGCTGTGTCACTCTCTTTTACTCGCTGTGTTATGTTTGTTCCTTTCTTCAATTTCAGCTCAGCCAAAAATATTGAAAAAGAACAGAAGAAAAAAAAACCGGGTCAAGTGTGAGTTTTACTCACCCGCCGAGGGTTTCGTTCGCAAACAGATTAATAGCTTAGACTTAATATAAGTCTAAGAAATTAACAAACTAAAATAGTCAAATCAAATTAAAGTCAATTCACTAAAATTCTTTTCATTTCGAACGAAGCTGAACAAAAGAAAATCCTTTCGCATTTGCCGATCGCGCCAGCCGTGTGAAAATTGCTTTGGTGCATTTAGGGGATGAAATGCCGCAAGCGACATTGAGACTGCCGTCAGTTTATCGTTTTTTGCAGGTAACTGATTCGATTTAAATCATTAATATCTCGAAAAATTGTATGAAAATATTTTTTTTACATAATATTTATTTGTTCTTTCGACGAGATCTACAAAATGGCGTTTTCTGATCTTCAAAATTAGAATGTTGTTGTTTTTTGGTTTTTGGCCAATATCTCGAAAACTATTAAAGCCAGAGTGCTCAAACCAATTTTAACACAAAGATTACATCAATACCTACATTCCAGATTTTTTCAGATTTTTAGACCAACGGGTGTGAAAATGAGAGTGGGGGGACGCCTTTTTTTCGACTTTAAAGCTTAATATCTCGAAAACCTAGCTTCCAAATAAAAAGTTCAAAAATTAAGATGATACCTCACTTAATATATTCTCGTAAATTTTTTTTCAAAAAAAGTTAGTAATTAATTTATTTTAGTACAAATAAAAAATCACACACGGTTTTCGGATAATTTTGGGCTATTGCGATGAGTTGCCCCATAACTCCATTTTTTTTCAGATTTTTTGGTCAAATATTCTAGAAAATAAGGTGGGGGACACGGTACACAAGTCAGTTTTTGGCAGTTTATTGGCTAATAACTTCTTACCAATAAGAGTAAGGTGATTATCATGGTACAACTTTTTGATCTAACTATCATCCTCTTTCCAACAATACCCATATCAAGAAACTAGTAAAAGAAATTTTTTTTTTAAATTTAGTATTGGTACTAAGTTTTTTGCTAATATGACATTTTCTTAAAAACTTTTACCTGAACTTTCTTTGTGCAAGTGAAATACATCTTCTGGCGAAGTTTTATTTCTTAATTCTTAGTGGTTCGCCAATTACCGAGGTTAAAGCCTAATGACAAACAGACATATATTTTCATAATCAGGGCACCGCCCTCTTTCCAATGATACCCATATCGACCATCAAAGTTAGTAAACGTTTTTTCGGGCGTTAGTATTAGTACTAACCTTTTCTTTAATCTGCGACTAATTCCAAAAAGGGTGCGTGATTTATTTTTGGGTTGCCTAGATACACTTTCAGTCCAAATTTCATCCCTTAACTACAAAGGACTTATAAGTTATAGTCAAATATGTAAAAGGCGACAGACAGACAGACAGACAGACACCGAAGTGATTCCATAAGGGTTTCGTTATTCCTTTGGAACGAAACCCTAAAAAAGGAAACATGACAAATGGGGGTGGTTTTTTTGTTGAATGCACTTGCAGCGGGCATGGGGGAACGAAGGGTGCTTCACACGCGAGGATATCACCAAATTAATGTCAACATTGCACAGTGGGAGCGTGTGTGAGTGGGTGCTGTTGGGAATCAGGACGAAAAGGGAACAATATGTTGCGCATAAGGACTTTGGAAGGAATGATAATTAGCGTTGACTCACGATGTAGCCCTTTTTTGGACGGGGAGCTATTTTTATGGGGGAGCGGAATCGTGACTGTTTATTGGTTTTTTGGGACGTTATCTTTCTCGTGAAGTTTTCATTGTCGTTTGAGTTCCGGCTGCTGAGTGCCGAAGAAAAGAGGAGGAGATTTTATGTGCAACAGGAGGGTTGGAAACTTCGGTGTAGCTGACAATGGAGGGCGGCAACTTTTGAAGGTGATGTGGAAAAGATTCTAACACAGGGGCATTTTACGGAGGGCTCTGCCCCTGAGAATAAAAAGCGGGTGAAATTGAAGTTGTTGGCGACAATGGTCGACGTCAGCAATAAGCCAGTTTTGCAATGAATGTGTTTTGGAAGGAAAGCCTACACAATGCCCTGCTTTATTGCAACAGAAGCGAGTCTATGGAAATGGTGTTAAAATCTGCACTAACAGCGATTGCAATGTTTGAATCTATTGATCACCAATTTTTTCCTCTCAACTGAGAGACTTTACACTTATTTAATAATTCGAAGAATTGAAGGGCAGTAACTTTAATATTTGGGTCTAGGTTTAGTTACGTGGGCTGATAGCGACTCGGGCTCACTTATGTAGGTCCTTGTGAACCCCCTGTGTTACCCAGAAGGGGATTGTGCTCTCTTCCTGTATACCATGGTGACCTATCCAACTGCGGCACGATCCATCCATCCTGTCCACGTCAGGTATCTGAAAAGATTCTTTAACTTTAACTGTTCCCAAATATTGGGCGAGCTGTATCATTAAGTTTGACTTTTCACAGTCATTGAAAACAGATAACTTCAAAGGGTAAACAAAAAAGATTTGTTCCATTAAAACAGAGACTTGTGCACTCAGTTTAGCAAGATTTCATAAAGTGAACCTTCAGCGACAATTTTCTTCTTCCAAACCTCAAGCCGAAGCTGTGTGCTAAAAGATTTATGTCGAATTATGCCGAAACGATCAAAACCAGCACATGAGTTAAAGGCTTTCAGCAAACTCATTATTTGAAAGAAATAAAAACATTGAGAAAATATTTGATTGAAAGGCCAGCAAATGTATTTTAAAAAAATTAAAATACGTTGACAAAAGGAAACAGGAAATCTGCTTTCTACCCTTTGTTGATAATTCTTTTAAGATAGTGACATTGTGCAATCGAAAAAAAATTTCAACATATTATTTTATCTGACAGTAGTTCTGAATCAGAGATGTTGAAGGAATTGACAGTAAAATTGATACGAGTCAGGGTTGGAGTGATATTGATACCACGGTTGGAGTCGTTCGAAGGCAGTCCAGACATGTCGCCATATCAAGAATGTTCTGCAAATATGGTCGATGCATCTGAGTTAGTTTTTAATAATAACTTCTGTCGTATCTATGCCATAAACCAAATATTTAACATAATCAATCACGTCGAAATATTCATTTAAAATACCCCGATTTTAGACAGAATTATGCTAAGGAATATGCTAAGATTTCAAATTAGTTTTTTGTTCTTTTTTCTGGGAAAATACTTTATTCAGAAGAAGAAATTGCGAGCTTTTTTTTAAATTTTACTATGCACCATTAAGTTTCCAATTTTATTTTTTTATGTTATTCTTTAAAAAAACAAGTTTTTCAGAAATTTGAATTTTTGAAAATAAACAGTTTACAACTTGTGTTTTCTTTGACAAGGTGTGTAGGTCTAAAAAACTTAGCTTTAAACTGCTGCACTTCCACGTCCGTGAGAACTGATCATTTCAGAACTAGGCTTTATATGAGATTTAAACACTTTTAAACACTTCTTTTACAATTTTGTTTTTTAAATCCAAATTCATATTCATAAATCAAACGGAAAATAATATACCCCCTACTTTAAAAGCGAACAACGAGAAAGTTTCTGCCCGTTATCATCATCCATTTGTGTGTGAGGGTGCCGTGAAATAACGCCGAGCGAAATAGGTCCGAATTCTGAAATTCGGCTTTATTTTACTTAATGAAAGCGAAATAAGGCCGAATTTTCAATTTCAGTGTTGGACTTTGCTAAAGTGCAATAACATCGAATATTGCTTGTGAAATATAGCCGAATTTAGAGAGAAGACAATTTTGAGCGCCGTTATTTCACTTTATCAAAGTTCAGAAGACCACTTAAATGCCAAAAAGTTTTGGTTCTGTAGGTCAACCTAAATATTCTGGGAGATGTCGTCTTTTTTGAGTTTCGTTCCAAAGCAAAATGGTATGCGCACTTTGATGTAATCTTTCTGTTAGAACTGGTTTGAGCATTCGGACTTTAATAGTTCTCGAGTTATTGGCTAAAAACTGGAAAACCAAATCGTGCAAATTTTGAAGAAAACTAATTTGTAGATTTCGTAGGAAGAATCACAAAGCGTTCTTATTTTTTTGGCTTTTTTTTTCTCAAAAAATCGAGGAAATAAATCATATCCAAACAATTTCAATTTCCAAGATTAATCAATCGCAAAAGACGAGGAAAGGATTAACGTTTGTTTAGTTTCATTAGAAATCAAATAAATAAACTGTTAAAAGTTGATAAAAAATTAATAAATGATGCGAACACATGTAGATATTTCCAATTATAAATTTCTCTGACTGCTGTTTTTATATCAAATTAATTGCATTTCACTCTTTTGGGCAACGAATTGAAATTCCTCCTCAGTTTATGTAAAAATCGTTCAATCGTGTTTAGGTTTAGTTAGAACGTACTATCCTCATGGTGCTATTGAATAGCACCAAACAGTGGAAGGCAAAGAGAGTTAAGGGTGTTTTAAAGCAATTTACCAAAGGCGATGGAAATTGGATTTCGACTAAACAAAACTTTCATCATCTAATACAGTGTGCGTCACTGAAGGCCTCTCCCATGCATCATATCAATAACTTAAGCCTCCGATAGTCCCAAAATGTTACAGCTAACCGCATTAAGACCTTGGCCAGAGCACGAAAATTATGGTCCAAGGTCATTGCCGTGTCCAACCTAAAACCGGTAGCTAAAAAACGTTCGCTGGTCCTCTGCCAGCTCAACTTCAGAGAAAGAAAGTTTCCTCGTTAAGAAAACTATTGTCTTCGCCAGTTCTACGTGGCAACAATGCAAGGGCTCCCAAGACGAACACAAACACGCGTAATTTAACCCGCGGCAGCAACCGCTCTATGCGACTAGAAAACAGTGCACTTTTGCCCAAGTTAGCTGACTTTGGCAAGAGTTCTTGCCTCCGATCGATTTTTTTTTTCTCGTAGCCATTCCCATCAATACTCTGTGGATTTTCTTTGTCATGTCTCCGAAACGAAGCACGCATAAATAAGAAACAATAGGACTTGGCTTCATGCCCCGAGTGGCAAGCGAACTTCTTTCTCTCCTGTGTCCACTCAACATGCCCTTCGACACGTACGCGTGTCTGTGTGTGTTTGTACAGAAAACGATTGGGGAGATGAATGAAGCACAAGGATACCTCACCACAGAGAAGAAACCAAGTCCCTATTCCCAGCAGATTTACTGTGGCCGATAGCACAATGCAATTATTTCTTTTTCCCTTCTCGGTGTTTTGCATGCATGCAATAACAAAAACGGAGAGGGGAAGTCCCCCGGGTTCACCCGGCCGTTCGTTCACCGACTGATGTGACACGCAAAAAAATACTTTGTGTCAATCTTTGTCTTTGATTTTTCCTGTTTTGCTCGGGTTTGATGGATTCGGAGATTAATTTTACATCGTCCCGTCTGCAATTAAAGCCTTAAAAGTAGGACGCATAGCGCAGGAGTTTGCACTTTCAGTGGAGGAGCGCATTATGAGAAAAGTTGTGTTGAGGAAGGGTGTTCGTATTAAGGGCGGGTCCGGGATGTGAATGGAAGTCATTGCTTTTGGGGGGTGTAACTCAGTAACAGGATACATTCATAATGAATACCGAGCTTGTGGTTTCGTGGGTGTTTGAGATCCTTTTGTATTTCCTTTTTATTCACTGTTGTATGTTGTTCGGCACTAAAACTTGTGTGCTTCATACGGCATGTGGAGTTGAGCATGCTTTCTAAGCGTCGTTGTCGTAGGAGGTAATAACTCCGGAAAATGGACGTTAATGTGATATTTGAAGTTGGAGATAAGACGTCTGCAAAGACTCGCCTTGAAGAGAAGATGAGTTCAATTTGCATATTTTAATTGGTTTTCCTGGTCAAAATGAGGATCTTGGGTGCATGTAAAGAGTAAAGTAACAAAATGGATGTTACTTACACGACTTTGAAGTCGACTATAGATCTGTTTTCATTTCATTTCAATCTACTCATACATCCATTGCAGAGGGGGAAATTATTTCCTTCACTTCGAAAAGCAGCAACTTCCTCTGCCTGGTAAAATAAACTAGAGCCTCGAGAAATAACTTGATGGTTCTCTGGAGTTGTCTCGACACATCATCCACATTGCACCTCGCAATATGCGAACAAAAGGTGCCATGTTTTTAATACTCAACGAAATCTGTGTGTCTGGAGGAATTGGAAGCGAATTCGATCAGGCGCCGCGATGGAAGAATGAAACACAACACCATTTTTGTTGCTGAATTTTGGTCATTTTAATTCAATTGATTTGTTCAATCTCGTTGATTTTTGACAGTGGTGAAGAGAATTAATCGTTTGACCAGATTACAGAAGCTCATAATGAACAATTCTCTTCGAATCCCACAAAACACATAGCGTTTCCTGTTTTGATGTCATGCCTGGATTCGTCATCGTTTGCGAAGCTCTTCCTTCCTCCGTCCAGGATCTTTTTCGCACATTATTGTCATACGTTATTCATTTTACATCGCCCAAAATATTTCCTTCAGAAAGTGTTTCACTTCGTTTCGTAATTGCAAATGGAAATTCGGTCCCTTAAATTCTTCACTGCTAATTCATGCGGGAGCTAAACATCAGGCTTCTTTCTAAATTCAGCTTTCTTAAAATGATTGATAACTGTTTGGTGGCCTAGTTCTCGAGCAACGTCAACGCTGTTTCTCAGTTTCGCTGTCTCTCAATTTTTCGTTGGTCTTTCTTAATTTTGTTCATGATTTCATCGACTATTTCATCGACCAGAGCAAGAGGCATCCTTTGCATTAAAATTATGAGATTATTTATCAGACGTTTTCTTGCCTTTCTATAATAGAAGACCAAAATTACGATAATTTTCCGAATTATCACTCATTTCTGAATGTAAATAACTTTTCACGAATAAATGCGATTTTTGAGAAAAGTAAGCTTTTTGTAAGAAAAGTAAGCTTCATACAAGTTGTAGAATAGTCAGATGCAATTGATTTTACCAGAGGCATTACATTTTAAAACCATCTACCGACAATTTGTTACAGAACTTTTTCGAGCACCCATTATTTTAGAAGATCAAAATATACACCTCGATGACGATGACAACTTTTCGGGAACAATTTTTCAAGAATACCTCTTCACTTTATTATTATTACTATTTTAAATTTAAAGTTGGACTGTGATTGTTAAAAAAAAATGTGTTTAAGGCGAGTAAAATAAAAAGTGTGAACTTAAAACTGCTGAAGAAAGTAGCACAAGACAAAAATCTTAAATACACTTCAAGTTACGTGGACGACATAAATTTGAAAAGCACACTTGTCATCGAAAAATTAAAAAAATTCAAAAATAAAGGGTGTATAGAACTCACAAGCCCAAAAAAGCTCAAACTTAAAGAGTTCTTAGAATGTTTTGACAGCTATAAATCGCTTACAGTGTTGCTACGATTGAAAATTCTAGCTAAATTTTGTTCCTATTTCGATTCCTAACGAAAGAAAAACATGATACATGCAGATGACTTTTGTATGGACTTAGTAACTTTACGGAGCCTCAAGAACTTCAATAAGCGTAACGCTTTATCGGGTACTCAGATAAAGACGGAAGCAGACGTCAAACAGATAACTATAAGATAAGATTTCGATAAGACCGACTCTGACTGATTTACTCAGCAATGTGTCAAACCCACTTCCTTAAATGGAGACGATCTCGCATGCATCGTTGTCATTATTTTCAATCTTAAACAGATTCAGCCCTCAGATAGTTTGCATATTTTTTTTGTGAAGATAACGCATACAATTTTGTGCGCAGCAAATAAAAACCCCATTAACATTTATTGACACTTTATACCGTCGTCGGGCGGAGAGCATCTGTAGGAAATGAAAGAAACCTGTTCCCCTAGCACATTCCCAGAAAACAAATGTTACACTCTAAGTACACTTCCCGCTCTCAAGTCACTAAGAAACTTAAAATCACCGTCATTAAGATAAGAACCATTTCGAGGCACACAAGTCAACAACCCAATTCAACTGACGGTAATAGAAATTCTAAAGCAAATTCGCCATTAGACGTAGAGTGCTCGCGACTACGCTGAAGGGAAATCTAATTAAAGTCGTCTAATTGAGAAGTGTAACCTTCAAGGACAGCCGACAATCGGCAATCAACTCAACTGCTCTGCGTTAATAGTTCTGCGTTCTGCAGTTTCATTAAGAATCGTACTTCGTCACCGTTAAGTGCTTTAAAAAAATAAAAGAAAAATTAAATTAACACAAAACAATGTTCTAGCACCGATCCATCGAAGGAGCTATAACACGTCCTAATTGCGTTCCATTCGAACAGGAAACACATCGGAGGAAAAGAAGAACGGAAGAATCCTTGCATAGCTTCGGCAGGATAATGAGTGTGTGTGTGTGTGTGTGTGTGTAAAGGAAGAAAGGTTCATTGTCCTGGCTGCATGCGATGGGAGTTGGAGCCAGTCCCCGCCATGGGAAAAAACCATACACATACATACATATCTGAGTCGTTATGTGGAGCATTTATTCCTTGCTCGTTGTTGGTTGCCGTTGCCGTTGTCGTTGCCGTTGCATGTTAAGTGCGCGTTGTTCCTTTTCTGGGGCATTTGATTGTCGAGTGATTTTTTGCTTCCGTTTTCTTTTGTTTTTTTTTTTTTTTTTTTTGCATGTTATTGTTGTTGTTTCTGTTGTTATTGCGCTGTCAGTACTACTGCTACTGCTCCTGGTGTTGGTGTTGGCGTTTCCACCCAGATGTGCGTCCTTAATTGCTAAAGTTCGTTTCGATGTCATTCGAGAGAGAGAGGGAGAAAGAATCGCTTTTATTTCAGAACATATTCTGCTGCTTGCACTCGGTCAAGTGAGTGCTGCATATTTGACGTTGGTGTTGATCTTCTATTTGTGCTCGAGTTTTCGGTATTGGAAAGGATTTGGAGCAGCGAATGGGTGGTGTCAACAAATGTCAAAGGAGAAAGTCATTTGAGACGAAATTCGGTTGATTGGTTTTGGGTGCGTAGCTGTGAGTCAACTCCTCTGCCAGATGGGGACGAATAACACTTTCATGCTGAACACTTCCAGTTGTTGGCTGACACTTCGAAATTCATCAGTTTACAAGTATTTTCTAATGATTCCATGAATGAATGAATGAATGTTGAATTCTGACTGATTTTACTTTACGGTTAGAGTGAATTATTCTTGGATTTGAAACTGTTTGAAACAATCAGCATTATCCATGTTCACTTTTCGTGCCCGCATAGTCAGACATCTGCATCTCGAAAATTTGAATCACTTTCAATGCATGTTTTTGACATAAAAATGCACAACTCCGAAACTTTGATCGTGTACTTGAGCAGCAAAGACTATATACACCAGCAACTCAGAAGGATGCAGAAAAGGGTTGAGGTCAGTGGCACAACAACGCGATAAAGTACTCCAGAAGGATTGTCAGTTGTTCGCTGGAAGTGGCGCCGTGAAAATTGTTTGTAATGTTTTCTCCTCGAGCTAGATTCGAACCCGAGTACATAGCACATAACTCTGTTAATTGGCTGCCTTGTAGTAGCGTATTCTGTCACTCAAATTTCTCAAGACCTTGTGGATAATGTGTTGTTAGTTCCACGGCTTATTTACGAATGATTTGGTTTGAACATGTATACAATGAAACTTATACATATGTGCTCCTACGGTCAGGTTGTTGAATTTGGTAGTGACATCTTAGTGTCGACAATGATGAAGTGTGAACTGCTACAACCTTGTTGCTGACTTATGCTGCATAAATCTAATTTCTGTCTTTGATTTTGGTATGAATGTTCTGCCCAACCCTTTTTTGGGTGCGTAGCTGTGAGTCAACTCCTCTGCCAGATGGGGACGAATAACACTTTCATGCTGAACACTTCCAGTTGTTGGCTGACACTTCGAAATTCATCAGTTTACAAGTATTTTCTAATGATTCCATGAATGAATGAATGAATGTTGAATTCTGACTGATTTTACTTTACGGTTAGAGTGAATTATTCTTGGATTTGAAACTGTTTGAAACAATCAGCATTATCCATGTTCACTTTTCGTGCCCGCATAGTCAGACATCTGCATCTCGAAAATTTGAATCACTTTCAATGCATGTTTTTGACATAAAAATGCACAACTCCGAAACTTTGATCGTGTACTTGAGCAGCAAAGACTATATACACCAGCAACTCAGAAGGATGCAGAAAAGGGTTGAGGTCAGTGGCACAACAACGCGATAAAGTACTCCAGAAGGATTGTCAGTTGTTCGCTGGAAGTGGCGCCGTGAAAATTGTTTGTAATGTTTTCTCCTCGAGCTAGATTCGAACCCGAGTACATAGCACATAACTCTGTTAATTGGCTGCCTTGTAGTAGCGTATTCTGTCACTCAAATTTCTCAAGACCTTGTGGATAATGTGTTGTTAGTTCCACGGCTTATTTACGAATGATTTGGTTTGAACATGTATACAATGAAACTTATACATATGTGCTCCTACGGTCAGGTTGTTGAATTTGGTAGTGACATCTTAGTGTCGACAATGATGAAGTGTGAACTGCTACAACCTTGTTGCTGACTTATGCTGCATAAATCTAATTTCTGTCTTTGATTTTGGTATGAATGTTCTGCCCAACCCTTAATACTTCAGATAGGTTAAGTTTTTCTGTTGATTTATAAGTTATGTTAAGCTTTTTGGCTTGCTTCAGCCTATAAATTTGGCTTTTGTCTTGCTTGTATCGCCAAAACGACTGATAACACGATTGCTTCCCGAAAAACGTTTTTTTTTTTTCTTCTCAACGTGGTTCAAGCGTAGAGTGACTAATTTTGTTTCCCGGACGTATGATACTGATTTTCTATCAAAATTTCACATCTGTCAGTGCGAAAATAAAAAAAATAATCTGGGTAACAGTCCATACAGTTTTTTCGCTTTGCCAAAAAGCTGTCAAAATAAGCTATGATTTGAAAGATCACCTTCTTTATACAAGCTGACAAAAACTGTTTAAGCCGTGGTTTGTTGTACAATATCGACCAACTAACCGAAATAGTTTTCTTAAAAACATTAAATTTCGCATTACCTTTAATTCACACATGGGCCAACCACCATGTAATCCTAACCGAGACGAACGGTAAAAACATTTCTCATGAACTCTTTTCTTGACTCGGGGCTGCGATTGGACTTTTTTCCATACATTTTCCTATCCACCCGCAAGTTTCCCACCTGCCATTGTTTGCTCCCTTGCCGTCGAACTTCAGTGCTCTGTGGTTTACAGAGTGATTTCGGAACCATTCAGTCGTTTGCGGATATTGCCAATATCCTCCATCCACCTCCGGCCACGAGATGAGTGTTCGCAAAAGCTGTTTCACATCGCTTTCCAAACTTCCCACGCAGATGAGCCGAAGACTAAGAGATGCACCCATCAGCCAACCACCATCAAAAATTGATCACTCCCCATGTCCGTCCTCAAAAAGGCATCAGAAAACCCTGTAATATACCCCCGAAACGACGCCGTCGATGTCTCACATTTGCATAATTCCTCGACTCCGCTGAGACGGGATGAGAGTGGTATCGCGAACACATCCTCCATCCCCCTACCTAGTTGTACCACCTGGGGAGTAGTTTAAGTGCTGAATGAATTACCAGAGCATAAACGCTTTTGTGAGGAAATTTCTTCGACGCCACCAAACGTGCTCGCGTGCGCTGGCGTTTCCACCGGGAATTTTCGTCCCGCAGCAAATGCCAAGTACATGGCGCGGCGTCAGCGTCGTCGTATTTACGACTCAATCAATAAATTATTATTGCAATTTGCCACGCACTCACTCGTACGCAGCTAACTGTTCGATTGAGTTAATTAAGGCGAATTGTTTCGCCGGTGACCGAGAGAGATCTGGATGGTCCCCATCCATGTGTGGAAGGAGGAAGGAGGCGTATGTAGCCTCGTCCTCGTGATGGCCAATTCCGTGGAATGGATGAGTTTATTGATTTATTATTATGTAGTGCGGTTTAAAATAGATTTCGATTAAGATTAGATTCGATTCAATGGCGAGGGTCGTAGGGGGTGGTGACTGTACTTCCAGATGACGGGAGTACAGCCAATGATGCGATGATATCAACAGAGACCATTGGAGGGATGAATATAAGCGCACATTCATGAGAGAAGGGGGGAAGCAGGGCAGCCCTTTGTTTTGTTTATCCGTGCTGTGGAGCGAGGTGATTCATCCTCGGTGTGTGTGTGTGTGTGTGTATGTGTGAGCGAAAGGGGTTTGGATTTTCTTTCGGTTCAGTGACAAAAAGGATTTTCCTTCGTTGAGGCTTTCGTGGTTTCGAATGTGTGTGCGTGGAACAATGATTTTGCATTGGTCAAAAGATCGGTACCGAAGGGATTTTGTATACATCATGACAGACGGTCTGACGGTTGACAAGATAAAGTTGCGTCGGCAGCTAAGACCGCAGAGATATCTTCGTTTCCATATGGATTGGAGGATGACTGAAGTCATCTCAATGTGTTGACTGAAATAGTGGATGGGTTTTGTGTAAGACTTTTCAGTTCTTAATTGTACGTAGAGATAGGCTGGTATCAAGAAGGTTTGAATTGAGAGAGCAGTCATGAGCAGAATGTCAAAGTGGAAAGCAGGTACAGATAGATGCACTCTCTGACAATTTGGCAGAAAATTTGAATTCTGCCAGACAACCTTATTTTTAGTTAATCGAATTTGGCTTCGGTAGGTAAATGGGTTAGTCGATTGGCATAAATTAAGACATTGTTTGTTTACTTAGATCCTGCTTGTCCCATTGCTCTATCAATCCAACTTCCCTAAAAATAAAAGAAAAAAAAAACTTTAAAAAATGTGAAAAAAAAAAATCTAAAATTGTTCCTTTCGAATTAAACTTCCTACTGAATGTATATCTGTAATCTGTCTTATTGAATTTGTAAATATCAGATTAAAATTCCAATGAATTCAAAATATTAATTCTAAAATGTCAACTACCCACTGATAAGCAAATAGATTCGTGGGTAACACAAAAAAAAAAAAATAGTCAATCAATCCATAGCGAGGAGTAACAATTCCCTTTCCTAATCGGCATAGTGCTAGCAATTGAGATCAAATATTCCTTTATAGTCCAAAAGCATAAACAAACTTTAAACATGTTTCACCCACTTTAAATTTATGTTGCTTCTTCACTTCGATATAAATAAATACCTGCTTAATTCATACACAGTGCATAGAGGGAAAACTAGTGATGATTAGAAATCTACACACGCAAATAAATTGCAAATGTCTTTTAGCACTTAGGTAGATGTGACTACCGCGATAATTTGGGGCTTACATAGGCTATATGTTGGCCCATTGTGCTCTTTGTTTTAACTGTGGACGCGTTTGGCTGGAAATTTCTCACAAATAATAAGAGTTTACAGGTTTGTTTGACTGCTCGAATTTGATACCGATAATGCTTCTGCAAGTTGCTGTGCGCGAAATTCCCCTCCTAATCTAGCTAATTCATCGTCGCTTTTGTTGCCTAGAATAACCGTGTGCCCCAAAAGGTGAGACTGTGCTGAGTCCCTGGGCCAGTTTAGTTAAAATTCCTTAAATATTTGGTGGCAACTGCTATAATATTTATTTGTTTCAAAAAAATTATTTTAAAAAGGATATTAGCAGTAGTTACTATAACTGAAATACGAGCTTAAACTCCGTATTGCTCTATTTTCTTTTTGTTTTTCCTTATGAAAACATATCTTGCTTTCATCAGTTCTTTCTCCGCTCCTTTTTTATCAGATATTTCAATATTTAAATGTTTTATTCCCTTTTTTTTAAGCCACCTTCAAAATCTAGTTTGAAAAGAATGTGCCGAATATTTATTGTCTGTCGATCTTCGTCGGTGAATACTTTCCATTTGCTCATCTGTTTGGTGGTAAAAGTTTCTAGCTTAATTTGCCAAGTTCTCGCAGTGTAGATTTATTTGTGAATTTTTTTCGTTCCACATCCTAAACACTGCATTAAAATGCGGCAGTAGTATTTTTTTGTTTATTTTTTTTGTGCTAACATACATGTTGACATCAAAACAAAAACATGAGCAACCCTACAAATAATTCAAAGTAAATAAAGCATCAATCAATTAACATAAAAGGAGTAAAAAAGAATCTTGCCGGTAAACATTTACTAATTTTTTGGTGTGATTTTTGTGCACGGAGTGTTTTAACAAAAACAAATTTGGAAAGTAGAATTTAATTTGAAATGAATGTATGTGGTTGTTATTCAAAGTTCGAACTAACATAATTTGCCAGCTTTTCATCATTTATCTGATGTTTTAATTAAGCTTCGGGGGAACGGAAAGATATGCAAGGGTAGAAGTGGAGGTCGTTGTTTTATGGAAGTGCAACAGCGTATATTTTGGTTAGGCTATTGTTTTTTCAGTAAAATAATGAGCTGATTTCATACAACCATTGTCGTTTCTGCTAGAAATTTACATAAAGGTGTAAGTCTGGCCCAAACTTATTCGAATAAAACACAACACACACACACACGACCTGCATTCAATCTGAGGAAATTTTAATATTTCAGAGTTATATCCTTACGTAAATAAGTGGCCAATGAACACCTGCAGCTCAGAGCGCAATCATGAGATTGCATTCGTTGACTTCACATTAACACTAAAACTTCCTTCAATTTTTTATCTGTAAGTGAATGCAAATTTGCAAAGGATTGTAAAATGTTTATAAAATCCCTAAGATTGTAATCCATTAAGTGCTGTAATAATACAATTGCAAAATGGTAAGTTCTAGTGTAAAGCTGAAGTCAATGAAATGCAATCTTTTAACTGAAGTCAGTGAAAAACGCTTGATGATTACATTCACAACGATTTCATTCTATTACAGTTCTATAGCAGTGTCACTTAGGCCAGATTAATTACACTATTTACTGAATTTACTGAAGAGGTATTTACAAAAATTCAAGGATACAGGGAAGAAATCTTACAACTACCATCGTTTTTAGGCATCACTTACAAAACAATATAATATATGATCATTTTGCATTTTCCCTAATATATTTGCTTTCGTTCAAAAGGTTTTATTTAAGTATGGTGAATGGTCAGCAACATTTTTTTTAGTCTTACAATGCATGCCATCATTTCTTGCAGATTGTAAGAGTAAAGACACCGTCCATGATATTTTCAGTAGTCTTATATCAGTCCTATGTCATATAATCGCTTACTGCGCTTATCTTCGGCTTATCGGTGCTTGGGTTTTGGTTTTACCAGTTAGAAAATAACAATAGAAAGTTCTCTGTCAAAAACCCAAACAAATCCATCATTTTCATTACACCTTACGTTCCAGTCTAAAGAAGATAAAAGGTAATTTAGACCCCTTTCAATCTTGACATACATATAATATTTACATTTCGCTTTGCTTTACTGCTTTAATACTTTCCAGCCACACTGTGCCTGCTGCAGACATTTGTCTACGGGTGGAGCGATCCTCTCCAATCTGACCGCACAACGATACGGCACAGCAACCAGTTGCGTAACGGCAAGTCAACTACCAATTTAAAAAAAAAACTGTTTTCTTCCTTTTTTTGCACACCGACTTTAAATCACAAGAAATCAACATTCTGGAAAATTCGAGCACAAAAAGGGGATTTTCCGATAAAGTCATCATCTTCTCTCTGTCTCACTTTGCCACCCAGCGATGTGATGGATGCGAGGTCGGGGGAAGGGCTCTAAGTATGAATGGAGTACGATGGGATAATTGAGTAAACGCCTGAGAGCCAAAGAAAAGAGTGTGATAGATGAAGTAGGCTTATGGTTGTATCCTAGTTGGCAATTTGCCCATTTGTCAGTTTTGTATGCCAACAAGTTGATTGGCGGCATCGGGTGGGTGGGTGTGTGCATTTGAATTTGTGTGCGACTCTCGACGGAGGCAGGACAATGAAACAGCCTACACACAGCGCTTTAAGGAGGCCGCTTTACTGAAGTTTTTCGCGCACTCTTCCTTTTTTTTGTGTGATCAGATGAGAATGCTGGCTGGCACTCTTTCGCGTGCTTAGCGATGTGAAAATCTGTGATTAACCGAAATTAGTTTTAAAACATTTTGTATCGCGTGGAGGACACACAACAGCCAACTCGGCTGGGCGGGTGTATTAAAGAGATAAATTGGGGATGGCAGCGACCAGGGAGGGAGGGAACAAGAAAAATCGCTCGGAATTCGAGCGCTGAGCGAAATGAGATGGAATTTGGGTTACCAGAGAACCTTGGCGCTTACGTCAGATCGTCAGATGGAAAGTAGGTACGTGCGGCTCTATTATCCTATTAATATGGACCGCAATCCTCCGGCTTGAGTAGTCACATAGGCACATGATAAATCAGAAAGTATGTCAACTCGAAGGCTCCGAGTATTGTCTTCGGGAAATAAGGAGGTCGCTTGGATGGAAGGTGCTGAGCGGTTTGTCAGGCGGATGGGGTTTTAGTTTTTATTGAGATCTAAGTGCGGGTGGGTGGAGGGAGTGTTTCCATAATTCAGGAAGATATCTTGATGTTGAGAAGTTGGATGTGACGTGTCCATTTGGGATGTGGGACATGCCTTTTAAAATCAAAGTGAGCCTTCTGATGAAGAGACTCTTTTGCTTACTGTTTGCGATTCGGTCGACAAGGTGTTCTTTTTCCTTCAACAGCAGCCCGCAGCATGTGTGTCAACCGCTTTACATGACTTAAGTTTCAAAACAAAAACGCAGATAGTAAGAAAAATACGCTAGAGACGGATTCTATCAAGAGAATTTTGTTCGGTTTTCAGATCGAATATGTAAAACTTGCTTCCATACGATATGTTGGTCTTTCCTTTCACTTTACAAATTTGTTAGCCTAAAGAGTTTCAAACTATTGCCAATAGTTCATCAGTATCTCTTTTCCATATTGTTTTTTTTTTCCTGTTTGATTCTTCTGCTTCTGTTTTTCCACTAGCTAGTATCCCCGCGAATATATATTGACTTGACATTATATATTGACAATATATATTGACTTTGAGAAAAGAGTTTTAGCTGTACACAACGCCCTTTCTAACAGTTTCATTTTTTGGTGGTGACAGGCGGTCGTAGCAGAACGCTTTTTTTAGTTTATAGTTTTTCACCTCTAGAAAAAAACTTTTTTCTCTCACTAAACTTTGTAGTGTGCTTTGCAGGACACTTACAAAAAAACTTACAAAAGAAAAGTCCTACAGGGAAATGGAAGTCCAATCGATTAAATAAATTTAAAACGTTCTGTTTTTTTAGTATTCTTGAAACTTTTGTGGACTTAGGGCAATGCTTGCTGAGTTTGTTTTTGTCCTAAATTGACAACAACTGAAGAAGGCTCAGTCTAATTACTTGATCTTCTAAGCGAAAGGCTTCTTAGCTGTAATTCTGAGGTGTGGTATGAAACCCAGAATAGGTTAAATAATATTTCACTTCTAGATTTAGTTTTGTTCATTGGACGAAGTTATTCGTGAATATGAATCTGAAATACAGTGCCCAATAGAACAATACCACCGAATGGTGATTTTAGCTATTCTAGGTAATCTTGTGAGCTGCACAAGGCAGCCAAACACTAGACAAGGCTAGACAAAGCATTCTTAAAATAGGAACTACTTCAATAATTCTATTTAAATTGAATTAAAATACTGTTAAAACCCACAAACGCACGGAAAGAAGACTGATTTCATTACTTAACGACGAACATTAATACTACACAGTAAAGAATAATTAGTTAACTATACTACCTGCCTTTGGGTTCCTTATTTTGTTTAGAAATATTGAGAACGAGATGCATGACATTTACAGTCATTCACATAATTGACGGAATGTACTTACATGTTGCGGAGTCACTGAGTCACTTGTAGTGTACTGCGACCTTAAAGGTCTATTGTAAACCTTTCTTTGATCCAGGCTTTGAGTGATCTCCTTATAAATTTGAGAAGGCAGTACTCCCCGGATAGTTAAGATTTACCAACGCTATCCTTTTCCATACTATGGTCCCCGCTCAGTAAGAGTTTATAAGCAACACAATTTTATGCCTATGTTCATGTGCTATTATTCGAGGGAGTGAGTGTGGACTTTTACGTGGCATGTCCTCGAAGTCGGTCTCTGTTACGTTCGTTTTGTTGATTATTTTAAATCTGATTCGGAAGGATTGGGCAGTTGGTTAGTTGGTGTTCCATGGTTTACTTAGCCTGTCCACAGTGTCTGCAAATATCCGTGCTGGATCCATCTTATGAAGGTGATAATTGCACGGTCGGTACCCTGTAAGTGATTCGCATAGTACTCTGAGGTGAACTTTGCTTTGTTCTAGATCTTCTTTATGTGCAGTTCTTTATGTGCTGGCTTGTCTGGCCTAGAAGAGAGGGGCTTATGAACGGAGCTTGTGCTGTTTGGCTAGAGCGTTTTCATTTTCATAAAATCATTCAACTCAACTATATTTATTTACTATACATTTTCTGTTAGGTCTTGATACTAACAATAACAAAACCACATAGCATATTAATGGAGTCATAGAGTAAAAAATAATGAAAGAAAATTTGAAAAATTTAATTCGATCAATTTTGTACAATATGTTTTAATTGTACACCGAAAATATGTGATTGAATAGTTTTTATGGCCTCCTTACGCAGTTAAAACAACTTGTATTTTATTTAGCTCAATATGGATTAGATTTTGTCATTCTCCAGTACTAACTTTTTTCAACTCAGTCTGCACCTTATCCCATATTTCTTCCATTGATCTAACAGAATGATCCGAAGATGTAATCCTTCGTAAACTCCATAATTTAACAATTCTAAATTATTTAAACCAAAATTAATTAATAATTCCAATAATTGATTCCCCCGTCTTGAAAACAGTTCCGAGTAGGTATTCCGGTATTATAGACAAGATAACGTCCGAAGGCCTTTTGTAATTTTCTAAACTACAAGTTGAGGCGTGCCAACACTCGTCTCAATACATTTGCACACACCCTCACCTCAGAAAAATGCACACATCCCCAAATTATTATTGCAATTTTCAATTCACATTGGTCTGCCAAAATCTAAGGTGATAAGATACATATTTGTCGAAACTCATTTGCTGGCAGACTTTTTTTTATGTCAGATCAGTGATGGAGTAAATTTAATTTCACTCTTGAAACTGCGTTCATAAGTGCGACAGAATATCAACAATTAAAAAATGTATATCACGACTGCCCTCAGGATGAAAGGGTTCTTCAATGTGCGAAGTCCAGTTTCGGAAATTTCCATTATAAAAAGAAAAACAAAACCTTTTCAACAGCCAAGAGTGAATTTTACTTGTGACTATCTTGAATCTGGTCAAATTGTATCAAAATCACCATGGACGTCAACAAGTTCTGTCCCATCATGAACAGGCACCGGTGGTCCACTTTGAACAGCCCGCACGCGGAGACCGTCACCTCCTCGGTGCCCAAGTACGCAGCGAACTCTTCCATCTATTAACGAAAACAAAAAACAAAAAAAACAAAGCCTCTGCAAAGTAAATAACCACGAAATTTTCAATCAACAACCCACCGTCCGCTCCAGCCGTTCATCCACCCGTCCCACCTGGGCGGCCACCCGCACAATAAACTTCGTCTCCGCCGATTGCCGCACCATCCGCTCCACAGCGTTGATAATTAACACCAGGTCCACCAGCCACGACACGACATACGTCACGGCGCCTATGCTGACGTTGCCCACGATGCTCTTGTCGATGTGCGTGTGCACGAAGTACAGGAAATAGGACTGAACAACGGGCTCGATGCTGGCGTAGAGCAGAAAGCTCACGATTTGCACTTGGTACAGGTGATTGATGGACTTTTCGAGGCTGGCGATGTCGCGCCGTAGCTTGAAAATCTTTTCTAGTCGGTCGGCAAACTCGCAGTATCTCTGCATCTTTAGCGAGTCCATCCGGGAGGGGTGGCGGCTGAGCGATCGGATTTCGGTGAAGGTACGCGCTAGGCTTTGATTCAGCTGACGCATGAAAGCGGCGAGGAGCAGTGTGGCAGCGTAGAACGTATTCAGCGTCATTATCAGCACCAGCTGACAGTAGTAGGTGCAGACAAGGCTCGCGAATAGGCTAGCGTTTTCCAGCGCTCCGTCGTGGATTATGTAGAATATTGTCATTTGGGTGATGGACCACAAAGTGGCCGTCTTTATAAGCAGCTGAATGATGGTGCTCTTGTCGAGCGCAATCTTATCGGCGTCAATGTTGCTCAACTTTTTGAAGATGCGGATGCCTTCGTTGCAGCAATAAGTAATCGAGTGACTGTTCAGCAGCTGGATGAACGAGGTTGAAATGGCGCATAGGAAAAGAACGAGTAATCGATTGCAGCCCACGAAGCTTAGGAGTGGGCGCTGCTGCAGGAAGGCCACGCGGCTGCTGATGGTGCTCATGACTGGCGGCGTGGATGCTACGAGTGTGATGGTAACTACGGCGGTATAGAAGCGCCAGAACAAGGACGTTGAGGCGACTCTGGCCTTGAAGCTATAGCCAAACGGGACTATGCCCACAAGCCGGGCCATGACAAACAACACCCGCGAAAGGACTTTCGGAAGCTTGGACATTCTCGCGCCAACTGAGTGGGCAAAGCGCTCTACAGGATTTGCATGTGTCCTTTTTTTAATTGATTTAATTGGTCGGTGTTTTAGGGGTGGACACGGCTGGACGCTCGGACGGTTTTGACAAATTAGCTGTCAGATTATCGCGTTAGAAGCGAGACTTGTCAGATCGTTGACGTAATTGGAAAGTAGGTTTAATTAGCTGTTAGATGTTAAAAACCTATAAGTGGAGGTGTAGCTAAATACACACAACGGCACAGGGGCATATTGACAGTGTGCGCCGAAGGAGGTCAACGGGGGATTTACCCTCTTAATTGGGACAGTGAATATCCCTTCCCGGCCGGGGGTGGCGGGTGTATGTTGACTTCGATGTGGGGGGTTAATTAAAAACCCAGATGTGCAGACGACATGGGTGGAATGTGGTTAAACTGTTTTTGCCGCTGCTGTTGTTTTTGTTGTTGAGGGAGGACTCAAAAAGGACGACGATGATGAAATTGTTAAGAAACTTTTATGGATAATCATTTTGGGGTTAACCTTCTTAGTCGACGGTGCATTAATCTGGGTTAATGGCGTTTTAATGGGAACGATGTTGTTTTCTGATTATGTCTTCTTCGCTGGGCATTTAGTTTTAGCTTTAAAATGAGAAATTAGCTTGCTGGAAGGGTATGCGTCTTTGGGTTTGATGGAGGTCGACTTTAAAGGAACTTAATAAATTTTTTTTATTATTAGGCCATGTTACATGTGACACATGTGCAGATTAAATGCGTTTCCTTATTTTGAACTTGCAAATGTGCAAGATGAAGACTTTTGTTGATACACTGTAATTAACAGCACAGGGATCTATAACTTCAGCCTGGTTACAGGCCCCCGTAGCAGTGGCTCGTGGCACAACAGAAGCCCACAGCCAGACTAAGGCCAGACTAATACCATTATGGATATATACTTCGTACCCTATTGAAACCAGAGAGTACTCTTTACATAGCTACTATCAAGAAAGTGCTCATCAATAAGAGATCTTTTGTTGAGCAATAAAGCCTCGCATGAACAGAGCTAACCCTAAGTCTAGTTTTTAAGGTAAACTTTGTTTTTCGTAACCACCAGATATGTTATATTCACTTTAAACTGGATTCCCTCCCTCGTCTTCTATTTCATGATCTAAGCCGAAGCTCCATCCACGTCTCTTACTTGCCTGCAAGTTACAACTACAGTAGACCGACTGTGATTCTTTATATATTTGAATAAAGCATTTATTTCCAGGTAAAGATAATTTATGCCTCTCAATTCATAAAAGAGAAGAAGTAAATTAAGAAAGGTTTCACTTGAAAACATCATACGCTTTTATTTGTTTGTTGTTGTTAAAAATTCAATTGTTTCAGAACAAAGCGGCGAACTTTTTAATCAAAATAATTTTCACGGTAACTAAATTTATCCAACTCTGCCAATTTTTGGATTTCATTTCGAAATAATGTCTTGTCTTTTGAGGCGATTCGATTTAGGAATCAATTTTCGATTTCAGCGAATGCGTGACTGGATGAGCTAGGAAACCGTGTCTCCATTGAAAAAACTAGTAATCTGGAAAAGATAAGCAAAAAAAAAAAGAATATGACGTGTGCTATAAAATGTCCACTTAAGCCTTTTGAAATAGTTTTCGAAGAGTTTTGCGACATGAGGGGGAGTCCAAGTATTGTCATCCAAAACGGAAGTTTAGCCATGTACCTGCTGTTTTACAGAAGTTCACAATGTACAGCTAAAACGGATGAATTTTGATAATCAATCTATCAATAAAAGTAAGACGTAAATTGAATTTGTTGACTTGCTGAAGACATGCCACAAAAACATTACGCGATTGGTTCCTAGTTACCACAAAGTTTTATGTAGATTATCAACAAGCTATGCACTTTTTGTGAGCTTGTAATTGTTTAACCTTCATTCGTCCCTCGGCCGTTACTTTTTTAATCAAAAGAAGTATTTTTTCTCAAATATCTTATAAAATATAAAGACGCAGAATTTGGAAACTAAGAGACTAGTCTTTGTATGTAATTAGCAGTTGTAGTAAAAATAAATTATTAAATCGATCACTAGATTCGTTGAAATAATAGAAATCAAACGACAGTCGTTTGGGTCAAAAATGACTTGAGGGACATAAGATCACATCTAACCAACTAACTAACTAGATTAACAAAGAAGGTTCTTTATGAAGCTCAATGCAATGTAAATTGAATACCACTGAAAAGAACGAAATCAGCTCTTTCATTCATAAAAGCCGAAATAATTGGGTTTGAAACATGAATGTTTTGTAAATCAAATAACTTTGAAAATGGACAGCTAATATCCCTACATCACAATCGTCAGTGCTAAACAACACAGCTTCAAAAGGAGTGCAAATTTCTATTTGTTATTTTAAATTTGATAGAACATTCATGTGGAATTTATTTGATGAAAATAAGCTAACATGGTGAATCTGTGCCTTTTAAACACTTAAAGTACATAAAATTCTCCACACCAAATGGTAAAATGCAACCGTCAACCATTTCTCCTAATGATTATATTTTTAAAATAAACACACGTGGAACAGTGAATGCTTTGATGGACATACCGCGAGCGCTATCCCCGAGAGAGAATCCCGGATTGTACAATCAATGTGCTTCCGACGCTTATGCAGATTATGCCGTGCTTGCTTGGACAGCGATTGCTTGTTGATTTGAAATGCGCGTGGACACGGCGACAAAGAATTAACGTCACCAATTATGCTAATCTGTTTGGCTGCTCGTGGACTTTTGTTTGTAATGCGTGTGATGAATGGACCATTTAAAAACGAGATTCGTCCTTTCAGGACTTTGTTTTTTGCAGAGTAGTGAGAGGAATTAATGACTAGGTATAGAGAAAGAAAATATTTTTTCAGACAGATTATTATTAGATATTAAAATTACGTGTTGTGAATTTTATGGTGAGAGCGCATTAGCTCCGTGTGAAAGGTCATCGAAAATGCGTCATTCTTTTTTCGTTTTGCAATACAAAATCGGTTATTCTTAATAAAACCATTTGTAGTTGGGGCTTTTCGCTTTATTTCTTAAGCTTCTTAAAGTAGAGTTTTGCTAGTGGCAGTGCTACAATATTTGGCTAATGGGAGTCTCGTTGGGTTCTTCAAAATACCTTTTTCATTTCAAACCGTGTCACTACATTGAGAACCGATCTGCCTTACTTAGTCGAACTCGAGTTAGTGCCTCACCTCAAGACATCCTGATGATTCTTGCTATATTTATATTAGTCTACAAAGTACCATTAGTTTTAATTTCAAAATATAATAAAATAAGATGCAACCAATAAATTCCTAATCAGTTGTAGTGGCTGTCTTTTTTAGCGATTTGTTTTTGTAACAGTTTTCGTTAATCCTAAAATGTCCTAAAACTACCCTTTGGGAAGACTATTCTGTGATTACTGGTTTTCAGGTCTTTGTCCTATTTCTGGGATGTCTTCGACTTTAGTGGACCCGAGATTTGTATCTGCAACGCGACTCTGGGGCACGCTAGTTCTTATAATGGGAATCGCAAGCACTCTTATTGAACCCGTCGTGGCAATATCTTCCTCTTTGGCAGCACAATGGAGCAATCTTCGAGTTCGAATGCACAAAAGCTCCCGCCAGATGTGTCAAAAAACCGCTTTTCACTAAACCGCCGCTGGAATCGATTGCAACAAGACTTTGTCAGCTAAACCGTCCTTTTGTCGTCCTACCACCATTAACTCCGTGCTGACCCATTTCGGAAGCGCAAAACGACACCCATTGAATTTGCAGATGCTGATGCAATTGCAGTCCACAACCACCGTTTAATTTGTTTCCCTCTTTTTGTCGTTTTCTTTTCAGGAACGTTACAAGGCGGACATAAATTTGGCCATTCAACTGCTGCAGTGCAAACCCGACAGTTTTGTCCCCCAAAAAGTGTCCTCGGTAAGTACGGCACGACGAGTTGGCCAGAAACCTAATAACTCCGCAACGCAACTCCGTTCTATCTTTTTTCGCGACGTTAGCTTCCAATCGATATCCAATCGAAGGTTTCGTCGTATATGAGACTCGAGACGAACTCACATTCCGATTCAGAGGGTAGCACTAGCGGTGTCGGTGTAGCCACATCGGGTTCTTATAAAGTACTTCCAGCCTCGGATTCACCACCTCCGGCATGCCCCTTCCCTCCAACCGCAATGGTATACTCAATGAGGGGTCTCGGTAAGTGTTAGTAGAATGAGCGTGCTTCGCTTCTTTTTTTCTTTTCGTAGTTTTATTTCTCGCTGTTCCTTCTTCCTTCGTTTTGTGTTGTTTTTTTGTGTGTTTATTTTTAGCCTTTAGATAGTGGATTGGTTGGGAGGAGTAGCAAAGGCCTCCTCATGGAACACATGTAGTTGCATGGAGCACGTCGTAGATCCTTCGCCTAGAGGCGCGTGTTGTTGCATTGCTTTTAAATAGGCACAGAGATGTTGATCTTTTTGGTTTGGATTTTTCTTCCTTTTTTTTTGTTAGCTGTCGTTGTATCTAGATGCACTTTCCTAGAGCGAGAGAGAGACCTGTTTTTTATATTTAATTGCGTGTGCATCGTTAGTGGTTGTTGGCTGACCACCATTCGGATGCGGGCGACGTGGCACGGAGGGTGGTGTGTGTGGAAAATCATCCTTTTCAGCTCCCTAATATAACTTGGGGCTGCCATTTTCAGATACGAAAAGACTCTGGTGCTATATAAAAAGTCCCGGCACGCTTCAACGGCCGAATGCATTTACAGGGAATTCTTTTTTTTGTCGTTGTTGCACTTGGTTCGTTTTCCTGCGCCCCACCACCGTCCATATGAGTGTGTGTGTGTTTTCCAGTTGCAGCAGAACCTTTTTTTTTTAGTTCTTAACGCTTGTAACACTTTATTTCATTTTTAAATTGCATTTTAAAAATACATTTTTAATTGCGCACTTGCATGGCCAGGTTTATTTTTAATCAGGTGAGGAATTCTATTTGAGGACGACAGTGCGCTGCTGCTGTTCATATGCTTTTTCTGTGTTTGTGTTGTGTTGTCCTTTTTTTGTGTAAATAGTTTTGTAATTAACGACAGAGGAATCTATTAACAAACTGTGCGCACTAAACCGTAGCAAAAGTCCTAAATTAATTAAGTGGATGGGTAAATTGTAATTATTTGCTTTGGATTGTGTGGTTGGGGGTGGAGTGGGTGCTCTAAGATCATAATTTATTCAGATATTTTGCACCTCTATTCAATTTGTTTGAATGGAAAAAAGGTGAGGCTGGAAGCTAAATATGTTGGCATTGGCTGTTGGTTATCCACATGAGTTGTTAATTTGTTAACGAAGTTTTTTTTTCAGTCTAGTTGTGCACATGAACATGGCCATGACCTACCGTCAATGAAATGGTGTGGTTGCTAATTGGTGGGATAGTTTCAAAAGCCTAGAAACTTTTAAATTCACGTTAAAAATCGACACTAATTAAAAAGATCCTTCTCTTGAGTAAAGCAGGATAAACTGCTGTCCTGAAATCTGCTTTTTATTACCGTCGAATCCCTTTTAAAGAGCTTCAACTGTTTACAATAAGTGGTTGAACAGTAAATTCAATATTAGAACTCCGCTTTAATGGACGCATTATTCAAGACAACATTTTTCTTGGATTAAAGTAACGTCTCAAATTGATGCAATTAATGAAAAGGGTTAGAGCAGCATTAGGTTTGCTAATAAAGTGTATGAAATAAATACCCACAAAAACTTAAATTTAAATTGTAGGAATATGGTTTTGGATGAAATTCAAGTTCATCACAAAACTTGACTGTCATAATCCTTTGAAAATCTTCTAATGTTTAACTATCCCCACATATATGAGGTGTAGTAAAACGTAATCCATTTTTTCATAGACTCATTATTAATGGATGGGAGACATCGAGAGAGTTTACGTCTAGAGTTCTGGATAGCAGATGCAATACGAAATATGGCCAAAGAACTACACTTTACTGCAACTGGTTGAGAAAACCGCGTCGATTTTGAGGTTTTTTAATAATTTTGCTTAGCACCTGCTACACATATTACTGTCAAATAATGAGTACTAATTTGTATCTAAGTTCAAATCGAATGCTTTCAGTCATCTCTAGTAAGATTGAGGTGTGGTAATGGCCCATTGACATTATCTAAGCTCAATTGAAGCCAACATTAGCTTGCTGTGTCTATGATAATTTTGACTATTTCCCTTTAAGAAAAACTTGTTCGTAAAAAGCGAGTAGTCAAGAAATCAGTGATTTTATTAAAAAATTTAATAAATCTGTGGGTACAAGGAATAACCTCCTAAGCCAATGTAAGATTGAGATTGTTTCGGTTTTTACGTCATAGAATCTGAAATGATTTAATTAACTTAAACAAATTTTAAAGGGTTTTATTCAATACAATTTTTGCTCCTTCCTGATATTCACATGAGACCATGGGCTTCAAACTTTGCTTTTGAAAAACGACAAAAAAAAATTATTAAGCGGTTATTTCGTGTGACCACAGAAATATTTGTCGACTAGAATAATTTTATTTGATTGTTTTCAATGTGGAGCTGCCATCAGCAGTGTATTTTAAAGTACAAAATAGTATTCTATTCTTATCGTGAGAGTGAAAAATTTGCTCATATTTTAACTTTAAATGGTTTCTTATTGTTTATATTTCTTTTTTCAACAACTCCGGTACATTCATTTTTAAAGTTGACCAAGACAGCTTTAGAATAAGAATACATTTTCTAATTCGTTTTTTTTTTTTTTTTCATGAAACAAATTTTATTGCCCAACTACATCCAAAAACTTCCATTAAAATGAGGCCTCGAATTTACTTTGTTTTAACGAAAAACTTCGGTCGGTGACGCCACCATCGATGTTAAGTGCTGACCTCCTTCCTCTTCTGGGTGTTATCAGTTTCTTCCCTAGAGCCATAGACATAAACTTTATCGCTTTGCCAGTTTAATTTCTCCTCATGATGAAAGTGTTTTCGTCCTTTTAGTGAACCAGCCTCAACGGATGTTTGATTTTCTACTGATGGTATTTCTGTTGTGAATTTAACGAATGATGCTGTATCCTTTTTTTTTGTAAGACGGAAATTGCTTACTCTGGACTTCGCTTTTAGGGTGGTTTTCTGTTTGCTGATTTACAGCTAGAATTTTAATTATTGCAGAATAAACTAAGAATTTTCAACGCTATATCGGCTTTCTCTTCTTTTCGGGATGCTTACTTACTTATCAGGCAGTAAAGCCGCTTACAACGTTGACACGATATTCTGGATGAGACAGAATAAATGATTAAAAATAAATATCACTATTAACAGTCGTATTTGCACAACGACAACTAAGAATTGATCTAGCCCCTTGTTGTAATTTCTACAATTCCATCGGCAGAAGTATTTTGGTAACTTTATCAAAAGATTGGAACATTGTCATTAAGATCACCTTACCCATGATCATATATATAGAAGCGACCCTCATATATATAGAAGCGACCCTCATATATATAGAAGCGAAGGAGTCGAGAATCAAAGTGAGCCTTTGAATTTTTCATAGACACTGTTTAGGTGCTAAGCCTCTTAGCCGAATCACTCCAACTCGGTTGAAAACTTTTGATCTTACCTCTTATACTTAAAATCCAAAGCAAATAATCACACAGAAAAAATTAACCACTAATATCCAGCTTTTTCTGAGACCAAAAATGTTTACCCATTTTTTTCTCTTCCAAAAACAAAAACAGATGCTAACATGTCGAATAACAACAATACCAGCTCAAACTCCAACAATAACGAGAACGGAGATCAAATGATTTCGCCCTCAATCATGGCCAAATTCCTCGAGGACGAGCTGAAAGCGAACGAAGTGAAGCATTGTGATACATGCCAGTGTTCAACCAAGGACCTGACAGTCCTAGCCGACGTCCAGCGGTCGTACTCAGTCGCGACACAAACGCATCTCCAGGGCGAGACCAATACCTCGCTTTGCCTACGCTGCAACAGCAATCTTAACTCACCTTCCAGGACCAACAGTCCATTTATCATGAAACTAGTAAAGTCCAGCGATTCTGTGATATCCGAAACGAAGAGCAGCGTGTCTGATCTGAACGATTGCGATAAGCTCTTCACACCTGCAAAGCGCGACGACCTCATGGTCAATCCGATCCTTGGCCATCATCGGCTTTGTGACCGAACAGCGAGTAAGTTTGCAAGCCTCCTCCAGCAACAGCAACAGCAGCAGAATCCCTACAGCGACACTGCCAAATACGTGCTCGAGAGTAACCGCAAGTTCGTGGACGGTTGTGACCTCATCGATCTTCGGAAGCTGGCGACCACGACGGTCAGCTGTGATATTAGAAAGTCGCCCAAGGAGCAAACCCCGACGTCGAACGGGAAGACGGAGTCCAGCCAAGAGGAGTCCAAGGCCAGCGATGGCAGCGGAAAGCCGCCGACGAAGGCCGAGGCCGTCAACGAGCTAGAGAAAAAAGCGGAAGATGCGGACAAAAGCAACCTCCGATCAGTCATATCCGGAAGCGTGAACAGTCTGTGGAGCAAAAGCAGCAGTTGCGAGGGTGCGAAGATCTTCGAGAACTTCAACAGGAACTTAATTAAAACAATAAAGGTAAGCTATCGTTACCGTCAAAGATACAACTACTGACGACTTTACTTTTCAGGCTGAGAATCCAAAGTACCGTGGGCCACGTCTCTGTGCCATGCGCATTCAACAAAACGGCCAAAGCAATATCCTCCTCGACAACATGGAGTCGCCGACAGAGGCCACCCCGATCATCTACACGCGGCGACAGCGATTCCTCGACGAGGAGCTCGACGACACCAAGGACATCATCACGTCCAAGATCTCCGTGGTGATGGCCAACCAGACACACGTCGACGTGGTGGTGACCAGCAACGGCACAGAGCCCACCACCACGATCACCAACATCGCCAAGCGGATGCCCACCGTCAACGGCAGCAGCACCAACAAGCAGCCCGGCTGCGAACCACTCACACTCAGTCCCTCCTCCGCCAACCGTAGCAGTAGCAACAATAACCTAAGCATAGACCTAGTTAACGAAACCGCACCACTGTTGAGCGCTACGCACAGCAATAAAACGCAGCCGCAGTCCTCGGACATGAACATTGACCGACAGCTGACAAATAGCTACCTGGAGCAGCAATTCAAGAATCTCGTTACCTCGGAGCAGCACCAGCAGCTGCTGAAGGCCTCGCTCAACTACGACATGCTGCACACGAACGAGGCGAGCTGCAAGAACTCCGTCAACTCGAAATCGTGCACGCAGTCAAGCTCGATCAGTGACACGATAGATCTGCAGGAGAGCATCCTCCTGCGGCGTCAGCAATTAAATCGGGTCGCCGAGTGGGTACAGAACAATTCCCAGCTGGAGCAGCAGCAACAACAGCAGCAAATGAGCGAGCAGAGCGAAAACTACGCGTCCCTGGAAAAGCTCTCCACAGACTCCGGCTACAAGACGAACAATCAGCAGCTCCAGCTGCAGCAGAAGCAGGAGCTCCTCAACAGCGAGCTGTCCAGCAATATGCCATCAAGTGCCACAAGTACCTACCACTACGAGGACACACCCAGGCACGAGTGCCGTCAAGTCGACAATTGCCAGGACGAGCGGAAGGCTCACTACATGAACGGCAACGGCAATGGCAGCAGCGATAGAGACGGCAATCAGCTGTCGCACGGCTACAAGTGCTGCAAGGACTCGGAGGGTAACACGCCCCCGAAGAAGCCCGTGGATATTGCTCAAATGGAATACAATGTGAAGCAGTTTCTGCTGAAGCAGAACGAGTGGTCGATGCGTAGCACGAAGAACTACTCGACTGCGACGTCTTCAAATCTGAGCGGCACGCCGGCGGAGACACCCAAAATGGTGGTGGCGAACGGCGATTTGTCGCGATACCGGCAACAGCAGCAGCAGCAGGCTTTGCGGATGGCACCACACAGGACTGAAACTAATTTGTAAGGTGGTGGAAGCAGTTAGTAGGAGTTAGTTTTATTTTTGTTTTCATTGTTCTAAGTTCCGTTAACTAAGCCTCGACCTGCCGTTTGGCGGCTGGTTCTTAAGACGCCTTGACTATCTACGAAGTAAGCTTGTGCGCTATTCTTACTGGAACGTAACCCGATTTGTTGAGAGAAGCCAAAGTACGTTGGAGTGGAGTGGAGAAGGTTGGAAGATTGTTTTCCACGTGGAAACTCGGGGATTTGTTAGTAGTGCGGTGGTCTTTTAAGGATTTGCTTATGATTGTGATGTGATTTCTCGCACCTATAACCTTCGTACGTCAATATAGTTTTACTGTGACGAACCCAATAATCAATTTAATTTTTTTTACCAGAGGTGTTAATTATACACAAAAAAAACTAAAATCACTTAATTTCAAAACTGTATGTCTCATATTTTAGAAGATATTTGAAGAAAAAGAGTGTTTCTGGGTCGGATGAAGGTTAAGTTAACCTTTTCAAAATGTCTGCTAACCGAACTTTGCTTTTTTAGGGAGGCATTACATTTTTTTTCTGTCATACACCACACCACAGTGGGCCACAACGGCTCTTTTCATGTGTCGAGTAAATGGAACGAAATTGGTACCTTCTCCGTCATATTTGTAACTATCTTTCAGAAGTTGTGTTCATATCTATTAACGTCAATCGTTTTATTATTTGTAAAGCGCTTTATGACCTTGCGTAGAAGCAACATACTATGCGTAGCCTAGCTTTTTCGCGCCTCCACTGTGTTGTGCGCGTTATAATTTTGACACAAGTGGAGGGGACCTACTGTTTAATGCCGGTTCCGAACGGCGAATTGCGAAAGCTTTTTATGACAGAAGTGCTCCAGGAAGGTTGTCAGTTGTTCGCTGGAGGTGGGGCCGTGAAAAATGTTTGTGGTGTTTTTTTTTTTCCCCGAGCTGGATTCGAACCCGGGTACTCTCGCTCAACAGTCCGACGCACTAACCGATCGAGCCAACGGCGCCATGTACTATGTGGAACACAAAGTCATTTGAGTGGCTGCTTCGCAGGAGGGCATTTTGCCACTCTAATTTTAAAAGACCGGAGGTATGGTACTGATTTTCTGCCAAGATTTCGAGCGGGAAACAGCTTGTTTAGGTTTAAAATGAAACCGCTACATGGCTCACCTTTTTATGTAAGTGTCCACAAAAGGAATCGGCTGAAATTGTTTTTTCCAATATTTTATTTGAATTACAATTTATTAAGTAATAGCATTAGTTGAGCCACTTAAACAAACCAAAGCACCAAGACCCCATGATGGTACCGAATCTTCTTCCAAGTAAAAAAAGTGAATTTATCATTTCAAAAAAGGAACCACTTAAAAATTCCACTCCAAAAAACTAATTACAAATTAATAAAATTTTAAATATTCGGCCAATTTGCATACATATTCCTATAAAACAAAATATTCTCAGACTGCTTTAATATCCTTAACGTAAACATAAATTTAATAAAAAAAAAATCGTATATTAATGATATTCCAGAAAGGCTTTAAAATATTCAACAAAATCATCAATTACTTTAATATTAAAAAAAGAACAATTTTACTCAAGTTTTTTTTTTCTTTACAACAAAAAAAAAGAAAGAATAGGAAAAAGGAACATTGAATGTATGTATTTCGTAGCAATCAAATAACTAAATCAATAAGATTGTTACTTAAAAATGTGTACGCATGTATTTACTATGTATGTATAAGGAATGAAAAAAACAAAAAAACGAAATCAACGTATGGAATTTAGGAAAAATGAAGCTGAATAAAATTGTATAAAATAATTTTTATATAAATGGAAGTAAATTTAATCTAAATAAAGCTTTCTGTAAAATTTAATCATAAAGAGAAGAATGAAAAAAAGATTTAAGCGCAACAATTATGAAAATTTTCTAACCAAGGAAAATGTTATTAAATTTATTTTGTTTGTTTTTAGTTAGACCTTTTAAAAGTGAAGAATACAATAATTTTTGTTTTGAAAAAGACATTCCAACAGTTTTATTTTCCAGCCATCAGTGATAACCAAATTAAGTTCGATTATGGATTGCAGACACAGTTGTTTATCATACAGGACATATTTCAATCTGTATAGAAGCACGTAGCTTACAAGTCTATTGCAGTTTGACTGTGATACTTCTCCAACAGAACCAAAAGTAGATTTAAAAAATGTTTCCATGTTTACATTTTTCATTGAATAGTGTATTCAGGTATGTTATTCATAAAAATAAACACAGCAACCACAAAACAATTTCTTTACGGCATGCACTGTAAGGGTACAAGTCAAGAGAAAGAGTTTTCAACCCTAAAAGGTATTTGAAACAGGTCAGCCTGCTCAGTTATCTGTTACTGTCGTTGAACTTCTTTGAACTACTTAACATACTGTTCATGAATCTATTTAAGATATTCGGATAGCATGTATGACTTTTAAAGCGAAAGTAACTCTAAATGTACGTACAAACAAGCCTAAATGCAAATGGACAGTTAAGATTAAAATCAAAACTTAGTTTTGAGTTTGGACGCAATCATAAATTTCCTGCGTCACAGATTTCTCAATGTTTTTCTATATTTATGTGTGCTGGCCCAACCCTTTTGACCTTTCAAGCTCATTGCCCAGAGTATAATAACATGAGTTGAGTACGATTTCTCCATTTTCCATTTTTGGTTGATACGGAAACACAAACCCAACCAGGAAGAAGAAGAACTAACAAGTCGAGCCGCTGGTGAAACTGACAATTTTTTTCGTGGCTGCTGTAAAACTTCTTGAAGGTTGAATGCGTTTTTTGATGAACACTTATCTGCGTCTGATAGACTATAGAAAAAAAATTTTACTATTTTTGAATAAGTTGCAGTATAAAAGAATATTAAAAAAAATTCAGACATACTTAAATGCCTGAATGTATTAATTAAGAAAATACAACCAAACACTTAAATGCTTTACAACCGCTATATATTTTGTTAGAACAACTGCTGATACCTAAACAAAAACAAATTCTATTTTATCAAAACCAATTTAAGACTTAATCTGAAAGATAAACAAACATTTTATCGTTACTTATTTTAAATTCAACAAAACTAAGCATATAAAAAACAAAAATAAACAAAAATCTGCTTAATATAAATCAAAAGCTGAGCTTAATAAGAAGAAAGAATTTATTCAAACACTATAAACTATGTAGCCTACAAAAAAACTGTTGATCATAAGTTTTTGTATTTTCATTTGCAAACAATCTCTTTTCAGATTATTTTTTTTATCTTACACTCACCCGTATATACAGCCGATTATAACTCCAATACCTGTGTATCAAAACCACCTAAAAATAAAATCATTTCTATACAACTAGTAGTAGTTTTAATTTGCATGTATAACTTTCAATGTGTTATTCATCAGCACCAACTAAAAAAAAAGACAAAAAAACACTTACCTTTAGCACTCACACTTAAGTGTATAATTTTGAATTATTTTTAAGAATAAAACCTGTTAAGAAATAAGTAAATGTTAGTTTGAGGTGTTGACTAAAAAGTAAATAAAAAAAAAAATAAAGAAGTAAAAAAATCGGAACTCAATAAATGAAAAATATATTTTTTATAAGTGTACATGAAAATGAACTGGATCAGAAATTAAACAAAAAAAAAATGTAATAAAGGAAACCCGTATTTTTAAATTACTTTCACACTTTGTCTCTAACTAGTACTCGAAAGCGCTTATTTACAAATCTGAAATCTGAAATTATGCTTATATTTTCTTGTTTCTCTTAAATATAAAAAAGAGGATATGTTATCTTAACAAATGTATAAACAAATGTTCTATTATTAAGTTTGTAACTTAAATTTAATTTTTGTAAGTTTCTATTTGTGTTCTTTTTTAACTTTAGAAGCTATAAAAATCTTTCAACAAACGCGTAGAAACCAAACTGAAAAAATAATAAAACAAAAAACCTAAACAAATAAACAAACTTCATCAGAAAAACAAAATAAATGTATCTAACAAAATGCAATGTGTATTATTGGCTTAGAAGGCAAACTTTTTCTCGTATATTTGTTTGGCTATTTGTTTCTTAGTTTAAACGTTTGTTTCCTGGTAATTCTTTTTTTTTTTTGTTACTAAAAGTCGCAGCGCTAACCCTAGAAGACGATAATAACTTGAGGCAAAGAAAAACAAAGCTCACAGACAGCGTATTGTCTGGTAATGAAAATCGTTAGATGTTCAAATTTCTTGCCATTGCAGAAGTAAAGTCGTAAAGGTCTGTTCGATTCTCGCCAAATATCCACAGACTACTCATCATACTTCCAACAATTGACATAAATAACATATAATTTGACCCTGATTCTTTCAGTACCTACCCGAAGCTTTATTTGCTTTAAACGTACATCCATTTCATCCGAATCGCATTTTAACGACTGCACATGCTATAGACTTTGATTTTAGTTACCCCAAGTTCCTAGACATCTGGGAATTCAGAAAACACCGCCTCTGACTCATGTGCAAGTTTTTAATTGAACACAAAAATAATGAGTAACAAATTCCCCCGCAAAAAAAGGTAATTGCAAACCTGTTGGCGATGAAACTTTGTATGCTGCTTTGTCATTGTTCCAGTTTTTTACGATTTTATAGACAGCAGAGGTTTCATTCAATCTGATGAAAAACAAAAAAAAAAATCAGAATGGAAAAAAATTAAATGGTGCGGATTGCAAGATTCAAGAAGAATTTTAAATCAAAAAATTTGCGTCACAAATTTGATTCTGGCAAATAGAGAGTTGTAGATGGAATTTAAATGTGAGTCTCTGAATGGACTGAAATCTGTAATTTAAACGCATTAAGAAATGCAACCAGGGAAGCAAAGAAAGTCGGAGGAAAGTTGGGCCGTCTGTTTTTATGGCGAATTTTATTTCCCCCGTAATCATCCAGTGGGATTTGGCCTCTTGAGAACGTTCTGTGCAACGGTGAAGGCACTGGGGTAGCTATTGGATGTCTTTAAAGTGGCCCTCGGGCTGGATTTGTGATTCATTTGCTTGACAGAACCGTTCGTTGTGGCCGGAGGCCGCCTTCCGTCTTCGTAACTACTGATCGTAAATGCGTAGACTCAGATGATGAATTTATGTGCATACTTCGAATCATTTAATGATCTGTTGCCAGGTTAGAGGCGCGCGTTTAAAAGTTTTGCAACCAAAAATGAACTCCGCGGCAACAAAAAGGGAAGAAGCAAAGGCATCCACTCCGTATGGTATTTTAATTTATGGTAAATATAATTGCTCTGCTTTCGTTTTACAAAAACATTTTGGCATATACTAGAACTATCACTGAAATAATTCCACTGTCAGTTCAACAAGCCAAAACGAGAAATCTGTCTCAAAGGAATTATGGAGTGCCATGCGCTGGTTTAATAATGCTGCTTACTCGGGGTGCAGTTGCCACATTAGGAGCAGTTTCAGCGAAGACTTTGTCGTACGGTTCAAAGTAGCAAACATGCAAATGGAGCCAGTGGCTTGCTAATTGAAATGGTCAACTTGAAATGATAACTGCACATCTCGTTAAAAAGTCTCATTTTTAAAGTGTCATACTTTGTATGTCATGCGTAAAGCTGGTTGACTAGGTACTAAAAGGTAGATGAGGCTCAATCTAGTTTGAATCTACACCTTTCCTAAGCAAGAAATAGTTGCACCAGCTGCAGCAGCTGAAAATGTTTTTAGGGGCCTCTACTCAGTTTTTTCTTATACAGAGTACAGTCAGTACTGTTTAATACTTTTAATTGGTTTATATTAAATATAGGGGTATGCTTTATTATTAATTGACAAAAGTAAGAATAAGAAAGCGCGAGTCACAATTGAAACCATAATAAAGCTTTTATTTTTTTTTTGTTTTATATTTTGGTGTCTGGCAAAAAACCATGCCAGTCACAGAAGGTTTATTAATAATATTAAATATATTAACATTGTAATTCACAAGAAACATGTCTTAAACTTCTCCCGTTAAACTCATGATATAAAAACAAATAAGAGTTTGTTTGAATTTCCTTGCGCAGTATCATTACTGACCGAATTTTTTAGATAACCAAATAAATGATAGATGTTATTCTCAAGAGCTTCGTTTAAAATAAGGTATTCAGGAATAACTCATGAGCTAGGAAATAATAAGTGTCATTGGTTGGTTTAAAAGTGTGACTAGTAGTTGAGAAAAAAGACGCGGTCCCCAATGCTGGTTTAATGCTAGCGTTGGGTAACATTTAATTTTCAATGCCTTTGCGCAGTCCGAGATATGCCGTTTTGATAGGAAAACATTTCGTATTGAAAGAAGAAAACTTTTGTATTGGTATTGTAATTTCAGATCAGCTTGAAGAATTACCTCCAAATTGCTGGGACAGGCATTCAGAGACTTAAGAGGAGGGCTTTTATGAAATAGCGAACACGAAAATTGTGTTGAAATAGTAGAAAACTTAGTATGCAGCCGCATACCCCCGATCAACACATTTCTTGGACCTAAATTATCCACAGATGCTTAGAAATAAATAAACTTACGAAATGAAAATACAGCGGAAAAGTACATTCATCAGTTTCTATTTATCTGTGCAAATCTATTGAGATGCAGCATAAATCACGAATACTTTTGTCCAAGCAAAACTGGAGTTTCAATGTATGAATGTTTATTTTATGGTAAATGCTATATCTTAAAGCTGAAAACTGAATTGATTCGGTTGATTTTACGGAAGGTATTACCGTTTTTAGCTAGTAACAGCCATGTGCCGAATACTTTTGTCCATCAGTGTATCTGTTTGCTTGCAAACATTGGGTATACAAATCCAGCTGAAAGAAGTTTAATCAGTTTTATAAGTTGTTGTTGTTGTTAAACACATAACTAATAGCCGGAAAGTTCGACACTACCATTGTATGTGTCACAGGACATACGAACGTCTATGATAACGAGAAAACACGGCACTGCCTATGGAAGTACACACTCCACTTTTTGGAAGGGCTAGCACCTCAGATGGTCTCAGTTAACCAACTGTGCAGTATCTAAGGCTTGCCCGGAGTACAACATATCACAAACTAACGACCTTCTAAAGAAGACTCGCACAAACATCGGAGCGATTAGTACGGGTCACTGGCCGATGGGAGACCATGCTGCTAAGCTTGGGATCTCACATTTTACATACTGCCGTTGTTGTATCACAACACAATGATAAATAAAACACAATAAAATATAATCATAAACAGGGCGCTCCGCGCGGATTCAATCGAATTATAGTCAAGAAGTGAGTCAGATATGACAATTTCCATGTCATTTTCTTTCTAACATTGTAAGTCAATTATGCCAATAAATCAATTTTCATGTTAAGTGTTATACATGTAATTTTATGTTTGTATTGGAGTCTTCCACTCATTTGGGAGTATATAGAATGTGTTTGACGTTCAATGTCATTTACCAGCTGACCGAGGTGATGAGAAATCAAAACTTAGGTCTTAATTTTAATAATTTTTTTGAATTAAAGAAGTGAAGTCAGCTTTTATAAACTCGAGGACAAGAATTGTTCTTTTATATAACCAAGAACCCTCTGAGTCATCACTCTCAGAACAGCCGCAGTACTCGGCAGAGCCAGAATCATTGACCCACTTCCTCTGCTTCTGTCTAGCGCTTGCCAGGGCAAGGCTACGGGTTCTAGGCAAGCCCTTTTTTGAATCTTTGCGTGAGGTATCTGAAATGAACACCAAAGATTTGACTGTGTTGTTGATATATTTTATTTCAATAAATTTCGTCATAGTGCAAAATGTGACGTTTTTGATAAAAAAAAGTATTGCCGTCGAATGAACTATTTCGTCTTAAGACTTCATTTTTTATAAAAAAATTTACTATTCAGAAGTGAGCCTATAATCATATATTCCAATGTGTTGTTATTGAAGATAAATTTGTCGGGGAAAACTCTCAACAACTCTCTATAACTCAAAATGGTGCGCTGTTATACATAAAAATTATAAATGTTTAGAGATGTTTAGTATCGATTTATTTCACAATTATTTACATAATATATATGATAGAAAGTATTTTTAAATTTAAGATCTTCAGCAATTCTGCACACAACCGCCGGCACTAGTTCTAGCTGACTTCTGTATGCAGACTTTGCCCTCTCTCCTCATTTCTTAACAAGAAGCACAACCTAGACAGTAAATTGGAAACATTTTATTATTGCCTGATTTGCAAATGACAATCAAAGGCCATACACAAAACGAAGGAAATTCAGCACATTGCTTAATTGCGTGGGAAACAAAACAAAAAAAGTCTTCTTACTTAATCTCAAGTCGTCAAACTTAATGCATCCAGACAAATAATACACTAAAAGAAAGGTCAAGAAATTAACAATTTACGTTCCAAATTTCAGGCAAATCGGTCAAGCGGTTTGAGAGCCTATTCTGACAAGAGAACAATTACAAACATCTAAGCATACAAACATCCAAACTTTCAAATTTATGATATTATTAAGATTAAGATGACAATTTAACCATACCAAAGATAATTACAAGGCGCTATTGCATAATAGTTATATTTTACAAAATGCAGGACGAAGCACGTTCTTTTATGCGTTGGGCCAGAAGAAGAATGATGAAATACAATTTAAGATACTTTCGCTGATGAAGTTTTAGTTATCTACTTGAACTATAACCTAATTGTACTTGAAGTACATTAAGTTTGATTGGCTTAAATTATTGTTTCAAATCAAAAGATTGTGGAAAATAAAACATTCAAATACAAAACTCAACATTAATGACACATTTCACCATATAACAGTCAGATAAATACATTTTTGCACCAATATCGTCGTAATTCAAAGTACATAAAAATTTTATGCAAGAACAGACAATAAATTTCTAGTTTTTGTCTAATTACATTTATGGATATATTAAATATATGATAGTCTACTTTTTCATTTCTAAATTTAAACGTTCCAGTTTTCTTCTGCAAGGTAGGAGCCAATTGTTACCTTTGAACCCTCGATTTCGGTGAAATCGAGTTTTTTGAGTTATGACAGTCTTGTAGTAAATGACCGATATATTTATTAATCGCTTAAATAACATTTGGATTGATGTCAATATCTTAGCATCGAAGCATATTCTAATTTGTTTACCCTATTAAAATTATTTTCCCGTGTTGATTATGTTGGAACTTCTCTAAAGAAAGAAATGTCTGTCACAAGTCAAAACAGCAATGCTTAAATTTAAGCCAATTAAAATCACGGCATACGCAGAAGTGGTCCGAAGAGAAAGGAAGAAAGCAACATATTACAAAATTCACAACGATTACAGCATTACCGGCGAAACTAAATAACTCGTCGAAGTAAATGAAAAAGCTGGTCCCCATGCAAAAAAACCTAACTGTCTTATAATGGCACACTTATCTTTTAATATCGAGCAAATGTCACATAAATGTATTGGATAAATATCACCACTAAATCTTCTCCAAAAAAACCTAAAACCTCACCATTACTCCAACTATCAGCAAACTGAACTTGACATTGTGTCAAAAAATTCATTCATGCGTCTCGAAGATACCAGCATGCAACAGAATCACAACACGCCAACTTATCTTACCACATTACCCGAAAGTCATTGAACCCGCACCGATATCTCATGTTGCATATTTCCGTGTTGCATAATAACATCGCATTCAGGTTTATTGGATAAATCAGCTCTTCCAACATATTAATTCACCTCGTTCTGGTTAAACATTTTCTTTTTATTTTTTGTTGTTTTCTGTTTCAAGATGAACAACAAGCGAAACCCGTAAAATGGGTCAATGCACGTTCAAGAAGCAAAAATATTTTCAAAAAAAAAAACACCAAAATACATGCTTTCCTGAAAATAAAATAAAAAAACAAGGATACTCGTAACTGGATCTTAAGTCGGTAACACGTAAGTCTGAAGCTGATGTTTCATCAGTTCGCACCTTAACTCTTTCGTTGTTTACAAGGACGGCGACGCACGCAGCGCAAATGAATGAAATGAGCAATGCATTCGATTTTGTGTTTTTTTTTGTTTCTGCTTTTTTATTGTTAAACAATGAAATCAATTGACAGGAATTGGGGACACGGAATGGAGATTTGCGTAATTTTACAACACAGCTGCGCACCCACAGTGAAAACCGGACACACTCATGTGACCTTCTCGTCGAGAGTTACGCAACTCGTGGCAGTTCCGATCCCAGATAATCTGTCCTTAAATAGTTCGCAGACCATGCTTGTGGTTGTGGGTTTGGCACATTTCTCTTTCGTTTCGTGAATTGGGTTAGACGCAGTCGACGGGTGTGTTTTTCTCTCTCGGATTTGTATGCGAATTAGAAAGTTCATTGGGCCGCTAATTGAATTTGTCAACTACTCACAGTGGTGGAGAGAAGATATAAATAAATATTTTTTTGTTCGGTGCGCAGTAGAACGAACGTCAATCTTTGAATTATTTTCTAAATTACCTTAATGGTCGGTTATAAAAAGAAAGCGCCAGCGCCAGCGACAGTCACCACGGCCCTTTTTGGCTAGACGGTGCGGGGTGTGGGACCACAAAAAAAAAAAAACGTAATGAAACAAACTTCTACGCGATAAGAGATCGACAGAAAGTGCATTATGCAGATGAATCCAAGAAAACTTACGCCCACCTTTCTATGTGTCGTTGTCGCAGTCGCTTCCGATCTATTTTACCGCTTCCCTCTTTGTCTGACTGTAATGAATTCTCCGCAATCGATCGACGAAGACGCCCAAATGTGTGTGCCCTCGCGTCTACCCGTCGCTTTACGGACGAGTATTTCATATTTCACTCACGTGAATGCTGAAGGCGATTTGCATTTAAAGTCTACACCAGCTTTACACCTATGGCCCGGCTGGGTGGATGGCGGGTTGGCTGACTGGCTGATTTGAAGCTCTGGTGTTATCTGCTCGGGACGGGACGGACGTTTCTTCGCTTCTTCCGCTTATGGAATTTTAAGTGCCCCACATCGGTCGGTTGCCATCGCCATCGACAGCACCCATCTGGCGGAGTTAATTCACACTCTTCGGAAATTTTATTCAAATAGTGTTCGCATTCACGACAAATTAGAAGAAAACTCCAGATCCGAGTAAATGAGTTTAATAGACCTCTCTTCCACCTGTCTCCGTGCCTCATAAATTTCCAGCAGAGTGCGTCGTCCGATTAGAATACCAATTCGAGGCGATCTGGCCTGCAGCGTGTGTTGGGGCCAATGGGCGATTGGGCTGGTAATTATCCAATGTTTTTCGGGTGTTACACGTCTGGGACTGTTGTGTGTCTGTTTTTTTTTTTTTGTGTGGATACACGTTCGTTGAGGTTTTCACTTAACATTGGGACAATTAGTTTTCTGGTCATGTGAGGGTGGATTTACACTTTTACTTTTAATATCTAACTGAAATGAAGGAAGGGGTTCTCTGAGGCTGCTGTGGGTAAAGAAAGTTTGCGACGATCGAAAGCGATTTTCATTTCATGAAACGCAACGTCAACGATGGCGATGACGATGACGACGGCCAACCAACTCTGCCACTGCGGAGGACACACCGATCAGCCAGGAGGACGACCAGACAAACCACTTTTATAGCCACAAACAAACAAGTTGCCGTTCTATTCTTAGATACGCCGCGCCGGCCGATGCTGCCGCCGTCGACATCGCCGTAGCCATCCCCGTCGCGGTTCGGCTAATAAAGCAAATTCCAAAGACCATAAGAAAGTGCAATTTCATCTATACAGGCAATCATTGCGCTTCTGCTGCAGTGTTGCAGCGTTGCAGATATCCTTTGTCGATGTCGATGTGGATGGCTGGTGGCTGGTAGCTGATGGCAGCAGCCATGGCAAAGGTATCGGCAACAGCAACGGCTGCGGCATCAGGAACAGTAACTATCGTCTATCTACACATGCATAGGCACATATAAAAATGCACCCGACTATGTTTAACTTCATGCTGATAAAAATACAAGCATCGCATTAAGAACTTGTTCTTTTGTACGGAGCGATTGAATAAATTCAAGATGTTTATCTGGTGGGCATATCTTTCTAAGGTAAGACCAACCTGTGGCCCTCCGCACTCACACTCACACACACTCACGCAGCAGACACCCCCCGCCCGGGCGGGGTTCAGTGGTCTAAAGCGCGCAACGCATCAAAGAGCTCGTATGGATTCTTGGTCAGTAACTTTTTCTTCTTCTTCGGCTGCTTTGGCTTCGTTGTTGTTTTTTTATGCTTCTCTTGGTCGTCGTCGTCATCATCGTTTTTTCTGCAGATGGTGTAAGTGGTGTGTGGTGAGGTAGTGTGGTACTAGAAGGATTCTGGTTACTGAGAGATGGCAATAAAAGTAAATTTTTGTGCACATACACTGAATGGTAATAAATAAGATTTAATCATTGGCAATGCACATGCAGTAGAGTTGTGGGGAAGGGAGGAGTAAACGAGAACGAGAACGAGGACGAGGTGCAACGTTTGTGATGCTTTCTGAAGCACATTTGTACTGAAGTGTGCATCGTTCTTGTAGGACAGTGATTTAAGTGGAAAGCGATGATTTATGGTTAAGCAAAATCTTAGTGATGTCCACTTGGGCCGGTCGGTGGCGAGATGGTGTGCTGGGATGAAAGGTACATATTTGCGATATAAAGTGAAAGGGTCATTGATCTCGGGGGTGATCGATTGGGTGGGTCGATGTTATCGGGTCAGAAATGCTTGGAACATGCTGCGAAAGGATGTCAAGAGGGTGAAGATTGACAGTTGCAGAGCAGAGCAGATCAGATCTTGTGGTATCTGGTTCTTCCTTACGAGTGACTTTTTCGTTTTGATGGTCTGCGGCGTTGCTGATTCAATGCGAGAAGCACATTTAATCTTAATTTGCTACAATTTTTTTTTACGAAACAACTGTAATAACTAAAGCGAGTTGTAACTCGACCGTCGATCAATCAATGAATCAAGAGAGTTAAACCGAAATTTTACACCAAAACTTCTTTTTGCGTCGTTAATTAGAACCAGAAAAAACACGAAACAGATCGAAATGCCGCAAATTGAATTAACGATTCACAAGCACATCTTTTAACCTCAGAATTCGCATATATTGCAATTTTCGGACCGACGCAAACTGAAATAAAGTTCAGTTCTCAGCTTTGAAACATGGGTATACACTTTCTTTTGGCCCTAACTCTAAATACATATAAATTACCACCAAGTAGACGTTTGGTTTTCACATCATTTCAAATCATTTTAAATATTGGGTTTCGTTCCATAACGTAACGAAAGCCTTATAAAATTATTTCGGTGTCCGTCTGTCTGTCTGTCTGATTCACAGACTCAAAAACTTTAGAGTCTTAGCTTAGTTAAGCTTTTATTAACTTTGGTAGTTGATATGGGTGTTGTTAAAAAGGGGGCAGGGTCCTGATAATAAAAATATTTGTCCATGTCATTTGACTTTAATCATGGTAACTATTTAATCACGTTTGTGAATAACTAATTTTAGGTACGTTGCACAAGTTAAAAAAAAATAAAACGAAGTTTAATATGCGGCTGCTAGGCGTAAATACAATTGTTAATTCACTGTTCTTTAGTTCAAAAAATGAAAACAATCTGTCAATATAGTCTCCCATTTCCACATCCATGGGTCTAGAAATCTAGTCAAATAGTTTTAATATAATGACATACGAATTGTAAAGATCCGAAAGCGCCATTTTGTAGATCTCGACAAAAGAATCAAAAGATGTTTCATAAAAAAAAAATTTAACAGAATTTTTTGAGATATTAACGATTTAAATCGGATCAGTTTTCTGTAAAAAAAAAAAAAAGATGAATTGACGACTGTCTCAGTGTCGATAGCGGCAATTTCATCCCTTAAATGCACCAAAGCAACTTTCACACGGCTGATGCGATCAGCATATGGAAAAGGATTTTCTTTTGTTTAGTTCCATGCGCAATGAAAAGAGAAATTTTACTAAAGCTGCTTTAGGTTGTTAATTTATGTTACGTTCTTACTACTAATCCGTTTGCAGCTGAACGAAACCCTCGGCCTGAGGCTGAGGCCTGAAACCCTGAATAACACTCATACTTGAACGGCTTTTTTTGACTTTATCGGAGTTGAAAAACGATTGAAAAGTTTACGACAAAGTAAAAGTCTCTAAAGTTGATGAGTGGAAATGAAGGTATGTTTAATAAAAACTTAAGGTTGTGCTGTGGGCATCAGACATTGAGCTTTTTAAATAACCACGTTCCAAGTAAAACGTTTTTAGACATTTTGTAATAGTCTAGATCTCATACTGGCAACATTTTTAGTCTTCGAGAAAGTTCCATGGAATGTATAAGACAAGTAGCACTAGAAATCATTCATAACAACAAATAGCAGCAAAAGCCTGATTCTCATCTTCAGGAAGGTGTGGACAAGTGTTCGTCGGGAGTGCATGCCGACAATTTAAAAAGATTACAATTTGCAGCATAAAAAAGGAAATCAAGGTCCGGAGCATCATGTATCCTAAGGTTGAAAAACATCAACACCATCACGATCAACCAGCTATTGATCGTTCAACCAGTTTTTTATCGTTACCCTTACACCTTCTGAACACTCCGACAAATTGAACAAGACGTTATTTTAAATTATTAATCCTTTCAGTGTAATTCAAAGTTCAAAAATCTATTTTCGCTTTTAAAATACCACAACTTGCAGCTTGTTATACATAAACAGATGCAAATATAGTAAACTTAATTTCGAAATAAAGAGGTGAACAAGACATCATTTTTGAATTATATGTGTTTTCATGTTGTTTTGCACAAAAATAAATTTGAATTCACGAAGAGACCAAATTGCATAAGTTTTCTTCGATATTTAGAGGCTTTTTCAGAGGCTTTTCGAATTATAGAGGTTTGAATTGTCGAGAGTTTACTGTAGATGATTTTAAATGTTTTAAAACTTGCCTTACTCCAGTCGATTCTATAAATCGTTACGAACTGGTAAACTTCCAGATTTTTTTCTTTTCTTCTTAACTAAGAGACTGCCATTGCCTACTTACGGAAAGAAGGATTTCCCAAACTAACACGTAGGCAATTTGGAATTGTTAGTACGAAAACTATTTTCATAACATTCCAAATGCGAGTTCCCGAATCGTTTTCATCGCGAAAGCACAAGTTTCTCTGAAATGTGCTGCATCCGATCAGTAAAATTACATTAGAACTATCGGGATACGATGCCCCCCCTGGGGCGGTTATAATGAGAGAACTTCGCCAGCGTGCATTCCATTCTCCTCCGTGCATCCGTCGGCCGTCCGTCCCGCCCCTGGATGATACGTACGCGTACACATTAATGCACAATCAATTGACACAGACATTTGGATAGATGCATCGTTCTCGATCGTTGCAGATTACCTCCAAAAAAAATGCAGAAAAAAAGCCAATGGCAAAAAGGAACGATATCCATCCACCGCTCCCAGCGCAGCCACCCCTTCTGTAACTGACTGCTTGTCCGTCTACTGTCCGCCACATGTCTTCGTCTCCGCTGCGGTGCTGGCTGTCCGATGGCTTGGCCATTATCAGAACTTATTACAGCCGAGAACACAGAAAATACAAAAAAAAAAAAGAATAAATAAAGTTATATCTGCGTGCAATTGATTCCCGTATCCAAGAGCGCTCTAGCTCTTCTCCGCGTGCAACGTTCCCTTATTTCTCCTCAACTCCTCTCGCGGACGGCTCGGACGGCTAAGGCTCTGGTTGCTTCTTCCGATGCTGCTTCTGGTGCTGGGGCCGGTGGTGGCCTGTCGCTCGCACATATACACAGTAAATAACGGGTCATTGGCATAAGCGCAAATCTGGGGCCGCCGAGCCGTCGCTCGATTGGTCGACGCATGTGTGCGCGAGCGCGTGCGATAGGCACACTCTTCTTCGACTTCGGCTTCGTCTTCTTCTTTTGCTTCTGCTCTTCTCCTTCGCGGCAGGCAGTAGCTTAAGGTATAAATGCGCCTCATCCATTACAAGTTCGATCAGTTTCGGCCGTGAGCTGAAGGTGGGAATTTCAAATTTCAAAGCTGACAGTCGGTGTGTGGAGTGAGGTGTTGTGTGTGTGGATTAATTAACTAACTCATATCAAAAGAACGAACAAAAAAAAAAAAACGCAGAGAAGATGCGCGAATTACTTGCTTTGGGGTTGGTCCTGCTGGTGGCGGCGAACACTGTGGATTCGGGAGCTATTTACCGGCGTTATCGTGAATTGGAGCTTCCTGCCGGAACCTTAGCCGGAGCTGGAGTCGCTGACGGCGCGGAGGCGCTGCCCGCCGATGGTTACGTTGCCGAGCTGCGAAACGATCAGATCCCCGTGCAAGTGGTGGAGATCATCGAGCCAGTGGTGGTCGCGAAGCCGGTGGAGAATCTGCGAAGTGTGCAGCCGGTGATCGCCGTTCCCGAGGCAGAACCAGCAGCTGTGATTACGAATGAAATTATCCCCGAGAAGGGCGAGAAGCTGGAGGTGGGCGGCGAGAGCGTCGTACGCAACATTGAAGTGGTCGTGGCTGAGAAGCAGGATCTTCCTCTGCCAGCGTCCGATGTCGCCGTCGAAGCTGTGAACGTGAAGGAGGAGCAGCAATTGCGCAATATTGAGTCTGAGCTGCCGGCCGCTTCCATTGATATGGCTGAAAAGGCTGACGAAAAGGAAGCCAAGAAAGAGGACCAACTCCCAGCCGAGGAAATGATTGAGAAGAAGCTGTCGGCCGAAGCACTCCCAGAAGCAGCCCTCCCAGAACCGGCGCTCCCAGCAGCAGCGCTCCCAGAAGCGGCGCTCCCAGAAGCATTGCCCGAGAGTCTGCCAAAGGAAACCGCATCAGAAGACATCATGGAGGAGAAGAAGGCCGAAGAGCCGGCCAAGGTCCTCAACCAAGCAGCACTTCCGCTTCTCAAGGCCATCAAAAAAGATGAACAGAACGCCCCCGAGGTCCCTATTCCTGCCGAAGCACAAGAGCAGCTCATTGAACTCAACGAGAAGGCTGCTCTCCCTGAGAGCCTGCCAGAATTGAAGGCGCTCAAGGAAGACGAACCACTTATCGAAGCCACGAAAAAGGAGGAGATTCTCGAGGAACGCAAGGAAGAAATGCTGGAGAAAAAGAAGGAGGAGCGACGAGAGGAGAAGAAAGAAGAGCTTGCTGAGATCCAGGCAGAAAGGAAAGAAATCCTCAAGGAAGCCGCCGAAGAGGCCATCAAGGAAACGATAAAGGAAGAGCTCAAAGAAAAGCTCAACATCGCTCAGCCAGAAGCACCAAAACCCGAGGGAGAGATCGTCCCAAGCGGCAAGCAGGCCGACAACGCAGACCCAGGCACGACCACCGCCCGTCCTACAGGTTTCATCCAGCAACTCGTCCAGAACACGCCCCTAGGCCAGCTGCTTAACACATTCAACGGGAACAACCAGGCTGCCTCCGACGATAACACCCCGGTCGCCACCGCGGCCACGTTCATCCAAGCGCTGCAGAACACAACCTCCCAGATCACCAACAGCATCCAACAGGGCTTCCAGCAGCAGCTGCAGTCTCTGCAGACCACCTTCACCGGGCAACAGCCACAGCAGCAGGCAGCCGCCACCGGCGACGCGCCTGCCGCATCAACCGCCCGCCCACAAGGCCCGCTGCAGTCGATTGTCACTTCCTTTCTTGGCAACGGTGCTCAATCGCAACAGTCCGCAGCAGCAGCGTCCCAACCACAGCCAGCCGGCCCGCTCCAGGGAATCCTAAACCTCTTCGGAGGCAATCGTGCCCCTGCTGCCGCGCCAATCGCCTCATCCACCCCTGCCGCTGAAGCACAACCAGCCAACGACGAGATCGAGTCAGCTCCATCGGAAGCCGCAGCAGCTCCAGCCGCCGCATCCGATGAGGCCAGCTCCGAAGGTGCCCGCGACAGCGTCGAAACATCCGACGACAGCCAGGAAGACGCGAAGCCCGATGACATCGTCGTCAGCGATGACGACTCCCACGAATAGGACATAAGCGTTAGTTTAAGATTTTCACACACAGTGGCGCATTTTGACTGATTGTGCTGAGCGTATTCAGCGGACACGCCATTCAATTTTTTTTTTTTCAATTTTCTTTCAGAAATTTTGAGGTTAGGAATTTTCTTTCATATGTATTTTTATTATTTTTTTTTATTTTTTTAATTTATGTATTTATTTTGTATAACTAAATTATTTACAACTACAAACAAGAAACACAACAACACAAATCAAACGAATTCATATCCATCCATTTGCATGGGGTTCATTTAGCGTTTACATAAATTTTTAAGTTCTAATCTTTGTCTGTTTTTGTGACATTGCTGCGATTGTAATAAAATGATTTAAAAATGATGAATAAATAAATAAAAGGTTTAAAAAACTTGTCTTGTTTCATTGGCTTTATGAACGCACATCCGATGCAGGCAAAAAAACATACTGTCCGCGTTTAGATTTTAGAACTTCTGCTAGTTAACAAGAATTGATGAATGAGTGTTCGTAGGAAGGTCAGCCTTTCACTTCTACCCTGCCGTAAAAAAAAGTAAATATCAGAGCACTTAAGATGTCTTGCTAAAATTAGATTAGATTTGGATCAGATAGACTTTTTTTTCCACTATTTCTTTTCTTTTTTTTAATGCAATTTACAAAACCAAAAAACAGCATAGCATTGCTAGGCACCCCAAGGCTTTCTTGACTACGCCATCTTTCCAGCGCGTCGTTCTTTTGTATTAGGTGTACCCGACTACCGCTTACCGCTACTGCTGTAAATAGATCATATATGTCATACAATAAGCTTAGGTATTTGTAAACACAACGTCATCGAAATATCAGTCGATTTGTGTCGGCATCATAAAGTTATTCTCGATTAAACTTTTCAGCTTACGAGCCAAATTCTCGTCATATACGGGAGGTTTTAATTTTCTGCTTGAATGTGAAGAAATCTGCGGCTGAGGCTCATCGAATGCTCTCAAATACCTATGGCGACGCCGCTATTAGTAAAAGAAGGTGCCGAGAGGGGCTTGAACGCTTCAAGAACCGTAGTTCTGCCGTCGAAGACCGGTATGGCGGTGGAAGAGAGATGGGCTGAGTTCATATTTGCCCCTGCACTGCACAAAATATTTTACAATTCAAAAATGAACACGAACATGCCGCAGGTTTGCAGCTGTACAAAAAATTCAAAAAAGCAACATCACCAGGCGGCGAAAAAACACTCCGCAAAGTCCCTGCTGCTCTGCAACATAGATGAAATCCCTGCGAAATTGATCGCAGGGTGACAGTCACAATGCTTTTATGAACGCTGTTGTAAACTGTTGCGATGCCGCAGTACTGCAGTTCATTTACGTTTATGAACGCAATACTTTGCAACAGTGTCACCGTTTGACGTTTATGAATTCAAGGTTTTCTAAGATGCAGAATTGGACGTCTTACATGATCAAGACTGGTATCAAACGCAATCGAATCAAACGCAAAACGAATCACAAATGTGTAACCAGTTTATTACAATAAAGCCTCGAATTTCGGAAAAAAAAACGACGGAAGCAAAGTTGTACTCCTAATACCATAAATTGTACTTTTCGAGCGGGGACATTTTCGCTCCTATGAGCTAGATGTTTAGCCAATCGGAGCTTTATTTTCGTTATGGTGCCTGTTTCGAGATAGATTTCATACAACTCATGACCGTCTCCGAAATTGTCTTCCTTCACATATGGGCCTCACTAGTGTCTTGTACTGCGGTAGTTGGTAGAAGCGATGATAGACACGAATTCCGCCCCCCTGACCTCAGTGAAGTATCGGCCGTGATAACCAAGCTTAAATCCAATAAAGCCGCTGGTGCCGATGGACTGCCTGCTGAACTCTTCAAAGCAGGTGGAGATGAGCTGGTAAGGTGCATACACAAACTCATCTCTAAGATTTGGTCGGATGAAAGTATGCCCGATGATTGGAATCTCAGCATCGTTTGCCCGATCCTAAAGAAAGGAGACCCTCTAAACTGCGCCAACTACAGAGGTATAAGTCTCCTGAACATCGCGTACAAGATCTTCTCCGCCGTTCTGTGTAACCGCCTGAAACCTTTTGTTAACAGCTTGATTGGCCAATATCAGTGCGGGTTCAGGCCAGCGAAATCTACCATTGACCAGATATTTACACTGCGGCAGATCTTGGAGAAGACCCAGGAGTTCCAAGTCGATACACACCACCTATTTATCGACTTTAAGGCCGCCTATGACAGTATTTATAGAGACGAGCTATATAGCGCTTTGTCTAGTCTTGGCATCCCTGCAAAACTCGTCCGTCTTTGTAGATTAACGATGGAGAATGCCCGTTGCTCTGTCAAGGTCGGTAAAAACCTCACCGAGACCTTTGATGTCACGAAAGGTTTTAGACAAGGCGATGCACTGTCATGCGACTTCGTTAATATCATTCTCGAAAAGATCGTGCGTAACTCGGACGTCAACACTAGAGGCACGATCTTCCACAAGTCAGTACAACTACTCGCATATGCCGATGATATTGACATCATCGGAAGGACACAACGGGCTGTCAGTGGGGCTTTTGCGAGCATCGAGAAAGAAGCGGCTAAGATGGGTCTTGCGGTGAATGAAGGTAAGACGAAATATATGCTGTCTACAAAGAGAGCCCAACAACACCGACGTCTTGAGCAAGACGTCACAATAGACAGATATAAATTCGAAGTGGTGAAAGAATTCGTCTACCTAGGATCGGAGGTAAATTCCGCAAATGATACAAGCGCGGAGATAAAACGAAGGATAACCCTGGCCAATCGCTGTGTCTTTGGGCTTAGACGGCAGCTGCAAAACAAAGGCCTCTCTCGAAGTACAAAGTTATCTATTTATAAGACCTTGATAGTCCCAGTCCTTCTGTATGGCGCAGAAACATGGACAATATCAAATGTGGACGAAGAGATTCTTGGTCGCTTCGAGAGGAAAATCCTTCGGATTATTTTTGGTCCCGTTTGCACAGAGGGAGTTTGGAGGAGAAGGCTAAACGATGAAATCTACGAGCTGTACAGCGACATCGATCTAGTTAAACGAATTCGAGTGTCCCGACTGAGATGGCTAGGTCATGTGGAGCGTATGGACACTAACGCTCCGGCTCGTAAAGTCTTCGAGTCCAACCCTGATGGACAACGCGGTAGAGGAAGACCTCGCCTCCGGTGGCGCGACCAGTTGGATAGAGACCTAAATCAGCTGGGCGTGCGAAACTGGAGGCGCCTAGCCCAAGACCGCGCTAGATGGCGGGGCATGTTGGCTGAGGCCCAGGTCCACCCCGGACTGTAGCGCCCGCAAAAGAAGAAGTTGGTAGAAGCACCCGCCGTGACTATTGTACGCAAGTTTGCGCAAAAAGTTCGTCAGACTGGCTTGCTAGTGGACAAAACTTATGGTCTTCATCGTCGTACGGTGCGCACAGACGAGAATATGGATGCTGCATCCAACAGTGTGAGGCTCAATAAACGAAAATCAACAATCGATCTCAACAGCTCAACATTTTACGCACTAGCCTGAGGAGAATTCTGAACAAAGATCTCGGATTATCCTCTTACGAGTAAAGGAAAGCGCATTCGCTTCGAAGTTTGGGTATGCATAGGAGAACGATTTTGGGAAAAAAAAGATCTTTCCTGAGGACTCATTTTCATTTCAGGGGCCACAAACAAAATTGCACATTCCGAGCCCCGGAAAACTCGCATGTTGTTGAGTAGCCAATGCATTTACAGAGTGTGACACTCCACTACGGAATGGTGGGATTATTGGACCAAACGGAAAATGAAGCAGGAAATAACGTTTCGGCCAAAGGTGGTCAGAACCATGTTAATCAATTTCTTTTTTACTGAAATTGATGACATGGATTTCGACGACAATGATGGCATGCCATGCCGCACAATTCCCAAATCGTTTTTCAGCCGTCTTGTCAACTGGTCGTCACGGAGACACGATTTTACCCTTTGGACTATTTTGTGGATAACTGAGAACCGTGCCGAAAGCAGTTAAGGCAATATACAAATCACTACAGAGCTCGTATTTGGCAATACATCATTTGAAAGGTCTTGACATAACCTACAAAACTAGGTTATGCATGATTAGTTTGGATACGAGCTCTGTAGCGCTTTGTACATAGCCGGAAAATTCAAAAGACAAAAAGGCGGAAGGGAGATATTTGACAACCTAATATTTGGGACTTCAAACATTTTTGTTGGTCTTTGGGATTGGAAGATCCTTGGGATTTCAAAGTGACTGCAATGAATTCATTCAGTTGATTTGCGTTCAATAGATTCGTCGTAAAGATTGCTCCAATCAAGACTTCAGGAAGAATGAGAGATTTCAATGGCGAAGTCTAAGTCAACAAATTAAGTCAATTGAATGAATTACAAATCATGAAATTCTTTCCATGAATTCAGCGATTGCATTACAAAAGATTGCAGGCTTTTATACCTCTGCATCCAACCTTTTAACCTTCCATTCTTCTGTCAAGAAATTATTTTCTTACTAGGGATGAACAGAGTAGTTGTCAATTAAAGTAGAATAAGCATTTTCTGTCCCGCTTTCTAGGTGGTTTTCTTGTTTCTGACTATCAAAGAAAATCGGTGCACACAATTGCTCCAGTGCTCTGCGGTGTCAATTGTTTGTCGGTAAAGAAAAACTAATTCCGACTGTAAAGATTTGTACAATAAGCAAAGCATGTAACTAGGAACGACAAACTTGAAATAGAGCATAAGTATTTCGAACGAATACAAATCGTTATGTGAAATTTGCCTCGATACCACTCCTGCTCTTTGAAAAGCCATAGCTGCTTGTTGTTTTCAGCGCCCTCTTATCTCGAGTCAGTGAAGCTCAGCACATTGCTTTTCATTGCAATGCTGAAGAACACCTCAAATCAAACAGATTCTTTCTGTCTTTCTTATTATTCTAATTAATTATATCCCTAGAATCCCTATGAAATACAAGAAATTATAAATTCGTACAGAAATACAATCAATTCCAGTGTAAGAAGCTGTCACCAACCACCTTCCCATCATTTCGCCGCAATATTCCAGCTGTCAAACTGTTTTGTGACATTCCAATTGCAACCATCTTCGCACCTAGTTCCGGGTTGCTCTTAATGGCCGCGTTTACTGATTATTTTGTGCGCTGAGATTATATCTCAATTTTTGTGGAAATTATCGCAAAGAAATTATAAAAAAAATCCTACCAACACCAACCGCGATAAAGTATCCCATGCATTCGCATTAAATACCAACACCAACACAGTGACAACGCGTCCACTTACATTCACACACTCTTGCACTCTCTTGCACTGCACCCGAGTAAAATAGTCCCTTGATGCGAATATCTTGTAATCGCATTCCACTAACAACAACAACAAAAACAACATTCTCCGATTGCCACACGTTCAATACAAGAAAAGAGAAAAAATAAAAGAAAATCAATCAAAAGCCGAAATATAAATGAAAATATTTCTCCCCGAAGTCAGTGAATACGAATACGAAAAAATAAGTGCCTCCTCTCTGCGTGCAAAGTATCCGCAGTGTCATCCGTGCTCCGTGCTTCGTGCTCCGTGAGTGCGTGTGTGTTCCTGTCCATTCCCACCTGGAGTAAAGTGAAGAATTCTCTTGGTCGGTGGTGTTCCTTTTGTTTATATTTTTCCCTTTTGTTTTAACCGAGTTCGTTTTTTATTTCCGAATTTCGGAATTCTTGCGTTTTCTTCGGTGTTTCATGTTAATGGAAATGTGTTACCAGTGAGTGCGTGCTTCGTGACCAAGTTCCAGAGCCAAGTGAAGAAGTTTTCAATTTTATAAATAAGTAAAGAAAAAATAAAAAAAGAGCCACGTGAAGTGTGGAGAAGCAGTGAGAAGCAGAAATCTGTGGAATAATCTGGCCGTAGCTGCGGGAAATCACGTCAAGTGAATGCACTGCTCAATGGAGAGGAGCCTATCAGCTGGTGGAGGTGACAGTTCGAGTCAAACAAAAAACTCCAAAGATGGTGAGTGGTGTACGGTGCAGAATTGAGGAAGTGAATTGGGGACTTTCGTGGTCGGCCAGTGCCGTCGAAGGTCTTGGCTGCAGGAACCTCTGAATATATCGTTTGCTTTTTTGTCGAATATCTGTAAATCCGGTTCTGTTTGATTGGGTGGGTAGGGTTGCCATAGCGATGGGTTGGTGAATTTCCTGCTGGTTTTTAGCTTGGTCGTTATTTGGATGAAAATCTAAATGAAACTAGGACCTCAATAGAAATTGTTATCTTTGTTGTGGAATATAAACCTCTATCTCTCAACTTTTTAAGCTTCGTTGAGTCTACATTAGGCTACTAAAATAGACCAAATTGTTAGTTTCAGTCCGACTTAAAAACTTTCTGTCGAGTTAGGTGCGATTTTTGCATGGTTGGAAGTCAGTATTGAAACTCCTGCTTTCCTCTTTCATGAAATTACGTTGGTTTTATAGATATTATCAAAATTCTTCGCGTTTCTTACATTTTAGGGTAAGAGAGCTAAAGATTTGCATTGGATTTGTACGGCGAAGAGTCAATATCGGGTTTAAGAAATATAGAATCAAGAAGCAAAACAAACAAACTCTTATGATGTGAGGGGTTGAGGGGGCAACTGGCATGGCCAGTTTACTTTTTTTGAGACAGAAATGGAAAAATTAAAGAATATGCAAAACCGAAAAGATGACCTAGAAAGTTAGAGATATCCTTATCTCAGATATGAAACCAATAAAAAATGTTGAGAATGTTTTGAAAACACGGTTCAAAAATCTCAAATAACTGGCAAAAGATACTTCAGGACCATAATCTTATAGGAATGGACTAACATTTAGTAGGAAGTTTAGTTTAGTTTAGTGTCTTTAATAATACATTATAAAAATATAGTAGCAAGAACAAGTTGAGGATAAATAATAAAGTTAATAAAAAATAAAAGAAATCTATCTGTAGTTCAGAGGGAACTAAAAGCGATAGCATTCACAAATAAGATAAACACAATAACACGATAAAAAAAAAACTGGTCCATCTTATAGAAAATTGTCTACAAAACGTAATAAAAGCTATAGGATTTCAATTCAGTTCAATTTATTGACATACATACGTACTTTTTGACATTAACAGAAAACTTCCTGCTTATAATATAATAAAAATGTAAAGTTAGAACATGAAACTTTTGATCGATAGTTCTTAAGTTTGTTAGTATAAAGATTAATTAAAGCAAAAAAAAACTATAAACATTGGCTTTATAAAATACCAAAAATGGTCAAAATTTCTGTTGCTGTGGTATAATTTTTTGATGTAGTTTATGTTTGGCATAACAACCTGTGAATAGTAACAGCCAAGTTTTTTTTTTCGTTTTGGTATTGTGAGCTCTTTAGGTTAGGTAGATGTGGCCGGATGAAGAAGACAACCCATAGTCGGACTGTGATGCCACCCTGCGGGCAAGATCTTGCGTTACTTGTTAACCCAATCGAAGCTTCACACGAGCTATCGAGCCGTCCTTCTATGAAGCACTAATACATCACACGAACAGAGAAGGTGGAAAATGGATTCCTACTGCTCTTTAACCCTGCACTTTCGACAAAAATCATTAACAGGGACTCCGTGGAGTCAATTGGCATGTTTGCCGATTGCCGCAGTGCCCTGTAATGACATCTATCAGGACTGTAATCGCTGGTCTGCTCAGTCGCAGAGGACAGGTTGGTCGTTTGACATCCATTGATGGGCATAATTTGTTCTTATTGAAAACTGTTGTTTTTGTATTACTATATACAGTGAACCTGCTATAATTTGAATTATGTCGGAGCAGCGACAAAGTTTAAAATACGAAGGTTTCAGAATAAAATATTTTTACCAAGCGAAATTTGCTGAAGAAAAACAAATACAATACAAACAAATAAGCTTGACTTCAAATTATAGGGTAAAAAAGCCACAATTTTTGAGTTTTTTTTCGCAAAGTAGTAAATTTGAATTAGTGAAAGTGAAAAAGTGAAAAATGAAAAATTGGTTTTCTTCGATTTATAGGGGTTTTTATTTCAGGGAGCTGTGGGTGTTCTTCCAAACTAATCATGCATATCGTCGTTTTGTAGGTTATGTCAAAACCTTTCAAATGATGTTTTGCCAGATAGGAGCTCTGTAGCGTTTTGTACATAGCCGGAAAATTCAAAAGACAAAAAGGCGGAAGGGAAATATTTGACAACCTAATATTAAAAGAAGTTTAAGAAGTATAGAGATTAGAATTATATAAATAAATACTTGATTCTAGATTTCGGTCGATTTTCACGATTTTTACAAATTTCTTCGAACAAGTAAGCGTAATTTAATTTCCTTATGTTCTAAAACCAAATTACAGCTGTTGAATCTGGCTTAGCGACTAAGCCTGCTTTTTTTGTTATACAGTTATTCACCTCCAGGGCATAGTTACATTCCAGGTAATTAGCGTGTTGACGAACTCGCCAGACATGCGACTCTTTCTGCTTCTGTCCCTCGAGAGGAGTTGCCGCCCATGCCCATCGCTTAAGCGAGACTAGCTGTTAGGCTTCGCTCACTTGAGGCAACCAATCGAATAGTCTATTCGATCTAACTTGCGTCAGCATCGGACGGCTCCACAGCTTCATATGAAGCTCCAATTGGTTCGACGGGTAATACAGAGTTTGTCCGCAATGTGACATCACAATGGGCCTAATCTGACCTAAGTGCGGCTGTGGGTTATTTGCTGCAGCCGGCCACATCAACCTACCTATGATGAGGACTCACAGGAGATTTGGAAGAGGCACCGAGGATAAGCCTTGGTTAGGGATGCCAGCTTGACTCTGTCAAAACGATTTGCTGCATTGACGTGCTTTAATCTTGTTAAGCCAGCGATTGGACTCTGTTATTTTCACCGAGTTTTAAACTTTTTAAAACCGTTTTATAAAAACTTGGACTTCATCATACAGAAGCTAGAAGCTCTAACTTGCACAACTAATCACTTCGGAATGTAAGTTCCATTAATTTGGCTGGCCCTCTTTTGTTGCTAACTTTTGCATTTTCGCTGTAATATAGCATCTTTTATATTCTCAGTATTCTCGAAGAAACGAGTCAAAGTCGATCATAAATTCAATTGAAGTGTTTACTTGTTACACATGTGTATGGGTTCAGAGTTTAGTATACTGAGAAAACAACAATTAATGTTTTTTTTCCCCACTCAGCATAGAGAAATATTTTGAATGGATGTCTGACATCTTCTATCCCCTTAAAAATAGTGGACAGACACAGTCTAGGTACTTCACAAGATGTTAACCAAGATTTTTTTTAAAGTTAGGTTAAAAATCTTGTAATGAGTCACTTTGGTGGCGTTACTTTATCGCCGTGCGTTTTGACACCTTTTCACTTTTTAGTGAGTTTTTTTACACAAAACTGGAAACTCTTGGAAAATTAAAGTAATTACCTATTCTCACGTTAAAATAAAAGGATCGGTATTTTCCTTCAAATTCGAACACATTCAAATTCAATGCAAGATCAGCATTGTGTGCTCTTTTATTCTATAAAATACCCCCTTTTTTGGCTCTCCCGTAAAAAAATAAAAATGCCGCTTATGTTGTTTTGATAATCATCGATATACTCGTGATTTTGGCTATTACTTTTTGAAAAAAGAGCAACAACAACAGTCAATTTCTGTATTCCTACAATATTCGTAGAGTAAATTTGAAGTCAATCGAATTTAAGAATGCTGGACGAAATTTGTCTCGTTGATGGATTATGGATGAGTGTGAAACTTCGATGGTTTTACCGTCAAAGACTACGCATACCATTTTATTTACTTATCTTCTAAATGTAGTATCTTTTAAATGTAGGTCTTGCTTGATACGCTGAGTCTTCACATTTATTCGCAATCTACAACAGCATTTAACTAAATGTAACAGTACTGTATCTAAATTGTTAAAACTAAAACTGTAATGATAACATTCTGCTATTGCATATGATTGTAAGCTATTAGCTTTTAGTTTTTTTTTCCTGAAGTAATATTAGATGGACCCCGTTACAGATAAATATTTGAAAAAAATCTCGAAATGAATAAATATAAAATTTCGTGTGAGGATCCGTCTTCGTGTCCATTGGACCAGTTGTTCATTCAGGTTAAAGAGCATTTTTATTAGCGCCGAGCTCATAATTTTCATTCTCCAACAAGATTCTCTTATTCCTTTCTTCTGTTTCTCTTCGACCATTCCTATATAATGGTTTCGAACGAGCAGTTCTTGGAATACGAACGCTCGTAAAAACTTTTCCAAGAGTTCCAGGTCAAACCCAAAGAGTCCATTCCAATTAGTGGCATTGCAGAAGATGGTCCACAAAATTTATTTTTACCACAATCCTATTCTACATGTTTTGTTTTATTGTACCAACTGCAAAGCAATAGCGTTCTTTAATTGTGTATTTAAATTTGTTTATCTTTCGCTGCTGCAGCGTATAGATTGCTTGTTTGTGCTGTTCAACTAGTTCCACTTTAAAGTGTTGAAAATTCTGTCCATCAAGTTATCTTCCATGAAAATTCCTGAGCCGTCTTCCTGCTGTTAATTTGCACTTAGAGACCCGTTCCGTCATTGACATGTACATAATATCAAAATTTAATGACTACGATCAGTTCCGTCATTTCCTGGTCTCGCCGCGCTCAATCGCTTCTTTTATCGCCCGACCGTTAAATGTCTTAAGTACCGGTACGAAGAATTCTCTCTGGCAACTCTACCATCTAAACTACGCGTGCGACTGTATGGTGCTTACATTTCAGTTCTCATTCTCTTCTTTCCTGTAGAACGTTGAGGATTTTTCTTGACAATTCTTGATTTTCTGATTGAACAACATTTTTTTTGCCTTCGATTGCACTTTTGTGTGTGAAAAACTCGTTTCGCAAGACAACTGCGACTTCGAATGTGACTCTGGCTACAATTGTGCGGCTGTTGGCGGAGCGAGTACAAGAACACATATGCCGGCTAAGAATTGTATTCACAGCAAAGATTCTAGTTTCATCTTAGCGGGGGACGCGATGGGCGGCGGGTGCAATGCCACTGTGGGCACTTTTTGCATCCACACACTCACACAAGGGCGGCTGCCGACATGTTTTCATATTTTTCGCCATCGGAAAAAAATGTTTTATTCGCATACGTAACTATCACTGTCAGCAGATAATGCAACTTTTACTGTGCGCCACTGGAATGTCACGTGGGTTTTTCGTACTTACAGTCGGAATGCGTCTATAAATACCGCGCAGAGCAAGTGCAGATTGCGGCTATAATTATGGCTAAGTGCGTGTCGAGTGTAGGAAAAGAAGTTCTAGTTGGAGTGGTGGACCAGTTGTTAATCGGGCGTTCTATTTTGAGCCCTGTGGCGGTGTCATTTCCTCGGTAGTTGGTTCTGCTTAATATTTTTGTGCAAATTACTATAACTTCTCGGTGGATGGAAAGCACAGAAATTTCTTTCTGACATTTGTATCGTTGAGAAATAAGTTTGGCACAAGTTTTTTTTAAATTTCGTAGACAGCGGTGTGGCTTAGATTCCATTTTCATCATCCTTTTGACTGACAGGTCACTCTGCACACTAAGAACTCTCACCAATCACTCCATACGGCGCCATTCGATGGCGTCGGAATTTGTTTTCAGAAACTTTGCCACCAAACATATTCTAAAATTACCCGAGACATTCACGAAAATTTAAAGGAAATTCCGCTCTGCCACAATCCACCTAATTACTTATACGCACAGTCATGCGTCCATTAACACCGTCAATCAATCACATTGCCCTAAACACTGCTTAGCTTCACAATAAACAAACTTTTTAGCCATCGATCGACAAAAAGGCCCCAATCGCTCATAATCGACAAAACGCGATCGATTTGGCTTTGATGTCGAGTGCCGAGTGATGGCGGCGATGACTGCGCTGCTGCTGGGCATTCGACAATCGGTGGCAGTGACAAAAGATGACGAACAATTAATGAAATGAAGAAATTCTCTCTAGATCGCGGGGAATGCCGTCGAACAATGCCACTGACACAGCAATGCGACGCACAATGACAAACATGACACAGAAAAGTGACTTTCAATAGTTATGTGGTACGGGAATGAACTGCTTTTTGCACACAAAAGAGCTGCCTTGGCACTTTATCTTATCTCGTTGTAGTCGGTGTGTTTGCTTGGCCCGGAGATATAATGTCTTCAGAGTCGACAATGGCGAAAATGACTGAAGCTGTTGGTTGGAGGGAGAAATTTCGGTCAATGTAGACATGTGTGTCATATTGCTGGATTTGGTTATCTCTGCGAGAGTTGTGTGCGATGTGTTGAGTTAGCGTCGAGATTGTGTCGGGAATGAAAATTGTATTTTATGAAGTCTATAGATTGCGGGTGATTAGATGTTGTCTAGGTCGTCAGTGCAGCGAAGAACGAAAATTTTATCTTGTCAATTTTTCAAGTTAGTTACATTGTGGCTTGATGGAGGCGAGAAAAAAATTAAGCACTGGCTCTGAACGGGCTGTAACGCAACATAACTGTAATTGCTACGTTGGCTTTAACTAATCACCTGTGGTACGTGAGGGTGGTATCGGTGGAAGATTGTGGTATCAGCGTGCGCTAGTGTAGATTTCTGATATGAATCGCTTTTTCGGATTATGGTATTTCCTAGTCAGTATTTCATGGTAAATTTTTGTTTATTTGAGTACTATTTGGCTGCGACGTGAATGAAGTTGTTTTGGAAGGTCTGGAACTAGTTCTACACAAGCTGTTGTTCTTTTTCATTCAAATTTGTATGCCACGAGAAAGTTTCGCGGATAAGACGGTACAAGAGTAAACAGAATGTGAAGTGACAGAGCTCATTCTGGTATCGCACCACGGAATGTAATATAATGTGACATAAAATAACTTAAAGCTGAATTTCTTGACTGTGATTTTTCTCGTGTTCAATGATACATGTCACTTTGGAGAAAAATGGAGTATGCTCTTAAGGGCGAGTACTTTACGTCTGCACTTTTGTACATGCATATCATATATCGTATATTAAATTTCTAATATAATACACAAACATATTGTTTTCTTCCTGAAGCATCGCGTCGTGTTACAAGAAAATTTATATTATTTTTTTTTCTTTAAAATCGTTGTCAGCGTCGTTCCTTTGATTTTTTCTGCATTGTTTTGATGGCCGCTACCTATTCCTCTTTAATGGAAACAGATGATTGATATTCGATTTAATCATCAGAAATAGTAATCCCAAGAATACTTGGGATATGTTTCTCTTTCATTTTAAAATTAAAATCGCCAATGGAGTTCTTTGCAGCATTTGGTTTCAATGTCGTTTATTTTGTCCGTTTTTTAAATTGAATTTTATTGTGCTTCACCTATTCACACAAAGAAGAAATGCAAATTGAAGTGATTCTGAATGAAGTACGACTCCACTGTACTTTGTCAATGAAGCTATAACTGCGGACTTATGACCTGGTAGCTTACATTTTTATAGCTTTTAAGGTGAAGTTGAAACTTTATTGATTACAACTGGCTCTAGCAGTTCCAATGCAGATTTTTTTTATGGTTTGCGTCCACACTCTTTCGGCCCAAATTGAATCCACTAACACAAAGGAAGTTATTGTGTAAGGGAGTTGAATAATTTTCTGGCTTTTAAAGTTACAGCAAACTCTTAGGTAGTTTTTTTTATAGGTAAGGAATCTTTTAAGAGGGTTACATATTTATAATTTGTAAATAAAAAAATATAGCAACTGCAGTTGAGAAAAACTTAAAAAAGGTTGATTTGTACTTTTGTGTCCGGACACAAAATGTATTCTCCGAAGGAATTGATTCTAATATTTGGAAAAAAATTGTGTAAAATTATTCACCTGTGAGATGATTCTCTTTTTTAAGACATTGGTGTTACATCACATTCGTTTTGATTGTATAGTTTCGATTCAGCTGAGTGGAGCAACACAGTGTGAAGGTCACTCGATGAGGAAACACGACATCATTTCAAATTTATAAGTCCTTCTTTATTTCATTTCATTTTCTTATTTAACGTTTTCGCTATTAAAATATACAATCTTTCATATATAAATGATACTTTACAAAACAGAAAGACACATCGAGAAATATATGCATGTATTTACTTGTGAAATGTATTTTTCTAAGGTTACCCTTCCATTAAGGACGCCACGCCGACGCTCAGTTCTGATCGCCTTCCAGGGATATTTGCAGGAGGGGTAACAATTATATCAAGTACTTAATTGTTCGGAAAATTGATTATTTGCCATTCAATAACTTTGACGACATCATCTTGGCATTAGCTTAAAAATGTCTGTTTCACATGTGGAGTAGCCTTGAAACTCGACAGCTTGAAATCTTGTGTATGAGTTTGAGCAACCAACATCATGCGTGCGTAACTTCGATGTCAACACTAGAGGCACGACCTTCCACAAGTCTGTACAACTACTCGCATATGCCGATGATATTGACATCATCCGAAGGATGCAACGAACGAGCGAGAAAGAAGCGTCTAAGATGGGTCTCGCGTTGAATGAGGGTACGACGAAATATATGCTGTCATCAAAAAGAGCCCAACAACAGAACGTCACAACAGACAGATATAAATTCGAAGTGGTGAAAGAATTTGTCTATCTAGGATCCGAAGTAAATTCCGCAAATGATACGATCGCGGAGATAAAACGAAGGATAAGCATGGCTTATCGTGGTGTCTTTGGCGTGACCAGTTGGATAGAGACCCAAATAAGCTGGGTGTACGAAACTGGAGGGGCCTAACCCAAGACCGCGCTAGATGGCGAGGCATGTTGGCCGAGGCCCACGTCCACCCCGGACTGTAGCGCTGTAACGCTCGTAAAAACTTTTCCAAGAGTTCCAGGTCAAACCCAAAGAGTCCATTCCAATTAGTGGCATTGCAGAAGATGGTCCACAAAATTTGTCTATCTAGGATCCGAAGTAAATTCCGCAAATGATACGATCGTGGAGATAAAACGAAGGATAAGCATGGCTTATCGTGGTGTCTTTGGCATGACCAGTTGGATAGAGACCCAAATCAGCTGGGTGTACGAAACTGGAGGGGCCTAACCCAAGACCGCGCTAGATGGCGAGGCATGTTGGCCGAGGCCCACGTCCACCCCGGACTGTAGCGCCCGCAAAAGAAGAAGTGTGCGGACACTAACACTCTCCGGGTATTGGTGCCATTACCCTAGTCAGATATGTAAAAGTCAAAAGACACACACAGTCGGACAATGGCGTGATTGTATTATTTCGGTTATTCCTTTGGAGCAAAAACCTAACAAGTAGACGTTGGTTGTAAATTGAGACTGTCCTAAAGTCAATAATCTAGGTCAGTTCTTGTCTATTTGAACTATTTTTTTAAATATAATTCAACACCTACGACGGGTCAGAAAACAGCCATTTTTTTTAAAAACAACAGATCATCAACTATTCTTATCAAAGCAAGCTCTCACTCAAGTATCACTTTGACCTCTGGTAGGGTGTTAAAATACCTCCTAATCTACTCATCGGTTACTCTAACGCGAATCTTAAAATAGAAAAAACAAATCGCTCGAAACCAGTTTAAAAACCCGATGAAAGAAAGTTCACTGAAACATTATCTTACATCTGCGTGGTACTCAAGGCCTCATCTACAAAGATCGCCAGAGAATCGCTAGAATTTCGTTTAAATGGGGTGAAAAAAAAAAAAAAAAAACGAGTCAAACGAAGAAAAAGAAAACGAAAAAAATGCCTCCTCCTGTTTACTATTTGCCCAGTCTTAGGTTCTTCCACATTCTGCGATAAGATTAGAAACACTCCGGGTATTAAACAGAATTTTATCGACAGTTAATTACAAATTCAGCTGCATGTGTGTGGCTTGCCCCAAGGCTTTAAGTGGTGAGGTTCGTGTATTCATTTGAACTAGTTATCGCTTCAATAAAAAATAAATAAACAAACGTAATCTAATTGCTTTGGACTTTATAACAATGGCTTGAATTGAGTGCGTTAGTTGTTGTGTTGAACATCTTTTCTTGTTGCAAAAAAAGTAAATGAAAAACCAAGTTTACTTCTGACTGAAGTGCGATAGTATCTTTTGTTGTATTTTGGATTGTAATTGGGTGCTTTTGATATAGTTTTTGTTTTTGTTTCTGTTGCTAACTTAGTCACACTCGTCATGTCTGGCTGTTGAGTCAGTGGTAAGTGTGGCTCTTGTTTGGCCGAGGTTTTGCAAGAATGCAGACATGTTTGGACCGACAGGAAGAGCGACTTCGGTTATAATACAAATAAATTGAAAATACTATTATTAGCAAGATTAACGCCGGAAATATGTGGATAGCATGGCGATCGCTTTTCTTTTTATGATGGTGGGAAGTATCTCAAATCTACTCATAGAATTCCAAAATGTTGTTTTACAATCATTATCAAAAGTGGCAATTTGCAATCGTTCAAGGTGACTTGATGAAACTTGCTTTCTAAACTAGGTTCTTCAGTGTACCGTCTTAGATGCTGTAAAAGCTGAGGACCATTAGTGGACTAACTACTTTCGGTAACATTATTAGCACTGACCAACTTCAGTGTGAATTGATTTAAATGGTTCGCGGCGCGCCCTAGTCGCCTTTTATTTTTTAAACCTTATACCAAAGTCTCATATTTTCTTCTAACGAAATAAGTAATTCATATTGGGTGGCGTAACAGCCTGTTGAGAGCCACAGCCTAGCTTTTTCGCGCCTCCACTGTGTTTTGCTCGTTATAATTTTTGACTCATGCGGAGGGGACTTACTGTTAAATGCCTGTTCTGAACGGCGAACTGCGAAAACTTTTCATGACAGAAGTACTCCAGGAAGATTGTCAGTCGTTCACTAGAGGTAGGGCCGTGAAAATTGTTGTCTGTTTCTTTTTCCCCGGATTGGATTCGAACCCGGGTATTCTCGCTCAACAGTCCGACGCACTAAGCGATCGAGCCGAACCGAACGGCGCCCGCGAAAAAAATAATTATTAAATTAAAATCATTCGGACCATTACATGTATGTATTCATTCTGTATTCCGTATCATGTCTGCGTTTTACTTCTTTTTTGCCACTCAATTAAACATCAACTAAAAAAAACTGACTGACTAAGAAATTTAACAACCAAATGTCCGAAACGACTGCGTTTAATTTCTATTCATGACAGTTGATTCCGACAGCAAACTTTGCGTGAAGCCAATATAAAAAAAAATATGATTGTTAAATTTCCTAACAAAAAAAAAAGCAGACGCTAATTGGAATATAAAGACAATCGAAGCCAACTTTATTGTAAAATGAGTTATAATTTAATAACTTACTTCAGAAGTGAATTATCATTACTGACTTGCCGACCCAGTCTACGGACTATTGATTTTGAAAACTATTCTCTGCCATAAACGGTATTTACTCGCTCCATTTAGAGGCACTGCAACTTGAATAAATCATTTCTCGAAGTCAGTTTTTCTTATGCATGCAGCTGCTGTTCACCAAGCCAAATCATTCCGTCTCATGAGCTTCCTCAGGCGACAGTTTGTGTGTAATGGTTGACTCCATATTCTCGATTATTTTGTTCTTTCCCCCACCAAAATGGGAAATACGTGAAAAACTGTGAGGAAAAGTTCTCAGGCAGAAGACATTGAAATCAATTTGCATAAAGACGACCACGTAATGTGCGGATATGGAACTGGCTGCCAAATATGGCGACTTTAAGTGCCAACTTTGAACATTTTATTTCTTTTTAGTTTTATCACATTCCTTTGAATGGTATCAGCGATTTTTAGCGGAATACTTTGAAATAGTAATAAATTTTTTGCAGTAAAGAGTCAATGAAATCACTTGTTATTGACTGAAAACATGATAAACAGCAACGTCATGTCGCTCCTAAAAACGGCGACGCACTCACGTTGAATTTTGCAGTTTAGTTGCCTGGGAATGAAATCACACCGCGAAGAAAATGCATTCCAGCAAGTTTGTTGCATTTGCTCTCGTCCCTTCAAGCATTCCACGGGATTGTATCAATTATAAATGTCAACGCATCGTACCCGTCGCACCACCGCCGATTGTTGCATGACGAATCGGTAGTAAATTTTAATGGTTATGGAATTAGTGTCTGTCTTGTTTGGAACGAGGAGGAGGTGCGTTAAATGTGGGGGAGAAGTGGATCCATTTGTCGAAAATTTTGTACTTTGTAGCCTGTTGTGTCACGTCGACAAGGAAGAATGTCAGTGTTTGTTTACACAAGTTGGACAAGTCGTAAAGATGTGTAAGCATTTTTCCTTTTAATTAATTGCTCCTACTGATTAAGTGAGTTTTATCGCCTCCACATAAAATCGGTGCAGTATTTAGATGGTAGAAAGTGCTGGCATGGGGTAGATAAGATTTCAGGCCACCTGTGGTTGCTAATCGGGGAAAGTCATGCGTTTGATTGGTAAACCAGTGTCAAATATGTTAGATGTAAATCTTGAGCTGATTAATTTTGAGATTATTGTGCGGGTAGGTTTTTTTCTTAGAGAATATTTATTAATTTTATTTTTCGTGCAAAGATTTGCTTGCACGTAGTTGTAGATCGGTCACAATGATAAATTTCTTTATTCTTACGGAAGCGAGGCTGGCTGGAGTTTCTCTTTCCACGACATGAAAGCATACCTCGTTATCCTTTTGTATACTTTGAAAAACTTTATTTTGAACAATTTATAATATTTTTTATTTTCTTCTCTTTGCAGGTACGTCAACTTTTTGTGATCCGAGTGCAAATATTGTTGGTCCGAGAATCGAAAATGGTGATTAACCAACTAAGACAGTTCAATCGTATTAATTTTTTAAAAACGTTTTAAGGCCAGTTTTAAATCAGACTTTAGATTATGATAAAAACTATATCTTGCCCCCGTCACCTGTTTCAGGTCCTTAAGTCTCCTAAATGTTCTTACATAATAATTTCAGAATTTAAATTTGAGTGGGTCTAGACATAAGAAGCTGATTAAAAGAAACTGCACCTAAGACTTCGTATATTGGATAGGAACTATATTTCGGATTTCGGGTGGTGGATATTGTTTCTCTTGTTGACCATGCCAAAGTTTTATTATTTTGCCATTGTATGGGTAGCCAGGTAGATACGGGGGCTGACAGAAGGATTGTCGACCTCTCCCCTACTTTGTGATGACTTACCCAGTCGCGTTACGTTCCGTCTATCGTAACCTGTTCAGATGCCTGAAAAGACTCGCTAAGGTCTTGAAACAAATGTTTTCGGAGTGTTTTACACTTTGGGTGAAGAATCTGGGGCAGTGGCAGTTAATGTTGGGTATCTTCCTTCGCTTCGTCATCAGCCCAGCCCCTGCATAGGTTGTTACCCAGTGGTGTGTGATATTCTAGGCTATCGTTACACATGATTACGTCCACCACCCTTGCGAAAGACTTCTTGTCATGTAAGACTAGCACTTTAGTTTTTTCATAATCATAGTTTAGCCACATCGTGGACATTCTATAAGTAACTTTGTTAGTTTTTGTTTTCAACTCCCAATCACGATGACGATGTTTTGAGATGAGTCCTTTCCCCAAAAAAACCTTCCCGAACTTTCACTCTCTTCACGCGTGTAGCTTCTTTGTCACTATCTGTCCCTGTCCTATTTACATTCCTCCCTTCTTCCATGCGGTAAAACAAAACCCAATCCACCAGAATATTCAGAAATTAATTAATCCCAAACTGCTTGCGTTCACACTCAGTTCGCTATCAATAGAAAACTAGGTCAATGGCAATTAAATCGTGAATAAAACAACTTTCTCTCTCTAACACACAAAACTACTCAAGAAGGATACAAAATTAAAATTCAAATTGTTGACAAATCTAATTAGCAAGGCACTTACTTTGAAATGCATGCCAATGTGTCCTTGTAAGATTATAATGGAGTTTTCTTGAATATTCTCCAGCCGGGTGCACCGGATCTCTCTCGAAAATCTGAAGTGTCTCCTGCCGGCTTTAATGACCAATTAAATGGTCCCCTACACCGACAAAGGCCTGCATGTGCGTCACCAGCTTTTTATCTTATCTCTCAGCAACACTTTGGACCCGGTGAATACTTGCATGATTAAAGCGTGAAACGAAACAAATTCTAAACTTTAATTCGATTCCATCGATTGCAATCTTGTTTTGACAGAGATGGCTGTGGAGACGATCGAGACTCAAATTACCAGTTTGTTTTTTTAAGAAAATTGAAATGACTGTAAGCAAACTCCTTCATCTCATTCTATGGTTAAAACAAAATAATAAAAAAGAAGAAGAAAATTTAAGAGTTCTCTCAGCCAAAGTGGTTGCGAAGGAATCTCTCAATAAAAGTTCATGTGCGGGTCCTGGAACCGTGCACAACGGGAGCGTCTTACTTTTACGAGATACGATTCTCCGCGCAGCACTCGTCATCGTTGAGTCGCACTCGCCGTCCTTAGTGTGCGCCCTGTCTCGGTTCGTGTTGATGTCAGGCTGGAACATAAAATTTCATGTAAAGTCGTGGATGGTTTATTGCCATGCAATGTGTGAGTTTGAAAGTGCCCAGGACTCGGCGACACATATTGCTTTTGAGTTTTTCGATGTATGTTGCACAATTTTTTTTTTCGAGTTCTCCCCCCGTCTAGCATGCGTGAGAACGCCAGCATATGAAACTTTGTGTAGCTCTTTAAATATTCATCCTGACGGGGGAACCATTTTCTGAATACCGAGCGTTTAATGGTGGACGAGAAACTGTAGTAAGCCTGTAGTAAATGCGAATTATTGGCTCGCGGTAGTAACTATTCGTCATGGTTTAATTAATTTAAATTATCGACAATTTATTGGGATGGGAATGATTAAGTGGAGGCTGCTGTGCTGTGTGGCTACAGTGCGGGAAAGCTGAGAGAGTTTTATGTTAGCAAAATTGAGCTGCGTAGCAGGTGGATCCCTTTTTGTGGTTTCTGTGTGAGTTGGATGCAATTTAGAATGAAAAAAAGTTTCGAATTTATTTTGGGTTTGATCGGGAATATGCAAATAGGGGCCGAAGTGAATATTAATTAGTCTAATGAATAAATTTAATTTGAACCTAGGTTTGAGTGCTGTTAATTGCTGTTAGCAACACAATGTGTGGGGGTGTGATCAAACCACGGTGACCAAGGGAATTTAAAGCCCTAAAAAACGAGCGGGGTTTCCAAAGTGCTGACAGATTTTTTTTGTCGATTCTTGTTTAAAAACCAAACCAAAAGCGAATAAATGACCTTTTAAATAATCCGTGTGGTGTCAAAAGACAAACTAAGCATACAACTATTTTTTTGTAATTTTGCATTTTTAGAACATTTGGTTCAATTACCATCCTTTTAACATTATCGATTCCATTTATAGGAAAAAAGCATCGCAGCTGTTTGTGCTTTGTCTAAAGAGATTATCAGTAACGCATAATTGGGGCGCAATAATGTCGTTGACCATGTAGCAGAGATTACATAAATATATCATGTGGTTTACTACTTACCCGCTGCTGCATCAGACTGAAGAAATGCGTTTTGGTACATGCCCAATGTAAATGTGAAAGACAGACAATGTACTGAATTCATTACTTCCCCGTTCTTTAAAATGAATGTAGTTTTTTGTCTGCAGAGCCACAGTGTTTTCCCAACAAAAAATTAATACCTTTATCTGATATCTGCCATCTCAGCTGCCTTTTGGTTGCATATAAGGTTCAATTTCGAACTGAAGTTAGTGTTCCGTAAATTTTAAGATACGGTTGTTGTTAAATTGCTGCTTTAATTTGACTTATTTTTAGTGGAAAGCTGCACGATTTTAGAATTAATGAAAACGCATTAAAAATGGACAAGAACTGATAAAGCAGCAGTGTTTACCTTCCAGAATAGTTTGATCTTATCAAAAAGTCTCAGTTGCATTGGAAGTCTTATAATCGAATCCTGTTTCTGGGCCACATGCCTTAACAATATTGACGAAAACTCAAAACTAGCACTAAGGCTGTTATTATTTTGTGCCTAAAATAATTTTGAAATATCCTAGTTGATTTTATTTACTTTTTAAGTCAATTCTTGTAATTATAGTATTAACTGATGTTTATGTTTAGTGAGCTTATTAATCAAGCGTGGTTGTACATTTATAATTGGTTACACTAAGTTTAATATGGTTTGGGCGAATGCCGTCTACCAAATTCACAATTTATGTAATATAGTGTTTTTTTTTTTTCAATCATAAGTCTCCATAATGCATTTTATAATTCAGTGCACTTCTTTGAATGTTCGAAACATAGGTGTACACTTTCTTTTGACTTTTACTGTATATAGCCAAATAAGATAACATGTTCAAGGAAATTTATAATATTCTTCAAAATCAACCAAAACTAACCAAAAAAATAAAAAAAAAGTGTTTGGTAGCTAACACCGAAGACCGAGATAGTGCACGCCATACAAAACTATTATGCGAACATTTTTCTATGACGTTCTATAAGACGACCCCAAGATTTTCAGAATAGGTTCGCTCTCAGAGCTTTAGAGTATTTGTTGTTTTTCTTATTGAACACTCTTTGCCAAAACAATAGAGGTGAGGGAAAAAAGAGATCGGCAGAAACTCGTGTTGTTCTTGTGTTTTTCCTTTTGTATTTTCTTGTGTGCGCGGTTAAGCAGCCGAATTCGATTGTAAACTGAGTTATCGACTGAGTTGATAGTTGGCGAGGCTACATCAATTGAATTCAAAACCTGCCAATTTAAAAACGATTATTCACTCTAACACTGAACAAAACTCGTTTACAAACGATTTCACAATGAATATCTACCACAATTTCTTAAATTTGACAGCTTGTCTATGAACTTGCCCACACACGATTCTATTGAGTTGAAAGGCTTGCCAGTCAACTTCGAAAAATCAAAATCTTTTGATTATCATGTTCAATTATTGCATGCCCAATTCTGCAAATAATTACATTCCCTACTACGAATATACGCCAACAAATGCAAAATTCTAATTTGCGGTAAAAAAGAACACATCCATCAAAATATTAAACGTGCCCCCTGCGTCGTTCTCACAACGCATGCGTCCAAAAGTGAATCTGGCCGGAGAACTTCACCCTCAGCTTATTAAATTTTGTAATCGCTAACACCGTCGACATTTGACAGGCAGGCTTTTCATTACATTCTTCCCAGCGCAACATGCCATTGCAGTGCTCTAAAGCGTTCATGTGGGCATCATTCATCCATCAACCTGCGCGTTTTAATTGCTTCGTGTTAGAGCACTCCTCGAGTTCCATCTAAAACGATCCGTCGACTCATTTCGTTTCATCTAATGCATACAGCAATTTCCGCCACGTATGTACATGACCACCTTGTCTACACCGTAGTCGTCCTGACACCGGTCGCCAAAATGTCTGAGAGTGAAGTCCCCGTCCCGGGAGCGGTGCTCGTGTAGCTATCAGACCAAAAAACCACTTGCCACAGCCAAAAAAAAAGAAAAAGACCGGGACAAAGTAAATGTTTCATTCACTCCTACCACCCTTTTAGCGTTTCGCAGGGAACAGTGGTGATCCAAATAGTGAAGGATAGGACAAGCACCAACAGTGGTGGCGGTGGCGGCAGCTGTAGTCGAGATCGCTGGCGCTGGTGCATTATTACACCATCAAACATGAGCGCCCTGGTGTGTCGCACAGAGGCACCACTACCAGCACTTTGCCCATGTTATTTCCGTGTAGGCAAATCCTTGTTATTTTTTTTTTTTTTTTTTTGTAAAGAAAAATTTCCCACTTGCCTTTTGTCAGCCGCGCCCAGTAGCACCCCATAGCGCTGCACAATGGCCGCGTTTGAGTTGCACGACGTTTGTAGCTTCATTCCTTTAGCGTGCGCTCGCACACATGTGCTCTTGCAGTACCAATTTTCTCTGATGCCGCAATTACCACTTGCCAGAGTAGAGACAGAGAAGCAGAGAAAGACGTGTGTTCTCATGGAAATGGGTGAGTGGTGCGTCGCTGTGTGTGCGTGAGTTGTTCCTTTTGGCTCGTGACCAAAAAGGACCACTGGACTTTGTTCGCTTTTCGAATTCCTGGGATACCAATAGCAATCTTGGTGTTGGTTTGCGGCCAATAAATCAATTTCGTGTCTTGAACATCCTCCGGGCGGGTTGGATTGAAGTTGAAAGTTTAAAAATTCAATTTCCGGACGCTTGCAGACGCCGATGGTCAAATTCAATAAATTCAATTGACATTGATGCTCGTTCTTTGTGCGACGCAGGTGGGATGGGGCGTAAAGGTGGACCAGGACCAGGATTTATTAAGTCTTTTTTCACAAGTCACAACAGGGTGGGTTGGGGTGAATGGACGTACTACGGGGAATTGGTGCGAGTTAATGCGATTGAAGTGCGGTTGACATTCAATCTTTTTAAGTGCACCACTGTCACGGTGATGTGTTCAGTTAAGAGCCAAATTTTGATCGGACATTTGGTGACTTTTGTGAACTTTGATTTGCAGTTATTATTAAAAAATGATTCTGACAGAAATTGAGGGCAAGTGGAAATTAGATTGCTCTGTTTGGAGTGGTTTCAATGGAAGATATGAGAGTACTTGTGTGTTTGAGGATGACAGAGCATTTCTGAAGACATGTTTTGGGGGAAGGAGAACTTTCGTTGCATTGAAAACTTTCCTTTTAAGTGTCATTGAATGTCGCTTTGGATTGAACTGAAAATAACAATGATGTTCTCTAATATGATTCATTCGATCAGGATGTAGGAGGTGGAATTTTGGATAGTCGGTTCTGCTTCTAATTTCCTATTATTTAGACACGAATTTGCTTATAAATATTGAACTTCTGAGGTCTAAGTTAATATAAATTAGAAGCTGTTTTTTATCAAACAAAGAGACTTCCTTTTTTGTTGGTGTTTTAAGGTGATGAGAGGCTCCTTAACAGCTCGGTATGCCCTCAAATCCCACACGTCTTAGAACTATGCTTACGATGGACAAGTTGAGGTCCCTAACGCTTGCATTGGAAGACCAAAATGGTTCTCGCCGGACAATACTCATGTTTTTTTTTTTTTATTAGCTCGCATTTTTTCCGGACTTTGTAAGTGTTCGGCAAGCGATTTGCGAATATCTCGTTTAGCTACTCTTTTTTGCTTTGAAAAGTGTCACTTTTCAGCTTTGTTCGGTATAATACTTATTGCCAGGCGTTTTTTAAAAGCAATTATAATGAAAACTGAATAAAAAACACGACTTATTTGATAAGCAGTAGTAACTTAATCTGAATATCTTAGAAGTTAGAACGTAAATGAAAAGAAACTTTAAAAACATGCATATGTTTTGCTCAGCCTTAAAATCAATAAATGTCAATGCGTTGACCCTGTTTTCTCAGAGCCTGTGAAATCAGATTATTGACTAAAGCGAAAGGAACTGAATAACAACGATTACATAATGAACATGGCAGATTATGAAAACGAACAGCGTAGCCATCATTAAACTGGGGCATCCGCTCCGTTTGTGGCTTATATTATCATCATCTCATAAAATACATTATTAAACACTGACCAACCGCTGGCGAACCCTTTTCGTGTACGATTTCAATAGGAAAAGCCGCTTTAATACTCTAAATCCGCATTACACCGCATTTTCTCGGCCACCTCATGCTGACTGGCCACAAAAAAGTACCCCAATTTTTGCGTTGCCTTTTGCATTCATCTGTCAGAAATATCTTCCCTAACCAAATACAGGACCACAAAAAAAAAAGAAAAGAGAAACCCTCGTGCCTGTGGCTGTCATAAATCAATCACACACGATGGATAGACTCGCCCACTCCATCAGCCTGTGCACTGTTGCTTTTTGCAAATTAATTGTCGCCCATTGTCACGTGAGCAAAGTTCTTAGTCACCAAGTTCACAACGGTCAGCCTGTGAGGTCCTTGAACTTTGCTCGCCGGTCTTAGAAATAGACATCCGCCGAAGGGAAAGTCTTTAAGCTCAAGTTTATATCCACTTATTGAAAGGATCTCACCTCGGGGCAATCTTTCTCTTAAACTCCACCACACAAGCACATACCACAATGCCACACCGCAGAATTTACCCCCGCCCACCACAACATTTGCACTTTTGCAAAGAACAGAAGAGCAAGGGTTTACTGCGAACTAAGACTCATTATTTAAGATAAAAAGGCAAAGGGTAAGTACCACAAACTAAACTACCACCCACCCCGCCACCCACCATCGCCATCAGCCACCCTCGTCAAATGGCTCGGGAAGAAGACGTGGCAGGAGCAGCATCACGGCATGGAAAGCATCCTCGTTTTGTGGAAACGAGATCCCCACCCCTGCGCTGGGTGAAGTGAAAAATTTATTTCCGTTTGGTTCATCATGTGTCTCTCTGTGTACATCATTCCCATATAAACGCGTGTGTGTGTCTGTGGCGAGAATCGTGATTCGTACGTGAAGAACGGGCGCTTGATAACCGGGAGGACGAAAAAGCATAGTGGAGGGGGAGGCATTACCATCAAAGTGGTACTTCCGTTTCAGCTGATGCGGAAGAGGGTTCAACAGAGAGCTCAAAAAAAAAAAAAAAGAAGAAGAAAAAAAAACCAAAGATACAGAAATAGCAGGTTCCGAAAAAACCACATGCATAGCTAGGATGTGTGTGTACTGGGCTACACTTTATTTCAAGATTTGTGCGGTTTGGTGGCCTTTTTTTCGGCGTCCTTTTCTGGGAGTGGAATGGCCAAAGAAGGTTGAATAAAGGGTGGATTTTTTGTTGGTTAGGTTGTGAGGAGGCATTTGAGACAAAGTGGAAAAATTGAATTTTGTTTACCTGCGAATTTTTTAAAGAACAGCGGTTAGTGCAGCTCTCCAAGTTAATGTGTTTCGAGACAAAGTCTCGATGAACGTATTGAAGGATAAGCTTGTATTGTCGGAATGATGCAACTGAAACGGACATGCGAACTTTAAGCAGTCGTGGGAGGTGCAGTTTTGTTGACAGGAACCGCCCTGTCAGTTTATACGTTCTTTCTGTGTTTGAAGTAATGCATTAACTTTATGATGATCAGTTGTGGTCGACGCAAGGAGTTTTGGTGCATCCGCGCGAAAGGAAGGGATGCGGTTCTACTATCTGAAATCAGAAAGAAAAAAGAAAATAAGGTGGCATTCAATATTTAGATACAGATAGCAAAATGGAATTGAATGTCACTTATGTAGGATAAAACAACAAGAAAAGAGCACCCTTAAAAAAAAAAGAAACACTTACAAAATTAAATTACAATAATTGAATCGATGAAAAATCAGTAGAAAAAAAAAATAATGAAATTAAGTTAATAGTTACCAAAAAATAAATGAGAAACAAAAATAAATAGCAGGATGAGACAATATTAGAAATTCATACTTAGACCAAACATCAGAAATTAGAGATTCAAGGGCTGCAAAACTAAATAGCAATTGATGAGTTTTGTGAACGTTCCAAGTAGTGTAATTGGTATCTAGGTATACTTTGGTGGTATGTTAGGTTTGTCTGCTCTTGGATCTACTTCTTTTATTGGCGCTACAGTCCGAGGTGGAGCTGGGTCTCGAGTAGCATTCCTCGCGAGCCTGCACGATCCTTTGCCAGCCGGTTCCAATTTTCCACATCGAGTTGGTTTGAGTCTGTAGGCGGCTGGGCTTGATCGATTAGTGTTAAGCGAAAGCATTCAGCTCGGGAAAAAAAGCACCACAAACAATTTTCACGGCCTCACTTCCAGCGAACGACTGATAACCCTCCTGGAGTACTTCTATCATAAAAAGCAACTGGCTGTTACGCCACCCAAAGTATGTAATGAGTTGATTAAAGCCTGCCATTTGTGTGCGCCATTTAACTCACGGACACCGTTTACCAGAGGCTTGGATAAAAACGCTCTTCGTGCCGGAGGAGCGTTGTCCTACATGACCTAGCCATCTTAAGCGGTGGATCCGTAGATGCTTGACTGTTTTCGTAAGGTATACGGCTCATGAAACTAGTACAATTCATCGTTGATTCTGCTCCTCTATAAGAAATCAAAGCAAACAGAGCCAAAAATCGTACGCAGAACTTTTCTCTCGACGAGACCAAGAGCTTCTCCATGCGCTTTCGTCAGCGTCAATATGTCCGCGACTGGGTTTTGTATAGAACAAGCTTATTCTTTCGGTGTACGGCTTTACTACTTAATTGGCGTTTGAGCCCAAAAAACTAACGTTTGGAAGAGTAATTTCGTTTTTAATTTCGGTGCTGATGTCATTGTCCTTATTCACTGTGGAGCCGAGATAGACTAAATCACTGACTTGCTGCCTATTATGACCGTCAGAGAGGTCGGTGTTGTGCACCTGTACTTGATGACAGCAAGTACTTGGTTTTGCCTTCATTTAGTGCCATGTACATTTTAGTCGCTGCAGCCCCAATACCAGCAAACGCCTCATTGACGGCAAATCACGTCAATATCATCTGAAAGAGCATGCCCCAGCAGTAGTAGTAGTAGTAGTAAGTTTTATTTGTACCGTAAAAGATTACAAAAATAACATTATTGCATGGGCTAAGCCTTCTCCTTTTGTAATCTTTTACGGTACAAATAAAACTTACTGCTACTCATGCCTTAGTATAGGCGTGTGAGCTTCACACGGAACGAAGTTACATGACAGGGTGCCACTTTATATGAAACCTTTTTTGACACTGGAGGTCTCGGTGGTCATCGTCATTTGACGAATTTGGCAGGAATATCTCAATTTGATATGTTGCTGTATAGCTTATCTCTATGCCGGCTGTCATACGCAGCTTTGAAATCGTCGATCTGCATGTCTTGAATCTTTTCGACGATCTGTTAGCGCTGTTCAATGGATCTTAAGGATCTTGAGGACCGGATAAATATCGGGCATGCTTTCATCTGAGCATATCTCACAGATGAGCTGGTGCATTGGACTAACCATGTCATCTTCAACTGCTTCAAATAGCTATACAGGCAGTCCGTTCGGCCTTAATATAGTCGGGGGGATTTTAATTTATTTTAACACAAAGAGAAGAGAGCTTATTATGTGGTCAATTTTCTCTATAAATTGATAAAATTCATATATCATTCAAATTTTTTTTTTTATAGAAGTCATAATCTGTAAAACGTGGCCAACCAATAAACCGCCTTCGAGACTAAGTACAGGTTCACATTTACATTTACAATTCAATTAAGCTAACCAGGCTTAACTACTTTTTAACGTCAAGTCTTGCAATTATTATTTCTAGAAAACCTTTAGTTAAGCTAACATCGTCATGCATTTATGATAAAGTGTACCTGCTCCTGCATTCAATTCGGGAAATTGCACAAATGGAGCTCGTACTCGCTCTATTGCATCAAATGATTTAAGCTGTGCATCATTTCCAAATAGTAGTTTATTAACGATTTAAAAGCCAACTAAATCACGGACGTGTTTTTGGATTTTTATGGTTAGTTTAAAAAAAAGTGAATTACAAAAGGGTATTCAAACGGAAATAAACAAATTGATTAACTATTTCAAGCCCAGTGTATCAAGTTGAAAATTCTGGCGTAGTTACAGTAAAAATGAAGCAAGTAAACCCGATTTTATGTCATTCAAGTCTTTATCAGATGTCTCATGGTATGAAAAGAATGTTCGGGATCTTTTACGTCGTTTTTAGTGAATCGAAAAAAAATATTTTCCCTGCGGCTGGAATTGGACGTGGTCATGAAAGGGTTAACTCCATAGAACAAAAAGCCATGAAATGCGCTGAAATAATGTACGTTGTTACTGAAATAAATTAATCAGTATTCAAAGGCCAGCAAATATTGTTATTTAATTTTTATTATTTAGAAAGGTTATTATAAATATGTAGACTTGGAAAAGGCATGTGACCGAGTCCCTCGAGGAGTCCCACTCTGGAGTGTTTTGTAGAAATATGAGTAATGAACGAAAGAATACGATCGCTAGTACAAGCTGCAGAGATGCGATTAATATGTGGTATTGTGGGAGTAACTCGCCAGGATAGGGTGAGAAACACGATTGCGCGTGGAGGGCTCACTGTTGAGTAGCTACTTCTCCCAACAGAAAGGGCTATACGTCGGTGGTTTGGCCACATGGCACGAATGTCCCCATCACGACTTCCGAGGGGCGCCTTGAATGCGATCCCATCAGAAAGACCGCTCGGGAGACCCAAGAACGACCGCTCAGAAGACCCAGGACAGGATGAGATGGCTGGACCAAGTCCAAAATCTCGCCTGGCTATGCTTGAGCATACCTCCTGATGAGTTAGAGTCAGCGGCGGAGGATTGGGTTGCCTGGGAATCTCTTCTACGTGCATTGTCCCGGCGACCTGGTTAGTGGAACACGCAGTCAGGATGTTATAAAAAAAATTATGACTATAACAAGTGCTTTGGCACTTACATTTATGATTTTTTCCAAAATTGAAGTTGATTGATTAGTACACTAAACGGCTCAGACATCGGAGGATTTGAATGCCGTCTTTGTATAGACGTTTCATGCTGGGAAATGTTAAGATGCAGATGATACTGTTCTCTATTCGTATGAAAGTGAACAGCTTCATATGCCTTGCTGATTGATTGCACTTTTGATTAGATATCTACCTATTTCTGTAAGATGAAGTTCTCTAAGCTGTGGTACTTTTTCACAGGTAGTTGAACACCGAGTAAAGTTTTATTTTTTTCAACCGTATAGAAGCAGACATGAAACTTACATTGAATCGTAGTCAATTCAGCTCCTTCAAAACAGCAAACACAACACAATCCAATTAAATTCATCTCCGGCCAGACCCAGAAAGAGGAGTACCGGCCTATGCACTGCGGATGTATTTGACCTCAATATATGATTTATGTATTCCAATCCACCACCACCAATCTCCTTTCGCACGTTTACCCAAGGCCATTTCCACGGGCAAGAGGATATCGTCAAAGTAAACAAAACAAAGAGCCAGCAATAGCAGCTGCAACTGCAAAAAAAAAAAAAACAGGTTGAACTTTTCATCATTTTCATTTCGTAGCACTCTCCACTAATGCGGTTCTCTTGAATACTCCGCCTTCCCTCGTTGGCTTTCCGTCGTCGTTGCAAACATGTCCTTCAGAGATCAAGGTATGTAAATTAATGTACAAGTCCAGGCTTAATCCTCGCTCTATGTGCGCATTTTATATTGAGATACTATTTGCTTAAATATTCAAGGATGTGCTTGGCACAGGTACAAGCGAAATGAGGACTACGGACTTTTTTGTCGAGTTTTTCTTTCCTCTGTCGTTGCATGGCGTCACTAAAAAAAACACTTCTTCTCTAGGTTAAGTTAAAAAGGATACGTCGGAAGAATGGGATTGCGTACAGCATTGACGGCTGAAGTGAAAAAAAAACTCGATAGACGTGTGTGTTAGTAGAGCACGAGAAGGGAGTCGTTAGCATATACGAGCACACATGTGCGAAAAAAGCGCTTACACACCTACTCCTCGAAAAGGATACAAGTGTAGGAAGTTAAAACTCATTCTCATCGTTTTCGCATACTCTCGGGCAATGGGTAAAGTAGGATCTCGTCCTAAGGACGACCTTAATTAGGTTAGCATAAGAATTGGACGACACCCCGCTCACTTTTGGTTCGAAAGAAGTTGCCAGGTGTTCGCCTTCGGACAATGTGTGTGAGGATAAAGGAACGAAACTCAGCTCTGTGGTGAAAGTAATGCAATTATCAACGACATAGGTGAATGAGATGGTTGACGTCGTCCTAAAATTCATTACGATTGCATTTCGAGGACCGAGAGTGTGGGATGGATGTCGAAAAACATGAGGAGAATTTTAAAGTTTATTTTCCCATTCGGTTTGACAGTTTCAAAGGTAGAGAGAGACGGTGGGTGCTTTGGTCTGGTTTGGTTTGCACTTAACTAATCGGTTTTTGGAAAGTTGCCCGTGTAGCAGTAGTAACAGAAAGGTGATGGTGGTGTTGTGTCAGATGCACCCGTGAGTCGTTGTTGAGTTTAATTGGTCGGTCTTTTGGCAAAAAGTTGCGAGACAGCTTTTAACAGGAACACAGGAATACACTATGGCCATGATTTTAGGAAGTAACGTGGCTGATAAAAAATTTGTGGACTCTACATCTTTTTTTAAAACATAGATTTCCAATTTATCTGTATGTAGTTGCGAGCAAAAAAAAAAAAACAGTGTAGCATCAGTTTTAACATTTTTGCGAACAATCTGAAAACTGGAGTATATTTTTTATTATGCTAATCAACGAAAAAAAAATATGTGAAAATGAGTATCTACCGTAGATGTAATGGCTATTTCGCCATCTTTGTGAGCCATGTTCATTTCTAGGCGATCAAAATAATAGCAGCGCCTCATTCATTCGAATTTATTTTTGTGCAAAAACAACATGAAAACCTCTATAATTTGAAAATGGAATGGAAAGGTTTTCCCGGTCCTATGAAATTCTAATTATGGAGAGTTTACTGTATGTGAGATTGTTAAAATATTCTATACTTTACAAGCTTTTTTGCTGTAGAATGGGGTGAGAAAAACTCTGTACTTGGACGTCTTCTCAGAGGGGAGCATTTATACATCCTGTTATCATAGAAACTTTTATGCTTCATGGTGCCGACATTAAAAAAGTTTTGAAATGTGTATTAAAGCAAGACTTCGACCTAAAATATGCCAATGAAAAAGCAAAAAAAAATGATTTTGATCGCTCATTTTGAGTCGGCACTTTGAATTGTATTTTTTAGTATTTTTTAACATATCTAAATATGTAGTTCCTATTAAAAATTAATGTTAATCTATGGCAAACAACAGAGAGCTTTTCCCACTTTCATTCACCGTACCTATTAAAATTCTAAAACTAAAATGTTTTCCTGTAATGTTTTCGTTTCTTAATTTAATAAACAAGAAAATGGCACAATAGTTAGAAAAAAAGTGAAAATTTCAATTCGATCTTCCTCCTATGAGGAGGCCTTTTAAAATGTCTCTGCTGTTCGAGCTATTGCGAATCGTCGAGTGTGAACAGTCATTCCAAGTCAAGTCTTCAAATATTCGACTTTGCCTTGATTGATGGCATAAAAGCCTAACTACCAGAAAAGGAGTTTAACGTTTCTAAATTGGTTGGAATAAATGGCAAAATTTCACTATCTGAGCTCTCGATGCACTATTCACTCCAACCGAGGACCCGCAGCAACCGCAATTTCACAGTTCAGAACCCCATTCTACCGCACCCATTACAAGAAAAAAACATTAATTTTCATCGTTCTCGATTTTTTGTTGCCATCATTGGACCGTTTGACCGCGTCACAATCCGCCGGCGTTAGATACTGCATACTACAACCAGACAAAAATTAAGCGGAACTTTTGCAATCAACCATGACCTTCTTTTAGCTGAGTTCACTACCCAAAGTCAAGAGAAAAACACTCCCGTGCACGGTCCTGTGCTGCACCCTGTGCATGTGAGCAATGTTACATACTGGTCTTGGTTTTGGTCTGTTAGAGTGGAGGAGGGTGTTCCTGAAAATGGTTGCTCCCATAGTACAGTCAACCCTTTCACAGGCTGTTGTGCTGTGATGGGGGATGGGTGACAATTAATTTTTATTTCCACATGTGCACTACTCGCCGGATAATATAATTAAATTAAAATTTCAGTTCCCGACTTAAGAAAAGAAAGACTTACGACTCGACGACGAAAAGAAGAACAGAACAGAAGCACTGGGAAGTGGAATGTTAACGACCGACGGAGGTCTTTGAATTCGCCCGTGTTTTGTTCTCCTTTTGAGAACACCACGCGTATTTAAGGGGATCTATTTCCTAGTCTGTGGTGGCATTAAGGCAGCTGTCATTCATAAAACTCATCCAGCGAGTCCCGACATCCGTCTGACAGCGACTCAAGTGCTTTGTGAAACCACCCAACTCACAGGCATGTGAGTTAGAGTGTGAGGAGCTCACAAAACCTTCAAGCAACAACACAAACAAAAACAACTAAAAAGTCCTGAAAAGTTGTAAAGTTTCAAAGGCTCTCTGTTGTGGGGCGAAGCCAAACAAAGTGCCGTGGTGCGGTAACAAGGAAACACATCCCAACCGATTGTTTCTCTGTCGATGCCGTCTCGTCTGAGTCATGCGACGCGGTGTGTTGCATTGTACTGCTGCATGCATTTGGTTGTTTCTTGTTACGTCTCCTTAACGATTGCAAATTGAACCCACTGCATGCGCATGCAACAGTCAGCCAATTAAGATAAATGACAAAGTATCGCGCAAATGCTAGTGTGGCGGGGAATTAATGGCTATTGCCGGCGATATAATAAAGTGATTGTGAATTGTTATTATGTTTTACCCGGGGTAATGATTTATTGTGCATTAGAAGTCGTGTTGACGAAACGGGCTGGCCGCTGGTGCACGGAATTAATAAACGTCCTCCAGCCGGGCTGGGGTGCTGACATGGGCTTGATGTTTTATGGTGGAAGGTTCTTGAACAGAGCTTCGGGCAAGCTCGACTATGACTTCACTATTGCATCCGGTGATTAATGCCAATGTGGGTAATCAGGCGGGAGAACAAATCGCATTAACGATATTTGTCGGAGTTTTTACAACAAAAACGTTAGCCATTGGATAAAAAAAAATTAAGACTTACTGTCAGGCTTAATTGCAAAATGTGTAGTTAATGCAAATTCATTTTGCCATAACTGAGTTTTTAATTTACAGTGAAAAAATTGTGTACCTTAATCAAAACTATCTATTAGGTAAAACTTCTAATGCATAATGACTCATTACCGATGTTAAAAATACCATCATTTTTAGTCACAGCCTCAACCGTAAGTACGCTTGACGGTGAAGTACCACTTTAAAGTCTGGTGTTAGTTAAAACAGTTTTTGATTTACCTTCCAGTTTTTCATGCCAAGTTGGTATAAAGATTGTTTACTTTTTGAGTGAAGTAGAATGCAAGACTTCTCTATCGTAGTATGAACATGTTGGTAAAATTCGACGAAGTCTGAAATACTTTTCTATTGGTCAGATAAATGTAAGGTTTGAGTTTTGAACTCTCGTTAATCAAACGAATCGCGAACATGATACCTTTGAAAATCATCTGGCAGCACTCTTCAAGATAGATCTGTCTGGATATTTGCTAATTTACCTTTGGCAGTTTATTTTATTATACAGCTGCCTTGCGGCAAATAAACGTCCTAATGGCATTAAATAACATAACCTTCATGGCTATAGGACCGGACTTAGAAGATAATGTTTGTAGATTGGTGCGTTGCACCATTCTATTAAAGTCCCTGTTAAAGATGGTAAATCGATTCTGGCATCAATAATTTGTTAAAATACCACCACGAAGAGTGGAGAAAAAAGATCATGACAGCTTAATTTTTTGAACCAAAAGTTTCAAGCGTTGATTTTGATGTTTTATAAGACTATATTAAGTTAGTAAGCTACACAACTTACACTTACTTACATTACTACTACATTACTACACTACTTACATTTATTTTTTGATTCAATCATTCTAAAGAAGAAATATAACTGCCAATAGGATAAGAATAGCATCTGACAATACTTAGCTTCTCCCACAACTTCGGCACAGAACCGGCCCGGCCTTAGGCATTTAGAAGAAGCACAAAAAATCTAGGACATTAGACGTAAGGCAGAGATGAATGAAGTGAATAACGAAACAAAATTTATACCCAAGCTTGCAGGGAAAAAGCAAAAAAAGAAAAAAAAAAAACACCTAAACGACTCCCACTCAAACAGAACATAGCCTGAGAGCCCACAATTAGACGTGTAATTATTTCAGGATAATGCCATCCTGGGTATTTTTCTTCCTTCACTTTCTTTCTTTCTTTCTTTCATTTTTTTTTGTTTTTGCGTTCCTCCTTTCCCTATTCTCAGCCACCCACGACCCACTTGCGACTAATTGCTTTACCCCGTACTATTTTCTCACCGCCTCGACTCTTGTCCTACAAAATTTTCATCCATCGGGATTCCTGTTCTGTTGTAGTTGGGTTATTGAACCCTACACTTACTCCAGCGCCTGAAGGCCCCTTTCTTCTTCTCGTGTCCTCCTCAGTTTTCTGCTAAGGCTTCAACACACCCACGCCCTGTGGAGGGCGCTGTGACCTGATTCAATTTGAAACACGCTGTAATCGCCGTCTTTCCGCATCGTTATGACGCGAAAGGATACTCAAATTTTTATATGCGAAAGTGGTTTTTTTGGCGGACCCGCACTTCGCACTCCTGGCAGTGAAACCGCGACTGGGTAATTAACTTCGACGAACATTTTCACAACGCGGAAAAGTGGACCAATTCGGATGAGTGAAGAGTGGAAAGTAACCCGAATAAGAAGTCAAGGTTAACACGGAGGCAGAGAACGGAATGCGGCAGCAATTTATGATCCTTTTTAATATTTCCACGGATGTAAATCACATTTTAATGAGGCCGCGGGTTAGGAGCTCAGAAGTGTTGATCCCGCACTTTGGAAATAATTTTATTAAATTGCGGGCACTTTGCAGGTTGGTAGGGCGGAGTAGATAAACCCTTAATAAGTGTCTTCGTCCACCTTATCGGAAGTAAGCACCACATCTGAAGCACTCATCTGAAATTTCGGGGCCGATAAGGACGCCAGTTTGTGTTATGTCCAGAGAAAAGAGGAAATTTGCATAAATTATTTCGGTAACAGGCAGAGTTGGGAAGCAACAAGGCTTTTAAGGAGGCTGAGTGTTGGTTAACGATTCGAAAGTTTGTTGGGTGCTTTGAAGTTGTCTGTGCAGGAAGATAATTATCGTGCTTTACGCATGAAAAAGGACAGAGAGGCACTCTGAACAAAATTCAAACTTGTTACCATCAACATTCGCTGCAGTCTGGAACCCTTCAACTCGTTTGGAATTTCGTTTTTTGTTTTTATTAAATTATGTCCCAAGTAACTGAGTCCTGGCTACGAGTAAGGAAAAAAAAAATGATTGCGACTACTTTGCGATTTCGCATAATAGTTTTAAGATGAGTTGCTGTAGGACTCCCGCTTTTAATTTCATGTTTAGCTGAGACTCTACTTCAATAGTATTACTGTAGACATCAAAATTTTAACCCAAAATTTATATTTTTACAGCTTGATATGGGTCTATAGAAGTCGTTCGTCATATTTTTTTCAAAAATGATCGAATGTTGTTGTGCGGAAAGATCACTTTGCTTTGTCCTCTAGCACACTTTGGAAGTTTGAGCTTCACTGCCTTGTTAATAGTAACGTTGACGTAGATCACATTTGGAACTCAACATTTTCAAGCGTTATCACTTTCCGTGATTGTTGCCACGGATCACCACTTTGAAAATGCCTGCACTCCATCAGTACTCACACATTATTAGTGACAGAAATTTTTCATATTCTGCTAATCAGCAATCTTCATCAAAGGAAACGTTTTCAATATTTTTTTTATAGACACAAAAAATGTCGTTTATGCTACTATGGATGGCGAAAGTTTGGACCTTCTAAATTTTTGTATGGGGCTATATAAAACACAAACATATTCTCTTTGGAGTGGAAGAGTTGTGGACAACGTTAATAAACAAACGATTTAATGTTTATCCAATGCACACAGTGCATAGTTTAGTTTTTATTTGTACCTTCGTCACTTGCCACAAATAAATACATTTTTTGTTATGCAATTAAACTTGAAATAAAACATTTATTTACTAGGTAAAGGGCCTTAAGCTTCTACAGGATACAATAAACTACATATTCTACGAACTATATTTTTTCATTCCAAATCCAATTGTAGAGGAGTCTTAGTTAAACCTTTTTCCCTAGTGTTTTAGTTCATTATATATCACATTTTTCAAAATAAATGGAATTTTTAAACGGTTTTTAGGACTGTCTATAACTTTGAAGTCACCAATTTTAAAATGACTTGCAATGGAACAAACCATGTGTTTTTCTAAGTAATCGATGTGAACTGACAGCAACTGACGTTGAAACGGAAACGGAAAAAAATAATAATCACGATAAATCACAATAAAATTACTCGAGCTCGGCGGTGCAATCAGTTAATTTTATGATTTGCATTTGATCAGTGAATTATGGGAATGTTGAAAATATTTAAATGGTATGCCACTGTCATTCAAAAATGTATTAAACTGATTGAGGTTATATTTAAATCAAAAATCTGGATAGTATGGAGAAAATTAACTAACCGATCGCATCTCCGAGCAAGCTGTGCCAAAATTAAAAATAAACAAAATATTGTATGTATTTAACTATGAGTAATAAATGTAAAATAATAAAAGTGTTTGACTAAATAATTTGGCTTGAGTATGAATAAATTTGAATGGAATATTCATGTTCTTTCAATTGTTGTGCTGTCACATTTGACGATTGGTGAGATAATGACTCTTTTAACCGAATGAATTCTAGTTTACCAGAAAGCTTCTACTGACTACTTGTGTTTTACCAAAATGTTTCCCTAGAATGCGGCATCAAAACTTTCACAGTTCAAAATTTCCCGCAGTCCCATTCGAGTTAAATACAAGACCAAATGACAAAATTTTAACTATCGTCCAACTAAACTACGCTACTCACTGATTGAGACACAAGCACCCTCGAATGGCGTTTTAATGAACCACCCAATCACGTGATTCTCTTCACCCTGCAACAACACGAAATCTTGGCAGAATTCTGCACCTTACACAACAACCCTGAAGAGATTATTCCTCCCCCGAGACGAGTCCTTCTTTCAAATGTGGCAACAACGTCACAAATAAGTGCATACCCAGCAAAGTTTTGTTTTTTCTCACTCGAAAACTTATCCTACCGGTCGTAGTTTTATTTAGTGAGACATTTCTTTTTAGTTCTCTTGTTTAATTTTTTTTTGCTTTAGTTTTGCTTATTCCCATTCCAAAGCTTTTCTTCCTCGAATAACGAGGATGTCCTTGATGTTGATCCTAACCAAGTCATCTTGACATTCAACTTTTATATAATTTCGCGTAGCAAACTACGGTTGAAATGAACCTGCTGCGTCATAACGATCATCTGTGTGAGTCTACGTCTGTGAATCCCTTGAAAAGTCACCCAAGCAAACAGTCCCGCCCCAGGGGTGAATGTGCAATCGCCTAACTACCCTTACATGGGCACGTTTATTTGCATGCATTCACTCTTTGGAATTTATCTGTTTTTGTGCTTTCTACTTTTTTTGTGATTTTTTTTTTTTAAATTGAATTGGATGCGAATATAATTGTGACAAAAGGAGTCTTTTAGACACGCCTTTGGGTGACAGATCATTGATTTGTCGTCGTTCTATCTTGGAGATGATTTCGTTATCAGCTGGCGGTGGTGGAGAGGCGGTGATGGTTGAATAATGAATCAGATACATCATCGGATGTTATGGAGACTGATTCGTGCTAGTTTCTGACTAGGGCCAGCAGGCAGAAAGAAGATGAGTGATTGTCGTGCAGTGGAAAATAACAAAAGGAATGGAATGTACCCAGAAGGACACAGTCGGGGAAGAACAGTGCATTCTAGTTTTGAAAAGGTCAGAGCTTGTTTTGTGAGTTTCATTGCAGAAAATAGAAGACAATTGTGCTTCTGATATTAACAACGTTGTTTTATTAAGTTGTACCACATGAAATGTCCGATTCTATAATAAGAGTTGTCTTTCCTATAAGACTTAGAGTAGAAATAAATGAAAATGAAATGAAGCATATTACTCCCCTAATGATAATTCTGCGTATTTCACATCTTAAATCCATTTTCTGGAGCACGTTATATCTGTTCATATAAGAAGTGCTGCTAAGTGAAAAGTCGAAATAACTAGACATGAAAATAATATGAATAAATTATCTCAAAAATAGTCTCACAAGCGATTTAATGTACAATTTAATTTAAGCCCCCATAAACTCTCAACAACCAATAAAATATTTCACCTTTGTCCGACTCAATCCACAAATGTTCAATACTGATCCCTTGGCAGCCAGTCGAATAATGCCATTTGTAGGACCGTACTCAACTCTGTGTATTTTAAACGCACATCTCAAGTTATCAAATCTCTTGCAAATTTGCCAACATCTTCAAAGCAAATAAACCCAACCGCAAACTCTGTGTCCTGCTGACAGACAAATTGCCTCCATTTCTAACACCACTCAGGAATCCCAATCTTCATCAACAACAACGACCGACCGGCACGGTCTGTCCTACGTCTGTCTCCCACTTCCTTGTCGATGATTCCATTGCCATTGCGAGCCATGGCGTGGCGTTCTGTCGTCATCATCACTCCACCGAGAGCGAGTGGATACCTCGACGTCCTCGTTTGTCGCTCTTGACGCTTTTCCTCAAAAAGGAAAGTCAGCTCCACCACCATCACCAACACAGTAAAGTGCAACGCAAAAGTATTCTCTGCAATTTGCGAGATCATAAACCAACAGATGCATCGCAGAGTGCTGCTGCTTCAGTGGGTTGGTAGCGCACAGGAAATTTATTGCGACAGAGGGAGTGGGTGGCACGAGGCTGGCCACCCCCCGAATACCTTCTGTAAAAGTTTTAAGTAAACACTTCTTGAAACGTTGTGCGGCGGGAGGCAGCAGCACAGCATCAAAGGAGGGGAAAAATAAATTTTGCATAATTAGAAAACTACGAAAGCGAGCTAATGGCTGGAGATATGCACCGGTATCGTCGACGTCGTGCATCTCGGATTTGAGAGCTACGGTGCGGATTCCCAGCACTATGGTTAGATAGATTTAGATTTTGGTTGTCACATCATGTCGGGCGACAAACATCGATTGTGTGTTGGGTTGTCGTACAACGTGATATCGCCGGCTGTCGCACGTTACTACTCCGAAATCAATTGACTTTGCCAATTGATTTGAATTGACAGCCAATTAACCAAGGACAGGGAGGCATTCTGATTAAGTGGAATCATAAATATCGGTTGCTGGTGTGGTGGTGCTCAAATTGGGGGCGTGTCTGTGGGGGGTGGATGTTTGCTTTGCTCGTTGTTAACTGGTTTGCGGTCGGTGTGGTCTCTGGTGTCGGTTGACGGAATAGATCTCTCGATGTAACGGGTGACTTTCAGTTGTGAATAACAATTTTTTTTTGTCTTTCAATAAATTGGAATTTGAATTAAATTTCTTGTTTTTTTTATTTACTTTCAGGTAAGTGACGAACGCCTTTCAGGCCACTGCTATTAATGTGTGGGTGAGTGGACTAACATCGAGTGGGTTCGTAACTTCTTAATAGCAATTAAAAAGCGTAGAGCAATGTTGCATATTGAGAGTATAAGCAACCGAAATGTGCTCCACGCTTTTTAATTTAATCATTGGACAGTGATAAGGTTATTTTTCGATTTTAAGTGCGGATGAAAGCGTATTTTTTAGTTTTTTTTTTTTTTAGATATTTATTTTCTTTTTTAACATATGTACAAAGTTTGCCACCACACAATTTACATACAGAGATATGATATTTATTATATATCTTTCAACTGAAAAGTATGTAAAGTAAAGGGAAAACACCGAATCTGCCTTTCAAAACAAATTATCACATTTGATTTTCGAACTAACGTCTTTTTTCGCCAGATTTCTTCATCGTAAGCAAACTTTTGTGGAGCACTGTAAACGATTCTATTTTCTAGTTTGCTTTGTAGATTGAGCAGGAAGTCCAGTGGGTGTAGTCGTTTGAGTTTATAAAGTAGCTCAGTGTGTCATACTTGGTCAAATGCCTGTTCAGTACCTTCTTTAATTACGGCCTTTAGAGATCTTGTGGTCTAATAATTTCGTCTATATCCAATGTAAAACATGGATTGGATTTTTGCGTCTAGGATTTTTTTTCAACTGTTTGGTTAGGATGAGTAGAAGACAGATAGCTATGTAATCGTTAGCTATTGTGGAATCCTTACCCAGCTTAGAAACAGTTAGCGATCATCGATACAGTTAGAAGTTCTTGTTTTACGTTGTACTGGATTTCGTCGTTTGTAGTCAGGGCAATTTGTGGGGTCAGGGTCTTGCCTTTTCCGTTAGTGAACGTAATTGAAAAATGGGCTTTAAGCGTTTCAGCTTTTCTTTGTTTGCTTGGCCTAAGTTATGTATAAGAGTAATTTTTATATTTGACCGACTAATGTCTCAGTTAACTGTGCTTAATGATCGCTGCACTAACCATTGTAACTAGGCACTTTTTGTTGAAATACATAAATTTCGTGGTTTTGTCCACTCATGTCATGTCGAGAATATGCAAGTAGATCTGTAGTACGCAAACTGTTGCCAAGTGTTATTGAGAGCTAGTGCTAACAGTTTGTGAAATAACTTGCTTACCCCTTTCTAATACGTTCATCGGCTTTCTTATAGTCATTGAAGTTCCTGTGACCGGGAACCTAGCAAATATCAATGCTGTAAGACAAAAATCGGAGCTTCTTTTTGTAGTTCTTGAATTAAAGAGAAGAGGGAGAGTCGCTGAGCCACTAGTACTGCGACTCTAAAGATCTATTGTACCTTTTTCATAACTCTTAGTTCATCTTCAATCGGTCGGTATAGATCAGGGCCTCAATCGTTGATAGGTGGCCCCTTTTGAAATCCATATATGGTAGTGTGGAGTTATATTGCCGAATGTTACTTAATGAAGCAAAATCGGGCTACTCCGATTTGGTTTATAAAGTCCACAATATTTTTCTGTTGGATTTACATAAATGTTTAAGCCGAATGGCAGTTCGTTAATTTTTTAAACAAACATCGAGTGACTAATTCACCAGTATGTTCGTCAGAAGTGGACATCCTCCACCTATTTGCAAACCAATTTTACCAAAAACTAATTGACTAATGAATTGCAAACATATCTCTCATGACCCAAATCAGATTTATTCATGGCGAACTAATTTGTTGCCTCTAGTGTTCGGCAATCAACAGCCCCTCTAAATATATCGCCAACTCACAAATTGACAAAAAAAGACTAAACAATAACTCTGCGTGACACCGTTAATTTCTATTTATTTGAATACGTTCCCGCTCGCAGCCAGAAACGAAACAAAAAAGTGAACCTCATAGATACTTAATTACCTCGCCGCAAGCACTTCCAGCTCACGCGAACAATTTCCCGAGATTAGTCTAATTCAACATTGATTAGGCCAAAAAAGTAAATGATATACGATGGGCTGATAATACTATGAGGCTGCCTGCACTCCCTCCAAGTGCCCTTTGTTGCCGTGCGGTGCTCGACGTTGGTGCTAGTGCTTCGCTGATTACCCCGATTCGATTAGAACCGCCAGAGTTCTGCTTCATGGGTGTCTATATTTAACGTTCGGCTGTGTTTTCAATGATTTCGAGATAAAATATGAAACACAAATAAGGATAGCAGAGGATGGTGGGAGAACAGAGTCCGAGTCAGAAAATTGTCGAGAACTGTTCGCGTGCCTATTAACGTATCAGTATCGACCTTCGGATTGTAATTAGGTACTGAATTGAAATTTGAATTATCGCTAAGTTTGGAATACGTACCTACTGCTCAAACAGCTATGGGATGCGTGTGAGGCGACTGAAAGTAACCGGACGCAGGTCGTGCCCTTCATTTTCTCAAAGGATATGCGAATGGAGCGACACCGAATAAAAACAAAGCCAACTGTTCTCCACACCTCTTGGCTGACTCATTCATGCATCTCAATCTATCCCTGCACAAATCACAATTTTGTATCTTTCTTCACTTAAGTGCTGCCAGCAGCCATTGAATACAGTTCCCCGTTCCAAGGCACTCCAGGCCAAACACACACTTCAACACTATCAACGGCTGGGTGCTTTGATTATTTGCATTGGGCTCTACAATATCCGCAGATTGGATTCATCAAAAGTAAAATAAAAAGCACGAGATACGAGAATTATTGAACAAAAAACCGCTGCCATAATAGCGCTGACATCCCGCCTGAGCCAACGGGTGAATGGGAGGGCGAGCGGCATTGGCTTCCGGTTTACTTTTAAAGTGGATAATGCGCACAGATTTGAAAAACGACTCTGCGTTTGGGGCACGCAACAGCATCCCGCTTAATGGGATCGGTTGGCTTGGTGAGTGTGTACGATTTTTTTTCTTTTTTCACTCAGTGGCTTTTGCAACTGCAGATTGTGGTTATCACCCAGTGGCAGCGACATAGTTAGTCCAAAAAAAGAGAAAATAAAAATCTGAAGGGGAGCGTAGTGTTATCGTTAACAGATGCTACACACTTGTGGGAAATTTGCTTTGCAAATAGGGATTTTTCGACGAATAAAAAAAAAAAAGGAAAAACGCTGGAAGCTTTTGTTTAATTGCCGTTGAATAAAAACAAGTGAGTAATTTATGGGCTGGAATTGATTTTTATTTTTCTGGTGAACTGTGGGCTACCATAGTCGCACCCAACTACAGTGGTGGAAAACTTTTAGGGGCTATTATGAGAATGTTTTATTTGTTTTGGGTTTACAAATCCTATTTCCAAATACCATTCAATATTTTGACCTTGCATTGTATCATTTGCTCTGGTCGTTTTAAATTTCAGAGTCAATTTTAAAGTAACCGCCTTTTAGACCATGGGCGAAGCAGAAGTTCTCAATACCCCAGAAAAAAATTAAAGAAGGACAAAATTTTGTAAAAATCTAAAAACGGACTGCTGCTCAAATGCTGTGGAGTAAAGTATATAAGTATATACGTGTGCTACGAAAACAAATTCTGGGTATTAAGGCCGTTAACACACCAATTGGAAAGACTGATATTCTTTGTAGATTTACATAGATAGACAGCGACTCTGTAAAAAGCACTAGTAGTGTTTTTTTTTTTCTAAATATATTAACTTCTCAGTTTGCCTTATCAAGGCAAAGGGTACAAGGAGCATGTTAGGTGCATTCTTCATGCTGAATGTAATATGCATGAATGAAAAATTAACTTTTTACACCAATTTTTTTGACCAGCTGTGTGTGAGAGACTTACAGGACATGGAGCATGCAACTATCACCTTGATAAAATAGGTGTTAGCACCACTGTAGTGTCTAGACACTGAGGCCATGCAAAGGAGACTATAGTACACCTTTTAACCTATTGCTCAAACATTGATCTAGTCCGACTCGAAGCTATTAAAAAATTGAATGTAACAGCGTCCGACTTAGAGAACGTACGAGAGCAGCGTTTAAAACGTAAACAAAAAAAGGAGGTACAATAGATCTTCGGCTCCGCGATACTTCCTAATTTCCTTAATGCAATTCAATTCAAAGCTAGACAGTGTATTTTTTTTTCAAAATTCATTTATTCAAAATCCATTATAAATTTATATAAAGAAAGGTTTCTGCGAAGCCTAGGTTTTTCTGCAGAAGATTGCGTTTCTAATTTTTTAATAAGTCAAAGTTGCTTAGTTAGCTTAAAGTTGCAAAAATAAATATAATATAAAATTAAGTGATACAAGGATAAGAAAGAAGATACAAGATTTTCATTACGTTTTAGATAAATTCATTTAGGAAGTATTTGAATTAAATTGAAGCATCGGTGTCTTTAAATTTATTAAAGATCGAACAAATGATGAGGCTTTAACTGTAAGTAATTGTCGGTATGATGTTTACAATGTTCCTTCTTAACCATAAGTCCCAATTTATCTAAAGCTATTTTTGAACATAAACTGTACCAGAAACTTAAGGCATCAATAACTGGTGGTGTTTTAATCTTTTATTCGAATACACCAAAGCCTCACTATGCGTCGTTTATTAAGACCAGAAAAACATGATGCTGCTCATGTTCCGGATACGAGAAGAATAAAAAATCGACAAACAAAATTCAAAATCATGCATACCTAGAATGTTGTCGCCTTTGACCTGTAAAAATATTTACAAATCTTTGCAACGTAAAAAAACTAAACAATAATTCTTCCATGAAATCGTTGTGTATTCTTATTCTGCACTTGTTTTAAGTTGACCACATCCATCCTATTGAAACAACCACCCTCGTGCAACAATTCCTAAACAGTTTAGTGTCCACTCCCGAAGTCTAAGTGAAGAAAATCAGAAGTATACGAGTATTTAATTCGAATAAGTGATGTTGCACACACCACCCTTCTCAAAAAAAAAAATCATTGAATAAGTCATCAATCAAAGTAAAAATACCATCTTTCATTTGTTGCTCTGAGTTAAGAGTAGGTATAAATAGAAGGAAAAAAAAAGCTCATTTGATATCTAGCAACAGTCGACCAACCCTCCTCCCAATTCGAAAAACAGAGACATTCGAAACTCCACTTTACGGCTGTTCAGTGAAACGTATCGATTGGAAATTTTTACATAAATAACAAAGAATTCACGTAAAAGAAAAGCAAACGCAAAAGCAGCCAAAACAAATGGCGTGAACAGAAAACACATCCCACCCGATAAGTATAATCTTAGGATCTCCATGGATAAGGTTTTTTTTTCTTCTTGTTCTTCTCTTTCGCCGTCATGACAACAACGTCTTATATCATCTCCATGACGAGCTCCAGCTACGGCTACATTCTTTGAATGAGTGTGTGTTTGATGAAATCTCAAAAGCTGGTCGCTAACTCGCGGAGAAGAAAAATAAAAAGAAAACAAATGAATTCATTTGAATTCCAATCACACTTCAAGCATCAGTTTAAGAAAAGAAATCACTCACATCCCCCCGGGCAGTATGAGTTTCCACTCAAATACTTGAATTCGAGTGGAATGTGTGGAACGTAAGACTCCGCAACTCACCACACCGGATGAATCATCATCGCATCGCAGCAATGGATTGAAACATAAAGGAGAACGTTAAGCAAAACAAATCACTAGACGTGCCGCTATGTGTATATGGTGAATATAAATGAAGCAAGTGACGTAAATAGCGTGGAACCTACAACGCGGGTGGTGGTGGTGGTTGGGGGTGTCGGCGAGCCGTCGAGCTGAGCTGAGAGAACGAAGCAAGTAAAAGAGAACCAGAGACAGGCAAAGCCAGGGGCAGAAAGCGAGAGAGAGAGAGAGAGAGAGAGTGAAAAATTGTAAACATTTCAGAGCTCTCTTGTATATTCACCACCACCCCGTTTTGGGTGGAAGTTGTGAAATTGTCGTTTTTGTTTGACAACAAACCTAAGTGTGTGTGTGTGTGTGTGTGTTGTTGCTGCCGCTACTGTTAAGGGGTGGCACTGGGAGAAGGAAGTGGCAGTGAAGTGAATTCCAGGGCTTTGAACGGCGCTTATGCGAAATACACTGGCAGTTCACGAAAGAACTTCGCATGTAACGAACGCAGCGTGGTAAATCTGTAAAAAATCGTGTGGTGTGTGTTTCTTGTTTTTGTTGTAGTTTTGTGTCATAGTTTCTTCTTTGTTTTGCATTCCGTGTAACAGTGAAAAATTGATGTTGCATGTCACTCTGTGAAATTGAGCTTTAACGAAGTTTCTCGAGAGAGAGAGAGAGAGGGATTGGGATCGTTTTTGAATACAAATCGGAAGGAGAGGCCGATGAAATTGAACGGAGTTAGCTTCTTTGAGCACTTAGTCGTTGCCTGCAACGATTATAAATGAATTTCACTTGTACAAAGAGGCAGACAAGTAAACTGCTTAAAAGACTGCTTGAGTATGGCACTTAGCTTATGCAGTTGGAATTCTGTGAAATTTGCTCATTGATATTGATGATGTTCGAAAGCAGAGCACGGCACAGATACGGTTATGATTTGTTTTGATTTGTAGCATGCCCATAACCGAAGCCGATTTTACTAACATAGAGTTGGACTTTGATCCGATGCCTTCTCAATGCCTTCTGTGTAGGTGGGTGGGTGGTGTTTTGTGTTGTTTTGTTGGTGGTATTATGAAATGCTATTAAGTGCTGGTATTTTTGGTAATTTTGTGTGAAATTGCGGTGGCTTTCTAATGAGTCTCGCTCAATGAAGTGGTCCATAAATAGTTTTCCAAATCGGTTTAGGTTTGTGAATCAATAAGGGCAGTGCGTCTACTTGAGTGTCACGTGTGGCTCTGTTAAAAGAGTGCAGATTATTATTGAGGATGTGGAATCCGATTGCAATTTTCGCTTGTGTCGGTGTCATAACCTAAAATCAGTCTTTTAAAACTGCTTACAATTCAAGTTGTGTTCAGTAATTTCACACACACGGAGAGTTTTTAAGCCATGCTCAAGTTTCGTCCTCCTGCTGCTTGAGTTTTGTTCCACGCCGAAATCTCTATTATTCGAATCTCCATATCGAATTCGAATTATCGAGTGCTAACTGTTAGTACTGGCGTACGTTCGGTCTTAGGTTGATGTGACTGCCGCTATGGCTCACGGCTCACTTAGGCTATATGTCATTTGCCATCTATTAAATGACATATAGCCTGTTTCTGGCGATGGTTCTTAACTGATGTCAACATTGGCAGAATATAAGCGAACGGCACTAAATATTCGAGTAAAAAACTATAGGGTGGGCCATTTCTTCCATGTATTATGGCTTTATTATTCAGAGCAAACATTCCCATACTTCATACATTCCAAACGTCTTTCAGGTGGCCTTGTTAATGGTTTTGAGCTGTAGCTTACGGATTATTTGGATGATATTGATCTTAAGTACTTCAATTGCTTTCGGATTGTTGGCATATCATCGGTCCTACCCAATTTCTCACAGCAAAAGTGCAAAGAGGTCAAATCGCAGCATTCGATATAACTATATCGATTGAGGCAGTCATATCAATACCAATACGCCGCTCCGAGGCAGTCATATCAATACCAAGACGCCTGATAGGCGAGTACGATAGCTTTGGCGGACAACAAAAACCCACTATACAGTTGACTCCCTCTAAGCTTCGAGCTTCCTCTAAATCGAACTGATTTTGATGTCCCGTGCAAATTCGATTTAAAGGAAGTCGACTGTATTTCAAAATTTTGGACAAGAAAATTGGTTTTTAATTTTTTACATTTTTTTTATCAAAATTTTGCGTTTGCAAGCGAATTTTTCAAAAACTACTAACACAAAAAAGATTTAAATGTAAAGAACAAGTGTCTGGCTTTTATGACCGACATGTACATAACTTCATTGTAAGTGTTGCCGTTGTTTTTTTTAATAATTTCTCTTGCTTAAATTGCCTCTAGCTCCTAAACGGGACGAGATATACCCCCCCCTCCTTGTTTGTTTGTTACCCTTTTACAAATAGCCCATCAAAATTTTTCGGCTCCAAAGTTATCGTACTCTCGCTGCCTGATAAGATTTTTTTTTTCAAAAGCGCAGTCTTTGGGCTACACAGAACTCATTACAGAAATAAGTTTTTAATATGTTTTCCCAACGTTGTTCAAGAGTAAGGCGACATGTCATTTCGCAAAGGTTTCTGTTAAGATTTCTAGCAGTAAACAGCTGTCAATGTCAAAATAATTAATGACTTTAAAAGAAACCACTTGATGGCCCACATTTTAGTACTTTTGTGGAGTAGCGCATGCCATTTGGCCGCCAGGTGGACTATTCTTTTCTTTTTTCGTAACCCAGTAGGACATATGAATCACCACTTTTTCAATGTCCACGTTGATCTATTCGATTACTGCTACGGTTTTTTTGGTTTCGACACGATGAGCTGTTGACCCGAGGACACGGAATTGTGCACGACTTTCATTACTTCAGCAGTAATGCAAACACTCGTTTTATCAAGAAAACGCAGCAAAAGAAACACAATTCATAAGCCTCTCAAGCCTTTCGCTAACCTTACTACTTCAAAGTTTATACCTATACATGAGTTTCAGAGAAAACTTAAAAACATTCGTTATTTTTATAGACCAGTTAATTGACTGTAGAATTCCTACACAATGTCGAATTCATAACAACCATCTTTGCTGCATTTTTATTAATCTCAAAAATCTCTAGAAATCTATTGCTCTTTCGCCTTGTGTTTTGAAAACCGGCATCCGACTATTGCAAAGAAGAATCAAAACGACAAGACAGCATTTGAGGTGTCTTTTTGCTAGCAACATACCTGCAGCTGGAGTTGACTTGTGGCAGCAGATTGCTTTAAGAAGTTTAGTTCATGAATATCGCGATTGTGTTCGCCTCCTTTTCCCCTTGAATCTTCTTCTGAAGTTGAGGAGATGTCCCTCCGAGGAAATTTCATCAACAAACTTTAACAACCTGGACCATAGCCATTCTTCACCCAAACCAAGAACTGCAACTTGTAGAAGATTCCTCGAAGTGTGTCAGGTGTTGACCAAAATTCAGCACGTCTGTGTGCATGGTCAGTTTCAAAATTGTAACCCAGCCTGTCGAAGTTCTCGCCGTTGTGAAAAAGTTCAAATTCTAAAAAGAAAACATGCCATCGCAGCTTATTTGCATGTTTCGCCCCGAGATATGACGCAAACTATCTGAATTCTCATAAGAAAACACCCACCCGTCCACCGCCCCCAGCTTCAGTTATTTTTCCCGGGCGGTGAATTCCTTTTGCTCAGAGCCTCCATTCACCCTATCTGCAACCACACTCTCTTCGGCAGCGTGTGCTGGTCTCTCTTTGCACACCCCTATTTGTTTTTGCTCTCTTGCTCAACACTACCTTGCGCCGCATCTGTCTCTCCCTCTCTCTCGTTCTCTCTCCGAAATACGAAATGTTGTATCCTTGTAGGTTTCGGTTATGGTCTCCGGCTTGCAATCTCGTTGACCTCATTTCCGTCAGAATCCTTGCCGGGTACAGAAGTCGTTCGTCGTGAGCTCCTGAGAGCCTGTGTTCGTTTTTCTTTCCAACTCCCCAACTTTGGAGTCCTTGTTGCCGCCGTCGGTCGTAGTCTTCGCCTCGCCGTGCCAGTAACAACAGATCAAGGACTTTCATTTGATTTCGTGCCTGAGTGCGTGTGTGTGTGTCGTGTGTCCTATTTTCGATAGAGAAGCCAACATTTAAATCTTGAGTGCCCACAATTGTCTGTGCTGTGCTGTGTTGTGTCATCAATTCTTCTCGGGTTATTGTGTATCTGTATTTTTCGTGTATTTAGATACGCCAGGGGGGATTATTGGAATTTTCTTGTCCGATCTGTGTGTCTTGTTTGTTTTCATTTACATTGTTGTGTTGGTGTTTGTTTTGTTGATAAACAGCTTAAGTGACTTATTCTTGTTACGGTCCTGATGCGTGTCGAGATACGGAGTATCTTTGAGGTTATCTGCTGCTGATAAAGGCACGCGGAAATTGCCGTTTATAGCGCGTAGTGCACTCGTCGAATTTTGTTGAAGTTGTTTTCCCTTTCTTCGTCTAGGTCTTTCTCAATTGACAATTTGCCTCAAAGTGCAAAAGTATTTGAAAGTTACATAAAAGAAAGTGGTGCTATTCTAAGTGTCGTGAAAATCCGATAGATACAAGGGAATCTGTTTGTTCGTGCGGTTTGTAGCCCAACCGACTTTCCGACCTGACTCGAGCACAGTAGCGCGCCGCAAACGCTAGATACAAAACAGAAAACAGAAAATCGCAAAACCAAAACCGCCAGATACCGAGAAGCGCAAAAGGTGCAACGAAAGCCATAAACCCTATCTCAACAGAGGGCAGCAGTCGCCAGAGGCAGCGCGTAAATCCGTTCGATAAGCATTGAAACAAAACAGCAAAATTAATAACAACAACAATAATAATCGGTGTAGTAGAGGTCTGTACATTTTGCCTTTTAATTAAGTTTATTGATTTTTTTTTTTTCGTGTGTGGTGTGTGTCGCTCCCCTATCCGCTCGATTCTGTAAAGACGGTTGGGGTGGGTATTTGTCATGGTGCGAGAGTTTCATTCAGCTATAAGCGTTTCTTTTGGTAGTCAATGGGGCTGTGTGCATGTGAACTTGGCAGTGGGATTTTGTGGCGCGTCGCGGGGTAATGGGAGGGGGTAAAATAATATTTTAATTTGCGGTTTGATAGTTTTGATTAAGTGTGTCTCATTTGTGAAATCAATAAAACTGTGTTCAAGCGAAATAGAGTGGAATATGTGAGAGAAGCCGCGGTTGGTGATGACGGGGGGTATCATCAAATTGTGGTGAATTACGTAACATGATCTTTGAAAGTAGGTAGGTAGACTGTTTAGAGAAATTTGTAATTGAATCGAAAGAGCTTTGAGGCTTTCCTGAGAATCAGGAGATTGATTTCGTAATAATGGGTCATGAGAGAGCTGTTCGGAGTTTGTTTTGTTTTGTAATTTTAATTTCTTGGTATACGTCTCGTAGGACTAATCTTGTGTTGAATATGACAGTTTTTCTTAATATCAAATTCCTCGCCCGGTGTGAACAAAGCCCCTAACGCCTCGGTGGATTTGGTGGATTAAAACCCACCTGTGCTACAATAATAACTATAGCAATAAAAGCCATTGGTCCGGCTTGCCACTCTATTTAAAAACCTCTTAATTATTGTCATCCAGACAGGAATTAAATAAACTGGGAATTAAGAAAAAGAAGGAAAAACCTTAGGGAGACCCCCTAGCGACTTGTTTTAGATTTTTTATGGCGTTCTTCGTCGAATGCCTCCAGCACATGGACTCTTCAGGTAGATTCATAGGTAGTAGATTTACTAGCAGAAACCAATTTTTTTAAAGAAAATTTCAGCTGTAGACCCCGATTGTGGGGTAAAACACAAAACACATTCAAACATCGAAAATCCGAAGCCAAACCGAGACCGGCGTTGTTTGCATCTGCATCAGAAAGATCGGCCGCTGATTTAAGAATGATACTTTTACTTAATCTCCGCATACACTTTGCTATTGCATAGATTACAATACATATTTGCAAATAGCGTATATTTATTGTCTTGCAATTTTTCAAGCCCTAAATATAGTACCTCAAAGTAATAATGGGACTAGCAAAATTCTGGAACAGAAATCTTTATTGAGTTTTGAACTATTTTTGTTTATGTACATTAAGATTTTAAGTACAGTACTTAACGGATATAAGAAAAAATCATGTGAAAAAAAAAAACGCTTAAACCAAACAAAGAACCATGTCTTTTCTCATATGAATTACTCGCATAAAAGACAAAAAAAAAAGCGGCTAAACGGCTATAGTTTTTCTTATATCCGTAAACTACTGTTTAAAGTTCTTCTCCTTTTTCTTCTTCTTTTTTTTTGTTCTTTTAACTTCTGTAAATCAATGTAAAAATTATGTAATTTAATCTGTTTTTGCTTTTAAAAGACCACTTAGTCTTGTAGCATCACAATTTATACACATAACTAAAGTAAATGTAGATGAATTTTTTAATAAGCTAGTCTAAGCTTGTATTAGCTGTAAGCTGGAACAATTCAATTATTTTTGTAAGACAAGAAAGAGACAAGTCACAATTTTGACTATTATGCTTTGCTTGTTCCTTATTACTTTTGCTCTGCACGCATATTACTAGTCCTTGAAAATTATGTAACAGAATAGCTATAAAAAAAAACGCTACACAAGTTAGTATTATTTTCAACACTTTTTGAACACATTTTTGGCAAAGGGGCGTGTAAAGAACAGTATAATAATAAAAACACAACGAGTACTGACGGAGCATTTCTGAACTAAACAATTGGCTGTTGAAGTCAATTGTACGGATTACCACATTTGAAGAAAACAGCCGAAAAAATCTTTATGTTCTCAAAGATTTGAGGTTAAGTTAATTAAGTCCTTAATTTGTGCAACGAACTTGTAACATGTAACAAGTTTAATGCTTTGGAATCTTGATTATTGTAAAATTAGTGCCCCAATAAATTCGTAGCTCATGTCACAATGATCAGTCATTTGAACTTTACTGATTAAAAGTAATTCAAAGAGAATATCAGTGAAGAAATTGGTTCCCTAAAGTGATAGATTAGTTTTCAAAAATAATTAGAACGCTATCGTTTTCTCCGCTTTACATAAACCGAGAACTGTAATTTTTAATCGCCTCGGCGATGACTTTTTGACGATAGGTAACTTTCGGTAACATTGTAGAACAAATCGGAAAAAGATATTGTGAAATGTTCGACTTATAACAGAAAACATTGAATTTATTACTGGAAAAATTGTTTTAGCTACATTTATTCCGCATCTGACATTTATTCCAGCAGGATAATGAAGGATTACAAGCAGTTGTTATGCTGACATTAGAAATGTAGCATTTAATATCACTCAAACTGTAATGATAAGCGAAAGTATAGTTATGGGGTTACTGAATGCAAACTTTTGACAATATCGTTTAAGTCAATAGTTACTTAAGATCAGCTCCTGACCTGACTAAAATAAAATATTAAGACTGCTTGGAGTATAGTTGAAGGTCAATTGCCACAAATTATGTACGTTTTTTTCAAAGACCTCAATTTACCGTTCTTGAAAACTTACTTGCGCATAGCAAAAATAAGCCAAATTAAAATCAACCGTCAGTTGGTTGGACATCAGAACTGAGTCGTATTGCGATTAGTTCGATTTATTACGAGAGTCACACTCATCGGCACTTGCTTGTAGCTGCATGAATAGTCAAGTGATAAATAAGATTTTTTAATCTCTTACTGTTCACAATTGAGCTGTACCTGGTTGACGTCAGTTTTTAAACTTTGATCCCCACCGCTTTCTAAACCCTGACAGCCTCCGACTTCCTGCTTTACCCACTGAGTAATCCATCCCCTCACAGTCTCATAAGTAAACATTTTCAGTTCCTCGTAAAAAAAAAACAATCATATATTATCTAAAAACCAGAAAATCTTTCACCCCGTTGCCCACTTTACATATCCCCCCGCCCTTGTGATGAGTAATTCACCTTTATTCCACTCCGTGCAATGTGTGTCATTATCCAGGCGTCGTTTTACGTTTTAACCAGAACTCGTCGCTCCGATGTCACACACACATCACACGAAAGCAAACAAACAGCCACAATTATTCAATATCTTCTTCCGCCAAACAACGACCGACTAACAAACAAAACCAAATTCACTTGGCATCGTTTCAACAGCAGCAACGTGTCGTAATGATGATTTTAAATTCCGAGCACATTTTTACTGCACTCGCAAAGTCCTCACCTCGCTCTCTCAGCACCTCAATCGCCCGCGCCATCCAAAAATGAAAAAAAAAACAAATTATTAACTTGAGAATTTCTCGTATTTCTAAATTTAGTAACGCGTATGTCCCGTTGGTTATTTTCGTTTTCAGTACAATAAACTACCCGGCAAAAGGAGAAAAAGAAACGAAAACGAAAAAAAGAGAAAACGAACCACCCAGTGCTGAACAATTTGGTTGCGTTAATTTATTTGGCCACTTCGTGACGCAGACGTCAAATTTGTTTTACTTAAGTTCGTTAGCGTAGCGTCGGCATAGGGTACTTGTAGATTTGTTTGTTTTTGGTGGGTGGTTGTGGGCTGACGACTGTCACAATGCCTTCGCTGAATTTTAGTGACGGGATGAATTTATGACGCAGGGTGGTGGGACTCAGAGAGTGTAGAGCTTTTGTACAATTCATGTGCGGTTCGGGTGGTGGTGCGGGTGGTCGTATGTGTGGGCACAATGACAGCAGACGAAAACAGCTGAGATTGGCGGTGTCTAAAGCAGCGTGATAAGGTTTTCAAGAAATTCATTACCCTTAACTTGCGACCTGATGTGTGCCAACAAAATTACGATTTAGGCTATGGCTTTGTAAACAAAAAGGAAAAAAAATTTAACTAATTATAATTTTGAAAAATGGACTTCCAAACTTTTGTTTTTGGTACCCCTTTAATCTTTAATTACACATGTAAACTGTGCAAACTTTTCTTTCAATCGCTTGTTGTGTTACAATATTTCCGTCATTAGTTTACCATACTGACTGTCTTTTCACTCTTTTTTTATATCATCTTTTCGTGGAATATTTTATAAGTTGTGGTTTCGACTGCTGAAATTATTTGCGACTTCAGAACAACAAGGAATAAAACAGAAGTAGCATTCAGTTCCTTTTAAAATTGTTCAATAATAGTAATTAATTGCTTAACGTTACAGCTGGTTGGGCGAGAGCCTAGCTTTTCACCATAATTATTTTGTTTGGTGAATAAAAAAAAAAATAGTCAGGCAAATAGGAAGGTTTGTTTTCAGTAAAACTTTTGCAATTTTTTGCGTAAAGATAGTGAATGCATTCGAAATGATGCGATACATATGTCGAGTTTCTTTCGAAAGGGAGATCTTCACTTCAACTTGTGTGTGAAACTTTTTAATTCCTGCCATGTAAGATTCTTTAGTTCCTTTCCACTAAAAAAATCCACATCTTAACTTTAAAGTAATTTTAAATAATTTTTAATTTTACAATAAATAAACATTTCAAACACGAATTCAAAAAACTTGACTTCAGACGAATTGTAGAACACTGAATTTCATTTCGAGTGAAATTGAAATTCTGAACCCAATTTCACTCTAAATGCAGAACAGGGGCGTGTATTTTCAACAGCTTGGTTAGGCGCACTTCTCATAAAAGATACGGTGACACTAAATAAAGCTTTATGTTAAGTCGTAGAAACACTACAACCTATTAAATCTGTTCTATTCATACAGAGCTCACTCATGATAGGTAAACACGCCAAAGAGGGGTATTCTATTGAAGCCTAAATATTAACTTTGCTGTGTTAAGTTCGATAAAATGTTCGTATTATGGTATGGAAATGTGAAATCTGAATTGATCTGAATTGAAAATGATGTTGATAAAATGGATATTTTAGTATACGTTTCGTGTAATGTTTGCATGGAAAAAATACGGCGATATATTGTAAACCAACATATCAACTTACTGACCCTTTTTTCGTATAGAGACCACAAAGCTGTGGAACATATGTACACGCATATGCATCGCGTGCAATAGATTCTATGGACCGATGCTTAATTGAATCTGATAAATCAATGAGGCCGCAGTCACGTTCCGACATAGAAGTAATTTGCTCGTTGCAAAGTAATATAAGTTGATATGTCACAGAAGTTATTAGTCAAAACACATAACAGAAGAAATCAGTGCGTTAATTCTCATTTAAATCTTGACTGAACTTAATTTTGCCTAAAGCGGGCCACTGTTTATTGACTAGTTTAGCTTTGATTTTTTGATTTCATTTACGACCACTGTCACAAGAGAAATCGTACGAATGAAGCTCAATTGTGTGAGTAAAAACATTTTATTTGTGTGGAGATTAAAAGTAACTCTTTGGGCTAAATCACAGTTTACGGAGTCTGTGATGATTAAACGATTTAAATTTAAAGGCTTATAACTTTTTTTAAGAGTCATCTTTAAGATGACTCTATCACTGTCCATAATATTGCGATAAATGTCCATAAACTTTCATAAAGATTCTCTATTAGCATCGTATTGATAACCGAGAGTATAACACCAGTTTACCTATTTTTAAACACCGTTATTGTAGATAAAGATGGTCTTTTTTGCTGGAACATTTTTCGGCCTCATCAATTTTCCAAAATCACAAGACTTACGAAAAAAAATTCCAGAACATCAATACCAACTTTTTTCGGAAATTTAAAGTCGCCTTTGGCAATATTTATAAAGCAGTCCTCACCAGTTCTGTGCTTTTGCTTGAACTTTATCACGTTTATTCAAAGCCTTTGATGTTCAAAGCCACTGTTGTTGATTTGATTTTATGAATAGCCAACGGCAAAGGTGTACAGACTTCGTTAGAATTCATTTAAGAAGCCATCGTGTCATACTTTAATGTGTATTGAGGCAGAATTTTCTGTTTTAGTAAAATGAGCAGCAGCTACACAACACATGATATCTCAATAAAGAAACAATTCTGGGAATGAACATGAAAGCACTCATATTTTGGTTGTTCCATTTGTTGATTGAGCAAAAAAGTTAAATACAATAGCAGAATTTTGTGCGGACATAGTTTTTAGTTTGAAAATAAGTTCAGTAGTGCGCTTCCAGGCTTCGTTAAGTTTAGATCATAATCATTGTAAGAGACGTGGCGAATGGATTTAGTCGTGTATCTCTACCAGGTTTACGACCAATTTACACCAAACGAATTCGAAACGACTATTCAGAGTTTACATTGTCTTCTGGCAAAATCCTTTTTAGTAAAGTTTGTTTTCCGGATCTGTGGTAACGGGACTCGTGCACCATCATCACCGTTTGACTATATATATAACCATAATCGTTCAGAAAACAAAGCACTAAAAATTCTCTTTCCCATATTCAATTATATCCGACCCCATCAAGAAATTACTTTTGATTTTTATTTCACTCCTCCGCACGATGATCACCGGCACCGGAGGGCCACCTGTTCACCATTCGAATTGATTTTCAGCTGCCAAAGCGTCTCGAAATAATCTCTCCACCGAGAGTAGTCTAAAATTAAATTCAAATTTAATAGCCCATGTTGCTGTACGCGATTCTACGATTCGACGCCCTCCAAATCTGCGGGTGTGTGGGTGTTTGCGTCTTGTTTCGCGATTTTCTGTCGATGTATGCGTGCTTTCTTAGAATGTGGCAGCCATGAGGAAACCATGACTTCGGGGCAATTCCAATGAACCCACCAAAAATTATTTTCATAAATATTACTTTTCTTTTCACCCGCAAGGTACTTTGCCCCTTTTCATTTATTTTCTTGGTCCTAAATTTTTATTTAATTTAATTAAATTTGATCTCTTTATTTCGCGGGGCGAGTAATTAAGTGGACAAACAAAGAAAATTGATAAATAATTTGCACGGTGTTGCCTCTCACGTTAACGGTAACTGAGTAATGCTAATTGATTTTGAAAAATAAAAAACTGAAAGAAACAGAAAGAAACTTGTCAGAAGCGGTGTGCCAAAAATAAAAACGTGACTTGACGGCGACTGTATGCGTGCTGATGGAATGATATAATTTGTTTGGTCATTGTTTATTTATATGCTATGTTGTTAAGTTTGGTAACTAATTTTGTTTATTTTTTTTTATTTTTTTCAGGTAAGTCAAAAGTAATGAGAGCGTGAGTACCTTGATGTGATGATGTAAGACGAGTGAAGAAATAATCTGTTTTACTGTATTGAGTGACGAATCAAATGAGTAGTTTTATGTCATTGTTTGTGGTCAATGCATTACCATATATGTATTTTAAACATTTTCGAAGTAAGGTCAATAAAACCTTTTTTATATGACAAATCTATTGAAAAAAGTATTGGTCGAAGTTTGCCAAAGTTGTAATAGCTCTTAAATTTATTCTCAAATGCGCTTAAGTTCTTTCAGAAAACTACGTTTTGTTGTTGTTACGTACTCACAACCTTCAAAATCTGTAATGCAAAATGTATGACTTCTATAAGCTGACTAATCAGTATTCAGAAACGAAAAAAAAAAAATGCTAAAAAGCACCATCATAGAGAGGAAATTATCTCAAAATAATGTTTACAATTGTGAGCTTGAGATCAAACAAAAAAAATGCAACGACATAATAAAACTTTAAAATTAAATGAATTAAATTTAAAAATAAATGAATTAGCTTAGTAATAAGGACAGCACGAAATCTATTAGACATTAAGTCGGTAGGGACCACTTATAAATCGGAGGACGATCTTCGAAAATCTCGAAACTTTAAATGAATCCGCTGTCGTTGAATTTTGTATATTGTAAATTGAATCCGTCGTGACTTCATGTTTAATGCGTCGGACTGCTAAGCGTGCGTACTGACGTTAGAACCCAGCTCGGAAACAATAACATAAACAATTTCCATGGTCCCACCTGTTATGAAAGCTGTGGCAATTACCAAAAATCTATTTTACCTTGAAACTTGTTCGGTAGCACTCCTTAGATTGTTAGCTTAAAATAACTCAACTTCATTGTTCATTATATTTTTTGGCTCAACTATGTTGAACAAGTCTTGTCGCCATCGCCTTGCTGCGCTTGCTTGGCATTTGCAAAGTATAGTATGACTTGGAATAAAGTAATCTGAAGAATGTCTGAAAACAAAAGTAACGAATTTAATTAATAAAATTTTCTTTTTCTATTCGTGACATTACAAAAGGTCATCCCTCATAAATTGCAACATGTCTTCAAAAACATGCCATATGCTTTGCAGCTGGAGAGCCCCTAAAGCTAGAGCGTTTTTCTAGGGCATGTTGTTTTTTTAATTCGTACCGGACACGCAAATTAAACTCTCATATCGCAACCTTCAACATCACACACCGTACCCGGCAAGTATCACTTCGCAGGTACTCCACACACACGGCGAATTAAAATGCAATCAAACGTATACACCTTTGGCCGGTACTCCTGAAAGCGGATCTGGTGACCCCATTTTTTCCCACGTGCTTTTTGTTTTTGCTGAATTTGTGAAAAACTTTCACACCCACGGTCAGAAGTCATTGCTGTTGAGTATAATTAAAAGTTTTTTTCTGTGGAAGTTTTTTTTTCTCGCCTCACTAATTGAAATTCTCAGAACGTCGAGGGCGCAAGTGTGTGCAAACGCAAACAACATAAATGCCCGCCGCAGTGAGGATTTATAAGTGTGCATCGCAAAAACACAAAAAAACGCTTCTTCCTCATCGCATAGCAGCTTCTCGGAGCCAATGACCTTACCTTCGATGTATCCGACTCATGTGACACAATCGATGCCGATGACATGTGTATGGGTAAAAATAAACTTCTACATCGATTTAAAAATACCTCAGTGGTTGACGGCGGAGCGGCGGTTGGTTGGCTGTTGTTAACAACAAACACGCGCCCGCTAGCGTAATTGTAGCCGTAACTGCCGAGCTGCTGAATACAAAAATACCCCGGTCATTAGTGTCCGCCGACCGTTTGTCATTCGTTCAATCCATTCGTTCAATTAATTGAGTGTGACACACGATGACGGTAGACTGTCAGTCGAAACCAGGCCAACGAGGAGGTCCGGAAGAAGCATTCGAGCATATGCTCAAGTGCAAGTTCACCTTGAGCCGCACAGCCTTCCCAGCCCCCAGTCCGGTGTAATTTTCTTTACGTTTCGTCTCCCAGAACTCATTAAAATAAATGAAAAGTGAAAAAGAGAAAAAGTGGAGCGGCGTTAGGGGGATTGAATTAGGCCTATACTTGGATATAGGCCAGCGAGGTCTTCATTAAGGGTGGGATGGGGTAGATCATCGGAGATGCTGGTGGCGTTTTGGGATTTCATAAAAATTTACGGGATTAAGGAGAAATTGGATTTGGAAACCTCCTTGCTCCATCTGGCATCCTCCAACGTGCGGGAAAATTACTGCTGATCCTTTTAATGGAATGTTGTGGGAGTCGTTGACCGGTGGACGGACACGGGTTGTTGTAAGTGCGGTGTAGGCAGGTTTTTGCAGGACTCAAAACGCATTAATTTTTAGTTGAAGGGCTAATGGAATGTATAAGTTCTGTGGTTGTATAATTTGCCTCTCTCTTGGAACCCTCTGTCGCATATAAATACCTATTGGATCCCTGCGATGGGTCTTAACGAGAGAAGGAATTCGCCATTTTCTCTTTATAATTTTTCATAAATAATACGTTGTGTTAGCGTCAATCAGCCATGTTCTGCACTCCACTTTATGTGAATTCAACCACTAAAAGTGGGGTTAGGTGTTGTGTTGTCCGACCGAAATTGAAATGTGAATTCTGTATTCGAAAGTTAACATTTTGATATTCTGTATTCCATTCAAATGACAGCGGCGACTTTGAGTAGAATGAGCTGGAATGGAATTTGGTGTTCTGCATTTCAAAAACCTTCGTTTTCATGCGAATTGAATTTACACGAGCCTTGCGTTGTGAATTGAAATTATTTGCCTTTGTATTATATCCTTTTCTACTAAAAAAGAGATTGGATGGAGATTGATAATTCGAATGTATGTATCACACAAGCAACCTTTTTATGCTGGAATTCTATATTTTTACTTTAAATCACTTCAAATACAGTTTAAATTGTGAAGGATTTGATATCTTGTCTAAAAACTTCGTCGATTGCAGCAATCTACCAAGAAACTTTAGTAACTTTCTCCAGCCAAAAAATAGAGTGTTGCCTTGAATTTGTATGACGGAAGAATTGAAGTTGGCAACTCCACTATTTTGGTAAGATGCAAGACAAATTTAAAACACCAAATCTTCACCACAAATGGAATGCTCCATTCGGTTTGATCGCGGTTTTTACCGGACACATTTAATAAATTGACATCAATTTATTTCATAAAATTGTATGTGGCTTTTCAGTAAGGCCAATTAAGTTTTTAACTTTAAATTTCTAAATGACATCAAATAAACAGTTGATTTTTATATTTTAAACATGAATTCGCTGTGGATTTAAAAAAAAAAAAAACAAGATTCGCACGGAATGCAGAATACTAACTTCGTGCGAAATTTAGATTCGATTTGAATTCATTTTCACTTGAAGAGCAGAATAGAGAAGGACTAAATGACTTAAGAACAAAAAGAATTAGTGGAAAATGCAACGAGATCAATGCAACTTTAAATTTTCGAATAATGTTAAAATGCGCTTGAATGATAAAATTAGCTCTAAATTTAGTTTCGTGCCGCAAATAAAAGTGAAAAATCTTATAAAATGCAAATTATAGAGCTTAAAGACAGTAAGTTCACGTTTTCATCATCCTTTAACACGCATATAAGAGAATTTGAGCAGTTTTTTTTTTCGAAAAGTTATTTTTTAGCTACTCTTCTTATATATAGACATTAGTTTTGAAATTAAATTTAGGTTCTGTCTACTCCAAATCGTGTACAGAAAAGTAAAGATTTTAAGAATTTTAGAAAGTAAAGATAAAGTATATTGTGCTTTCAAGGCACATCTTTTTTAATGATTGAAGGTAAGTGTCTATGGAATTCGTATTAAGTTAGTTAAGTAAAGTGCTAATCAGGTTCTCGAAGAACCACCACCTCACACACACACACAGGTATATATAAAGCAATCATTATGATGCACCTCAAGCTTATAAATGTTGTTAAAATAGCTTGAAAATTACTCTACCAGATGAATATTCTTAATATTGGTCTTTCTCTCAAAACTTGTTCTGATTGATGACAAAAATTTGCTAAATAATGAATTGTACCTTAACCTTCGTCCGGATTTAGTGTAAATTTTGCATCACTTTCAACTTCAAATGAGTACGATTAGAAGTGACTATAGCTATTTTCGTCTTTTTCTACTCATTTTATTTACTGTGAACTGGAAGCCGCCAGGTGCCATATGTGTGGACATTTCGTAAAATTGGTCACAAATTTGACAACATAAAGGCATCGACTCTATCATATGCTCCCAAAAAAAACGTCGTTTTGTAGCACCTTACGTGTTCACGTTGATACCAGTGACAAAGAAAAAACAGTCAGAAAACCAGACATAACATTTTATAAAAGAACTAAAAGAGATGTTGATGTATTGTTATATAGTTAACTTATAATTGCATAAGTTTGCAAATTAAAAGTAAATATGTAGTCTGTAGCTCTCTTTTACAATATGGGGTTACTTCTGTCATTTAAAAAAAAATTAAATCATAAATGCTTTTTTTTTAGAAAATGTTTGAGAGAAGATTGTTTTCGATCGAAGAAAATAATAATTTCTCCCATTCCTTTAAACACTTTGATTCTAAGAAAGCTAATAGCCATACTTTTGATAGCCTTTAAAATTCACCTGTGCATTTTGGATAACAAAATAATGAGGGCCACCAACAAATAGATCAGCTATGTATCGAAAATCGGTGTTAAATCTCGTAGCTCTAAACTAAAAACCATCTAATGCAATACAAGACAAGTTTTTTTTTTTGACGCGCTATGCATCAAATATGATTCATGGGATTGTGGAGATGTCTGAATTGACAAATATCTTTCTGCCCAAAGACCATTCCGCAAATATGTTCTAGATAAAAAGAAGTTTCTACACTATAAAGCCTAGAGATTAGTGAAAAATCCATCAAACGATTCCACTTCGCCGTCCCATCGAGTGGAATTGCATCACATTAAAACTAACTTCACTCGTAAATCTTCAGTGTGACGGCCATTTGGTCGTGTTGTTAGATAAGCTTTAAACTTTACAACCTGGTCGCGGGCAGTAATAAGGCGGAACTTAAGTTTACAGCTCTGGTGCGCCTCTATACGTAAACTTCTGTGTCCCATTGTCTCCGCGTGTGAGTCACACGAGACACGTCACTTTGCGGCTGTTGTTCAGCGCGAGATATAAACCATTTCTTTATTTTCTTTTCACTAACAATTCAAATTAAAATTAAACTTTTTTTTTGATACACTTATGCGCCACCCGATGGAGTAATTCCATTAAACGCCCTCACTTTGTGACTCTGTGTGTGTGTTCGGGTTTAGAGTCAATCCTTTTATGATTCAGGGAACATCTTCACCCGCACATGAACATGGTTTTAATGTTTTCGTAATGAGACTCATTGCATGTTGGCACATTTTTCGCTCATCGCCGTCGTTCCTGTCGTTGTCGTTGGTTTTATCTACCACAGTGCGTGTAGTCATTTTATTTATACGACTACGTACTCCAGGCACTAAAAACAAAAAAAAGACATGTTTTCCGCCGCTGCCATCGGCACCACCAACTTCGCGTCAGATCCCAGCACAAAGCATCCATTTAGGACGACAATGACGACGATGTTGATGGTGATGATCGCGTGAGGGAGAGGCGGAGTCCCAGGCATGTGTACTGTCTTTTTTTTATGTGGCAGTAAAATGCCTCCGAGGGTTGTTGAGGCAAAACTTTTTTTTTGTTTCGGGTTGACTTACTTCCGTGAAATAATTAAAAACACACACACAAAAAAAAAACTGCTTAAAGGTCATAGGAATGGTGTCGATGGCACCTACTGTCCACACCTTTTTTCCTCCTTCCCCGGGGGCTCCTGATCTGATTACGCACTAAATAATAAGCTTAACTTCCGCTTTTGTTCGTAACGTGTTTTTGTGTGCTTTTGGTGCTGTCTTTGTGTCTGTATAGCCAGTTAAGCTAAAGTCAGGGACACTTGTTATCGCGTAAAGATGGATTGAGCTCGGGGGGGCGGTGAGGTGGCTTTAATGGCATTGTCGTGGAATTTTTTCGGGTGCTTCTTGGAGTGCAGAGGCGTGGGGCGGAGGAGGAAAAAAGCTCCCAAGGAATTCGAAGGATTTGGTTGAGTTGATGATTTGGCGGATTCGTTTTATTACTCTAAATGCAGGCACTTTTGAGTGAAGAAGTGAGATTTGTTTTGAATGGATGGTGATGGGGGGCAAAAAATGTGAATTTGAAGCTGTGACTACTGATTTGATTTGTCTTTCAGCGAAGATTTTAAGGGCATTGGCGAATTTTGTCTATTGGAAGGAAATATTTTTAATTGGGTGGGACTTGTTATTTGCAGCTTTATTGAAATTCAACGGCTTTGCGTTTATTTTATACAAATGGCGTGGCTACTAGAACTATTAAACGAAGTCAAAAGAGGCGTCTTGTAGTTGATCATACCGACTAAAGACAGTAACTGTAGTTGATAGCATGTGTATTAGAGTAGAATCTACTATGTACGATAGGCGTCCTTTATTTTTTGTTGTTCCAATTTATCTACTCTCCTCACATAAGCACTTTGTTGACAGAAGTTCAATTGACCAACTAGGTATTTTAGATGCGAAAAAATGGGACGCAGACAACTTGAACTCTTATTTGTAAGAAAGAAACTAGGTCAGAATGACCATTGGCATTTGTGACCTCAATGAGAAGATTCAAACCAATTTATGAGTTATCAGAACTGAAAACATCACTGGAGCTCTTTGTAAAAAGCTATTATAAAAATGCAGGTATGGATTTATTTTTGCCGATTATCATTTTTCAATGCTACGTTTTCATTTGTGATAAAATAAAATACAGTATGTATTACATGAATACATAAAATTTATTACAATACATTTTTGTAACTAAAAATTAAATTTTATAAACTTATTAAAGAACTTATAGTTTCTGTTTTGAGTTTAATGATTTGTATAAACCTCTACTTGTTGATTGCTCAACTGACATTTTCACGTTAGTTATTATTAATTTTTATTTATGCAGAAATTGTATTAATTTTGTGCTTAAGAAATACGATCTACATTTGTTTGTTTATTTTTTTTTTATTTTATTTGTCGCCAACTTAAACTGTACTAGTGTTGTACCAAACAACATCTAAATGTGGATTACCGGCACTCCCTGCTACATGGATTTTCTCGATTTCTAAATTGTTGCGACTCCGCCAATCTATATGCTGATGATTTGTCGATTATAATACCTCGATGCTACGTTTTCACTTGCGATAAAATAAAGTATGTTGATATATACTATATTTTTTGATTTGATAAGATTTTGAGGTTGATAAGAGGTTGACTTGGTTTAGTAATCAATTTCGATCTGAGTTCATTGCAATGGCTCAGAATCTTTGCATTGGTCTTGATCTGGACACGTGTCAGCACCTTTTTTGTGGCTTGACTTATTGGAGAGTGTCACCGAACCACATGCACTGCGACCTTAAAGATCTTTTGTACTGCCTTCTTTGATCTATTATGATTTTCCTTTGGCAAGAAAAAACTTAAAATTGATCCTTATTCAACCTCCAGACATTTTTTCAAATCAATTTCCGGACTCCAATTACCTTCCCTTAATCTTCTCTCCTCGCTGACAGATGAGTATTTACTTCCCGTATTTGTCTGCGTCATTAGCTCTACGCGTTAAAGCGTCATCTTCCCTTTTCACTTGGCCGGTTATGGAAAAAAGTCCCACCCATCCACCGACATGTGGTCGCCTCATTAACAACCACGTAACACGATTATGTCTGGCTTGCCGTAACCCACATACCACACGCCACCCCTCCCGTCATGAGAAGGTTATTAACCCGAGAAATATTCATCCAGCCATAAGTAGCGAAAAGAAAAATCGATAAAAAGCATCAAATTTAATTAAACCATCGAACATCGTCTCGCCCCTTGCCCACCCCGACATTCCAAGCGAAGGCTTATTGATTGAAATTCCCGATCTCTCGGGATTTATAACGAATTTGAATAAAAGTTTTAAGGTATCTGCCTCTGACCAACGACGACGTCAATCAAAAACAAATTCTTCCGCTCATAAGAATCCCCCGCTGTAGATTCACCCTTAAAGGAATGGTAGGAATTTTTAGCTGGGGCAACAGAATCCACACTTAGAAAGCTTTTTGTGCAGCTCAATGCAAGGGTATGTTGAGTGGGTAACATGCTTTTTATTAAATCGCAGACAAACCGAAAAAGTGTTGACACTCTCTGTTGTAGCTTTTGGCAACTTATCAATTTGTCAATATTTGTCTACTCAGGTCTTCTCCATGAAAATAAGCCCCTAAATGAGAGAAACTTTTCGTATTTTTTTTATGAATTTTGAGTACGGTTATTTAGAATGGTAAATTTTCCACGAATTTGACACATTTTTTGTTATTGAATACATTTTTTAGAGTGAAAATAACAAGAAAAGTTTCGCATCACACCCTATAGCAGTGACTTTCACAAAAACGTCATGGACGTGGGTGGGTGTTAGGGATGGAAAAGATTCGAGGGAATTTCACTTCTCCTTCTGAACAAAGTTCATCCTCTTAAATCAATTACGAATATTCGATGGAGTTTTATTTTTTTTATTTTTGTTGTCTCCTGGCTTAAAGTTTTTGTTGCGCAATGGAGTTACCGACGGTCGTCGTTTCCTGCTTCTTTTTTGGCAGGACAGACAGGTGAATTAGGTTTTAAGTCAATTTCGGAGACACAGCAAGGAAACTTTTTTTGTGATTTATTTTGAAAGGTGGAAAGGTGATTTTAAGTAAATTGGTGAAGCAAAAACAAAAAAGGAAAAAGAAAAAGAAAGGATGGCATTCAGTGATAAGATAGGGTCCAATGTGGACAAAAGAGATTCGAGTAATTTATGATGTTATATCGTTAGCAGTGACTCGTGAAAGATTGAAGGGTTCGTTGAGAAATGCTGAGCTATTTATTTTGTTGATCTCGGTTCGAAGTGGAGTCGATGGAGGGCACGTTTTTGAAGAGAAATATGCTGCGAAAAAGACGGAAAATGGCTGCTAGTATATATTGTTAAAGGATTCTATTTTTCACATTATTTTAGAATGAGTTGCGACGTGTTATTGTAATTTTCATGCTAAACGAGTCCATTAGCTACGTGTTTTCCTTTTAGACTCTCAGCGATGAAGCCTTTTAGACACAAAATTGTCGAACAGGTCAGTAATAACAATTTTCCATTTTGTCTTTTAACTTATTCAGACTTTTCTTCAAAGGTCAAAAACAAAACAATCAACATTTTTCTCATTGTCCTTTTATTGTTACACTTAATTCGACATTTGGTGGACATGAAAAAATAAAAGTTTTCAAACTTTTACAAGTTTTTGCCAGTTGTTTTGACGTTTTGGTTTATTTTTTTTAAGTAAGGATTTTTCGTGCTATAGTTTTAGCCGAAACTGTATATAAAAAACTACCTGTTTCCTTAAAGCAAATTTGTGTGTAAGCATTTACTCGGCTCGGGAAAAGACCTTTTGTTCAATTTAAGTGCAACTTTTTGACTGCGAGCTGTAAAAACCACTGACCTATTGAACAACTGACTTTTTTTTATTAAAATATCTCTAGTAGAAAACGTTAGCTTATCAAAGCAATTACGTCCATTTCGTCAAGTTCTTTGTAAATAAAAACATGTCTCAAGTTAAGATTCAAATATTTACACCTTGACATAAACGCCATCTACGTAATCTGTTTGAGCATAAAATTTTCCTATGAAAAATCGAATCCTGTTGTATATCAAATCGGCTTTTCGAAATTGGCTCAGTTGTAAATCCGCTTAGTCTCAATCGGCTCAGAACAAATTGCTTTTCCATTCAATTTCCAGGCTTCCATTTTACCTCAAACTCGAGGTCCACTTCCTTGCCGACGCCTGATGCACTTAAAAATTCGACGACATCAAAACTACCCCCTCTCGCACTGCGGAAGTAAACTTACCGCCTAGTTTGCTCGTAAAGCGAAAGCAACTCATACCTCACGTCGACCAACCACTATGGAACTTTGCCGCTTATTTAATTACCCTCACTGCCCATGAGCAGCTCCATAAAATATTCTCCGAAACGACACCTTAAATATCTCACACACAAAAAAAAAAGAAAAACGAGAAACACTCCACTGGCATCCTCATTAACTTTTAGTATGCCTCCTCACGGCGCAACGTATCTCGTTTATTAGTTTATTGTGATTGCAAAGCGACACTCGGTGCGCGTTTCGTTCCCATTGTCGTTGTTGGCCATAAAAGTAAATTAAAAATGAATAACTCAGAGAAATTGCAATAAATATCTCAGTCGTACTTGACGTTCGTTCTGTGATGAGAGTCCTTAATCCTCTGGTGGGTACTTCAGGTGGGTAAAATTTATTAACAGCCAGCGGCCGGGCTGAAAATGAGGCCAATAAGACCGGGAAATCTCCCAAAAATTCGCAGTAAAAGACAATTTGTGCCCAACCCCGTAGAACACACCCAGCCTTTTCTTTGTTTTTGCACTCATTTGGGGTATTACGCAAATAATGTCGCATTGTTTTTGAGTGTGCGTTAACGTTTTCGTTTTAACTGCATTGCCGCACGCAATCTACGAAAAGAAACGAACGCATGTAACTGGAGGCCGCAGGGAATGTTCGGAGTGACGAGTGAGTGTCTAATTGTTTGCGGTTAGGTTATTAAGCGTAATTTGAAAAGTGTTGGGAGTTGTGTGGTAACCAATTCTTTTGTTTACGAACATGACTCGACTCGACACACGGGTGATGGATTGGTTCTGGAGGGTTGACAGTAAATGGCTGACACGTAAATCGACCGGGAGAGTAGGAAAGCCAGGCAATAACTTTCGGAGCTCGGTGGCGTCAAACTTTAAAAACGCTTCAGGCTTTCGGATCGATAGGTTCGTATTCGAAAGTGGACTTAGCAAATGTTTAGTTATTGATCTTTGTTTTTCTCACCGAATCATTTAAAGACACTGTACAAGCGCATATTTGTTCATGAATACTACGTTTACAACCATCGCCGTAAACACACTCTAAAATCTAGGCAAGGTAAAAACTGTAAACACGCTCTAGAAACAGAAGATCTTACATTGTGATTTTTCTGAACACCTTTAAAAAAAATTGCTTAACTTTAAAATCTGCTTCTAGCATTTGTCGATGATGAAAGGCACTTACGCACAAAGGGTAAAAACAATCGTTTCCTTATAAAGTGATACCTATTTAAAAAAAAGCTTTAAATGCGTTCCTACCTTATTTAAACGATGTTAAAATATATTTTGGTTAGTATGAAATAAAATATATGGGACTTTAAGTTTTTTAATGGCTTCAGCTTTATTTTTCGTCAATGCATTCCTCGCCGTTTTTCTCGTCTTTACCTTTATTGCATGCTGTTGCCTTGTAAAAATTTGGAAAGATGAGCCAGAAATACCGGAAACCAGCATGGAAGCTTGTTTGATAAATTGTGAAGTTTTTCTAATAAGCAATGACCTTAAACGTGTTAAACATCAGATAGCAGAAAATAGAAATTTATACGTTTTTCTGTTGCTAATAATATGTTATAAACTTATAAAGATTTGCTAACAATACATGGAGCCGTTTCGTAAGCAAGTGCTTCAAATTGGATCATTTATTTCAAATTAACTAGCACTTAAAAATTAAAATAATATAGTCATATTAGGTTGTCAAATATCTCCCTTCCGCCTTTTTGTCTTTTGAATTTTCCGGCTGTACAAAGCGCTACAGAGCTCGTATCTGGCAATACATCATTTGAAAGGTCTTGACATAACCTACAAAACGACGCTATGCATGATTAGTTTGGATACTGATTGTGAGCTCTGAACGGCGAATTGCGAAAGCTTTCCAGAGGTCAGTCGTTCGCTGGAGGTGGGGCCGTGAAAAGTGCTTGTGGTGTTTTTTACCCCGAGCTGTATTCGAACCCTGGTACTCTTGCTTAACAGTCCGACGCACTTGTTATATGACTAGTAATCTAGAAAAAAGTTACACATCCACACCAGCGGGCCGATTGGGCAGCATTTTTGTTTGTTTTTCTTTTTGATATCTTCGCCTATAAGTTCTATGACTTTCAACTGATGCTAATGCGAAGTGCGAATAAAACAAAATTCGGTATATCGTTTAGTATTATCTACTAAAACTATGAAAAAAAAATCTTAATTGGCATGTCGGTAGACTCTTTAAAGAGTGAAGCGGACAGAGTTTAGACGTGAAATTTCTCTTTTTAAAAAGAAAAACAGATTTGTTTCTAATTGATTTAGAAGCCATTGATCCTCTGAAGCATCTTCTTTTTCTTGAAAAAATTTAAGTAAATAGAGATTCAATTACAATCGCAGTAGCAACGATGGTAACAAGGTGGTGATCTCCTTTTTCTGATGTTTCTGAATGCAATCTAACTTGTCAGGTTTTCTGCGACTTAGTGCAGTGTTTCTTCAAGCGTGTCCGAAGAAATTCAAGCATTTTTGTGGATCGTCACTCTCGGTTGTTATGGGTTTCAGTCCAATCGCCGGTGTAGAAAAGCTGCTTTGGTCTTATAAACCACTAGACATAATACTAAAAAGAATGAATTTAAATTTTCATGCATATACATGGCACCGCGTCAGGAAAATATTTTCGCAGCAACCAGACGGCCAACGATTGCCCCATGATTGCTGCACGATTAATCACACGACGCCTTTCAGAGGCGTGTATCTAGAGCGAGTTTTACAATCACCTCAGGAACGTGCTCTCCTACACACTCGAGTGGAGTCATTGGAATAGATGTGTTGTTGGATATCGGGCGTCTCTTGAAGTTTTGACATGGCTGTTGTTCTTGTTGTAGCACCGTCTGGCGATCTGCCTACGTCTTGAAATCGAGTTGCATGTCGAAAGACTGCTAATTACCGTGCAAGTAGAGCCATTCACTTTTTTTTTTTTTTTTTTTCGTTCGTTCAATTTTATTGGATATCAAGTGAAATTCATTTGAATATGTTATGCAATCCAGATACGAATACCGGTAGGTTTACGATTAATCTGCCGACGCCAGAGAACATGTGTGAGGTGGAGGGAATGGAGTTTGATTTTTATCTAATTAAATGGATAAGTGTTAATTGCGATTTTCAGGTTGTTGTGAACAATGTTGCATGTTGTTAGTAATTAAGCTAAGCACTGAAGTCATATGAGTTTGTGTATTAATTTTTTGTTTATGTTTCATTTCAGGCGTGACAATGCGTGAGAAAAAAGGTGGCGCACTGCAGAAACTCAAGAAGAGGCTATCCCACAGTTTTGGAAGATTAAGTAAGTCTATTCTTTTTTGAAAGACCGGGATTCAAATAATTAGTCGAAAGATGTAGTAGAAAATAAAAGATATTTCATGCAAAAGTGCCGCGATTGTATTGAGAAGGTAGTGACAATGGGGACATGACAGAGTATTCAATATATTTGTAGTACTGCCGGAGCGTTTTGTTCCGCAGTGAAACTTAATTCACAGCATCGAATGTTCAGCACAAAACGCAGTCCATTTGTACCCTGTCGCATACTTAAAAACATTGTCTTTTTTTTCCACTATGAACCGCTTTAACTTTATGTTGTGTCTAGAATCCGGGAGCAATGGCATCTGACTCAGCTTCAGATTCAGTGTTACACGCCCAGCAAAAACGTGTGACATTGAACTATGTATACTCAGGCACAGGCAAAGTAGATACCACAAATTTCGTATGTGAGTCGAAATTAAAAGTTTTAAGATTGTCAGCGTGATTTCTTATTCTCGTTTTCATTTTGAGTTATTGTAGCAAGCAGACAAGCAGACTGTATATTTTCTTTTGTGACTGAGTGTATGCATGTATGTCACGATAATTAAACTCCGCTCTCCGTCTACGGACTGAGTTTTAAATCAAAAAATTTGCTCCATAAAAACCAGAAAATCATTTGGTTCGGATCAATATCCACCTCCACATGCTATCGCAGGTTCAAGAACTTGGTGACAGCGCAGACACCCGATTACGTTTTATGGAAGTGCCCTACCCTCGAAATATATTCTTTGCATTGGTTTTTACGTTCTGTATTAGGTCACGGTTCTAATTACTCTGCCTACGTCTATCAGCCCACTGGATCACTCATCAATGTAGAAGTCTAATTGACGTGGTGTCGTTTCATAAATCAAAAGCCAGAAGAACTGCCGTGTAACCCGGTTAAAGTGAATCCTTTTAAACGATTTTAGGACATCGCTATGCGCATAACTTCGCTCTCAAAAAAAGCAGATCCAGGACACCCATTCGGGGATGCCTACCAATCGATGCGCCCCGAGGAGGTCTCTTGACTTCGTTTCTTTTTTTCGCATCGTCGTTGAGAGTGAACAAGCATTTTTGATCCACTGAGTAATTGTAAGGCGAATGTGGCACAGAAAGTACAAGAAACCCATTTACCTCCTTCGGCAAAAAAATCTCTTTTTTTGTATTCTCCTTTCGCAAAAAGTTACGCAAGTCAAAGATACAAGATCTACACTCCCCCCTATCGGCGACATGCCCGTGCAACAATGACAGCGTTGGCACGGCTGGGTCCGGTCTTTTGGTTGGAATCACGTTGCCTCGTGATGGCACTAATCCTCGACGCGGTGCTAAATTTCAATCCCAATGACCAGTGACGAGTCGACATGACAAATTCGTCAGTAACACCTACGTGAGACACGACGGCTTGAAATGGAAACTTGAATTCGGCTCTGGCGATTGGAGGCGGGCAACCGGCGGAGGTGGTCACACTGGGATGAGTCAGTCGCCGGCTGTGGGGAATTTAAAAGCAGACGGGCGAACAAAGAAAAATCGAAAGTGGAATTAATTGAGTTAGCCAGTAGAGAGGGGGAGAGAAAGGTGAGCCCCTTTGTGAGATCCGGGGGATAGATGCCGTGTAACCATTATGCTGACTCAATTTAGTGCTGGCTAAGGGAATTTCCGAAATGGTTTTAATTTTCCGGTTCTCTTTTACGCCACTCAGGCACTATCGTCGTGCTGTATCTTCTGGTTTCGTTTTTATTCAAAAAGTTCTCAACCCGTGCACCCCGTAATATGGTTGGCTCTTTTTTTGTTCCTATTAAATCATCTTTCAGTGACATTTTATGGCACAGTAAAATCAAAGTAAACTCATGAACAGCATGAGTTTTATTGAATATCTTGCAGATACAAGTGCGGCAGTGGTGGCGGCCAGACACTGCGCGACGGGTGGAGATAGAGGTGCACAGAGAAGGACTAAACAAAACAAACTGCACATAAAAGAACTTAGTCCTTCGTCGTGGGTTTGCCCTGCCACTCTAGACCTAACTGAATTTGTATGCAACATTTGTTTGTTTGAAGGGGTTCAGTATCTCGCACAGTGTTGGATGCAAATTGCATGGCTGTGCCATCAGCGTATTGGAAATGACAGGCATTCCGTAAGATCTTTGTGCAAAGTTCATTCATTTGTGGAGCCTTTTTTGTTCTGCTTTGGCAGTTGTGTGTGGTAAAGGATTTATTTTCTAGTTTTATCATTGATGTAATGAGATAGGGGACGTACATACGTTAGTCAGGTTGGGTGGGAGAAGAATGCAACAAATTGATTGGAAGGAGGAGGCGTCTGTTGGAGAAAGTTTTTGTCAAAGAAATGTAGAGAATTTCTTAAAATTGGCTTAAAGTTCTTTGGGACGTTGTGGCAAGGATTTCTTACTTCTTTGGTGTATTGTGTGGATGCTGGAAGTGGATGGGCTAGTTGTCTTCGGTGTTTGCTTGGTTTTCGGGTTAGGACAACTTTCATTGAACCTTGTTTTTGCTGAAGAAAGTACGATTCGGAAATGTGTCTTGTGCACACAATTATTCATTCGTCTAGGTATTGAACTCACAAGAAATTAACTGGACAGATAAGGCCAGTTAAACAAATACAATTTTATTGTGAAGAAGATAAAGATGGTTTTGTGAAATAGAAGCTGAGAAGAAGGGTGGGACATCTAGTGGTTTCTGTTAAATAATTGCTTATTTTGATACTGACAACTGTTGCCCGGTCGAAATCTTGACAGATAGTAAGTATCATACCTCCACGGAACCAAACGACTTTTACGCTTAAACAACGTTCATCATCATTAGCGGCGTAACAGCCCACGAAGGGACAGAGCCTAGCTTTTCGCGCTCCACTGTGTTGTGCGCGTTATAATTTTGACACATTTGGAGGAGACCTACAGTTTATTCTCGGTTCCAAACGGCGAATTGCGAAAGCTTTCCGTGCTTTTGTCACGGAAAGTTTTCGCAATTCCATGGTGTTTATGGTGTTTTTTCCCCGAGCTGGATTCAAACCCTGGTACTCTCGCTTAACAGTCTGACGCACTAATTGACTAAGCCACGGCGCTCTCTGCTTGAACAACCTTGGGGTATAGTAAAAACTTATTTCCAAAGTGGAAGCTGTGTAGCCCAAACTGTGCATTTTGAAAAGAAATCGTGTTATCACTCTTCTCAGCGATGTCAATTAGCCGCCTCAGAGCTGCGATTTAACCTCTTAGACTCCCCAAGACATTTTTTTTGTGGAGTACCATGCAGGACCGATGTTATGCCAACAATCCGGAAACTCTTTAACTCAAAGCCAATATCGTCCAACCATTTCTTGAACTACAGCCTGAAACTATCAACAAGATCTTGGAAAATAGCCAAGGTAGCTTTTTGAGCGCCGTTGTATTTCAGAATTTGTGGAAATATTTGCTCTTACTGATAAAGCCATAATACATGGAAAAACATTTATTTTTGTTTATTTTACTGTCTATTTAAAAATAAAATTGGGTCCACCCTGTACTTTCTTTTAACTCTCAAATTACGCCAACGACAAAGAAACTGTTTTCTCTTAACAAACCTAGAGCATCGAATTTTCATGGAATTTCAGTCCTACTAAAAAAACAAGGCCGTTCGCGACCACTCAACCGAGTGTCCCTGAAGACACCTTGGCGAATGAGCTCCCCAATCAAAACACAAAATATACGACTCGGTGCGCTACGCAGTGCGAATTCCAAATTAAAGACACCCCTCTCCAAACTTCAAAAATTCCAGATACCACTCGAACAATCGCTTATTCGTGTCACACCTACAAACACACAAAAAAAAAAAAGAAAAAACATAACGAATAGATTCAAATAACCAATCGAAATAAATTGTCCCGATACCTGCGAAAGAACGTCAAATGGAATCCTCTTGGCCGCCACACCGACGAGAACACCTTGCCCCCATAAATCAGACATCTGCGCTTGTTAGCGCTGCCATCCTGCGACTAACCTCAGTTCACCTTCACTTTCGCCTCACCATGTCAATGCCAAGATGACGCTGACAGCCACACAACGTGCGCGTTGAATACGCAAAGTGATCCCCGTCAAGAGCTACACCTCTGTACACCTTTGTACACCTTTACACGTCTAAGCCTTTGGCTTTTACTTGAAATGCTAATTGCTTTTTGCATGCAACATGCACACGACGCACTCAGCCCCGCCGCACCTCCAGTCTGATTTAACACCGGAAATTTCGATAACGTCCCCATCGAGCAGCCGAACACGACCTCTCTCACTCTCGCAGCCCCACAAGCCCGTTGGTGCTTACAGCCACCTCCTTTCGTCCGTCTCTTTGTGGAATTACATGGAAATGGAAATCTAAACAACAATACGTGGGTCATTTTCCTAATGAGGAGGAAAAATGTTTATTTTTTTTGGCCAAATCCCACGCACACACTGGCGGGATGAATTGAATCGATTCCAGAGTCTGAACACGTTTTCTGTAGCGTTGATTTGATTTTTTTCTCTTTATTCAAATGTCTGCAAGTGGTTTCGGTTTCGGGACGAACAGGCTTGCCAATGAAGGTGCTGGTCTGGCGGAAAATACGATGAAGGCCGGATTATCGGGAATGGTGTGAATTGCTCGGAGACAGATGGTCACGAAAGAGGGACGAGACTTTAATTTTTATTGCAGGGCAGATTGAAAAGTGTTGTGAATTGCAATTTGGACACGGTGATGGCGCACAGAGAAAGTGATTTCTTTTGCAAACTTCAATCTTTTATCTATGTGATACTTTGGAGAAAAAAGTCATTGCTCTTGTCGAGGCGATTTACCATTGAATCTTCAAGGTTCTAGAAAAAAAAAATGTTTCTTTTTGCTTATTCTACAATATCCGCAAAAAGGACTTCATAAATACAAAAGAAAAAAAAAGTCGACCAACATAGCCCTGTAACGCCCACCGTTGACTGAAACTTAGTTCCCAGCCTCAATTCTGAAGAAATATGGTCCAATGTCCAACTACCCCACAATCCGCAGCAAATTGTCTCTCCCTGCTGATGCATTGGCTTCTAGACAATAACGTATGGGTTTTCCAAGCCCCCGATGTGTGTTAACGTAACCGCCGAGATGAAAATCCACCTCGTCGGAAGAGATAATTATTCACCTAAACTGCGAAGCGATAACGAAGCGGATGCTCGTGCGCTTTCAATTGCTGGATCAATCGAAAAATCCGAGATCTTTGTGCAGAATTCTCTTTAGGCTAGTGCATGAAATGTTGAACTGCTGAGATTGATAGCGAGTTGATGTTAGTGGATCGAGTTTCACACTCTCGGCTACAGGTACCACAATCTCGTCTCGTTCGCTGTAGGATGGAACGGGCTTGAATTCTAGCCCAAATACGCTGGCTTAACAGCCCAAAACTTTCAAAATTAGTTCTTAATATTTCCTGAGGTCGTTCAAGCGTTCTGGGAAGGTGATACTGACTTTCTGTGAAGATTTCGAGCGAGGTACAGTTGTCAGTGTCAAAATAACCTATGTTTTAAAAAGAAAGCACTAAATAACTCACCATTCACATATGTTCGTGTTGTAGACTTTGATCTTATATTTTCTTATCATTTCATGAACTTACATTCGACGGTGTTTGGAGTTGGCTTCTATTCAGGGATCTAAGATTAAAACCAGCATAATGATTTACTTTATCAACCCACAAAAACTATGTTTCTAAAACTTATTTCTTTACAACCATTGCAATTATTCTTTTGTCTAGAAAATAATGCGCTATCGATTTTTAATCCATTTATTTAATTTCCCATCACCAAAACTCAATGCGACTCTCCGTCCGGTTCTTTGTTCAACTGAAGTTCTTGTGCAAGAGCAGTCCCACCCGCCAAATTAATGGCCCTAATGTCATAATCCCAAGTCGTATCCAATTTTTCAGCCAAACACCATCACTTCGCTCGAATTAATTGCGAAACCCTAATTTCCTTTCCTCTTTCGCATTCCTGTCTGGACCAATCTACACCCTTAACGAAGCACAATTATCTTCTACGAGAGAGACTACAATCTTCTAAATTATCACGCCATTAAGTAAGCAATTTCACAATCAATTCCATTTCATTACATTCATCACTGGCATGGGACACTCGTACAGACAGAGAGCCAAATACCCACTGTCGATGTCACACGTCATTGCAACCCCCTCCCGAGGCTCTACGCCCATGTGTACGATGCTTTGTTAACGCGCTCCTATTTTCTGTCACCGGCTCAGTCTGACAATCTTGTGAATGTCAAGCAGCAACTTGAGCACTCGAATGAATAAGATACTTGAGTTTGGCCACTCTCTCTCAGTCACTGGTCCACCGAGCCGCGATGCTGGTACCGGCCGATACGTGACAATAACGACCTTGCAAGATCATCCACGCCGCCGCCATCGTCGTCGCCAGTGAGAAACTTCAGCGGAGAGAAGTGCCCATCCATAAGCAGTAGGACTGGTTTTCAATTGCAAGGCACGACAGGAAATGAGTCATTTTTTTTGTGAGGCTGCGGGAATGATATCTTTACCGTCTTTGGTGAGATTTCTCCACAAGTCTTGGGGAAACCTTAGTTTCAATTTATCTGCCATTGGATCCCATGATTTCGAGATAATCCGCTGCCACTGGGTGCTCCTGAAATCATGTGCACGATACCGACCGAGATTGTGTATTCCATTATCGATTCCATGGGGTTAAATAAATCTGTGCATGTGGTTGAAAGCTCTCTTTTTTTATTTTCTGTTTCCTTCTTCTTTTTCTTCGTTCTGCAAGTGGGGTTGGGGGGCGGAAAGTATATAATTGATGGACTTCGATTGGAAAATCATAAAGAGAGAGGGACGTCGGCTGAAGTCGTTTAGATAAGAAACAACGACGATTGTGGAACTTTTGTTCTCTACAACGTGCGCGTTTGTTTGTCGTTTTTGGTGAAGGATGGTGGTTTGGATGGAAAAAATAATTTCACTGTAGATTTGCAACAAGCACTTCTCTTGACTTTAGATTTGATCTGACATTTGAGGTCGTTTGAGGTCGATTCGTTATCGACATGATGTCTGATTGAAAGGTAACACGAAATGGCATTTTACTGCCATTGGGGGAGAGCCATTTAGTGGTTATTTGTAAGTAATTTGTAAAAAGCCTGTCCGGGAAGATTTACTGGTACTTGCGGGAAGGACAGGCGTCCTTGCGCAAAGTGCATTGTGGTGTCACGCTGTCGCTTTCTTCGGACGACCTTTTGCGTGGTACTTAGGAGCACGTCGAAGTGTATTTTATTGAGATTTCACAAAATCTTTGGACATTGATTTTGCTTTTCATAGAATGACATGACAATTCCCTTTTTGAAGTATGATGAGTGAGCACTCAATAGTCGTTAAGTGGCAGGTTGTGGTGCAGAGTTGACACTGTTTTCCTTGAAAGCCTCCTTTGATGCCCTAATTATTAAAATCAAGCAGAAAAACTTGATTGAAACCCTGTATGCGATTTAAGCTGCCTACGTAAAAATGTCCTGAGTCAAAAGAAATATTCATAATTCCATAGCTTTGCATTTGATCAGTAAAATGGCAATTTTTAAGAATATTAATTTCAATTAAGTCTTAGTGTGAATGAGTCAATTGACTTTTAAAATCAGAACATTAAACTATTTTACGTCTCTGGATCCTAACACTGGTAGGAAAATTCATTCTCTTGGCTCCTGAAATGTAGAAATGCTCTATGCAAATATTCTGTAAAAAAACACTACAAAAAATAGAACTGTTTAATTGAAAATGGATAGAACATATAGTTCGATGTATGGTGAAGACTAAAAGCTCAAAATAATTTACTTGAAAGAACTGTGTCCTTTCAGAACTCGATAAGTCGAATTTCCATAATTCGAAAACCTTTTTAAATAGAAGCATTATCACGGTCACATGAAAAAACCTGTGAAAATCGAAGAAAACTTATCCAATTTAATTTGAATTTACCATTGTGCAAAACATCTTGGAAACCTCTTTTATTCGAAAACTATGTTTTTTTTGTTTAAAATTCGATGTCAAGTTTATTTGTTTTTCTTCAACAAATTTTGTTTGGCAAAAATATTTTATTCTGAAATCTCCGTAATTGAAAAACGGCAATTCAAAGTTGTTCCCTGCTCCGATGAAATTTGAATTATTGAGAGTTCACTGTAGTTTGTTTTATACAATTTTTAATTGTCAATATTATTATGACAAAAATTCTGTAAATAAAAAAACTCTGCTACCGCAAACGATTTAAAGTGTTTTGAGCTTTTAGCGAACCACTTGTTTGGACAAATTTGTTGAGCCCGAATAAAGAATGCAATGTTTCTGGAATCCTCATAATTAGAATTATCACATTCAAAATTTTTACTAAAAATGATAAAAAAAAGTGAAAGAAATGATTCCACTACAACTCAAGACCACTTGAAGCAATAATCAAACATGTACAAGTGATTTTTACTAGTAACCGTCAGCGTGGCAATTACTCGGGATATTTAATTTATTGTGTTTTTTTTTATCTTATTTTGTCTTATGTGAATATGGATATTCATACCAAACCATGACACCACTTCTGTAATTGTATATGCATCAAGACAAAGTTTGAAAGCTCGATATTAAATTTTGAAAATCGTGCAAAAGGTGTAGAGCGGCATTTTTATATGAGTGAAGTAAGTACTACCGTCTTTGCCTCTTACAAAAACCCTTTTAACATAAATACGTTCTCAATTTTCTTTCAAGCTAGGCGTATATTTTCACGTGCGACATTAGCGTCAGTGAATTTATAGAAATGTGCTCTTTATTACGTGCTGTTTTTTTTCTTCTTTTGGAAATTTGATTTGGAAGTAGATGCGCACAGATATAAAAGTATGGTCCAAAACAATGCACTATTTTGTGGCTTTGACTTCTGCTTCCAGTGGACAAATACGCTAAAGTTGTTTCAACTTGTTCATACTCCTCCAGCACACATACCATACACAAGTTTTCCAAAAACTTCTACCTTTTCAACCGTGTGGAACAAAGAGTTGCACTTGGTTTTTAGAATTTCAACCGAAGTTTTTCTCCGGTCAACAACTCAAGCTGAACCAAAAAAAAAAAAAACTACTCCATACAATGAATTAAGCAACTCCACTCCTTTAAGTGGACGAGCTACTTTAACTCGCCGCTGTATCCACCACTTTCAGCTCTCAAATTGCGATCTAATATCGCCGCTTTGGCATCTGCAAAAATTCATATGCTAAGCAAACCTCGACAACCCACCCACCCCGTGGCTATGCTTCTCGAAAGAGTATCTCGCACACACCCGTTCGCCCGCATTCAGCTGCCGCATAGCACAAATATTTGCAAAGTCCTCAGGTTACCCTTTTACATGAGAAGACTTTCAAATACGCAGAGCCAACGGACAGCGCCAGTCAGTCAGCCATCGCTAGATACTTGACTTGTATTTCACTTAAGTGTCCGTTTTAGCCAACACTCACACACACGCGCGCCACAGAGTCTTACGAGATTTCTCCTGTCGTTCTCTTTGTTTGTGTTCACGTCACCGTCTCTGGCCCCAGCATCTCGTCATAAAGCAATAACAATGCCACATAACAATGCTGTTATGGCAGAAGTAATAACACCAACGTCGGTACACACTCCACGCTCTCCACTGGCTGCCCACTCCGTCGTGGAGAAGTGGAAAACCGGAGTCAAGAGCCTTGGCATGACTGGTCGCGAGGCTGCTGCAAGCTGTCTTGTTGTCTCGTCTCATCACGGCGGAGCGAACTATCATTTGAAACTTTCCCGGATTGGATTTCACCCAGTTTCGGGGCTTCGGGCGATGAAACCCACACTTGGACCGCGCTATAGCCACCCCCATTCAGGTGATATGCTGCATAATAATAAATAGTTTAGCTAGCCTCCTGCGTTTTGCAGAAGGTTCACCTGCCACAAGATAGCGACAGCTCCCAAAGGAACTCGACTCTGAGTGAATAGTTACAATGGCGTTCGGCATCGTTATCCTGGATGTCATAAAGTCGGCAGTTCCTATCAACGCGGTGGTGACGGTCTGCGATTGGGGGTGGAGGTGGAGGAGGTATCGCTTCGGGGCGCCCGGATGTACTTTGAATGCATGGAATAGTGTAGCAAGAGTAAATATCTCAGGGGATTTTTATGGTACGGTGAATGTGTCCTTTCTCAAGGATAAATAACGACCGCAGTGGGGATTTATAGATGAACATAAACCGCTGTATGGGTTGCGTCTATGGGACATCAATTCGTAGGGGGTTCATTAGGGTCAAAATTGTCAGGTTTATGGCCCTTCAATTGGCCCATTAATGGCTCCTCCATGACGCGACGGTTATGAGTAATAACCTTGTTTTTGTGGAATGGTCGACTGTAAGAGAGATTTATTTGTGTTTTATCCCAAAATTGTTGATGGCGGGTTGGGACTGATTGAGATTCACTGAAGTCCTAATTTGTGGGATTAGATATTGAAGGTGTGGGAGAAGCATACAAACAACATTTAGAAGTTTAGATTAATGAAAGTGTTTAGGATGCAAAACATATCAATAGTGCGTAGAAGGTTAAGCGAAAATAATGTCAGCGGCATTCGTGAGATACGACTTACGAGGGTAACATTACGCAATTGTTATCAATTGGAAAGGACATTCGTTCGTCTGTTGTTTAATCATAACGCATCTTTGATGTTTCTTACGTGTTTCGCGATTCACGCTTGGTTTCCAATATATAACTTCAGTAAGTGAAATAGTTCCTCTGAGGCGTCTCCGTTTTTAAAGTTGATGGGCTTCCTAAACGGTCACATCAGTGTAAGAGCTCTATAATACCAGATAAGAACTCAATCATCAATTGTCAAATTGATTAATGGATCTTATACACAGTCAGTTAGAAAGGAAATTAGTAGTATGATGAGCACTTTGTACTCATGGAAAAACAAGCTCAAAATGGACCTTGCAAAAAAATTCTTAAATGAATTGAAAATGATGTATTGCTTAATTGAAATATATACATATTAATTCTATATATTAAAACCCCATGAATTAAAATTATCAATAACATACACTCAATGCATATGAGCTGAGTTCAATTTAAAAAAGTATTCCGTACGCGTATGGGCGATCAAATTAAGAGTTCTTCCTGAGAAAACTTGATTGTATGACTGCACTTATTTATCCTCAGGCGAATTCTGTGCTAAATGCAGTTTCGAATTTCAAATTGAAAACCATGTAGTTGAACAAATTTCACAGGAATTTAATGTAAAGGGTCCATGGAAACGACCAAAAGCACTACGCAATATTGTCAATAGTTTTTTATTAGTTCTCCAAAAACGTAGGAAATTATTAGTCCTCCTGTATAATCACAGATTCTTTGAAAATTGACACAACAACGATGAGAGGAAACAAATTTATTCATGCAAATTCAGTTTTCCTTGTAAGCGTCTAATTGGCTCAAATATTTCTCTGGTGCCTCAGAAATCGACCGTATAAAGTTTATGTGAATATAGTGAAGTGATGTTCTCAGAAAAATTGGCTGGAAAATTGTTCATTAACAGGCATTTACTGTTTATTTTAAAACTAAGCTTCGAAAATCAAAATCACAATTTGATTTTCTCTGGTCCAATTTAATTTTACTCGGAAGCCGGTCGAATTTTATTTTTTATTTTTTTTTATTTTTATCCTCTTAAATTAGTAAAGGGAAGGGAAAAGGAAGGCAAAACGATTTTGTTAATAATGCCTTGAGTTAAATCACAAAAATCAACTCAACCTGCTTTCTAGTCCTTAACAAAGGTAACTTCTAAAATTAATATGAATATGACCATGAATATGAATCCCTGCGATTCCAACTATTTGCACAAGTTTTGCTCAATGTTTTATGGCTTCACTCGCGACATTAACACAACTAAGCTATCGAAAAAGACATTTTCGGTGGCTGTAACTGAAACTCATTAAATTCCAAGTCCCGGCCATTCTTCTGTCTGTTTGTCACTCACATGAGTCACAGTCACAATGACAAAAGGACCTGTGTGGAGGACAGGTTGGTGATGGGGCACGTAATGAGTGCGAGTGCACAAAAATAGACCTCAGTAGGAGCACCACACAACGAGCTGACAACTGAAAAGGTCAGAATACTTTCTTGGTCACACACAATCAATATTCTCGTCCTCACCCGACCAGATCTAGTGTATTAAGTCACCTTTTTACAGGACAGTCAATTAAGGCTCTAGTGCACGTATGTGTTGGTTGGTCGACCAGCGTCTGCCATTGGCTTGGTTCCTCTACCCGGCAGTTGATTGTGTTCAATATTTAAGTGGACACTAAAGCACGAGTTCAGTGGGCATGTTCAAGGGTTGTTTACAACCAATTTACACGACAAGGATATCCTAATTGCAGTTAACCCATACCTAACCTTCAGCTTCGACAAAAGCAAACAAAATAAAAAAAAAAAAAAAAGTAGAAAAAACAAAATCAATAAGCTCGAGTAATTACCGCTGAGAGGAGTCCTCTGGTGTGCTCGTGTTATTTTTTTAGATGCTACGCGGTCATTAAAATTCATTGGAATTCAAATGCGCCTATGTCACGCCGAGACGTCTCCAGACGGATTGCATCTCGGATTTCCCAACGGAAATTCGTAAATAAAAATGAATTTACAGTTCGGGGAGAGCATTGAATACCTGATCGGGCAGATGCCACAAATCCGAATGAGTAATGAAAGAGTCTCAGAGACAGACGCAGAAGCGCAGACTACGAGGGCGAGGGCGAGAACAAGGATAATGAAGTCGCCTTCCAAGAATATCAAATTTATTTGCTAGCATGGTGGTAATGGTGATGATGCTCCGGCGGTCGACCGTCGATGCATTGGAGTGGAGATTGCTCATGGCGTCAGTGGCGACGTCCTTACACTGATTTGATGGTTAGTCAACCTCCGACTTCGTCACCGACTCGACGGCAGATGGTGCGACTGCAGTCCCGATAGAATACCCGTCGGTTGGAATATGAAAGGTAAACACAAATATTGCTCCAGTGGGCGGGGGGAGTGACGCAAAATGTAAATTTGCACCTCCGCTGGTTATTCGTATCAAGTTTTTGTTAAGCAAAAGGAATACTTCACATTCCAGACGTTGGCGGAGGGTTATGGAAATACGTTTCCTTAAGAGATAAAAAAACCTGTTGCATCACAAATTGGTTACTCAGGTTGAATGTAATCATTGGTGGGGCGATTCGGAGCAGGGAAGTTGATGACCATCAACAGCTTCTCTTCTACCACTTTGCCTTTAAAGCCACCGGGTAGTGCTTGAAATACCTAAGATAACATTAATCCTAATGGGAGCATCATCCCTGAGTAATAGGTACTGAAAATATAAACAGTTTCTTTGCCAGAATATACAATTTGGAGATTCTTTACTGGTGAATATGAATAAAAATATTCCTCGGTTAAGCATTGTCAAAAACCACAATTTTAAAGGAACTTAAACTCTCGTCTAAAAGTTGTAGCTGAGTTATTATTAAGGTCGTTTTTCCCTAAGCTATTCTCAAAAAAATATACCTATTGTTAGATCCCAGTTATTAAATTTGCTTGGACTCTTAAGCTGCATTTATTACACTCCGACCCGCATTTGGTCCCATATGTGAAGACATACAAGTACCCACACATTACAAAATCGTCGTTTGAGTTCGAAGTCATTTCGGTATCCAAAATAACTGTAACAAGTGGACAAAGGTCAATTCATAAAGGGTTAGGTCAATCTTAACGCTGTAACACAAAAACTTATTGAAAATGAAAGTCAATTAACTAACTAAACGGTCGTTATCCAAGTAGTAAAATACTCAACCGAATGATTTTTGGAACGTTGTTCTTGTTAAATTTTCGTACCGGCTGTGCTTATGAAATGAGACGAGAGGATGGCTTCAAAATGCTACAAAATTAGAGTGTAGTCACTATTTGAGATCAAATGGTTATACCGAAAGATTAAGTCTGCAGTGAAATTTGGGTTTAAGTAAAACTTCAGTTTTCTTATTCATTCTATCAACTACAAGGATTATAACACTTTGATTATAATATTAGTTGGTTTTGCACCCTTCACCAATCTTATCATGCCACACTTTTTTGTTCCCTGCAATTGCAACACTGACACTGCAAATTAAACTTCGATCATAATCCCCCGCCTATATGGCTTAGTAGTTCGATTTGACAGCTGCCAGGCACAGAGAGGCTCTTAGCTCAATCTTTTCTTCTTCTCATTAACATGTTCAATGGAAGTGTCCCTTGATTAACACTTTCCAAACAACTTCATACATATGCCCAGCTGCAGCATTTTTGTTTTCAGAAAACGGATTATCCAGACACCACACGAAAAATATTTTCACAACTAATTGAGTCCTAAGTGCAACTTAGTTCGCAAACTAATTTCGCTGGGAAGGCAAAAACCAAACAAATGTCTCGACTTGTCCTACATCCGATTACCGCATTAAGCCCGCACAATCACCTCGGTCCAACCGCCCACCGTCGTGCGGTGAGTGGTGAGCAGGCAAAGTCCAATAAACTCTTCGAGACCAGAACGTGACAATAATTTCGGTCCTAGCCTTATTAAACCCACTGTCTTTACGGAAAAGGATACCTCGTCGCTTGTGACGGGGGTGTGTGTGGCGCAGGACTGCCCAATTTGGTTTCCTTCGTTTACGTTAAATTTATTATATTGGCTTAGTCAGCTATTTCGTTTCTTTTTTTTTCGTTCTCCTCATCGCCTGGGCCTCTCTCACGGGCAGGACAAACAAAAGGACTCTACTTCAAGTTCAGCAAATAAAAATGAGAAGGACAAACAGAACCTAGTTACGAAAGAGTAAACTTGCCCCCATTGCAGGGAGCCCGTGTATCCTTGAGCGGGGAGACTACGCCTACGCCTTACACACACACACCGACACACATATACACACTCTTAGACTCGTTTCTTGGAATTATTTTTACCGCACATTTTTGTCTACCACCTTCGTTCGTTGTCGACGTCAAAAATTAGGGCCGTTGTGGAATTTTGTTTTGTCCTTAACCAGTGGGTGGTGTACACGTGGAGGAGCGTCTCTTTTTAAGGAATGAAAATGTTTCTGTCTGATGACACGAGCAGGCAAAAAACGACTGAAGAAAAAGGATGCAAAGGAATCTGTTGAAAGCAAACAAAGTCACGCGGAAAATTCGTGGAATTTTATTTTTCATTCACGGTGCTGAAGAAATGTGTTGAAGTCGCACCACTGTGAATGTCTTTCGTGGGCGATAAAGAAAAGAAAGGTGTATGACTTCTTTTGCATGAAGTTAATATCCTCCTTCTTCCGCTGTTTGCCGCGTCCTGCCAGGTGAATTATTTATGGGCCAAGAATGCATGTAGTGATTTTCAGTTTCATTTGAGTTGTCCTCGCTGGGAACGGAAGCATACCGACCGTTTCATGAGAGGAAACGACAGGTGGTTAAGGAAAAGTGGAGGAATATCGATTAAGTGTGTCACTTTGAAACGTCGTGTTCCATGAATGGATAATGTTTTCGGCAGACAGGAGGGGAGACAATTATTTCCGCGTTCATGGGGATTGTCTTTAAGCAAAAGTAGGCATTGTTTTAATAGAAATTGAGATAAAGTACTTGAAATAAAGTGACGACAGGTTCCGCTCCGAATTAATAACAAGAGCTGATAGCATTTCGGATTTGGAATAGTTAAATATTTGAATGTGGCTACCAAATTTTCAATTAGTATTTCTTCGAAAAAGCAAGTTCACTAGTTTTAAATAGAACGTGGCTGCAATTCGAGTTGAAAGGTAGTGTGTGGGATGATGAAATCCTTCAATGCGACTGCGAATACCAATAACGAACACCATTACGGGAAATAAGTTTATTGTATCATAAATTCCCTCCGCGATATTGTAATTGAGTGCGTCAATTTTATGATAAAACTCCAGTCGGGCAACAACTTAAAGTGGTACATTTTAATTCAGCTGATTATGATACTACCAATTATTTGCAGCAAAATCAATGGAATGTGCTTAGATTCAAAAATATCAACCTATAAATGAACTAAAATTCCACTCAAATTATAACTCAACATATACTGCCCTAACAAAATGCATATGCCTTTGTGTGGCAAAATTTAATTCGGTTCATTGAATTTGAAAGTTATTTGGAATTTAATTCATGATTTCTATTGGTATCTGCATGTTATGCCAAACTCATACAGAACATCTAGCCACTTTAGATGATGGAAATATTTAAAAGTGTATGAGAGAACTCACATGGTTGCGGACTCTAAAATGTTAAACATTTGCCATGAGAAACTGTGGATGTGTTTACGCTTTTTTAAATGGTAAGCCGGAACTCGTTCACTTTTCTATTCCAAATTAGAGTTTTTATCGACCTCGGCAGCTGATTTAATCCTACCGCACCTGGTAATTCAATCACAAACACTCCGAAGACAACCGCTTGGATAGTCTCCGTCACGCCCAGTTCTCTTTAACGTGAGTTCAAAATAAAGTGCTTTTTATTGACTGGCAAAGGTTGATGGAGCGTGTAAAAGACTGAAAGCTCCGCTTAGTCCGTCAAAGAAAGTCCAGCATGATTTCACAAAAAAGTTCCACTGACTTCTACTACCCCTAATCCATTTGCATATTTATTCACTTTCCACCCCCAAAAGAACCTTCGCTCGTCGCTCCGTCACCCGTCCGATTAAAAAGTCATAACAGATATTTCCACATCATAAAACCGGCAGGCCATCCAGATACCATCTGTGCATCCACATCTCTGCCGAAACACAATTATCAGTCGGGTGGATGGATAACTTAGTTTTCATCAACCCTTACGTCTACCGCCAGCCGTCGGCTTCCCGAAAATAATTACAGACTCTGCGTGGCTAACGCACGTGTTTGGCCTCATCGCCAGCAACACAAGGCTCGGCTGCCGGAGATGAATCCGCCTCCCCTGGTGGTGGGTATTTCGGTCTCGCCGAACCGACAAAAACGCCCTTGCATCGCGAGGACACACATCCTGCAGGCGCTCTTATCGTTCATCCATGTCGATTTTTTTTCCTACCCATCCCTTTCGTGCGGTGAATGTAAATATCCTTCCGAATTTGAGGCCCTGGTGTGAGACATAAAAGTGCGGATATCTGCATACCGCCAACTGCGCAGCACGATAAGCCGGCCTCCTGGCCCATACGGCGCGGTGCGATATTGATGTCATTGCCTAAACGACGAACGCCAGCAGGACTGTTGCACACCCTGCCCTGCCGTTGGGATCGATAGCTTGCTCCCAGAGGACAGTTTTTCTCCGCATTTGCATAGGGCTGTTTGGCGGAACTTTTTTCCGCTTCCTTCGCTCCTTCTTTTTCCTGCCTGCGACCAATAATAGATTTGAATTATGCACTCGTCTTTGTTTAAGGGGATGTTTCAATTAAAGCTGCGAAGCGAAGGGTTGCTGCGCCGGTCGGGAGAAGGGTGGAAGTGCGGCATTTCATGACGAACTGCACATGCAGGGGTGGCTAGGCGGCAGAGGGTCCTTATCAAGGTTCTTTGGTTTAAATTAGAGCTCTTTAATACGGGACGGGGAGGAGAGGGACAAGTGTATTTGGAAAGGATCCTTAAGGATGCTGATAACGGATATAAATCAAAGGACGACTCGTTACGGCCACATCACAGTTACTTGAAATTCTTTTTTATTCGGTTATGTGTGTGTTTTTTTGTTCTCTGTGCTCTCTTTTCGTCCCTTGTCCGTATTCATTGTTTCCAAGAACTCGTTCGTCCCCCTCGGGCTGGGATTATTTGAACGATTTTCGAAAGCAAATATTATTTTTTGATGTGTTACACGATAGCGATCCTTTTCTGTTGAGATTGATTGCGCACAGGGCAAGGATAAAGGGCTGAGGCTGTAGACAGTGTAGAACGGTTTCGAAGCCGAGAAGGAAGTTGAGTATCCTGGTGAAATCAGCTGTAAAATGAAATGAATTCTTTAATAGACGGCACAGGATGTCATGAAGTAGGCAGAGTTTATTTTCAAAATTCAGGCGAGAGGACGGAAGAAGTCAAATGCGGTCTTTTGGAGCGTTAATTAAAATTAATTATAATGAGACTTTTTGAGTTTAGTCTGGGGACTGTTTTTTTGCCTTCTGAATTATTGAAATGCAAGGGAAACTTTTGACGTCCATTGACTATCACATGACAAGAGATAAAAAAAATTCTGCGAATTTTATGTGAGATTATTTTTCGATTTTTGTCATAAGCGGACCAACTAATGAATTAGTCTTTTCGCTTTTTCTCGTCTCCTTTTTCGATACCATTTTGAATTTGTATATATAGTATTGTATATAAAATGTCATTTACAAAATATGTTTTCCACTGTCAGTAAAAAAAATTATTACTTTGCTTTATGTATCTGTTTTTGTGTGAAGCCCGAGTCCTTTTTCGTTTTATTTTTTGAACCATTGTTTTTGATTACGAGTACTTTGGCACAGCAAAGAGGCCTTGTGGATGGAATTTATGACTATTATTAATCTGGGCGTTATTTATCACCATAATACCCTTTTTCGTGTTAAACTTTAAATAAAATTTAAATTGGAGATAATTGGAGATAATATCAGTTAGTCTCTACTTGTGTTTTTGTTATCCAGTTGTACAAGCCCACAACTTTTAAGCTAGTGGAGATATTATTATCTTAAATATCTCTGTAATGGGAAGATGTTATAATATTTAACATAATAATAAATAAAACACTCTTGTGCTGCAAAACAATCACAAAACAAGCAATATGTCTATTCTTTGAAACTACCTTGGTTAACGTTTGTTGACCTTGCTTGGACTCCTATAGCTTCTTCCGTGCAAACTTTATCTGAGAACGTGTTTGATTATGCACAATTTGTTCCTTTTTAAGTTAGAGTCTCATGTTCCTTCTTTTTTTCTAAAAAGTTGACCCAAAACGCAATCGATTTGGAAATGCAGGGGCTGTTTTCTTTGAATAGTACGAAGGGGGTTCTTTAAAATGGGGTAATCGCGCAAGGGTTACGAAAGAATGGCTATTTATTGTCCGCCAACAATTTGGGAATGTGGGCGCCGTGGCTTAATCGTTAGTACGTCGGAATGTTAAGCGAGAGTACCCGGGTTCGAATACAGCTCGGGGAAAAAACACCACAAACAATGTCACGGAAAGCTTTCGCAATTCGCCGTTCGGAACCGGCAATAAACTGTAGGTCCCCTTCACATGTGTCAAATTATAACGCGTACAACGAAAAAAATAATTTCAAACAAAACCGACCCAAACACTGCGTTTTAGGAGAAACGGCTTCAGATAGGCCCTGCAATTTTTCGTAATCTTATCGATTTAAAGCAGATAGACTGCACACAAAATTTCATTTGTACTTGTAACTTATTTATTACCATTTTGTTCATTTTTCATGAATAACTGGATTAATTAAATTTAATTTAACCGGAAGTTCATCAATCTTCCTTATTATTTACAAGCCTTATAGACAACTAAACTTAAATTCTTTAATACTATAAAAGACTTGTCTTTTTATATGGGCAAAGAGTAAAACCAATCCTGATCGATAGTGCTAATTCCAGAATTTTTAAATTTTGATTCTAGCTGAGCTCCTCAATGAGTCATTAGATAAGTTTTGTATATCCGTGTTGTTCACAAAATAATTATTTGTGTTTTTTGTCGAAGAAATTTCACTCATGTTGTTGACAGTTTAGTTTTTGTAGATGCGGTTGGCAACGGTCAACTTCGAAGATGGTAACTTTTCCTTCTCCTCGCTTCGCGTCAAATTCGAAACATTTTTTTACCTTGTCCCTTTTTACTGTGGTGATTCGATATGAAATCAATTCAAATGTTCAGAGAATTCTAAGTTGGCACTTAATTTTTAGACCAGCACAAAAAATCTCTCTCAACTGTCAGAGTATCACCCTGCACGTCATAGACTTCTCTTGGTTAGAAAAGTCTCTACCTGCCACCGCAACCAGCGCACCCAAGAAAACAGCAACAGACAAATTTTCAATTATTTTATTTTCAAGGAAACCACAACGTTACTCCACAACAACAAAACGTTCTACTGACTGCCGAGAAAACATTTTCCAATTAGAATCAAAGTCGGCAAAGCAATTAAACCAAAACTTTTCCCTGTTATTGCCATAACCACCTCCGCCGTGTGTGTGTGTGTATCGTTGAATTATTTGCATCAACCAGATTCATATTCACTCGCTTCCGGTATTCAGATCCTGAAAAATGTACACAGCCCGACAAGCTCACACACACAGAGTCGGATTCATGATCTATTTATGGGTGATGTGGGAATTGAGACGTCGACGATTCCTGCGGGAATATAGTTTAGTCCTTCGCATAAGTTATTCAACGAGGAGAAGTTCTCTCCGGGACACAGAGTCAGCGTCATGTAGGTCAGTTGTGCCATGAATATACGCCCGTCTCGAGCCATTGAGTGTGCAATTAGAGATGACGCATGACCACAGGACCTCCTTGCAGAAGGATACTCGAAGTGCACAAGAGTGATGTTTTTCTGTTGTTGATTTTCCTGTGTGTCCCGACTGGGCTGACTGAGCTGAGTGGGCCGAGCGTCAACTACTCTTTTGGTTGTACGGCACAAGTTGGTAATTAATTGAGTTTTTGAGCCCGAAGGTTGTGGGAAGGACCTTTAAGTGTTCAAAACTCTCGGTCACGTTCGTAGGAACTAACAAAGTGCTAGCCACATAATGGTCAGCCCGCTCCTCATCCCCGTGGGATCGTTACGCTGCGTATCTCCACCGGGTCAGAGGAACGTGATAATTTGTCAATGTGTCCTTTAAGTGTGATTTTCGTACACTCCTACACGTTTAAGAAGCATTCCGAGCGTAAAAACGTTTTAGCTTCATCACACTTTCAGCTCTTTGTGTCGTCACCATGATGCAGGACGAATGGGCAAGGGGGAGTCAGTTTGAAAGAGTGCAAAAATCCTTTTATGTCCTTTCGATGTTAAAAGGAAAATTGAATATACGTTTTTTTTTTGTTTTGTGCGCCATGTCTGGGTTCGTTTTCTGTCTGTAGTCACTCCACATACACACACGAAATCCTCGAACTATTACAATCACTTTTTGGAAGAAAGCGAAGAAAAAAAGCCTTGCAAGTGAGCCCGGGGGTTATTGCTGTTTTGTGCAGGTACCCTTTTTGGAGATGGGGTTGAGAGGAAGGCTTGTCTCTCCTTTCTTCGTGACCGAAATAGCCCTGTGTGCGAAATTGACAAACGAAAAGTGAGAAAGGGTTGGGAGAGGCGTGTCGTCTTCACGGTGGTGAACGGATACTTGTTGTTGTTGTTTGGGGAAGAGGTGCTTTTCGGTTGTAAGTTGTTGCCAAAATACTGTTTTATGAGCTTAGTCGAACATGCATGAGAGCGAAAGTCATAAAAAGGCTTAGGGAGTCGTCGTGAATAATTAGAGGGTGTTTGTTTTTCAAAAGGATCAAATATCATCTTTACCGCATCGGAAGCAGTATGGTTGTCGTGGCTTTTAGTTTTTTAAAGATATGCTTTTTTTGCGTTTGTTTTAAGTGACTAAAATCCGTCCGAATGTGTGAATGGATTCAACCAAACTACCGTTGAAGATTTCCGCTTTAAGATGGACCCCTACTCGAAGTTTCAGCATCTAAGGTTCCATTCTTAATAAAATTATGCGAAACGCCCAAGTAGTAGGTTGAAAGTTTGAGTGACCGTCTTCTAAGTTAAAAACGAAGAGGAAAAGCCTGAGTCTCCTTTTTTCGAGTTTCATCCCTAGGCGCTAAGCCACACTTTGAACATATTCTAAGCTATCTTGGTGACAACTTACAAACATCTCTTACCAATTTCGACAGCCATTTTGAATCTCGATCTGTATCTCTAGCTAAATTTTATTTATTACCAATCGTACGTGCTGACCGATTAACCTACGAATAAATAATATTTCAAAGCGAAATCTTTCGTCTTTATTCCAGGGCTGACCTAAAGGTTTTCCCTTTTAGCCAAGCGCCTGCTATAAACAATCTTTGAAGATATTTTTTTTTTCAAGTACGAACACTTTTAAATTATCGCCAAGTAATCAATTCTAATAGTTTTAAAGTAATCTACAAGATCGAGATGCTGTCCTTCTATCTTTTGTACAAAACTACAACACAAAACTTTTAAATAAAATTCTAATAAATTATTTTTGTTTTCTTTCAGGTAAGTGGAACAAATTTCTATAAAAACATATAAGGACATTTATGTTTTGGAGGAAAGGTATACAGTGCTATAAAATATCTGCCTAAAATAAAAGTCAAAAGAAGCGCCCATCATTAAGACTCACTTTTATATACAGAATATACAGAGTACTCTTCATTAGCGTAGTTGTCTCGTCTTATCGCTTCAACGACTCCGAGGCATTTCTCCATCGCATTGTTCCCACAATCCACCCGTCCCAAGTCACGGCATCGATTCCCATCAATAGACGCCATTGTCTGCCACTGAACAAAGATATCTGATTGCTAATTACTGTAATGAGCTGCAATTAGTATTACTGGCTGCTGAGAGATGCACCCTCCCCAACTGAAAGTCGTACAATCATGGCAAATGAAAAGCGATACCATCTCCCAATTTAAAGAATGCCTGTGGTGCATCATACACACTCTCTGTTCGTCACATGTTGACATGTTCCACATAACATTCGGCTTAATTTAAATTATTCGCGCAGTTAATAGTCACACCTCACACAGGTGGAAACACACAACTTCCACAGTCTTCTCGATTCTCAGACATGCAACTTACAGCCGCTGAAACCGCTTTAATTAGCAACATTTACTTTGCTGATTAAAGCGAAGGGTGCGGAATGATGGGCTGCGCTGGGTGTTGCTACGTCGGAAGGGAATTTCATTTGAATCATTCATTCTAAATATAGACACTCATTTGTTTTGGGAATTCATTCAATTTGATTGTCATTCATTCTGAGCCTGACATTTCTGGAATTACATCAGCCAGCAGACAGGGGCGCAACAGGAATTTTCTGTCATATCATGGACAATGAGTGTAACAATTTCTGACAATCGAAGATAAAAAAAAAAATTGTGAGATGAAAATGCTGATCAGTGAACAGCCAGCGGTGTTCTTATTCGGCTATGTTATATTCGCATTACGACATATTGGAATAAATAAATATATTTTAAGGCGAGAAGGTTTTCATGTATTCGAGTTTGAGAAACGACGTGTTCAAACAAAACCGTTTTCGTACAGTCGTCATTGATAATGTGACATTCGTTTAACTGAATCTCCCGGTAATGTGAGTTTCCCCAGTCCTTGAAGAATAAATTTGAATAAAATCGACTTTAATCAGTATATTGGTAATTTGATGGTAAAGGAATTATATCTTGCTCATGAACATTCAACTCGAATTTCGGGGCTTCCCCACTCTATAATTTGAAGCATTTCTTATGCAAAGACCTGCCGTTGTTGTTTACAAAAAAAGGATATGCATGAGTTCGCAGCTTGCAGTTACTTCTTCTTCCCAACGTTATTTATCCTCCACTTCCTCCACGCCATTAGAACCGGCATAAATGACGATTTCTTCACAGCTCCATCAATATCGCCGTAATGTATACTCGCCGTTGGTTAGTACGTCAGACTGTTGAGCGAGATTACTCAGGTTCAGATTGAGTTCGGAGAAATAACACCATAAACATTTTTCAGAGTCTGAGCTCCAGCGAACGACTGACAATCCTTCTGGAGTACTTCTGTCAATATTATAACGCGCACAACACAGTGGAGGCGCGATAGAGCTGGGCTCCAGCTCTCAACGGGCTGATACGCCATCCGATGTAATGTAATAATCGCCCCCTCTTAGATAGTCCCATGTCAAGATATTTCAAAGCTCTTCAGTCATGAAGCTTACACCCTGCCTATTTGAGAAATGACAAGGGAAAGGCGACTAAAGAGAACTCAACCAACACTGAAGCTGCTAAAGTGACAAGAGTCAGTTTGTTCTCGAACTCAGCTTGAAAAGTAACGACAGTTGTAATCTTCAAAAGTAGTCCTTCCGACTACGATTTTAAATTTCTACAATTTCCATTCTAGCGTCTCTATGCGCTCAGTCGTTGAGTGTCATTCCAACCCATGAGTAAATCGCATTCACTGAACTGCAAAGTTTTTTTTTCGCAAATACACACCCATTGCCGCCCGATCCCACCCAACGTGTGTACATGCCAATAATTCTGGAATAGTGCACAACACAAGCGGTCACGGTATGCAAATTCCTGTACCAATCAGCACTCCCCTTACCAGCTTTTGCAAAAGCATAATTTATTCAAAATCCATCACCCATACGCGACAATGATGAGATACACAACGACAACGACAACGAGACTCTGAGGATAACACGTCGACGACGATGACGATGACGACAACGACGGCGGCAATGGCAACAACAGCAGCCCGTCGAAGGTGGTTGTAGGTTAAACGCGCAGCTATACGAAGCGACACACAGAGCGTCATCGAACCATGTGACCGGAATGAAAAGCGCTTGCAGCTGGTGGATTGCTTGCTGAGGCGGATTTTCCAGTTCAAATTTCACCTGAAAATCCATCCGAGAGTGGTTGATAGCCTCCACCGTTTCCCACCTGCTCGTTATTGTCTCAACAATACTCACACTCACCAGTACCAGCCCGGTAGGGAACAATAATTCTGCTCGTCGTTCGTCGTTCGCCGTTTAGCGTTATCGCGATCGGACACATAAATGTCGTGCACACGATGACACTTTTGCGGCGGTCCTTGGCTTCGTGCTGCTGTGTGTCTCTGAGAGGAAGAGAGTTTTGTGCATCCTTGAGCAAACCCGCTCACCTAACTACCAGCGACAAGTCCTTAAAGACGGAACTGGGCAGAGAAGGGCTGCATCGACAGAGGTCGGCAGGAGAAAAATCTCAACTCCTCGAGGTGGTTGGTATGGCGGAATGTGACGTAATTGTTATCGAAGATTTCGCATCCTTTATTCGAAGTTTATCGAGTGTGAAACGATTTTTAAGTGAAACGTTTAGTTGTGTTTGTTTCTCCTTTACCGTGTTCCTCTTCGGTGTTGTTTGTGTTTTCGTAGTGTGCGTGAGTGGCGTGCAAAAAACGAGGGTAAATAGCATTTTCGTAGATTTTCTTTTATTGTTGTTCTTTTTTTTAAGGACACTTCGTCCTCAGGTCCATGGGTGTAAAGCGGAACGAATAGTGTAATGGTTCAATTGAAACAACGATTTTCTCACAGTGAATGACACTCAAAGCATGGCTCATTGGTGAGTCGGTTTAAGGGCAGGGTGTGTAATCAGTATGCGTTCAGTTGAAACGTGATTGGAAAGGCTTTTGCTAGTGAATGGAAGGTCTCTACGGGCTTTTGTTTGTAGAGAGTCTGGTCCAGGAGTTGCTATTCATGCTCTCACAACAAAACTTGCAGGCAGAGAAAAAGGCGCATCCCAGTTAAGCAATTTGGACTTGTTAGTCTTTAAAGTTGGTAATTTCTTGAAAGCCCTTAATGCTTTTATTGAAGGCCTAAACATAGAATATAGAAATAAACTTTGTTTAATACCAATTTAACAGTACACATGTACTTGCTGCAATTTTTGATATAGTATTTGGCACTAAATTGATCCATCCTGTTCCGAGAGGTTATCTCTAATCAGGACAAACCCCGTGTGAGGAGTCAAGGCGCGTCTTCATTTCATTTTCGGTGCCTCATCTTCATTCAGTGGGTAGTCTTCTTTAAATGATGTTCTTAAATTGGGGAGAAAGCCGGATATTTAAAAAAAGTTTGAAGTCACAGAGGAAAAGGCGTTATTGCATCCTTTGTATCAAGCAAGAATCATTTAGAATTTTATATCCTGAAGACAAGATCTGTGTTATTGCTACCACATTTTCCATCATTCAAAGTACAAACGAATGCTTAACACAGTCCCAGTCGCCTTTCATCAAATTTAGATATGTGTGCAATGTCCTTTGACCATTCTGTCGACAACAGAGATGACTGATAGATGAGAAATTTCATGTCGCCCCAAAACAATCGGAATTATTCATCCGGGAAAATCGTTCTGTTTGGACAAAGGCGGTTGTCCTCTCATCCAAAAATGCATATGCCTTCTGCATGCATTCGAAATGAGGAGACACCACAACAATCACCTCAGTTCACCTTGAAGCAAAGTCACATCCATCTCTTGATTTGTCCCGAACTCCTTCGAAATTCACTTAAACCTCCGCAACTAGAAAATTAAAAATTCAAATATCCTTTTGAAATATCACCTCCAGACGCCAAAGTCTCTGCACAGAAACACATTCCCTGTTGACTCTGAAATACCATTAAACAACAGGACACCAACGACATCGACGTCCGCATACGAAAGGACACCCGAAATGGTGGCGGTGCCACTGATGTTGGTGTTCAATTTACCAAATGACCGTTTGCCAAATTGAGGAGGCACCTCTGTGAATCTGAATGTGAAATTACGCTGACCGGTAAGAGCAGGGGAACAATTTAAAATACCCAGGCCAGACAGCGTCTGAAATTCAGGGAAAAAGGGATCAAAAGGACACTCGGGTATGGTGAAAGGTTAATTCACTTGGACGAGCCAGCCGAAGTGGAAAAGTCAGAGCGACTGGTGTCCAATTTTTCGGGAGCGAACAAAAAAAAAAAAAACCCCGATAAAGGAATTTAATTTGCTTTTTATCAGTTAATGGTGTTTCTTTTTTTTATTCAACACGCGTGGGCAGGGTGGAGGAACATGCAAGAAGTAGAGTAATTAGTTTATGGAGCACGATTAGAGGTGCGACAGCCGTGTGCTGGTTGAGTGCGGGCAAGACACGTGAAAGCTTTCAACAGGAACATGCTTTGTGTCGGGTTCTGACAGATGACATCAGTGGGAAATTTTGCACGCAGATTTCGCGGAAGAAGCGTGTTGCAGATGTTGGCGATAGCGAATCGCAGACGGAGGCTTTTATGGTGTGTAGCGGGTCGGGCGGAACTGATGGTTTGTGACATGAGGGGCGATGAAAAATGATTCAAGACCATTGTGGAATTCTTTTATAAAGGGAGGGTTTTCATTTGGATTTTTTTTTTTTTCGAATTACAGAGAAAAGTCTATAGTGGGTCCACTATGATTGTCAAAAACGCTAAGACAGGAGCTCTCTTTAAATTAAGTCACAAAGTTAATTTTACCCACAAAACTGCTTTGATGATTTATTCGTATAGTTACTCAATAAGACATTGCCTCTCCGTTCACTCCTGAGAAGACTAATTTGATTCGTTGGCAAAAGGTGTCTCTGGTTGTTGTGAAAGCGTCGAGTAGTTTTGGTCAGGTAAGAAAGCTGCCACCAAAAGTTAGAAAATAGAAGAACTTTAAAAAAATTATTTCATTTAAACATTACAAGATTTTTCGACTGCACGACAATGATCATATGCTGCAAAATACGTCACCAATTGCATTCCCCAGACATAATCCCATCCGTCTGTCACTTAACCATGCATATGAATTAATTTTTTTGATTCTGAAATAAATGCATTTTTAACCATAAAAAATACCGAATTAAAAGTACTCCAAATAAATCGGTAACATCACTTCCGAAGTGTTGGTAAAAAGAATTAAAATTTAAATGATATTCATTCATTCATCAGCACCTCCACATATTTTGCGCAGAAATCAATTGCTTTTTATTAATCCATCATTGAAAACTTGTTTATTGATGAGAAGGGTGATTATATTGCATTGTTGATTGAAAATAAAAACCTTAAAAAGCTACCTCCTTATGCAAACACAAACAATTATTATTTTTTTCCTAATACCATATTCAATATCAATGAAATGTTCAAAAAACTTCGTGAGATGGAAGGCATGGTTATTCTGCTAATGTAAATTGATGTGTATTGTTTTGATTTAATTATTTATAAATAAAGAATAAATATTGGATTAACATTGGTTTTTGTAAAAATAAAAGTTCAGCAAAAAACAATAATTCTGAACATATTTTGTGAGTGGTGTACGTAATTTTAGCGTAAACAGTCAGCGTTTTACTAATTGCCGTTTGAAAAGAGCTAAGCAGTATTGCAAAGCTTCTTACAAAGTTGACTTGGAAAAAACAGTGTGAATTTTGAAAAACTACAGTAACTGAGAGAAGTTTTTAGAGTCTGATTGGGCCATAAGTGATTGCGTGTCGAATCATGTCATTGAATTCTTAATAAGAAAAAATGCAAGATTTTGAATTGCACGGACGAGCGTGCGGATCATTTGACTCATTTTAAAGTTAAGCGTTTTGCATTTGCATTTTAAAACTTGTTCCCTTTCCTGAAACACGTTATTATGATCATTTTGTGATTTAAAAATTCAAATACGTAATTTGTCCACTGATTAATAAGAACGTTTAAATGATTTACCAGATCCAATCTACATTTTAATTGTATGGGACATTTGTCGTCTTTCTTGGTAATACGATTTTGCAGCCTCAAATAAATGTGAGTTTTTTTGTCAAGTGCAAATAAGTACCAAAGCAATCTTCCTCAACGCCAGACGAGGGTTCTAAGTCCCAATCTACACCAAACCTTCAGAGCTGTGGTTTCAAAACGCCACTTATTGTTAATTTGGTTTTCTAAGGACACACACACATCACATCAATGCTATGAAACAAATTTATGATAAAAATTTACTTTTTGTATTCGAAATCAAAAAAAATCTGACGCATTCGTACTCTTTCAAAATGTTCGAAACACCAATATTTTGTCTTAGTCAGCCCTTGTCAAACTAGAAACTTATCACAAAATACCTAGCTATGAATTCCGAAATTCTAGCGTTAGAATTCTTTTTGTTAATTTTAATTAAAACTGAAACAAACCAGTCAAAAAAAGAAAAGGACATTTATATTAGACTTTTTTCAATTAGAAGATGCTTATGGTTTTCTGTGGGGAGTAAAATGCGCGATGTGACTAAGTTTAGCAACACCGCGATAGTACCCATAATAGAAAACAGCATCAACAATAAGCCTGTCTCGAATGTCAAAAAGCCACAGATGATTGAGCTTCCTTTGGCCATTCGTTTGCCTTCTGTATGGCATTATCACTTCAAAGCCGAGCAACCCAATTAACTTGAAAGCGCAACTGGCACGCAAAGCAACTCAAAGGTAATTAATTACAAAAATGTAGCACTGCCGGTCCTTCGTTATCTCTTTTTAATTAAACAACTAACATGAAGTCAAATTATTTAATGAAAATTTTCGACGTGTCCCCCTCATTATGTCCGTGTGTCACTGTCTTGCTTGTCCATTCTTTTTTATTTTTTTTCCTTGCTTATTCCTCGTTAAACGCGCCTTTGAAGTGCACAAACCAATATGTGGAAAATTTATTAAAAAGGATCAAAGCATTTCAGAATTGTTGTTGCAAGTGGTTAATTAGCAGACCGCATTCGTTTGTATTTATTAATTGTACATCATGTTTATGGTCAGATAAATCGACTGTAATCTGCTCCCCTAAGCCCGGCATCGGGTGTTCTGAGATTCTGTATTTATTTTTTTCTCTTTAATTCACCCACTCGCACTCGGTGAGTGTTAATTTCAGACGGCCAAGGATTGGTGTGTGTAAGTCCGAGAAACAAATTGATCGATATCGCCCTTTCAAAAAACAAAAGAAAAACAATTATTGAACTTTTCAAGGAATGATATGTAAGCACAAATATTATAAAAAAATTGTTAAAGGACACAAGAAAATCATTTCTCATCTTTTTCACATACATTTTACAAACCTTAAAAAAACACTTTTTTTCTTTTACTATTTCTGTAGTTTATTATAAAATAATAAACCAAAATAATTGGATGTACTAACTATTCCGTACTCTTAATGACGTAAGGTTTTGTAAATATGTTCCAAGCACATTTTTCACTCCACGACAATATGACCGGATGTAAAAGAACGCTATCGTATTTTTCATCCTCCTCCTTAAGCGTGCAGAGACTGATTAGAACACTTATGACAAGGGTACATAAGCAACCAAAAGCACCGTAATACATGTAGGTGATAGAGTATAATGTATACAAGGGCGTTCTGAAACGAAACAAGAGAATCTGATTATAAGGAATGAAATATAGTATATACTAGTATTTATGATCCACAAACTACAATAAGAATTAAAATCACCAGATTTCACACGTAATGGAAAATACAAGATTTTATATTTGAGAACCTTGGTCAAAGCCAAACTTACCCTTCTTCAGGCAGTGGGATGGATCTAGTGTAGTTACTTGCAGAACCCGCAAAAACATCACTTTTGGATTCAACCATATTTTTAACCTTTATTCCCATATCTTCGCAACCCTGTTACACAATAAAGGATATGCGAAATTAGTCCTTAAAGAATCACAAAATATTACCACTGTTGTTGTAGGCAACAGAGCATCCTTTTTGTTTAATGCTAAGTGGCCAGTTGCCAACCAAACTACAAGGGCCACGCCTATAACTGATCCAATAATTGTTCCCTGCAGTTAGCATGGTATAGTTAAATTTTTTTTCTGCCATATTTCTTTACAAACCTTCGCATTGGCTATTGGCACTAACATGGCTAAAATAAAAATACCCAGCAACGATCCAGCGGTCGCAGAAAATGCCAACATTGATGACTCTATAACACCAGACAGCAAACCAACGGCAAAAGCAAGGAGCATAACAATAAATCCAATGATCACTACTGATATTTTTATCACTCGTAACTGCTGCACATCAGAAAGATTTCGCAGTCCTGGAATGTGACACAGGAAGTCTTCATAGCTGCAAGTCGCAAGTGCGTTCATATTCGATACATTTATGCTAAAAAGAAAGTTTCCAACTTATGTCGATGAAGTATCCAGTGATGTGGGAGGCTCACCATAAGACTGAGTTAAATAGTACTGCCATGAATATGCCCACACAGCCAGGAATGAATCCAAAGTGTTTTTGAATGAAGAACGGTACTAGCTGGTCCATTTTCGTAATAACACCTGCCTCCATGAGATCACAATCTTTATATGCCGCATAAATTCCCATTCCTACCACCCAAGACATGGAGAAAAAAACAATCGTCAGTGGAATATTAGAAACCATTGCTCTAGAAATAAATTCGAGATTGTGATTAAGACTTTAGCGTAGTCAAAGTCATACTTCTGAACTTCTTGCACCGACTTTAAGCTGAAGTAGCGCTGTATAAAGTTCTGTCCACATCCCATCTGAGCTATTACGATACACAGGTTACCCAGCCAAGCTGAAAGCGTGTCCACACGGACGGTAAGATCACCAGTAAACTGGAAAAATTTCAAGCGACCTGTAAAGTAAATGTAAATGAGATGAGGCAAAGCCAAGTGTACAGAAGTCACTAGTTTTTTTTTTCTTTTTTTACTTAGCAAAAGTTTAGACAAAACATGACCATATTCAATTAGTCAATAATTTTTTTTTTTATAGAGCAATTTTTTGTATCTACTCGTTCCCAAACAATATCTCCATCTGCAGAAACTGGACAGTTTTAAAGAGCTTGTGTAGTAACACATTTCGAACGGACTATTGTTTTATGCAGGAACAGGAACGCAACTTTACAGACTTCAAACGTTAACAACACTTTTTATGCTGGTTGTTACAAATTTGCTTCTTTTAGCTCCACCATTGACTTACATTAATGACATATTTTTAATAATGAAATGGATCTGTAGTTTTTGTCGATATGAAGTGCTTCACAAATTGATGATTTTGTTCGGATAGATGACAAAAGATTTAAGCTCAAAATAATAGAGGACGACAGTATTGAAACCACATTAAAAAGTACAAAGCTTTTGATAACATTCTGGAGGAACTCTCCGAATCATTGCTTCATTAGCAGAAGCGGTGCAATTTGTCGTCAGTGGTTTCTTATAATGGAATGAGTGCGATTAAAATTTAACATGTAGTAATATGCACCACAAAGAGACTTATTCGGTCCATTTACGAAAAAGTTATATACAGAGTTTTTAGTTAACTCACCGCTGTCAGCAGACGCGGTATAGAAATCTTCTATGCCGTCGACCATGTAGGCGCTCCTAACAATCACTGTAATCAACATAGCAATTATATAGACCGTTGAAATGACATCAGCATGGACTGCACCTGATAGTCCACCCTAATGAATAAAATTTTGTACGTACTGTAAACAAACTTAAATGTAAAACTTACCATAAGGGCCATAGAAATGTTAACTAAGGTCATTACAAAAATTGATAACCAGTGTGGTATATCTGTTACAGTTGCTAATGCAACACAAGGTGTGTAAACTGAGATTGCCAGGTTTAGTGCACTCCTGCAAAAGAACGTATATTATAGGAACTATAAATAACGATTTCATTATTAAAACAAAACTTCTAAAGGAGAATACTCACGAAGGAAGAGACGAAAAATATTTTTCTGGTTTTGAAAAACTTAATTAGAAAAAGTAATGTTTTCTTGTGTACGCTTAGACATTCAGAATTTTTTAGGCTAAAATGTATAGCCTAAGATCGAAAGACTAATTTACCGCTCATAAAAAGTCGAATAGAAAAGTCCCCGACTCATATGCATTGCTTACAAAACCAACGCATACCATCGTAGTGTCAATTACCGAAGCGAACAGACAAAAGGGCATTCTCGGTTTGCATGCAATGTAACAAATTTAATAAAGGCTATTTGGCGGGACTGGTAAGTTGAATAGTTTAGCTGTACATTCATTAGTGCTTTTAAGATTCTGTTAATTGAGAGAGATATCATCAGGACATCAGGACCGCTAGGAATATTTTTTTTCTTTATGAGAGTATAAAGATGAATTCCAAGAAATTGAATTCCTTTAGCTAGAACATGAGACTTATCGTACGTAGATGGCGCTATAGACCCTGTAGACTATCATTATAGATAAGTAAAACTTTGAGGTTAAAATAAAGGCCTTTATAGCTCTTTATTAGTTGATTTTTAAGTTTTTAACTAGTTTTGAATGAACATCAATTTGAGGTTGTGACTGAATTTGTCTACTTAGTTTCTGTGTGATATCGTTGTGTTAACGAAAAATGAAACCACTTGAATTAATAAGCTATCAATAACAAGATCATACCTCGAAAGTCTAAGTTCTGTCGTATGGCGCAGAAACATGAACGATTTCAAATGCGGATGAAGAGATTCCTGGTCGCTTCGAGTGAAAAATCCCTCGGATTATTTTCGGTCCCGTTTTTACAAAGATAATATAGTGGAGAAGACTAAACGACAAACTCTACGTTCTGCACAACGATATAGACATATTTAACCAATTTTGCATTCCCCTCTTATGAATTAAACGTTTTATACAGAGTGAAACAAAAAAGTTTAAATTCATAACGAACAAACTTAGCATGAGGTCAGAAATTAGATAAAATTTAATATAACGTTTTTTGGAATGCATAAAATAATTCACACACATATATATCGACAAAGATGGATCCAACATTTAAATTTTACATGTCAGGTTCACATAATACTTGCCTTGCCATAAAGAGTACAGATGCTATACATCTCACTGCTTTACTGTGAAATCTGTAAAAAGAAAAATAAATGTCTAGTTAAAATTAAAAATAAGCGTAATTTTATTTCATAAAATAGTCTTTTCTGCTCTAACACTAAATAACTCTAAAAGCCCAACAACACAAAATTGTTTGCAATTTGCTTTACGTTGACTTTTCCTGTTGACACAAAGAAAGAATAACGTCGGGCAATCTTGCCCTGCGACTAACTCTCTCATTTACTTAAAATTTAAGAATTAATTAGTAAATCAAAATAAATTAGACTCGATTTTTTATTAGAGTAACAGTAATACATATGTATTAATAAAAATATGTATTACCACTAAATCGAAATACATTTAACATCAACATTCAGCTTTTGTCACCACACTCATATTTGATGACACGCAGAAACTAAAAGTGCTTGCTGGATCCACTATAAAGCCTAGACCTAGACTTCACTTTTTCTTATGTATCGACCTCTACAGACCTCTCTTAATAGAGTAGTTTTATTTTCTGTTTAGGCCTGAAAACACACTTGGATTCTTTTTTTGCTCAGAATCCTCAGAAGTCTTACACAGGTCGAATAATAGCTTTACCTCAAAAACTTCTAAAGTCTTTTGATCAAAACGGCTTTTTTGTATGACTTGGCTAATGAATGATCATCGACTATAATGAGCCTTTAGTCTGATTTGCAATTTGTAGGAATATTTTTTTTAAGATTTCAGTGGATATATTTTTTGAAATTCTTGCCGAATTTACTAAAAACATTAGTAGAATTAGTGCTAAGATATTTAAAAGTTACTTCAAACACAAAAAATATAACAGGCTTATTGCTAGTTTTCAGCTTGTGGTCTTTATATTTAAGTGTAATCTCTTTTCATTCTCTTCTCTTCAAAACATAAAAAAGTTATCGTATTGGACAACCAGAACACATTTTATGAGTCTTAGAATGTTCAAAACATGAGCGTACACTTTCTTTTGACTCTGACTGTACATCAAAACTAACATTACGCGCTTACTTTTGTATTTCACTTTACGCTTACCTCATTTCCAAATAATGGTAAACGGAGGTTATTTGTAAGTTGAAGTACACAGGAACAAAAACATAGCAAATGATAGGGTATGCGTTTATAAGGCCGTAAAGAGTTTCCCACATCCCTGATCCATGATAGTACAATTCCGCAGGAAAGCCTGGAAAATAAAATCAAAGGCAAAATTCAATACAATTCAATATAATATTTTGATAATGGCATGGGTTAGTTAGAATCATGGGTTCATTTAATTTCACTAAAGCGACAAGACATCAAAAGCTAAAGCTCAACAGGCTGTTACTCCTTTTAATGTAATTTGAAGTCGATATAAGACTTAATAAGAAATCCTCAGACGCGTTATTTGACGTGGGCTATTGCCAAATCAGGGGCGGCTTATAGTCAATTTTTTTATAGAACAATAAGTTTTACACTTACCCAGAACTGATCTTGGTGCTAAGGTTCCTCTGGCTATCGATATCATGATCGAAAACACTGCCACCTGTCCTTTCGCGAATACGAACTCACTTTTTGTTTTTTGCTCTCTGTGTTTAAATAATCGATCCCGTAACGCTCCAATGATACAGAAAGCAGTGAAGGCCATAAAGCCGATGTAGTCCCATAACCCAGCTTTGTAGTGATGAACCATCTGCAACAGAAATGTTAATGTTTTTGTTGTCACCTTGAAATGTTGGCAACATCATCTTTATTATCCTTATTATTATTGGTAAAAGATGTAGAGGATTACGAAACATGTTTCAACATAGATAGAGATATAGGATATCTGCAAGAGCGTTGAAGTTAGATATCTTATGTATGTAAAAAATACCTTGTTCCTAGCAGTTTATCTGAGCTCATTCCAGTTTGCGTTCTCCGGGGGGATCACCACTTCCCAATCAATATAGCTGTAACCAAATCGTGCACAAGATGTTTGTATTCAATTGGGTCTTAACTGAAATGCATGCTATATTGTACTTACACTGGTAATATATTCAGGACAAATAGTTGAGTGTAAACGTTTAAGTACGTCTAAAACTTATACAACGCAACTTTTTCGATACAGTTCAATACACGGAAAAAAAAATAATAAGCCGTCAAAATTGATTAAAACAATTAAGCTCACTAAAACGATTGTAGTTATTGTGCTCGTCTGTGAGAATAAAGTAAGAAGTAAGTAGGTATAGTTCACACTGTATGATTTGTTAATATGATGCACTTGATGACCGTGCTGAATGTGCCAAATCGTAGTGTTAACCCTCTAACAAGATGTCGCTAGATTTATGGTATGAAAGTTCATCTTTTGACTTTCTTGATCAGTTCATCGTGGAGTGTAATCAGGTAAGTTCTGAGTATTTCCTCAATTTAAAAAGCAAAAGACTTAAAAATGTTTGCGCTGAAGATTTTAAAACATCTTGCTTGAACCTGCATGAATTTAATCCATCATGCACTTCGCTGCTCCTTTTCATATTCGTGGGCTTGTTTCTAAATTCTCGGCTTAAAAAAATGCTATTGCGAAATAATCAGGATTTATGAGTCGTCACGATTAATTCCCGTTGTCTTAAGCGATATTAGCTGAACTAGAAATTTCACGCAAAATATGTAGCTACGAATTCCGACAATCCTTTTTGCTAATTTTAATAAGAGCTGCAACAAACTTGTCAAAAAAGAAAAAGAAAATGTGCACGGGACAGTGTACAATAAGAAGATTTCGATAACTTTTTGCGGTTTGAGAGATTTAAGCTTACTAACATCGGAAAAATACCAATAATAGGGAACAACTTTAACCAAAAGTCTGGTCTCAAGTATCGAAAAGCCACAGAAGATTGAGCTTCTTTTGCTGATTCCTCTGTGACATCACCACTTTAAAGCCGAGCAACCCAATTAACTTGGAAGCTCAACTGGCACGCAAAGCAACTCAAATTTAATTGATTACAAAAATGTAGCACTGCCGGCCCTTCGTTACCTCTTTTTAATTAAACAATTAACATAAAGTCAAATTATTTAATGAAAATCTTGAACGTGTCCCCCTCATAATGTCCGTGTGTCAGTGTCTCGCTCATCCATTCTCGTCCGCTGCATTCTTTTTTATTTTTTTTTTCCTTGCTTATTTCTCGTTAAACGCGCCTTTGTTATACTAATGAACCGCACAAACCAATATGTGGAAAATTGATTAAAAAGGATCAAAGGATTCCAGGATTGTTGTTGCTAATGGTTAATTAGCAGACCGCATTCGTTTGTATTTATTAATTTTACATCATGTTTATGGTCAGATAAATCGACTGTAATCTGCCCCCTTAAGCCCGGCATCGGGTGTGCTGAGATTTTGTGTTTATTTTTTTCTTTTCAATTCACCCACTCGCACTCGGTGAGTGTTAATTTCAGACGGCCAAGGATTGGTGTGTGTAAATCCGAAGAACAAATTGATCGATATCTTTCGATTTCGTAAATCCCCCATCGTTTGGCAGGAAACCCATCGCACCCTTCCAAAACAAAAAAAAAAGGACGAACGAAATCTGAGAAATCCCTCATCGATATGATAATGTGTGCACCCGCAGCGATTTGCTGCAAATCCCTTCGTCGAAACAAGAAGCAGGGGCTACCGCTTTAGCCGGATATGGACAGGACAGGGACTCTTCAATTGATTCACTCCGACACTCGCACACATTCCATCATTTCGTCGTGGAGGAGGAGGAGGCAAACAAATCTATCTCTTCACCCCTGCGTTGAGAATGTAATCTCTGGCGTTTTATTTATTTATTTGTGAGCATTGTGAGGGGCCCAGGACTTGGGCGCAAATTTGTTGCAATTTCTGATGATTCCTGGCTTTGAATGAGGACTGTTGCCCCGCCTCCTCGACTCTCATATATAATTCAAGTAATTTGGATCGCATAAGGATAACGAAATCAAAAAATATGGATTCTTGCTCGTTTGAAGTGCGGGGGCGTGCTAGCGGCGGAATGGTTTTATTAAAAGCGTTGGGACTTCACTTCCAGGATCGAGATGTGCGTGCAAATGGCAAATCATTAATCAAAACATTTTGGATGGAATGAATTGGATAACGTGACGGTATGTGATTCATTACGCAAATGGAGATGAATTTAATTCAAAGGGAGTCGAAAGGGATGACAAAATGTGCTTCGCATTGATTCCGAGTTTTGAATGAGGACAAAATAGTCTCAATTTGTAAATTAGAAGCTATAACAACATACATCTTGGATAATTGAATACATAATCATATCCTAGAAAAAGATTTTTAAAAATCCCCCATTTCCGTATGAGAAAATCTACCAGTTCAGTTTAAAACTCCAGTTGTACCGAATTTGTGAAAGTAATCTTTCTAAATATGGTCTGCCCAGCTTTATTTCGATGTATGCAAGGTCCATTTTTTTGATTTAATTGGTTTGTTTAGTTATTTTATTTTTGTTGAATACGGATTTCTATATGCTGACCATCTGAATCACATTTCTGGACATCTATTTCATGTTCGTAGCTTTGATGCGTTCACAGTAGAATTCGTTTCGTTTATTTATTTTTTCAATGGTCAGTTAAAACATCTAAGTATTAGTGTTTGAATTTGAAAACCCCACGCAGGTCGCTCTAAAAATCAGCTTTTTTTTCATTTCCCCCCTCGGAGACAAAAACTTGTTAAACGAAGAACATGACAAAGTTAACACTGTTTCCAAAATATACCTAATAATGCAAATGACAAAATATTCTCTATGTTAATTAGTTTAAGGCTTAGTTTGAAAAAACAAAACTGAAGTAAATGACAAATTAAATGCGGATAGATATCGCAGATGAAATTATAACAGAAATCCTTAATTAAACCCATAATCGATAGACAATTAGTTCCTTTATTAATTGTTTGAATATTTAGCATTCATTTTTTGTTTTTGCTTTCAATGCTTGACTGTTGAATTTTCGCTCGGGAATAATGTGCTGGAATATGCTGGCCATGCTATTAAATCGATTGAGATTTTTTATTTGTCCATCTGCTTGAAGTTAAAAGTTTTTGGCACTAACTGATCTGTTAAAATACATCGCTTTATATTTTTATTTTTCACTTTACTTCCATGTAGTTCCTTTCTCTTTTAAATGAAAATATCACTCGAATTGCGTAGTAAGTTCTAATATCAATCCACGGAAGGCATTGCAGGTTACGTAGCAAACTTCATTCTGAATTCTAGATTGCGGTCGGTGGGCTTAATAATATTAAGGAATGATATTTAAAGAAAAAGAAAAGTTCTTAAAAAAAACCTGATCCATGATTCCATTTATTTGGAATCAGACGGTCTGTAAATCTAATTATAAATGTCTCAGACACATTATTTTTAGGTGTCCAACTGGATGACATTGTTTGCCAGTTAGCATCGTATGAAAGAGACAACTATCGATGGTCGCTAATATTGAACAAATTTCATGTAAATTGTTAATATCATTCTTCGCCAATCTACCTTCAAATAGTGATAGTAGTCTAAAGTCAACACAATATTGGAAATAAAAAGTAACATCTCAAATCAAGAAAATTGATTGACTTCAGTGCGATTGTTCCCATCTTCCCAGCACTGAGATTTGCTTCACTTAACGCCATTCACGCAATTCAAATCCCAGCGGTCATTCGGCCAAACCGGCTGCTAATGCACTTAATACCCCTCCATATACCCAAATTGCATTGGTAAATTTTAACGATGAAATAATCACGCACCGTCGAATTAGGACGAGTCTGCATAAACTTATCCGCAAATCACCCGCTACCGAAGCTCCATCCATCACACTCCATAATTTCCGCTGATTATGTGATTTCCAGCAATTTACAGCATCCCCTCGTGGCGTGTCCCTTCCACACTGCACAACTTCTTAGACGTCCTCGAAGTCCTACAAAACGCTTGATTAAATTTAATTGCAATTCAGTGGGAAGTGTTTATTTAATTCAACGTCATCGTCGTCGTTGGCATCGATGTCTTTTACTTTCTCCGCCCTCAACAAAATACAAAAAACCACCCTACCCGCTCGAGGCTGTTGTCGAAACTCCACACACCACTTCACTGGCCCACCCCAAAAAACCGTGTTGACGTGTTTTTAATACACGTCCCGTGTAATTCTGTGCATCTGCGAACGAACAGCCGAGCAGAGTTACTTCAGAATAAAATTTCCTCTACGTGGTCGATGTTTAGTCCTGATGTCATTACGGTTGTACGCTCGAAGGGATTTTCCATTTCCCAACAATGGCTTAATGGCTGGCTGCGGGTGTGTTTGTGTGGGTGTGTGTGTGTGGGTTTATGTGTGCAGCCTGGCGTATTGTCTCAACGATTGTATGCCTGAAGGAGGACGGTAGAAAGCTTTTAGCATCGTTCCACTACGCGTGCATTGCGATTTGTTTACTTCCGGGGGACAGGGCGCTCATCGAAAGGGTTAAGAACGAAAGTTAATCTCAACCCAGTTCCTACATGGGCACAAAAATAAAAAAAAAAATCGAAGTTTGAGAATTTACTTCTTCGACTTGAAGGACCTCTTCAGAGTTGCCTCCGGCTAAACTCGGATGAGGTCGCTCCTTCTTTTTTTCTACTTCGATTTATGAACGGTTCCCTTGAACCCGGATACTCATATGTGAGGATGCCTGCTCGATTTTAATATTCATCTGATTAGAGGCGTTTCCGATTTGAATTCTCCCGGGCAAAGTGCAAATTTTTGCTTGCTTTTCAAAAAGAAAACAGCGGAGAGGAGAGTAGATTTGTAGCCAGAGGCAGGGACTCTATCACACCTTCGCAGCACCCTAGTTGGGGCGATCAATACACGGATTTACGAGCAGGCGTGGTGTGTGTATTGCAATCAAATTCAAATTTCGATAACCTGAGGGAATTACTGAAATTAAATTATGGGGTGTGAGCGTGGGCGGATAAATCTACGGTGGGCTTTAGATTAAAGAGACTAATGTGTATATTCTTGAAAGCCCACACTTTTCCGGCGTACACGCAACCGCTCTTTTCAGGCGTTGAATCAAAACAAGATTTGGGGTGTGAAACTGCGCATGGCACCAGTGGCCTGAGGCTGGTGTCCTTTGAATAAATGGTTTTTGTGTTTTGGCTTAATGTAAGCATCGTGGGAAACTAAATATGTGTGGTCCTTTAAATTGAAGCTAAAAAAAAAACGTTTTTAAATCTTGCTCCTCTATAAAATGTTCCCATTCAATTGACAGGAATCTTCTTTAAAGATCTTAAAAATAAAACAGTTAACCATAATTTAAACAAATTTACTGCTCTATTTCATTTCAAAAAACATACAGTACAAAAACATTCACTTTGGAAATAAGTTGTTTAGTATTTTCCAACGTTCTTTAAGACTAAAGCGACTCATTTCGTCCCGCGTAAACAGGATCTAGAGCCGGAAATAGCTGTCAGTGTCAAAATAAATTTAAAAGGATACCACTAGGTGGTCGCCCAGCCTATATTAGTAGCTCGATTCCTATCGGGACTTCTGAACACTGCCAGGCGAAACTTTTTGGGATACCGTTATCTACTTTCTACATCCGAGTTTTTTTCGCCGAGGACGAGGGTAGCCAGTTTTGATAACCAATCAGCCATCAGCCTTTATACAGTTTGAATTAGTTCAAGAATACCGGAATGAGCTACGTAGATGGCCATTTAATATTTCCCAAATCTGCGTTTCTTATGAAATGAAAAAAGAGACATTCGATTTGTCAGTGATTTGTTATTTACACCGGAGACGAATAAACGGGGAACTTCTTATAAACAGCTAACAGAATAAGCTCACGTTCTTTAATTGATCCGGCGGAAGACCTTATACGATGACTCGTAAATGTAAAATCTCAAACTCTGATGTATGTTGTTATGTACGTTTAAATGGAATTTATGTCATTTCGCTCTGCGAACTCAATTGGAGCTTTGTTTCTACCTTGCCTGTCCTTGATCCTAATTTTACCGCGAAAAGCAAGGACAACATCAACTGTCTGTCTGCCACAAGAAGGTGGACAAATCCACCTCAGATTCGCATTTACTGTCAAAAAGTGCAAAGAAATGTACTCCCCAAGTGCGCCGCGGGCACCAGCAGAGTGTTCTTACGAATCAAATGACAAAACAGAACGGCAGTCCCTTCTGTCGGGCTAAAGCAACAAGTCTGCCCGCATGGATCGCGTCATTAGTCAACGGATCCGACAGCACACTCGATGTCAGCAATCCCCGCGAATCAAGAAAATAAAGTACCACTGCCTCCCTCCCGACGACTGCGCTGAGATTGACAGAGGACGACACACGAGTTGTGCCTGTCTGTCCCCGCAGACCCTCAATCGAACATTTTTGTAACATCTCCCTTTCGGTGTTTCTTGTTTCGCTTCGAAGCGAAATGTCCAATCGAGGCTGTTTCCCCAGGTTGTGTGCGAGAGTGGCTGAAGGATCAACAACATTCGACTGTTCCTGGCTCTCCACCGAAGCACCCTCATCGCCTCATCGGCTGAGTGCAGTGACTGCGACATCCTTCGCATCGAGGAGACACACGCCTTGCGTTTATGTGTGTTGGTTGTTTTTGCGATTTGTTACGAAACGTGTATCCCCAAGTAGCAACATTCACAGACAGGTACGACACCGAAGTGTCTCTCCTTTAAGCACACGCTACATCACAGCAACGCGACGTGACAAGTGCTCGCCAGGATGAATATCCTGTTTCCCGCCATCGCCCCAGCGATCAAAGGACTGCCAAAGAGGAGAGGAATATTCTTTTTCGTTTCCTTAAGTAAACGGGGAGGTGGTAGCCACCCGAAAAGTGAGCAACCGTCGACGTCGTCGACATGTCGTCCTTTTTGTGACACCAGGACGACATCGGGCTGAGTCAACTTTGACACTTCGACGTTTTAATTGAAATTGAAATTATTTCATTTAAAACGACGAGATTTGAGTAGGATTTGAGCTGAGGTGTGCGCCAAGTGTCTGTCTGTTCAGCAGAAGCGGGAGATGATCCGATGAGATGGTGATTTCCAAGAGCGAAATGATTCGTGCAAAGTATCGCACTCGCAGGATGACAGCTAATATCTATTTGCACGGCACTCAAATGTGTAGATTTAAATACTTTGGATGCGTTAATTGGAACACCGTTCCGAGGAGCGGGACCTTCGGCGTGCGGCGAGCGGTTTGAAAGGTCCTTTGCACGTTTAATTAAAAATCTCCTTTATGAGCTTCTCGAGTGGCTGATAGCCGTTGCCGTGGGAGGGGTGGCGAATGGAGAAAGTTTTCATTTTCATTGTGGATTAAAAGGTAATTGCTTGAAACAAGAGAGGCAGAGTCAGGGGATTTGGGAGAATTTTTGAGGATGGTGCGACTTGAAGAAAGTAAATTCAAGTGGTTGACGTCGAAGGGAGTTCGAAGTGATTAAGGTTTTGTTCCCGGTTCGTTGGGGGTGTGGGAGACAAAAATTACTTTCAAAGTCATAAAGTTCTCAACATGAAGTTGGTCTTTAGCAGCGAAGTGAGTTGTGATTAAGTTGAATTTCTGAAGAAGGAATTGTCTCCGTGTGGTGATGGGAAGTGCAATGAAATCGGTGCTTGTTGAGTGGCTTCTAGTGGTTGCCTTAAATGGTAGCATTTCGTGGGGAATCTCCGTTTGAATAAATTCTTTAAGTGGATAATAAACTTTGTGATGCAAAACTTCTCTGCTCGAAGGTGTCTCTTCTCTTCTTCTCTTTCTATTCTTCGATGGGACGAGGTTGGATCATTGTTCATAACGCCGAAATTGTCATCAGCAGCTAAACTCCCGTCACTCTGACAAGTCGGTATATCCTTTTATTGGATTGCTTGAGTACATATTTCTGGCACATGGACAATTTTTAAGCATTGTCAGTCGTGAAAGTAATGGCGTCTCAATTATCAATGAACACTGCCATAATTATCTCACATATTGTTACGCCTTCCAAACGTTCAACAAAAAACTTTTTCAGACAAAATACTAAAATGTAAGAAAAAATGGATTTTTGTTTTTTGCCAGTTTTAGCCTGCCCTAAAAATGTAAGAGACATTCACGTGCAGTTCAGACTTATTTCATCTTATTTGAGTCAAATACTCTGATGCTAACATTTTGTGTACTACCAGTCTTAATTTGTTTAAATATTTGAATGAACTCGACGAATTTTTTTCGTCGCGTTCATTGTACTGATGCTAAGAGCGAATAGGTTAAAACGGAAAAACAATGGACAAAATATCCCAAATTATAGAGGAAGGAGGGTAGAGTGGGGCTAGTTGGGTCACGCGAATTTCTTAAGAAAAGCAAACAAGACTCCCCTCCAAGTGAGGAGACCGTGCAAGATAATGACAGTAAGAATTTTTTTTTGAAACTATCGTAAGAGTGGCTTACGCGTTACAGAATAGCAGTGGCTGTTCCGAAATCACCAGATCCTAATCCCATAGAACACCTCTGAAGAGTTTTAAAACGCGAGCTCGGGGACTGTAGAGCGGCCAGCAAGGAGCAACTCCGAACTGCGTTCCGGTAGAAACTAGCTAAAATTTTTTTTATGGTTCTCTCTATTTTTTGCACTAACATTTTACGAAAATCACTTGGTATCAGGTCTGGATTATAGCATGGGTTGATTAAAATTCTTCAACCAAGCTCATGGAGTTTCAGGCGGAAAACAAGCACATTGTTCATCAATTCTATCTGTTTCTGTCACTGTCTTCAAATGGTGCAGTTGGTGACAGTTAAGATCCAAATTTAAAGTGTGTTCACATGAAAGCAACTTGTTATAAAAAAAATCTCTTACAGTCGCACCAAATGTAGAGTAGTCCCTTCCTGACCATATATCTTCGTTTGGCCAACGATTGAGCTGCTTCACGATCGTCGTTGTCGGCCAAAAATTTACATCGAAGTTATTGCATTCCTAAATTAAAATGCGTTTTTTTTCTATGCTTTCTTTCTCTATTTCCTGTTCATCGCATATTCTTTTAGTTGTTCCAACTTTTGCTTCTTCCTTCTCTTGGTACTCAAAACTAAATTATCTATTCTTTTTTATAAGTTTATGTTTGGTTAGTTTTATTTTATTTTCAATTCATTTTTTATAAATTTTCCTTTCTTTTTTATGGAAACTAAACCAATTACTTATAACAAAAGTTTGTGACAGAGTTATTTTAATAAATTAATAAATTAAATGATACGCATGAATGGCATTAAATGGCTATACCAATTTTGTGAATTTTCGTCAAAAAAGGTACCAAGAAAATGCTGCCTCGTTATGAGCAAAAATATTGTTTCTACAATTTTTTTTTCTGCCATTTGCAAACAAGTTGTCTTCAGAATCGCAGTAAATTTGCCACTGTCCTGCAACTGTCGGGCTTAACCGCTTACGCTCTAACTTAAAATAAATTCTGCCCAAAGCTCTGGCACAAATGAACAACTTCCATTGTCTTTCCCAAAATCTAACGCCTACGCTTGTTTGCTCTCGCCACCTCCTAAAACAAGGCACATAAAAAAAGCGAGCATCATGCTCATGAATATTCACCCTACATCGCTCCACTTGGTTGGACTGTTGAACCATTTTTTTTTCGTAAACTCTTCTGCCTGCCATACTGACTTTTAATTTATCCTCCAAAAGGTATCTAAAATTTGACATGCAAATTGCGCTCATGAAAACACAGTTGCCCCGGTGTGCAGTGGTGTCCTATGAGTCCGTTGTTGCTTTTAGCAACGGTCATTATACAATTTATGGACAGTCCAACACGCCTTTTATTCTCATAATCCCCCTTCCCAACCTTGTTCTGATCCATCGTTTAAATTCAAATTCAACCGTAATCCGCAAGAATCACAATCCCATTGCCCTAGTTCACAATAAAGAAACGACTCGAAGCCACTTACATATTCATCCTCACTTTATGGACCAACCCCAAAAAAAAACAAAAAATCCGCCTCAGACCATTTCCGCGCGGCGGATTTCGTATGTGCCCGAATTTCAAATGTATATCCTGTCGTCGTTATGAAACAGCGATTTTTAGTTGTACCAACACTGGGAACCACATAATCCAAACACGAACAAAAAAGGAAATGTCCCCCATTGTATGATATATTGAGCCAGAGAAGGTCGTTCTGAATTTACACACTAGTGTGTATCCTTCTACAAATTGAAACTACAAAGTGAAATCAAATTCATTCCTAGCGAAATTGTACGAAACAGGAAGAGAGAACAAGGAAAAAAAAAAACGCTTCCCCCAAGCAAATATCCCTTTCGCTGAGAAATATAAACCTACTTCAAAGTACAGAAACCACTTCAGACTGCATGTCCTTTTTCGTGGAGTTCAAGATTGAAATAACCGTACACAAACGGTTTTCGGTCCTGCAATTTGTTTGTTCGTTTTTTTTTTGTACTCGGAATGCTTTGGAATTTCGTTATCCTTTTTTTTATCGTGTGACATCATAAATTTTGATATTTCGCTTGAATTCAATTTTAATGAGTTCTGTGAAATAATAATTCAAAACCAGCAACAATGTTGCTAAAATTTGTTAAAAAAAAAGTTCGTATTTAGCCCGATCCCTATCCCATCCTGACAGGACACGTTTCACAAAATATGTACGCCGTTGCCCCATTAACGCTCGTAAATATTAATAATGTCCCTTTTTATGGCTCGTAATTGGACTTGAAGTTGGATTCCGTTTCGGACTGTATCCATGTGGGGAAGCCAGTGGTATTTTAATGTTCGAATATGGTGTCCTTATGATAGAATAAATATCCTTTGGATGGGAATAATTTGTACACATTAGCCATGCCCTCGTCTGATGAAAAATTATAATTATACTATACTATATCCCTCAGGTTAGAACCGAATCGACCACGGGGCTTTTTGATTTATCGTGGGGAGTATTTCTCATTTAGAAGCCGCGTCACAACTCAAAAACGCCTCAAAATGGGTGGTGACCTTTTACATTTACAGCCCGCAATGATGATGGCGGTGTTTAAAAAAAAAGTTCTTTGGGCACTCGGGTGGCAGGGTGGAATAAATGTTGAAGGATTACTGTACTGAATTACAAATTTGATAGCTGGGACGATTTGTGACGTTTGACCTTATTTTAAATTAGGGTCGGAGGTCCTTTTTGGAGACGATGACAAATCACCTTCTCGAAAGTAGAGTGTACTCCAGTACAGTACGCTTGGGGGTAGGGCATATTTTATGATGGACAGAAATTTATTCCATAAATGGAATATATTAGTTTTTATTCATTTGGAAAATGGCGGATGATTTGTAAGCAGTTTTTTATTTTCCGGGTAAGGTTGCCAAAGGACCCAGCTGCAGCTGGTGCGTGAAAGTTAGTCAAGTAAGTTGGGTTAAACTGATTTTAGATTAAAAAAAATCGAAGTTTTTAATGAAATAGATAACAAGGTTTCTTTTGAGTTTTACAGATATAAAGACTATCTATATTCAAAAATATTTTACATTTCTAGATATCATCCACATTGAAGGACTTACTTCCCTAATATTGTCTTTTTTTTGCTGCTATACTCATTGATTCGAATTTTTAATTTCGAAGAATAACTTTTATTAAAAAATACTATAACATAAACTTTCTTTTTTCACTTATACTTTGAATAAACTACTTTTGAACTAAGCAGCAATATTTGCAGCAGGTTGCAAATGTGTTGTTGGGAGCTCCGGAGATTGAGTTAAACAAAAAATTAAACTGATTTTTGTTAATTGATAGGAAAAAACTAATTTAAATTAAAACATCACACATCCAAAGTGGAACAAATCAATTACTTTGTCAATGACAAATGACGAACGATCATTACAAAGTGTTTTGTAAAAAGGACAGAGGTGACTATTTTAACATTCGATTTAATAACTGATTTGTTGACAAACGTTTGAAAAAAGTGGGACACCGAATTACCAGAGAAAGATACCAAAGAAAATAAGTTATAAAATATAGGTACTAGGCTTAACGATAGACCTACGTTAAAATAAAAGACGACTAAACTTACGTTAACGGGTCATTTTTTCTGTAGAGGTTCTGCCGTCAGTCAGCAAAGTTGTCCTTCCTTCCAGAATTAAAGAAGCACAGAATCGACTATTGATTAAATCCTCAAACTGCGACAAAAGAAGAAGACTAGTCGATGGGAAAGATTTGCACTATTCGCTATATAAAGATGTGGATATAATCTGGAGGCAAAAACCTGTCGACTGATATGGAACTGCCATATCGAGCGCTTGGACTTCAACGTCTCAGATGAGAGGGTTTTCGAATCCAATTTTCCAGCACAAAGATCTAGTTATTGCGAATTCAAGATAGTTTGGGTTTTTTGACTGGGAGCAGCGTGCTCGAATATTGCCGAAGATGAAATTGATTCAGGCCTAGACCCTCCATGGGTTGCTAAGCCTGTAAGATATCTGTAAGAATCGGCTTCAAAACAGCGAAATTGTTATTTCTTATCCACACGCATTTTTACACCAAGAAACAAAGATTATAAACTAAAGAAGTTTTAAAACAAGTTTTCCAAAACAAATTTTAGATTTGAATAGTTCTTGAACAAATTTTCAAACTAAACTTTAAAAATATTAAAATAAACGTCTTTTTGAAGAAACATTGTCTTGAAATTATCACTCACTGCTTTCTCCCCAAAGCGTATCTTTGTGTATGTGACACAGTTCGAGTGGAAAAACTTTGGTCTTTAAGGTATTTACGGTAAGTTGATTTTTGTAGTCCACTTATTTCAATTCTAGTCAACACATTAACACATCGAAGTAAATTTGCACCTATTCAAATGATACCACGAATAAATAAAAAAATACTAAAATTTATGTTTCGAAGGAAAAGAGAAGAAAGTTTCGCTTTCTCTTAAAAAATGTTGTTGAAGTCAATGTTGGAAAGGGTTTCTACCTAAAGCTATTCTCGACTTGGTCTAACTAAAATCCGCAAACAAATCATGTCATTAGAATTAGAATTTAAGAACAAATCCTAAACGAATTTGGTTAAAATTATCGATCCTCCTAATTGTCGAATCTACCTTTTAAAACAAGGCTCAATATTTCATCTTCTTTTTTCAATTAAGCTCCTCGCGCGAGTGCAGACATTGTGTATGTCACACATTTATTATAAATTTAAATTGATGTCACATCTTTCAGTGACGATTGGATAACAAAAAAAGGTGCAAACAAAAGCCCCATTCGAGCAGAACAACCCTGAAATTTACACATGAACGGGGATGTTAAGTAAACCTGAACTCACATTGTAGCCTGTTCCATATTTCTTGCTGTCATCTCGTCGACATCCTTCTTGCAGACGCTCAATGTTTACCCCCATCTCCATCTACCCATGTGAGGGTTTTATTTTATTTATTTTTTTTTTTTCGTCGTTTGCTCTCACCCCCCGGCTTTGTGTTCACTGTTGCGATTCAACCCACACATCCGGGTAGAATTTTAAAACTTTAAAGATGTTGCAGAGCCGTGTTGTGTATCCTGAGAGCAGGAGGGTAGGCCGACGATACCGTCGTCATCGTCATCATCGTTTGCCAAGGTCTAATCCTTTGCACGAACACCGTTGAAATGCAAAGAGACGAGAAGAGAGAGAAAAAAAGAAAAACACCGACGCCGAAATTACACAAGCGGCATAATGAGTGAAGTAAAAAACCGTAAAATACTTTCTGACAGTTTTCAAATCCACAGTATGAAAGCTCGGTAAGCCACCTGAAGGATCGGCTACAGCTGTAGTGGCAGCTCCGGCTGGAGCAAATCCTTTGTCATCCCCGAAATTACTATTCACAAATTTGAAATTTACTGGAAAATGTGTGGGGGCTTGGCCTCTGCTGCAGAATTTCAGAATGTGAATTCATTTTTCATTAAGCCTCGCGGTGCGCCATAACCACCGCCAACTTCACAACAACCATAATGTGTCCCTACCGCCGTGGTTGCAGGCGGAGGGATGATGATTCTGCGACATGGACTGAAAAAATTTTCTGACAGAGGGCCTAACCCAACATGACCTTAATATTTGAAATTGAAAATTTCAGCGCCCGAATAGTGCGGCGCTTTAAGAGAACGCGCTCTCGAACCGCATGAATTCAATTAGACACGACTGCACAGCCGAATGCACAGCTAGGGCAACAAGATAAATTCCTAATTAGTCGCGTTGTGCAAATTAGCGGACGGATTAATTAATTTCCTCTGGAAGAAGAGCAGTTTTGTAGACCCTTGGCGCGGTGTGTACATGACTGGAATTTATGGTGGCATTTGCTGGAGTAGGAACGTCTATGGGTGACCTTGGTTGGAAAGAGTTCGCTTTAGGAGGTAATGGAGTACTTAGCTTTTTCTCGTTGAAACATACGTTAAGTAATTGCATTTATTCCATGGCAAGTTGGCGCCTGAAAAGAATGCATGCGGGGTGATGTTTTTAGTTTCGATCGACAGTTCTATGAAAAGAAGAGCTAAACTTTGGGGACTTAATGACTCCTTACGAAATGCAAGTCCACATCATGCATCCTAAGGTGCACATAAATGTTTCCGAAGACTTAAAATTATTTACACCCTTTTATAGAATAAAACTTTCTTGACTTTCAAAGTGTGCCCTCTATGAAAGCTTTAAAAGAAAATGAAACCATTGTCTGATATGCAAAATGAGTTTTAATAAATGTTTTAGTTTGTACTTAAATGTGAGAGGAAGCGTTGATTTATAGTTCTTGCTTTATTTGGTATGCATGAGACGTCTTTTTTACTATACTAATTCAAGCAAATTTCAAATTCATCGAAGTTTAAGAGTCAATACTTTGTTAAATCTTGTTTACTTCCCCATGTTCAGCTTTTAGTGCATGGATCGTTAAATCTATTAAATTATTGAGAACTAATTTTATTTTATGCCAACACAACGTGAGTATAATAAAGTTAGAGCAATGCATCAAAGCTGATGGCCGCACAGAAGTGTCTATTGAGTTTCCTCTTTGAATAGATCGTTTGGATTTTTCCAAATATTTTTTTGTCGAAATCAGTTTTCTTGGCGCACAATATATAATACTTGTTTCACTTTTCTACGCGATAAAATAGCAGCATCAGTTCTCAGCCAAATTTTGTCGAAAAATTATGTATTTGATGCTTTTAATTTAATCGCTAAAGAAGAATGATCAAAGAATTAATCGCTTTGTCCGCAGACAAGTCGTTTCTCTAGTATGCTTAATGTCATACAGAATTCCACATAAAACTCTAACCTAAAGAATGAATTTAAATGGATTTTCAAACGAAACGTACGCTTGCACACTGCACAAATCTTAAAAACCGATCAAAAGTGTCCACAAGTGAAACCTTTGTTGCTTTACTACAATCATTTGTATTGTTAATGATATATTTCTTATTAATTCGATAATATTCCTAACAGCTTTAAAAATAAATTCTTTGCAGGTTTTGAACTTTAAAATTTCTTTTTTGTGCGATTTTTTTTTAACGAATTGTAATACATTTTTCAAATTTTCCTTTGAAAATGATAAACGAAAAAACGATAAAGTTTATGATTTCCTCAAATGGCAAACAACAACACCTTGCCAGCTGCTCATGATTCCCAGTGCCATCTTCGAAACTCCTCAGCACCCACTTCAGAATTGAATGGCCGCCATAAACAAATACAATGAAAGTGAATCTTATCAATTTCTGCTTCGAATTTGCCAACCCAACTAATTGGGCATCTGATTAATTGACCCAATTTTCCACTCCATCAAGCTGAGCTTGTTCACTTCAAAATTTTTGTTGCCCATAAAACCGCATAACCACCCATCCGCCCAACGATAACTACGCAGCGGAAAAGTCTTTCGTAAGCAAAAGTTTTTTGTATTTATACCCGCCATTTTATTGCCGCAATCAATTCAATTTATCAACGCAGCAAATTGAAATTCCGAAAATTTTGACAAAAATTTTATAATTCTCCAACAGAAAAGTTTCGAGGAATTTCCGTGCCAACAAAAGGATCGCGGAGGAGAATAAATTTGTGTATTCTTTGATTAATTATATTTATTTTTTTATTTCTCTTCTTTTTTTGCAGCAATTTCACGAGAGGACGGCGACGATTCACACCACCACCATCATCACCATCACCACCACCACAGGGGTGGTCATGGACACAATCACGGTAGCAAAGTTCCCCACAATGGATACAACTCGGACGAGTATCTGGACAGACTGGAGCCGAATGGTAACATCCCAGCCGATAAATCAAATTGTAGATATGGGGGTAAGTTTTCTCATTGTTTCCTGGGTCGACGTAGTTTTTTTTTTTTCGTTTTTCTTCTTTTGTTTGGTTCTTGTTTTCGTGTTTACTTTGGTCTTCTTTTTCGGTTTGTTTTGCACACAATCAGAGATCATACAAATTGAGAAAGGATATCAAAGTTTTTCTTGCTTTTTGTGTGTTTTTCTTGTGCTTTTGTCGGTTTTTGTTGTTCTCGGGGAGAGTAGATTCAATGCAGCAGATTTTAATTTCCCTTCAGTATCTGAGTTTCTATGTCTTAGACGGGTGAGGGGTTCGGCCCATGGCAGTAGTTTCTCATCAAGTTTACTCAGTGGGCCTCCTGGGGGGAGCAAAAAAATCGATCAGCTAGCATGGACTCTTCCCTGGTGATTAATTGGAAAACGCTCGTTAATTTGGGAGTTTTGTGGTCACAGAATAACTCGGTCATGTGTCAGCGGTCTTTCGGGTGGATATGCAATTTGGAGGAGATTTAAGAAAACAAAAGATTCACTGATGTTTGTCGAAGTTGTGTTTCCATGTGGACTTCGTCGATCTTTGTTGGCACGCAAGAGGTTCACAAGACGTTATCATTATTTGGAATTTTTGTACAATACCCTTAAAATATCGAATTTAGTCTTATAATAGACTTCTTCCTTAAAGCCTCCGCCACCAAGTTGCACAACAGCAACCAGCAGTGTTTTATGGTGGATTTCGTGTTAAGTGATTTTTAAACAAATGCTTAGGTATTTTTCTTAAATTCTGACTCTTGCCGCGCTAAATTTTCATATATCTTTCAAAACTTGTTATTTGTGTATATAAAGTAATGTAAATATGTAGATTTATGGTAAAGTTAGCAGTGATTTTTTAGCTCGGTATCCGTGAAAGTTTCTTTAAGTCCAGAACTACGACTGCCGGTCATTCAATAATGGCTTCAATTTTAACTGCTCCTGGAGCTGATTTATGACGACAAACTAAAAGTTGGTTGTGATTTTCCAAAACTCAGATATATTAAAATTTTCCCTATTTATGTAATTCGTGACAATTGAACTTTGAGGGTAGTTCCATTATTCTGTTCGACTTTGGGGCTTTTCTGCCACTACATTTCGTCCCACCATCGACAACAAACATCTGGAAAAGCCCATGGCCCTTGACTCCTTCTGGGCACTTGTGCAGGATGAGTGCACTCAAAAGGATTGCTTCACATCCCATGAACTTCTGCTCTCCCCATCTCAGATGATATCTTAAGGCTTCCATGTCATGCTCGCTAAGCCAACATCCTCGAAATTTCCTGTGACCCACTTCATCATCTTGTCGCCATGACCCATATGCTTCTGACACAGCCCAGCCTCACACTTGACGTTCATTAGTCAAGAAAACGCCTTCCCCTTCGTGACTTTAAACAATAACCTGACAAATGAGGCATCCCATCTTGGTTTGAGGGAATTAAGACGTAGGCAACCACCACCCACACCCACACCCACACCCGCGTCAATCATTAGCTTGGTAACACTCTTCAACTGATACCGACGACCACTCATTAATTAGACGTCTACTCCAGCCATTAAGGGCACAAATCGCTTTTGTTTGTGCGCCCCCACTATTAAGAGACAAAGGACTTTTAGTAAAATTAGAAATTCGATCTGTCATTTGCCAATACGTTACACGTTACACGTTATGGTGTCGTCTCGTTATAAGGGCACGGGCAGGAACCAGAGCCGGAGTAGGAGTCAGAGTCCTTTCATCGGTGTCACGTTGCACAATGGCAGACAAAATATCCTTGTGTGTGTGTTTAAGGCCTTGTTACCGGATGAATGGCCGTGTCGTCGTCATTCATTACGACAAGTACCCATCATACGTCAGTTTTAATCATGAAAAAATGAAAGCACACACGGATCCTCCTGCAGGACTCTTTAAGATCAACAAAACAGCGTGGAGGAACGGCTACGGCAACGATGATGATAACGACAACAAAACAGCAATTTAACAGAAAGCCACAAAGGGTTCTTGCCACTTGCAGCGCACAAGGGGTGTGTAATCATCGTGGTTGTTCCTGTTTTCTTATCTTGTGGCTCGTTGTTTCACTTTATTTTCGTATCCTTTTTGATGGCAGAACACACGCAAAGCCATTGTTCCGGTCCTTTCCTGTCTCGCCGCACTCACGGGCATATATTCATAATTAATTTTGAAAGTTGCGCTCCTCGCAACATCCTCGTGTAATCGGAGGCGGGAGTGTGGGCTTGTGGGTGGATGGAAGCACTTTGCCATAACTGACAAATGGCATTAATTAGGTGCAGGGTGAAAAGTTTGAATGGCTTATCATCATATGCATGCTCATCACATGTATCCTGGCAGGGAGTAGCTCACCCCATCGTCACACATTCCACGACGCGATGCGCACTCAAAAATTAATGAACACTCCCGAAACAAATGGCAACATTCTTAACTACTTTATGGATTATTTACTGTTTTGGGATGAAATTTTATGCCGATGGCATGGGAGGCGAGGAAGGAGCCTGTTCAATTGCTCTCCAAATGCTGTTGGGCGAATGGAATCCTGAATGAAAGTTGGATATTGCTTTTGTTTGTGTAACTGTGTCACATCATGACAGTTGTTATGTTTGACGTGTGTAACTTAAACGGGAAAAGTTACGTTTCACTTTGGCTGAAGTTTCGAATTGTGGGCGTGTGCCTGGCAGTGATGGGCTTCGATGCGGAAGTGGAACACTGAAAGGCAGTTACGTCATGTCGAGGCGTTGATTACGAGCGAGGATAATGCGCGCTGAGCCTTATTGTTGTTCCTTGGAATGAAGAAAGGATGTCCTTTTCTGTGTTATTTTCATGGCGTGCGAGGCGGTTTTTCAACGATTTTAATTGTGGTTTTGAGAGAAAATAAGTTTTTCTCTCGGCGCCACGAAACTAACTTTAAATCACATTGTTAAATTTGAAAACAAATGAACAACTTGCAGCGTGTGAGTAAAATAATCAAAAAAGAGGAAAGCTGAAAGATAACTATGTCTTGTTGTTCTTGTGAAATGATGCACTTTATTTGCGTTGAAATTTTCTCATGTGTTCACAACGTTTTATTATTTTAATAAAAAACCATCATACCCGCTATTAATATGTTGACATACGCTTTATTTTCGTTAAATTAGTGTTGCATTTGTATTAAAACAGAAAAATAAGAAAAACGTAATACGAATGACGTGTAGGTCTTGACAATGAATTTACTTTTGAGTTATAGACTCCTTTGTCAAGAGAATTTTTCTCAGCTTCACCGCCGGGATTCCAAATATGTGAATGCTCGGAGTAGTTTGTTAATTGCTCTGCCACTCTCTTTTCACAGGCGGTTCAAGGCTATGAAAAAACGTATTATCCTCTTCGAAATTCTCAAGCAAAACAAAGGACGTTCTAGACAAAGGTTTAGTGGGGAATGACTATTTTTTTTAAATTTTAGTGGTAGACGCTCTTTGAATCACATTCACCCTTAACCCCTAAAAAGGTGATGAAGCTGACTAAAAATCAGCTTTAATTAAGGCTCAGTCTCAAAAATTAAATAATAATGTATATAACTTCACATCCCTGCGCAAAACCATCGTGCAGTAAATTTTCTGAAAGTCCCGGCAGTATGCTTTAAATCACCATCATTTCTTTCAAATTTGTTTTGTTAATATAAAAATGTACCCGTCGGCATAAACCACATCTACACATCCATGATGCGTCTTTGAGCTTCGTTTTTTTTCTTTTTTGAGAACTCTGCAATTCGAGACGACTACACAATATCTCTGCGTCTGAAAAATTGTATTTCTTTAACAAGACTGTGATACATGATTGCATCACATTCATCATCAAGAAATGCGAACAAAGAACTCTTCTATTCTCTGACGGATGGATGCCCAACAAACATATTGCAGGCGCCCGTCACATGGTCGCGGTTATACATAAAGATGACTTTTCATTAGGAAAGAATATCAAATTCAATAAAAAAAGAAGAGAAGATATATTTTTCTTGGTTTATTGTGTTGTTGTGCAATTGTGCGCCTGAGTGGGTGGAAAGACACGGACTCGGCTGGTGAAGACAAATTGGAACATCCACGGTTCAATTTAACTTTTCCATTAACAATATGTTCAATGAAAGGATAACAATAATGGGGAAATGGACAAGAGCCAATATTGGCGAACCATCTGTACGGTTAGTCTTCGGGGGGAGGGGTTTTGCGAATTGAGACCTTGTGTTCAAGGATATTGAAACTTTAGATTGACTGGGATTGTAGGAAATTTTTTATTCGCTTCATTGAAGTGTGGACAATTCACCTTTGATCAATCATCGTGTCGGTCGGTGGATAGTAACAAGGCGAACAAAACAAAAAATGAAAAGAAATTAAATTGCGGATCTTGCAATTTCTCGGAAGATGAATTGGATTGCTGATTACAATTGGATGGCAGTGACTGGAGTTTTGTTTTCTATTAGAAGGAGGTCGGCGTGCAGCACTAAATGAAATTGATAGGAAAATACCGATGGACTCAGATGTTTTTTTGGTCGCGGGCTGATGCAGAGAGGAATACTTTAGCTCAGAAAGTGGTGTGTTAGATAGTGTCCTTTCTCCTTCCTTCATTGTCTGTGTTCAGTAATAATTTGATAAGTGTTACTGTCCGTAGAATACCAATCTACTTCACAACACGCCGCCACTTATTCGATTCGGTTGTAACTTAATTTACATGAGTAAAAATGTCTTGTTTTAGATTCAACACGAAGCTTTTGTCGACATAAAAAAAAGGGTAGTTGAATGTATACTGCACATTGGTCTGTGGTCAAAATTTAAAAAAATATATATATACTCAGAGCTTAAAATCAAAAGTTTAAAGCAAAGGGACCGTGAAGTCAATAACTAGTGCTTTGGAGCATCATAGGCTCGAAGGTTCATATCTGAGTAAACAAAATAGATCAGCGTTTTGTGAAAGCGTGAAAGCCTTTTTTTACTCTTTTTTAGCAAAATTCTTAACGGTATTAGATTTAAATTCAAAATACAATTCAATTCAATTTAATTATAAAATAATTTGGACGTACAATAAGATAAAGGACTGAGAAATGTTTAAAAAAAAAATGCTTGTATTGATGTTGTTACTTATATGTTAAAGTATGCCTGGACTACCTCCGCATTTTTTTTATATCCCGATAAATACGTACATCTGTCTCTAGATCTTTTTTTAATTCTTACGGGGAAAATCATCATCATCTTGGTTAGCTTGGTACATGGTACTCACAAACCTTCCATGTGTTGCTATCCTTCTTAAAACCTAGTTAGGATAGTAAAACATGGCTATAGGTACCCAATAAAGCAAAAAACATTTCTGAAAAGCAAAGTGTTGTTCAACAACAACAACTCAATTGTGTCCAGCTAGATTGGCAAATCCGATCCCTTCACTTGTGCAATATCAGTTTGGCATAAGCACTTTGAATAAAACTTTAACAACATCAATATGTTATAATTTAACATTTACAATATTACAGTTAACAGATTATTTGCAGACAACATGAAATATATTACATATACATATGTATATTATATTTACAGAAGAACAAATCAATAGGTCTTATTCGTTTCAATCTTCTCGTTCTGAGGGTTTCGTCATCAAAGAGCAGGTTGATGTCTTGATTGCGGTGTCAAGACTTTTCTCAAGTGTTTTATTTGCACTTATTTTTTGCATCTCTTCGTCAACTGTGTTTATTTGCATTCGGCGTTGGTAATCGTCCTAAGAATTTTATTATTGAAGCTACATATTTCTTAGTCCTACTTAGATTTTTACTATAGTTAAAACATGAAGTATCTTAGTAAAAAGAATGGTGGCAGGTCCCATGACAAACAGGATGCCATTATCAAGGGCGACTGTGTTTAGGGTCCAATAAGAGGAAAATATGAAGATCATAAAAGGAATTCTCAGTATTTTTCAATGTTTATATAATTATATAATAGAATATCAAGCAACATGTTTGATGATGTTGTCGTCTATATATATATATATTTTTTTTTTTTTAATTTATAAAAGTACATAAATGCTCGAAAACACGAACTTTGAGATCGAATTAGAGGACACTTAAGAGGAACTTTTTGTATTCTGGAAATATGCCGACTAACCCCAATAATAAACAAATGTAGATGCACAGAAAATAAAATGGTATCAGTTCGCTATTATTTTACATAAGAGACAGTAAATACCACCCCTCCAGAGGATTGTACATCATGGGCAGAGCAATAAAGCTGTTAAAGTTTTACAAAGCATATATTGGGTGTGGCACAGTTATTGTCATAATAAAAATGTTCGCTATTTGGTTAAAATACAGGGCTGTATAAAATTTGATTGCATGTATAAAAACGATAGCGTTGTGATGAACAAAATGATATCAAACTAAAAAAAGAGCCTCGTAATTTGATTGAAATTTGTGATGCTTTAATGGCATAAAACACTTTTCTCAAACTTAAATTTCAAACTTAAAAGGTTAGCATTTTTCTGTGGTGAATATGATTCCTAAAAAACAACTAGTTTTAGTTTTAAAATTTTAATTCATAATCACTGAATTATTACTTAAATTAATGTACTAAGTACAAAAAAAGATATTTTTCTTAATGTACACACCGATGAAATATATAAATGAAAAATGAAATGAAACTCAACGAAGAGTTCGTCCTTGTTTGTTGTTTTATCAACGATCTTTATCACAACACAATAACCAAATCATTGATATGGATATGCAATTGATTGTTTGTAATGTTTTATATCGAACGGCTTAAATGGTCGGCGTCGGACTGTTAAGCGAGAGTACCCGGGTTCGAATCCGGCCCGAGGACAGAACACCACAAACAATTTTCACGGTCTCATCTCCAGCGAACGACTGACAATCTTCCTGGAGTAACTTCTGTCATGGAAAGCTTTCGCAATTCGCCGTTCGGAACCGTCAATAATCCGTAGGTCTCCTTCACTTGTGTCAAAATGATATCGCGCACAACATAGTGGAGGAGCAAACAAGCTATGCTCTAAAACAAAACTTTAATGTGGAGTAATAAGCGTAACCGCTAACTCACTCAATGCCAGCGGACAATTTGTGCTGAACTAAGTCAAATTCTATGATCTACTCAACGACCGAATTCCTACGCTCCAAGAGAGATATCCGAAGAGCAGAGAAGAACAGCAAAAATTCATGAATAATTTCAGATTCTGAATAACCACCATAGGTAACTGACTCCTATTGTATTTTGGGTTCGAATCACAATCCGCTGCAACGCTGTAGACTGCGGTCAAAAGCTCCATGTTCGTGCGCTCCAGCGCTTTAGACTTTCAATCAACCAAATTGAATTTATCGAAATTTTATTACGTTCCCTGCAATTCATCGGAATGACTCGCCAAGTATTTCAACCATCGAAATTGTCGTTTAATTAAACTTTCCTTGCGACACACCACTCCAAGGACAGTCAATCTCGTCCTTGCCCTTCTCTCGAATCGATCCGTAAACCAAACATTTTGCAAAAGGGAGAAAAAAAACGAAAACAGTTCTTGTTGTTGCCATAAAGTTGTCTGCCACATTGTGTCATATTGTCCTGAAAACAAGTTAGACTCCATCCCTCCGAATGTTCAAAGGATATTACAAAAGCAATAAATTATTTGATTCTCATATCGGATGTGACCGATGTTACGGCGAGTAGCATCCACAGCTTGACAACCAGTCATACAGGGTGGCACTGTGTGCCAGACGTGAAGGACATTCTATGAACGTTGATGATCCCGATGATGATGGAGCAGAATAATAACTGTAATTACAAATTCTGAGTGACCAAGAGATGGGGGAAAGATAGCCAACCAAACATGGATGGATGAATATGAACCGAATTACAGGATGACATCGAGTTAAACAAACCGCTGTGTGGTTGCTTGGGAGGGGATGCACACGCATTTGGAGTGGGTGGAAGTGTAGGCGGTTGGTGGAGGCAACGGAAGGAAATGAAGAATCAATTTGAGTCGAAAAATAGGAAAACAAACTTCCACCGGATGATTGACATTCCGGCGAACAATTGGAGTCGTTTTTTTTCCTGTTTACCACTGTTTACATGTACAGCAAACAAGTACCCGCGGCGCAGAGTGGATTTTTATAAACAAACAAAAAAAGGAGAACAGAGTTTAAGTGAGATAGTTTCAAAAGAACCGGTGATGAAATTGTAAATTGAAGCCCGCTTGTGGTTGCTTGGCTGTGTGAATGTTAAGTAACAGTGTTTTGACGAAACTTTTTGTGCTCTCTTTGAAAACCGAACCAACTTACTTTCATAAAAGAAATATTTATTTGTTCTGTTTGAGTCATTTTTCACCTTTTAAGACTTGCTGCTTTTTTTTCAATATATCGTTCTGAATAAGAGGCAGGCAAAGGACATCAAGTATGTGGAATACTTTCAAGATCAATGAATAGATCCAGTTCCTTGATTGGTTGATTATTGATTGTATGATTCTGTAAATGATCAACTTTCCTTCAGATCATTGCTGAACTTAATCATTTGGACAAAGCGTGACTGGCTTATAAGCTTAGCATTCTTGGAATATTTTAATCAAGCACAATTTGCAGTTTTAAATTTTTTAGAGTCTTGTAGTGCTGCATGTCAGCATAGTATGTAAAACTTATTTTGTTGAAACTTATCCAGGTCATACCCATCGCAATCGTTTCTCTTTAAACTTATTTTTTACCATCCACAATTGTTAACATAAATCGATAAGAACGAATCTACTGTTCGCCCTTTTAGAAATCATACATAAACAAAACTATTCAGTTTTGTAAGGTTAAATTGTCAGGACTCCTTTTGGTACATTTTCAGTTTTAGGAACCATCTCTCTGAAGCGTCCATCGTGGTATCCTTTTTCCATCTTTTAAACATCTTGGTGAAGTCGATCACCTTCCTCTTCTGGAGAGTAGTCGAGGTGGAAATGCAGAAAATGTATTTTTAAACAACACTAGACAAAATTTTTTTGACTTTTACATTTGTTTGTAGTTGGAGTCTTTGTTGCTGCCTATAAATTCCTGTATAACCTCCTTAAAGACAATCCAGCATTTTCTTTGTAATGAAAATCTCCAAAAAAACTTCTTCAGAATAAAACTTTGCGGATTGCTAAATAACCTAACATTCTGGATTTTTTGAGTATTTTTTTTTAGTTTTCAGAACTTTAGGGGTTCTGAAATAGTAGAAATCAGTTAAAAACATCCAGACAGCATTTTGATTACAGACCTGTGCAATTTAAGTTGACTAAATGGTTACATTTTTGGATGACTATGCTAATAAATGAAATGGAAATTTGTGGAAATATTTTGATTAAACGGATGATTACAAGAAAAATGTCGTTAACGTTAATTTTAGTCCGTTGTAACGTTGATTCTTGCTGAGTTAGCTTAAAAGTTAGAAGAATCAACGATAACAAAGCTATTTTAGACAAAAAAGGAGACAGTAGACTTGGTGCTAGTTTTAGTTCTTGCTTTTGTTGATAAAAGTTAAACTTTATTTGAGTCAAGAAAAATGTACTTGATTGTTTGGTTATATTTCTGTAAACTTTTTATTGTTAGATCTGTTGCTTTATTTCTTTTTGGTGCCATAGAGAATAAATAAACATTTTTAAAACTGAAAAAATTCTAAAATTCAAGCATCAGGACCTATTTTATGAGTCTTTGAATGTTCGAATCATGGCTGTATACTTTTTCTTGACTCTGACTTTAGTTATTTTAATCGAAATTATATGACGAAAATCTTTTACTGCTTTCGGGATTGTACTTACATTTAGAAACCACGAACAAGAAGCATTACAAAGCCGTAAGATATATGAAACAGATGCACCAATATACACGATTCTTTTAAAACCGCATTAAAGATACAGAGTCTACTCCTAACTAAACACTACAACTTCCTGTAGTGAAACCAAAAAGATTCGTGTTTCATTACTGGTGCTCTAAATTTTCTACAATCGTGTCATGGCTACCGCTCATATATAATTGAAGCCTCTTACATTTTTTTTTTCACTTAAGCTGAGAGCCAATCAGCGAAGCACTATAACTGTTACATAAATTACAGCAGCTTAGCTGAATGTACGTAGAACCCACCGCCTCCCCATCAAGAATATACCCGAAAGCAATAAAATATTTCCATTCTCTCTGCTCCACTTCAGTGCATCATACGTGAGAATGAACAAATTTTTCCCGCAAAGTTTCAATCATCCAAATAAAAAAAGGATAACATTCAAATGCACGAAAAGGATTTGTGCCACGAAGGGTCCTTAAACACAACCAAAAAAGGGAATCCGGGTTTATTTACAGCTTTTCTCCCTCTACGAATCTGGAACAACCAAGACGCGAAGACACATCCCAGGAAATTGGTATTCCGCGAGAGTAGCAACGTGTCATACACACATCCATCCCGATACGAATTCCGTGTGCAATTGATGGCGCGTTCTCAGTTTTATGGCTGATCCGTGAGGTACGAGTCCTTCGCATCTATGCAAACCCATTCACAATGGAAATTTATTTGAATTAATAATAATTGCGGCGAAGAAAATTCGCGCTGATGTTCACTTTGGTGTTTTTTCCGCACGCGCCATAATGACGGTTATTTGACGTTTTATGGCACAGAGTGTGGTAACTTTTATTGACAACTCACCGCGTGTGGGCGTGCTAGATTGAAAAATTTATTGGATTAGTTCTATGTCGTTCAAGTGATTTGTGTTAGAAACTAACGCCACCACATTGCGTCCGCTTCAAGGGACATTAAAATTTCTGCAAAGGGTGACAAGGTTAAACGACTGAAAAACAATGTTCAACCTGCCACTTGAGTTAAATATTTTCTGAAAAATTAATTTCTCCCCTCACAGCTATTCATAATGCTCCACAAACACAGCACAGAGTACACACAGACACACATGTGCACGGTCGTAACTCAAGGCCCAGAGTCTCAAAGGATGCACAACATCTGAGGCCATTCACCGCAATTGCAGTTGAGACTGCATTACACTCACTCAGACCCTGCTGCTGCCTGCTACCCTTAAATGTAGTAGAACTTAAATTCAATCCTGCTCGTTGAGTTAATGTAACTGGAGCCATTTATTACGCTTTATGCTACTGTTGCACACAGTTTCACCCCCACTGCCATCGGACCACTGGGGGGAGGAGGTGTATTTACTTTTAGGTCCTTTCGTCCTACGGTAATGATCCCACATTATGGGTGCTTTAGAATTTTGTAAACAGCACGCGATTCACGTTAGTGTTTTGAGTGGTGTGTATGCACCTTGGACGAAAAATACACCTTTTCAAAAGGATGCATTACTGAGGGGTGTAAGTAATATACATATGTGTGTGTACAGTAGAAGATGCAGCCTCCTCAGATGTGACGGTCTTAACCCTGAATCGATGAACAACATTCATTTGTTTAAGATCTTTGTGCAAAAGAGTTTCACTGAAACCAATCCAGTTTCTCAGTTTTACTTGCATCTAACTTCAGTCTAAAATTTCAAAAAATCTTATTTGAAATATACTCGACAATCATCAACAAAACATCTCGTTTTCAGTCAAGTTTTGACACCGTTTTTTGTTCACGCCAGCGCGGTAGAACAGATCTTAATCGCAGTTCAAGTTTGTTTCGAAACCGACACTCTCGACTCGACTCTTTGTACCAATATTTGCTACATAAATGTTCATGCAATAAAAGTTCTGTTCTCCAAAGCAAGAAGACAATCACAAAGCTGGCTGCCTAGTTTTAAAAGCCATATTCAGATTTACAACTTGTGTTCTTTGTTCAAATTTAGTAAATTTTCATAAACCATGAAACTTGCAATGCTCGTCGTTTGTATAAACCTTTCCAACTCTTACATTGTTCGATTAACACTCGATATTCTATACATCTGCATAAGTTTAACTGAAATGTAAAAGTGCTGTGAATCTATTTTATAGTGTCACTTGATTACGTTTCACTGAATTCTCGTGAGTCGTTCGAGCTGCGTGAACAGATACTCTTTCACAGTATATTTGTTAGGTATAGGCTAGGTTACATCTTAACGAACTCTGTTACTTTGATGTTGTAGGGCACAGCTGTGTCACCGACTTTTTATTAAATAATATTTTCAAAGATTAAACATTTGTTAAATATATCACAAGCTGTTATAGCAATTTGTGTTTGAATTTAGTACAATAGAAAATTATGAGTTTGTCATCCCGTCACGTTTCAAAGCGTGTAAGATTTCTCAAACTGTAATATGATCTTAAATAAAATGGTTCTCATTTTACCAATCTGTCTTTTCCACAGAAGAAAGAAATTATTACAAATCAGTACTTCATTCGTGCACACCATTTTACTATTCCACTTACATAGACTAACTACTCAGTATATCATAAAAACTTCAAAAGGGAAATAGATTCTGTTTGTGCTATAACAGGTTGATATCAACAAAAAATTGTTTCTGCTCTAACTAAAACTCTCCACTTTAGAGAAAGTGAAATTCAAAACTTTGCAAGCTGTCCAAAAATAATAACCTTTAACCTTATATGTGAATAGTCTTTAAGTGTCATCAGTCACAGTTGGCGAAACAAAACTTCGCAGGAAGTTCGCAAATCGATCTATTTTGAGTGACAGTGATGTGCACATACGGGAACTTAGGAAACTACAGCAATTCTTGTCACCTGTGATCGATGCGAGTGATATGGGCGTTGCAGTCAGAATAACAAAAATTCGTTGACAAATGATTTTCTTTTTTTGCTTTGTTAAGTAACCAACGTTTTCGACTTAATGTTTTATCCCATAATATGACTTTTAAGATTGTTAAAATTTACACAGTAAATTTCTTTAGGAGAAAAGAAATTCTTTACCCATTCGATTCGTACAGGAGGGGCCAAATATAAGCGTTGTTTTTTTTTAATGCAATAAAATGAACAAACTTAAATATTTTCTATGTGTTATGGCTTTATTAGTAAGACACAACAAGCATTCTCATTAATTATGTCGTTCAAGTGGTTGATTCGAATGGCTTCAGAATAGCGCATTCTGTCACTAAAATTTTCCAAGACCTTGCTGATAGTTCAGGCTGTAGGTGACGGATTGCTTAAGTAATATTGACCTAAAGTGCTTAAAACGTTGCTGAATTGTTGCCATAACATCATTCCTTCACAAAAAAAATAAGTTCAAAGGGGTTCAAATCGCAGCCTTTCATTCCCATACTACAATTGGTATTTATTTATTTATTTATTTATTTATTTCTATCTATCTACAAGCTTTAAACGCAGATTGGCTGAGATTGGTCAGCTTTAAACACAGATTGGCACGATAAATTTTCAACCGAAGTCTCCTCACTTCAGCCAACCAAACACCGCCCTAAAATCTCGTTTAATTAACTGTCCGTTTTGGCTGCTCAAAATTTCATTAGGTGTCATAGTGACGCAGAGGCTCTAAAAAATTTGATTTATTTTTAACAGACAAATAAAAACGATGAACAAACTACCACCGTAACCAAAATAAACTTTCCCCATAAAATATGGCTTCGAAATGAATCCTAGTGTACACATCCGTCCCCCCATCTAAGCACACTTCACTACCCAACTCCCCAAAAACCAACCCAACCATCATCAAAGCCAAAGTCCAACACTGACGTTCCTCATTTAAACAACCCACGATAAAGTACTTCCCATTTGATTCCGTTATTTTCAAGTTTTCCACTCATTTTCGCCTCTGATTCGACGCGGTAATAAATTTTCAAGTGGAGAGCCATCATCATCCGTCGGAGTAATATTTTTTCATTTCTCTCTGGCCCGCAGAAAGGTACACAAAAGTGATTTCTTTTCCCCAAAAAAGTTTCATTACTCTGGAGGCGAACCCAAAAGATCCTCCAAACGCCCGACCAGGCCAAAGAACATATCACTCAACCTGCGTGTAAAAATCATGACCCCCCGCAAGTAACACGCACACACACAAAGACATGAGTTTCCTTCGTGTGAAGTGCGTGCTGAAAGTTGGCAAACTTGATTTTCTTAAATTTTTTTGCCTGTCCTCTTAAAACTTTTTTTCTGTCTTGCCCTCCTCGACTACAAACGCAGACTTCGTACCACCCGAACACGTCCGCAGGACCTGCTTCTCGAGTAGAAACAGTTTCCTTTGTTTTCAAGGCATAAATTACTTGAGACGATTACGACGAGCAAAACACCATCAGTCGGAGTTTCGAGAGAAGGACGAAACCAAACAAATGTGAGAATTGTTTCATAAATAAAATATTTCCGAAGCGAATAAAACAAAACACACGGAGCGTGTATAAAAGGAACAAAAAAAAAAGCAAATGGCGAAGGATACAAAAAAAAATCATGTTGTACACATCACCATCAAGACGACGGAGGTTAAGAGGTGTCTTTTCATTGTTTCATACGGCTGCTCTTTTTCTTACCAAGAATGGCAAGAATCCGGGATGCTGGAAGAGGAACGCGAGTCCTGGGAATAATGACCAACACAGGGAAGAGAATTGAGGACTGCAAATTGAAATTGTTTTGAATTTTTAACTTTGTGGCGGGGGTGGGCTCCCCACTTTTTTGTAGACACAGAAAAATTGAGCGGGTGCTTCGAGTTAATAAGAGATGAGGTTAGTAACCTGGGCGGAGTAAGTGCAGCCTGAAATAGTGATGAGAAGTTTCCGACTGGGGAGTCATGCAACTATTCGGGCAGGCGGCATCCTTTTTAGAGTCCTCAATGAATTCTGCATAGTTGAGTGGTTTCAGTACTGCCTTCCTGATGAAAAAAGAAATTTAAAAATTGCATAAATAGTCCAATGAACTGTTTAGTTCGCTTGATAGTTCTGGACATCGCTTCGTACAGTGGGTGCCAACAGTGCATAGACACTGTAATTTTTCCCGAATATTTTTAAGGTCATTGCATTCATTTTATTTTTTCAACATCTCCGTAATTTTCGCTGAAGCCTTTTTCCGTGTTTTTCTTTTTCAAATTAAAGTCGTATGAGGAGCACTGTGTCATGCAGAAGAAAGTTTTGTAACTTTTGTATGTCTTTAAAATTACGTTGACTTAAATCCACATTGGTAGGGCTTTCATTTTTGCAGTGCTTTACGGTGAACTAACACAAAAACTTTATGTCATGGAATCCATCTGAATCTAACACATTTTTTAAGTCAAGTGAAGTCAGAATTCTTTCCGAGCTACGAAGTAATGTTCTATTTCTTCTTCTTCTGGTGCAACTCTGCAAGTTCTCATAAAAAGCAGTATGATCCGTAATTTTGTAAACTAGACGCAATTTTCCCACCAAAGCATTTTTTTTTCAATTGATCTATTTACAGCAAATGACACGGCGTACTTTAGGTCGGCAGCCAATTGGCATGCGATGCAGGAAGTTTATGCTTTCAGCTAAATGAAAATCAGGTGCCAGGGGTTCCTTACCCCCTACTCTCTGTAGGAGATAAGATGTTGCCTATATTCCGTGTGCCTTAACCCCTTCGTAAAGCAGCCACCTTCAATACACTCCAGGAATCAAATCATCTTGGAGCACCCTTATCAGCCCTCCGCCAACCCTACTGCATCTCGTCGAGTATTCATCCATAAACAACTCCTTCTCGTTCAACACCCTTTCGTTGCCGTAAGACTCCCGTGAAATCTCTCTCCTTCATATACACACAGTGAAGCGTCCACCTCGCCATTAACAACAGGTCCTTGCCAGCTTGCCAAAGGTTATTACCACCAACCTTCTCCCACACCCTCCTAAAGGAGCCGTGCCGTGGCAGTAGAAGAAAAAAATTTGTTATACAACGCGAGGTATTCACTTGAATGGAATTTATTACACTTCAAGGTGTATTAACGTGATAAGATATTCACCTTTCATGTTCGGTACGTGTGCGCTCATGTTTCCTCTCTTTTAACGTCGACGACCGACGACATTACGAGCCTGCCTAGGTGCTTTACACAAAGAAATGCTGCGGGGCCCTTGCGGCCTCCGGTAGGAGTGCTCTTATAAAATTTGGCTCAGTCCCTTAGGTGGTTTTATTGATTTTCCTCCGGAATTGTTTTCGCGTTTTTAATTCGAGCACGCGATTGTGTTTTTTTTTTGCAAACAAAAAGCCGCTCTGTCATTTGGCCTTTTTTTTTTTCTGTGCCACAGTTTCCTGCTACTGCCACTGTGATGTGTTATGGTTCCGTCATAAAGAGCCAGGACTTCCTTCTTTCGAAGTGGTGGTGGTGCGACTACGAGAGAGAGTTATTAATGATGCGATAGCGTTTTGATAAATTACACTTTTGGCGTGCTCTCTCATCTTCGAGGACGACGCCGCCGTCCGGTCCGTGCTGAAGATTGAGGAGTTGGGATTTACGCAAGAGTTCGACCGGATGGTTTTTCGGTCGGTAGGCAAAATTGATGAAAGGGTATTAGGTCAGTCGCTGCGGAAATGTTAATGAGGTGAAGTCATTTCTCGCTTGCGAAATGGTTTGGTGCGAGAATTTATGTGAACGCAGTTAATTAGCAGATGTTAGATTTGTGTTAACCAATTCGTTACGACAGAAGGGTGAGATTCGGGAGGCTTTCATAAAACTCCAAATGGCACAGGCATTTTAAGAGTATTCATCCGCACATTAGCCCCGTTATTTCGGTTTTTAAACGTTTTTTTTTTTGTTGCATATCTCGTAGTCTTTCACTTCATATGGTTCCAGGCCACCAGTTTTCAAGATTCACTTTAAACAGCAATTTATTTTTCAAAATAAGCAGCTTTAAATGTGAAGTCGGAGTGCTTTTATCCAAACATGCACATCGAAAACGTTTTTAACTTTTCGTCATAAATTATATTGAAAACAATTTACCTAGGGCACAGGACTTTCTTTTTTTTTTACCATCCTTTACTCCCTTTCAGAATGATAAAAGAGCATTTAAAAAATTTCATCCGCTTCTCGGAAAACAGAAAATAAACCTCTTTTATATTTTCCCAACAGCCGGATAAGCTCGTAGCCAATCTGTCCTGTCGCGATTTTCAAGGAAAGCGTTAATCTCATTTTCTCCCACGTATAAATATGTCCTTTTATTTTCCACCCACCAACCCCCATCGTGAACTGGATGGTTTCATGGGACCTCAAATAAATAGCCGTTCGTAACGTAAATCAGCTTTCATTGCAGCACGTACCCCTTTCGGGGCATCGTGCTTTTGAGTTAAAATAAAAACGGAGTGATAAACGGAAAAACAATGCGGACGAGGAGAATGCGACAATATGACGCAGGTGACGATGCATGAGTGTGATCTGAATTGAAGTGTGGTCGTGGTCAGTTCACTGGGTGGGGTTGATATTCATGGCAGTTATTCGGGGGAAGTATTAATATATATTTTTTAAGTTGAAAATCGTTTATGGTGACAAGTGACAGGTCAGTCTTTCCGTGTGTCTTGAGCCTTTGACACAAATTGAAGTCTTCTCCATGAAATTCGTTGTGGCAGAGAAAAATGAGAAAAGGAAATCGTAGTCAAAACCTCATCAACGGGAAATTTTCAATATTTTGTAAGGGGCCTGGGGCAGTGAATTAAAAAAAAAAGTAGTCGCTCGGCAGTATGTACACAGCTTTACAACTCCATCTTTAAATCAATGTAGTGCTGGGCCAAATACAAGCTGTCTTTTTTAAAATGAAACAATATGAACAAAATTAAATTCATTCCTTGTTATGACTTTATTAGTAAGAAAACATTCCCATTATTTATGGAACACAATGTCAATCAAGTTTCTGTCTTCGCATGGTGATATTGCTGTCACGTTTGCTGCTTCTCTTCCTTAGGCAACAAAACTTTTGGTGGAATATGCACCGTCAAATTTCCAGTTTGGTCAAAATTATTTTTTATTTATTGACTGCAGATTTTTTTAGGTCTAGTTTATTGCGAGACAGTAAAATCAGAATCCAAGATAGAAAATATCAAATTGTTTATACAACGGAAGCAAGAATCCTTAGGCTGATTCATGGTACGTCGAAAGTGTTGGACAAAGGTACATTATGTGCACTTTTTTACTTTAACAAATGTAACTGTTTTTCATTTTAATAAAACCAAGTCACCCGGGTTTAATAAAAAATATAAATAATAGTTTATTTATCTGTAAAAAATATCTAGGGACTCCTTCCACTTGGATTTGTTTCACAGCGCTCTTCCAAAAAATATATAGCATTGAACTTGCATACACACAACCACGTCAAGTGAGGATCGTTGTACCTTTTTTTTCAGGCCGTATGCTTCACTTTACAGAATATTAGCTTGTTTACCATTTTTACTTTGCTTCTTTAAGCAAGTTCTATACAAACAGTATGTTTCGAGAAAAACCCACAAGATTTCGTCTTTTAAACTGTTCATTGTGTAGTTATTATATTGTAAATTTGCTGAAAAATATGATCAAAACTTGAATCCAAATGTCTGATCAGAAAGCTAGCTCTGATTAGTTCGATACTGATCTTGAATAGAGTTTCATAACCTTCCTTCAAAAACACTTAAACACTCCACATCTCTGAGAGTTTCAACAAGGCCTCCCTTTGTCGTGTTCCATCCGCTTGCTTTATTTTCGCGCTTTTAAGCACTTAGTCCTCCCCTTCCATAAAGGTTCTCGAAAGCACTTTGTCGGCGGCTAGGTTATTACTTTATTCTCAAGCACAAACAATTACCCAATATTTCATAGTTTTCAATGACCTTTTGCACTTAACCCGCACAGTAATTTACCAGCTCAATTCAACACGACATAAAAGCCAATTATTACCTCGTGCAGCATGGGGCAACACTCCAGGATTTCGCCTGCGACGCTCCTTTTTCTCTTGTTTTGTCGCGTCGACACCTCCGCCCATGCCCGATTTAACATAATTACGTTCTGCTCGATTAATTACATCAAAGGTTCAATATTATTTCGAAATTTCTTAACAATTTAGAGTCCTGACGACGCCGCCGCTGACACCCACCCATCCATGTCTTCTCAACTGGAAATTAATAACTTCAGTCGTCTTTGTGTTCCTGTTGATGTTATTCCAGGTCTGAGTTGCTATTTACACGAAAGTTAGACTAAATAAACCCATCACAGGGCAAATGAGTGTGTGTACCACCAACCCCCCAGAACACTCAGCCAGTCAGCGAATAAAGGAGAGGTCCTGATCCTTCAAACGGAACTAAAAACGTGCACACTCCCCAATAGATGTGAATGAAATTCATTCATTCCGCACGAACAAATTCGATTTCGTGCTAATAAATTTCCTAGACGGACTCCATGGCATGGCATAGTATCTCTGCAAGAAGTACAAGAGGGTGGGGTGGACGGATGCTCACGGTACACCTACACGACGAAAAATAAATGGATCCTAGGAGGATTCACGAGCACAGACGGACTTTGGAAAGAGGAGAATTAAGAAAACAAATGGCGAAAAGATAAAGTAATAAATTAGCCCGGTCACGAATAGCAGCCCCCCGGTAGAAATAATCTTCTAATTGGTTTATACAGGTGGCGCATAAATCAATAAAAGTCCTGTGCCTGTCCCATGCAGAGCACGAGGACCGACGTGGTCTACAAAACTTCTGCCGGCCGAACAGAGATACTGCGACTCAGCCGAATTTAGGTCAACTGCCTGACATTGGTTTGACCCAATTAAAGTAGCATTAGGTAGAAGCAGATGCTGCAGAGCGGCAAGTGAGTTTGGATCCTTTTGGGGGAAAAGTGCTGGTTGATGTATGCTAATTGCATGCGTCAATCGTGATTAGGAGTGGAACAGGTCGAAAAATTACAACTTAATAGGTGGAGGCTTGCTGTGTTGTTTGCACTGTGGGGGCTCCTTTATCTTTAAGGATCTCTTCGGTGCTGTCGGGTGGGGGTTTAACAACGATTGGGAGTCTCCTGTGGTTCATTCTGTTACCCGGGGGTCTTTAACTTTGTGCAATAAATTCAACTACGGGCTTTATTTGCTACCATTCTATATCGGAGCTTTAAGGATTACTCAGACATGAATATTCTAAATGCACTCCGAGACAACTGGTATACACATCCCCTCGATTTTGAGGTTTGTTAATGTGTACGTTCAGCATCTGCTATATATTTTAGTATTAAATTATCAGTGCTAAAGAAACATTTTTGCAAAATTTTTCCCCGTTAAAGGATCTAAGAACACTGCTTTAATACTAACATTAGACTTAACTTTATCGTCCAGCTAAAGTTAATAAATTCATTTTTGTCAGGGAAAACTACGAAGCTGTATTTGCTCCACGGCAGAGAACACAACATATTTATTCGATTTGAGCTGAATGAGGATAATTTAAAAGATAAAATTTTGTTTTCTTGGCACGATTCTAAATACTAATAAAGGAAATGAAACTTAACTATTTAAAAAAAAATCACTGTAGAACGTTCTCGAAGACCACACGTTGGCTGCATAACTTGTCACGACTCAGGCACACATTTCTGAATTTTCAGAAGAGCTTTTAGAATAACTTTCATTTTACAGTTTAACGTTAAAACGATTCCCATCAAACGTTTCTAATCAAATTGAACAGTTGTTTTAACACTTTTATTTAGCTTCAGTTCACTGCGTTATCCTGCACAATGCACATTCGTATTCGAAGCTTGTTATCTTTTTGTGGATACAATTTTTCTTTGTTTATTGTTTTTAATTCAGAGTTCTTTTTTATTCTTAGTGCCTCGTAATTCTCTCGTTGATTGATACAGAACATTGCATTCTGAACGAGGACGAAGGATTTTATTTTTAATCTACGCCTTGCGCAACCGAAATATAAATCTGTTTCCAATGAAATATCCTTTCTCATCTGCGTTCAAGCAGCCATTACGTTGGATTCCATCGATGGAAGGCTTATGGTGACAATTCGAAGGTTCGCGATGAATTCGCATGATGTCCTAGCAAGGATGACATGCAAGCGCTTTGTGCAATTTGATATGCGATTTAATCCTTTTGAGTTGACGTATACTTTAAAGACGTTGTAGTCGTAATGAAATTTTAATTATAGTTTTTTGTCGAAGTTGGGCATAGTGACGCATTTTTTAAAGCCAAACAGGTAACCTTCATTCGTCTTTGAACGGTTTTTTTTACCCTTCTTCCTTTTCAAATATCTTCTTAAGTTCAAGGCATACCCTTATGAAATTATAAATATTTTGTTTGTGTAATTAACACTTCTGGTAAAAAAAAATATGAATTAGTTATAAGTTTCGTCGCAGTAAAAATAGGGAAACTGTAGTCTTGGATAAAGGCAAGTGCGAAGACAACGATCATGTTTCTCTACTATAGTATTTATCCTGTGTTTGGCCATGAATCTGGTCATATAGTATGTACTCTTTGCTTAAACTTACACTTATTTAGCCTGTCTATGGCATGAGAATACTTGCGGACAAATTAAAAATATTAATTTAAATTTTTAATTGAAAATATCAAATACAATCGAAGCCCTCTAACTCGAATACATTTTTTCGACTCTTGGTCTATTTTCAATTCCTATAAGTCGATTTTTTTTTCCAAACAAATAAACAAAATAATTCTTCTCTCAACTTGTATTGCATGCTCTGACTCTCTCTCAATTTGGCACTGGACGGCGAACACCTTTCATTTCATGTTGATTTCTTAGGGCAAACATGCCCTTATTATTGTTTATCTATGCAAAAAAGAAAGAGAGTGCTCACAGCAAGAATGAGGATTTGCTACACGGCAAACATCGAACCCAAAGAACATGAGAAAATCGAAACTATTCGCCAATGGTTCTCGAAGCAGAATCATGTTGGGCGAACACAATTGTCGTATATGGCCACATAATTGTCGTTTATACACAACCACAAATGAACTATAGGTTATTTGTGCACACAACCTTGCGGCTCTGTATAATAACTGCGTTGGTTATTGGTTGTGTGTGTGGTGTTGTTGGTTGGCCTCCAACAATTTGCTTTTAATATAAAAACAGCTAGGTATCTGATATGTTTTCAAGCTTCATTTAGTGAATGCATTGAGAGTCCGGATGAAACACTGCCTTTTTAAAATAGAGTCCTTTTTTAAAAGGCTTCATTCTCCAATTTTAAAGAATCAATCCAAAATTACAAGCTTTTTTAAGTAATTTCCTATGTCTTTTCCTTACATGTATACTCTTTTGAATAAAATAAAGGCTTTTAAACAAAAAAATATAATTAATCCCCCTAACTCGAATTTTTCGAAAAATTCCTCTAACTCGAACTAATTTTGATATCCCGTGAAAATTCGACTTAGAGGGCTTCGACTGTATTTTCAATTAACTCTTCCAACAGTTCTGTAGCATTCATCAGACGGCACCGGGAGCGATTCTTAGAGAAATTCTTAAAGATAAAGAAGCACAGCAAGTTTTCTTTTTTTCGTCTCCGTGACAGATTTAATGTTTCACTTTTTCGAGATTGGTAACAACATTTTAAGCTAGCACATATCTTTTATATCGACAAACAGCTCACATATGTCCTTATCAAAGTTCAAACGTGATCCGTATGTGGATGAGCCAATCATCAACAAATGTCTCATATAAGTAGTTTGAAGTTTGCAACTTCATTTCTACATGAAGCATTCAACCTGATACCGGGAATCGCTTTAATTCTTCGAAAGGAAACCATGAAAGGAATCTTAAAAAAATACTTAAAACTAAAATTTTATTGCTTCAGCTCACCCTCACAGCAAAATAAAAGAAAACCCGGTAAAGCAGCTAACCCAATTCCCACTAACTAATTGGCCCACATTTCTTGTTACCTGAATATAACCACCATCGTATATCCTTCCTTCAACTTTAAACCGACTACCAGATGTCGTATTTCCTTTTCATCAAAAAAAATTGTCGTCTTTTTTCCTGTACACACACAAACACCGCTTTTCGGTTCTTTAACGTTCAATTTACTTATTCTTTTTTTTTGCATTTGTGATTTTTCTCTGCCGTTCCTTTTGCATTATTTCTTTTAATTAGGACGAAGACCGGGGCTTTGCAAGGATGTTGAATGTTGAATGATTTTTGCAAACGTTTCCGTCGTCATTTAAATTGTCTTTTAGTCTCTACCTTGGTACAGGATGTTAATTAGATGGAAATCATTGTTTAACTTAATTTGTTTACCTCTTTTGTTAGATACACACATACACATAGATTTTTTGTTTTTCTTTTTTAATGCGCTGTATACATACGTTGTTCTTTGCGAAATAATTAATGTTTTCTATGTGCTGATGTGTTGGTGTTAGAGGGAGTGTTGTTTTGAATAGAATTATCACATTTTTCATGTTGATGTCCTTGTTGATGTGATTTAGTTTGGTAGGACTTAGATGTATGCGTTGAGTTTGCTTTGTTGAATTTTATTTTACTTATATTTTATTTCTTTTCTTTTATTTTCTTTTATTTGTAGACCAGGAGGCGGCAAATAATGAAAAGAAACCACAAGGTATTTTTGTTTATTACATTTTTTCTTTATCTTAGTTTATCATTAAAACTTAGCTTATTGATGCGCTGTTTTTGTACAGTGGTCATATGGAGTACACACACTCGCTCAAAACTTAAGAATTTCAATCTCGAATGCAATTTAAAAACAAATAATAGATGCAGCTTATACATACAGGTAACACAAAGTGTCGAATTTGTTTGCCATGTGAACATTACCAATATTTTATAATATCCATAAACGAAAGTTGCTTGTGAAGTCAGCATATATACAATATTTTATGAAAGGAAGCTTATCCATATTAATTTTAAAACATGACATTTATAAAACTCGTTTACATTCAAGAATCTTTCCTTTTTTAGTTCCTTGAAGTTTTAATTTTTTTGTTAAAAAAAAGTTGTTTTAATTAAAAAAAAAACGCTTTTAAAGGATTGGATTGCATTATTTCAGCGATTTATTTTTCAAAAACTGTCATAGTAACCATGCATTTTCATCATATTCATTATCTGAAGTCACAAGCAAAAGTAAAACAAAAAAGAAGTTGTACGACAACTGTCCAGACTTTACTATAAATCGAAACCAAAAAGACAAAAAAAAAATAACTTCCATACAATTTCTTTTCAAAAAATGTAGTTCTTGGGGTACACAACGCGATCACCGCGAATGTTGCATAATAACGAAAGATCAAGTATCACACGAGAAACCTAACTTACCAATTTTTATTTGAAAACTAACTAAATATTTTTAAAACGATCACCACTCTATTAAAGTACCCACAAATGTTTCTGGAGCTAATATACTTTATAGACAAAGCTTATTTGCCTGTTAAGTTACTCGCAAGCAGCTCAACGATTCCATATTGCACTTATCTTCGCCTCTACTCTAGCGCTTCAACTGTGGAACCAATCCATGGGACAGATATTCTTTCGCACACTTAATGTTGCAAAACTCCTTACAGTTCTCAAAGTTTAAAAAGTCGCTTACCCGGATATTTTAACATAACCCTTAAAAACTCAAAACTATTGTCTTGTCTGGCAAAGCATTTCGTAATCTTTCTCATCTGCCCCGCTCTACAAGTCTTCTAGAAGACAGAAACAGCATTTGATAAAAAGGGGGACAATTTGTATCCCCCTCATCGTATGTAAAGACAAATGGCACTTACACTCTTTTTCCTTCTATAGCCAATGGAAAGTCTGTTAATCCTCATACATTTTATTAACCGGCTGTATGCCTTTCACAGCAACAAGTTCACTGGTGCTTTGATGGCCGAAAAATAGAACCGTATTTGTACAATTGACAATGACATCATTGTCGCTGGTTGAATATTTCTAAACCACAGTTTGGCATTGCCTACTGCCGGCAGAAATGCTGGCCTAAATTGGTAACGATGAATTTCTTCTTCTTTGAACTAAAAGTTAGTCAAGGACCTTTGATTTGAATGGTTTCTAGTCTGAAATTCATCATTAAACACGCAGATGTTTGTCAAGACCCGGTTTTGTCTGCGATACTCATTCTCATTTTTATAAGAGCCTTTCAGTATTCGATTCAATGCTATCCATTAATTTTTTCGTTGATGACGCTAAACTTAACTTTTCGTATTCCTTTCAAGACTTTTCGGCTGTTCAATTAGCGAAAAACAATGGAAGGAAATGTAATCTCTGAAAAATTAAGTACTTTTCACAGTCTATCACTATCAGCCGAGTCAAGGTATTTAAGTCCCAACTAATATAATTATAAATCAAGCAGAATAAAATCTCACTAATGTTTTTTCTAGTGTTTATAAAGAGTTTTCCAATAGAATTAAACAATAATTCTTAAAAGAAAGCGCTGAAATAAATGAAAATATGCTATCCATATTCATTGCCATAAATTGAGTTACCGTAGCTGCACACATATGATCAAACGTCCGTCAAACGACTTAATTACTACGGCAAAGCAATTTTCTCAATAAATAAAACCAAAAATTGCCATCATCTCGCTTCCGTCCAGCCATTAATTCAGGTTTTACTTCATTTTTATTCGATACTCTCGGTTAACGCCGATCATTTGCAGATAAGTCTCCAATAAGACATTTCGTGGTGAAATTAATTTAGACCCTTCACACTTTGCTCACACATACACAAAAGCTAAGGCGTTCTAAGTAGAAAACAAAAACGCCTTATTCCGAAAATTACATAATAAATTTTACCTTCACAAAACCTATTCTCCAAAAAGGGTCCACGAGGATATTCATCACGAGTGGGAGAAGGATTCGGAAGGAGTGATTCGATGTAAGAAACTCATTCACATGAAACTATCGTGAGTTGCTTTTGTTGTGTGGTTTCTTTACATGAAGAAGGACCATGAAACACTACGGGGGAATCCTTGTTTTTTTCACCTCCCCCTAGTCGCCTGCTCCCCGTGGAGAAAAGCGAAGAGCTACAAATGAAATTCTCTTGACGGAGGGAAATAAAGATTTATGTTTTAGTTTTCTTTTTGTTTTCTTGCATGACATGCAGGATAAGCCAATGGGATGCCATTCTCTGGTATTTTTTGTTGAAATTAAGTTTTAGTTGTATTCTGACAAGAAGAATTTTTTGTTTTTTTGTTTTTTTAAAAAAAACTGTCAGATTGTCATTTCAATTTTACCACCCGCTCTGCCAGCTGCCAATCTTTAATTGCCTTCAATCTCAGTTGGGAAGTGTATCGTGATATGTCTAGTTGAAACACGTGTGTATATTAGCTCTAGTTGGTGTTTCACCAAGACTGGTAATGGATTGAAGTACCATGGCTCTCCATGGTAAAATTGTTTTCAACACGAGTGCTAGAGTCAGCTCTTTGGTTCTTCGTTTTTGCAGCCGTCCTTGCTGGCATCGGAGCTTAAAGCCTTCATCTTTAAATAACGAGCACGTATTTAAAACTAAAGAAACAAGTAATGATACATGTGGTTTAAATTTTAATCCATAGCCGCAAAAGTATTTTCGACCAACCTCCAATCTTTCTGGACGGGACGTGAACATATTTTTGTCACTCAAAATCCACTTCCGAGAAAAAACCGAATGAGAGAGTAAGTCTGACAACACGACAGGTCGTAGTCCTTTCCACCAACTGACAAATCACACTTACCTTCGTTAGATGATTATTTTTTCTTAAAATACAACCACCAGTAATCCCATTCCAGCCTCCATCATTTGACATCCTTTACAAGAAACAACGCTTACAAAGAGCAACCTCAGTCATGACATAAGCATTCATTTTTATGACCCCGCCATCTCCGTACTTGCAACATCCCACAACCGAAAAAAAAGCCCTGCGAAAGTAAAAATATTATGCAAATATCCTTACCCTCGCTACATGTCACCATAAACATGACAACAACAACAAAACATACATAAAAAAAAGAAATATTCACTTGATGTTTCATTTTCTGCGACGTGTGTCACATGCATGGATTATTTTCATCATAAAGCCAAAAAAAAGAAAGAGAAGAAAACTTAAACCTCAGTGCATTCTGTAAAAAGGATATGAAACCTCAAAGCATGAGGAAGCTGTTACTATGCGGTTGTCTGTCTGCTTCTCTCAGCAGAGATTTTACACAACCCAGCATTCAATAGGTCTTCAATACTCTTCGTTATTCCCCAAAGTGAAAAAGGACACCCAACTAGTGGCGCAAACAAAGCACAAAGACACAGGGATCTCTCTGTGTGATTTATTATTCAACAAGAGAAATTAAATTAAAACCATGTTGAAAACACAAAGAGTGAAAGACGATGTCCTTGGTGTCCTGCCAGATTGATGTCTTTCGCAATAGGATACTCGAGTGAAAAACTGCCTCATAAACATGCTAATCAGCGTCTACAGCAATGTATTTATCAAATAAATTCGGTTTGGGGAATTTTTAGTATTTTACACAGCGCAGATGTCGAAATTTCGCAAGCACAACAAACTGCAGAGAAATTTGCATTTTTAGAGACACAGTCGCACCAAAAGTGACTAAAAAACCGTATACTTCGCGTTTTATTAAATTTTCGAAGTCAAAGCTTGTACTGATGTGGTAATGCGGTGATGTGGTGATTTTTTCACCCAGACAGGTTCTGCCTTTGGGGTAGTTGTGATGGTAGTTTTTTAATTAAGTGTCGCCGTCTCGTCTGGAACATGATTTATAGTGGAGAGACAGCGAGGATTGCTTTTATACATTTTTGCACCATCGCATAGTTGATTTTTTGTGTATGTCTTTGAAGTGGATGAAAGAGGGCGTGGAATTATAGAATATAATTGTAAAGTATAGCTTTCAACGTCTTATATTCAAAGGGGAGCCAAGATGTAGACCGGTTGGCGGAGTCATGGAAACATTTTAGCTTAAAGCATATTGTTTAGGACGTCTTTTTTTCTTTTTGGGACAACCTAATAGCTCCAATGCGTTCAATGATGCAAAGGTTATTGATAAACATTGGTATGAAATAATCTGTTTATTGAGACATCAAATGTGCTCTGTCAATATAAGGCGTTGTACTCAAAAGTCATCGGTTCAATGCCTTGGTAACGACTATTTAATCAACATCTTAGTTAAAAAAAATTAAAACTAAAAAATATACGACAGAGTCTTAAATTTGACAGGGAATATAATTCTGTAGCGGGTGGGGCGCCTTCATTTTTTCGCAGTAACTTTTTGTGTTTTGCACATTTTTATAATTTTTTTTTTCGTAAGGAAAAAAGTGTAATGTCTTTCTATTGGACGACGTAAGAGCTAGGCGGGGGCCAAAGTCCAGCTTTTCGACACTGTGTACATTTTTCTAAAATTATATTACAACTTTTATCTTAAACTTTTGCACTAAAATGTAGGCCCTTTTTTAAAAATTCTTAATTTCAACTTAATATTTGAAAATTGATACTTAACGTCCCCTTGAGTTTCAACAGCAGTTGTTAGGCAAATGTTTTATTGAAATTCCTTGTGTTCCATCAAAAGCAATTTTGTTTGGCAGTTACGACAAACAAATTAATGGAAATCTTTAAAGAAAAGAACAGATTAAAAAGCTCTTTAACCATAGACCTACGCTCAAAATAAAACGACTTACATATCTTTCGTTGTTATTAGGGAATTCGAAAAAAATAAGTGTTTCAAGATACAAAAAGACTTTGGATACGATGTTGTAATAGATATTTTAAAATAAAAATAAGTTATTACTATTGTTTAAACATTTTCAATACATTTAACACACACATTACTATGGAGTATTATTTTGTAAATATTTTTTGCGCATCTGCAGAATTTTTTTTTATTTTCTTCCACACTAATTGAACATCTGCCACGGTTTTTGGCTTGGGAGAATATATTCTTAGCCTTTTAGTATGTGGGTTCATATCTGCAATTTCGTAGCTAAGCTCTGTAGCCTGAGTGAGTATGAGGCGAGAAGCGGTTGTTATCAGAATATAATTTTTTTCAATTCAACTCCTAGATTGTGTACAAACTTTTTCCGACTTTGCTTGATTCGCGATGTCGGATATTCTAGATCGATTTGCAAGAAAATAATAAACGCTTTGAATGCTAATATCTATTATGCTCGAAAATACGCACGCACATTTTTTGATTTTTCGTCTTAGGCTGAGCCCGGAAGGTATTTTATCGGCATTTTCAACACCACCTTTAGTTTTATTATAAGATTTTACAACTTCCGGCATTATTTTAAGCTCAGCCCTTACATCACGATTATGGTGCAAATGGACGACTGTATATTTACTTTATTTACTTACATATGAAATAAGTGCAGTGGACTCCAGGAGTCAATACATAAATTCGGGCAATAGCGTTACGAGTAATACCCGGTTTTATTGCTATAACATTATCAGAAGTAAACGAACAAATGTAAATGTTCTTACTAGATGAATTCAATGGCATTGGACATCAAATTGTGTTGTCCTTCGAAACAGATAAACTGTCATTTTGGAGATTTGACCGAAATATTTTTTTTATTTGATTGAAAATAAATAAATTATAAACTTTACTCCCTTTTTCAATGCAAACATCACGAAATTTCTATACACAATGCGAAAATGTATGATGGGCCGAAAACGAACCAAAATAAGCAAAAAGTCCCAAAATCCTAAAAACATAGTTATCTTAATTTTACAAAATGTTAACAGTTGGATTCGATTGATTCGATTCCAAGTAACAAAGTCATAAAAAAGCAGCTTAAAATATTAATTAGTTTTTAAAACATATTAAGTCAAAAAAAATAATTTTTGGGTCGAAAAGAAACCGAAAAGAACGTAAGTCTACGGTTAAATGATTTAAGGTTTTCATTAGTTTTGTTTATTAGTTAGTTTTTTTTTCGAAATTATTTTATTTAGCATTATGTGTCTTCAGCGTGTGCTCATAACTATCAGTGAAAGTTCCTACTAAATAGATAGAATTTTTTTTTCTTCATAATTTCCTACTATTATCGGTAAAAAGAAGTACTGAGCATCAGAAATGAGTAAGCATATGTTTCGTAACTGAACATATGATATTCTTCAAGACGTGAATGCAACCAAACTTTATTTATGAATATAAAGAAACCTAAATAATTGAACCAAATTCACATATTTTTGATGCTCAGAAGCTTACATTTTTAATTATAATGAATTTTGATTTTTGTGATTTTTTTTTTTTAGTTTGCTAATAAAAGCGCAATGAAAAAATTATTCTTAAAAACCTGACCCAGGTACAAGGAGAAATATAAAATGTTTATTTAAAGATATTTTATTTCAGTTAAGCCGAGTTCTATTAATAAAAATGGATCTCAGTTATAAAATTCTTAACAGCATTATTATAATAAACGAAGTTCAGAAGCCGTTGGCATTAAAGAAAGAAAATTTGTGCGGGACCACCTTCCATTGAATCTCCTTCCGTTCCATAAAGTTAGATTGTAACATTTATGTTCCGATTTCATGAGCGCCCTCTTGTGGCTCTCATTTCAATCAATCGAAGTGTCCACGTGTGTATTCTTGTTCCCTATCAAAAGCACTACCAATAAGTTCATTTTATTGAGACATTCCAGCACACATGCAAGACACACACCGACGCACTTTATTTTTATCATCCGACCTACCGAAGGAGGTGGATACCTCTGTGTAGAAAGTCCTACTTCCACCACTTAAATTTCCTAATACCGTTATAAGAAGGAAACAAACGAGAAAACAATATAACCGAAATGAAATCCCAAACGCACACACAGACGCAGACATAGACACACACACCACATGCCCGAGTATCCTTTATTCTCATAAAACCTCGTACACATCATAAAATCCTTATGCTTACCAATTTCATATTTCCCATTGTGTGAGTATCAAATATTCAAAAGGACTGAATCGCATCCAATTTCCCAACTAACTCCGGATCACAGCCGGAGACGAAGCTAGCTCTCCTCTCAAGGACGAAACCAAAGCAATTGTATCGAGCGATAAGACAGAGCGAAACAATGCACAAGAAGTCCTCCTCGACGATGACGACGACAGCGATGGAGCGACGGGAGACGGGAAACAGTCGGAGGAATTAAAATTGAATTCGCCGCAATGAAAAATTGAAAATCATATCCTTTAATAGCGCTCAACTTGTTCCTTGCATCGCCATAAGGAGTCGCTATAATCAGAAGAACGTATGTAGCTGGTTGGAATGTGGTGTGGGTTGCTGTGTAGGAAGTATTTCAGGATATTTCGTGAATTTTTAAATTTCAATTGAAGCCGTGTGCAAAGATAAGTATGATGCCATAGCGAACGTCGTCGTCGTGGTCGTTGAGCACACGCGGAGGCACAAAAAAGGGATTCATTTTTTAATAATAATTCCTCGTCGAAGCAAAAGAACTAGCAGAGATAGAGGAAGAAACTATTCGACGAATCCTTCTCGCAGAGTTTAATCTCCATAAACATATCAATGCAATGCAACTTTTGATTGCAAATTTTATGAAAATTTCCTTGCGTTTCTTTTATTTTTATTTGTTGCGAGTTGCAGAATTGGAAGGATTCGTATAAGGATGATGCTAGGAAGGGCATGCGGAAAAGTTTCTCTCTCACTGGGAGCAACAAACGTGAAGAGTTGTGGACTTTTCGAGTTCGATTGGAAGAATGAAAAAATAAACGAAGGATGGCATGGAAATCGGTGTACAGGGTGCCGAATGGACACTTGCCGAAGTATTCCGCTTCAGTTGGTTTCAGTGCATTGGAGTTTGACTGTCTATGGAGTCATTGATATCTAAAGATTGGGGTATTTTATGGCTGGCGTGTTCATCTATGTACGTAAGGAACAGTTTTTGGGCATTCATCGATTTGATTACATGGCCGACCTTCACAATGTTTAAAGCAACACAAGTTTAGTAGCCACAAAGAGTCGTGTCTGGACTTCCGTACCTGGCGTAATGGTGAAACAACAATAACACAACTACACACATTTACTTCTTTACGGATCCTTATTAAAAACTTTGTTAGGACGATGAAGAAAGACCAAGCTGGTTTCAATTTCCAGTTTCCATCACTGAACCATAAATTTAAGACGATATTTTACTGAATCCAGACACTAGGAAGTTTACACAAAATCCAGTTTATAAAAAATAATCTTTTCTGAAAGTAACAGAAAACTTCGTTGGTTCCAATAAGACCATTCTGGTTCAAAAAAAAAAAAAAAAAAAACTAAATTTTACAAAAAAATAGTATTTTTTCGGGAAAAATATCAGCTCAGTGCTTAAATTCCAAAAAAAAACATCTTTTCACAAAACCCCGATATGACCTGGCTGTTTCCAAAAATTACAAATGACAGTTTTATCTCCGGACAATTAATTATCCGTAATTTCATGCATCGAAATCGTTCAAGTTACTTCCCAACCAGTGCTATTCCAACTTACACTTACAAAAAAGCGTTTGGGTCCTACCTAGCCAGGACTATAAAATCAAAGCTACTCCAACCAACTTTCGCATCAACTGGTCAATCACAGTTGTCTGCTGATTTGAGAGGGTAACATTCTTAACGGGAAAGGCAACTCGGGCAGAAGTACCTGGAAAGGACACGAAGAGAAAATGTTCCTGTGAGAAAATGTTTTCCGGGTGGATACTAATTTTTCTTTATACTATCCCAAACTGTTTTTGGTTTTTCACTAAAAACTGCTCATTTGGAACAGTTGACAAAGCTAGAAAGTTTTTTTTAGGTTCAGTACATTATGTGAATCCAGTTTTGAGTTTCATAAAGCATCTAAAACAATTCGAGTTTTACAGCTGTCTAGTGGAGAAGCAACTTGCCTTACAATTCGCTGCCAAAATTTCTTAGTTCAACCAAAATTACGGTGGTAAGAAAAGGTACTTTTGACTTTAAAACTTATTCGCAGTGATCACTCTACCTCTTCCAATGTTTTTCATAATTTGGCGAATAAAGATTTCTGTAAAGAACCAAAAAGCTGTAAGATGACAAAAAAAATCACTTGATATCATATGATTATATCAACGATCTGAACAAAAAACGTGCTTAACGCCTTTTAGTTTATGTTATGTATAAGCTAAACTGCCGAATGTCTTGTTTGGGTCTGTGTTTTTTTTTATAAGAGTAGAACATATTTTCTTTACTACTGTTTACCATTAAAGAGTTTTTTTTAAAGAGCAACTCGAATAGCAAACAACTCACCTTAAACAAACTCAATTTTCTGTCTATCGCAAACAAACTAGATCGGTTACCGATAAATGACAAATTTAAATTGAATCCCACACGGACATCAGGGGCTGAGAAACGATACGAATATCCGAATGAAAACTCAATTTTCCACTCTATTTCCGTGTCAGGTGTATTTTACACCCACAGCTGTCATAACTTTCAAATTGAAACCACCCCTCAAACACACCCGTTCAATTGCAAACAAATCCATTTGAGTGTAAACTGCAAAACTAAACGAGGGACGGCCACCAACACTCCTCAAGGGCACTTTTCCGCAGCAGGGCAAAATGAATGAAATGAAAATTTCCAGCACTTTTTTTTTTTTTGGTGGAGAGGATTTTTCAGAACTAATTAATCCACTACCAGGAGCAAGACACCTCTGCAATGATTTTACTCCTCACTTTCCGATTCCTTTTCACTTCTGGGCCACCCACCGAAAGGCTGTTACTGGGTCATAACCGTGGAGCCTACTCACCAGCGTGAAAACAATGAAGCCTTTATTTCGGCCATCCAGCGGAATACGCAACACACATTCTTCGCACTCATCCATCCTTGAAGAGGATTCACACAGCTGCGAGTGTTCCCGTTGAATTCTGGACCGTGTCGTTCCATTTCATTATTCTTTTTGCTTTCGCCTTTACCCGCTCGATACTTTTTCAAAAGGCTCACGGGGGCTCTGTGTTGCAGCCGAAGATAGGGCAAGTCCTTGCGCAAAGAAAAACCGGTTATAGAACTGGTTTTCCATTAATGGACCTCGCACAGAAAACTGCCGACAACGAAAAAGTAATGCAAAACGAAAAGAAAATTAAGGATAACTCCCTTCAATTTATTATGTCGGAACGTTGCCGGTTTCCCTGACTGCAGGCTGCAAAGCGAAACAGAGAATCGACCACAAAACAGGACCACCAGGAACCTAAAGCCCGGTACGGCTATTTAGGAGCTTCTCTATGTCATTATATGACCCAGTCCATTCATTTTCCCTTCGACTGTTTACCTTAGTTGGGTTGTGGGTGGTGCAATGAGGTGACTGCTGAGTGCAAGGAAAAGGACATGCTAGCCGTTACGTCATCCTGGTTATCTTTCCGTTTTCATTTCCATTTCGAGTTCCATTCAACTTTTTGCTCTTAGTTCGAACAATGACGTGCAGAGGGCTCAGTGCCGCGAGCAAGTAAACAAAATTTTAATTATGTGGTGTTGGTAGTTTTTAAGATAAAAATTCGTTTGGCATAGGTTTAGGTTTCTTTTTTCTAATTAAAAAGTTATTTTTAACAAAATGTATTTTTTTCTTTTTCTTTCAGACTGGCGAAGTGGCGTAAATGACCACGATCGAGTGCAGCGACAGTTGTCGGTATCATCAGACAGTAAATTACTCGACGACGATATTAGGGAAGAAACACGAGTCATAATGAGACCAAAAAAACCGCCCAGACCTAAATCGGAAGTGTTTTTAAATAAACAGGACCCGCATCCTAGACGGAAACGTTTCAGTGCATTTGGGGTAAGTTGCACACAAAAAAATTACAATAATTTAGAAATGAAAGGAAATAGTTTTTTTTATTGAAACTATAAGCTCTGCGAAACGAAGGACGGAAGTTTCCTACAAGTCTTCGGTGTTGCGGCAGGCAAGTGCTAATTGTAAAGAGACGACAATGGTTGCAGGCCGAACTGCGGACAAATAAAAAGAAATATTTTGTAAAACCCCTACTTTCAACTATGCTTCCAACAAGTGTTAAAGAAAACTTTAATTAATTGTCGCAGACGAAAACTTTTGAATTTTATGTTCTTAAAAGTGCGTTTTTATTATAAACTACACCATTTACAAAATTTTGAGACCAGAACCACAACTAGTTGTTTGAATTTGATTTTTTTTAAGCTAAGTTTGAATATCAGAGTCTAGCCGGAAAGCAATCCGTGAAAAAAATAAACATATACTCGCACATTCTATTTTAACTCTTAATGTGCAGGTGTGACCGTATGGTCACCTCCAGAAGAACTATAGAATAATGTCATATGCTTTTCACTTAACCCCATAAAATCAAAAAGGGATCTTGTCTAAAAAATAATTACAGCACCATTCGGGTTAAACTGCTTTAAAAATTTGCAATTCTTATCCAGGCTGGGTAAGATGGATTTACTGGGTTGATTCAATACGTTGTTCAAATCTATACGAAAATAAAAAGGAGTGGCCATAAAAATAGAGCTCTGTGAAAATGGTTTATAGTAAAAACCCATCATCTCAACTAAATGTACAGTGGTGGAAAAAATAAAAGAAAGAAATTTGTTTCGTTTTATTAATTTTGTTATTATTTTTTTTACTGTGGGAAGAATTTACAATTATCTCTGTGCAATCTTTTGCATAGATATTTGGTATTTTTACCTTACTAAAATATATACAATATTTCAAAAGTGAATAATTTACAAGGAATATATTTCTAACATAAAAAGTATGAGGGAAAAGCCACTAAAAACCTTCATGTCAACACGTGGTTTTAATTAACTTTAGAAAGTTTATTTGGCGCAGGACGTACATATATCAAACTAATACTGGCATATTTAAACTTATTACAAACATTCAACAAAAAAGTTTTGCATAAAAAAATACAAAAGTGGTGCAAAAAATGGATTTTCGTTTTTCGCCAATTTTAGCTTGGAAGAAATATTGGAAACAAAGTAAGTTTGGACGTGTGGTTTTTCGATAACTTGTCCTAATTTCTGGTTCGGTGTTAAAATTAATAGCTGTGTACACGTTGAACACTTTATAACTGTGGATATTTCATCCATTGTTTTCCCTTCAACTTTAAGCAGATCTTTAATCAACTCCCACTTAGTATCAGTACAGTGAATTCCACGATTCATTTTCTCAAAATGTTCGCTTAAATGTTTAAACACATTGTTGCTGGCACTACGCAAAAAAATTAACATATGAAAAATTTACTCTCAGCTAAGATAAAATAGAACTGAACTCCGCGTAAAAAACCATTGATAGACATTGAGAATCTCCTTCCTATTATTTTTTTCACCACTGTATGCTTACGGTCACTTATAACACAGCTTTCAAACCCGTCGAGCATTAATCGTATATTCTATTCCTTACGTCATTATTTAACTAAATGCCTTAGCTATCGTGTTCTTCTTCAGAATACTTTTCTGCCGTAACCACTTCATCGAATTGATGAAACCACAATGGAGACTTCGTGGGTGTTTAAAGGTTTCCCTTTAAAAGTAGGTCTTAGGTAGTAGTGACTGCCTGCGCTATGCGCAGGTTCACGTAGGCCATTTGTTGGCCCATTGTGTTGTCCGCATGGTCGGACTCGCTGCGTAAAAATGTCCTGCAAATATACCAAACAAAATATTAGCATGCATGTTATATTACCTGTTTGACGTGCAAAGTTTTTAGTCTGATATCCCTTGTTCTATACCCAGTTGGATCTGTTGATGAGAGCGCTGATGCGCTTTACATCCAAGTTAGCGCGTTCGCTCAAATCTTCAAAGCACGCAAAGCACCTACAGTGCCGGAGAGGCATGTTCCAAGAAGATGGAGGAGCAGTGGCGTCTCCTCCTCTTCCTCATCCCTGTTGCATCTGTAGAAATTTTTGAAGGGGGCTCCCATCCTTCTTGCGTGACTGCCAAAGAAACAGTAACCAGTTAGGACACCAACTAGTTCACTAATACGAACTCTGCTTATCGAGCAGCTGTTCTATCCTGCTCGTATCTAGTCCAGGCCACACTAGCCTAGAGATATTGCAGGAATGTAAATTTCTCCATCTGGAGTTTGCTGCCGCTGCAAGTAGTTGTGAGCCAACCTCTTGCATGGAGGGAAATAAGGTCTCCTGGTTGTCGTTCAAACTCATCCCCCTCCTGACCTAGCTAATTCGTCGGCCCTTTCGTTGTTTAGAATACCCGTGTGCCCAGGGACCCAGCACAGGGTGAGACTGCATCTGTCCGCCATCTTCTTTAGAGATTGGCGACATTGTTTTACCCTTTAAAAGTAAAATCCACACAAATCAAGTCTATCAAATTACATCTTATTGTGATACATTCGAAAGTTTCAATCTGCCAATTCAGTCGTTTAAGAAAAAACACTAAAAATCTTAACCACCGTACTCCAATTTAAGTGATTTTTGCTACAATGCCATAAAAAGCCGGAAGAGTGTCTTAGCGTTGTAAATCTATAACCAAAATCCAACGAAAAGGTGTCTACCTATTTTCTGCTCAAAGTTAAAGCCGCTTAAAGCTGCTATGTTAAAGTAAATGATTTTAATCATTTAAAGAGCACTACAGCGACATCGAAAATGTGGTGTGGATACATCTTAGACACTCCCAATGAAATGCGTTGTGGCAAAGTAAACACAAATTTTGAATATTCCACAAAAGAACAGTGCAGGCAAAATGTGAACGCACTAGATTTTTTGGTTACACATCCACATGACGTGCAACTCAAGCGAATAGAAAAACTTCTGGGTGACCTACTTATGAGACATTTTCGTTAGCAACAGTCTCAAAGATGCATCTTCAGTTTGGGTTTGTATTTTTCTTTTTTCGTGTTATTGTAAATTCATTTTTCCAGTTACATTGACTGAGTGAATATTTTTTTGTGTTAAGACATTCAAGTGGGGAAGTAGGTATTTCACTCAAGCAAATAATTCACAGCCACTCTGTTCAAGACATAGTGTAAGTATGGGAAAGAAAGAGTATTGGAGGTAATTGAAATTAATTATATATCTCTTTAAATTTTCTCCTGGTGGGACCCTTTGTGCTTCGGTGCATTGAGTGTTCCAAGTATAAATCTAGCAGTGAGTTATGGAGTTGTGAGGATTAGTTGTTTGTGTTATTAAAAGACACTAGAGACTAGGTGGGGTTTCCAAATAAAGGGCTTTGATGGTGTTGCGAATTTAGTTCGATCGTAGTAATTACAAGTGAACTAAAGGAAGCCATCCATCTTTCTCCTTGATTTATATTGACGGTGTTTTTCGGCTCCTGTCTGTGAATACGTGTGAGTTGCCAATTTGTGCCTGTGTAAGATTATACATTGCAGCCACTAATTTTTTCCTTGTTTTTCTTTTTTTTGCAATTTTTATTCTTGTGTTGTGTTCCTATTGTAATTGTAATGAGCATTTTTCCCTCTATTTTATTAGAGGTAACAAATTTTGCCTATTTATATTGACACTTGGAAAACTAGTTTCCGCGCCTCTGGTGGAGAATAGATTATACGTCGTGTCCCGACAGAATTTTTACAGATTATTGGCGCGAAGAAAATCGTATGGGATTTCGAAAAATCGTTAGAAAAAAAAATCGTTTTTATTCATTGTTTATGAATTAAACAGCCGTAAATAAAAACAAAAATCAAAAAAGAACATGTTAAGCTTGTATATTAATGCTTGTTAACTGGTCGGAAGTGATTTTAAGCATTGTTTATTGTACCCTGAAAATGTGCATTATGCAAAGCAGTTATACCACTTTGCGGATATAAGTTATTAGTTTATTTCTTTTGCGAAGTGAAATAGGCCCTTTGAAATGGTCATTCTTAACTGCATGTGATTTGAATTTAGTCAATCGGACTAAAAAAAAGTAAAAACAATGAAAAAATTTGCGAAGTTCCACAATGGAAATTTAATGGAGGTACTGCAATTTCCATGTTGGGTTTCGCCTCTTTTGAGGTCGAATTCAGTATCAGACGACCTTGCTCTGCTTAACCCCAAGTAAAAACAAGCAAGAATTAATATAAAACTTAACGCCCCAAATACAAAAACGTAAATAATCCTCCGCCCTAGTTGACTATAAACCCAAAATCCCAGACACAAACAAATACCAAGATGCAAAATAAAACCAAACACTATTTTTTTTTTATCAATTTATTTGTATCCAATCTCTTGATTTGTAATCCAACACATAAGTAACAAATGAATCACTTATAGCGCCTTACACTTAACACATATTACACAAACAACATAGTGCTTTTCTTGCTTTTTTATGAACATGTTTTTGAATTAAGTTTCACTCCTAAACACTTGAGAACTATTTTAATAAATACTTACACATTTTCTGAAGCCATTGCAATTAAAACTATAATTATAGCTTTTATTTTTCACATTTAAATTTGTATTTTTATTTGGTATTGATTTCCAATTTTTCATACAAATTAACTCCCGCCTTCAGCCTGTAAAAATTCGATCGGGTAACCGTTGCGCACCTATTAACCACCAGAGCACACCGTTCCAAGTCTCAATTAATGAAAAAAAAATACTTTCATACCTTCAAAAAATAACGTCCATGAACCCTCCGTACTACAAGGAATGGCCGCGAAAGTGAAAAGTTGAGAACAAAATGGAGTTCGCTCGGTAGCATATAACAATGTGCGTGAAGCTGTATTCGAGGGGTTTTCTAGACTGGAAAGCTGGGTATCTTGTATAGTTGATTTGTGGTGGCAATCAGAAATCAAACATCAGATACGCAGTGGTGCTAAAAATTTAGTTTCTGTCAATTATCACTATAATTAATCACTGCAATTCTGAGAGTCAGTATTATAGATCTACAATAAATGTCTTGAAAGCAGTTCGACGACATTTATTTTATTTGAAGCTTGATTTAACAAATCAATTGTCTTCATGCCGCTGATTTATTATTAATTCATGAATTTACTTTGGGGCTAAGACTTCAATTTTTAAATCACCATTTCCCTTTAAAGTCTAGATTACACCTAGTCCCTACCATTCACTTGAAGACTTTGAGACTTCAATTTTTAATAGTGGTGTATTTGGCCATTCAACATTTTGCATTGAAGTCATTGAGACTCCAGTATTTTGTAGAGTCATCACCGAGCTATCTTTCAGAAAACTAATGAGTATAAGTGCTAAACAGATAAATTTTTGACTCATTCTACTCGCGGTTAGAGCAGCGGGAATAAAATTACTTAAAACCTTAATTTGAACTGTAATTTGCGGGAATATTTTGATACACAGGTTCATAAACGGAAGAATACGAGAAAAATGTCTTAAAAGCTGGTTAAGTTAAAAATCTAACTAAATATTCTGCTATATTTAACTTACTATGTTTCTTCTTAATAAAAGCATTTTTCCACTCCAAAATTTACGTTACTGAGTGCTTTGATGTGTTAGCAAAGAAGTGTGCCAATACTTTTGTTCATGTTAAATACGATGCTATTTATTATTTTTATTTATTTTTCAAAAATAAATACATAAAACTGTAGAAAACAGTCTTTGTTGCCTCATTTTTTCTTGTTACCGGGTGGTTTTTTCCAGAAATCGGTGCTGTGCCAATCAGTGCTCGGCACTGTAAATGAAAATTCTTTGCTTACATTCTTTTGCATTTTGACATTTAACATGTCGGTTATGCAAATCATTGTTGCACATTGCACATCGAACACATTTTTTTACAGCTCTGATTTCAAGTACACCTCATTATTGTGCTAATAGCTTAAAAAGCAAATGTATGAACATGTGATTATTACATGGGTTTGGTATCCATTTGAAGCCAAAGAACAAGTATTTACAAATGCATATTCATAAAAATCCAATGTATACTACATTGAGTACATCAAATGTTTGCTTATTTATTTTTGTTTGGAGTCGAAGTCAATTTTAGTAAAAACAAAAAAAAAATGGTAAAAAATTATGACAAGTAAAGTAAAGTAAAAGTAAGTCTGTTGTCAGAGTCAATTGGTTGGCTCTTCTGTTTAATTCGATAGCCAAATGTATCTGTATCTAGATTATTAAATTGGTTGCACAAATGCTGTAAACTCGAATGTTTTCCAGTATAACTATAAGAATGGGGTTTATGTTCGTTAAAATTCAAAAACAAACTCATCATTTACTTACTCTCATCAAACTTTGTAATCACTAATTCAAAATTTCTCTCTTTCTATTTGCAGGGCGATTCACCGTTTGGTAAATCGGATGCATACATTAAATTAGAACAACTCGGCGAAGGATCATACGCAACTGTCTACAAGGGTTTCAGCAAGTAAGTAACTTAGAGTCAAAACTCCCCCAGGACATGATTTTACGAACAAACTCATTTCAAATTCCTGTCAAATGAGCCGTTAATCGTGATAAACACACATCAAGTGATTTGGCAAAATATTTCTTCAATCACTCACCCTCGATAACCCCAAGTCGATCGTTTTTCACTTAAGATAACAAGAATTCAACCCTCGAGAGAGGCGGCACGTTAATCGGATCCTTTATCATTTTTGACATGCTTAACCAATCGAAGGACAAATTTTTATTCATTCACTTCGATTGTTAGCTTCGAGTGAGTGATTAATTATCAAACAACTGGAAGTCCTTACCCTTTGCTGGCGGGTCATTGTGTTGGCGTCCGTTCGATTTAAGTGACAGTCAGTGACAGGACTCTTTTGAGTTTGGTTTTTCTATTTTTATATTTTATCTGACTAGCGCGAGTGTTGCCATTGGTTTTACGAGAAATCAATCAAGCGCTCAAAACGATGTGATGGATATATCTTCAGCCGCTCACATTTGCTGCCCGACGAGGATGGGGATGGAGGATTAAGTTGACGTTAGCTTCAAAGGATTCGGGTGCTATTGTCCGTCGGCTGTTTGCAATTTGAGTTTCGCTTATCAAGTAAACATTTTCTCCTCCTGACAAATGGCATGTGTTCTGTCATTGTCGACTGTCATCCGGTTTGGTTGGAATGTGTTTAACCCTTTGGAATTGATGTAGGATGGCACAATAACACAATGGCAACACAACATTGCACGTGTAGTCCGGTAGTGACGTAAATTGAATTTATAGTCGTGATTTATGATAAGTTATCTCCGCCTGGACGAGACATGGTAATGTGCATTCATAGTTTTGTTTGGGATCATGAAATATCGAAGGAGACACTTGACGTCGCCGTCGTTTTGATTTGATCAGTGGATGAAACATGGTCGAAGGATGTGGTGGTGGTGGTTTTTTGTTAGTTAGGGTTAGTTTTTTCATTTGTCTGCCAATTTGATGGGTATGCCCTGTTATCACGGCTGTGGGACTGGCAGAAATGGATAGGCGGAAATCGTAATCTGTGCTCATTGAAAGTCACATTCATTAAGGCATTGCGATGCGAATCCATGGGAATGATTATTGTACAATGTGAACTGTTTCCCGGACTCGTTGCTCTTGTGTCGCTTAATTTAAACATAGTTTTTGTAATTCAAATGTACAAAATAAATTCAGAGAACAGCGGGTGTAGTCTGTGCAGTTTTTTTTTCGATTCGCAAACGAAGCCTCATTTAATATATCTCAAATTGCAGACAAATGCTTTTTTTGGCAAATGTTTTTGTTTTTCTTTTTTATTTCCGTGGCCACAAGAAGCAACTAATAAATAATTTTTTCATGCTTTCAAAACAGAAAGGTTGAAGCTTAAGATCTTCAGGAAACTTTGGATGGGATGCTTGTCTGGATAATTTTTGGTTCATTCCTTTGAGATTACGGCCTAAAAGTGTATTTTCCTAGTTATTTGAGTTTTCGGTACCTTTTTAGCAAAACATCCCCGACGTTTTTGATTGGTATAAAGTCTACAGATTGGAGGAGCGAGCCAAAACAACTACATTTTAACACTAAAGAGAAGCCCTTTAGTGTTAATATTTAACTGTTAAAATACTTAAACTTCTTGATTATTGCCTCAAAAAAACAGCATTCTCTATGAGGACTGCCCAACATAGCCTCTCATAGAATTGTAGTTTAACCTCTATGTTTCACTTCTTAATTGTATATATTTTTAACTACGATTTAGTATTGTCCTTTGGCTTGTTACTGTACGTACAATTTTTTGATGTAGTGTACGCAGAAACAATTTTACCTCTGTCTGTTGTATTTGAAAAGCATATGAAAACAATTTCCCCAAATCTTTTTGAAGTTGTAGTATAAGAAGTGATTTAACTTTTATTTTAATTGATTCCCTCATTCTCTTAAATTTTTGTTCGTTAGACCAAAGTCGGTAGGTTTGAAAACCCATTTAATTGTCCAGTACATATATTAGTAATATTCTCTGCATTGATAAATTTCTTGAAAAAGATTTGAAAATTTTGATTTCATCATGCTGTTCATTCATTCCATTCCTTTTGTTTCACGATAATTCCTAACTTATCATTTATTTTAAAAATACTAGAACAACTTAAAAGTACCCACCCTTAGTAAACAAGACCACCAAGCTCCACTTAATTGCCCACGAAGCCTGAAAACTCACAACAAAATCCCGACTTAATGGCACTTTCACTTTTCAAACTTTTCGTAAAAAATAAATTATATAAAATTGCTTGAAGTTTGAATACGGACACAAAAAAAGCAGCAATTAATGGCGCATACCTCAGAAATGCAAAACTTCTAAGGCACTTTATCGATAAAAATAAAGCAAACGGAAGTCATGACAGATAAATGCAACGGGTAATTTAACCCAAGCTTTTTATTTGCTTTTTGAAATCCTTGAAGGAACTTGTTCTCTTCCGAAGGACGAACCTAACGATGCACTCTGACCACCGCTCACCGCCCCCGTCAATTGGAACAATAGCTGAATGAATGTCAGTTGCTAAATTTCCACCCCGCAAGTGATTTTTGATTTCTTTTTCTTTTTTCGCTCCGTCCCAGGAATATGGTTAACCCTTGGAGCGAGGCATTCAGGCGCTCATTTTTGTGAAATTTTAATTTAATCTTTTGAATACAACACCGAGATGAATTTTGAAGTGCTTCAGAAAAAAAAAAGAAAGGAAAAACTTTTTCTTTTAGGTGGGGCTGGGAGGCTTTGTGATTCGATTGAAAAGGTTGATGATTGCGGCCGACAGGGATACAATTATTATGCCTCATAGGCGTAGGATTCCCAATGATTTTCATGATTGAGTGGGTGCTCGAGATATGGAAATGTCGGAGCAGAGCACTTGGGTTGGCAGAAGAAGATCTTAATGAGATTTTATCGAACAATTGAGTTGTGGACATTTTAGAATCCATTTTTTCTTGGCATTCGTTTTCCCGCTCCTCGAGTTGATTTGATGATGTGGCGCTTTTGTTGGGGATCTTTTTTTTTCTTATAAATTTCTTATTGGCAGAAGGTTGGTCTTTTTTCGGATGACCTGGTTCGTTGATTTTGTGAAACGTTAGTTTGTCTATTTTTCATTCTTTGGACTTTGGAGCTCAAAGGAAAATAGATCGTCAAGAAGGAGAAAGACAGCGTAAAAGACCTCGAATTTTAAGAAAGGTAGTCCTTAGCGACTATTACTAAATAAGAAATTCTTAGATTCCATTCTGTTAGAGAGTGCGAGTATCTCTCACCTCCTCTTCTCATACTTTTTCCACAGTTTAAATTATCTAAATAAACTCAGAATTCTGCTTCATTAGCCACTTTCAATGATTTTAAATAGGCGCGGATTTTTTAGCTGCGCTATGATAATTGGACTAAGTGTGACTATGGGGTTCAGGTGTGCAGCCCTTGTTTTCATCTTGCAGCTTAGATATCACTGCGAATGTTATGAAGTGAACGTCTTGTAACTACTGATTAAGTCTAAGCAACAAACTTTAATTTTATTGCTAAGAAGTTCATTAACTTTGCTTTAAGTAGCTCGGATCAAAGAAAACGATATGGCAAAAGAACACAAAATGTAGATCTTCATCAGTATGCCAGGAAAACCTTTAATCTCGCTGTCAAATTTAATCGCTGCCGTAAATTTGGCGTTTAAGTCAATTTTGCTTGGCAAATAAACAGTTTTTAATAGAGCCTGGCCACAGCATCATATCACATGATCCCTTTTTCACTGGAGCTCTTTTCACTAACGACCAACTCGGTTAAATAGAGGGCCCGCAAATCATCATGCTATGCTAAGTGGCAGACAAAATTACATTACGTAGGCCGACGGATGAAAACTACTGCGCTTTCCATACGGCCACTTATCGCATTTGCCCTGTTTTCGAAATTTGGGTCTGTTGCACGATGCTGACCGTTGAACTGCCCTAAGTCCGCCTATTATAGCATCCTAATCATTCACAGCAGAAGCAGCTTACAATTTTCACAGAAATTCCTGCAGTCTAACACCGTTAGCGACATATTGACTCGCAGGGTCTTCGATACAAAGAAAAGCTCTCCGATACATTTACATTTTAATTAGTCTGCTCCACACGTTAATTGAGAGATCCATCCCCACTCTTCCACCCTGAATTATTCTCGTAGCAACCCGTGAGAGAAGCACACGAGCAAGTTTTCAGTCGCGGCATAAGCGCCCTTCCGGGACCCGCCCACGCATTATACATTCGGCAATTCACGCTATCGATCCCACAAGTCCAATATCGTATTCCATTTGATGCGTCATTAGGTGGACACAGTTGCCTGGGCCGTTCATACGTTGGCTTTGCCATTCCAAGGATCTCCACAATCAGAATTCACAGAGGGCAAATTATACATCACCAACGCGGGGTGGAACGATCTGAATATGGCGGATATTCCCATTCGTAATTACACGCTGTGCCCGGGCATGATATCTCCGTCGCTACGCCCACTCGGCGGCGTTCGATGGGCCCTTAACCCAGCAACACTCGTATGAGCTTCAATAAAACCCCAATTTAAACCGATGGACATACAAAGTCATCAGTATTTTGAAGGATAATTGCTGCAATCGCACAATAACCGTAAATTATAATTGATATGCAGTCATAGATAATTCCCCGTGACATTCAGGGCTCGAAAATGTCAGACGAGTGGGGTGTGGGCTGAGTAAATCTGGGTCAGTAGCGACGTGTCCTTCTCCGTTGTCTGGCGTTATGTGTTCACCCCTTTACGGGGATAAAAGTATCCAAATATCTTGGCAAGGATATGGCATGGATGCATACACACGAGCACTAAGTTAACCGTACACATGGGAGCGGCAGCATTGAGTGAGTGAGTGAGAAGGAATCTGAACGGGAGAGGGTATCCTTTTGTGTCGCAGCATCCCGCACGGAGGAGTATGTGTCCTTAATGCAGTGCCACCACCGAGCGGTCGGTTGGTTGGGTGGGATTGTCGACGATAATGGTGCAAGGTCTCATCCTTATCTTGAAACAGAAAAACCCCGGTATATGAGATATATATTTTTTATTCTCGATTTTTCACTCACTGCGAGCTTTGTTTGTTCTGAAGATAGAGTTTCCTGGGGTTTCCGGAGAAGGTGGAGGTGGATGTCAATATGAATGGCTTTGGCACACATTAGGAGCTCTGACGCAGCATGGAGGGCGCCGCTGGGACTACTAATGGGCTGTGGAAGGAAGATGAAAGAGACTCAGAAAAACTATTCATTCATGGGTGGTGGTGTTACGTTTCTCCTCTTGAAGACTTGTGGGTGGTGTGTGATAAGTAGCACAGGAAAGTCGAGCTGGAGAATAAACCGAAAGAACGAATGATGTCGTGGTGCTTAGAGAGTGGATGTGTTAATGGGGAGATCAGGGTTATAGTGCTCTATTAACGACTTTAATCTATATTTAGAATACTGATTCAAAACGTCGGGCCTAACAACACTTATCCGTACATCACTGAGCAGAAATGTTTCGTTACTTTCGTCCTGTATGTGTATCATATTTCAATGTAGTTTCTAAATGTTACGTACATCATATATAGAATGAAAATCTAAAAAAAATAAAAAAAATAGTCGGCGTAGCAGCCCATACAGGGCCAGAGCCTAGCTTCTTCACGCCTCCACTGTTTTGTGCGCGTTATAATTTTGACACATGTGGAGGGGACCTACTGTTTAATGCCGATTCCAAACGGCGAATTGCGAAAGCTTTCCATGACAGAAGTTACTCCAGGAGGATTGTCAGTCGTTCGCTGGAGGTGGGGCCGTGAAAAATGTTTGTGGTGTTATTTCCCCGAACCGGATTCGAACCCAGGTACTCTCGCTCAACGTAAAGTCAGGTGCATTGCTGAGTCACTGTACTGCTTTTGGTGCCTCGAAATAAGACTTCATGAAGAGCATAATAGACTAGCTCGTCTATTAACACATTTTGATGTGTTATATCACCGCACAGACATATATATGCGCTACTTCATGAATAAAATTGTATATTAATATGATAGAGACCCAAAACACATGGACAAAAAGGTTTAGGGCTTAGATGGGACAACACAGATATTAAACCCAATGATAGCCTTTATAAACTCAGGCCTACTTATAAACTCATTTTATTAAAGAAAACGAAGAAGCCACAGAACAGTCGATTAAAATTTTAAATGACTGTGTGGTGTCTTAGAAAGATTCATTACACGAATAAAAAACGCAAAAGGACTTTGAGGTATTCAATTTTTTCATTTTTCATTTCGAAATCGATTACGCCATTTTTTCTTAAAAAAGAACGATCATGCAGTAAAGGATCAAACTCAAAGAATCTAAGACAAAAATATATATATATATAAATGTAATGTGATAACAGTAAAGTATTAAATCCAAAACAATAAATTCGACAATCGCTTTGCACACAAATTTCAGTTTATATTTATCAAAACACCACATCTCCCATTTGTCACACAAAACAAGCTCCAAATTCTGTGATATCAAATACAATTTCAATGCTTTTTGTTATCAGTAGGCAAAGTATTCATCTTCATGGCCATCATCCTCCATTTTAACAAAATTCGTTACCATCACTGCTTCCAAAAATATTATTTTCTACTTTTCTCCCGCTGCTCGATGAAATGAGATACAACAAAACAAAAATTTCTTTTTCCTCTCTACGAAATTAAACCAGTAATTTATTGTCCGGAACCACCACGAATCAAAAATAAATTGAAACCATTGAGGTGAAATAGAAATTTAATCGGATATCCTGCGTCATAAGTTTGTCGAAATGTATAATTTATTTATGTCAGCCGAATTACACTTTTTTTATATTTTATCATATAAATTTCCATTGTCATGTCACATGAGACTCGATTGTCCTCTCGAAATTAAATTTAATTTTACACAAAATCCCCTCATGGTTTTTAATGCACTCTGGTTGTAGTTTTAATTTCATTGTTCAATTATTGATTTTGACTTTCCTCTTCCAATCTCATCCACAGTTTAACCCATCAAAGAGTTGCACTGAAAGAAATTAGACTGCAAGAGGAGGAGGGCGCCCCGTTCACAGCGATTCGTGAGGCCTCGCTACTAAAAGAACTGAAACACTCAAATATTGTTACATTACACGATATTGTACATACGAGAGAAACGTTAACTTTTGTTTTTGAATATGTTGTAAGTATTATTGAAATACCAGTGAAGTTCTTTTTTTGGATTAATTTTATGATTCATTTGATTTTCAGAATACGGATTTATCACAATACATGGAAAAACACCCGGGCGGTCTGGACCATCGTAATGTACGTTTATTTTTATTTCAATTACTGCGTGGTCTGTCGTACTGCCATAAACGACGGGTACTGCATCGTGATGTGAAACCACAGAATTTACTTATAAGCGATGCTGGTGAATTGAAACTTGCCGACTTTGGTTTGGCAAGAGCTAAAAGTGTTCCAAGCCATACATATTCACATGAAGTTGTAACGTTATGGTACCGTCCACCAGGTGAGTGTTAATAAAAGTTTATTGAATTCGAGCTAGGGAAAAATGCAACTTGTCTTTTTTTCGGGAGAATTCAATGGAGTTAAATGGCCCTCGAAATGAAAGGAAAACGAAATCTGATTTACTGGTAATATTGGGTGGGTGCAAAATTTCGATGATTTGAAAGCTAAGGACCAGAGAAAAATTACCAAGAAAAAACTACAAGAGTTTGAATAACTAAAATTGAAGAAGGAAAACAATTAAATGAATAAGAGTTTGATCAAAGTTCATGATTTATCATTTAAAAATTTTTACAGTGGCTTATGTTGTGTGGAAAGAGCGTTAAAATTCAAAAACTGCAAAAAAAACATTTTCGTTCACTCATATTTCCGTGGTTGTCGTCGTTTTTTTTTTATGTTAAAAATTCAAGCTCGTTATGTCAGATGCAGCAGAGTATGTTTTAATATAAAAATATTCAAAGTTAAAAGTTTCTATATTTGCTGTACTTATGTTTTCTATAAGAGAATTAAAAACTTTTCTTTTTACAAACTTCGGCGTCTGTCAGTATTTAAAATGAAGATAATCCCTATACATAACAAGGAGTAATGCATCGTGCCTGAAGAGAATTATGTAAAAACAAAACTTAATGCTTAAAAATAGAAAAACTAAAACAAAAATTGCGTTGCTTGTTGTTCATTGATCATTATTTTACAGCTCACAGTTTACTCGAAACAACACAAAAACGTACGCCTATATCAGGCTAAAAACTATTTTAAAAACTTGTTTTACTATTGAAAGAATTTAAAAAACTACGCTAGTCGGTCATGTTTATACAAGAATAACTTAAAAACCAAAAGCGTAAACATCAATATTGTATCAATAAAATAATTTACACATCTTCTTTGAATTTCATCTCCAAAAATGTTCACTCATAACCTTTTTTAGAGAGAAACAAATTTAAAATATTGACTAAAATGTGTTTTTTTTCTGTTCACAAAAATTAGTAAATGCGCAACTGAAAATCAAACTGATAACATATGATTCAAGTATTAAAATGTTTGCAATGGTAAACACTGACCAAGCTTAATGAAAAAAAAAAAAATATCTTACACTCAGACATACCTAACCTAACCACTGCATTTGTACAATTATTCGCAAATGCTCATCTTGAAGAGCATCCACTCAGTGCACAGATTGGTTAATTCCTCTTTTTGAAAAATTTTAGAACTAAATGTCAAAGCACTTGGTATAGTCAGAACTTCTTATATCTACAATATCGTTCGTAAATATTAAAGATGGCCACCACCAACGACAACTATTTAAAAAACGTAGTGTCAGATGAACATTATTTTATCGTTTTCTCAAATTTTTGTTTTATGGAGCTAATCGATGTGTGCTCTGAACGGCTTAATTGTCTGTTAGAAACCGATTTTCGTCTATCATTGTCCTATTTTAGATTTGGAATGGATAAACGACAAATTTTTACTTGAATCGATAGGTCTGTGCATATAAGATGTTTTAAGCTATACAATATATAGCCAAGACTTCGAATTATTTTATGTTGACAAGCAAGAAAGCACTTCTTCAACTTAAAGTTACTGAGTCATTTTAAGTAATGTTGATCTATTCAATTTATCGAATGTTTTTCAAAGGGACCAATGAAAGATTGCATATTATAGTGAACGTCAAATTATTGAGAGCCTAATTTTACAAACATAAAGGAATGCAACATCTTTCACCTTGCTTTTGTAAATGATGAGAGTTGTTTCTGTTCGAGTATTGACTTAAATGACATAAAGATGACAGAATTAATGCACTTTAGGCAGCATTTGTTCACATGTCATCATGTGAAACTTATGAAACAAATCGTAGGAAGACTTAAATCAACATATGTCGACGAAATATGTCTCGAAGCCCATGGGAGTTTGTAATGAACAATCAATTACGTGGCTCTTAAGACACTTCAGGATCAGGCAATAATATACTGTATTTATAGATGAAGCCAATACCATTCCATGCTGTTCAAAACTTATTCCTATAAACACCATTCATAACAACTTCTACATTTGACCATTTGACAAATTACTCTTTGTAGCCCAAGGCCTACACAGAGGATCGGATTCCATTAACTATTCCTCTGCTTGTGTTCTTGCATAATCGGGTCGTTATTTATTGAAATAAACCAAAACCCAAAACTCATTCGTTTACATGACTAAGAGACTTGTGTCCTGTAGGAGAAGAAATAAAGAGTCAATGGCTTCCACGTTCCCCCTATAGATCCATTTATCCTGTCTAAGGAATTTATAGCGACAATAATTGTTGACTACGATTCTACTGGCCACAAACACGAAAATAACACGAAATGGGAAATCCTTTTAAATCCAAATGTAGATGCTATAAATTCCTTAAGGCTCACCCACAAATAATGGAGTTACTGAGAAAAGGACGCAAACACACAGGCAATAAAGCAAAGCCATTGTCGTCTACTGCCAGTTAGTCGGTTGTTAGCTATTGTCTAGTTAAGTGGCTCCGCTAAATGTTTGGAAGGACATCCTTAGCAGCCCAAGAGCACTTTCATGCTGATGGAAGTAGTTTTTTTCTTTTTTTCACAAAACCCCTGCGACCCTGTTACAGTCCAATTTGTGTATTCCCAAAGGACATTTTTCCTCTTCTTATGGAAATCTGCGTGATTTATTCCATCAAAGTTGTGAGACTTCAAAAGTGGTTTCGTGTATCTTTCTTTTGTTGTCTTAATTAATTCAATTAACAGTCAGCGGCGATGATTGTACAAAGGAAAGGGAACTTGTCATTAATTAACTGCTGAATTTTGACGAAGTAAAAAGAAAGAAAAGTGGAAAAAAGTTTAAGTCTCCAAACTTTCTGGACACATCTTTGATGAGAAAATATTTTTTACTCCTTCTTCTTGCTTTTCTTTTTTTTTTTTTTGCCATGACATGATTTTAGAGACTAGCTTAGTTTTTCTTTCAATTCAGTTTCATTTCGTTTCGCAGTATAGACTTTTTCCTTTTTGCATATTTAAATAATCTTCCAATCTTGTTTATCCGTAGTGAGAAAAAAAAAAACTAGTCTACTTAATGTTCTTCGAAAATCCTTTTTAAAGAATTGTGCGGATTGTAATTCAGAGCGCGTCCAAGTGAAATAAGAAAATCGAGATCATGGTGTGCAAAGAATTCTGCAAGAATAAGTGGAGCTACGATGCTTTCCAAATCTCTTTGTGAGAGTGTTTTAATCCAGAGGATTGAGACGGCAAGAACAAGAGAACCCAAGATGATGAGGAATGTCAAGGAGATTGGGTTATTGTTGTGGAAAGTTCAATCCCATTCTGTTGATGATAATGATAGTGCTTGTGGTTTACTTGGTTCTTTTTTGCACAGACCACGTAAAAGATTGCTGTTTGTTTATGCTTTCTGCGAAAGTTGGTTTGCTGTACTACGCAGTGCAAGTACGAACAAAGTGCATTGTTAAAAAATTTTAATTATATCACTGAAGTTTTTACGAACACACGAAGAGTACGTGGCAAGTTGTTTTCTGTGTGTTGTACAACTTGGAAATAAATTCAAAGCCAATTTGGAGGGCATATCATAAAGTTTTGGTGTATTCAAACCAACTAGCAACCGAATAAGTTTGTGAATCATTTCCTTACAATTTATTTGACAAGACCGTGTCTTTTGACCGAACTCGTGCCCAGATCCTGCAATTAGGGAAACATCTAATGGGGTCATTAAAAAAAGCTACGCTTAATCTTATTCTCTTTCAACTGGCTATCTTTCAGAAGCAAGACTTGGCTGTCCAACGCAGGAGAAGGACGCACTAATGGCTCAGAACGCCAACCCACAGATCACCATTACCTTAAGTCGTCCATCATCAAATGTTCTCTTTTTAATTTCTCGGAAGCAATCTCGTTTAAGTGATTAAATTAATGACTTTCCCTTATAATGCTCATGATAATGTACCATAAGGGATATTCTTTTGCAATCTATTTTAATCCCTCTGGAAGAACTCTATAAACAGAATCTCCTAACATTTACAAACATAAACCCTTGGCGGAGTAAACATCATCAACTTTGGAGAGAAAAAAAAGTAAACTTCCCTGCCGCACTCCTCTTATCGCCAACTCTTCTGCATCCTTTTTACAAGATTATCTCGCATTTATTACCTAACGTTGCAGCAATGAAATTACGTCACGTTCTTTAGTTCGTAAGCTACACCGAGCACCACCCTGCTAGTGCTCCATGAAAGAAAAAATAGTGGTTACAAACAACCCACCACGGATGTTGGGATACATATATCTCGTTGCAATTTGCTCAGGACATATACATTACTCGTGCTTCCCACTCAGCTCAACCGGTACACACTTTTTCACTTCCTTTTAGTCTCTCCAAGGATTAAAAAGCTTTTAAATTCATTAAGTAATAAATCGATGAGGTTTGCACACACCCACTCACGATGGACCACGGCAGTCAGTATCTTTTTTTCTTCCGCTCTCTCCCTCCCTCTCTCTCTGTGCTGGCGGGAGAATGGAGATTGAATTCAATTCACTAAAATGCGAATTTCGGAGTAACAAAAGGATATTCCATCTTCCTTAGTGGGAACGGTTTTATGGGTGTCGTGTTTGTCTGTGTTGTGCTCTCCTCGAACTGGTGTTGGTGGTGTATCTTATGGATTACATAAAGCGATGAAAAGCCTTTTGCAATGTACCAACTCGGATTTGAAAGATATCTTTCCCGCCCTCCAAAGGGATTGGTTGTTACGGAACCATGAAAGCCCTGAAATGAGGAAAGTGGTGTTATACAAAAAAATTGTGACCTAATTCACACGCAGCATGGGATAGGAAATATTTTGTTGTCTGTGGGCGTAATAGTATGGCAGAGATAAGCAGGTGGGTTATTGCCGACTTGGGTCAACTGGCGATGATAAGCGGATTTATATAAGAAGGGCACAACACCATCCATCTACACAACCCTTTCTCGTTGTTGTGCTTTACCATGGGCTTGTGGAAATGGATAGATAAACTTGTGATAAACAATGCCTAAAAACTTTGAGAAAAGGTGTGTATGTGTACTTTGGTTTATAAAGGTTTTAGGGATTGTGGTTTTTGTTATTTTTCTGCTAGATGTTAAATTGGTTCATGTCTTCATCTTTACTTTCGGACCCATGAGGAGACTGCGAGCAGCGTCACTTTTTTGGAATTTAAACCGACAGGCATTAAGGATTAAGTTTCGGGTTGTAAAGAAATAAATCCGATTTGAATATTAAAAACTATTAGTGTCTATGCTTTGAATCTGAAGGATACAGAAAATCCAACATAAATTGTGGTTTTGATTATAAAGGTTTGCAAAGGCGAAAGTTTACGTGCGTTCTTTGCGTATGAAGAATTCGAAACCATCGCTCGTTCGGAAATACTTGTTTCCGAGCAGAGTCTTTAGTGTAAATTTTACACTATTTTTAATTTAAGTTAAGCTGCCTTTCATGCCTTTTGTCTTTAGGTAGACCAGAAATTTTGACCCAGTAAGGAAATCGTATATTTTCTTTGAAATTCCAATTCACAGATTGCAAGATCTGATCCGAGCTTGTTGCCAAGGCCTTCAATTCCGTATTTGTTCCAACTCCCACCTATGATCCTGAAATTCAATAATGACCGAAAAAATAAGATTACAAGTACAAGCTGCCGAGATGAGAATTCTTTGTACTGCTGCGGGAGTTACTCGCCGAGATAGGGCGAATATGGCAAGAAATTATGGAGCACTAGTTATGCCGACACCTACACTCAGCGAAATTTAATTAAAGGCAGTCAAAGTAAAGTGAAAACAGAGGAAATTTCTGTATAACAAACAATAAATTAATTGTGCTCCAGAATGTGCCGTCGAATTAACTACGTTTATGGACTCTTGAGTAGGAAATAAAACTAGCGGTGTTGCTGTGTTGCTGTGGGCAATGTGTCTCGATCGTTAATGCGTCAGACTACTAAGCGATCGTATCCGGGCTCGAATCAAACCCTTAGAAAAACCCAAAAAAAAATATTTTTACGACCCTATTCGAGCGAACGATTGACAACGCTCCTGGGGTACTTCTGTCATGTAAAGCTTTCGCAATTCGCTGTTCGCAACCGAGAGTAAGTCAAATTAAAAGCGCACAACACAGTGGATGCGCAAAAAGCTAGGTTCTGGCCCTCAACGGGCTGTTACGCCACCCAATGTATGGTGTTGATATTTTGGATTAGTTGGTTAGAGCTACTTCAAAAAAAAATGTAGATATTTTTTGTTTTTGTTTTTTATAATTAGCGCGCGCTAAAGGGATTGGTGCTACCCTTAAGTGTCCAATTTACGACACAGCACGGACCGAAAGTACCAAGGAGGAGATGGAAAGAAGGTGCACGTTCGTCTTAAATGTCTGTGTGTTATACTCAGACGGGAAAATGGAGTTGGGAAAAGATTTCCATATTTCATTGGCTTGTAGCTTTTTTGATATGTCTAGCAGCAAAATATTAAGCAAGGAAAAGATAATCACCTGCTCCAACTACTATTACAATTTTTAAAAGTGAAAAAAATAGTTAAGAAAAAAGTAAAAAAAATAATCTAATAACATCGTCACATAACTCGCAAATATCAACAACGTATGCACCATCTACAAAAAAAGTATATGGTAAATACGCTCTCATCGGTCAAATACAAATTATCCTTTAATAAAACGCGATAGATGTACAAAATGCAAATCATCCTAGATGACGCGAAAAATGTACAGGACTCATTTACTTTAAATGACAACATTAGATTTACTCTATCACTTTTCAGTTCTTTTGTATGTACACATGCACAACATTTATTACTTAAAATCGTTTGAGTTTTTTTTTTCACTTCTTCTTTTTGTTAAAAGCAGTAAAGTCTTTTACTTAAAGTTAATTCATTTACGGAAAGAAATCACAAAGAAATCAACCAGAGTAAGAACTAGACTACAAAATCTAATTCGTCTGAAAAATAAGACCCTAACCAGCGTTAACAATTAAACGACTGAGCACAATTTCTACGAAGAACTATCGGACTAAATTATAATCTGAGAAGATTAATTCATAATTCATCGGCTTATTTGCTGTAGCATATTTCAATAATGCTCGCAACAAATAAAAATTATGTATCTGTATTGTACTCTATGTCCATTCGTTTCTTCGTTACGTCCAACAAAAATTTAAAGTTTTATTTAATCGTAACTCAATGAAGGGAATTAAATTAGAGATCGCTGAGTTGTTAGTAATACAATAAGACAACTACGATTACTCTCTCTCTCCTCTCTCTACTCATTCTAAAATTTATAGATAAGAAAAAAACGTTCAGCCCAAGGTAAAGAGTCGACTCACATGTGAGATGCTACATATGATTAACATTTGGGGTCAACAACATTTATAAAAAAAAATTTTAGTCCTTTTTCCTTTCCACTTTACAACCAGTTCAAGAATTGTGGTGTACATGCTCCATTTTCCGATGTGCTCATTCTCTATTTAATGACTTAATGCACCAGGTTCCATTCATAAACATAAAAAAGCTAGACATGGATATAAAAATGTCATCAAAAGAAATGCAGTATCTCATGTGGTTGTTTTACCATTTCCATTTGCTCCTCATTGATGACCTATCTCTCAAAATGGTGTTTCAGTTCGGTTGATGTACCGTCTGGCTGAGCATTTCCGGGTTGATGCACCGGCAATAAAATGGTTCACTGTAACCTCGAACTTCCACGTGAGAGTTCATTGATTTTTGTTGAGCTTGGTTGTAATGACCTTTTTTTATCTGATTCACTTGGTCATAGTCGAAGTCTACATGGCAATGAAATTTGGCTACTATATAGTTTATTGGTACCTTTTGTCTGTCGAACTCTATTCCCAACTTTCATATCCAGTAGGAACTGTTAGTAAACAGTTCTTGAATTTTGTTATTGTACGCAGTAAATATCCAAGTTGTGGATATAATCAAATATTATAATCAAATATTATTTGCACACTTGAATGCACTTTTGAATGTTCCACACAGCACACTTTTATGAATGGACTTATCATTTAATGGTTGAATGTACTTCCTACAGTTGCGAAAACAATTTTGAAACGCTCTATAAATCCACAATTTCAGCTTTAAAAACAATCATTATACTAATAGTGATGAAGTTTGATAAAGACATATATTTATGTCCTATTGCTCAACACTTAAAAGGGTTTTGGGCTCCGCTGATCTAGTATTCCATTTAGGAATAATTAAAACACTTCCTTCAAGAACCCGTGGAAAAAAGTATGAAAACAAACAGTTTCTTAGGAGAATGCAAACTATTTTTTTGTTTACTATTTTGATGTTGTTCCTCCGCGTAGCTACACACTTTGTCGTACCTCTTTCGAGCTTAACAACTGCAACGAATCTGCTTGGCTTTTGGTCGACCAATTTTTAACAAACCCTTGTCTTCAAATGCAATGTTACTTGGTACTAGGCTACACATATTGCTCTCAAAAAGATTTCAATGAACAACGATTCCTTCCATTAATTATTTTCAACGTGTTCTTCCTGAACTTACAAAACTCTAACTTAACTTGTGGGGTTGAAAAGAGAATTTGCCAACTCAGCTCACAACTTCACAAACTTATGGGATGCTATTTATAAGACCAACTCGTTTCGAATTTAAAAACTAATCTTTCCTTAAATTTCACCCGGTCAAGAGTAGAAAATGAAAGAAAAGAAAAATCGATGAAATTCTATCTGAAAAGGATACGCCCAAACCATGCTCTCTTACTACATGTAACACGTGCAATAAAAGTTATCTGCTAACTTTTCAACTGTATCCATCTGTTGTTGGTCTTCACTGCACCACTGTGTCCTATATACACAGAGCGATACACAGTGGGTTGGTCGAGTAATCTCCTAACCAAATCATCTCCTACCACTTCATTTATTATTCTCAAATCATAAAAAAGGGAAGCAAAACGAACGAACGAAAAAAAGAACTTTTTGGCATCAGTGGCCAAAAGAGAACACTACCGAGTATTACCAGTTCCTGGTTTGAGTTGAATTTTATTCTTTTCTTTTATTTTCATTTTCATTTCCATTCTTTTTTTTTTGTTTTTGTGTAAGAGATGCTTTTGCTTCTGTAGCCAAGAGCCGAAGTCGACGTTGCTAGAGTTCGAGTCCTCTTAATCCTATTAGATAGCAAAACCTGCAGTGTATCATCGTCTCTTCTCTAACCGCGCTTTCGAAGGTTGTGGTGGTGGTAGAATTCTACACTTTCTCGCTCACACTTTGAAATTTATTTTACCCTTGGAATTGCAGTGCTTAGCCTCTAACGACCAACAATTCTTCCAGAAACAAGAAAAGCACACCGCTTGAAGATTTTTCTTTTACTTCCTCTACGTTCAGCAGTCGAGATGTCCTTTTTTTTCTGTGCCTTCTCCAACTTTCTCAGCATTCTACAGAAAAAAAAAAGAAATTTATTAAGAGTAAATAGGCGTCGAGGCACAGTTGCATTTATCCTTAGACTTTTTAACTATTAAATAAAGTAAAACCTGTATACAGTGTATGCTTGCATCTATAATATATACTATACAACTTTTTTTATTTTCTTTTTAGATGTCCTTCTTGGGAGTACAGAATATTCAACATCGTTGGATATGTGGGGCGTGGGTTGCATATTCGTTGAAATGGTCACAGGGATGCCAACATTCCCCGGTATTCGAGATACGTACGATCAGCTGGATAAGATATTCAAATTGCTTGGCACACCGACAGAGGAGACGTGGCAGGGTGTGACACATTTTCCTGGATATAAACCGCATAAATTAGGTAAAAACCAAACGAGCTTCAAAGCCAAGGGAAACAAAGTATACACACTTGTGTATTCTTTTTGTTTTAAAGAATTTCCCCGAATTTAGAATTTATATTCATGCCTCTGACAAATTTTAAAAGTTTTATTCTTGTTATTTTTTTGTTGTTACAGGTTTTTATAGACCGCGTAAATTAGGTCATAGTTTTCCTAGGTTGTACGATATTATTGAAGGAGAAACGATAGCGAATGCCTTTCTACAATTGAATCCTGAGGAGAGGATAGGGGCCGATGACGCTCTGCATCATCCGTATTTTGCCCAGTTGCCAAAAAAATTATACGAACTACCGGATGGTAAGTTATGGAAATAAAGAAAAAAAAAAACTATTTATGAGGGTTTGTTACTTATTACTTTGCACTGCTCCCAAAAAAGTTTATCTTCAAAAAATATTTTATGGCTATTGGCTAAGGCTTAACATAGTCCATGGTTTACTTCCAGTGAGTTGAATGTAACTCTTTTGAAAACAAAAGAAAGTAATTAGATACATAAATAATCGTTTAAGCAGGATGGGGTAAAACAAAATTTAATCATCATATATATATAATCAATTTACTTCAGTATTCGACCTAGCAGAAAGAGATGCAAATCGCGAACACTGCATCTGCAATCTGCATCATGTTTAAACGATTGCAATGAACTTCATTAGAAAAATAGAAAAGTTCTATTTGTAACAGATTGCAAGGGTTGCTGAGTGTATATACACTGCCACTCATGTGAATAGGTTCACATTTTTTCGCAACTTAATGTTAACCTGTCTTTATAAATATTGCAATGACATAAATTTGATATACATATAATGAAAGAGTATCATTATACAGTTAGTTTAAGCCAAAAAGTTGTTTCTTAAAGCTTGCCATAAAGTGCGCAGACAAGCTTAATTAAATGCATTCATAAAAACATAAAAAATGTTTTGGCTCATCTGAATAGGTCCTGCAGCTAAAACTTAAGTTTACGTGTAGTTGCGGCGGTGAATTGTAATTTTTTTTTTTATTTCAATAAACGTTGCTGTGTTTATCTTTAAGCGAGGAAGAAAAGAGTAAATTAAAAGCATCTGAAGAACTAGGCAAAAGCAAACGATTGATCACGCAAAAAATAAAGAGAAGTTAAAATGAAGTAAACGGTTTCTTTCGAAATGTGGAGTAGTATGGAAGAAATTTGAAAGATGGCAGTTAGAGGGTTACATCAAGAGCCGATAGTCATGCAATCATCAGAGCAGCTTCCAATTCTCATGATTCCGCGTCAAAAATGAATATTTGAACATGTGCTAAACGTAGTTTGGCTTCAGTAAAAGGGGTTATTAAAGGTACTGACCATTTGAAAAGGAAAAAATTGTGAAGAAAATCACCACTTAACAAATCTCGAAGACAAATCCACGAAGAACTTCGAACTCGAATTTCTTATATCCAGAATGGATGCAAATTTTGTATAAAGGTGTGCTAGAAAAGGCGTTTTCACAGATTTTTTAATTATTCGGAACAATGTCCTGGATATTCCAACATGATAATGACCCTGTCCACACAGCAAGGACGGCAAAATAGTGGAATGGGGGTTAAAATGTTAAGATTTTTCTGTGGGCTCCATGCTCACCTGACCTAGATTTCATAGATAATGTGTGGTGACTTCTTCTACGAAAGGCTAATCTAGGCGAGGCAATTCGACGGCATAAAGTCATTAGTCGAAGCAATTATAATAATCTAGATCCAAATTTTGCTTCAATATCTGAAAAAATTATTTAGGAGACAATACCAAAAAAGGGCAGCCATACTCATAATTAATTATTTTTGTTACTATCCCACCCATAAAAGAGTGCAAAATAAACCATTAAATTACATTTACCATGCTTATTTTATTCCATTCGTTGAACCTATTCAGATGAGGCAAAAAATTTGTATGTTTTTGAATGCAATGGATTAAGCTTGTCTGTGCCTTTTACAGCAAGCTTTAAGAAAAAACGTTTTGGCTTCAACTAACTGTATAGTGATGCCCTTTCATAACATGTATAACAAATTTGTGCCATTGCAATTTATTATATATGAAGAGAGGTCTTGCAGTTTTATAAAGACAAAAAAAAAAAGTTAAATAAAGGTTTTTGTTATTGTTTTCCTTTAAAAGCTTTCTACTAGAAATTGTTTATATAATATCATAAGTCTGTTCAGTAGTAAGATAAATTGTTATCATATCTCTGTGCAAGCTGAGTTCAAAATAAATTTGTAATATCTATGTTATTCAATGAAAATAAATGTAACTACTACTATATGAAGAGAGGCTAACATTAAGTTGCAAAAAAATGTAAACCTATTCAGATGAGTGGCAGTGTAGTGTACATCTTCGAATTTGAGACTCGTTATTACTGATCAATCGATAGAAGGAATAAGAAATAACCCAACCTAACCTCAAATGCAACCGGCGTCTTAACGCAGTTCAAAAATATGGAGAATAACATTTTCATATCAACAAAACCATTCAATTTAACGAATAACTTGAATTCTAGAAAGAAGTAGACTCCTATCATCCATATTACGACTTCCTTTTTCGTCATTCTTCTGCACTAGCAAAACATTTATTGGACAATTCCGGATCGTTACCACTTATCAGACTAAACACGAATGCAACTTGTCGCCAAATTCCCCAGTCAACTACACCCATTTGTGATATCCAATCTGCAAACATTTGGTTTTCCTCTTTCTCTTAATTTTTGACTTTCAGACTCGCGTTTGCCAGATACCATGCCCACACCGCCACCAAACAACAAGCCTGTCTATGCGCAAAATTCCTGTTTGCCCTGTTCTGAAACTCTCGGTACTCGTTCACCCGCTTGCAAACAAAAATTCCTAACAACCCGGTTAAATCTGCATTCGCAAGTTGATGGGCGTTATTTCGCAAACGCGGTTGCCAACGAAGGGAATCTGTGTGTGACTACAAGAGGAGCCTGGCCGTAAACGCACCGTCATTGTTGTGTTTTTGGGAAAATGCAAGCAAGGATTTGTGCAGCAGTAGCGGAATCTATTTTTGAATCATGGCCTCGCTCGCCCCGTTGAGTCGTCACTTTGCTGCGTTGTGTACACAGCACGATAGCAATGAATTAGGAAATAATCCAACGAAATAATAATTGCTTTGCTTATTTGGGAATGGAGTATGTATCTTAAGCGCTGTATAAGTAGTCCTGTTTATTCGCAAAGGACTATGCAAACGTTGGACTACTGTTTTAGAGGAAGAATCGATGAAGACGCCAAAGGAAGGAGGGAATGATATTGCCGCATGGGTGGATAGAGGGAAACAGTCAACGACATCCGCAGCAGCAGGGGGAGATGAAGAATTTTGTTAGCTGGAAAGTTATCTCTTTGAGTTTGAAGTTTCCAAGCGGATTTAAATTGCAAATTGTGTTTATGCTTGTTTTCGAATTAATTTTCTATTTATTTTTGAAATTAATTGCATTTGCAATGGGCGGGTATGACTGAAGGAGGTTTATTTGCATGTGTTTGTTCAACCAACGCGAGAGGAGTAGCTTCAGTCAGGTGAAAGGAGGAAAGGCGGAAACCTTTTACTTTTGGCCTTAAAGGTTTATGAAATCAACTGTTAGTTTTTCAATTGCATGCTCTTAGATATTTGGATACTGAAATTGACATGTTTAAAAGAAGTAATTGGTTGGAGATGGCTGTTGGATAATCTCGTTATTGAAGTTATATAAAAAGTCTCCGTGGCTTTTTGGTACATATTTGCAAAAAAATTTCTTTATTCAAAATCAATTTCAACCAGGTACATATTGGCCATAATTATCTATGACCACTATGGCCACTACAACTTCTGTGGTTCATCAGCGAACAATTTGGCCAATCGATTTTCAGCGGATCTTCGTCGTCTAATTTTTTACCATTAACTAAGTTTTGCAGAGACAGAGAGGGTGCATTATCCGGGTTATACGGTGAATGCATTAAAACTTGTCAATCAAGCTTACTCAATTTTTCCGGGTCATCAAAGATATGTGTGGCTTAGAGTTGTCATGATGGAAGATAGTTTCCTTTCTGTTGGCCAATTCTGGTCCCTCTTTCTTAGTTGCGTCATGCAAACGGTCGAATTGTGCACAATACAGGCCTGAATTGTTTCCCCACGTTCTAGCAGCTCATAATAGATAATTCCCTTCCAATCCCACCAAACATTCAATATAAACCTTGTTTTCCTCCAATTCAGACTTTGTGATCGGTCACTGGCTCTTGACCATGATCGTTTGCCTTGGACATTCTCGTTTTTAATCCATTTTTCCTCGCACGTTATGATTCGCTTTTAAAAATGGTTCCATTTGGTATGGTTGGATGGTTATTCGGTCAATTAAACATCGTGTTTCTTTGAGTATCCTGCCCGTTTAAGATGATTCCAGAACGGAACCGAACACTTTCTTTCCGGAACTCTCCGGCATGTTATTGCAGCATATTTCAGTGTATGAATGAACATGGTGAGAGGATCATTTGGAACAAGAAAAAAACAAAAAACTATAATGAACAGCAACACAGGAAAGTCGCATTCAAAAACTTGATCGTTAAATTACTGTAAGCTCTTGTAAACTTTATTCTGTTAGTCATCAGTTCCTGAATTTTGAACAGCAGACGTTCGATAACCCGATGTACTAATTTTTTTAAACATTTTTGGGTTAAGTTTGAATATAAGCTATGATCAAAATAACAGCAAAACCTATAAATTTGCAAAGAGCTGAGGTCTGGGCCTCCATGCGCTGATGATGATCAATCTTCAAAAGTATCCTATTTTAGTCGGAGCCTTGTCGGTCTCACTTCATTTATATATATGTAAACAGTAAGGCAAACACAGTACTTGCTATCCATTCCATAGAGGTTAAAGTTCATTTCTTACCTCCAAAGTCTATCTCTGCACTGTTTCGCTGCCTGAAGAGGAAACATGAAGTTGGTAGTGAGATGATATGGGGTTGTTCTAGTGATGCGTCACATCAGTTGCACTTTGTCCAGAATTTAGTTCATCTGATTACTACACGAGCTTATAGAATTTAAGCTTCCTTTAATTTAAAATTTTAAACGAATACTGATGCTGTTTTTCCCTATTGAAGTAGGAAAAAAAATTTCCCAGCTGTCGCTCAGCTCCCGCAAAGTGAATGTATTAATTTCTTTGACCACATCGAGATATCGTTTAAATTTTTCAACAGTAGCGGACATTGCTCTACTTTGTTTTAATTTTTCATTCAATAACCACCACCAACCGCAAAAGCATTCAACAGCTGAACATGGGATTATTACGTTCGCTTGAAAAAAATCTCATTACATGATTGTAACAATTCAACCGCTCCAAGCTATCACCATTAATTATCACACAAAAGCTGTTGGTATTTTTTTTATTAGCAATATATTTTTAAAGGTCTTTGTTTGCGCGAAAATAATTCATGGACTATAAAAGCTGAATTCCATTACAGCATCTGTGTGTTTAACAGGGAACAAAAAAAGTCGCTGAGTCAACAGTACACACACGGTAAGACGATAGACGGTAGTCGGTTAAAAAGTTAATCCCAAGGCAAAAGAATTATCTCCAAAAATCCAATTAAATTTACGTGTAATCGCATTGTCAGAACGGCAGCTCTGCCTTAAATATTCCACATACGCCTTCCGTGAGTGTGGTGCCCTATTAAATCTTCATCCACACCAGCACCAGCTTTATACCTCTCATTAACGTTATTAAGAGTACGAAAATTCCCAATTTCGTTAGCTCCGAGTGCTTATGTGTCACATAATTCTCATCGCTTGCTGCTGTTTGTGTGCAAACAAAGGCTTATTCTCATTTCGTGGGTGTGATAGAAGTGCCTGAGCCTCTTCAGCCTGTGGCAGTGATAATTTTATTTACATTCCATGTCCTGGCATGTGTTGCAGTGACAGAGTGTATCATTAACCGCAGGTTCTCAAATTTAAAACAAATATACAATTTGTACAAGACAATTGGGCTAGTGGGTCGGTAAGAGATACCCCCACTTGACCACAACCCTGGTGATCCTTAATTAAAGAGATTGCTGTAGCGTTTCCAGGCAAATAAATTTGCGGTTGATCTGATGAAAATGATTAGAAACCCGTAGGTGATAATTGTCCCACTGTCAAAGCACCCACCACAGCCAGCCTGTCTCTAGCGTCCACGGCCAGAAGCAATCTGTGCATCAACCACGAACCTATCGATTTAATTGATTTACACTTGCGGATGAGATTGAAGCACTCGATGGTGGAAGCACAGAGGATGCTGTTGTGTGTGACATGGAAGTAAATATTGTGATGGGTATTATTGGAGGATGATGACACGACGAGAAATGCTTACCTTGCATTATAGACCGAGTGACAGGATACATGACTAATTAGGGATGGAGATTAAATCGTACATGTATGCAAATAAAAAAAGAACAAGCAGGAATTCCAACAACAACAACAACATCTCTGTCATGCAAATAAGATGTGTCACTGTCACCGGCGTACGATGCAAATTGGCTGTGGAATAATAAAAGGAGTTTATTTTAATTGAGATGAAATGATAATGGAAAGGATGTCACCTCCTGTGGTTGATGATACCGCTTCTGGCGAATCTGGTACTTCAAGTTTTGTGTTGACGGCGGATAGAGGGAGAGCGAGAGGAAGGAGGGAGTGCTGTAATGTACACAGTATTTATTTTAATTAATAATCGATCGAGCGTCTGATTAATTTATGTCACGAGGGTGATGCGTCATTGTAAGGTTGTTGATACGAAATCAAGGCGTAAGTCCTTGAGCGTTGTTATTAATTAATAGACGACTGGTGGTGATGTTTTATTGAAGAGATGTAGAGTGGCCTTCGTATGGGCTTTTTGATGAATGCACTACGGAGGTAGATTTAAATGTGATTGAGAAATTCATGAACGAAGTGGAAAATAAAGGAAAAATTATTCAGCCATAAATAAAAAAAATCGGTTTTAATTAAAACAAAGCCTCTACTTGCGTCGTTCCGATTTGTATCGTTTCGAAGCTCTCGTGGTTTCGAAACTGCGTCGTTTCCAGTTTGATGCGTTCACAAAAATATTAGGTTGTCAAATAACTCCCTTCCGCCTTTTTGTCTTTTGAATTTTCCGGCTATGTACAAAGCGCTACAGAGCTCGTATCCAAACTAATCATGCAATACATCAAATGATGTATTATTAATTTAAATTCACCTCCTATTTTATTCTCATGATTTTTTTATACATTATTCATTCAACACATTATTCACTTATTTCTTTTTTATTTCAGAAACATCGATTTTCACCGTTGAAGGTGTGCATTTGTATCCGGAGCCTAATCGGCAAAATAAATGAAAGTTAAAGCAAGTTCTATCCTTGGATGGTGTTCGTCACTACTGTTAACAGCAGCCATATACATAAATATATTAAAATAATAATAATAAAACAATCTAAATAAAAAAATATTTTTTAATTTAATTAAAAAACATAGAAAAGGAAGCAGTAAACAATTCTAATAAATTAATTAGATGATAAATGGAAAATCAAATCGAAAAGAGAAACAAATGAAGTCCCTGTCTATCTGCTAGCAGTCTTAACTTTAAAAGTAGTACGAGATGCGAATGGAAAATATATTCACATTTAAAACAACTGATCTATCCGATCAGACCGACAAGGATTCTAAATGATGACGCTTAGAAGTACCACAAAAAAAAACATACAAAAATGTGAACTATGACCAACAGGACCATTCATTTATATAAAATGAAAAAAAAATATTAAAAAACGCGTAAATTACGAACAAATAATTGAATAACATCATAATATAAACGAAGTAATTATACAAAAAAAAACAAAAAGTTAAACTGAAAAAAGAAAAAAAATGATTATAAATAGCTATTTAGTGTAGAATATTTTAGTCGTCTTGTACTATCCATCCAGTCATTTATGATGCGTTCGCTCATCTTTCAAAGAAGGGAATACATTTTTGTTCTACAATTTATAGAAAAAAAACACTATATTTTTGATTTTCTAATTTGATTATATCTTTTGGTTCCTTTTGGTTAAGGACAATACAAAATGCGAGAACTAGAAACGTTTAGTCTTTGTTACAACATAAAAACACTTTGAAGAAAAACAACAAACCACTTTGATTAAACTTTATTTTTTGTATAATTAAAATAAATATGCAATTTATTGTTATTCTGAATTTATTAATTTCTAATTTTAGTCGATCATAAGTATATAATTAAAGAGAAGAAAAAACAAATGTATAATTATAACATAAATACACTTTTTGTTTCCATTTGTCTTTTTTTTTATTTTATTTTCGAATTTCTTTTCAATACACAGTTTTGTTTTTTTTGTCATACAACAAATATATTTTAATATTTAGCAAATGAAAAGTTATAATTTTTGTTTTATTTAATTGTCCTGGCAAAGAACTCTTTTTTATCATTGTTTGATTTTATGCATATTCTTTTCAAAATTTGTATTATTTCAACTAATTTCAATAAGAAAATTTTTATAAAACAAATAAAATAATTAAAACTTTCACGTTTATATAAAATAAACGAACGTTATTCAGAAAAAAATACACTTTATACTTGTTTCTTGTTTTCTTACGCTTCAGTCTTTTGGTTTTTTGATTAAAGTGAAAAATACGTTTTATTAAAGTTTCGAAGGCAAGAAAATTGACGATTGGTCATTGGGCCTCTAATTTTTTAGCGCAAAGAGCATTTCTAGGATCATAATACTTTTCAAAAGAATGACCGCAACGTAAACTTTTTGCGATCTAACATACTATTTATCTTCTTAACAGAATACAGGAAAATATAAAGTAAAGGACAAAAAAAATTCACCTACGACCATTTAAATATTCGCATTATTTGAACTATTTAAATAGTGCATTAAGTTTTGTTTTCCAAAGTACTCCTGCAAATAGTACGCATAACTCTGTCATTGGGAAATAATACGGAAACGTGTTACTTTTAAGAATTGTCCAAAATTGTGGAAAAGTCGAACTTTAATGTGAACAAAAAAATAAATCTATTTCAATGTTGCGTCAGTAAATTTACTTGAAAAGTATGAGAAAAACAACTATTAAATTTAATACTTAATACCTTATTTCAACGCCTTTATATATAGTAATGCCGCTCATTCTTATTTAGGCATAGTATCAAGTCCGCATTGTGGGCGCCGTTGGCTCGATCGGTTAGTGCGTCGGACTGTTGAGCGAGAGTACCCGGGTTCGAATCCAGCTCGGGGAAAAAAATAACACCACAAACATTTTTCACGGCCCCACCTCCAGCGAACGACTGACAACCTTCCTGGAGTACTTCTGTCATGAAAAGCTTTCGCAATTCGCCGTTCGGAACCGGCATTAAACAGTAGGTCCCCTCCACATGTGACAAAATTATAACGCGCACAACACAGTGGAGGCGCGAGAAAGCTAGGCTCTGGCTCTCAACGGGCTGTTACGCCGCCCCATATATATATATATATCAAGTCCGCATGCCCCTACAGATATGGACTTCCACGCCATACGAACTAATTTCCAATATTCTTTTGTATTGTTGGTATTTGTGGTGCGAACAGACCTTTCGACTGATTTCACAATTTCTGCCGTTCTCAGTCTGGCAACTAAGCAGTTCACTTTAAAAAAGCAACATCGTTCTTGGTAGGCCATATTCTTTCTCTCTTTTTCTATTTCTTAGTAATATCACTTCCGTTTCGAAACTTGAATTTTTTTTTGTCCATCGAAATTGGCTATGACTATTCGTTGCACCCTTAAATTGAAAACAACGACTATCCTAACTAAACTATTTAGAGCGCCGATCAAAAGTATTTAACAACTATGTGAAACTTTGAACTAAACCTAACTTCTATCTGACAAGTGACTTTTAACTACTATATTAACAGAAAGGCTCCTGTATAAGAGAAATCATACAAAATCAATTAATAATGTTCAATGACTTTTAAACAGTTATCGCAAGCCATAGGGCATTTGTATCATATGACTTAGAACCTAATTAGAGCTGGCGTTCGGTAAAATGGTCATAATAGAATTTGCGTGTTGCACTAAAGTTCACAAGTGGCATCCGCATACAAGCAGCTTCGTCAGAAGGATAGCATACGAAACTTCTGCCTGCAGTTTTAATTGTTCACAATTGGAATACAGAACTACATCCTCAATATTTATTGTTACTAGCAAATCCTTGAGTTGTTTCAATTTCTATTTCACTGAAATTACAATGTTCTTTGTAACACATACCGACATCGATTTAGGAGAAAATCTGTTTTGTGCGTTGGGTAAATTCTGAAGTCAGGAGTTAAAAACTGTCACTGACTTGAAACAAGCTATGCTACTCAGTTGTTATGTTTACAGATTGTTACTTTAAGAAAAGCAGAGCAGTTTAGCATTCAACTCATTTGGGTGCTGGGACACTGATATATCAAGACGATCTTGCAAAGCGCCGGACCAATGACACCATCCAACTGGATCAGATCGGTCTCTGCACACCTTTTACTACCGCGTTCCTCCACATCAAAACAAATACCATCGCCGCAATCGATCTTAGATAGTCGTGTGACACTACATGCGGTGTCAACAGAAAAGTCTGGCCAAAACTAGATTCTAGTCGCTCATTTAGTCTCTTGGGGCTCAATAGAGTCCATGTCATCAGTGTCATAACGGAACACTCTACTCGTTGGTAGAGTCGCCAGTAGTAGTACTAGTAGAATCTCATTGTCGACAATTAGCATCTGCTCATCTGTCGCGAATATTTCTAGAGGTTTCTTTTTGTTTGAATTGCGTAGAAGAAGCTACGAGCAACAACTTAGAAAGTCCAAGGCAAGACAAAATGGTGTATCTCAAATATTTTTTTGTTTAATACTTGTAGCAATAATACTCTAATGCAAGTAAAAGCTTTAAACCTCGTTAACAAAGTAGTTCTTTAATTGATTATTGATTATAGTCAAAGACGAGCTAGAGCGAAGAGTAAAACTACCAAGCAAGCTATTATTTCTTTTTTCCAAGGCTTCAAAATAAATCGAAAGTAACCGATGTTTAAATTCCCCCGAATTGAATGGGTAATATTTTTTACCATCTAAGGTAACTACTTTGCTTTAGAAGATAAACTTAGTTTTTCTAAGCCCCGGATAAGATTGAAAATAACATAGTTGGCATTTCGCGACATTGCGATCATGGCACAATGATTGGTAGCTCAGTTGTCTGTTGATTTTTGATACGTTCAGACTTATATATTGTGTTTCAGGTCATTGAAAATTGCCCTTTCAAATCGAGTAATGATTTTAGAGATTTTAATTCTAGACCATGGTGCAAGAATTCTCACACCATTGTGTAGGGCTTTTCTTAAGCCGCATGGAAATTGTCCGTGAGTTTAACATTTTCTGTTACCCATTTAAGCTTCCTAAATTGTGTATGCGACAAGAGCTAATTTTATCATTTTGTTTTCTGTTTTTTTTTTTTTTAATTTATTTTTAATAAAAAAGCATCCGTCTATTTCGTGCTTTAGTAGTAAAATAAATTTTCGTTAAATTTTGTTGTAATGATTTTACAAATAAGAATTAGTAAAGACAAAGTCGACACAGTTAAGTAAATAAACCACAAACTAGAAAACTATCGGCACAAAAAATATAAATAGAAGATTAAAAAAAGATGAACTTAACAAAACACAAAATTCATACATCGAAATCTGTTGTACAACTTTCATAAAGTAAAACATCATTTCAATCATTTTCATTTCACTTTTTCTCAGTATCCAAAAACATTATATTCGAAACATCTGCAGTAAAATAGCGAACTCTTTGTAGTCACTTTTTCAAATTAAATATATAGAACTCAAAATTTACATTTGATTTTTTTTAACTCGGACTACAAATCGTAAATTAAACTAGTAGTTGGTAAAATAGAACAGTAAAACTAACAAAAAAATATGAAAAGAAATATTAATCCTCACATGAAAAGTTAACCGATTTTGAATTTAACATTTTCTCTTTTTCCAACAAAGAATATCAAACCAAATTGATATTGATGAACAAAGTAAGTAAAACACCACAAAACCTAGTCCTTTTCTTTTACAAAAGGAAATTTAAATAGAAAAAAAAACGACTCGAAGACAAAAACAGAAAAATTAATAAACAAATGTTTCTACTGTATCTGTTTTTAGTTGAAAAAAAAAAACTTTTTGTGTTCGATTAAAAAAAGTAGAAAATTTAATACAATCAAAACGAATTAAAATAAGATTAATATTAAAACTTAAACAATAAAACATTAGAATTTCCGCCAAAAAATCGTAGAAAGAAAAAAAGAAATAAAGGGAAGATAAAGTTAATTAAAAGAATTTTATAGTGGATTAAAAGTAGTTAAACTTAATGTAGAAATTTAAAAAGTTGAAAATAGACGTTTTTGTAGTAAAAAGAAAAAAAAAAAAAGAAAACAATTAAGTTAAAAAAGAAAACCAAAATTTTTAAATACGGCGGTTAAAAAATAATAAACAAAAAAATTAAAAATAATGAAAATTAAATTTATAAGTTGTTGAACTCAGATCATATAAGTAAAAAAAACAGACAAAGTTTTAGGTTAGTTAAAGGTAGCTATGGTTGACATAAGACACGTTTAAAGATATTCATTTTAAGTAAAAGAAAACTGAAACGTGCAGCTTGAATTTCTGAAAACCGAATGCTCTTACCCCCGAGAAAGCAGTTAAGCAATTGGAGCCTGAGAAGATGAATAAACCAATGTGCACAATTTTTGTAAGGTTGTTTTGGTAGTCTTTGATTTGAAAGACGTCCTTACCTTCGTACTAAATGAAATGAAAACTTATGAGAAAACAAGGTCAAGAGCAATCCCATGAAGTTATTTGTAAATTTGTTCTTCCTGACAGTTTCAATTTTGTGTTCTTATCAATGATGTTGGAAAACCTATCTCACTAAGTTCAGTGAATCTCTTTATTATTTTCAGATTCCTCTCAAACTACCAATGAACTGCCTAACTAAAAACTAAAAAAAAAAAACAAAAAACTTTGTCTGATTACAACTACCTCTATTTATTTAAATACTGTGTTTTAACTTAGCAAAGTTATTGCAAATTGTCTTAATGTATACATTGATTTGTGAAAAGAACAAAAGAAAACTTAAAATTAATCTCAAAGCCAATTTACCACGAATTAACTACCACATGTAAGATAAACGACCATCCAAGTTCAAAAAATCTAAAAAAAAAACAAAAAAAATTTGCTACATTATTCCTAAAAACCCTTTGCACAAATTATCATCCCAAATCTTTGAAAAGCAAAATGTTTATTTCTATAATTTAATTTGCTACTTACATTAATTTGATGATTTCTTTATTTTCTTTTTCAACACAATAAATAATGATAAAGAAATAAATATGTATGTAACGCATACACACATATTATTAAAAAGAAAAGAACAGTTCGCACATCCCATCCCGGAAATTCGTCCATAGTTTTAAGAAACACACATTTTTTAAAAATAATAAATAAAAAGAAAAAAAAAATATCACAAAACAAAATATATTTACAACAAAAAAATGGGAATTTTTTCGGCTTTTTCTATTGCATATTATATGTTTTTTCTACATGAGCAAAAAAAAAGAAAGATGAAAACAAAATCGCCTTCGATACATTAATTGTAAATATTAAACACAACAAAAAAAAGGAAACTTAAATGCGTGATACATTTATATCGTGTATTTGTGGTAAGTTTTACATGACGCGTTAAAAAACAAAAATCATCACGTTATGTGGTTATTGTCAATAAAACATAGAAAACAAAAATCATTAAGAAATTCTTCTTTATTTTAATTCGAATTGTTTCCTTTTTTATATATTTTCATCAAACAAAATAAAAAAAAAACACTTAATGAATTGTTACAGAGAATAAATAATATTTTAAATAAATTCGTAAAAGAAAAAAAAGAATTCAGTTTGTTCTTTTGTATAGAGATTTAAAAAAAAGAAGACAAAATAAGATATTTTTCAAAAACTAACTACGGTTCAGATTATTATTGTAAATAATAATTTTAGTAATGTTTATATATATATTAAATATATTACAAAGGACAACAGAACAAAAATTACTATAATTAATTTCTAAGATGGAAAAAAAAGTCAAATGAGAAAAAAAAAAACAAAAAATAAAAACAAATGTTATTATTTTAGTATTTAAAACAAATAAAAAAGAATATAACATCTACAGTTAAGTTAAATTGTATGATAATTTTAGTTATATGAAAATATTTTAAGGACGGAAATTGATTTTATGATTAAATGTAATAAAAAAACAAAAATAAAAGAGACACATGATCAAAGTTATTATTACTGTCGAGAATAAAAAACAAAAAGGAATATTGAAAATTTTCAAAATAAAAGAATGGAAACGATTATAAAAAAAATAGCATTGTTTTATTCTGGGAAAAGTATTCAGTACACTAAACCAATGCCAATCTAACAGATAATCAACTTCGGTGCTTCTCATGTGTTCAAAGTAGAGCTCTAAGAATTTACTCCATCTAAAAGAAACAACTTTCATCTTAGCAGAGCTCTTATTCCATATCCATACCATACCATACATGGCAAGTATGTCACGTTCTGTAAAGGGTGGAGAAATTAAAACTTAAATATTCTTTTGAATACAGAATATAAAGGGTGCGGTAGCATCATTGAAATGGTGACAGAATGACATCGTAGCCGCGACATCCGTCCAGGCAAACATACAAACCAACTCATTAAATAGCGAAGACGCCAGACAAAAGGTTGCTTAAAAAAACGACCCGTCATTATTGATCTCCGGCTCAGCAGTATTTACATAAACACTGCTTACTAAACTGCTCAACTTGCCAAACAAATATGTTCGCATGTATCACTTCGATGAAAAACAAAGAGCGCGTCCCAAGCACCAAGTACCAATCCTATTAAGCAACACAAAAAAAAACGTACATCCATGTATCCGCCTCCCCATTGCTTCAGTATTTTCTTCGGGAAAAAAGACAAAACAAAACAAAAAACAATATTCAAACGCCTCGGCAGCTGGGCCGCCAGGCTGCCAATATTATCTAATCATCAGGAAAGCAAATGTATCTTTCTCCTTGTCTTCGGTTTACCTCACAATGTTCGGCATTTGTTCAATTGTTCATCTGGCTCGTTACATTCCGTCACGTTTTTGTCAGATCATTGACTGATTACTATTTGCCGGGACACCACCTAGTGTGTTTCAAGGACAAGAAGCTGCTTCATCATCGTCACACAGTAATTATGTCACGCCAGCCTCCCAACTGCTTTGTTTCAAGAACACATCTGTGTGGCCACACCCACCGGATCTGTCAACAGCTAATCGCTCCAAAAGAAGAAAGAAAAAGTAAATCTCACGACTGCCGGTGTGAATCTGTGGAGAAACTTTTACTTTCATCTGCGGTAGAAAATTAAGTGGTCCGAACTGTGTAAACACACTCAATGAAAATTCACGCCACTGGCGTTAGAACCATAAGCAACCTACTTTAAATCGCAGAAAATAAACCGATCAGACAGATAAATATTTATGTTAGGATTAAGAGAGAAATTGAAAGTGTTTTTCGGTACTATTTTCGTTCGGCGCAGAATATTATTGCATATTTTATTAAAGGTGAAATGTTTCGGTAATTAAAAGAGAACATACAGCGAACCGAAACACTGCGAAACTTGATTCATGTGAAGCTATCGACGGACATGCTATTTTCGATTCAAGGACGATCAAGGTTTCACGGATGCGTACGAAAGAAACTCAAGTCAGAGAAATGTTTCTGTACTTTATTATTGACCATCAAAATGCTTTGCATTTTATAAATCAAATAATTATTTCTTGTTAGTTGCTGGTTTTTAGTATTTGCTAGCTTGTAACATATTTTAATATCGTTTCGGTTACAAAGGAAAGCCACATGTGTCGTCTCTCCGTCATAATTAAAAAAAAAAGTTATTAAAATGTTTGTGTCGAGAATTGTCAACTTATCGATATCTTCAGCCAAGGTATCATAAACTGCGGTTATGTTTGTAAAATTTCACACCTAGTTTTTTAACCAGCTCTCTGTTTCCTTTGGTTTATGAACCACGTTTTACCGCATGCCATGCGTTCCTTTCATACTTTAAATGTTTTACCTTTATGTGCTACTTCAAAGTTGTGTTTCCCAATTGATGATGCAACTTGATCTACATAAATGAGCTCAGTTAAATTGTACTTTTTGATAAGTTTATAAATTTAGAAAACCATTTTTAATTTTTTCATATTTTGAGGTTTACCTAAGGTGTCTAGGTGATATATATTATCCTCTTAAAGTTGAGAGAAAGGATTTCTTGAAAAAGCGCAGTGTAAGGTCAGCGCCTACGTTAAGACTAATTATCATTCAAAATATTAAATCTTGAAATTTGATAAAATAAAATAAGCGACCCACGGAGCGAACCAGCTAAAGAAGGAATGCCTTACACTGTATAATTATTCTTTTAAAACAATATTAAAGTCCATCAAAGATCTGATTTGAAAAGAATTTAGTCAATTAGTTTATCATAAGGGTCTTTATTTTGGTAGGGTCATACAAAGTTTGTTTGAGAAAAATGTTTTCTGAATTTGTCGCTTCAGAACCCCAAATATTTATTGCTCGAAATTTTCTAATTCAAACGCCGTGGATTTTAATCCACGTAAGCCAATGGATGAACCTATGTGTGAGAATAGGTGTTATAAGAGTTCTTAAACAAACTTTGAATTCAGAAGCGCCTTATGAATAATTACGGTAATCTTTGTTTTATTGAGAACATTCCTCGCATGTTTGTTCCTCCTTTACTGCATAGCATATCATATATGGTATGCTTTTTTAGTTTCATGTTTTCATTAATTGCTTAACGTTAGATTTCCAATTACTGAGTGAATATTGTTGCAAACGCAATGTAACTTTTTTAAAATCAAGAGTAGGTTGAGATATTTCGGTAATTTTCGGTTCATCCATTACCATACATATATTTTTTAGATTACAATGGGCTCAAAAATTATCTCTGATGAAGAAATTTGGTGATGGAAAATTTCATGAAAAGGATACGGTTCTGTAAGCGTAGCCAAGGCAGGCATTTGACTGATATTGTTTTTCGTTATTAATGGCATACTTTCCTCTATACATTAAAATAAACATCCGATTATTTGTCTCAAAAAATGTAATTTTTCTTTGAATATTAAAACAACACCTCTTATGTATGGACCCTGTATGTTAGTCCATGCATTACTGTTTACATGTATACCTTTTTAGATTACAATGGGCTCAAAAACCATATCTGAAGAAGGAATTGGAAAACTAACAAGCAATTGGGTTGAGAGTGATAATGTATGTAAAGGTGGGAAAGATATGAATGAAGTAGAGTCGAAAAGTCTAATTAAGACTTAATTAAGATTAGGAGGCAAGGAGACAGAGGATTTAAATTCTACTGAAAATGTCCAGGTCCAGGAAAAAATTTACAAATTGAGCAAAAACCTTCAAAAAGTTGCTTTTGAAGAGTTTTCACGTGCGAATGAGCAAATGTTCTGAACAAAAGCGAGAAACTATATGAAACAAATATAGCAAGCCAGCATAAAAAAAAAGTTGTTCATGCATATCATAGATTATATGCATACAAATGGGGCAATATCTCAAAAACGGTTCAATATTTTTAAAAATCATTATCATTTTTGTCATCTAATCAATGAAATACATTAAGAAATATTTTGTTTTCTCTAAAAAAAAAAAATCATGCAGTAATGGGTAAAAGAAAATGATTCTCAAAACTAAATCCCACATATTTAAATACTGTATCTACATCCAATTAAAAAGAGTTCGCGTATCGAAAGATTTCTAATTGTTCATAGACTAACCGCAGATTTTCGGATTGCCAAAAGGCGGAGCACCAATCTTATAAACCAAGGTGATAGATTTAATCTGGTAATCTTCACTTATATTTCAAACATTCAGTAATAAAAAAAATCTTGAATTGAGTCGTTCCCAAAGACAAATGATTACCATAAATCTGTTACGAATTAATTCTTATTACCCGAAAATATGGAAGAAGAAATTTAATTCATTGTAGGGCATAATCACTCAACACGTTTCATGAATTTACCACATGAAAACAGCATGGTGTAATAACAAATAGTTTCAACTGAGAGACTTCTCAAATTAATAAAAGTAAAGTATAAACATTTATATTCCACAAAATTGATGGCTCCATTAATGTACACATGCGCGGGTGATGTTCTGCCATTCCCTTTTCAAACGATCATTTTTCAATTTTTTGCTGAGTTTGTTGTCTAGAACGCTGATCATAAATGGCTACTTCGGCGATTAGAACAAAACATTGGAAAAACTTATTTTTGTTGAAAATGAATGAATCATTTGAGGTATCATTTGTTTTTTTTTTTTTTTGTATTATTTTAATTATTTTTGACCATGAAAAATAAATTAGAGTAGAGCTCAGATCAAGCAACCAAAAGTGAAATCAAGTGGAACATTCTGTGGGAGGGGATCTGTGTTTCAGAAACTAAGGATATATTTCTCATGTATTGTTCAATGAGCTGCCAATTTACTCGCGGATTAGCGTCAGTCTTGTTCATTTCTCGAAGTTCATAATTGACTCTTTGGTGAAGTGGAAGTCAATAATCTGCAGATTGACCTGAATGTATCTTTGCAACTGAATAAGTTTGCTGGTCGGTGTCTAATTTTAGAAGCAGAGGTCAATTTGTGTAGTGATTCTCAGTGTATGATTTATTGAATCATCTAACTCAAGAGGAAGTTCGTGCTATTTTGCGTGGAATTGACTTGGAACTGAACCAGAGTCAGTTTAAAGTATGAGTAATTTCTAAGTTTTTGGTATGGCAGCAGATGTTTAGAGACAGAAATCTTTTAGTTTAGGAGAATAATATCCCGCGAATCGTGCATGCTGGTAACACGGCAAACCATAAAAAAAAAGCAATCTTCTAGTTGTAACTGACAATATGTAATAATTCAAGACATTTATTGGTAAATTGATAGAGAGCCACAAATTGTGGCGACAACTGAAAGTGAGTTGTTATGTTAATGAATGAGCTGCATTCAACACCAAACTTTGTTTTTTTTCCAGAAACTACGTTACACCAGGTTATAATATTTAACTGACAGTCTATCTGTCAGAGAGAAAATGTGTTTATTAAAAAATAATTGTACTATGTTTACTTATATTATAACTTACAGATTGAGCTTCAATATCTCTCGTTAATATTCTGCTGCATTTCTTTTTTCCGATTTTCTCAAAATACTATACCTGGCTTAAAGAGTTCTTTGCATTTCCTGTGGTTCGTGTGAATGCAGAGTTCGAACTATTTTCAATGTTTAGTTCGAGCTGCATCAAATTTTAAGGTTTTCTTGTCTTAGTTTTAAAAGGGAACGAAGAATAAAACGGACCTGTGGCAAAAATATATCGGTTGACCTCTATGTTCCTTGCTTTAAAAATATAATATAAGGAGTTCACACCAATCCTCACGTAGTTCGTAGTTCAGATAAAGCTGACTTTTGTAGAATTCCTTGCTTATAAATGTTGTTATATGGTATTATATCTTAGTTATAAAGGTACACAGGTTCCTAAATTTTTAAAATATTGATTATATGAAAGCCGGATTGTAAAACATTATCTACATTTAATAAATATAAAAATACACGTCAGTTGATTTTTTTAATTTATTTTCACTGTATCTCAAATGCATTGAAGAAATTTTAATTGAAAAGTCGGTTTTGTGTCGACTTTTCTGTCATCTCAATAATTTTTATTTGCCAAATTAGTGTTTTGTAGACACAATTAAAAGAATGGAAATTCCTTGTTTGTTTTTCTCTTTCAAACTTGCGAATAAAAAAACAAATTTAGAGCGGGTTTGCTTTTGAAGACCTTTGTTTGCAGATGTTCTGTGTCGCCTAACATACGCTGGAAAGTCCCTAGCTTATTGCCTACATCCAAAAAGCTGCTGATGTCGTTATTTTCCTTGTTGGCTTCTAGAAGGTATTCCATGTTGCTTTTAGAAGGAATCGCCATTCTCTTTGGCCGTTATGTCGTGGTTTTTAGCTAATGCCCAGTTCAACTTTTTACGCATTTTTTCAATGTTTAGCATTTTACTCGGGATCCACATTTCTCTAGATCCCGTTTTGGTATATTTCACTATCAGTGAGTGTTCAAATAACCTTTTTTTCTAATAGAATCACTAAAACTTACCATTAAGTTAGACTGCCAACAGCTTCCGAAATGAAACACATTGTTAACGAGACATCGCGGTCGATTGGGGGAAAATTGCAAATTTGCAGGAGATGAAGGGAAGCATTTAATTTGCAACTATAAGAATTTAGATATAAACTAGCACAGACGGTAACATTTATAGCATGTGCTGAACAAAGCTTTTAAAATCGGTCAGTTGTCGCGGAGTGTATGTCTATATTCTCAAGCAATAACCGCAATAACTGAGATTGTTTGAGTAAATAAAATAAATAAATAATCTGCGTAACAGCCCACACAGGGCCAGAGCACAGCTTGTTCGCAACGCCACTGTGTTGTGCGCGATATAATTTGACACAAGTGGAGGGGACGTACTGTTTAATGCCGGTTCCGAACGGCGAATTGCGAAAGCTTTCCATGACAGATGCTACTCCAGGAGGATTGTCAGTCGTTCGCTGGAGGTGGGGCCCTGAAAATTATTTCTGGTGTTCTTTCCCCGGGCTGGATTCGAACCCAGGTACTCTCGCTTAACAGTCCGACGCACTAACGAATAAGCCACGCCGCCTACACGGCTTTTGAGTAATATTGAGTAGTGTGAAAATATTACTTATGTGGTTATTGCCTTTGTCCACAGATGTATTTTTGTTTACCTGTGGATAATACGTGTGTATTAAGTAAATTTGCCTGATACAAATTTTTAGAGACTAGACGTGTGACATCACTCTCAGAATCTTCATGCAGAGTTCAAGCGGTTAAAACATGCATTTTGCTACACATTTGAACACATTTGAAGTCAGAATGATTTGATATCTATTTGACATTGATAATAAATAGATTATTATATCTTATTGTCAGGAAGCCATTAAAAAGTATTAAGCTATGAATTTAAAAATTGATTTTTTAACTAATAAATAAAGACTGCTGATAGGAGCTCTATCCAGCATTGCGGCAACCAGACGGCATGTTGACCATATGTTGTTTTGCTTAAGTTTTTAACAATGCCTCTTTCAATCTTAATTAGAGAATCAAAAATAAAATAAATGAAGACAATTTCGCCGATCAGACCGTGGGTCAAGTAAGATTTAGTGCCATGAAGCCTATAAATAAATTCTAGAAATCCAATCCAAGCTACACATGTTCTTCGTTGCCATTCTTGATTTATAAATTTCAAAGCTTTTCATTTTCGCACAATGACATCATCTACTCACAAAGGGGGTAAAAAAAACTGTCTTAATAACCCCATGCCTATCCGAATATCAGAAAACCATTCCATAGTTCAATGTTCAATTTATTTTACGACCGACAGATACATTTTTTCCAAACCGTGTGTCTATTTGTCGACTTAATTTCTTAACGCCGATGAAGAGCGCGTACGTCATCATGGCGTATGTGTGCACATCTCGCCCATCCGTTCGAATGGTGGTATCTACGAGATTATGTAAGTAGATACAAGTTGTTTTGTGGATCTTCTTCAATCTCAATACGATCTTAGGTGTTAATGAATGTGGTTGTTATGTTGGGTAACGGACCGGCAGCAGAGGCATCCGTCATTGCATTGACAGATTGCTGCGGTTTAGTGTTGTTATTAGTGAGCGACAGTCGATAACAACTTTTGACTAGCAGCGGTACTTATTCCTCATGTCTGTGACTAAGAATAGATTAGTGATCGTTAGTCGGCGATGGTGTGAGTCACAGGCGTTGTGTTTATCATTAGTTGGCCTTTGAACTTTGAAGTTGAAGAATAACTTTGGTTGGTAGGCATGGTTAAAGACAATTTATGAGCTGGCGTGGTTGGGACTTCTTTCAAACCAAAAGAGTTGTCGACGATTTCATTCCGACTATTTCGTAGTAGCGTAGTACAAAAAGTTGCCTTCGAATCTCTGTAGGCTGTTGGCTGTCAAGGTTAGCAACTATAATACAAGCCCTAATGTCTGTCCTAAAATAAATGTAAATCAATCCTGAGGAACGGTTTAAAGATTTAAATATGAAATACACTCATCCTTCGCTTTGCGCGAGGGTTAGGGAATGAAAAGCTTCGTGCAAACGGAATGACGCGCAAAATGAATTATGAGTGCACATGGATGATTTTTAACAGAAAAACCATAGTGAGCTATGGTTCTTTGAAGAAAAAACTTAATTTCGCGCAAATCGAAATTTGGTAGATATGTCAAATTCGCGGAAATGTGAAACCGCGTAAAACGAGATCGCGCAAAACGAGGGATGAGTGTAACTATATGCATTGTTACATTTTATTTTTTTATACGGGTTTCTTTAAAAGATATTGAGTGGGATGCAGATTTCCATGAGATTAAGACTGACTTAAGGATTTATCTTAAATTGTGTTTTTTAACTAATTTTCAGAATATTTAGATCTAAATACTAGTTCAAAAAGCAATGCTCAAGTATGCTGTTTCGGTTTCACTTTTAACGAACCACATTCCAATGGATTTTAACTAAAACAATTTCTGACATCATAACAGGCCCCCAGGTGGATGCACTGAAGAGGCAACAAATAACCTTACGTAGCATCAAAAATGATTCCTGCTACAACATTTCATTCACTAGCAGTTTTGTTTCTCTTGATTCAATAGCGAAGATAGGATAATAGGAGGCAACTGCCTTCGGACATCAGTCAAGCTGACAATTCCACAGGCCTATTGGGAACAAAGGATCCAAAGGGTATTATTTCCTTGAAAACCACACGTAAGAAGTACCTGTTTTCATAACATTTCCCATTCAAATATCATTATAAGAGTTACATTCAGAGTGCAGTATCAAATTTAAATTCCCTTTCCCAAAATAAGTCAATAGTAGAATTCGCTACACATATCCAAACAGCAAACTGTTTCAACCAAAAAGCAATTGGCGACTGATCTTACCTGGTGGAACTTGCAATAATTACAATTAACTTGAAATTAAGAAATAAAGGTCTCATTAACCGAGATTAAGAGCTGATTTCGAAATACAGACATTTTCGAATTACGGGGGGACAGAATAAAATATGACAAGCCAGATTTGTTGAAGAAAAACAAATAAATTTAGCTTCGAAAGTTTTCCACGTTGTTTTGCGCAAAAGGGATTTCGAGATGAAGCAAAGGACAAATTGCATAGGTTTTGTTTAATTTACAGATGTGTTTTCATAGGACTGTGAAAATGTTTCCATTTACAGAGGTTTTCGAATTATGGAAGTTCGAACTGTCGAGAGTCTGCGGTAATTTAAAAACACTTGATTCTAGATTTTGGTCGATTTTAATGAATTTTATAAATTTCTTAGTGTGAAGAAAAAAATTACACGGAGTATGTGGTTGGGTATACCCACACACAAAATTACCTGTTTATATTGTTATAATGAATTAAAAAATTATATATTTACATATTAATTAGTTGCGAATGAAGCTCATCTAAGATTTTAGAAATATTTATATTAATACAGAAAAAAAATGGAATTCGCTTTACTTTTATTGTTTTCGAAGTAGCACCTTAAATATAAATATTGACAAGTTTTATTTCTTACTTTTTTAAAAAAATCAAAAAAATGAGGAATAGAACAATATGAAATAAAAAAAACTTAGCACATCTTTCAAAAATATATTGTACACACCAAACAGGTGGTTGCACTCCTGTATCACGACCCATGACTAGCACTACACTTCAAACTCATCATTATTTCATATCTCCAGCTACACGAAACGGCAAGGCATTTGCGTGATCAGCAAAAAAAAATACAATACATTTGTAAGGGTGGTCTTATAATTATAAGATGGAGGGAGGGAAGATGTCCTTAAAGTGCGGGATGTACTTTCGCAAGATATATACATAGATTTGATTTAAAAATTCAAATTTTATACAAATTCTTTAGAAAAAATATAACTAAACAGTTCTCCCAAAAGAATCCGGTTTACTTGTTTTGGCGTTGTCGGCTGAAAATCGAACCATAGTCCGAGTTGAAGTTCACTTCTCTCATTTATCACAATCATCCGTACGCTTGCTGCTTTGACTCAGTGAATTCCGATTCACTCCCAACCTCACTCAGATTAACTCACTTTCAACAATCTACTCGATGATCTCCAAACAAATGTTTGTTTACCCTACAAAGCACATTCCATAGCTTGACGCAAACACGTTTCGCGGAATTCCTCAAAAGAACGCACACATCCCAAACGCAACATAAAAAACACTCTACGACTTCGGCGCTCATTAAACCGGCCAGTATGATGCTCATCTTCAAACATGCTCGACACACCCACCCCAACACAATCGCCAGCCGGCTCTACTGCCAACATCAGCAGTCCCCAAAGATCAGTTCGCTAATGTGAACCGCGGTGATCGTACGTGCTGTAATCCCGAGAGTATTTCAAAGTTTGTTATTTAAGTTAACTTTTAGTTTTTGAAGAAGTCTCCCGCGACGACGACGACTTTCAAAATGTTTCTTCGTAATAAATTCCTCTTGTTAATGGGCTTCGTGTGTCTTTGCACCGCCGTTGAGTACCCGCAATTAAGACGCCGTGATGTGCAACTCCGGAACAATCGGGTGGGTTTCCGAGCGTTGTGTTCTGTCTTTGAAATTAAGTTAGAAAAAAAAAAAACGTCTGAGATTCGGAATGGAAGAAATTTGCATAAAAAAATCTAAATATAGAGCATCAAGTGTGTGATTAATGTTTCGGATTTCGTTTTTTGTTTTTGTTTCGTTTTGTAGTCTTCGCATCAAATGCAGACGCCCATCAACGAAATGATGTCGCAAATCTACGACCGTGTGTCTGCCTTGGCAACGTTGGACGAGGCGCAACGCCTCAAGCTGGAGACCATCGAAAACAAGTGAGTTTCAGGCAGATCCACACAGCATCCACGTGTGGAACGTAAGAACCGCTTAAGGTCAATGTTGACGGTTTGAATGAATGAATTTTGGTAACGCTGCTGCATGTGGAAAAATATTTGAGTTGACTGTGCCTACGGGGGTTTTTCTTTCGCGCCTTACGGCTACATAATTGTTGACCCAATTTAATGGTTTATCTGCAAATCGGTGTTATGGCACTTAAATAATTAATTGATAACTTTTTTGTTGTGTGCCAAGTGTGGGGGCTGGCTTCTCAGTGACGTTTATTGTCTAAGCGGTTTATAATTGTCTGAGTTGACTTTGTGCATCATGAAAGATAAATTAGAACTGATTTGTTGGATAAACAAACAGGCAATAAACGGGCTTATTCATGTGAAGCAAATTGGTAGTTTGGCTCTATCTGATGCTCGACTTCAGCCGCAGGCAGAAGGTCAGAGGTGTTGGAGGTGACTTGTGCTAAGAATTAAACTGACTAATGAGTGAAGTGTGCTTGGCACGATTCATAAATGGAAACCGGGGGAAATAAAAATGATTCGCACGTGTTTATAGGTTTTTTTCTTGGGAAAAGAAGGCCTGTTGTTTGCAGATTACCGGTAGTGTATTGTGTTATAGTTTATGTTGTAAACATCATAGTTATGTAATTCCTTTGAATAAAATTTATGACTTACTCTTACGACTTTGATTTCAAAACTACAGGCACCAGTCATCTTAGATATTCTGATGCATAGGGTGAACCAGTCAATTGATTGTTAATATACCCTTTCACGCCCAGTGTTGTTCCTGCACAGCATGAATTTCATCTACTGTCAACTCGAAAATTCTGGCGTAACTACAGTGAAACTGAAATCTCCTGGTGCAAAAAGAATATTCGGGATCTTTTAAATGAAATGGGTTAAATGACATTGGTCTTCATTGACTAGTTTCAGTCTAATTACTCTCTCTTTTTAGTAAACCATACATAATTTATTTAATTAATATCAAAATCAAAACAAAATATACAAAATAATATTGTAAGTTAAGTTACTGCAGTCTGAAGATTAGGTCTGCATTAAGTAACTTAGAAGTATAGAAGACTTACAAGTGACTAAAGGACTGGAATCAGTCAGTAAATAATATAATAATTGACTAGTTTACTTGACTCATTAATCAGAATATTTAAGGTGACTGTAGGTCTTAAGCTAAGGTCATTGAGTGAGTCAAAACATATAAAATAATGCTTTTTGGCGAATTAACTCCAATAACTGATATAAACCCAATTCTAGTAATCAGAAAAAATTGTAGCGAAAGTAAGGTCGGAACTATGTATGTAATTTTTTGAAGAAGTTGACCATACTCCATTCGATTCTCTCTATCTCCCTCAAGTCTCTTTGTATAGATTTAAGTTTCGATGTAGTTAGCTTACTGATATGTTAGTAAAAAATTGCGTTAGCTGGTAAGAAGTATCCCAAAAGAGAAATTCGCCATGAAGATTTGTAGGGGCAGGACAGAGCAGCTGCTCTCGGTAAGTAGGGCAAATATAGGCAGACTAGTGGGAGTTCTAACTGGCCACTGCTTATTTGGCAATCATGCCAAAAGACTGGGAATCCCCTTCAATGATTTCTGCAGAAGCTGCAGAGATGAGGAGGAAGAAGAGACAGTACTGCATCTTCTAGGAACATGCCCAGCACTCGCACGCACGAGGAAGCGCACTCTAGGTGCATACTTCTTTAAGGAGTTAAGCGAACTCGCTAGCATGGATGTAAGGCGCATCAGCGGCTTCATAAACAGATCCCACTGGGTATAGCCCGGGGGATACAAGACTACCAACGTTGGCTTCAAACAGGTAGTATGACATGCCTGCTAATACTTTGGTTTGGTGTATTTGCAGGAAACCTATAGGCAGCGAGTCCGGGGAAATTGAAAACAATCCGGAGGTGTGACAACACAATGGGACAACAAGTGGCCTAAGTGAGCCTGCGATACAGCGCAGGCAGTCACTTTTACCTAAGACCTAAGACCTAAGACCTTTGTTCTTTGAGTTAAAATTATTGTGCTACACAGACATTGTTAAAATCGTAGCGATTAGTACGGGTCACTGGCCGACAGGAGACCATGCAGCTAGGTTTGGGATCCCACATTTTACGAGAGACGTTAATCCTTTTTTTCTTAAGATTTCACTCCAGACATACTCACGCGCGTGGTATTTTCTTCAAAAGTCTCCATAGTAAAAATTATTGATTTGTGCTCTTAAAGATTTTTTGGAACTGTATCTAGAAATGAATTAAAATTTTGCATTGCAAAGATAGACTTTTATATTTTATTTTTTTGGTATGATAATTCTTAAGATTTTATAGAGAAGTCTTGCAAAATTTATTTGTGACTTAAATAAGACAATCATAGTGGTTACATTTTGCGGTCTTTCGTTGTTGAACATAAAACTCTACGCTCCTCCATTTATGTGGTTATGTCACTTCTCCGCAGTCAACAGGCAATGATTGAGGAAATGAACGGGATACGGAATGTCCTTTACTGTTGTTTGTTGACTGATGATGTTACTCTGGCGTCTGGCGTCCTTTACCCTGGACATCATCATCATCATCTTCTTGACCGCGTGATCCACTAACGGGGTCGCGGTGGCAATGCACGCACAAGAGATCTCCAGGCAGCTCGATCCTCCGCCGCCGACTTTAACTCATCAGGAGGTATTCTCAAGCGTAGCCAGGCGAGATTTTGGACTTGGTCCAGCCATCTCATTCTGGGTCTAACAAGCGGTCGCCTTCCTGACGCGATCGCGTTCAAGGCGCGCCTCGGAAGTCGTGATGGGGACATTCGTGCCACGTGACCAAACTATCGAAGTATAGCTCTTTCCGTTCGGAGAAGTAGCTGCTCAACATTGAGCTCTCCACGCACCGTCGTGTTTCTCACACTATCTCAGCGAGTAACTCCCACAACAGCACGAAGAAATCTCATCTCGGCAACTTGTATTTGCGATCTTATTCTTTTTGTCACTACCCAAATTTCATTTCTTTCATGGGTAAGAGTCGGAACTAATACCGATCAAAAGACCGATAACTTGGCCTTCCTGATTACAGATCTTCCAAGCTGTTTCAAAACCAGCTTGGCCAATCCTACGGGAAAGCTTAGTATTGCTCCTCCTATCACTCATAAAAAAGACCCCCGAGATACTTGAATTTCTTTACCTATTTAACTCCACTAACATGCTGAGTGTATTGAACAGGCGTTCTCGAAATAACCATAACCTTAGATTTGTGCCGATTAACCTTCATCCCTAAATTGTCTGTAAATTAGTTTCTAATGCAGATCGGAAATATAACCACAGGCGTACTAGCTTCTGGTATATGGTAGAATGAAATTCAATTATAATATATAGATGACCGACCGAATTACTTACTTGATATTGATATTGATGAAATGGGGAGTGAAAAGTGCACCCCTTTCTTTGATCTAGAATTTTAGCGCTGTTTGCATAAATTTGGCAATGTTCTCAAACTCAGTCTCTATTTCTTTCATTTTTGTTTTTTGATTATTTTGAATCTGATTAGGTCCAAACTTGGGCAATTGGTTTCTAGGTGTTCCAAAGTCTTACTTACGAAAGACTTATCTATGAATCTTGCAAAAACATTGAAATTTAAATCTAATGAAACCATCTGTAATGCTTAAATATGAGCATTATTTAAATTGCCTATTAGCCTAATAAATATAGTTTATGTTAAATGTTATTTCATCTGAGAGGTTCAACTTTTAATGCTTTGATCCATAAATTGACTTATTTACAGCATTTTTGAGGCGAAATTGACTTCAAGCGACAAAACACCGTAAATGGGAAATGTCGATCGACAATCAAAATAACACGATCTTGATAGTCAACTTAAATCGCTTCCATAAGAGACAATCCTGAATTCAAATCTTTCATGTAATTGATCATCGTGGCATTCGAATACTTTCCACATGTGTCATATGGGATATGTATACCGTACATTCAATTCAGTATAATCAACTATAATCAAATCCACTGTCCGTCGATTTTAAAAGTTCATCGCATCTTGATGTCAAATTGATGTCCACTACATCAGCCAAAAACAACAATTGTAGCATAGATAAATATTTCTTTTCCCACAGTTGCTGACCAATTCGTTTCGCATTACGCGCAATCGAATTTACAATGAGCACTGAAGCAACCACCGAGTTCGCCCACGATTCGTACTCACTGTACGGTCAAGCCGCTGTCGCCGTCGTGCTCTTGGCTTTCGCAAACCCTATGGCCTTATGCATTGAGCAACCACCATAATTTTGTAAAATCTAAAATAAATAAACCAAAACCGAAGAAGAAGAGCAATAATTTGTGAGATAAATCGTTCGAAACCTTCGGCGGCGTCTCCCCGATAGATTTATTCACAAGATACACATACAAATCGTTTGGGTTTTCGACTCTTTGGGATCGCCGCTCCGCCGCCGGTGGGCTGCTGGTTACGGGTTTGCCTTTCGGTTCATTACTCCAAATGAGTCGCAAGTGTAAATGCCTTCCGCAACATCAGGCGGTTAGTGATGTGAAGGAGAGAAACATTACTTGTGGCACCGGGTGTAGGCGACATGGGGTGGCGTATGTGGGGCGTTTATGTTGCCTCCGCCTTTGAAGTGGAGCAACTGAGTTATGTGTGAGTGTGTCATCGGCTTGTGTTACATTCTGGAGATGGGGATTCCTCTGTCTTTGCAACCGTATTTTTCCGGATGCCCCTGGAATGCAACGTCTCGAGATGGACGAATTAAAGTGACCCGAGGCTGAATCGTATGAATCAGAATAAATGCATGTGTTTTGGGATTTCCGAAACGTAGGCCGGGAAACTGGGTCATAAGTGAACCACGGTCAAGAGTTGAGTCACTTCCGCAGCTCCCAACATCGAAAGCTTGCGGCCATGAGCCATGGAGGAGCCTAAATGAAAGGAAATTAACACGCAATCACGTTTTCTCACTGCTCTGTAGGTAATTTCATCATTCAGGGCTTTTTGTGGATTAAGATGATCTTTCTGCAGAAGTTGACTGAGAAAAAGCGCGAAGAGTTGAGACATTGAGCTTTGACCCCCTTGGCCAGAAAGGAAATAGAATTCGGTTGTTTTGTTTATGGACAGAAGGCGAGAGTTGATTTTGTTCTCTTACCTGCTTTTTGGAAGTACCACTCTCTCTGTTTTTACTCTCATTAAAAGTGAGTGTATTTGTCACAAAAGTATTTAAGCCACTTGCAGGGCTAATAAGTGAATGGAAACAAAAATGATCCAATGACCCTCATTTAAATTTAGAAGAGACCGAGACCCTTTGTAGCCTTCCGTAATGCCTTTTGTGCTTTCTTTCTGCCTGTTGTGAGCATCTGCTTCATCACATAGTGCACAAACTGCATGATTGCGATCTTGTTTTTTTTTTGTTAAAGAACATAAAATATTTTTGTTCAATAGAGGAATTGGGACAATGTAAATATGCATCGGCCCTAAGAATAACTAAGATGACTGTCACGTTCCTCAAAGAATTATTTGGTTCCTTAATCGTCTATCAAAAGAATAAGAGATTAAAAAAATCGGAAGTGCTTGAAGATTATGAATGCGGTATAAAAACTATTATCGGACGTGGATTGGATTTGGATTTTCTTAAGCCATTTACTTTTACTCTTGAATAAGTTCGCTGGACGAGCCATTCAGTGGTTCAGTAGCCAAATGTTTGGGAAAAGTCCTGTGCCTACATTTGGCCCACAATACTTGTAATAATGTGCGGTGGATGCATTATGCATATCTGCTTGATATAAATTTAATGCTACACGACACAAGTATATAAAGTATTACCAGACATGCACAGCGTATGTAATGATAGGTCATGTGATGGCTGCATATAGCCATCGTGATATTTTAGGGTTGGTACTCCAGGTTTACCAGTGAGATTCTAGCTGGTCCATAGGGAGGTCTTAGCTTTCTCTATGGTTTCGTCAGGTGTGAGTTCCAATTGAGCTTTTCATCAAGTATGACACCTAGAAACTTAGCTTCTTTTGAGAAATCAATTGCTTCACCGAAGAGCGTGGGTAAGCTTCCGCCTATTTCTTCTATGGAGCTTTTTTTTGGCGTTGACGTTTAGTGAAACTTCTAGACACCAATTCGCAACTAGATTTAGAGATCTTTGAAGGAGTCCCGGGATGGTGTCTTCGAATTTTCCTTTTATAAGGATCACAATGACGTCAACATAACCTTTGACGTAAAAACCATTGACAACCAGCTCGTTTACTACGATAGACCATAGAAGAGCTGAAAGAACCCCGCCCTGACAGCATACTTTCACAGCTTTGACGCTGATTTTTTCATTGCCTAGTGTGGCGTAGACATTTCTGGCGGTGATGTCTACTCCTGTGTTAAGGATGCAATGCTGTATTAGGCGTAGTCAGTGCTGTCGAAGGCTCCCTCGATATCCTTTCTCTTTGTCGCTAATGGATTTGTTAATCCGAGCTACGATGGTTAATGATGGTAGACCATTTAATTTAGCAAAAAAAACATATTTGATAATGCGTTTTAAGTATTTAAATCAGGGTTAGGAACATATTATTTTAGATTGGCCGCGGTTTAGGTAAAAAGTTTAGGTAAAAGGTCAACGTAGAGAAAAAATATTATCAAAGAACAATATTGGCAATTGCAACAGTACCTAAATTAACTATCTAATTTTAACTAAACTTTCAGTGCTTTTCTATTATTATTGTTCAGTTTCATACGGTTCCATTTTTTGTAGATTTTTGAAGAAACTCTGCCTGTCTGTCTATCTCTAACGCGAAACTATCGATTTCGTTTTTGTCGAAATTTGACATGTTATAAGCTTAAACATGATAATATTATTTTGTTTCTCATTAAACGTAGTAATAAAGTGATAAACTTAGAACAAACATATATAAATATTCTAAGTGATACTTAATCTCTATTGTTTATTCAATGTTACTGTGTTATATTTTTTTATTTGTTTATTTATTTATTTATTTCTAAATATAATATAAGAATTATAATATAATATCTATCTATCTAACATAATATAATATACTCATTTGTACATACGTTTGTAAGCGGACGTAGACAAACAAATTTTAAAGTCAGCCATCTGTTTCGTTGACTAACACATTTGTGTTTGTAATAACATTTGTCGAACTTTACAATGATTCGTTATCTTAGTGATAGATGGCCGTGGAAGACTTTTTGTTTTGAAAGTTGCAGGTCTAGGCCAATAAACCGCAATCAAAGATAATAATATAATATTATAATAGCGCAAATTCAACCGGATCTATGCGATAGTCAAGTCATTGACAATTGAATAATCAGATTTTTGACACGGTGCGAAACGCGACGACTCTTTTAACTGTGTCATATTCTGTACGAAATGGCCTATTTAATCTTAAAAAAAAAGACAGATACGACTATTTCCTGTTTCAAATGTGAAGATTGCTTGCTCCGTAGAAGGGTTCGGTAAAGCACCAAAATAATCACTCACATATTATATTTTGATAAAAAAAATTAACTGCTTCCAAAGGGAAGCATGATCACAATGTAAATGTTTTTTGCCGACCAAATTGTCTATTTCTTCTTCTAATGACCGACGGAAAAATATCGTTGTGCAATTTTCCGACTTTGTTTTTGCTTGGCCTTATGTCTTTTAACTTACTCCCCATCCCGAATTAAAATCAACCTAAAGAAAAGGCAACTCGATTGAGCAGATTCACATTTCTACACGACCTCCCCAATTTGCAACCAAATTTGTATATAATTCTGTTCATCGTTGCCTCCAACACCTCCAGACGCTGGTAAATGTCACTACAACAACACATTGGAGTGGGAGCGGTGTCAATCACCGTCCAAGCTGAAAGCTCACATTGTCTGAAAAACGACGCAGTCTGGCTCGAGGAATTCGGCTTCATCATCGATTCTACGTCAGCGTTCCCTTTACATTTTCTGCAGTCTTCTGTGGACGGACTTTGCAACCTTGGCATCGATCGTGTGCAACGAGGTCTCTGTGATTACCCTGTGTTCGTTCATCAGGGCTCACTGCAAAACCAAGTTAGGCAATCAGACAAATCGACTCCGTCATTCGGCCTTTTCTTCTGACATCACTGCCCGCAAAAATCGAACAACATCTGATAAGCAATTTGAATACTTGAACAAAACTAAACCTGAAATGGAAGTGATTCAGGTTCCTGGGTAGAACGTGTTCGTGGAACCAAATCCAGAACCCAGAGTGCTCTCAAAATATGGGCCGATGAAGCACTTGGCTCGAGACTCAAGTGGTTAACAATTTATCAAACAATAAACACACGGGGTCATTGAAACACTCGACGTGGTTCGTCCCAAACGAAGAAATATTTACCACAACGGCAACGAGATACTCTAATGCGTGGGTCACGCTGAGAAAACACGTTTTCGGCTATGAATTACTAAACCCCGGTTTATCGCCAATGGCGCGGGGAGGGATTCCCCTCCACACTGGGTCTGCCAAAAAATCGCCAGTGAAAAACACAAACACATCATTGGCGTCGTCGGCTACGCGGCTGAAGCGAACCTTCGGGTATGCTAATCGTGCGCGTCGGTCTTAAGGCTGACTTAGTGGTGGTTGGTTGGCAAGGCTGCCGATGGTGACCTTCACACTGAGCGGTTCTCGCGGCTAATAGTTCCAGTACAAGTCGTTTCTGAAAACTTGTGTGATTTTTGGACCCGCAGAGGTATCTAGGCGGTGGTCTCAGATCAGAAAAATTTGTTATTTTCGTTGAATTAGTGAACTCGAGTGTTGACTAAAGTTGATGTTTACTCGTGACGTGCGTAAAGAGAAAGTGGAGTGGTGTGCGATGCTCGAAGACAAGCCGCTGACATTTGCCAAAAAAACGATACAAAAATCGTGAGTGTGAGCGATATTTTTGGCGTCTCACTTGCGGGCAAGAAAGTGGACTGAGTTTTTGAGTTGGGTGGTCGGGTGGTTTGAAGAGCAGCTAAGAGGTCTGCGAAATGCTGGAAAGTGTTTACTTAGCCCTGATGACGGAACGATGCATCAGATGTGGGCAAATATATCCCGGATGACGTAAACATCGATTTGTTTAAAAGTACTCGATAAAGTGGGTAGTTAAGAAAGAGCAAGAAGAATGAGTCATAGTTGTGTTTAGACACTCACTAAAATACATTCAATGGGGTGATGTTTTAAAACAAGCTGTCCTTGAAACATTTGCCTAAAAACCGAACGAAAAGCCTATACAACTGCCAAGCATAGTTAAGGAAGTTTTTATCACGTCAAGTCCTCTTTTGGACCAGCAGCCCACATAACTAAAAACCTACTTAAAAAGCAATGTTGTTTATGTTCTGGCTTTGGCAAAAAAAATTCCGTGCTTGTGATTATGTGATGTGACATTTTATGCGTAGCTCGCAATGAAGATTCGCGGAAAAGGTCAGGCGTTGAATTTGTGGCTCTTGATTTGGGCTCACGAGTTATTTTATTTATTTATTATTATTATTTAATCAAAATATAACAATAGTGCTACAAGACATTGGGATCTTTCAAAAGCAATAAGTACATGACTATTGAGTTAAAAGAGCACACGAAGTTGGTTGCGCAGACGGTGGTATATGTTGTAACGATTCTAATGATTAATCTATTAAACCTTCAATTCGTTTTACTGTCATCATTTATCAAAAATGAAAATTGATGAAGATTTGCTTTTGAAACCCAATCGAAACTACCCACGATCATTGAATTGTATACTTAGTCGAAAGGGTTTGTAAACTTAAGACGAATGTTGGAAAAAAGCTAAAAGTTGCTTTCGATATTAAAACAAGAAATTAAATTTTAAATTTTTTGTGCCATTAAAATGATACTGATAATCGTTGTCTTTCGTGCTGCTGAAGCTCCGGAATCTTACATTACTGGATTTGTTCGTGTACAGCATGAATTTCATCTACTAACAACTAATAATCAATCGAAAGCAGTAAAAATGTATTAAGTTCATTCTAAAACCAATTTTCAGTGTATTAGATTTTGCATCTGACATCTCTTAATGCAGTAACAATGTTCGGTATCTTTTACCTCGTTTAAGGCAAAGTAAAAAAAAATATTTTTCCTACGGTGCGGTCGTGAAAGGTTAAATAAGATCAGAGTCGAGCTGTGATTTAGTGCTCATTTGTAAAACTCGTCCTTTAATACAGACTCGTAATTGGAATGAATCAGACATTTCGAAATTGAATTAAATATCTATGTGCTTTAGTAATTATTTTATGGACGGGTAGAAAATTAACTGCCAACAAGCAATGGAACAATGTGAACATTAGGTAACGATAGAGTTTTCAAAGCATCGATTTTCGGAGCGTATGATTTTTGATTTTGATGTTTTGGTCCGCCTGTCCATCAATTATTTTGCCTTCGCCTTCATTACAACCAACAGTCTTGCAAGTCTTTAAAACCAAATTTGAGCCAAACTAAAACCTGATCAAATGTCGATTTTCATAGATAGTTTCTTATCCGTTCGCGTTAAGCTTACACAAGAGATCAGAAATCAGCTAGAAATATTTGTCAGCCGTCTATCAGTTTAAAGTACAATAATATTTCTTATATTATATGTAAGTACAGAGGGTCTTGATGTTCGCTCCAGATAGCTTCAATAGTTTAATTCAGAGAATCTTGGGCTGTGAGTAATTATAAACTTTCTTTAATATGTCGAAAAGGATGTAACGAATGGAATGGAAATACTGGATTGAATTTTATTTTTTTATTTTTAAATAAATATTTAATTATTATTTTAATTATTTATTTTATTTATTTAATTTTTAAAGTTTGCTGCAATGTGGTGCTCATTTCTGAGTAAAAAGTTGCCCTACTTTCTTGACGCTATCATTGTATTCGATTTTTACTATTTGCCGAGAATACCCAGACAGATTAGTCAGACTCCGTGCGGGTGTCTTACAGACAAATAGTAATGCACTTGGCACTTTAGAATTTCCATCCATAGTTAGATTTTCACTTGGAGCGCTTCAATCGCATAATGTCATCTAACCTCGAAGCTTACAAGTGCTGAGAATGCCACACACCATCAACGTCATATTTTTATCGCAGTCAATGTAAACAAACTTTCGTTGTGATAAGAACGCCAAGTAATCTCACCCACTCAACTTAGACTAACACGACACCCCTTGCCCGTGTTGACTCAACACAAACTATCGCCACTCATCACGACTTGCCATTAGTGCAACGATTGCTCCATATATCCACCGGCTGTCTCATCGGTATTTCCTAAAAGGAAACAGCCTCCGGCAGCCAGGGATTGGCCTCGAACTAGAACAATTGCAGGTCATTAATCACCACAATCGACGTCGCGTTGTGCCCCGCCTTCGGAATGTCGGGCGTGCTAAGAATAAATCTAAATCATTTAGTTGATTCGATTTTTCTGTTTTTGCAACTTACACAACACTTACATTAATTCCAACCCCACCGGCTGTCATTTTCAACATGAGCCGTACCTTATTAGCGCCGCACAAGTAGTCTGCCGTCAATGTCAAGGTATCTGGCGACATCTAAGAATCCGACGCCAGCTAATCTAGCAGAAGAATTGCTAACGTCATTTATTAATAGACAAGGCCCCTGACATCATTCCTAATATCTTTTTTTTTTTTGCAGGCTCGCTCAGCTTGACTCATCCACCCATGCCCGGCTAGAATCCATTCGGGTGCAGCAGCACGAGGCTTCAAGGCAACTACAGAACCTGGAGAGCGTGCAGCGCAACGTGGAGACGATTCTGCGAGAGGTCCGCAACGACCTAGACCTCGTCCGGTACGGCATGGAGACAAGGACAGGTATTTACTCAGAATGGGATTTTAGCTTTCCACTAATTCTGGACATTCCTAGAGCCTGCGCTATCGCATGTTCACATTCGACAAGCAGATGACGGGAAGAATGACACTGAGGTCATTATGCAGAAGCTCGACGCACTGGCGACGTTCCTCGTGTCGACGCGTGCCCACGTGAGCCGCATCGAGAAGACGCTCAACGATTTCGGCGCTAATCTGACGAGGCTGACGCAGCTGACAAGGTAACTATTTTAATTGACGTTGTGCGGTGTGACTGACTGAATAAATCCGAATGGATATGCATACATTATCGGTGCGTTATTGTGATTGTGCTTTGTTTGGAGGCGATGTCGCAGAGCGCATGGCGCAAGTGAGGTTGCCGGGTTTCAATGGGAAAACACTAAAGCGGCTCGGCTCAAAGACACCACGGCTGGGAAGACTTGTGTGTGCGCTTGTTTTAGGAATTCAAGTTGTTTATTTGTTTTGGGGTAAAGCCAAGGTAAGAAGGTATTGATACGATGTCGAGTAATTAGAGTAGCCACAGTTTGGAATGTTCGCAGTGGTGGCAAGCCTTAGTTGTTTTTTTTTTAATTCGACTTGATTGAAGATGAATGAATGATCTGCAACCTTCAATGGTGGATTGGTCGATTATAAAGAACAAATCTTAGGTAGATCGTGTCAATGAAGTCAATTGAAGGGCATTCTCAAAGATTGAATTTCATTACCTATACAGAATAAAAACAGACCGTAATGCCAAGTAAATTAGTTTTAGATTGTTCTTGTCCAGCAACAATTTCTTAAAAATATGGTTAATGTTTAAAACAATTTTAACGTAAGCCATTGATCACTGATGTAGCACCATCAGCTTTAACTGGCTACGAATACGAGGTTAGTTAGTTAGTCAGATGTGATATGAACACAAAGCTACTCTGAAAGCGCATTTCATTGAGTAGCATTTGCATTTTTAGCCTTGTACGGCAGGTACTTTCCTGAGATCGTATTACAATGAACCAAGGTTTAGAGGTAGGCCATAAGCTGTTTACTTCATGACGGCACATATAGGCCTATAGGCATAATGAAGGGAATGTTGTCAAATGCTGCAAAATTACTTCCAATGTAGGAACCATAGAATTCGGAACAAGTCAACAGGTTGTTTAGATTGGACCTATTTGTTGTTTCATAACTAAACACAGTTACGAAAGCGTCCTGTTAACTCAAGGAAGCTACTGGCAGAAGTGTTGCTGTGGTTAAAAATCAACAAACGTTAACGACTCGATAATCGGTAAGCTTGCATAAAAACTCTACCAAGGGCCTTTGTTTATGACAAAAGCATAAAGAATTGGTTTTGAGCACTAAAAAAAGTATTCCACAAACTATTCAACAGTTGAGTTGCACACTGATTTTAATAACCGTATAATCACACGTTTCAGTTTTAGTGCATCTTTACTCGGCTACGGTTTTCGTCATGGTTAGTTCAAGTTATTGTAGCTTTTTATTTTATTGGACCATTTAGAGATACTGTATTTCTTGTTTTAGTTTTTCTGTCTAAATTGCAACATGTTTTATATTCTTTTAAAATTTAGATGCAGATTGATTAGTTTTGTGTAATCCCCTTATGATTTACAGAAAAAAAGATGAGAAAGAAAACCGAAAAAGGCAAAGCAAACTTTGCGATTACTGAATTAGAAAAAATGATGGAGACACTTAGTTCTCCCGTCAGCACAGTCAAGTTAAAATATTTCACACTGAGCAGCGTTCTGCTTTCCTTAATGACTGCGCTTAATTTGTGATTTGGCGACTTTTGCGGAAAATAGCACTGTGCATTTTAAAGAATGTTGGTGTGTCTATTGTTTCGGTGTTTTTAGAGGCTGGTTTTTCAAACAAAAAAAATGCAAGCGAAGTCATATGATCTTCTCTTAAATTAAAAATAAATCTGCTAATTTTGAAGTCTTATTATATTTTTGAATTTTTTTGCTTGCCTTCAAACTAGACTTCTCCTGTAGTTAGAATTTATTCGACCCCGCTAAAGGAAAAAGAAATAATTTGATAAGTTTGTACAAAATTTCACAGCATTACCATGTTAAATGACAGAATTCTTATTTAATACAAGATCATATTGTTTCATTTGTGAGTATTGTTGCCTTGTAACATGCTTTCCAGTTTGCCATTTTCTTGCTCTTCTTACTTCAATACTTTCACAGATTAAAATAAAATTTAGTTGAAATGTGGCTTATGTTTTGGACCTCAAATGGATTTTAATTTTTGACGTAAGGTTTTTAAATTTAACCCACACCGCATAATAACATAACATCTACGCAATAAACAAATCAAATGAATAGATGGAATTACTTTTGTAAACAATGCTGATTCGAATGCTGTGTAGCAACTTAGCGGCATTTGTTCCACATACAGGTGAACAGATATATAAATTTCACTTACAAATTAATTACAAATTGTGCTATGATTACGTGACGACATCTCACAATTAGTCAGATCGATCTGAACGACATGTACAACGCCATAAGTACGTTGGGTAAACTTGATCAGATATCATTCCTAAAACCTTGATCAGTTTTAGGAATGATATCTTATTGGAGTTGCGCTTTTTTAGGCTTGTACATCTGATATAAACATTCTCTTGAAGGTTGACATTTATAAATTCTACATAGTAGGAAATATATATGTCTCCGAGTCGCTAGCCATCAGTAAAGATTCCCGGTGGCCGTTCCCAAAACTTCCTGATCAGAGCAGTCTCTTTTACGCATTGCTTGATTTACATGCGTTTGTGATTGTTTTAGTTATTTCAGTTACGGTTAGATTTACAATAACATTCCTACTCATTTTGATACACGACCACGAGTTCGATAAAATTGTTTTTGCATCATTTTTTAAAGTTAACGAGATGTCCTACCGATTTTTGCAAGACTTCTCAAAAGACCGTATGTACCAGCCGAATCATTGCAAAGCAATAATAATAAAAAACCGAATGGACCGAATTCTTTAGGTTCGGGCAACAACAAAGTCTCGAATTGATGACTTATCGGCAAAGATCGTTATGGAATCTGCTGAACGGGCTCTTACATTTACTTCAATCAAACGATCTCTACATCAAAATTCTTCTTGAATTCTAAAGAATGAATTCAACTCGGCTTTTCAATTAGCGACTCTTTTTCTTGGTTTTCTTTTATGCCTACGGCCTTTCAACAGAATACCAATTACGTCACACAAAATTCTCTTCATTAACAGCAAACGAAAACGAAAATGTAAGATTATCCGTACATGGGGATTTTATTATCTTCGCCGAGAGGGTTTTTACCAATCAAGAGCAGTGAATGAAAGTACTTTTTTTTGGGTGGGTAATTATTTGTGAAAAATTCTTGGAAAGTTCGATTTGATGTTCTCTTACTAATGAAATTTGTATTTTTTTTCTCTTCTTTGCTTTCTGAACATAATCATTGGGGCGGAAATAGTTGTGCTATCGAAAGTTCAACAAAATAAGAGAAAAATATAGCAATGATGTATCAGGATCAGAGTTGTAAATTTTCAAGTACCAGTACCAGTACCAGTACCTGGTACTTGGTACTTGGTACTTGAAAAAGTACTTGGGAGATTTTCAAGTACCAAGTACCAGGTACTTGATTTTTCCAAGTACCAGTACCAGTACCTGGTACTGGTTACTTGGAAGGTACTGAAGTCCAAAAGTACTTAAGTACTTTACAACTCTGATCAGGATACGGGAGGATAAAAGAGCTAATCGTTTATAAAATAGAATTTTCGACAATTCAATCTTTCTTTAAACTCTTTTCAAGATCAAATGAATCTAATTGCAGCGACTGGCACTCGCTTTTTTAGGCTTTTTATTGCATTACGGCAATACAGCAATAATTGCGTTTTCTAGCAAAATTAAATGTATACGGATAAAACAGGAGATCTTGGGCTTTGCATCCTTCTTTTCCTTCCAGTTGGGTATAATTTTAGTCAAGATTTCAAATAGCTATCTTTTCTTATTTTTTACGGACTTTGATCTTATCTGTGGTTTAAGTTCCATCTGAGCGTCTAATCCGGACTTGTCTCCAAACAAGGTCCATAAAACCTCACCACTATTTGCTTGTCCCGGCAAGAGTTGCGGTCATACCCTGCCGCTCGCTTTTTTTTTGTCCAAATGGATTTTAGATCATTTTTTAAACCATCTTGTCCAAGTTTGATGTTGCATGCATGCATGCATGTTGTAGGCAATTATTTTAGAGTTACATGTATGAAGTTCTATTCAACTTTGAAGAAATAACTTTATTGGATAACGCTCTTCTCTTTTTACTCTAGTTCCTTTATTCAATTCCTAGTGCTGAATAAGCAGTTGTCTACAATTGTTTTTACAGATTTGAAACAATTAAGCTTTTCATTTAAGAACAAATTAGTTGACTTCATGCGGCGCCATCACAACGTACGACCATTATTTGGGGAACAGTACCTACTTTAAAGATAACTAAGAGATTTGTTAATTCGTGTACTTACCTTGGGACCACGACTTTAATATTTAAATCACCATTCTGTTTGAAGTCTTTGATTGCACCAATCCTCCGGGCCAGTCAGTAAAATGGTTTGCGATTTTGTTTCTTCCAGCTTTCGGAAATTTAATATGATTTGCTTGCAAGCCATTTCAAATTCGTGCAAAGGCTTTTTACGGGAATCCTTAAAAGAATCTCCCGGCCAAACATTACCCACGAACTAACAACAACACCTACGTTTAATGACAAAGCTAGCTTATGGCCAAGAGCATCGCATTCATGTGTTTGCATCCTCACTCACCAATAATTCTCATCCAAATCGCTTAAGCTAACCCCATATCTACGCCATCGATGTTTCAATGTCAATCTTTCTATTCTTGCGTTTCAACTACTCCCCGCTCAAAAGAGGCACCCATAAACGACTGTCATCAACTCTTCCAAGCAGACATCAGTACTACAACTTGGCAGCACAGCCGCAGCCCCAGTATCCCTTCGCCGGACTACCACCACAGCCACAGTTCAGCCTGGAGCCAAGCAGTTGCGCCCAGGCGTCCCTCTCTGAAACGACAATCCAGAAAATCCAAGTCGACGCTCAGAGTGAACCGTTCTACGCCGTTTGCGAGTCCGCCGAGAAGGGCGGCTGGACGGTGATCCAGAACCGTTTCGATGGTTCCATCAATTTCAACCGCGACTGGGAGGAATACAAACTGGGCTTCGGCAACTTGGCCGGTGAGTTCTTCATTGGGTTGGAGAAGCTACACGCCATTACGGCGACGTCGCTCCACGAGCTGATGATTGTCCTGACCGACTTTAAGAACGAAACACGCACGGCTCGGTACGCAGCCTTCGCCATTGCCGGCGAAAAGGAATTCTACGCTCTGCAGATCCTGGGCGACTACTCCGGAACGGCAGGTGATTCGTTCAGCTTCCAGGCCGGAAACAAGTTCTCGACGTTCGACAACGACAACGACGGATGGGTGGAGGGCAACTGTGCCCAGGCACACACCGGTGCCTGGTGGCACGGAGCCTGCGAGATGAGGTGAGTTGAGTTGGTGCAGTTGAAAGGAGATGTCGTAATGGTGTCCGTTCTCTTTTTCAGCAATCTTAATGGACAGTACCTAAATGGAGAGGTGGAAGCGGCACAGCAGTTCCAGGGAATGTACTGGAACGACTTCCACGGGCCACTGTACTCGCTGCAAGCGGTGCAGATGAAGATTCGTCCGATTGAACCGAAGGACGCTTTGTAAGAGAGACCGCAATAGAATAACAAACCGAAGAAGTTTCAGAGCAATGTCGTGTAGCTCGTTATGTTCCGTGAGATCGCTGTTGCATTTACAAATGTTTTTATTTTGATTTTATTTTATTTTTTATTTATAATTTTATGACTCAAATGCAAATTCACTGCTATTTTCCTTTTTATTTCGTAAAAATAAATGCCATAACGTGAGAAGATTTTTTGTGAGAGTTTCTGCAGACGAATAAATGTTACTCAATGGAGATGTGGATTTTTGTTTTACTCAGTTGCTTAATTATTTATAGCTGGTAGTAAGAGACAACGCTGATGGTGGTGAAGGCCGGTCGTTGCAGAATCGCGGAAGAGGACATTTCATTTTTAATACGACGACCGTTGGGCGGAGTTTTGGTACACTTTTCTTTGGAGCACCATTCAAGTTCTAGTAGAGACAAACTATTGCGGTTTTATCGTTGTTGCAACTCTCACCAATGGTCATGAAATTTGGGTAATGACCGAGTACAAGCTGCCGAGACGGTGATAGCGTGAGAAACACGACAGTGCGTGGAGTGCTCAATGTTAAGCAGCTGCTTCTTCGAACGGGAAGGACTATACTTCAATGGTTTGGTCCAGGGGCACGAATGTCCACATCACGACTTCCTAGGCGCGCCTTGGACGCGATATCTGCAGGAAGGCGACCGCACGGCAGACACAGGATGGCATGCCTGGACCAAGTCCAAAAACTCGCCTGGTTACACTTGGGCATATCTCCTGATAAGTTGAAGTCGGCGGCGGAGGATCGAGCTGCCTGCAGATCTCTTATGCGTGCATTGCCACCGCGACCCCTTTGGTGGAACACGCGGTCCAGAAGATGATGATGATAAATATTTATAATTTTCTTTCTGGATCCCTGAATAAAAGCAACCAGCAAGAATATTTGGAAATTACAGCGCTACAGCTGACCCAACCACTTGATGTTGTAGTTATAAGCTACATTAATAAACATAAAATCGTTTTAGTGAATTTAAATACTCGCGGAACTGATCTTGAAGCTTGACGCCAAAAACAAATTGGTTCATTTTACCTTTTAATAGTTCATTATAGTTAGTAAAAAATTAGTAATTTGAAATAACTTTTATGTCAAATCATATTCGTATGTATACGGGTTTCTTTTAATAGCTTAAAAACTTAAATTAGACGCAGTTTAAAAAAAGTGCAATCAAATTTAATGGATTAAATAAGTATAACATTTTTTCCGATTTTTTATTTAAGTAGAAAACGTTAATATCTTATGTATATGTATAATGTATAAATTTATTCTAATATCTTGGTCTGCGATCAGGTTCCCAGGATTTTTATCTACTTTCATCCATTTTCTTACTATGTACAGTGCCGTTCACGTAATTAGATAATCTTTTTGTTTCCATCATAAATCATATAGTACTTTCCACCTGATTTTTGGTTTTGTAGGTGTAGATTACATATATTTATTAGAAAAACCATGGATTTTGCAGGATATGACAACTTTAGCCGTTTGTCCATCAAAAGTGCAACAAAGCGTAATGTTCATTAGAAATCGATAGTGTAACTGTAGCTACAATAAAAACTAAAAACCACTTTCATGTTTCTAACTATGTACACGGCACTGTATTTAGACAGTCTGTATAACGATAGTTAAATTCCCTCACATTTTTTTTTTTTTGATAATATCAACACTTTTTTTGTAATTGAAAGTATATGCCTGGCAAAGTAATACTTCGCAAAACCAAATAAGAAAATTAGAGCTTAGGAGTTATATATCTTTTGAAAAGCCTCAGAAAATATTTAAAAAAAAAAGTAAATCCAAAAAAAGTAGTAGCTTGATTAAGCCGTTTCTTTATTTTTTTTCCAAGCCCACAACTTGTTAGATTTATATACAGTCGACTCAGCTTAACTGAAACATTGATTTGCCACAATTTTTTTTTTTTACTTAAGCGATATTTTCAGTTAAGCGTACTTCGGATAACTGAAAAAAAATTTCATTCAACCGGAGATGTGATAACTGAAAAACAATTTCCCTTATCCGGTCCTAAAATTCAAAAAAATTCTAACAACACATAATTTTTAACATATTATTGTAATATTTTATTTAAAAAAAAAAATCCATCCATGAAAAAAGAAAACATAAATATTTGTACTGTAATTCACAGGTCAGTTTCAATATGCATACATATAGATTTACATACATACATGTGTATAATAAATAAATGTGCATATACTCAGTTAAGTACATTATTATTGTAGGAAATGAACTTATATCTCGAATGTTGCGCAAGTGTAACTCCGCTTCCGCTTTCGACTTCTGCGCGAATCCCTCCACCCTAAAACTCCGGCTCCGCCGCCTTAACCGCCATCCCCATTAGGTCTTAAGTTAGGTTAAGTTTCTGTTAGTCTTTAAGTTATGTTAAGTTATTTTCTTGCTTGTCTTAAGCTAATAAATGGGGATATTACCCCACTAAAACTAAAAAAACTAAAACTTAAGCGAGTTGTAAAAATCTTTGATTTTTGTTTGTCTCTTTCTTTCTCTTTGAGGTCATCGATCCATTTCCCAGTTGCCTCGAAAAAAAATTTTCAATGTTTTAAGTGCATTGAATTTTATTGATGGGCGCAATCACTTATTGTATTTCAGTTATGCGGAGTAGTTTCAGTATAAATTTATATTTTTTGTTGAAAATTTTTTTTAGTTAACCAAGTTTTTCAGTTAAGCGGGTTTCAGTTAAGCGGAGTTATTTGTATGCAGATTATGTTTTATTTTAAATATGTACCTGGTGTTTCATAAAGAGATAGAAACATTGCCCCGTCTGCTGTTTAATTATAAACGGATGATATAGACAGGGTGGCCAAATACAAGTTTATTTTGAAAAATGCAATAAAATGAACAAAATTATATTAATTTTTATTGCAGACCTTGTTGATATCTTCCAGCTGTAGTTCATAGATTACTTGAACAATATTGGACTTTCGTTTCTAGATTGTTGGCATAACATCAGTTCCTCTCAAAAAGAGTCGCAGCTTCGAGTCGGCCAATTGACATTGCCAAAACGGATGGTAACACAATTTCTTCTTAAGAAACTTTCATCACTGTTTGGGCTACACAGTTCTTACCTTTAAAAAAATAAGTTTTCAATATTTAATAACATTGTTTAAGCGTAAAACAACTTATTTCCGCAGAGATATGATAATGATTTAATGTCAAGATTTCGAGCGGAGAATAACTAAGTGTCAAAATAACCTATGAGTTAAAAAGAAACCACTATATGGCCCACCCAATATATGAATCGCTGTGCAAAACAAAATAGTCCGGATGACAGCTTTATCATCAACTATCCCGCACAAATATTCAAATAAGTTTAACACTTATAAGAGGAGTTTCCATGACAACCGATTTTTCCTTTTTGCAAAGCAAACTTGCGCGTACATTTTTCATGGCGATGACTATAATTTTCATTCGTAAAATTTAAAAAAAAAATTATTATTACCCCATTTACACGTAGAGAGTGAAAATTGAAGTTCGATCATTTACTTTATTTATGAGTAAAAGATTACTTTAGCTGCTTATAGCTAGAAATATAACACGTCGTATACCCATCAGGAAATGCCTTAATTAAATTTAAGTCTATATTATATAATGAGTAATCTTAATTTGATCAAGATCGGGTCAGGAGTTAGGGTGATAACCCCGCAATTTAACAACCTAAATTAAAGATTTGGCGGTAATTAATCGTGTTTTTCTGAGCCTAAGCCGAAACCGATATAAAAATATTCAGCTTGTCAGAAAAACACTATCATTATCAGGTTTCTCCAATTAAAAAGTTAATGCACAAAATCTCAATGGTGGTTCGATAAAAATTAATTGGTTTTTGATAAAAAGTGAGTCTAGAATAAGGACTTTCTTGTTTCATCAAACTGAGTTTGATGAGTTTTCCTCATATACTAAACTTAAACAATTTCTCTGAGACGACGAAATTGCTGGTCACGTTAAACGTCGCGTGATTCGTATGCGTGCGTCTAAAGACCCAAATATAATCGACCCATTAGGGTTTCGAACAATTTCGATCCGAACTAAGATTCCAACATTCCGTGTACAGCTAGTTTTTCGCGAATGTGCCATAAGTCAACATGTTCGCGCTGATTGTTTTGACGCTGCTCGGTCGCTTTTTGGGGGTGATTTCCTTTGGCGAAGACACCGTCGCCCAGGCGAACATCTATCACCAGCGGCCGTAAGTTTTTGTGCAACTGACCACAGCAAAGTGTCTCATACCTGCCTCGTCCACAGCGCCATCAAGGGACCGCCCACGGAGGTCTTAATGAGCGACGTGGACCAGCTGGAGTCGAAGGAGAACATCGTGCTGATTATTCACGGCTACTTGGCAAGCAGGAACCACATATCCGTAGTTTCGCTAAATCAAGGTACGTCTAGAAAGGATGCTAGAACACTGATCTGAGTTTCTCTTCATCAGCCTTCTTGAGCATGGGTTTCGAGAACTTTTACGCTGCCGACTGGGAAAGAACCGCGTTCCTGGACTACATCACCACAAGGAGTCTCATAAACGCCACAGGGCAACACTTTGCGAAGATTCTACAGGACTTTATCAAGTAAGTTTTGAAAGTCATTTAGGCAAAATAAGTTCAAGGTCCTTTTCTCAGAAAGCATGACGTGGACCCGAAGGAAATCCACATAATCGGCCACAGTCTGGGTGCCCATGTCGCGGGCGTAATAGGCAAAACAATCGACGGATTGGGTCGCATAACAGGCTTGGATCCGGCGGGTCCGCTTTTCACGCCACGTGCTCCGGACTCGCTGTGGCCGACAGACGCGAATTTCGTTGAGTGCGTCCACACGGACGACCTAGTGTTTGGCGACTCCAACCCTCGCGGGCAGGTGGACTTCTACATCAACTGTGGCCGTGCCTCGCAGCCAGGATGTATCATTACCGATTTAATTTCACTGAGTGAGTGTAGTTCTGGTGCCTAATCGTTTCAAACTATTTACTTCGTCTTTCAGCTACCTGCAGCCACTATAAGGCGCCGATATTCTACGCAGAAGCGATTGTGGCGCCAACGAGCTATCCGGCGGTTCCATGTTCGCTGCGTGACATCCGAAACCCTCTCATACAGCGCTGCATCAAAGGCAGCAGTTTTAGCAGCGTCGCTTTTATGGGCGAGCGTTCGTCGCAGAAGTGAGTACTTCTTCCGATTGGTTCGAATATGTGCTACTCGAGTTTTTCTGCTGTTTTAGTGCCACTGGTGTTTACTGTTTGGAGACCTATGGACTGCCACCTTACGGAATGGGCGCTGACTCGGTTTTCTACCGAAATTAATAGAGTTGGTGTGTGTCAGCGATATGTTGGATATTTAGATGTGCTCAATTGTGGTGTGGTTTAGTTTTTTTTTTGGTTTAGGTATTTGATGTGATGAATAAAAAAGTTTTAGGGTGTAAGCTCTACTAGTAAAATGTAATGGAATGCGCGTTTGACTTTTCCAATAGAAGTATTCTAGAGTGAGTTTTATTTGGGAACTCGGTGTTGGCAGCGATTTTCAATGCTGTTGCTTTTTTTTATTAAGTTAAAGTTTAGGTATTAGAAAGGTCAAAATGCGTAAGCGCTGCATAATTTTGCGGCCGGCGTAGTAGCCAGCTCAGCTAATAATTCATCAGTAGCAGAAGAAGTGTTCGAATGTGCACAAAATGAAACGACATTAACCGCTGACTTGGTTTCTCACCGGTTTACATTTTTCAACGAACCGTATTTTTGAATGAATGCTTTTAGTTTAGCGACTCCAGATGGGTATGCGCTGAGCTTGTGTTGACTTGTCAATGGCAAGTTGACTTTTGTCTGAACTAGTACAACTTTTGAGTTTCTATATTATAATCCAGTGGAGATATGGCGCCATTTTTTAGTTTTCTATTCTCTATCCTAATTTAGAAACTAACAAAAAACGAAACATAGAAAAGCGGGGCTCACACCTGACTACAAATCGTACAATTTGCTTGACAATCGTGCTTGACGACTGCAAATCGTCAATGTGAACGCTCGAAACTACAAATCGGCAGACTTGTAGTCAGAAAGTTCAAAATTTTCAAATTTTTGCCTCGATTGAACGATTTGTAGTTGAGTGTGAACACTTCTCGTCCAACTTCGGAGTATTTTTAATTTTTGCTTATGATCTCGATGGCTGAGCATCTCAGCGGAGCAGAAAAAATGTCGTCGAGCAAAGAAAGAAAATTTTGGCTGTATTTTTTGAGCTGAAGTTGTCAAGCATTTAGTTAAATATGAACGATAAGGCAAATTTGATTGTCAAGCAAATTGTACAACTTGTAGTGTGAACGCCGCTGAACATGACACTTTTCTTAGGTGTCTAGTCCTGAACACTTTCCTAGTTTTCAAGAAAGAACAATGACTCTTCAAACAAAATAATAGTTTTTTTAACGACCAATTTGAGGGAAATAAAAGTGATGGTGTCGAATGAAATGGAAACAATTTTCATTCACAATTTAATTGACTTAGACAATAGTTTCAAACTACTCAAAATTCCAACTCTAATCAACTCGTCTAAAGACTTGAAATAAAGATGTTTAGTCTGTGTCTTTGACATAATCGAAGTTGACATTATTAGTTAGGAGTTCGGATAGTAGCAATTTGGTCGATCGTGTCATTCTTATGTTAAAAAAAAACCGCCTTAATTATCTTAAAGATTGGATTGGTTTTATTCACAGAAGTCTGAATGATCTCCTTCTTTTGACTTCTACACAGTAACGAATCCCAAAGTATGAATAACCACCATTCACCAGTTTAATTTATTTTAATTCGTTTATTTATTGAATACAATCTTGTATGATTGACCCATTAACATCCAAAAGTAACAAATGCACAATATGTTTTTTATGACATGTTTTTTTTTTTACTAAAGCAAAAGCTAAGACATAGATCGGGCTGCAAAAAAGTTCGGTAACAATGTCTTGATATAGTAATTACATCTAAGAATACCACAGCTTGCGTGACAGGTGCTCCTAAGCTGAATTTTGTTAGAAGGCATTTTTAAAGTGGCATTTTCCGTGAGAAGTTATTTACCTTAAAAAACAGATCGAATGCGAGATTTACTCCAACGCCGAGGATTTCGTTCTTTCGTCAACAGAATAGTAGCTAGAAATTAATATATGTTAAAGAAATAAACAGTTCCTAATGGCTTCTAAAAAACTAAACAAAAGAAATCCTTTTCTATTTGCCGTACCAGCCGTGTGCAAACTGCTTAGATGAGCTTAGCGAATAAAATGGTCGCAAGCTAATCGACGGCTGTTCACCTTTTTTTGCAACAAATCGAATTTTACTTCAATAATATTTTGTAATTTTTTCTTCAAGATCTACAAAACAATGTTTGCAGTGACTCGAAATTCGAATGTTGTTGTTTTGAGGTTTTTGGTTAATAATTCGAAAGTATTAAAGTATTTTCAGATTTTGTGTTTGATCGGTCTGGTAATGAAATAAAAATTTTACATATTACCCTTTGGACATTCTGTTCTAATTTCATCATCATCCACTCCGCCGCGCGTTCCTACAACGCGATCGCGGGGATAATGCATGAAGATGAGATCTCCTGGCAACTCGCTCCCTCTAACTCATCAGTAGAGCCCAGCTTTTTTCGCCTACACTGTTGTGTGGGCGTTATGATTTTGACAGATGTGAAGGGGACCTACTGTTTAATGCCGGTTACGAACGGCGAATTGCGAAAGCTTTCCATAACAGAAATACTCCAGGAGGATTGTCAGTCGTTCGCTAGAGGTGGGGCCATCAAAAATGTTTTTTGTGTTTGGGGTGGCATGCCCCCCATACCTTCTTTACTTTTCACCCGTTCAAAATTGCGTTCTTTCTGATTTCAGCAATGTTTGGCGTTATTTTACTTTATTCAAGAAAATTAACAGCAAACAGTGCTTGTGATAATTCCAGATTACAAACAAATAATAAATAATATAAAGGGAATAAAAATTTTAAAAACCAAACTGACATGGTGCCAAATGGGCTCTATGACGCTTTACCAAAGCGACATAATGCCGAATGTTATTATTCGGCGTCATTTATCAAATTTTTCAATTTGACACAATGTGAGGGCACCGTTAGCGTTTACTATTTTCGTATTGCAATCTATTTTTTGTTTAGCCCAGAATCGAAGATTTCAAGTTTTCATTAGCGTTCTGGATGTAAAAGAATAATACATTTGAATGTATGTGCGTTTTCGAATTTTTTTGTTGATGATGTTTCAATTCCATGCGTACCTAATTGTTGTTTGCTTGCTACACGTAACAGATCTATAAGATTTGTTTTGTATCGTTAAGAACCTTACAGAAAATGAATTTTCTCGCTTTTTTCAACAAAAATTCGTCAATTAGGTAGGTAATTACTAAGAATTTATTGCATTTCGACCTCACCACGCGCATTGTTTAGTTTGACAAAACAAATACTCAAAAATGCATCAACAGCTGCGCATTCTCAGAAGTCGACTAGTACTTTAAAAATCAAAAGCTTTTTATGCAGTACACGGTTTAATCGAATTTTGAGTGATTTTTTACATTAGGTGTAGCAAAAAAAAAAATCATTATTTTTTTATGAAATTGAATTCTTTATTCAGTATCCGATCTGAGTCAAATGTGAGCCATTTTGTTTGATAACCTTCTGTCGATTGGAAGTAAATTTCGTTATACCTCTCTCATATAAACCCTGGTCCTTAAAATCAACCGATTTTCACAAGACTCTTGCAGCGAAATACTCTACCATTGTGGGGACTCTGTTGCCTAGTATTTTTATGGCTGTTCGACTACTCACGGTTTGAAGAATACGATTCACAACTATCGGGTTGACTTTCAGGTCGTTCGGTAGTATTTTGACTTATTCAGATGATGTCGATTCAGGGATTGATGCGGCTCTAGGCCACGACCACAAAAAGGGAACTTATAATAGGGAACATTATAATTTTTCGAATTCTTTAACAACTTCGTGAAATATGTTTCCGTTAAAGTCAAAGTAAGTTATACTATTTAAGAACTGGCCTAAAGTTTGGAATCGTAAAAATACAAAACTGTCCAGACGTCACCCGCATTTGTTCCTCCAGTAGCACTCTACCAACAGCTGCAAAGACCGGTGTAGACCAATTTTAGACTGAGGTCCGACGCAATAAGAAAGCACCCACTTGGAAATGCATGTCTGACTGTTGAAGCTACCTGGAACAACAATAATTCCCAGCACACTACTCCTCGTCGAACAGTTGAGTGCCTTTGTGTCTTGTCAACCGTCAACTGCAGTCGATCAGCTTCCGGTCGAGTGTATTCAACGTTGTGAGGTCTCAAACTTGAGTGTTCTCAAGTTTACACTAACTCTCACCTCTACTGGAGTGCTTCAATAAATATCCCAACCCGATCGGCTGCGGGCTTATCAACCGCCAGCAGAAAACCAACAGCAGCCCATCAAATAAATCCCACGTAGCGCAACGTGGCTGCGTCTGCGTGTCGCAGCCATTCCAATGTCACCTCAAACAGCACATTAACCAAATCCAAATTGTCATTTATCGCATAATTTATTAATCATTTAATCGACATTCCGCCCTCCTTCTGAGGTCCCGATCGTTAATTTACGGACACTGGGCACCGGGCACACACGGCGTACAAAAAAAAAACACGCTCTCGCCGCAAGCCAAAGTTATCCCGTCCCGTCCAGTCGATCTGTCTGCAGCGATATTTATGTCAGTGTAAGGCGACTGAAATCCGATTTTCTATTGTTCGAGTACCGCGCCGGCATCATCCTGCCTCAACAGCGAAGGCGAAGATGACCACGCTGCCACAGCCGTAGTCGAAGGTGGCATAACTCACCGGAGCCAGATCAGCAGCATACGTCGCATGCATGCAAAACAGCCCCGAAAAAGAGCAATGCGACACGAGTCTTCGCTGTCGCCCATAAGTCATCAACCGAATCGGACGCCCACCCACTGCACTTCGCTCCCCCGTCGATCGATGACATAAAGCAGTCCGTCTTCACACTCTGCGCCAAGTGTGACGACTGTGCCGCGTGTGTGCACCGCTCAAGACATCACAAGTGCAACACACCAGAGAACAGACAGACAGAGCGGGTCCGCGTGAGTATTAATCGTATTCTGTCACCGCACACCGCACACACAACAAAAAGGCTAAATCAACATCCACATCGGCATCCACATCGACATCGACATCTTAAATTCCTCTTTATTGAGGCTATGCGGTTATTAATTACGGCGATAAGAGTCCGATTGGAGATTATCATTTTGCGGGCTCGCGGCTCAAGGATGTGAGGCGGCGGAGAATCGAGAATTCCAGCAGAGCGCTTGGATATTAATTTAACGCAAATTAGTTGGAAAGTTGTGGCTGTATGTTTGTGAGTGTGTGGTTCGTCCATTTTGGGCACCAACAGCAACCCGCACTGGATTTTATGAAATTTTTATGACAGACCGACATTTTTCGATACTTAATAGCTCCGACCTTGGAGTGTTTATTTTAGATGGCGATAAATTCCGATGAGGTGTTAATTCTGGCAGTTTTAGCCTGGTCGAACGAGGGGATTAGTGGGAGGATGCTGCGGGGGTATTTGCTAAAAGAAGGAGACAATAAAGCGCGGAATTGATACGAGGTATCCAGCCGGATTATGGAGGTGAAAAGTGGGACAAAGTGGTGGCTTATGGGGTTTTTCTATATCTAACCCTTGTCGATGTCCATCATCAGGTGGTGAAATGTGTAGAGCTAAAGTTTGGCAAACTTTGGATGTACTCTGATCTAGGCAAGTGCTATCCCCATTGGAATACATGTGGTATGAGATTGGAGCCAACTAAGTACGTTTTGTAAAATGAGGTAAAAGCGCGGTATATGTAGAGGTTTTTTCTACTTTTTCGCCACCGTACTTTCTGCTTGCTAAGAAATTAACGTTCGAGCCGTGCACAGGCCGGTTTAGTACAATACACCAATAACTGAAAAGCACCATTGAGTTTAACGTCAAATACCCAAATTACAAGAAACGACAATATTATATATAATTCCATTATTTTGGAAGCGTCTCAGTACAATGCACAAACTCACTTTCAATTGTATGTTCTGCGTGTAAACGAGTATTCCAGCAAAAGATGTACCACCAAAGGCATCAATTGACATAATCCAGAATCTTGTAAAGTGATATACTGAAATTAAAGAGTGATGATTCCTTGCAGCAAATATGCCAGAATATGCTGTCGGTAAGAAGCTTTAGGTAGGGCATATTTCTGTTAAGATATTTACATACATGAAAGAGTCTGTTACTAAGAACTAAGAGCTGTTACTAAAGTGTTAAAGTTTAGTAGGGGCAGGTCATTTTTGTATCCTTTTGTGATCTATTAATCAGATCTCTCCAAGGAAAAACTTCACAGGATTATAAGCGACAACTCGGATCTCAACAAATTTCCACCACAATCGACAAATTCTAGGCGTGCCACACTGTGGGTTTCCATCTCACCCCATACCAGAATAGAACCTCCTGTTTCACTGGTTTGTAAAAATTGTTTGGGTAAACAGCCTCAACTTCTTTGCTCCACACGAAATGCCAACCATCAGACCTAAAAATAGTACGTTCGTCTGTAAAAATTACTGAATTCCAACACTCTGGTTGCTTTTTGACTCCACATGGCATAGTGGAGTTAATGTTTTTTGCCGGCAACAAGGACTTATTTCGTGTTGTGGACCCTTAATATTATTCCAAATGCAAGACTATTAGGAAACTTAAAATTAGGCTTTCATTTGGATCTTTGTAGTTTGTGGAGTTTTAATTTTTTCTTGGGCGCTTACTGCCACTTGGTCTTGTGGCTAAACGTGGTTTCTCAATCATCATCATTAGTGGCGTAACAGCCCACGAAGGGCCAGAACCTAGCTTTTCGCGCCTCCACAGTGTTTTGTGAAGGGGACCTACCGGTTCCGAACGGCGAACTGCGAAAGCTTTCCGTGACAGAAGTACTCCAGGAGGATTGTCAATCTTTCGCTGGAGGTGGGGCCATGAAAACTGTTTATAGCGTTTTTTCCCCGAGCTGTATTCGAACCGGGGTACTCTCGCTTAACAGTTCGATGCAATAACTATTAAGCCACGGCGCCCACAATACGCCCACGGCTTCTCAATACAGCTCACAATTTGTTTTAATTTTTTTTACTTCCATAGTTTACTTATTAATGTCTTCGTTTATTATGGGACCCAGCTCGTTCAAATTCCGCCAACCATTTTCCCAAAAATATAATATTTAACCTTTTTTTTTGCAACGACATGTGTATTGAATTTTTCTCTGTTTGTAGTTTTCTTCCGAATATTTTAATTGTTAAATAATGCAAATAACCTACAATTACGAGCAAACTAAATAACAATTTGTCACGGATTTGTTGTATGTGGATATTTTCGACATCAACATTTTCGATTCTAGTGGTCGGTTTCCACCGGTTGTTTGAGAGTAGGGGGACAATTGTATTGATACTTTTTGTTACTCAAGCAAGATAAAAAATATTTATTTGCAGTTCATTGGTGGTCTCTTGTTTTTATCAACGATAAACGACATAAAAAAAAAATAGTATAAAATTCTAAATGTGGCATCCTAATTCCGCCAAACATAATAATAACGTGTTAATTTACCAAATTTATTCAAAACAAGTTAACAAGTTTTCGATGATCACTTCATTGACTAGCCCCTGCAAACTTTTGGCCCCCTTCTGCGTCGGCCGCCCAAACAAAGCGCCGGATTAACCCCAACAAATCCTGCAACAGCAAACAGCAATAAAAAATAAAAAACATCAAAACAAGAGCGGCATTACCATATCCTCTGCAATTCGCTGCCGTTAACGCACATGCGTTGGAAAACTGCCGAACACAGAATCCGTTAAAACCGCATACAGGATCGAAATTCAGAGGACAAATGTCCGGACAAAATCCTCGTTGGCTGCTTCCAAAACCGAAGATGCAAACTAAAACTAATTAAAGCCAGAAGTGGTTTATTTTTGTATTTTTTTTAGTTTCAATCCTTACCCAGCGCAAGAAAAATGCACGTCTTCATGTTGATTAGAACTCAAACAGACTGAAAGTAATCTCGTTAGCGTCAGTTTATATTCGCCGAGTGGGACTGGTTTTTGCAAGCCTTGGATAGATTTTTGGAGAAAAGTCAAGTTTTTTCATCGAAAAGAATAAATTAAATTAATTCAATCTAATTAGCAGCGGAATGCAACCCTGATTGACTGATCGCTTAAGACACAATGAAGATATCAACTTTCATATTTAGATGATTGATTGCATTTAAAAATTGAAGAGATGCTGTTTGGCCGGATTCTGTCTTGGACGGCGTTTTTTGATTTGCTGCATTACATTTAAAGCTACATTCTAGTTTACTACATCTAACGCGCATCAACAGCATGAAATACCGAAATATAGCTACATTTTGGGAAGTACAGCGCGGTAATCTTAGCGTGCTCCACTCAAACACTCACTCTCGGAAGTCTACCAGAACTAGATTATTTGTTGAGTCATCTTTGATAGCAGAAAATTACTATCACGTGTTCTTCACGTTTCATGTTTTAGTTCAGCCGCACTGAATAGCTATACAAACCGCTCATAATAGATTCGATAAACTGAAAAATACTCCGCGATCACAATAACAGTCTTCCAAAAAAAAATGCTTCTCAAATATATACTTTTAAGTACTTTTAAGTACTGGGAAGTCTGGTTTAATTTTTTGAAGGTACTGTTCAAGTACAAAGCACTTGGGTCAAATGAAGAAGTCTACAAGTCGAACAGTACCAGCAACTGGGCAAACAAAATCTATTATTCTATTGATCTAGCTCAAAATCAGATTCTCTGGATCCATCAGCCTTCCTCATCCCTTACCATCGACCGAATCCACCATCTATACCCGGAGTCATCACGCAACCTCCACGACTGAGCTGCCCACTCGAATTGCTTGTCGCCTTGCATTTCATTTATCTGACAGTCACTCGCTACAAATTGCCGTGTGCTCTATCCGCAGCTCTGCAGCTGCAACTCGTGCTTCACAGCAGACAATCAAAACACCCACCACCTTTGCTCGGCCGTCGCGTCGTAGCAAAGAACGCTTTGGACATTTGTTCACTCCTCAAGGAGCAAATATTCACTCCAATTGCGACTGAAACATGTCACCTATCCTTGGACGTTGCCATCAATTAGCCTGTCGTCTGTAGGTAACCGCGCCGCTGCGGCCCCAGCAAAGTGGTTGGCCGCCAAAAAATCGGTGACAATCGGCGCGCTGCGCATGCGCTCTCTGTCACCGTTGATGGAGCAGCACAACGCACGAAACTGATGTAAATGAAGATTGATCGATGGGCAGATGAATCCTAGAATCACATCACATTTCTAAGAATCTTCACCCAGATGAATACCGCGGAATGGAATCCGCCAATCGAGATGGAAATAGTTTGACAGATCGGCGAGCATTGTGCGTGTCGCATTGAATTAGACGCCCGAGGGTACAACGAACAACACACACACACGCACATGCTCTGCAAGACTCATCTCATTAATGCACAACACACAGGTATGACAACGAAATGCCAAACAACACAATTCACGGACCCATAAATGAGCCCGGGAGAGAGACCCCCAACAGCCACTGTCATTAAATGTGGAAGCACGCTTGTGGACAAACGTCAGACAACTGCGCGCTCTTCCTGGGCCACCCGACGGCGTGTGTACGTGTACCTCCGAATGGAGTGGAACAAGTGCACAATAAGCTTCCTCGTCCGATGATGGGATTTTAATTTCATAATTCAAGACCGTGTTAATATGTAACTGCCCCAAGCTGGCGGCTGCATCGGTGGACGGAGGGTGGCGGGCGTCTACGGCTGTCAATGTGCGCTGGCGCTCCATATTCACGGCACGTCCCGTGGGCCGTAATTAATAATCGTTATAGGAAATTTGCAACGTTGTACTGGTGGCGGAGATTTGCATAAATCATGGGCGACTTGCGACTTGCGACTTGAGTGCGCTTCTGCTGGTGGCTCGTTGTCCGGTCATGGAGCAAAGTGATCCAGTTCCGCGGAGCATATCTCAGGCTGGATCGCGGTTGCGTCCACGTTCCACGACAGAGAGGGAGATTGAGTAATCAGGAATCGATTGATGGGCTAAGTGATGTACTAAGTGGCGTGCAGTTTGCAGCAGCAGGTATTCAGCGCTACTGAAGAACTCGCTTTTGTCCGCGCGATGAAATGGTAAATGGTTTGTGTATCTTGTTAGGTTGAGTTATTGGAAGCAATAAAGCGTGTTCCCTTGGCGGGTGGCAAATGGTGAATGGCTAAAGATGACGGGCGGACGAAGGGTGCAGTGTGAGAGATGAAAAGGAAGACACTGTCCTGGAGGAAGAATGAAACAGGGTGGGTTGTGCCATTCATGCATCGGTGCGCCCCGTTGACGCATTTGCTCAGCGCAAATGAGAGATTTCAGCTACTTTGTAGAAAAGCCATAATCCTAGTAGCTTCCGTAATATTAATAACATTGGCGCTATAGGGCGAGGTTCTATGGCATTAAAGAGTCACACCTAGGCTTTTGTTTGAGGCTATCGGTCTGGCAGGGCTCGAGTTCTCAGAAACCTGCGAGTTGAAGAAATGCTCCGTTCTTGTGGGGTGAACAAGCTTTGCTGCCAGAGCAGCAATGTACGGCACACGTATTATGTAACTAACTCTATGGGAAATGGAAGGTTCCTTTTGACTAAAAAATAAGAAAAGACAAATAATCTGCGTAACAACCCATACAAGGAGAGAGCATAGCTTTTTTGTGCCCCCCTGTGTTGGCCGCGATATAAAGTCAGAGCATTCAGAAAGCTCACAATAATCTAAAGGATACAGCAGAAATATTTAAGAAATTGTTACTTTTTTGGACACCTGGGTAAATTGATCATCTACTCTCATCAAACTTTAATTTGACTGGTAATTTATGTGAATATTTTAATAGGCAGGCCTGTCAACTGTAGACTACAAAAAAAATATCGTTTACGTGGATTTTAGTGCATGAATGGCGTACGATTTTTGTCGAAATGACTTAAATAGTAAGTAGAATGAACGCTAAGATATTTCAAAGCTATTTTAAATACAACAACATAACAGTCTTAGTGCTGGTTTTGAGTTTTTAGTCTTACAGTGTACACTTTAGTGTACACTTTCTTTTGCCTCTAGAAAAATGGACCTATTTTGGTTATTTTATTTATACTGTTTTATTTATGTAGTACGACACAATTTAAGGCTATCACTTGGTGATTTTCAAATAATTGAATTAGATGTGATTTTTGAGATTTCTTTACATGTAAAGAATTATAAATATTCTCACTAGCGCTTAATTGCACACGCACGTAGGTGAATCCTTTGGGGGCAAAAGAAGGCAGAATTGTAAGTTTTTAGTATTCATACGTCAACCTTATTCATGCGTCGTGACCTTAAGTCAAAATAGCAAATCTCAATTTCAATATTTTGAGTTTCCTGTCATAGTTTCTTCACTTTTTTTTTTTCAAAAGTCGGTAGCAAGCCCTTAAACAATTCTAAGAAGCAATATAAAAAAAAACAATTTTAGAACTTGGCCTTATTAAGCGGCAAACTGAACGTGCCACGAACATACAATTTATATTTTATACAATACGTATCCAGTGATTGTCGGACCATGTACAATGGAAGTTTTTATCCTTGCCGACGGGACTGCCACGTGGGGCATACAAATTCAAAATTGTGTCTAGCGCCGTCCCAACAAAAACGAAGCAAATGGGCTCTAGGTGCCCCCATCAGACAGCTGGGCCACTTTGCAAATGGAATCCCATAACCATATCTCTACCTCGCTTATTTATGCTCTCAAAATCTGAGCAGCGAAATCAATTCCCCCTCCCGCGTCGACATTGGAAATTATTATTACAGCCAAAAGCCATATTGCTAATTCGAATTAATTAACTTTTTTTTGTATTCCTTACAACGTTCGGCGCCGTCCCTCTCTTGGCCACACCCAGCCTCTTTCTTTGGCTAATGATTTACACCTTCGTGCGAACAAGATATTAGGACGCGTTTTATGTTTCTATAAAAACTAAAATAAAAAAAAAACCTATTCATAAGAAACCATTTTCGCCTCCCGCCTACCACCTACTGACCCCCAGTCTGCTGCCATCATCACAATCAATGAAACTCCAGTTCTAAGCATTTCGTAACACTCTGCCTCCCAGAGCCGGTGATCTAACTAAGCAGATTTATGATTGAACACTTGCCACAGTAATACACCACCAGCCGGCCCACATGTAGCTGCGTGTGCATGTGTCTCCAAGACGCCCACCTCCCCCGCACTGCATAGAGAATCTTTTGCAATTAATTCACAGATTTGTCAAACTCATTCCGTGGGGACGTCCAAGACCACCGACAACTACTCGGTCTCGTTGAGCTAAGCAAGTCTCGTGGGATCGCCGTACATGTGGCACGAACAGTGGCAGTCTAGCAGCGCGTCTCTCAGCTGTTTGCGGTGTAATTAATGTGCTACATCGCGCATTTAATTCGAATATTAATTCTCATATAAATATCGGAAGACACACATCGACCGAGCAGTGGTCCTCTCATGGGTTGTGATTGCGGCTGCTGCCGCCCACAGAACCACACGTTTTGTGGTTCGAAAAAAACTGCAAGAAATCACTTAGCCGATGTTTAATGTCTGCAATTGCTGTTAATATGATTTCTTGTTGCAGTCAGCAGTTGGCAGTTGGAAAAGCTTACTTCTGGAGCCCGGGGGCGAACGGCATATCCGCAGTGAGCTCAGAGCCATTAATCAATGGTATTGTGCAAGTTTTCTATTAGTCAGCTAAGATGTGGAAGTGCAGTCTTGCTTCACACGGAATCTGGGAAATCGGACGAGTTGGAGGTGGATGGTAAATGCTGGATAGTCGATGGTGGGTGGAAGGCTGACCTCACGCTGCGGCAAATGGAATCAGTCAGAGAAGCTGAGGACGAATCAAAAATTGTTTGTTCGGAGGAATTCCGTGATCCTTTCACTGACTCCTTGTAGAAATGTGAAAGCGATGAAGGGCGATATAAATATAATTCTAGTGTTCTGCTTTCTCTTCTCTCCAAACAGTGATACAACGTCGTTATTGTCATTCTGTCAGCAGCTTAATTTTATTTTTTTATGCTAAAAGCCGAAGTATGCAGACCAATTGGTTTCAACGCCGAAGGAAAAAAAGAAACAAACCTTGTAGCTGGCTGCGTTTTTTTAGTAGCACGTTCTGTCGCTAGGGGTGTGTAGAAGGTTTAGTTCGATTTTGATAGTAGTCAATAATTGAGTGGCGTCGCAGCTCGTTGTGGGCCAAAGGCTAGCTTTTCGCGCCTACATTATTATATTACCCCGGATAGCTTCAAGATATGTTTCATCTTAAATAGAATCAAAATTAATAGATGTACCCTGGTTCCATCTAATGCGAGTCTCTGTAAAAAGTTGGACATCGAATTGGCACTGAAATAATGTTTAACTGGGACCACTGTGTGCACTAGTTGCTTTGCTAGCGCAACCGCAGTTGAATCCTCTATGCTCTGTTGTCACTGAACCCAACCTAGGTAACCGAGTATCTGCTCTATAGCTGCTGCAATACTTTGTTTCAATTGCTGATCGTCTTAGACTTAATCGCCCTACTAATAAGCAACATAAGCGCTGTGTTTGTGACCCTAGAGAATATATTAGAGTAGCCCGCGATTTCTTTTTTTTTTTTGAATAGCTAACAATAGACTCGTTTGAACATCGTCAAAATGTTTCTTGTCTGTCTCTGTTTTATAGCTATTTCAACAGACAGTGCTCGACAGTGCTCGATTGCTTCACCCGCAATACTCGCCACGCTCGCAGACAGTGCTCGACAGTGCTCGATTGCTTCACCCGCAATACTCGCCACGCTAGGAATGCTCATCAGTACGGTAAAGTTTAGAGACTCATTCGTGCCGCACCACACGATGGAATACTCTTCCAAACCCAATTTTCTCATCTGAATATAACAGGCAGACATTTAAAACCAACGCGCACCGGTACCTTCTTTCGGTCTCCCCCGCGGTACCTTCAGCCCGTGTTGTGTCTTAAACAGCATACTTAAGGGTAGCTCGAATCCCTTTAGCACGCACCAATTATAAAAAAAAATCAGTTTCAATAATGCTGTAACTTTTCGGAAGTTTGTGTCGTATCAAACACTTTTTTACCTACCAACATTCAGTTTCGAGTCATTTGTGTGGAAAAGTCACAACCTTTAGCTAAAAAGAACTAAAGTATCGAACACTATTTTTCTATCTTTTTTGTACAAAACCATAAAGATCCCACAATTAAATACTATACGTCTCTATTACGTACCATCCGTTGTCTTAAGCTCAAGAGTCCAGCTTGCAACTTTGCATTCACAAACATGTTGCGCGTTGTTAAAAAGAAACGATTATGATTCGCGTCATTAAATAAATCTAAACTCGGTTTTTTAATTGAATGTCATAATACTTAGAATTTGTTGCTCAATGTTCTGACCCATTACAGATGGATACTGCAACAGTGTTGCCTAAGCAGCCAGGCAACACTTTTACGTTCCCTTAACAATTTCATCACATCACACTTCCTTTACTACGAGGAATTCATTTTGTTTGTTTCTTTTTTTTTCGTAAGAAAACTTTTACGATACAGCGTCGTTTTATACCCCAATCGTAAAAGAAGAACTACACGCGTGTGGATAAAGCGACAACAAGGCAAACTTACGGTCTTCCTTTAATCTCACCTTGAACGACATTTGATCTTAGGCACTAGATAAGACATTTAAGCCGGGCGACACTTAAAGGACTTTCGTGGGCCCCCAATAAATTGATTGAGTGCGAACTAAAAAACAAGAATACCCCTAAAAGAGCTTTTTAATGAGTTGAACTGAGGGGCACCCTGTGCGCGAGCGGCCTAAAAACTGAGAGCTGTAACGGCCAGGTCAATGAAATCTTTAAATCGATCTACGAGAGACGACCGGCAACAAAAGGGTCTGTTCGGGACGATGCAGGCCGACTCAGACCGATTAGTACCGCAAGTGCAGGGTGTAAATAAAAAGACGTAATTTATTTAAGCGCCCATACCGGCCAATCGATAAAACCAACACCAAACCGTAATAAAAACGCAAATAGATGCTCTGCAGCGCATAAAACACGTTGTAACCCATACCGTTGGCAGATAGCGCTACGCCACCACCACCTCGTGCTGTCGGTGCAGATGCATGCGGCGTACCTTGTGCCTCAGGACTCGCGGCTCGGCTCGGTGCTAGTGTCCCTCCACCATAACATCCGCTATTAAATGAGTTTTATGATTACCGCGAAGATCATAAGAGACCACCACACCAACACCAACACCACAACCTTCAACCAGACCGAGGAATTGAATTTGTGGTGAAGATACCCACCGGATTGGACCAAAATAAGTGAGTAAGAGGAATTAATAGCCGCCTGACTGTAATCCAATTTTAATTGACAAATAAACACATTTAAGGAGCCGTAATGACTCACAAAACGCTGTGGTAGGTGGATAGGCGTGAGGGTATTTCACAGATCGGTAATGCTGAGGTGTATGCTCTGGAGATGGCTTTTCAAGCCATTAAATGTTTGAAAGGACTTTATGTCTATTTACGGGGTAATTGTATGAGATAAACTGCGACGAGGATCTTCCCGGTCACTGCATAGGCATGATTAACGTGAGTCTGGTGGTTATCTGTGAAATGGCCAATGAATTTTAGTAGATTCATTGTCAGAGCACGTCTTAACCAGAATGTTGTGCATTTTAAAATTTTTTCCAGAACTACATGTCTGGGTAGGCGTTTGTCATGTTAATCTGTAAGTACATGACCTAAACTGCTTCCGAGTTTTTTTAAATGACCATTATGATTTGAAAGCAACCTCAAATTCATTTAATTTTCAAATTACCAAATGACATCGAATTTTTATGAAAATATGCATAAAAATGTTGTATCACAAAGAAAGAAAAACATAAGAGAAACAGAGGATAATAACCTTTCGCTAAAACTACAAAGCTTATTAAAAAGCTAGATAAGCCATACCATATAGGCATAAATAAGATACCCCTTCAATCATATTTATTTATTATTTAAAGAAGGGATTCATATCGACGACTTACTAAAGTGTTATAATAAGTTATAACTATTACGATTATGAATGAAAAAAAAATATTTGGAAACACATTTGTCGTGAGTCGCGCCGACCTGATTTTATCATTGTGTGAAGAGGTTTATGCAGTGCCGGACAATAGCAACAACAATATTTCTTCGAAATTATAAGTAATAATAAAATAAAGATAAATAAATAAATAACAAAGAATCTCACCAATTATTAGCAATAACGATCTTTCAAGAGAACAACAAATTTCTTCGTGTATAGCAAATTTTATTTTCTTAACAAAGCTAGTGTTCCTTTAAATTTTCAAAGAAGAAGAAGAAGAAGAAAAAATTTTTCGTGAAAAACAACAATTTCTGATCTTCGTTTTATGATAGAAGCCGGCTAATTTTAATAGAGTGGTTTCGACGCTCGTCGACGTCTTCGACGTTGGCCAGCCCAAAAAGTTTGAAGATGAGGAATCGGAGGCTTTAGTGGATTAAGATCCGTTCCAAACGCAAAGTGAACTCGCAGAATCGTTGGGACTGATTCAGCAAACAATTTCCGTTTGGTTTATTTAAAAGCAAGGAAATTGGGTGCCGTATGAGCTGAGACTCGAGAGCAAAGAGTCGCTTTGTAATTGACGCAAAGCTTTTGATACTGTTCTGTATTGAGCTCTGTTGAACACGAGAACTTTTCTAGTGGGTGGGTGGGCTACTAGGTGTAGCCAGTGCGACGATCTTCTTTGTCTCAGAGAAATCATCTGAGAAAATCCACCAGAAGAAGATCTTTCCAGAAATGGTCTATTTCCGCCAGCACGCGGACACGTGTCACATTCATTCAATCAAATGACGACTATTGACCACCTTGAAGACGAACACTTTGCCAGTATCACACAGCAAGTGATCGCCTATTTGCCTTATTTATGCCCAAATTAGTTTCATTAATAGAGCATCGTACCATTCAACTCAAGAACCCAGTGTGTGGTACAACTCTGCAGGGGGATACAATACACACACACAACCGTGGGATGCCAAAGATAAATCTGCTGGTGATTGATACCAATTAGAATACTTTGTTGCCATCTATCGCCTCGGATTGATGGTGGTCCTATGCATCCGTTGAAATTGGTTTAATTGATTTCAAGAAAATAGACGACGGACGCACAGATCAGATCACTCTCGAATCCCGTCCAATCATTTTACAAGAGAATTCCATTCAGGAAAAGTTTCCCACTTGAAAAAGACACCGCATCTCGTCTCTCGAGCCATGCGGTCTGAGCCGAGGCGCAATCCACCCGTCCGTTTTGGGCAGATTAGAGCCACTCCACCCGGGCCACTCGTCGCGGTAAGCCCCCTCTGCGAGAGTGGGCTCGCACGTTCCCCTGATTTGTTTTGATTAGGTTTTTCAATTGTACTCAAGATCTGTTCCATCTTCTCGATGAGGACCAAGATACGAATGGGCCTCTCTGTGTCTGTGCGCTTGCGTGTGTGTGTAGGTGTTGATTTAATAAACATTTTCTGATGAATTGCTGGCCTTTGGATACAGATTTTTGAGTTTATTGGGTTTCTCATTAGGATCGGCACGGTCGCGACGGCGTCCAGCTGTTAATCGATTTTTGACAGAGTACTGCCTACTATATGTGTGTGTTTGTACGGGACATCCTACGCACAGGGCGTAAATTAATTATTCAACTATTTGTTTTCGATGCGAGACGCGAAAATTCGACTCAATCGTAATCGGAATTAATTTATGATCTGAAGTAAAGTTATTAATTGAATTTTCGTGGACTGACAGGTACACGTAAAAGAATGGGCCGATCACAGCGCGCTTGATTGATCGTGGGGGCACACACGTCTATTGGGGATCTTCATCAAGTCATCAAACTGTGCCCACGCGACCAGTAATTAATTGAATTTTGAGTATATTTATTAGCTTTCGAGGTGAGTTGCGTTGAAAGCCCATTCGTCGTCATTTTGGATGCGTTGAGTTATGAAAATCTCGATGATCGATGGAATTTCGTTGATGTTTGGCACACTTTCACGTCGTACGTTGCCACACAGATCAGCGTTGGAAACAAAAAAAAAAGAACGATTTATTACTTAGACATAAACTTCACCCACTTGGGGAGACATTGCAACAAATTAATCGAATTTGTTTGCAATAAAATAGGACAACATGCCATTTAACATTTAACAGGCACTTCTAACAGCTCCACCACTTCTACGCATGGAGTACAAATTTGTTTTTGTTTTTTTCTTGTTGTGTTTAGTCAGCCTAATCAGTTGAACGGACACAGCAGACACATAAAACATGTTTCGCGAAAACAAAAGACTTGCTGTTGCTGTTGTTGTCGCCGCACAAACTGAACTGCACAACCGTCAGTGACAGAAAAGTTGCGTGCAAATGGTATTTCGCGTATACAAAGCGAGATACATTGACTGAACATTAATTACTCTGAAATGGGATACATTTTTCATTGTCATTTCGGATGGTGTCACTCACGGACGGGAGACATAAGTGTCTGCAATCTGCCAGGTTAGGTGACAAAATTGCATCGGAATGGTGTTAAGTACTTAACCATGTATGCAACTGAGTGAGGTGAAACGAGCAAATAGAAAATTCTCGCATTAACATGGTATTTTTAGTTTTTTAATTTAAGTGGAGACTGTGCGTTGCAACTGAGAGTGACAACGGATTAATTTTTGTCATTCCATGGGGCACAACTTTGTGAGTGCACAAGCTTCAAGTCCATTTTAGTGGAGGCTGATTTTCAAGAAATGACAATTTTTGTTAGTCAAAATTGGTAACCATAGCTGGTCAGGATAAAAGCATGTACAGACCAAAGGAGTTTGGATGATCGGGTCTTGAATGATTTCGCTTGCAAGTTCAGATTTCTTGTTATCTCTTTAGTGTGGGAAAATTAAAAACAAAACCAAACCGCAAGTGATCAATTTCTGCTCAGAATTGACATGAGGCAGAAACGAAGGTGCGAGATATTAAAATGTTTGAAGATAATCGGAAATGGTTGACGGCAAACATTAAACTAACCGAAGAACTTTGCAATAGCTTTCGATAGTTGTGTGAAGAGTAAAAAAAAGAAAAGTGAAAGAATTCACACAACGGCGAATAATATCGCTGTCGCTACAGAAGTGAATTTGCGATCAGCTGGCAAGAGAGATGCTGCAAAATTTAGCCAAAGAACTTGCGCGTAGTTCACTTGGCAGGGCTGCTAATTTTAAAAGGGCTACTAAGAAAAAAAAAGTTAAAAAAATCAGAAGCGGAAGAATCCCTTTTGTTGATGGTAAACACTAAACTGGGCACTTGCCAATACAAAAAGTATGCGCCATCACCTCAGCACCTAGTTTTGAAAGCAAAGCAAGATTGCTCTTCCAAAAAAGCAGCTTTCAATGTTACAGATATGTTTGCTGAAGTAAAGCTGCAGGCTTTACTTGATATTACAATAAAACGCATCTTGAGGGCATAGAAAGACTTATGTCAACAAAGTTTGTTTTAAATGATGTGCAGTTGCAATGCATTCACGTGCTTTATACCAATACAACGCCTCTTAAAAATGTTATAAATATTTGTGGTGTAAGACCCAAAGCGCTGAACAATGGAAAATGTTACACTAAAAGAGCAGATGATCAAATGTACAATCACATTCTCATTGTTAGACTTGTTGAGGCAAGTAGACGGGAACACAAATGACAGCAACACAGCACGAAATTTTTGTAGAAATGCTGAAAAAATTGTGGACTGGCATAGATTTCGATCTCTTCCATCATTTTTAGATTTTGCTAGAAGAAATATCGAATGATTGAATGAATATTATAGAGATGTATAAAAAAATATATTTTTTTTGGCATGTATCAGGACAGGACGAAGTTTTACTGGAATAAAATAGTTCCATTTTTAAATAGTGAGTGAGATTATTCCGTGCTGTGCACAGTTGTGCTGGGTCTCTAATTCTTTTTAACTGACTGTCGGCAGCTATTTTCCGGAATTTTAAATTTTTAAATATTTGGTGGCCTACTAAACTGCAAATAGCTTCCCTTTTAAAATTATTACACTTATCTTAGCCGTGTTTTATCATGCACTCATGATCTATATACAGTGAGGTGCAGAAAAGAGTACATGTTTTTTGTGTCATTTCCACTTCATAGAAAAAAGCGTAATGAGGTAGGCTCAAAATTTTTTTTTGCACTTTATTACTACATTCAGAGACGAAAAGAATGGTATATAATATAAGACGGAAAACCTAAAAGCTTGAGAAATAACGAGTAAAACAAAACAACAAGTATGTACTCATTTTTGCACCCAATCTTTTTTTCGATATCTTAGCCCCAAAAACTCAAAAATGTACCATTATGATCACATTTTTTGGCTGCTTTCTTAGTGCTTTAATTATTTTTGTTTATGGGGTGCTCAAATGCGTGCAATAAGACCTTTTTTATACTTCAAAATCGAAAATGGTATTAATTGCAAACGATTTCCAAAAGAATGATGAAACGGTTAGTTATGACAAAAAATGGCTAATCGAGAAAGGTGATAGAAAAGCAGCTTAATACAAGCCAAGCTCTGACCATTGGAGGTCATACGAGGCGAAGAGCTGCATCAAAACCATAAGCTAGAGTCCGTAAAAGAACATAAACGGAGGTAGACCCATGATGTGATGATGATACAAGTGAAAACAAACAAGTTTTCAATACCGCAGGATGTTTTACAGCAGTAAATACGCCTGTTCATTGATAAAGTGTAAGTAGAACTCTCTAAGACATTCACTGCGCCTCTGACGAAAAAAATCAGAAACCAAAAATGCCTATGATTGATCTCCCATGCCTTCCCCTTGAGCCTACCTCATTCCGTTTTTTTCTATGAGGTGTAAATTACACTTAAAAAAAAACATGTACTCATTTGTGCACCTCACTGTAGATCATTGGTTTGCACGCATTGCAACAACAACACATGATCCAGATAGCTATCAGGATCATTTATCGTGATCCAAAAATTGATCCACGCTATTCCCCGCTAGGTTCATGGAAGCTGATTTGTCTGGAAACCATTTCCAACCTACGGATAAGTATACAAAATATTATTTTTTGACTAATTTTTAGTACTCACTTTAATTCCTTAAATGAAGTAATATTGTACTAACAGTAATACAAAATTTGTATTTAAATTTTAGTTATTTCTAACAATTTTGTGTGACTTGCACAAACTTTTAATCATCTTCGTGCAAACACTTGTTGTGAAAAAAAGAAAAACTATGTTGGCATGGAAACACTACCCGCAAATATCACAGCATCGACAGGAGTTGATTGTCAAACTACTGTCAGAACACAAAATAAATACGCTTCCATGATCTGGAGTGTTTTATTTACACACCATCGGATTAGAAATAAAGGAAACGAGATATTCATCTGCTACCCTCTTTGCCCCTGAAATTTTTTTGACAGCTTGTTGTTTTTGTAATTTGCCTCTCGTCTGTGAATACATGTGAGGCAACTGCTCATCTTCTTCCGAGAATTTATTTGAATTTGAAAATGTTTGCTGTAACTGCCCATATTCATTTTAAATATTATGCTTAGTATTTACTCCTATTCATGACAAATGTGTAAAATAAGATGTGTTGTTTAATTTTCGCTTTTGTTTGAATGAAAATCTTAATCATTTTGCAATATTTATGGAATTACAAAATTACATATTTTTTCAAAACAAACGGCTACTTCGGAGAAAACGAAACGCCATGCTATGTTCATAAGGTTCATGCCATAAGCACGAATAATTTTAAAACATCACGCTGGAAACAATATTTGAAGTAAATGAAACGCCATTGGTTAAAATAGACCATAGACAATAATTAAAATTAAGAAATACAAATGAAAGTTATAGAAAATAAAGATAAATTGCCTCTTTTCGATCTTCTTCATTATCTTCAATTTAATATTGTTGATGTGTACAGTAATAAAAGCAAAATAAGGCTGTGCCTTCGTCTATGAGAAATAACCTAGTACCACAAAGTAATAAATGATATTTCAGTATGAAATGATATGTTTTATTGTTTCAAATAAAAATTGTTTGTTGCGTGGATTTTGATTGAGCATTTGATTGTACCGTATATGAACAGTTTTGAATTTATTGATTGACTATTCCATTCTCTATATTCACCTGAAGGTTTATATATTTATATTACAATAAATACGTATATATTCAATAATCTTTATTGCCAAAAAAGTATTAGAAAATAGTGCAGTGTTCTAAAAGATTAATGATAAGTTCTTGATCATCATATGTAAACAATATTCCGATGCACATCAACCTCAAAAATAGGTGACCAAAATTAAGTTCAATAATATTGCAAAATACTTATATATCAGCAGCATTTTATTGTGTAATATTATTAAAATATATGAGAGGTCGCTAATATTTACCTTAAAAGAAATTCTTTTACCAATCCTTTCTCATTCTTACATTCTGCAAACCTTGCGAACATTGTTATTGGAAATTCCAATTATGTTGACTAGCTGCGCAACAGCACAACACAATCGGCGTTGCTATTGGCTGACTTATAGCAGATGTATCAGCTTATTGCAGTAGTGGGGGGTAAACCGACGAACTTCTCCTGAAAACGACTAACTTCCCCTACTTTCCGACAGGCTTTTAACAAATATGCGTGAAAACCGACAACCTTTTTTAAAGTATGCGTGAAAATGTGTGGAGGAGGGGTTTTCCAGCTGGAAAGATGAATATCTCGTTATTATTTCTGACACGGATGATCCGTGCATAATAAAACACGGCTATTATAACACTCCAACGTACGATAGTTGCACTTCACTTAAACATCAAAAGACGACATCGACAGGACACTGTTGAGACTTAGAACGGTGTGTTCTGGTGGTTAATAGGAGTGCAACGGTTCCGATCGAATTTTGACAGGCCAAAGGCGGGAGTTAATTTGTATGGGAAATTGAAAATCAATACCAAATAAAAATACAAATTTAAATGTGAAAAATAAAAGTTATAATTATAGTTTCAATTGCAATGTCATCAGAAAATGTGTAAGCATTTATTAAAGTAGTTGTCAAGTGTTTAGGAGTGGAACAAAATACTCAAACGTGCGTGAAAAAATGTAAGCAAAGCACCTGTGTATTGTGTGATTTCCAATAGAAATGCATTACAAGTTAATAAAAAACTTTATTTAAATTATTTTTTACTAAAAATATGTATACAGACCAAAGTAAGGATACAACAGTGCTCATCAAAATGCCTTTTTCCCAACTATGCCATTATTTTGAAGGGACACCTCGCCGTTAGATGAAGGAGAACGGCTTTTGGATTCTGAGTGGGTATATTCGCTCGGCATGGACAGACATTTAAAAAGTGTCTTGGGGCACGTTATACAAAACTCAAGGCTTAGTGAGAGACCGCACGAGATCAACCTCAAACATCTCAATTTAAATGCTTTGCATTAGAGATGTGTTTGCTCATATAAGGCAGGTGTTGGAGCAAAGTGCAAACATATTGCTACCTGCCTCTTATATTTACATAGGTAAGTACCATAAGATTATAATTATATTTTTATAATTTATTACCAGAAACTCTGTAGTCCTTTATCTCGGCTCTAGAAGTAAAACAAACTTGGGGAAGGATTCGCCGTGATTTAGCTTCATCGTATGGAGGAATAATCGTACAAAATATGTGCCATGTACCAAAAAAAAATACAGCAACGCAGCGGAAATTCTAACCGACGATATGGCTGAAGTACTCCGGAACGCATGCATCAATGGTATGTAAGATAAAACAAGCAAATTAACATATAAACAAACATATTATTTACTGTTTATATTTTTCCAGCTGCTCCGGGCTTGGAACTTGCGAGAATGGTAAATTGCTATAGATCTACAAGCGCAACTCCGGAACCGAAGAAAGAGCCGTATGTGCAGGGGTACCTACAAAGGACTTTTGCATACATAGAAGAAGGGGAGTATTTGTATAAATTTCTACCTCTCATGGAGGAAAATTTAATTAACCAACCATTTGTAGAAAATTTTAATAAGAGAATTAGGAAAACTTCAATTGAGGCCATTAAAGTTTGCCGAAAAACGCTGCAGCAGAAGAATGCTGCATGGTTTGCAGAGCGCAGACTTCGCGTTGTTTATGACCTTTTCCCATTCTCATCGAATGATGAAGATGTTTGGAAGAAAAAAATGTCCCGAACGTATAAATCGTTTGGAGGCAACGATGCTACGGAATATGGACTCAATGCAGAAGAGTGCCAAAGCTAAATACGGCAAGTTGAATTTAATATTTGATTGTGGCTTAGTTATTTCTCCAAAGCTCTCTTTTTTAGCATGCAGTCCGGATGGCCTATCCTTTGATGACGAGGAGTGGAAAGCTGTTGAGATTAAATGCCCGATGATTGGGATAACGGTGATCGCTGGCAGTGTAATAAAACAATTAAAATGTATTCAAATTGTTGATGGTAGCTATAGTTTAAGTAGAAAACACAAGTGTTGTGGTCAAGTGCAATTAGGATTGTGCTTACTTAATTTAAAAAATTGTGATTTTGTAGTAAATAGTTCTTTCGATGATTCAATTGTGATAGTTAATGTTGCAATCGATTTCGAATTCCTGGATAATTTCATACCAAAATTAGTAAACGTTTGTTTTAAACACATTATACCTAGACAAGCAAAATCCTTTCTTGCACTTGTATGAATCATCAAAGCGTAGCTTAGATATTAGATTTAGTATTTGTACAAAATTTTCATTATTAATGTATATATTTATTTTTTTATTTATTATTATTTCTGTGATTGAATCATTTATTTGTTTATTTATTTATTTAGTGAATACAATTTTATTTCTGTTATTATTACAGGCAATATTAATTTATTTATTTTCTTAAAATTATTAACTTAAGAACTATTAAAAAAGTATTAAAAAATCAAAAATAACAAAAGGATGTTTACATATATTATAGAAATGCACTATACTTAATAAAAAAAATTCATTGAAATTTGCAATAACTTGTCATCACTTAAAATAGGGGAAGAAGGATTCGAAATTGCACATATTACCTTAAAAATGGTATATCATCTTATTATGGTCGGCTCTGATAAAGGTTTTCGCCTGAACTTATACCTCACATTTTTTTATGATGAGGGTGGAGGATCCCCGCTCGTCAGGTGGGGATTCTGACGTTCGGGCGTCATGGGTCTCCGTGGGTGAGTGGGTATAGGGTTAGCTTGGGTTTCGAGTGGTCCAGGTTCGAATCTGGCGCCGAGCGATCTTGTAGATTCTTTTTTTTCTTTCTCTCCCTGCTCGGAATTGATCATCTGAATCTGGAATTCAGCTGATTATCCGATAGCAGGGCAGAGAGAATCTGTAAATCTGCAAGGAGCACGGCGCGGGGTTCGGTCTGAGCCAGGAGAGTCGCCAAGCCATTAAAGATTCGGGAGCGAGGTAGCACAGTCCCCTCCACGAAGTTTTTTTTTAGTTACAAACAAAAAAAAAAGTGAAGTTTTGTGACCTCCATAAAGGTCAAGAGTTTTTTTTTAGCAAAAGAGGTGAGTCGATTTGTTCCACGGTGGCGACGAGCGTCGAGGCGTCGGTCAGCAGCGTAGCAAAGTCGAACACGCGGGTTCGAAATCCGTCGAAGGTTCAGTTTTTTTTTTTGTACAATTTTCGGTCGTACGCTGGTTTAAGTCCCAGGTTGAGGACGCTCCTTTTTTTGTTCTTATTGCCGACGGAAGGTTGTACGGGTTCGAGTCACAGCGGGGGAGCCATTTGTTTTTCTTTGAGTTACTCGATTTAGTTGTAAGATAGATTAAGCATATTTTGTATCATAGTTCTTAAGTTTAGCTTTAAGTGTTTTTTTTGAATTAAAATTATAAAGTTTTACGCGATTCTTTTTTTCTTGTCGCGATTCAAGAGGAAAAAGTATTCGACCAAAGGGGGCAATCACGTGGCGCCCATTATTTAACTTTTTTTTACCACCCACTCCCATCTCCAGGGTTGGTCAGGCACCCCTTTTGGTCGAGGTCGCGAGACGGCGGAAATCCGACGGTAACAATTTGGCGCCCAACGTGGGGCCCGAATCGAAAAAAATTATAGCCAAACGAATAAGTTACGTCGGTGCGGAAGTTTGATTTTTTTTTTTTGGTAATTTTCGGTTTTTTTTGTTAGCGATTTTTTTTTTTTTTTTGGGGATTCGTCGCTCCGGTATGTCGCATTCGATGGGGTCGATCGCGTCTTGCTGAGCGGGTTGCGCTGCATATTGTTTGCCTTGTTTTATCCGTTTTGTATATGTAAGAACATATGGTCGTATGTGCATTTATAATTTGCTTTTCGGAAAACCTCGTATCACTGAAGGGTAGTTTTTTTTGTTTTTTTTTCTTCACTTTTTTTTGGTTGTCATAGGGCTGTTGAGTTAGGATGGGCGTCAACAGATTGAGTTTAGACGAGTTAAGATATGAGTTGGGGGTCAGGGGGCTGAGTGGGAGTGACCTCAGCGACATGAGGGCGATGTTGCGGTCAGTCCCAAAGAACTTTGTCTGTCCGGAATATCCTTACAGCTTCGAGGAAGATAGGATAGCTGTTACCTTAAAGCTTGAGGAAGCAAGGGAGCTAGTGAGCCGGTTTGAAGGAACAGCAGATTCCAAGGAGTACTGGGAGGTGGAGGCTAAGTCCGAATGGATCCTCAGGCGGATAGGGAGAGCCAGGTCCCTCTCAGTAGAGGATAAGAGCTTCTTGTACGAAGCCAGACAGCAAGTGGCTGAACTCTTGTCAGATCTGGACAGTAGGGCAGGACTGGATGGGCCTATTGAGTCTGAAGAGGAACAGGAGTAGGTCGGCGGGTCAGTGATTTCGAACCATAATGCCACAGCCGCGGTGGATTCAGCGAAGGTGGTGGAGTCGCCAAGGGTGGTGGACTCAGCAAGGGCAGTGGAATCACAGAGGGAAGTTGCAATTCGACATTACACTCCTGTGCCCACGAAGGAGGCTGTAAGAGAGGAAGAGGCTGTAGGGGAGGAGTCTGGAGGAGAGGAAGGGACTGTTAAACGGAGGGGGACTGTAGGAGGAGAGGAGATGCGGAAAGAGGAGTTGAGGAAAGAGGAGTTGAAGGAAGACGAGCCGGACGAAGAGCTTAGCAGAGTCCACAACAAGATCGACTCTAGCGTTTCAGCGCAGGGTGAGAAGCTCGAAGGAGCGCAGGGTTTCGTCTTAGGCGTTTTGGCTGGATTCCGATCTGAACTTCGGGTAGCGGCTTGTGAAAATAGGCTCTGGGGCGAGGTAGGGTCAATGACCCGCGGGGAGGTAGAGGCGACGGGGATCCATGTAAGCGTCATGCTAGACCTGTTCGCTGGGTTGGGCGAATGGAAGAGCGAGGAAGGGACGAAGGGTTGGATCGAGCGGGGTATGTCGATAGTTGACTTTTCCCAGATGGTCGCGAGAAAGGTTTTAGTCTTAATTCAGATAGTGGAGGCAGGACCACGGGTGGAGGTGTCGGGCCTTGCGATCGATAGTGAGAGAAACACGTCACTTTTGGAGCCAGTTGTGCCAGAGGTAGATGTAGGCGAGTTGTGCTGGAAGATCTGCAACCCCTGGATTTCTCCTCCGAACAGCTCGTGTGCGGGGTTGAATTGCCAGGGGTGTTGGGTTCAGGTACGTTCCGCACAATTCATGATAGGAGAGAAGGGGGACTAGGGGATTCGAGTGGGCGAAAACCTTTAGAGAGGAAGGGGGGATTTATTATGGACGGCTCTGATAAAGGTTTTCGCCTGAACTTATACCTCACATTTTTTCATGATGAGGGTGGAGGATCCCCGCTCGTCAGGTGGGGATTCTGACGTTCAGGCGTCATGGGTCTCCGTGGGTGAGTGGGTATAGGGTTGGCTTGGGATTCGAGTGGTCCAGGTTCGAATCTGGCGCCGAGCGATCTTGTAGATTCTTTTTTTTCTTTCTCTCCCTGCTCGGAATTGATCATCTGAATCTGGAATTCAGCTGATTATCCGATAGCAGGGCAGAGAGAATCTGTAAATCTGCAAGGAGCACGGCGCGGGGTTCGGTCTGAGCCAGGAGAGTCGCCAAGCCATTAAAGATTCGGGAGCGAGGTAGCACAGTCCCCTCCACGAAGTTTTTTTTTAGTTACAAACAAAAAAAAAGTGAAGTTTTGTGACCTCCATAAAGGTCAAGAGTTTTTTTTAAGCAAAAGAGGTGAGTGGATTTGTTTTGAGCCCGGTAAAAAGGTGGAGCTTATTAAAATTATCATCCCCAGTGATACGAGGTCTTTGAAGACCCCTGGTCTATGAGACAGCGGAAAGAAAAGGACACCTGAGCACCCACGTTCGCGGAGTTCGACGGGACGTTCTTCCCCTCATGACGACCTACCAATCCCAGTGACACCAGCACGAGGCCGCAGGAAAAGCCGCAAGTTTTTTTTTCAATTTAAGTGTGTCAGAAGTGCCGCGTGACAAAGATACAGTGCACGTTGGGGGTATTGAGGCTTAAGTCGCGGGCCACGTTAAGGGCCGTGTTTGCGTGGGGAGCTGTAAGCTCCACGGTGGCGACGAGCGTCGAGGCGTCGGTCAGCAGCGTAGCAAAGTCGAACACGCGGGTTCGAAATCCGTCGAAGGTTCAGTTTTTTTTTTGTACAATTTTCGGTCGTACGCTGGTTTGAGTCCCAGGGTGAGGACGCTCCTTTTTTTGTTCTTATTGCCGACGGAAGGTTGTACGGGTTCGAGTCACAGCGGGAAAGCCATTTGTTTTTCTTTGAGTTACTCGATTTAGTTGTAAGATAGATTAAGCATATTTTGTATCATAGTTCTTAAGTTTAGCTTTAAGTGTTTTTTTTGAATTAAAATTATAAAGTTTTACGCGATTCTTTTTTTCTTGTCGCGATTCAAGAGGAAAAAGTATTCGACCAAAGGGGGCAATCGCGTGGCGCCCATTATTTAACTTTTTTTTACCACCCACTCCCATCTCCAGGGTTGGTCAGGCACCCCTTTTGGTCGAGGTCGCGAGACGGCGGAAATCCGACGGTAACAATCTAAGTACGGTAAATTCGTTTTCAACGTCTTCCTTTGTCTTGCCCGGTCGCACAAACTGTGGTCGGATCATCTGTACGCCTAGCTGCTGGAGTTCGTCGGCAATCATGAATCCCTTGTCCACCTTTTGATAGAAAGAAAAATTGAAATTAAGACTTTGCTTGAAACGTGAATGTAAATGATACACACCATTACCGCATCGCCTGGTTTCAGTTTAGAAGCCAAGTTGAAAATTGCCTTGTCAGAAGTTCTCCCAGCTGCAGCTGAAGTTCTCCTAGCTGCAGCTAAACTTATAAAGTTTATAAGGCCTGACGGAGACACTCCAATTAACAATTTTACTGTATTTGTACGCTTGTAGTGCGAATATGTTGCCGTAAATATATTAGCAATAAAAGAATTCGATAAATTTTGTTTTAATTTTGATGTTGCTAGTAAAATCCTGTATTTTAATGGCAAGCCAAACTTCCAATAATCTCCGGGCCGAATCATTTCGCACATTTTAACAAATGTATCTAAAAGGGCTAAGGTTGGTATTCTTGTTGTCGTATTTACCTCTGCATCTGTGCTGAAACTAAACGGCTCCGGAGGCATATCTTCCTCCTTCACTTGAACACATTTTTGTTCTTGCCGTACGCTGGTTTGGGTTCCAACAGAAGTGTACGAAGGTCCAGCTTCTGGGACATCAACGTACTCGCTCACTGATTCCATGAGAGGGCAAGTGTAGGTCAGCTGGAAATAAATATGTTTAATTAATGCTTTACTTAAAACTTTACAAGTGTACTTCTTTTTGCAGCTTTCTTCTCCGCAGTCTTTCATAGCGTGATGCAATATTTCTTTGTTAAAACTGAGCTTGTCGGCAAATTCAATGTCGGCGTAACTCGACAAGGTAGCTCCTTTTTGATTGCCACCTATTCATGGGAGTAATTATTTTATTTTTTTCGAAATGGCGAGAACATATCCAAAATTTTTTGGAAAATGGTTTTCCCATCTTTAAACCATGTTTCCATCTCAACAGTTCTTTCTTATTTTTAACACTTTTTGGGGTATTTTATGAGTTGAATGTTTCTTCTTACAAACTAAACCAACATTTAGTTTGCGAGAAAAACTATAACAGGTACATACCGTTCTCCAGACATTGGTGCATTTTTTGAGCAGCCCTGTAGCGTTTAGTTTTCGACCTTCCTCGCACGGTTTTAGATATACATTGTGATAGAGCCACTTAACTTTTTACGGTAGCCACTTAACTACTTACGGTTCATTTGGCCTGTAAAATCGTTGGAGTATTTACTACCGAAAACAAAGTATTCACAAAAATCTAAATGAAAACGTCATTCTTCAGTAGTCGGCCTCCTTTACCTCAGAAGTCGCCCAGTCGAGTATTGAGTAGTCGGCTCCTGTTTTTACATCCAGCAAACTAAACAAAAACAAACAGCAATCTTTTTTAATATAAGATATTGACGACCGACTTAACAAAACCTGTCGTGTAAAGCCGTGTAAAGCAGTAGTCGGCCAGGACGGCCGACTTCAGAAGAATTATTGAAAAAATTTCTTCTTACGTCAGTCTTTTTTTTTCATCTTTGTACAACATTCAGTAAAAAGAATTCATTGATAAAACAAATATAATAATATAACGCACCTACCGCCAATGTTTCACTGATTTTAAAGCTTTTTTGAAAACCTCTTCCACACCAGAAACCAGGCATTTCACTTTCGATAAAAACTTGAATCAAAGTAGCAATTTTAACTAAGAAACTAGCAACTGCTTTGCAACAATATTTTACTCACAGATAATAAAATCATTATCCTTTATAGAAAAACAAACGGATTAACTATTACGCATCGTTTTATGACGCGGCAGCCGACTACTGGAGGTGGCCGACCTCACATGCCATCACCCTAATGGCCCAAATGATGTGTTCACACACGTGTTACGTTTGTGGCGAAAGGCGACACAACACCGTGGTGAACACTGTGTTGCGTCTATGGGCCCTATTACTTCTTCGATTATTTGCTTTGTTCTTATTCTTTTCAGTTACAAAACTACGTTCGTTTTGCAGACAAAAAGAGTGATGCTTGCAAAAATAACGGAGGATCATTGGGAAGTGGAATAAATTAACAGGAATACAGTGGGTTGCGAAAAGTTGTTTCTAATACGATTTTGATGAAATTTTAGATTTTCAACGAACAGAAGGCTCGACCCCTACTCATACAACTTTTTGAACATCTAACATCACTAAAAATTGACAATAGGCATCATAAGCACACAGGGATATCTCAATTTGGTCAGCAGTCAAAATTTTTTCAAAACAATGCATTTTACGATCAATTGATGAATTAACGCTGCGTTCGTCATAAAAATAATTTTAACATCATATCTCCAGTTAACCACCGAATTAAACACCTTCGATTCCCATTCAATGCAGCCCCTTCTCACAAACCACGACCGAAAATCATAACTTCTCTTCCCGGATCATAACACTGACACTTAACGATAAATAATCGCATTTTAAACTCGAGAACAAAACTAGAAAAAGTGCTGAATGACAATATTTTTCACACGCACACAAGCGCACACCGAAAACAAACATAAAGTCGGGGTTTTAAGGCAGATTATACCGAAAGACGCGTGTATTTGAGGACGCTGCATCAACGCTGCACAACAACACAGCAACAGAAAAGTACTCCTTTATGCGTGCTGTCGGGTGGGATACAGGTGGCAATGCAGTGGCCCCCGGTGCTGTGGCGAGCCGTGTTGTTGTGTGCAGCGGAATTTACGACCCAAAACATCTCGGCGCAATAAATAAAAGATACTAATGGGACACTGCCGACCAATGTCAGTAGGTAATGGGTACCACGAAAGATGATCGCTGTTGGTCTGTTTCCACTTTGTATTGGGTCGTCTTGGTATTGGTGGAGATTCCTTTGGCTGCTGGTGGTAAACTACTTGAATTGGGAGTTTAATTCGATTTTATGTGGTGGTGGTCGGATGGAGATGAATGGGCAGGAGGTACCTGGCTGGGAACTGGTAGCCATTAAGGAGACTTGAATGGCGTCCGAATGGTTGACAGCGATATGGTGCATTAGACTGCTGTTACTTTTTTTATTTTACGGTGCATCACACTTCTGCCGACTTGATGACCCTCTGGTGTGCGATATGAGACGGAAGTGCTCACCTGATGCGATAAATGGCTAATGAAGATAAACTTGAAAGTGGTATTTGCGTTGGTGATGGCTTAAAACATGTCGTAATCAAATTTCTAGCTAGTAAACACAACTGTCGGCGAAGCTAGCGGTTGTAAAACGGACAGGAAGCGCGTCATACAGATTTGAAAGTGCTTTGGGGCATAGAACTAGCAAACCCAATCGTGAGAGGTCCTGATGGAAGAAAAACTGCAGGTGGGGTGCTAAGACTACGGAATGTAACGCTGAAAATGTCGATGAGGATGTAAAGGGTGGCCTATCTTTTTAAGTCATAGGATATTTTGACACTGAAAGCTTGAAATCTTGACAGAAAGTCAGTACCACATGCACGGAACGAAATGAGTCAGTTTACGCTGGAACAACGTTGAGAAATATCAAAAAAAATATTTTCAAAGTGAGTTCTTTTATATAGCACTTTTTTGAAAGAAAGCGTGTTATCAATCAATTGGCCCCTTTGGATCGCTTTCTTTGTGGGGAACCGTTATGGACCGATTTTATGCAAACAATCCGGAAATTATTCAATCACTTAAAGCTTATATTATCCCAGGAATCTATGGGCTAAGGCCTGAAACCATCAACAAGGTCTTGGGAAATTGGAGTGACAGAATGTGCTCTGTGAAATCAGCTGAGGCAGACACTTGAGCAACTTTGTATTCATATTAAAAATTGTTTTTCCTTTTTATTCTTTTTTTCTCCACAAGTTCACCTGCGAGATTTGGTGTAAGAATTAAAATTGCAAAATAGTAGCCATAGAGATAAGATGTCTGATTTCGACAATGCGCACGGAAATTTTTATGGATTTTATAAAAAAACAGAATATATGAAGAAAAAGACGAATTCGTTCAATCAGTTGAAGTACTGAGATTAGGAAGTTGAAGTACTTCTTGACAAGGTACAATTTTGAGGAATTGTCAGAGAACGCCAATAATTTAAAAGAAAAAATTAATTTAGCCAAAATGATTTTTAGATTAGGAAAAACTCTGTTGTAAATTGAATGTAACAGGGAGAAGGTGAGTCGATGAATTTAGAAAAAATGGGATCATATAAAATGTTAAATGTTAAGTTATATTAATATTACTCAATCTTTCATTCATTCTTTCCATACCACTAAAATATTCCACAGGTAGCAAAACCCCAACACTGATCGGAGTCACATAATTTTCCCCTTAAAAAATACATGTTTTACATTACATCACATCTTCTGTGCCCCATAATCTACAATGCACGCACAAGATATCTCCAGGCAACCTGATTCTCCGCCGCAGACTCCACCTCATCAGAAGGTATGCTCAAGCGTAAACAGAAGAGATTTTGGACTCGGTCCAACCATCTTATCCTGGGTTTGCTGAGCGGTCGCCTTCCTGATGGGATCGCATCCAAGGCGCGCCTCGGAAGTCATGATGGGGACATTCGTGCCACATCACCAGACCATCGAAGTATAGACCTTTCCGTTCGGAGAAGTAGCTGCTCAACATTGAGCTCTCTGGGCACCTTCGGGTTAATCTCCCTATCCCGGCGAGTTATTCCCACAACCGCACGCAGAAATCTCATCTCGGCAACTTGTACTCGCGATATTATTCTTTCGGTCATTACCCAAATTTCATGACCATAGCCGAGAGTTGGAACAAATACCGAGTTAAACACCGATAGCTTGGCCTTGACACCAAGCTCGGTATTCCTGATTACAGATTTTCCAAGCTGTTTTAAAATTTATCCACCTTGGCTGATCCTACAGCAAAACTCAGTATTGCTCCTCTCAAAACTCGTGAAAAGGACCCCGAGATACTCAAACTTCCCCACCTGTTTCAATGGGACTGACCATAACCTCAGATTTGTCCACATTAACCTTCCTCCCAGCATCGGTACAAACGGCCATGAACCTATCTAGCGCACGTTGAAGCTCCGTCTGAGAGAATGTGAGGATAACTAAGTCATCTGCAAAAGCTCTTCCAATGTGAAACATTCCTCGCCTCGGCTGCGTTGTTACATCCAGTCCATCTACAGTACCTCACAAAATTGAACACACACTAACAAAAATTAAGTGTTTATATTTTTCTAGAAAATAGCATGTTTAAACTTTTTTGTTGTTTTTATTCTCCAGTATATTAGGTGAAATAAATATGTTCAATGGAAACTGCATTTTTGTTTTGTCCAAAAATGACTTTTTGGGAAGAAGAAACTAACAGAATGTTGTATTTGTCGGTGTATGCTCAATTTTATGAGATACTGTATATAATGAACAGGAGAGGTGACAAACCGCACTCCTTAAAAATTCAAAAAAAATTACTTCATGTCCTAGAGACAGGTCTAGATATAAAGGGTTTACCAATAAGGGCTTAACAACTTTTTGTTTGAAACGCAAACCATTTGACATATTTCAAAAACTACTATCGGCTTGAAGTACAATCAAAGCATTTATGAATAGAGCTCGACGTCGTTCATATAGCCAGAGCGGGCGACCCGTTGAACCAAATTTTCGATGACTCGGTCACACATTTCGGCCAAAACGGTCGCTATTTCTCGTTCAATGTTGGCTTTGAGTTCTTCCAATGTCGTCGGCTTATTGGCATAAACGAATGCCCTCTGATCAATGCTCAATTCTTAAGAACGCCGTGGAATTGACTGGCTTGGATCATTCGTTACGGAGGCCTGACCGGCAGCCATATTTTCGACGCTTCGACCAACCCGTTGTCTCACTGACACGGCAACATCGCACAACGAATATGTAGACTCAAATTTTTGCACTAAACTTGTTATTGCCTGCCTACTAGGGCGAGAATCACGACCGAAAATTGGAGTAAACGCTCTTAAAACTACGGTCATCGACTCCGAATTTCGTAGAATATTTTTATAATTTAGTGTGTGTACTTTATCATAATGACAATGTTAAGTTTACTGAATACATTGACAATGAAAGTTTAATGATCAGTGAAAAAGTGCGTTCACAAATTAAGTTCGAAGTTGTCAAGTCCCTATTAGAAAACTCTTTATATGGGATAGAAAAAAAACTATGGGAAACATCAGTATTTTTCAGTTCTTCGGTTCAAGCTAATTGAAATAAAGCTAAATAAAAAAATGAAACTCCTGCGTAGAATGTGTTGATTATTCGTTTCATTTCACTTCTCAGCATATGTATGCGCTTTAACGCCTGACCTCAAAGACGCTGGTTTACAATAAGCATACAAATTTTAAGTCTGTCTTTAGCTTGCCATAACTTTTCATCTCCACAACTTTAAACAGTAAACCTCAGGTGGGAAACATGCATTCTTTACTTAATAACAGCAGTAAACTTAAAGTTAGCCCCTGGTTGAACTATAAAATGAGACCATTTGCAAACGTCTGCAACAAATCTCAGCCCCTCTTCCAAAAAGGAACGTGACAACACATCGCTTCCCTGGAATGGGTACCACAAAGAATATTGCAGACTGCAGCCGGATTTCCAAGGGCAGTGAAAGTTGAGAGCTTAATGTTGCCTACTGACCTGCTACTGCATTGGTTAGTAGTAAACGAGATGTTAAGTTGTTGGAGGGTTGTAAAAATCAGTGACAAACAAATGTTAATAGATCTTACTACCGAAGAATATTTTAAGTGGTACGACTACTAAGTTTTTTTTTGGTGCGTTTTAGCTCGTTTCCTGAAGCTTTTGTCTCTGGTACTGTGATCTTTTCGTTTGGAGGCGAAAATTGGTTCAGTTAATGCCATAAGAAAGTTCTCATCAAACGCATTGTTGATTTCTTATACTTTATTGCACGATTTGAAAGCAAGTAATTAAATATATCACTATTTGTATTCACATTCACGTATACATTCTAAATTTAATTTTGAAAAGATGGCATTCTTAAGTGCAATTGCTCGTTTTTAGTTTAACTTTGTTAAAATTAATACAAAAGTATTATCTTTATTAATCGCCTGCAATTTTTTTTTTTTTTTTTGAATCTTAAAACGAATTGGAAAGCATACTACATAACGCAAAAATCGAAGTGCCAAATACCAGGTCAAATCAAAAATCAAATCAAGTTAACAAGCTATGCAAATTTCAGGGTTTAGAGTTAAATTGATCGCCAGTTTCGGGGTTGCCTTGTACAGAAGCCCAAAAAGATCTACGATTAAGTTGTACCTGGATAAACACTGTTATAATCAGTTCCTGCACCAATTGATTTTAAAATAATGTTTTGTTTCTTTGGTTGGTTTCGAGTCTTATGGCTAAATATGCTGACTTGCTCGGCTTAATTGTGTTATGAAAGCTGTAGATTGACAATTAAAACAGATTGGCACCGCTGGCGCAGAGCTGTTACTCTTCGTGAGAGGGAGGACGTCACGCACTTTCTTAAGCATTGTTGGCGTGGACGAACCAGAGGGAAAATAAATGTTATTAATTAAATGAAGTACAAAATAATAAAGCTGCGAAGCGTTGAATCAAATTCAGTTCTAATTTATTTTTATACAATCTTTTGCCAATTCAGGCTCGAATCAAAACTAGAATAAAATATACAGCCTTCAAAATGCTCTACGAATAGTGAAGTAGAGAACTGTTCTCCAATCAAGTAATGGGCCGCTAGAGTTCCTACTAAGTTCATCAAATAATTGATAAGCCTGTACTTCTCAAAACCCCACGTTAAGATGATGATGATCCCAAACATTTTTGAAGCACGCACTTCCGACAAAGCACACCAACGCTTCACACCTAGCTAATTCCAAGGATTACACTGAATTTCCATCAATTCCATTCTATGCGGCAAGCCTGCAAAGCTCGTACGTTATCTCCTCCAGGTGAGCTACCGAAGAATTTCGACGCACATGGTGACCCATAAAATTTCGAAAATTGATTGCCTCCACCATATATAATCCGCCATTACCCCGCACGAGCACCCTCATTAATAATTCCCCCAAGTCTATGCTCCATGCTCTGCTGCTGTCTATGTATGTGTGTATCTATTGTAAGAGAATTATTATCTTCTTCGCGAAAATTACCACCGTTCCGTCGTCTACGTCGCCAGAAACGTCAAAGCGAACGCGACAACCAAAGCCGACAACCACGACGTCTACGACGACGATGCCATCACCGGCCGATTGAAGTCGTCAATCAAAATGACGAAACGAATCTTGATGGAGTTCTGGCATTTGGGATCTCTTTTTCGACTGCCGCGTGACTTTTGGCGCTACAGCAATTTGAAATCAGAAAAAAAGCCATCCGTTTGCGCACACACAGATACACACGTTCGACCGTTCGACAGATTGGAAACCCTTTGTCGGGTCAGAATTGTGTGGTGATCTTTGTTCTCGTTTCTAACATTGAGATACAATGTTGAGAGGGGACGGCGATGAATCGAATAAAACGTCGATAAATCAAAACGCGATGTCATTTCGGTGCTCGGCGCTCGCCGTTCAGTGTTCAGCATTCGGTATCTAGGCGGTTAGAGTGGTCTTGAACAGCGTCTTATGTTTGGGTCATTGGTTATGGTTTAAAGGTATTTGAGGCCATTTTTTTGGTTTTAGTGTTCTTTGCGATGATTAATGAGCTCGTCGAGAGATGTTTTCAGTGTTTCAGAGTAATCTGACGAAATCGTTAATTAATTTTTTGTTTTGGTCTTGCATTGAGGTAGCAAACACAAACGACAGATGTCGTGGGGGATGCAAATGAACCATCCATCCAGAAAAACATCATCTTTTCGTCGGTAAATCATTGAATTCTTCTTGTTTTGTAGAGAGTATAAACTGGGTCGTAGTAATCTGTGGATCAGTGGATTTTTTTTTTAAATGCAAGCTACTGCACTTGAACTCTATCGACTATGCCAAATCCGAAATTAATTGGTAGTTGATCTTCGCAATAAAGTGTAAGATCGAGCTGGTATTACTTCAAGATGTAACACTACAGACAAGGCACGAAAGCTATGGCATACCTTATACTATTACTACTGTTAGATAGTTCTACACTGCTTTTCCGAATTATCGATATTGGTGGAAAATCAATCACTACAGGAAGATACTGTACCGACTTCGATCTGTGAAGGTTATACAATTTATGAATTATCTTATTCATCTCAAAAAATCACTATACAGCTGCGTGTCCATAGTAACTACAAGGATACAACTGGAGTACACTTATATTTTTTTTTAGTGAGCTGGGATTTTTTCATTATTCTTTCAGTCTCGTGTGTAACTTAGAGCAGACAGCATTCCTTTTTAATAAAAACGGATTTCCGAAATGGCGAGTGAACAAGAAGTTTCAAAAGAATCTTTTAATTTAATTGTAAAATTGAGACAAGTAAATAAAAATAAATCTAAATAAATCTCTCTCGTGTCGGAGATGTCGGAGATATGAAGACCTTCATCCGCAAATCGACCGCGATCCTTGGAACCAATGCACCAAAATTGGGTGCACATCTTTAATACAACCGGCAAGGAAGTTCATTCAAAAGCAGTTCAAACAGTATTAAGATCTAGAGACTTTCATGGAAGGGTTTCCTAGGATCAGTAAGTTCAATGAAAGAAAAGTCTTCGAGTCTACCAAAATATGGCGTATACCAAATCAGGAAATTGTTGCGCAAAGCTTAGACGCAACAGCGAAAAATCTGGTCATGGTTTGGGGGTCGATGGTGATGACGGGAATGAGCAAACTAACTTGGATCGACACAACCTAATATAAAATCAACAACCGGGGGTTATTTCTGTCTGTATTTTAATATTATATTAATTAAATAAAAAATTCCTGAACAATTACAAATCTATCCGACTTCATTACACTGCTTTTCAGCGACAATTTTATTTTTATAATCATATTTGATTTTCTATAGATTAAAACCTTGCCATCGCATCCAAAAAGGTTAAACTTGCTCTCATCCGTAAACATTACCTTCATCCAGAACTCTTGAGGCTTGTTAACATATGTCCTTGCGAAATCTAATCTTTGTTGTCTGCTTTTCTTCGAGATAAATGTTTTTTTTTAACTGATCTTGCATGAAACTCGTTATTGTGAAGAACATTTCTAGTGGTATGTGGGGTTATTTTAACGCTAAGATACTCCTCTGTGTTTTTAGCCAATAACGAAGCATTTGTTTTTGAATTTTTTTTAACTTCCCGAACAATAAATCTTTCATTTTCCTGGGGCGTCTTGTTCTCTGACAATTTTCGATTAATTTTTTTTCCTTACATTTTTTAATAATAGCCGTGTTTTATTATGCACTCATGATCTATATAGATCATTGGTTTGCACGCATTGCAACAACAACACATTATTGAGATAGCTATCGGGATCATTTATCGTGATCCGAAAATTGATTCATGCTATTTGGCACCAGGTTCAGTTTCATATAATAGCCGTGTCTTATTATGTACGAAAGATCCACATGGATCATGGAAGCATTTTTATTTTGTGTTCTGACAATTTACTCCTGTCTGATTGACATTGATAATTGATCCCGATAGCTATCTGGATTATGTGTTGTCAACAACAACAGTAGAGATGCTGAATATAAAAATGAAAAATCTGTTGCAGGCGTATAAGGCCAGCTCAGATAAAAATAAGAGAACCGGGGAGTCAGCCAGTAAAGCGCCTTTTGAGAATGAAATGGGCGAGATTTTTGGGTCCAATCCAGAAATACAGAATTCCCATACACTCAATGTATCGGGAAAACCAATTTCTGCATTGCCAATGTCACCACAACCCTGCAGTAGTAGATCAGGTAAGTATTCATTCTCAGTTGCATGAACCACGTTAACATATACTGTTTTTTCTTTTCTTTCAGTTGCAGGTGAATTGTCTTAGTCTACCCCTCCATCTTCTCCAGACACAGCAGCCTGTTTACCACCTATCGCAACTGCTTCTCCATCTGCTCTAGGCGCATCAACCACAACATCTCCTGGTGCAGCACTGACACCAACCAAAAGAATATCGAATAGGGAGAAAATGTTAAGAAGAGAGCTAAAAAAAAGGAGGGAGATCTCTGAAGAAAGGAATAGAATTTTGACTGAATACATAAAACAGAAAATCCGAATTGGAAGAAAGGGAAATTAGAAAGCGAGAAAGGTTTAATAAAAAAATCAAAATAATGAATGCAATTTTCAAAGACTGAAAGATTTTACCTTTTTTTTACTATGTGATAAATTGTGATTTAGTTTTTTAACTTCATCCCATGTGTTCAAATGAATTACTTTTTTGTTTTTTTAACTTAATCCCATATGTATAGATGAATTACTTTTTTGTTTTTAACTTTATCCCCTAAGTTCAAATGAATTATATTTTTTATGTTAAGTTTTTTTTATTAATAAAAATATAATTTTCATGGAAATACCACATTGTTGTCTATTAATTCCTGCACTAAAATTTGTCGTCTGGTGTTGTTCATCGTCCAATCAAACCTCTCAGATACTGTCTGTCGTGTAAACTGCGTGGTACACCACGAAAAACATCAATAATTTTTTGTTTGCATCGACTATTGAAATATCTATCTAATATCTATTGAACTAGCTTTCTTTATTCAAGGTGGGTGCTGTTATCCTTATATGGGAACCGTCGATACAGCCTAATATACCGGGGATCTTTGTTTTAAGCTCTAACGTATACGCGTCATTGAATGCTTCACTTGCATTTGGCCATTTAATGTACTCATGGCTTATGTATACAATCCAAAAGGTTACCCTTCGGATTATATTCCATGCCGTAGATTCGCAAATACCAAACAAATTGAAAATTTCCTTTTACCATAGGAACATAAATATTTCCATATCCGGTGATATCTTTGGCAGTCCTTTTGCTGTTGCGGCTTAAAATCGATCTGTTAATTTGTAGCGATCTAAAAATAAGTGTAAAACATATATTTGAGGTTTATAAAAAGAAAATACCACGAGTAATACCTATTAAAATTTGTGCTGTTGTACGGTGTAATCTAAAATGTTTCTTGAAGTCTGCAGAGCTATAGCGTTTGATTGTTTCTTGAAAGTTTCTCGCTTTTTTCGTGTGCCGCTGAAGGATGTTCCATGTTCACCGTAGAGTCTTCATCTGTAGACTCCAGCAACGACGTCAACGACGACAAATCAGATGAAAGACTTTCATCACTTTCAAAAAACCCCTGAAATTGGAGAAATTTGCTATTGCTATAAGAATTGAATACATAATGGTAAAATTATTTACCTGAACATAAGATGCATCCATAATTTCTTTTATGTTTATTATTGTTGTGCGGATAAAATAAAATAAATACTTCAACCCGATTTTGATAAACACTTTTGAAATGTCACAGCTATGACAGGAGCTAATTGTCACAATACTATACCACAACACAAAATTAAAATTATTCAATGATCCCAATCGTTTTATTTACACCAATGATCTATATGGATCATCCGTGCATAATAAAACACTGTTAATGTAGTGGATGGTTGTTCTAGGCCTTTGAATAATTTCTGCTATTTTATTTCCTTATCTCATTGCGTTTTCGTCCCATTTTGATAAAAGACTTGCTTGTTTCTTTGACAGAATATGCGTTTTGAACAAAGTTCCATACTCAATACAACCGACAGGAAAGTAATGGTTCCTTTGACGAATATTTTTTGCTTGGTAGTTCAGCGTAGAAACGCTGACAAAATTGCGAACTGGCAAAGATTTTGATCTGATCCATCATTTTCGGATTTTATTAGACGAAAAATCGAGTGAATCTGAAATCGATGATGAAAAGCTTGCAAGTTATGCCAATCAGTCTATAGTAGCAGATGCGATAAAGAAGATGATGCGTCTGAATGAGTAAAACCAAGTCAAGTAAAGTTGGAGACTAAGGTGAAGTGCTAGGACAGGGAGGTGTGGAAATCTTTAAGAAATCAGTTTCAAAATAGATTTCCACAGGGTTTTGTTGTTGACCACAGATAGCTTAGGGTGTTCAAAATAATTTATATTTCATAACTAACATGCACATTTAAAAAAACATGAATTATAGGAAAACAATATCGCTAGAACTGCGAAATTGACGACTCTGCGATGTATTGAAATTTTTCAGCCATAAAGAAAGACTACTACAAAGAGCGTAAGACTAAATTTTATTCGCCCGTGGCCCTTAAAGCCACATCGCATGTAGCAGCGCACCGTTCACCTCGCAATTAGCAAAAGTTCACATGCCATTTGCTCCACCTGACAAATTGACAGACAAAACAACCGAAACTCCCACCATCCCACGCCCGGAAGGCGTTCGAGTCGCCATGCAACCAGCAGACATAAATCGAAAGGAAGTGGGTAGTCGCTACACCTTTGACCTTTTTCCGTTTTCAGATCTCTCCACGTTCCCATCTTCGAACCTTCTACGACAGTCCAAATGGAAGCCAACGTTCAGTCCACCAACATTTTGTGCTCAAAAGTCAAAACTATTAGCGGGCTTATTAGTGTTCTTGTCGCCGTGGTGTCATGTTGGTCGCGCCACGCGATGCGTAGGCAGTAGCCAGCCTCTGTGCGCGATTGGGAAACAGAAACTGCGAGACGAAAAAAAAAACGTTTGATTTCTTTAAATCGATGTTGTGTTGCGCCAGTCCGCCTTCTGCTGTCCGACTCTCGGTCGCAGTGCCATTGTAAATCAAAGCCCAATAGACGCGAAGCCAGTCGCGACGCTATGCGATGCGGCTAATGACTCACAAGTGCTGGGATTTCCTCTGCAACTTGCAACTGGTGGCTAGAACGACAACGACTCGAAGACGCGCATCTCTGTTAGCCCATTCGGCGACGACTGCTGCGAGCCGAGTGTGGGTTGCTTTCTATTTAAGCCATGCAAGTGTTGCGAATGGCCTGCCAAATAAGTGTTTATGTTTGTGTGTCGCGCAGGCCTTGCCAATTGATTTCTATGGTGCCCTGGTAGCCAGTTCCGAGGAGCCTTATCGCGAGGGTATAATTGATATACCGCGACGCAGCAAGCAGACGCTGACGGCGGCCCAGAATCCGGGTTTTAATTATTCACACACTAAGGCGGTCGGAGTACGAGAAAGACGCAGTGGTCCGGGCCGTAGTCAAAGTTGAAGTTGAACTCATAGTCAAAGAGGAAGCCGAAGCCGAAGCCGAAGCCACCGTCATGTCGCAGCAGTAAACTCTCTGAGAAGTTGGCGATGTGTCCCAGGGAAATTGCTTACACATAAATGGGTGATAAATGGATCGTTAAAATGTAATTCCCGGAAAGCACACCACGCCGCAGGTGAACTCGAAGATAAGGAAACGCTTTCGTGGGCCTGTGTGCGGTGACATGGACGTTAGGGTGTCGCTGTGGGAATAATTTTGTCTTTCGCTGACGTTTGGTGCGTTGGCAAGTGGAGCGGAAGTACGACGTTTCGTTAGGTTTCGTAGAAGTTGGTTTCAGCAGAGACTCGTAAGGAGAAGAAGATCAATAGAGGCTGGGAATTAGGATAGATCTAGTTAGAAGAGTCAAGAGCTTACAAGTTTGAAACTTGTATTGACCTGAGAATTTGTTGGGTGTCATAGCTAGCCTTCTCATAAGCCTTGAAAAGTTCAGAAACAGCAGGGTCATAAAAATTTTTCTGGTCGTCAAGTTGGATTCGAAGTCAAACTGTTAAAACAAAACTATTCAATTTGATGTCAAATGTAAATAAATTAGTTTCAGAAAACGTTGGTTCTGAGAATAATTTAGGGAAATACAGTGAATGCTATGGCACTGTGGGCTGCACAGAACACTGAACAGAAAGTGCTCAGAGGAGGAGGCGAGGTGTGATTTTTTAATTAAAAAAAAATAAATATTTCTAGAAAGGAAATCGCTTGGAAAGCAAAACTTATTTTGGCAAAATTCGCGATTTTGTGATTTAGAATTATAAAAACTGAGAACCAAGTGATCATGATCACCGGCAAATTTATTTTTTCATCTACTGACAACACATGCACATTGCGCTATAATTGTTACAGAATGAAAAGGAATCTATGAGCAGAATTTTGCAAATAAAAAAAATAATGAGTAATTCGAAGTCTAAGAAAAAAGAAAACCGTTTTTCGGAAACGAAAAAAATATCGCCAAAAAAGCGTAATGATTTTCATATTTCATCACCATACATTATAGGGCTAGAACTATGTGAAAAATAGGTATAGCGATCAAAAAAAGTATTCGACAAGAGAGTTCCTTTCACAAAAAAGACATTAATAGAAATTAAAACTGTTTCAACGAAAAGCAGATTAAATTTCGCAAAAACATTCATTTAGAGAGGCTACAGAAAACCAAATACAGACCTGCAGGGAAAAAATATAGTAACACGAAGAAAGAAGGGTATGGGGGTGAACCCCAGCGACCGGTGTGGGAAACTTGATGTTTATTGATGGATACATCAATTTACTTAAGTAAAATATAGGAGCAAGTTCAGAAAAATTGGATGTAGGAGAGCGTTATTAGTTTTACTAAGACAATGTCCCTTAACATACTGTTCTTAATACCAGACTTTGATTGCGGTAGATCTATTCTGGTGTTCTCCAAACACCAACACAATCATCGGATCTTTACCCGATGTTTGATACCATTTGGAGACCAGATTGAGAGAACGTAGTTTCAGCCACAAAAATCAACTAAAGAAGGAGGATGGGGATTGGGAGGATGGGCAAATAATTATCCGGAGTACACCAGGACTTTGGCAAAGTCTATGCTAAGGTTATACACCAAAGAGGGTACTAAATTATGAAAAATCCGAGTTTTGGGTTTTTTTTTTTCAAAAATGTTGAATACTTTTTTGCTTCGTAATTTTTATTTTTATACTTAATTTTTTTGTCTTGTATACTAAAAATATAAATAGAATTACATTCTAAATAAGCAAGACTAAGCAATTGGGTTTTTAATTTAGTCGAATCCTGGGTCTGCCGAGCGGTCGCCTTCCTGAAGGGATCGCATTCAAGGCATCTGATTTAGCGTCTAATAAATAATCCATGCCACTAAACCTTTCACTGACTCTCAATTGGCATAGAGTTTTCAATAAAATTTCGCGCATGTTTTCTAATAATCCCACTCACTTCTGCACGATCGACTTCCAAGTTCTTATGTTTTGGGGGCAAAAAAGAAGAAAAAAGTTTATGAGCCAATATTGAAGATGTGATATCTCTATCCGCAAAACCGCAATAACAGCAGCTCGACTTCTTAGGAGCCGTATTTCATCTTGTAGGACACATTTGAACTAACCTTAATTTTTGCAATCCAAATTGTGTCTGCTTTTTATTTAAAGCAGAAGCTGCATTCTGCATTAAAAATTAAAGTTTCTATTACTAACTTTCTTTGTTTATTTTGAGTTTCATCTATATCAGTGGACATTTTTCGTTTTCTTAATATTAATTTCAATGCGAGTTTCGGTGTCATACTCAATGTCATTTTCTATTTCCCGAGTGCTCTGACGAGGCTTGCGAAGGTCCTCTTTTGATTATTTAAAGGTTATTTTCTTAAATAAACCTCTATCTTAAAGTTCAGAGTTGTTTTGGAAGTAAAACTTATTCAATAAGTATTTTAACAGATACATATGTTTTTGGGTTAGTATTCAGTTTTTAGTTTTGTTTTTTTCTATTTATCAGGCGATCGAAGATTTTTGCTTACATTTTGACAAACCACCATAAATATACTGAGCGCATTCTTCGAAATCCACAATATTTGCATTTGTCTTGTCTGGAAATAGAAAAAAATCTGACAATTTTTCAGTTGAAGATGATTGAAATAACAGCTGCCTTGCATTAGCAGATGGAAGAAATCTTTTTACTAGACCAGAATGTTTGCACATTCATTCCACTAAGGTTTCAAACAGTTTAATCCTGTTTCTGTTCCACTCCTTAGAAAAACAAAATAATCCAAATAATGAACAACAAAAACAAGATAACTTTGCTTAATAAAAGTTCAAATAGCAGCAAATGAATACCGAAGGACACAGTAACCTGTACCAAAATCAATCCCAATGCCTCTCCTCCTTTCTAATGACTAACGAAGCCAATAAGCAATGGGCCTTCAAGTTAATGTCACCTTTACAGCTGCCATTATCGCTTATCACGACTATGCACTGAAACACTTTGACCAACTGAACGATTTAAGAGGTCTACCTGATTGGAATTCTCCGATAAAACGTTTTGGAACTCACTATTCACCCCAAGAGAAAAACTATGCCTGTGGTGGCAGACACATCGCCACGAGAGAGCTCGAGAACTGAAGTCTCCAGGGGCAGCAGCACTACTGTAAATTACCAACTCCGTGGAATTTCATTTAAAATTCTCCAAAGGCACATAAATTCCAGACAAAGATATCAACTGTTGCTTCACTATTGGCCAGTGCCCGTCCGCGTACAGCGGAGCCGTTTTGTCAGGAGTATTTCGCGTCTTATCTCCGCCGAAGTCAAGTGCCGAACGCAGAACAACTACTTTTCCACATTGACAGCCCCCACTGGACGGCAAGACCACTGCTGTGACACCTTCGGCGGGCGGTAGTGGCGGCGGCTGTGGCATCGGCATCGGAATATGCTGTACCCCAAGAATGCTGCACAAGTTAATCACCTCGGAGCATGGCAGGCAGGCAGGTAGGAGCACCAAATCACGCTACGCAGTCACTAGTTTAGCGGTGCAGAAGCTGTGGTACCACAATATCACTGATAACAGTCTCTCTCTCTCGTAGAATATGGAGTGGACAGGTGAATGCAGAATAGCCGGCGCAGTGTAGGGACGAGGAACGAAGAAAATTGCATGTCGCAATGGACGGTGGCAGCATTTATAGGGTAATTAGTTCGCTTTGATAGTTAACAGTTGATGCATGTGGCCGGGGTAATAAATTATCACGCTGCGCATGACCGCTGCCACCACCGCCGCCGTTCGTCGTCTCCTGGTGTACTAATTTCTCATTTGCCGAGCGCAAGTGCCGCCGGGTATCCGACCGTGTTGGGAACATGTCAACTGCCATGGAGGATACTGTCAGTTGCTCGGATTGCACATCGTCAAAGTCGAATCGGGAATCATTCACCGGTGGGAAATGTGTGGATTTATGGGTTTCAGGTTTTGCAGTTGAGTGGTAAATGAGGCTAAAGAAAGATGTTTGGCGTAGTAAGATCTGACCCAAGGAACGAAATAAAATAAAACTCGAATTTCCTAAAAGAACCACTGATATCTCAGCTGAGTTATGTTTTGGCAAAGTTGACCGTAAGAAGTTTTGTAACTGGAATAATTGTTCTGATCCGTTGCACGAACATGTGTGGTGGGCGATACTAGAATAGCACGGACCATTTAGCTAGCATACGAAAGGATCTAATTCGGCGCCGGGAAAAGCCAAGGCAATTTTTAAGCTCTCACTTCCAGCTAGTGACTGGCAATTCCTCTGGAACAGAAGTACTGTCATAGAAAAACTTTTACAAATCGCTGTTTAAAATAATTGTTTATTTTTTTTGGCATATTTTTCTGTGGTTGTCGCAGTTACCGATATTTTTCTAAATTCCAGAAAACAGTCGGAATTTTTTAGAACAAACAAACATTTATGTCCTTTTGAACAACGCAATTTCAATTGACCCCAAGTGTGAATTGTCAATTGTCAGTTGATAATGTATTTTGCAAAAGGAAGAAACTAGAACCACTCCACCAGAAATAAAACATTTATTTAGAATAGAATAGGATTCAATAGCTTGAATATACTAATACATGAAATATATTTTCTGTGTGACACAAGCGTATTTTAATTCTGAATCAAACACAAAAAACCGAGTGGTTTTATCATTTCCAGTTTTTGAAAAAATCGAAAGTTAAAAACACCCTTAGAACTCACCCTTTTAAGCACCCAGATGCCTGCCTGGCAGTTGTGGACGTGAATCTATTCATCAAAACAAATGCACGATGACAGTTGGCTAGAATGACAAAATTTTCTTAGTTTTTCAGAAAAAAATTAATTTTTGGTTGATGAAGTGCATATCGTGCAAAATTCCAATTATTCGATTTCGACATACTTTTACATAAAACTGAAAACTAGCAAAAAAAAGTACACTTGCCGTCCTTTTGCTAAGCCAAAGCATTAAGTCTTTGCAGCACGTCAAGACACCTCTGCATCTGTCCACATTACGTGACCCAAACTTTCAGAGTTGCAATGGGAGAACTCGTTAAAAGAAAATGGCCATTTATCTCAGCCTTACTTAAACTTCGCCTATTTTCAGGGTCCACCTAGTTGCACAACGTCAAACTATCGTAAGGCCATGATTCATGGCTTCTGTGGCGCAAATTCGCTTCTCACTTCACATCATTGACCCAAGTCACCCTTCGGCATTATTTTGCACCACCACCGCCGCGCACTGCATCGCCGCGAACCTTTGTCAGTGAGTATCTCTGTATCTGGCTAGCGAATGATGTGGAAATTTAAATTATATTTTTTCTTACCGCTTCGCACGCTTCAGAGGTCCCTCCGAATGCCGCGCCGCGGCGGTAGCTGACTTCGTACATCACGAAATTTCCAAGGTCGCTGCCTTGGTGTTTTGTGTTTTTGCGATTTGTTTCTAGTTTTTTTTTCGAGAACTCCCCTCGTAGACACTAAAATTGGCCCACAAGTCCAATACGCCACTTCAACAACGACTCGACGTAATTTCCGACTCCCAACGAACATACATGTCGTCTGGTGCTTCCACATGCAGGCATTTTAATTTCAAACACAATGGCCCCTTACCTATTTTCCAGTTAATTTCGACTCAAAATCCAAAACACAACCACAACAACAACAGCTGCTGGTAGAATTAGAAAATCGCTAAATTACGGTCGTGCATTTTGTTTTAATTGGACCGATTAGAATTAATGGCACATCATCTGTGCTTCAAGGAGCCACTCATGAGGTTCAGAGAGAGGGACAAAAAAGCTTAAACAAAAAAACGAAAAAAAAAAATAGCTGTATAGGTTAGAACCCCGATCGATGTCGGCCGGTCGATGTGTCGGTCGGTCTTGCCGATTCCGATTGTCTCATTTGAGCAACGACGATGCTGACGCTGACGCTGGTGAAGGTACTTCGGATTGTGTTTGCTTGCCAGTGGCCTAATACGACTGCCAATTTGGGAAGTCGAGTTCATTTATTGGCAATAGTTCGGTTGGCTTCGAATTGTTATCGCATGAACCTTGTATTTCTTCGCGCAGTCGCCGTGCTGGGATTAACTCACTCTTAACCTATGCGGCGGAACCAGGGGCTCAATGGTACTGCATCGGCGGCGGAGGGGCGAGGAAGACCTGAAGAAGGTCTACTGGCGGCTGATTGGGTAGTAAATTAGTATGTGACATCCGTGCGCGGTATTTGAAAATGAAAGGAAGATATATCGCGCACGGTTACACTAATTTTCGAAGACCCATGAGCGGGGCTCTAGCCGCTTGGGCATTTTGTCTAACATTTCGCGAGTGAGAGTGTCTGTTTAGAGACAGTCGGTCGCTTGCCAGTGATATTCAAAAAACATCTGGAGCGAGTGAGAGAAATCTCTTAGTTCTAAAATAATGTAAAGTTTTCATTTTAATAAAACAATCTTTGTTAATTTGAATTATTTAACTAAAATAACTTAAGTCTAAGAGGCATATATTAAGAATGATGAAATATTGAAAATGAGTATTAAAGTATTTTTATTCAGTTAGGTCATGTGCTCCTTTGATCAAATTTATTATAAATTAGTGAATTAAAGTTGAAAACTAACTTTACTTGACACTACAAATAAAAAGTTCATTTACTTAATGTACGAGTAAAATGTGCACTTTTCCGAAGCGCTGAACAAGAATTATGTTGGTCGAAAATTCGGAACCAGCATGAAAACAATATTCCTTCCACGGGCTGTCATGCCACCTTTACGTATAGTACCGTGCAAAAATGAATACTGCTGCTGGGCTAGGTAGATGATGTAAGTATTATTACACGCGGACCAATGCGGAAGCTCCTATCGCGACTAAGCAGCAGGCTCTATCGAAACAATCCGCCTCCGACCGCCTAGAGCAAAATGTGATTGTGACAGCTACCACTTTAAGATAGTTAAAGAGTTCGTACATGTCATGCCGAACATAAACTCCGCGAATGAACACCCTCGGCAGCCGTCCCTACTTCCATTTGTCAAAGCAACTAGGGTGAAAACTTCTGACTCGAAGAACCAAGGTCATGCTATACAAGACCCTAACCTACCAGCCCTACTGTACCGAAAGTGGCATGACAGCAGAGCTAAAGCCCAAATCTCAACGCGGCGTTCGGTCGGTCGGACTTTGGCAGGGTTGGTGCGCGTTTTATCGACTTTACGAAAAAGAAGATCAACGCGTTCCTCACTCGATTTTACCAATCGAAATGGAGCTCGCGCGTCAGCTTTCCCTAAATCAGCTTATCCTCGAAATTTTCCATCCCCTGAAACAAATTTTGTAACAAAACAATTTGATTCTGAAACTAATATCAAAAGCAATTCTTATTTACTCAAATAATCGCCTTTCCGCATTCAAATTTCGTTTGTAAATAAAAAAATATCCACACATCTGTCAAACGCCCGAATGAGCAGAAAGTAGACCCAGTCGGTGGGGTTTACGAAATTACGATCTGCGGAGTTGCAACGCCCGACCGCGCTATTTCGGCTTGTACAATGCTTTTACGTGTATTCTACTTCAAGTGTCAAAGTCAGACCGACCGAACGCGCCGTTGCTATTTGGGATTAATCCTTGGCTCTTCCGAGAAAACATTTCTGGGGCGAATATTCGATTCTGTGGAGAATACAAAACAGCGAACTTTATGAGCTGTACAAGATGTGGACCTCTGGCCTAAAGGTCCTTCGAATCCGAGCCTCCTGGTTCGAGAAGAGGGATACCCTTTGAAATAAATAAAATATTGTTGAGAATTGCATTTACAACGATTAAATTCAGAACGGCAGCATTGTTTCACAACTCAGCTTAGAAGATACCTCCTATGATTCAGAAGAACTGAATGATTTAACTGAACTTAATACTAAACATCACAAAAATATTTAAATCGTCTTGTGATACTTTTAATATCGATTATCATTAAGAATGCAACGAAAAATAATTAAGGGGCTTATTATAATAACTTGCTAAGGTACAGCAGAATACTGAGAAAACGAGTTCCATAGATCTAAACAAACTACCAAAATGGAGTAACAAATATTTGAACTCTTAACCACATTATTTTTTTTTTTTCAATTTAGCAATATGTTCTAATAATCGATTTCTTTGTGAAATAACATTAACTCAAAATTATTTAAAAAAAATCTGTTCGATTCCTTAACTTAAACTGAACTGGTTTATATAAGTAGGCTGTTACCACCCTACCGATGAATGGATAACCACTTAGTTGACCATGTAGATGGGCAACCAACGGGTTAAAAATTCAATAATAATTGTATCCCATTGACCTCTTAAGTTCCTATTCATTGGGGTTCTTACCGTGGGAACCATTGAGCCTTATCAGTATTTACGTCCACGCGTCACATTCTTCTGCGCACTTCGCATAAAAAAAAGTACCCAGCTGTGTACTCTCACTTTCAGAACAAACAAATTGAAGAAATTTGCAAAAAATGTTTTTTTTTTTGCAAATTTTGAAGATTTCGTTGGAAATTTTTTATTTTGCTTGACCGCAAGTCTGCGGGATGAGTTGCCAGCTGTTGTCGTACTTTGTCAAGATCTTCGGACAAATCACTAGACTGTGATATCAGACCCAGACAACAATGCTGGCTTTTAATCTGGTCACTGAACTCGTCAGTGTTCGTGGAACAAATATTGCTTATGATCTTAGTCGACTAGTGCAAATAGTGAGAAACACCACGAAATGTAAAAAGGACAGGTTACGCAATTCAAGGCAGTGGCATATGGCATGTACATCCATGCCATGGTGTAGGTGTTGAGGAAATGTTCGATGACAGCCGACTTTTTGACGGATATGTGTAAAATTTTGAGGTCTTGTTCGAGCTGGAGAAACAAAATTAATATTAACTAAGTTCGTATATATGTAGTTAGACTCCTCTCTTAGTTAGCACTTAAGAACAAATCCGAAACCCGGTTAAAAGTAGAGATTAGATTCGTTTGGAAGGTCACAAACTAGTTTTGTAGAGTTAAGAGAAAGAGCAGAAAAGCGGATTTTTTACACTCTGAATTTAACCGAGATTACTTATTAGATGCTCCCCAATGCAATTTTAAGAACGAGGAAAATTTAAAATCACTGCAAATTAAACATCTTTTCAATCAATGATATCCAAGGACTAACAAACATACTTTTGACTTAATTTTATATATCCCATCTAGTAGTGCAGTCTTACTACTTCCTTTAAATTTTTTTATGCCACCGAAAATAGACGTGACATTGGCGAAGTGAAATAATTACGTCGACGTCATCGAAACAACATGTTTGAAGTTTGAGGTGATGCTTGCATAAAGCAATCGAATGTGATCAATTTTAAAAGCAAACATTTCGTGGGCGTCTGGTCACAAAGTGATGCTCACTGTTATCTGATCGTTTTGCCTAGTTATTGGGAACAAGGCTAAGGCTATTACTGGGACAAGTTTGAGCAAATTCTGTGTGGAGACTAAAAACGGTCAAACCTTCATAACTCCACTTAGGGTGGTCTGGTCTATATAGTTAAAGTTAAGGATATGTAAGAGACCTAGCCCTATGGTTAAGCCAAGTTTCACAAAATTCTGTTCGACAAATTTTAAAAATCGTTTCGAAAGCCTTAAAACAATTAAAGCCGCCTTTTTAAGGTGCTCTAGTTTATATGTCATTACGCCAAACTAAGCGGCCCACCTCGCACAATTTTTAAGCCCAGTCTCATCCTTGTAGCTCCAATGATTTAGGGATGGTAGAGCTTTTAGTGCTTAAAAAAGTGTCTCAAAAGAAAATACAAAACCAGAAGTGTTATAGTACTATAACAAAAAAATCTTTCAACCTATCCAGCCTAAAGTAATAATGGTGGGACCTTTGGTCGTCTAATTCAGAATCAAAAGTCCGCAAACCATCATAAAGCTTATTTTAATGACACAAACAGAAAACGATTCCCCCTCTTTTTTTCCATCATTAAAATAACTCAATTAATCTCCTTATTACGACTTCGAACATAATTTTACTTTTGTCACTATTCCTCGTTCGTCCTTTGCTGACCAGCAAGTATTTGGGTCAACTCCTTGGTCAAGCACCTCTCCACTGGATTCGCTTCCCATAAATTTATCCAATGAGGTCCATCAAATTGGAACTTACCACACAACCTCACACCGATTCGACCCACGCACACAGACCCGCGGACTCAGTAAATGGAAATTAGTATTAATTACGTTACAACGAGCGTACGTCGTGTCTCTCAGACCAAAGTCACCTCGAGTCGAGTAGCACGCTCGCGCAAGGATTCACTGTGAGGTGTCCCGCACTCAGCCGCCTAAATACCAATGAGGGTCAAATTGAAAAATTTCATTAGCTAATTGAGTACATGTAACATTAAAGGACATAAAGTTAAAAAAAGGACGACGAAGAAAAAGTGGACTACAATCGGACACACACGTAACCACCCCCCAACCCCAATTGGTTCTATGAGAAATGCTTTTCACACTGAGTTGCGATTTGAATCGTCGTTGGTGGTGTCGTTAAAGGAACCGAGGAATAATAAATAAGACGAGGAGAAAACCTTTTCGGTCAGTCCTGGGGATCGGGATGGATGAGTCTCTGTAATATACACGTTGATTTGTAGATATCGAACGGGAATACATAGAATTTTACGCGCTGACCTAATGGCCTGGGGTCACGCGATGGGGTCTTTGCTGGCAGCGCGTGGGGAAGATGGTAACATGTTTATTTCGGTTCTTGGAAGAGCTTCGTGTGGGAAGAAGGGAAGCACGAGCGCCTTTTCGAGTGCTGAGGCTATAAGCACGTCCGCGAAGGATCGATCTTACAGTGAGGAAAGAAAGCGTCTTCATAATTTTCCGGAATTTTTGAAACTTGCTAACGTGCGTTGTTATGCAGAAGAATAATTTTGTTATTGCTGTATAACGGCCTCTTTTCGTCAGAGGGTTAAAAAGGGTCAGACGAATTATTTCTGAATTCTGCTTCCGCTTTTGTCTGAAATGAAAGTGTTAAAGAGGTTAATATTGAGTTGAATTAATGCAACAATGTGCGCTTCAACAAAATTTCTAATATTAGAACTTTTAATTAGTTTATGTTAAATACAGGGGTATGTTATTAAAACATGAAACTGTGAACAGTAAAAAAAAGTGAGAATAAAAAGGCCTACTATAAGAGGCTACTAAGTTTTTTGTTTTTATTTTTCGGCATCTGTCAGACTACCAAGTCAGTCGTAACTCCAAAAATCGACAATTTTGCTCCATGTGAGGTGATTATCAAATCGACAATCGTTTTTTTGCGTTGATTTCAAGTGACAGCTATTTAGGTGTCGTTTTCATACATTATTGTTTGGCTTGGTGCAGTCGACTTCAAATTGGTTTGCTTATTATAATAATCATAGTAAATCATAGTTTTAAGAATCGTAATATTTCATAACGAAGTAGAGTAACTTCGGGTATTGTGGAATATGCGGCTAATGTGGAATACTGCCTTATCTAAGTCGCAGAAGGTTTGGCTGCCCTCTTAGTTTTCCCAAAATGTAAGTAGCATAAAAGAAGTGGTACGCTTTTCTCCTTATTGATATTACCATTCGATGGTCTGAGTCATTCAAAGATCTTATTTAGGGGTGCATGCCTTTTTTGTGCATTTTTCGGATGAAAAATGTGCAGTCTCTTTAATTGTGCAAGTCTAATTTTAATTGGACATATGTCAAGTTTAATTATTTTGCTTTAAATCATTCAGTTTTTAGGTATATATTATGTTATGGGTTGTAGTTTGCAATAGTTTCCAATCGGGTAATGTGGAATACCCTCCGAAGGGTGGAATACTATTTCACGTTACCCGCCTTTTACTTTTTCGGTTTTTTAGTTCCAAACTACTTGTGAAGATGCCTAAAAAAGGCGAAGTAAAGCGATGGAGAGTCGGTTTTGGTTGTCTGACTAATAGTGACATTCGTTCTCTTGCATTTCAAGTGGCAAAAAAATTTATTCCGAATCGCTTTTTCACTTTAAAAGAATGAACTGGGAGGGATTGGTTACAAAGGTTTCCTAAGCGCCATAAAAACACGCTAAGAATTCGTGCTCCAACTGCAAAGTCATTCGATAGAGTCTGAAGATTTACAAAGGAATATGCAGATTTCTTTTTCAAACTCCTACACTATATGTATATTATAATTAAAATAAAGAAATACATACATACATTGGGTGGCGTAACAGCTCGTTGACAGCCAGAGCCTAGCTAAAGTGTAGGTTTATTTATGTTTCTTATTTGAGTCTATAATTTTGATTCGGAAATAGTATTCCACATTACCCTCCTATTTTAAAAATCTCGATTTTGAGGTGGTATTGGTAAAAAATAAATAAAAATCTTAAAAATGGCCCCAAGTGTCTGATTTGTTGCTAACGTAAGCCAATATATCAATATTCAAAATGTAATTAAAATTTTCCATTTAATGCATGGTGTTGTTTGTAAGATGTAAAAATAAAATGTGTATTCCACAATACCCGAAGTTACTCTAAATTAGTAAAAGTACAATGTCCACATCATTTTCAATTTTTCAAAACGCACGGAAAGTGAGAAATGAAAATAATTAAAGAAAGGTCCAAATCTGAGAAATAGAGCTAATATTTTGGAACTACCTGATCCTATGTGGCTATTGACATTCTGGGGAATACTACTAAGCAGTCAATATATTTTAGATTTTTAAAAAACTTTCGTTTGACAAAAGAAACCTTTATACATGTTTTGCGGCTGCTCGATTTACCATCTGGGTAAGGTCAACGCATATTCCACCTATTCTTCAATTGGCTGCAAAGTACTGTTGCAGTTATTATTATTAAACAGTACTTTGTTCACTCATGATCAAGTTTTCTCCATCGGAATCAACAAAAGAATATTTTTTTTAAAGTATAAGAACCCTGGAGGGACCTAGATACATATATCAACTTACAATTTGATACTAGGCTTAGTATTTTCATTTATAGTTGTAGGCTGCATTGACAGAAGTCATATTGTGATACTTCGACCACAAGAAAATGAGAATATGTTCTTCAACCGAAAAGGAAGACATAGTATTGCCGCAGTGATTGGGAGTTTATAATAAATAAAGTATAGAATAATAAATAAAGTGTCCTGGCAGTTTTGTGACAAAAGCATCTAAAATCGGAAATTTTGGCCAACGCAACTAACCGGGGACTACTGTACAAATCGAAATAGCGCGGTTGGGCGTTGCAACTTCGGTCTACTTTCTACTCGCTCGGGCTTTTGACAGATGTGCGTATTTTTTTTTATTTGCAACCGAAATTTGGATGCGGAAAGGCGATTGTTTGAGTAAGTAAAAAATGTTTTTGATTTTATTAGGTGTAGTAAAAAGTCTGTGTTTTTCCATTATTTTCTCAATAGATCTAATGAGAAAACAATGAAATACTTCATACACCTAATATTTACAGACATTGTATAGTTTTCTCACAAAATGTGTTTCAGACAATGGAAACTTTCGAAGAAAAATTAATTCACGGAGCACCGTGATTGCCTGTTCAATACAAAATCCCGCTCTTACAAGAACACGCACCGCAGGGACATCGAATGGATGAAGGTATCCGAGGAGGTCAATAGACCAGGTAAACCACAAATTAAATTATGTATTAACAAACTCAATTAATTATAACTCACTAAATAATTTCAGTAGAGGAATGTAAGCAGCGGTGGAAAAGCCTTAGGGACCGCTTCGTTCGAGAAAAAAGAAAACGGGATCAACCGTCCGGGAGTGGGACAATGTCCAGCGAGGAATGGGACTTATGTATATCCGTCGCTGATGTTTTTAAACGACGCAATGCGGTATTTATTAACAATATTCATTCTTTACAGCCAGGTATCTAATTATGACGGATTGAACTCTTCCTCTATGAGCATTTGTGGGGTGAGCTCAAGTCCAAGCAGAAATGAGGACTTCCCAGTCGACGAGTTCTTCGCACAAGTGCAGCAGACCTTCGGTCAGAGGACAGAGCCAGACGAAGTCGACTGTTTCGGAAGGCTGCTGTGCGCGAAACTTAAGCAGCTTCCACGAAAAAAGCTTATCCCCATGGAGGAGAAAATTCTGCAGCTAGTTAATGAAGAAGGACGAATAACCAAAAAAAAAAAGTACATATACTGTAAATATTTGTTTACTTTAAATAAAATCTGAATTTGTTGACATTTGGTATTTTGTTGTTAAACAAATAATCTTTTAGTGCTTCTCGGATATGAAAAGCTCTTTGAAAGGAAAAGTTGGAGCCAAATGATTTCACCCTGGCTATAGGTTGCCCTTCGGCTCTCCACATGCCTTTCCTTTGTAGAACATCATATCGTTATCGTATATATCCACAAGCGAAATTGTGCAAAACTGTGCACGCTTTCACAATTTTTTCAGCGTTGCCGGGTAGCATATTTAGCTTATTTTGTAGTAGTCGCCATCTGGCTACAAGAATACCGAATGCATTCTAAATGACTCGGCGAGCACGCGACAAACGTTTGTTAAAATTTGCTTTCTTTTCTTCTAAGAGTCTTTCCGGATACGGCCGCTTAAGAAAAGGTTTGAGAGGGAATGTTCAGGATCTTCCTGTTGAAATTTTCAAAAATTCAAAGCATAGAAGCCATTTCTATCCCGGTCCAGATTGAGCTTTCTTACCCATGATTTATTTGTCCGGGTTTTGTTCCGGCAATAAACCTGATAATAGGCGTACCCTAGAACCGCGATTAACGAATACTCCGTGAAATCTTCCCAGTGGCAAGAGTCCATGAGAGAAAAATCCATTCTGTAAAACTTATATATGTTTCTTCATGCATAATTTCTAACATATATATTTGAAATACTACCTGTTAAATCTGCTTTGCTAATTCCTATAAATTCCAAATTAAACATTTGTTTTTTTTTTTGTCTTTTGTTCTCTTTTTTTCCTTGTTCTCTTTTTTCTGCTTTGTTTCTCAAACGCGCGAAAAATTTAATGAGGCGTGCGTTGAAATTCTTCTCATTAAGGCGGTAAAACGCGTACCAACACCTGTAAAACGCGCCGTTGCGATTTGGGCTTTATGGCCGTGAATGCAAGATGCGGCGGAAGTGCTCATGACAGTTTTGTTTGCTCTGCATTATAACTCTTATTTTCTAAGGTGATAGTGACTATTCTCTGGAACCCTTCCTTTTGACACAGTATAGAAACGCCAAGGAAAATTCACGTGAGCTTCATTTCAATCAAGTTCACTCGCAGGCTAGAAGTATTGTCGAACGATGCATAGGCCGTTTAAAAAGTTTGCATGTAACTTAAAATTGAGAAATTTTACTTGTTTAGGTCGTTGGCGTATAATTCTTGAGGAAAGGAAATGTAGATATTGCCCAATAAGAGTTGTCGAAATTATAAACGTTTGCGCTGCATTACACAACATATACCGTGCTGTTAATGTACCTACTTTAGATTAAGAAAGTAGCAGTTCTCCAAACCATCAAGTTCGTGCGTCTCAGGCTGAAGGATATAATTTTGCTAATGCAGAAGCTAGACGGATACGCGACGAATTTATATAAAAATGTAAACCAAAACAAAAAAATTCAAACACAAACGCGTTCCTTAAGCTTTTTATTAATTATAATACATAAACACATTTCTAAGCTTACGAGTGCATAAGTTTTTTGTTGCTAATTATCACATTTATACATACAAAATAAATAAAAAAAAAATAAATGCTTTCCTAAAGCCTAGTTCTTGTTTCTTTAAATAATTTGCAACCGCCGTTTCATTTTTTTTTTGATGAATCACGTCCTTCATTTCAACAAGTGTTGAACTTCTTTTATTTGAGCTTTGCATTTGTTGCGAAAAGAATTTTTCTTGAAGGTCGTTTTGTTTTTTCAAACTTTCGTCTTCTAGGTTTTTTTTTTTTATGTAAAAATTGGTCATTCTTTTCTGATTACAGAAAAATAGAAATACGTAAATTTAAAAAAAAAATCGGAGTGCATTTGCAATTACATACCTTTCGCACTGCTACCAAAAGCCAAAATCCCTTCGACACCACTTACGGACGCTTCCATCCCACATGCTTTTATAATAGCCTCCTCTGTTTCGTCTAAAAGCTTGATGTCTTAATGATTTCTTGTTGTAGGTGAGCTTCTTTTTCGTGGCATATTAGGCTGTCAAATATCTCCCTTCCGCCTTTTTGTCTTTTGAATTTTCCGGCTATGTACAAAGCGCTACAGAGCTCGTATCTGGCAATATTTGCGAAGGGTCAAAAAATTCGTCTTTATATGCCCTTGTGCGTTCGATTTAATGCATCCGTTCACCCACATACTGGCGGACAGTAGAATTTTTGTCCTTAACTGAATGCACCATCCAGATGTCAAAAATCTCTTCGCGAAAATAGCATTGATCTCGAAAATGTATTTTCTTTCAGCCGGATGGTTGTAAATGGTTCTATATGTTTTTATGTCAGTATTCGTTATGATCTCCTCTTTCAGGTGCCACCAAGTAGAAGGTGTGCGTAAGTGCGACAAGAAAGTTATGGCTTATCCTACTTTTGGATAATAAGAAAAACTTAAACTGTCTATTTAAAGAGTTAACATATACAAACTTTTCCTTCTTTCTCGTTGTATGGAAGGTTTTGTTGTTGTTTCCTACCAAATCTCTTGTAAACTTCTTCTTTTAAAAATGTAAGATAATGCTTCGGATGAAAGATATGTGCATTAAAAAATATCGAATCTCTGTGTAAAAGTAAATTGTGTGACAATCACTTTGTAAATTTATGACGAAAGAAAGAAATGTAATTTAATTTAAAAGAGTTAACTAGCGATTTGTTCGCACCAAAAAAAATAAAAATTGGTTATACTTATGTGTTGGTTATATGATTAGGAACAGAATTTTCGTTTTCTTTTTTGGCGTCACCTCGTCCCTATTTGTTGGGCAAGCCGAGCGAGTCCTCATATATGACATCCTTTCCAGATTACTTTTAAATAGCAACTGCCGTTAGGGAGTTTCACAATGAGGAAATGAGTTTCTCCTACACATATAACATTTCTTCTGCTATCTCAGTCAGTTACGCTACGGCCACACTAGACAAGAAGTTGTTTTCTCCGAGTCTTACTTGCAACAACAGAAAAGAAACGAAATCTGTAGAGGCAAAAAAAAAAATTACGGTACTAGTGGAGCATCACATCCTTATTTCGTTTAACAAAAACAACAATTCATAGTTCGAACGGTATACAAAATTCATTTGAGTATTTTACACTGCGACATATATTAGGTTGTGAAATATCTCCCTTCCGCCTTTTCGTCTTTTGAATTTTCCGGCTATGTACAAAGCGCTACAGAGCTTGTATCCAAACTAATCATGCATAGCGTCGTTTTGTAGGTTATGTCAAGACCTTTCAAATGATGTATTGCCAGATACGAGCTCTGCAGCGCTTTGTACATAGCCGGAAAATTCAAAAGACAAAAAGGCGGAAAGGAGATATTTGACAACCTAATATAAACCTAGAAGCCAAAATCTTTACTACCCCCTAAACCACAATTTTCTGCCAACAAGCCTCAATTAAAAACGGCTGCAATCACTCGCAATTAACATGGTCTGACAACTTCCTGCTCCTGATTCTCTGACTTCACCGTCTTCACCTCCAGTCATCGCGATGTTGGAAAAACCATCCTGCTCCACACTCCATCATACGCTTAAATTTTCTCCTTTCATCGCATTGCTGCAGCACCACTAGACCCCAGGACCAGGCTACCACTTAAAAATAAAAACAAACACAAATTTATTGCACTCGTAAATCTGAAATTTGATTCCAACACCGAAATTCGTTTATCTTCACCGGAGAGCAGCATCTCTCAGCTGCAATAGCGATCCCGGGCCGTTGTGTAATTCGTAACTCGACCTGAAACGAGAAAGAAACCCAAACGGATCTCTCAACGATTCATATCTCACTCAATTGGCCAACTTAATTGGCGCTCTGGCCGGCTACCACATGTACCGTAATAAAATCGTTAAGCCTCCAATCCAATGTTTAATTTCTACAAATTTCCTCCCTCTAACTCCCGCCCAGTTAACCACCGTATAGCAGCGAAAATAATTTACCACCGTACTGCGCGCCCTACTCCATCTTAGCCAAGTCCCGAACCTGATTCCGATTAATGCATCCGTTATCTATTATCGTCGCTGAATTACATGTATGCATGCGGTTCCTAAATCAATTCCACACAACGACGACCCATTAATACACGCAAATAGCCGGCATTGTCCTCCTGCAAATGGAGGAGCCAAACGTGGTGGCGGTGGCAATGGTGGTGTGGTGGTCCCAACATCCACTCCACTCCACTCCACTTCTGCTGGTTGGGATAATCTCGACGGTCATATCTTTGGCTGGAGGAGTACACTCCACTCGGGCCGTTGATGTCTACGGCGTTCATAAAAATTCCAGCGCACTAAATACCGATATTCTGCACTCGCACAGGGCCCGGGGTACCGAGATCCATGTTTAATCCGTGTAAATAAACCAAATTGGTCACGACTTCGGTATTTTGCTCACAACAACACGGAACGCGATCCGCCGAGCCGCCGAGTCAGTCGGTTGTGTTGTGGCGGCGAGCTGGTCGGTTGCATGAGGATCTTGGTCGAGGGAAGATGCCGGGCAGGGTGAGTGCGCGATGGCTCGACTTAGACATACTTTGGGTATGTCAAATCGAATTGGGCGAAGCTAGATTGGAAATCACTTTTCCTCTCGTTACGAGGCAGAATGTGTCGAACCTAGAGCACAGTGTGGGTGGAAAGTGTGGATGGAGTGTTTTTTTCTTAGAAAAGAACAGTCAAATGTTTGAACTTTCTGCCGAAATTTCTACAGAAACAATCTTATTGAGAGTAAACATATCTTATAGGATCCAATCTGTATTCGACTGTAGTCGAGTATCGATTGTGTCGGTATTGCGGTTATCGGTTGTAATCGATGGTTGTCGAATTGACAGCTGATTTTCACCGATTACAAACTTGTGATCCAATTTTCGACGACTTTTTCCAACATTTATGGCCGTATATCGGTAATGACTGGGTGAATGTTGTCCTCCTAATGTCACTTGACAGCTGACAAAATTACCGTCAGTTAGAATAGAGTTGCCAATTGAAAGTTCTATACCTCTAAAAAAAAAATACACTTTAGTAAAACAAAATCTTATGAAGTGAATTTTTCTGAAGTTAAGAACGCGCGTTTCCTAAAGACAACAGGTTCAAAATAGTCTCCATCCCCGAGTTAGGAATCGTAGTGACTTGATCCAAATGACTGTTTTCTCTAGTCTTCTAGCATAACACGAGACAGAGGTTGACGATAGAAGAAGATAAGACAAAAATGCAATCAGGCGCCTTATCATAGGATTGCATAGGATAAATAATTTGTTCACCGGAGATTGCATTTACAAGAAATGTTAAGTTGTCTTCTGTTTTGGCAATTTTTCGCAAGTCTCGTACGCAGAACAGTGCTTTTTATAACTGACAAAGTTTTCTGCTAACAAACTCAAACTAAACGACGGGACTCATAAAAATTCACAGCTTTGTCATTAACCTTGCGTATAAAATACGGCTGCGTAGGAGCCATATTTATAAACTACTTCGGTAACTTTCCCTGCCTCTTATTTTTTTCGCTTTCTACTTTTATTTTGGTTGGTTAAAGTGGTCTACATATATGCCTACTGCATCACCGATTCTTTCAAAAGTATCAATGTATAAGTATCAAATCATGATTGCACTTCTTGTCAACCTCACTGTCAACCTCCATGTGGGTGAGCGCCGTCAGAAGCTCTGACCATTAGACTATTTTACACAGACAATAGACCGATTGGATTCCCTCTTGCACTGCGGGCTCCTTACATGCGCAACACGACCTGAAATGCGATAGCCAAGCGTGCGTCCGCTGTAATGTCTTGTAAAGTGGTAGCCAATATGCTTTTGTGCCCGTTACGGAGGTCAGAACTAATCATTCTCCCTTCCGAGCCGCGCTCGAGCCTAAAGTGTGCAGTTATATCAAATTACATCACCAGATCCACCAGATCACCTTTCAACTTACAAAATTACCATCCGGGAAAATCGAAATCGAAATCGAAAGTCCCCCAGCGTGCCGAGTGAATTTATGCAAACCCGTCGTCAGTCCCTCCCACTCAGCGCCCATCAATTTTATTTGGCAAAATTATTTATTTCATTGCATCAGGTGCAAAAGTCAATAAGAGTTTGGAAAAAAAGTGTTTTTTGTTTCTTGTACAATAATTCCCGCCAAAAATGGAAAAGACAGAGGAGAGAGAAAATACCACCAACCCAGCGCCATTCCCAGCCGGGAGCGTGTGCACTCCGCCAACTGTCACCCAGTTGGCGCGACACAGGAGGTCAGCCAAGCAAAAGTGAACTTTACGGCGTCGGTCGGCGGGCTAAGTTTCGTGCATAATTTTGAATGCCTTCACTTTTGCGTATACACCGCAACGAAGCAACACCAAGCCTGGCGGCGGGGTTGTGTTCTTTTCGCGAAATGTTATGAGGAATTGGGGAAGCGTTTCAATGAATGCCCACCAGGACCAATTTCGACGTCTCTCACTGTCTGCGCTTTTGAGACAATTCTCCACAGTGGTATGTCGCCCGGGTCTTCTCACGACCGACTAAATTTAAATACCGTTTAAGTCATTTTCCGTTTAATATATCTCTCTCTATCGCGTCGCCTTTGCTTCTTTCGGTTGCAGTTCGGTGCACAGTCGAAGATACATTCCTTTTCTGTGTGATTTAATAATAATCGATTTGCAGTGCCGCGAGGTGGTTCTGCGGCGACAACAATACAATCTGAGATCGCAGCGAGTGCGAATTTTCACGGTACACTGGTGCCCGGAGTCAGAGTTTGGGTTCCAATAAATTCGCGCGACATTTCACGATTGTCGTAGAGCGGAATTTGTTGACACCTACGCATTGAAAGGGGACAAGCCATGTTCTGTTTCTGAGCATATTAGGATGATTGAAGTTGAAAGATACCGGTGGTGGCGAGTTTCGTCATTGGCGTCGCGGCTTGGCATGGCACGGCGTGTGTGTTTCAGGGTGAAGGGGCACGGTCGTGTTAAATGGGTTGGAAAGTCATGAACAGAAAAGGAGTTGATTGGGCAATTAGACAACGAATCGTTGGGTTTCCTCGGTTGCATTGTTGTTGGTTGTGTCAAGGACTGTCAGCGATAGTCAACAGCGGTAGCTGTGGGATGACAGAGAGAATGTAGCAGCAGTGTGGTGGCTGTAGCCGGGTGGGTCGCGTGCATGCGGCAGTGTTGTAAGATGCGATGAAGGATGCTTAGAAAGATTGTAATAGCGGGTTATTTGTCGAGAGGATTTTTCAAACTTCAACAGGACTACCAACGAATATTGTGTCATTTGGCCTCGTACAGTAAGAATAATAATTTACATGTAAAGCTACAATTTAGAAACCTTTTTATCAATTCGTTATACATATTGCTTTTATCAGTTCCAGAACTTTGCTAGCACTTAACTCAATAAAATAGGTATATTGCCATATTGAAAATACAAAATCTGCGATATTCTAGCATGATATTTCCTTTGCTGGTGATTTCTTTTGCTTTTCGTGCCTCCATCAAGTAAATTCCTTCTCATGGGGTGGACTTCCGTGCACACTGATACCAGCCTTAAACATAAAACCAGCACAGTCGCTGGTTGATGTGATAAGTTGGTTCAATGCAACGATTTTCAGTCCCAAAAGCTTCCACTTAATCATACATCTTGAGTTATTAAACAAACCACTTTATACTTTTAACTTGATGGCCTGAGGTCTTCTGAGTACTTCATAAAGATTTCCAAATAAAATGTTGCTGCATGTGAGCAACTATCACAAAGCCTTTGCAACCGTTTTGTACCTTCCTTCGTTCCATAATTAACCAAAATCACAGTTTCAAAAATAGTTTGACTAGCCCCATGTATGGACAAGGATCAAAAGTATGTAAGAATATTCAACAGCAGCAATTTTCGCACGTTTTATAACGAGAGGGACGTTATTGTATGTCGTTTTCTTTGCTTGGTGTCGGGCTAGCATTCCACAGTAAAGACAATGAAAATAGAATCGTATCGCGGTTGAGTGACATTGAGCCGTGATCCAAAAATTGGTAAGTGCTTCAACAAAGTCAAATGTTAGCGCTACCCTTGCCTTCTCAGACACTGATCTTAATCTAATTTCGAATTTTTGGCGGATCTTCAGAAGCCGTTAGCAAAAAACTTTACTGAATAAAAATCAATTGTAGACTGCGATTCAGTGCCACTAGAACGCCATTCCAAACAGCAAGTGTCAGAATGAGGTCATATAGAGTTCTTAACACTAAAAACTCTATATCTTCAGCGATTTCATTTTAAATTTTATTGAATTTCCCTAATTTTCTGTCCCAATTTTATTCCATGTTATTATGAACACCTAAATTTAAACAAAAAGGAAACACACAACACAGTAAGTCAAATTTCAAAACCGTAAAGAAGAGAAAAGTACCCTTTTCTCTTCCTTATCGTGGTCTAATTCATACGTCGATACATCGAAATAAACAACACTGTTGAGTCAAGTTGCATCTTTCACCTGTTAGTAGTTTCTATATCGGCCGGAGTTCAGTGGACTGGCAGACATTTTTCTTATATATTTACACAGGTGTTAATTTTTTCGTTATTATTGCAAAGATTTATTGCAAAATACAATAATAAACCAAAATTCTTTGGTGAGAAAAAAACAAACGACTCTTACAAAAGATTCAAGTTGTCAAATGGCAGATAATGGTTGGGCGGTTTGAGTTAGTTTTTGGTTTTAACTGCTGGGCTTATTTACTTATGATCTAAGAATTCGAATGTGCAAAAATCTTTGTAACATCTGGAATGAGTAAAAGCAACAGGGATCGACACACTATTCGACGAAATAATACAATTTTACATAAGTATTGTAAATTTTTAAGATCTTGTAAGAATCATTCGGCTCAAGCAATCGACTTACAGCCGGTCCTAAATATTTCAAACAGACTTTCATTTATCTTATCGTCTAACCTGTTAGAGACCACGCGAACAATTTATTTGTTTTACCAAACCTACGGTTAGTCACAGGGTATACCAAACTGCGGTCCATGTGCACTCCAACCCATGCTATCAATCCGATCCAATCCATCAGTCATCTCAACCACTCATCTATCGAGTTAATTTCTCTTTCATCAACTCATCAACAACGTTCAGTCGAAGGTGTATACATCTCAAATTGAAATAGAAAATTCGCCCACATAACATTGCCATAGCTTACAACAACAACAGCTCGGAGAATGAAAAAAAAATTGAAATAAATCTCCAAATTAATCTCTCAGCATCGACATGATCAGTAGGCATTACTTAATTTCCGATAATCGGCTCGTTCACGATTTTCCCTCCAGACCACGATGTTGCACTATAACCGCGTTGCGTGCAGCAACACCGAACAGAACCAGCGGTAGTTCGCTATCAATTAGATGCTGCAGGCTTCACCGTTCGTCGCCGTGGCTCTGAAAAGCCAGCCGAGCGGCTGGCCGGGGAGTGATGCTGCTCTCCGACTCGCGAATACCTCAAAATGCATAAATTTTGTCACTCATGGATGTGTGTGGGGAGTTCATATTCAGATGCATACCGTTGTTGCCCCAAACTGATCGGTTATCGGTCGCGTATGCAACATTTGTCTGTGCACATCCCCCCACAACCCGGCGCAGGAGTCATCCGGATGAACTTTGATTGAGGATCTCTTGATCCATCCTAGTTATGGGGACACCGATGTTTCTGTTGTTGTTGTCGGGGAGACGTTGTCATACTTGAACTCGGGGATGTTGTGTAATCCATTGGCTCGAGTAGTCGCGGAGTGTATAGCAATGAATCTGGTTCAAGTTTCCAGTCGTTGGGACGGGTGTCTGCCGATGTCGGCACCAAATCGTACCCATAGGGGGCTCTGATTTTGATCGCACATCGGCGTGAGCTTGACAATTTTATAACCTTCTTTGCATTGTCTTTTGTCGTCGATGTCGGTTGTGGTGCTGTCTAAATAGAAGTTGTTATTCTCATTTGTACGTAGCTCTGGGAACATTGTTTGCATTAGCGTTACTGGGCTAATAAACGAACTCTTTTAACTGACTAATGAGACAGGTCATTTGTTTAATGAGAGTTATGAAATAACCGCTGACTCTGTACGCCTTTAATGATCTTTGTAACTGGGCTGATAAAGCAATCCATGCAAACACGTGTTCGTCAGTAAATGGATTCTGTAAGAGTTACGCAGTGGATTCTAGCTTTCCTTAAGTTTAAACCCAAGAACTTTCCTGTACGGACAATAACACTCCGGATTTGGGCATACGTATTCAGTTTTTCGGTTGTGCTAGATGGTGGCATAACTCAATCAAAAGCTGACCAGAGGAGACCTAAGTTCGGGACTTTAAGCCAAGAAATTCAGAAAGATGAACGTGACTATGACATTTCAAAAAAACAACGATCTGATATGTTTCAACTAAAAATTAACACACGCGTATTCGCACAGCGGAACAGTGGTCGCGTTTAACTTAAGACGACGTCTAGACGCAGCAAATGACGTCACCGGCCGCTGTCCATTGGTTATCGTGGGACCGAACGTTGCCAAGGCCAGCGACACTGTGGGAGATCTCATCGCCAAGTGCAGTCGTGTCAACCAGCCATAGTTTTAAGTTTTAAAACCGATTAACAGGTTAAAAAAACGTTCTTCATAGTGAAGTAGTAAAGATATTATGTAGTGAAGACATTATTAGAAATAAACACCGCGTCAGAATTTGTTTTATGTTATATTTTTAGTAATTTGTGCTTTCTAATGATTCAGTCAAGCACACTTTGGTCATTCATTGGTTCCAACTGTTGAGTTTTCGGCAATACTATTGCGAAATGTGAAATGTAAGCAGAAGGGAACTAATTTTTGAAATCAGCAATAAATATGACTAGTCGTAAGTTGGAAGAACAAGAAATATTTAGCTTTCAAGACCTTCGTACACGGTGTGTTTGATAAGAACAAATTTCGAACTGAAATATAAAAACACTCGCCATATTGGTGTTGTAGTTTCAACAGTATGCGTGGACCATTAGCTCTTAGATGCTGGGGCAGCATTCACAGACATAAAGAAGTCTTTTAAGATAAAACAAATAAAAAAAAATTTAGAAGTGATAAAAAACTAGTGACTGATTTGAGAAATTTAGGACAGAGGATGTCGCTAAAGCTATTCATCACCCACTATTTTACTTATTTACTATTGATCAAATTGACGGAGATATACCTAAAAGCGTTTCACGTTTATAATATTAGTGGGATTAACATCTGATTGGATTTAAATAAAATTTGGAATATAGACTGCTCACATAATGACTTAACTAATAAATAAGTCGCCTTTAGCACACAATAGTGATTCGGCTATATTATGCGGATTTCGTGATATTGTTCCAAATCAACACTAAAATTAATAAAATAGATTCCTTGATCATCTTAATAAAAAATTGGCTAAGGTTTCCATTATGTGCACTGCGCAATTTTTTTTTTTATATTTCTACTTAAATTGACTTATTCTAAGATGTACTGTAAAAGAATTTTCGCGAGGAAACTTTTTTTCCTATTTTTTTTTACCTTTAAAAGTTTTAAATTTTGCATGTATTCTACCTACAAATCGCACAAGTGGATGCCTAAGTGATTTCTGTTAGTAAAATAATATACTGCTAAATATCCGAATATCGAATTGATTTAAAAAATTATCAACGCTAAGATATTTCAAAGCTCTTTAAGACACAAAACGAGAACATCTTAGGTAAGATGTTAGTGCTACTTTTGAGTTTTTGGTCTTGTTATTAAGTGTACACCACTTCTATTGACTCGATAAAAATTGACTTATTTTGGTTATCTTGCTGTTAGATTTTTTTGTTTAATCTTCTTTTTACAGAATTTTAGAAAGTAAATTAGCTTTTCCAGAACTAATAAAGTTTCAAAATCGGAGCACCAAAACCTATTTTATTGAATGCATAAAATATGGACGTACACTTACTTTTAACTCTGACTTTACATATTACAAGAAAGGAAGGCGCTATGTTAGCGACAATTGCAGACGATACTATATTAATAAAGTCCCACTGCAACCTAGACGAAGTACTTAAGCAACTTCAACATATTCTGAACCACACAACTAAATGGTTTAGATTAAAAATATAAACCAAGACAAGGTCCATTATCCCTATGGCCAAGTTTATAAATATGTTGAAGAGCACTTGAACTGTAAACTAACATGGAAAAATTATATTCAGAAAAAGGGCAATCATATTGTAACCAAATACAGACAACTTTATCGGCTTTTTAAAAACTCTAAATTATCAATAGACAACAAATTACTATTGTACAAAACAATAACTAAACCAATCTGGACATATAGCGTATTATTGTATGGAAAACAAAAAAGAGGAACATTAACATTATAAGAAGACAACAATCCGATATCTTACGGATTACTATGCACGTTTAAAAGTAAATAACTAACGCTGATACAACGCGAGCTGAAAATGCGAGCTGAAAATGCTCACTGTTAATGAAGATGTAAAGACGGTAAGTTGAAAACATCGTATTAAAATCTTGCGTATATAGAAATGACGAAGTTAACACCCTTCCTTACAGCGAGATAACAAGAAAAAGACGACTCAAAAGACCTCGACCAACAGATCTAATCGTCTAAAAACTCTATGTTGTTTTTCGGAAATGTTTCGCAAATTGTAAAGTTATAAAATTGTAAATTGTAGACGGTAATCTGTAAACTCTAATTATGATTTAACAAAATGGCTAAATGGCAATTGGAGTTTAGTCTAAAGATTTCGAAAAATATTCAATGAGATCAGGACGGATGTATAAAATAAATTGGAGAATAAAAAAAACTGCACCCTGGATTCTAATGGGCTTTTATGCTATCCAACTATTATTATTGTTAAACATCAGCTGAATCTGTGTTCGCAAAAGTTTGTTAACCAAAATTAAATTGGGTATTGTGAAAATGAATTCACATGAAATAATTGTGAGTTGAAATGAGCGCTTATTTTTTCGTGCATCAAGTAGAGCTACTAAGCTGAATAAGATTTCTGGTGCTAAGTTGCAACCTGCAACAATCCTTGATCTAGCTTTTCACACTTCTGCTCAACTTTAAGTGTGATAAGTAAGATAAGTGTGATTAAGCGATAAGCCCAGGCATGGAACTTATAGTGCGGACTTAGATGCAAACTTATTTTGTCACCAACATCGAAAGTCACAACAACGAGTCAACCACCTTCAAATTGTCCTGCGTTTAGGCCTTATCAGAAGGAAACGTCGTTTTTTTTCTGCTACGTTGCGTCTTCCTCGTTCAAAGGTACACATTCCCATAGCCATCAAAATATATTCTACCCCACACATCATCATTTGGCCGCGTCGCAAAGTGCACTATCAGAATAATCGCCGACTGACTCTACTGACTGACTGACTGCATACCGCTTGCAAGACTGGCACAAACCAGCGCACACACACGTCTCCAAGCTGCTGGCTGCCACTGCCACTGTCAGGGCAGCCAACTCTGGGCCAACACACCAGCAACTCTCCTCCTCGCCATTCTGGCCATTCAAGCCAAGTGCTTGACGATAGTTGTCGTGTTTTGTTCTTTTCATGAGTAACCAGGTCACGTCCACGTCGTAGTCGTCACCGAAAGAGACGCGCTGAGCCGAGAATGCGTTCCTCAGGCGCGCTAAACCGCGCTGTGCACGTCCGCGTTATTTATGAAATTAAATTATTTTTTATTGCTTATGTGGTTTGTAATGTAAATTATTGTTTAGAACAAAATTCTATTTTTTTTGTTTTCTTTGCCTCGCTTGCGTCGTTGCTGTTCAGTGTTTGTTCACCCTGCCGGAGACCGGCCAGTCGTGGATTATACTGGCCGATTAGAAAACATGAAATCAGGAAATCAACTCATAGTGCATATTAAGTGACACTGAATTTGGCATACATATCCTTTGAGTTATTGGCAATGGGTTTTGCTTTTGCAACTCACTGAAGATGGATGGCGTGGTTGGTGTCGTAAAGATGGTGCGCGGGACTGTGAGAACACTTTGGTTTCGATTTCGAATGAAAAACTATTTGAAGTGGGAAGCTTTAAAGTTTATTTGACGGCGGCGAGATTTATTGGTGCTCTCTTGGGCGGGTGCAGGTGGTAGTTTTGCGGCGAGACAAAGCGAAGCAAAGTTTGTCGGTCGCTAAGTGCCATCGCGTGATCGGCGACTGTGTCAACGATTTTTTTTATGATTTTTGGATGTCTTAACTCTTGATATAAGCAGGTTGGGACTCTTTGCATGCACTGTAAAGATCTCGCATCACACGAGAGTGGCAGACAACTCACGGATTGTTGAAGTAGTTGAAGACATGGACCAGCACTTAAAAGAGTTGGAAGTAATTGGGAACAGAAACATCTGCGGGCGTTATTTAGTTCTTAGTTTCTTATCAGGAAGGTCGACACTAGTAAAGTCGTATATTAGGGAGGTTTATACTTCTGTCAACAACTTCTAATCTCTAAATAGTTCTCGTTGGCTGTAAAATTAAAAAGGTTGACAAATAAATATTCCAACACAGAAAATAAATGCATGTAATCCCATCTTATATTACCTAATTTTTTTATAATGAATAAAATATGTATGTACATATAAATACAGTAAATTCTCGATAGTTCGACCTCTATAAATAGAAGCATTCTCACAGTCCCCTGAATTAAACCTCTGTAAATCGAAGAAAAACAAACGCAATTTGGCTCCTTCGTTAATTCGAATTTATTTTTTGTGTCTAACTCAAAAAGGATGGCTTGTTTACCTCTATAATTTGGAGTCAAGTTTCTTCAGCAACCGTTAGTTGAAATGCATACGTAGTGGGAGTGAGCAATATTTTTTTCTTTCGGAAACCTAGATAATTCGAAAACCTCTGTAACTCGAAGTTTTTGCCTGGTCCTCTCAAATTTAAGTTATCGAGAGTTTACTGTACTAATTAATGATCCTTTATCTCTAAAAAAAAGGATTTAGTATTTCCCGAAAAATTACATTTTTTTCATTTAACTTTTCAACCGGAAACGAATTTCTTGTTTACTGAAGCCTGTACTTAAACTACATTTCACAATTGCCAAATATTTGGTGTAGTAAAAGGTAATATATTATTTTTGTACAAAATTGAATTGATCCAATCTGAAATCAAATGTCCCTGTCAGAATTCGAGGAAAGACAAACGGCACTGCTCACATCCATAAGCCAAAAAATATCTGATGAACCTTAATGAGTCTCAATAGTGCAAGCGTGCGAGGAACCTTAAGTTGCCAACATTCCACACCATCAGATGGCCTACGAATTTTTTTTGTTCCTCTTTGCATCTCGAAATAAAATCTCCAGCATCTCGACGCTACGCGTTCGGTACTTTAAAAAAGTTTACAACAACCCGAACGTATCTCAGCGCTATAAACTAGAAAATTATTTGGACTTGAAATGGGAATTTTATTGAAGCGCTGGAATGCGACCAAACACAATGAGTTCAATGAGTCATCCATGTTGCTTTCGAGGAGAACTTAAGTCGCCCGCATGTCGCTGTGTGCGCTACCCTCTTATGTTGTTCAATCTCAAGTGGACTTGTCGTGTGCCATAGATACAAAAAACTGAAAAATATAAAAAGATACAGATACACAAAAAACCTTAGGAAATAATAAAAAAAAAAAACCGAATAAAAAAAATTTCGAGTTCTTATTGACTGTTGGTCTTGGGATTTTTTTTGTTTTTTTCTCATATTTTTTTTCGCAGACGACTTCCTCTCTTGCCCCTCTCACTCGTCGGTGATCCGTTAAGGATTGGCTTGAGTGCCTTGGCTTTGGCTCAGCTACGAAAAAAAATAAAAATAAAAACTAAATAGTTTAACCTTCACAGCGAGTCAACTGGTTTTGAATTGGTGGCGGCAGTGGCGACGACGGCACGCTTGGCATGAGTCCCGCAAATTATCAACGCGTCGCAGCGATCGCGATGAGAGGCGACCCGAAGAGCCAGTGTTTAGTGCTCCTTTCAGGGCTGTGGCATGTTAAGGAGTAAATTAATGGATGGGTTGGTGCTGAAAAGGTGGAATTTTGATGAATTGGACCCGATTCTAGGCAATCTCGTAGATTGCTATTGCTAGCCTTCGGTGTTGTGCTCCTGACTTACGTCGCTGATTCGATTTAAAGGTTCGAAGAATGGAGTCGATTTGATCAGATCACAGTAGATCGTGCGGGTCAGCGATGCGGTTTTTTTTGTTTTCGATTGCAAGCGGATAGAACGCTAAGAAATTTAATCAATAACAAATTCAGTCAAATTTACTCTTCATCTCAATATAAAAAGAGTGTATCTATCCTTCGTGAAAGATTATAACCAACAAAAGCAAAGAGAAGGGCATCTAATGTTAAATCATAGGTTATTTTGAAACTAACAGCTATTTCCTGTGCGAAGTCTTGAAAAAAAGTCAGTACCATACCTGAGCGGAAGGAAATGAGTCGCTTGGACAACGTTGGGAAATATTGATAGCTTGCTTCAAAATGAGTGGTATGTAGCCCAAATAGCCCTTGAAGCTTTTTGAAAAGAAATCGTACTATCAGCCGTCTTGGCGATATCAATTAGCCGCCTTGGAGCTACGACTTGACTCTTTTGGATTAACGCGTTCGGAATGAGCGTTCTTTTGCAAACAATCCGGAAACAATTCAAGCACTTAAGTTCAATATCATCCAAGCTACAGCTCGATACCATCAATAGGGCTTTGGAAAATTGGAGTGGCAGAAGAAAACGCTACTACTGCAGGCTAGGCAGTCACTTCATCGATGTTGTATTCCTTTGTTAATAGTGAGTGAGAATAAAGTGTTTGCTCTTTCTAAGAAAAACCATAATACATGGAAAAAAATTAATTTTGTTGTTTTAATTTTGTTCCGACTCTCACCTATGGTCATGTAATTTTGGTAATGACCGAAAGAACAAGATCGCGAATAGAAGCTGCCAAGATGAGATTTCTTCGGAAAGATAGATACTTCGATGGTTTAGTCACGTGGCACGAATGCCCCCAGCAGTAGGACTACCGAAGCGTGCCGTGTATGCGGCCCTCGGTAGACCCAGGATGGGATGGGCGAGGAGTTAGAGTCGGTGGCGGAGGATCGGGTTGCCTGCAGATCTCTTTTGCGTGCACTGCCCCCGCAACCCCTTTAGTGGAACATGCGGGCTAAGAAAATGATGATGATGATGATGATGATGATGATGATGTTTTAATTACATTTTTACAAAGAAACATGTACTTGGCCCCTCCTGCTTCTTATAAATTATTTGTCGGTATGGATCCGTAGTTATAATAGATTGAAAAACCATTATATTTAATGTTTTCAAAAATTAAATTCATGAAATAATGTCTACTGCAATTATAAAACGTTTTAGATCACTGAGAGACTTAGTTCACTGTAGGGAATGAAGTCTACCTTGGCAAGGTGGATTTTGTTCACGGTTCTCAAGATTAGCCCGACAAGCTTTGTGACAAAATATTATCTTTTAAAAAAATTGAATTGAAAAGGTTCTAAAGAAACGTATTAAGCTCTAATAAGTAATAGCTTTTTTTCGAAATTGCAGAAAGTGGTTTTCAAACTGATCGGAAAAATTGGTTGTCCCTGACCAATCTAAAAACACGTGCACAACATCTCAAATATGATAACTAATCATTTAATGAATGATTCGAATCAAAGGAATTTAAGACAATAAAAACTCAGATCCTAAACTAAAGCATACTAGTATCATATTCGTAGTGCTGCTGCGCAACTACTCACTCCGATTAATTGTCCAGGTCTATGCATTCCGTCGCCACTAATCTGTGAGTCTATTCTAAATCAGCAGCTAATAAATCAATTTAGCTCCCCAGCAGCTCCCAATCAATCACCTCCGAGTGTTAGTCCCAACCCCCACCACACCGCCTCACAGACCTGATGATCATGCAGCATTAATTTGCCATAGCCACCGGCTGCTGTACTCATTTACGTCAAAGTCCAGTAGCACCGATACTGATTGCACAGAGCCTTAAGCCGTTTTCTTTTTTTGAAAAAAAAAAATTACTCGTTTATGCGTCCGCTTTGTCCGTGCGTACCTGCTGCCAGCCATTGCGAGCCTCCTGTAGGACGACTGTTCACACATGCACCCGAACCGGAATGGAAGGAGGACAACAGTATCTCGATAAAATCGAACATCAATCACTCGATGGACGACCCCAAACCACTAACAGCGGCTGAGTTGAAGAATGGGTTTTTCACGCCACTGTGCGTTTATTGGAATCGGGGCTGTAGAAGAATCGGAGACCGAGAATGGCGCTTGAGAGAAAACGAAGGCTCGCTCCGACCGCCCTCGCTTCCAGTGTTTTCTCGTCGAAGCAAACACGTAAATTCTCATCAGCACCGCTCGCTTCGTATCTAATCTGCACCTGATGATGATTAATTGATCCGCGGGACGACAATTTCCATTTTCATTTCCATTGTGTCTGTTGTCGCATTTTCGTGGAGCAGTCGAGTGGTTGGAGAGATTTTGTTTTCGATTTCGTTTTTAAGCTGAGCTCTTGCTCCTGGTGGGTAGACTAAGTGCCCGAGGAGAATTAAACGTGTCTCTTCATCTTGTTGTGATTGATTTCTTCCACTTGTGTGCAGGAGAGAAGGTACGTACAGAAGGATTCCAATTAAATGCTTGTTTGTTATCCCAGAGGATCGTCGGATGGATTATGAGGATCTGAGAATGATGCTTGTGCAATTTCTTTTTAATTTCCAAGAAGTGTGCTTCATGAATATTATTCTATTGTTGTGGCTGTGATCATGTGACAATTGGGAATTGAGATGAGTTTACCACACACGCCTTACGAAGAATCTGAGGATGTTTGTCATTGTGACATGTATTTATGTATGTCGTGTATGGAAGGGAAATAATTAGAAAGTCCCAAATAAAATGTTTACAAGCATTTAAGATGAACATTCAACGCGGAGACTTATTTGAAACTAAAAACTAAAGGCGAGAAAAACTTATCATTCAATAAAGCGGATCATCTGAAAAAAGAATTTAGTTTCCTGCCCTTGACGCCAATTACACTCTTCCCCCCTATTCGTTGACAAAAAGGTTGACTTCCAGAATCCCGCAAAGTAGGAAGTGGAAAGCCTTTGGCGCTGGAAGATCCGCTAAAATACTACGCGGACCGATTTAACCCTTTCGACCCGAAACTAATTTACTGAGATAGATTTTTGGGATGCATTTTCGGGAGTAGAAGACGAAGTGTAATCAGGTGACCTAAGTCTTAAGATTTATTTAAGCCTAACTAATCATTGTAGTTCCTTTCAAGCGGAGACAATGGCGGTCAAGGAAGATCAGCATAATTTCTTTTCAAAAAGCTTTAGCGCGGTTCGCGCTATACATCACACACTTTGCAAGTAAGTTTTCAATATGTCCCAACGATTCTCGAGTATAAAACGACTCATTTCGTTATTTCGCTACCAACCGCAGGTGGCAAAATGGCTCAACGTATCTGCACACTAGATAGACAATCTGGGGTCAGTCTAGGTCAGTCATTTAGGTCATGATAGGTGTTATTTCGGGATACTGCACCATTAGTAGACATACCAGCATGTAAAGGATCCCTGTCAATCACTTTTAAAGAAGTTGCCGAGATGAGGAAGGGAGGGAAACAATCACTCGGCACACACCGTAAACTCTCGGCAATTCAAATTTGCAGGAAAATACTTCGATTTACAGAGGTTTTTGAATTACGGAGGTTTCAGAAAAAAAATATATGCCTCACTTTCGCCGGGCGTCGTTGGCTCGATGGGTTATTGCGTCGGACTATTGAGCAAGAGTACTCGGGTTCGAATCCAGATCGGGGAAAAAAAAACACCACAAATATTTTTACGGCCGCACCTCCAGCGAACGACTGACAACCCTCCTGGTGTACTTCTGTCATGAAAAGCTTTCGCCATTCGCCGTTCGGAGCCGGCATTAAACAGTAGGTCCCCTTCACACGTGTCAAATTCTAATGGCTCTCAACGAGCTGTTACGCCGCCCAATGCAAAATGCCTCACTTTCGCCATTTACGCATTTCAACTATTTCTGAGAGATGTTGAAGAAAAAGAAGTAAATTTGCCTTCGGCTTTTGTTTTGCACAAACATAGTTTCGAATTAACGAAGTGACCAAATTGCATAGGTTTTCTTTGACCATTCAAGATGTGCCTAGTCTGGTCTATGTGTGGTGACAAGTTTTTGCCGCAGCCATCTCTGAAAAAATCTATTTTATGATTAAATTTTTAGTTTTTTGGGGTTAAATGCGCTTCAAGTAGCCAGGAAGCCGTTCTAAAACTTTCATCTGAAAAAATCTATTTTATGATTAAATTTTTAGTTTTTTGGGGTTAAATGCGCTTCAAGTAGCCAGGAAGCCGTTCTAAAACTTTCATCCATACCAGTTGTTGCAGTCCTCAAAAAGCATGAAAATTGGTCATATTTATTTTAATGATGAAAAAAAACATACAATTCAATACAATTCATACAAATGTATGTAAGACCAAATAAAATGTGACATTAAGTATCTCGGCAGTTAACAGAATTTTTGCTTCTTGTAAGTACTCAAAACGTAGCGAAACTGAGGACATTTTTTTTTCCATTCGTCAAAGTCTACAAAGACTTTTCTCTTTCTCCTTCAGTAGGAAAATCCAAATGCAATGGAATGCAACTACAACATCAACTAATTGAAACAAAAAGAGGGAAAAAATATTTCAAAATCACATCACCAATCACACGACTTCGACCCGATCTGTGAGTGAACTTTTAACACCAACCATCGAGTGAACATAACCAAAACCAATTCGATTACTCAATCGCCAACCGCATAGAAGAAGGAAGTGGCTGCAAATAATCCCATCATCGACATCATCATCATCACATCGATCGACCCTATTAGCTCAAATGTATCCAACAAGCAATTGTTTCCATCCTTCAACACTGTTCCCCAACTGAAACAAAGCCATCATCTGCGGTCATCTCCGAGAGAAGCCCATAGTGCACCAGCACACAACGCGACGGGAGGAAATCCCATCTATCCTTCGGTACCCTTGCCCCTTCCAGCCCTCCAACTTATAGCTCCAGCAACATGATTCCATTTCGACAAAAAGTGAAAGCGAAATCATTTCGATTTTCTTCTCCCATTACACCATCCTTGGACCTGTTCCATCATAGCCGGCATCCAGCCATCCAGCCACCCCCGCCAGCGCACCTGCATCGCATCGAGACAACAGGTCCACCGACAATTTGTTGCTCGCCGCGATTGCATAATGCCATCCCAACAAGACATTAAAAACTGAATCAAACCGGGCTCATGCGCCGAATCATAGGAATTCGCTGCACTATTACCACCACAGATGGCGCGGCGCGGTTATGTGCCAGATCCTGAGGGCTAATGGCGAGCGCTTGTGTCTCGGACGACGACGACGGATGCTGTTGGTGGAGGCCGAGAGACCGCCAGGGTTCAGAGTGCACCCCACATCAAGTTGTGATTATTTGCCATAAGTAGGAATATTTGCAGATGAAGAAGGAGAAGGAACCAGTCATCCAGCCAGCACAAGTACAATAAGAGCGAAGTGAAAAATGAACGCTAACGTTAACGCGAACGCGATATTGCAAAACGACGAATTGAAATCCCGCCCGGAGGCGATTGACGGTTAGCGCGGACGTCAGACGGTGCAAACTGTACACAGGGTAGATAGTTCGTGACAAATATGACCTAATGATCCTAAATCCATCGCATGCCGTGATGGTTTCTGTCTGGGGCAGCAGCGGCAGCACCAGCACAGCAGCATCGCCACAACCGCGGCGGTATCTCAGGCAGTAGTGCAAACATTAACGTGGTGTGAGGAAATATTAAACCATCATCGTGGACCAGTTGAGTGTGGCCCGAATGGGGCTATTTATGGTGGAGCCCACCTTTATTGATGAGCCTTGATAGAATGATAGGAGTTGGCGCGATGGTCCGAGTCCAACAAACAAGTCGTCTATGTTGATCGACTTACGAGATTGACCTCTGAGCTCTGGAAAATGATTCTTTCTTCTCTCTCACTGAAAACGGCGAGCTTATTACAAAGATCTCAAATCGGGATAAGTGGTCCTGGGCGCTGTTAAATTAAGATTGAATCACAAATATATATCAAAATTTAAGACTTCCATTTTCTTTGAAGCTTTTGTTGCATATATCTTAAAATGCAGTAGGCTAATCATTTTTAAATAAATGTTAACTGTTAGCCGTATCATGCCCAGTGTTGTTTGTGCACAATATAAACATCTACACAGAACTCAAAAAATACTGGCATGATTAAAATAAAATTTGTGTTAGGTTCCTGCTTAAAACTCTTTTAATGCATTTAACTGCTTCTGACATTTATTGGTGCAATAATAATACAGTACTTAACGGATATAACAAAAACAAAAAAATCTGGAGAAAATTTGTCTTATAACCGTTTGTTCTTTTATGCGAGTAGTAATTTATAGGAGAAAGTATATAGGTGCATCGTTTTTTGTTTCTTTTAAGTGTTTTTTTCTTATATGAGTTTTTCTTATATCCGTTAAATACTGTACTATATTCGGGATCCATTACTTTGGTTTTGGTGAAGGCCAATCTCAAAAAAGGTACATTTCAACAGAGCTTCATTTAAAAATTGCGCAAGTTGTTCAAGAGTGCGGTGATTTTATTGTTTTTATCATTTATTCCACTTAGGTGAATGTAATTTAAATTTTCGTTTTTAGCATTCGCCAAAAAAAAACAAAAAAAATAAATAAAGTGAATTTTCATCTACCAAAAGGTTTTTCTAATATTAGATTTTCAGAAAAAAAAAACTTAGCACAGTATTCAATTTTATTCAGTATTCAAATTTCAAGCTATACATTTAGCAGTCCCAATTCAAATATGAATAGTAAGGTTTCATAACAGATCAAATGGGATGTCAATATCACACTCGACTACGCTTCGTGTTCAAAAAGAGAAAAATCTGAAGAGCATGTAAGAACAAGACAACTTCTGCACTTTTCAATGTTAATGGGATGACCAATACTTTTTTTTATTCGGAGACATGATGAGGTAATAGAATTCGAAGTAATATGTCTAAATTTACAAAAGTGCATAAATGAGCGAAAACGCAAACTTTAAGATCAAATTTTAAAGCAAAGGATAACACTTAAGAAGAATTTTTGATATTTTGAAAACAGCTGACACACCTCAATAAACAAAACAAAAGTGCAATTAAACAAACCTTTTTTAAATATTTTGTTATATTGTGTTATATAGAAATTGCATTTTACAAATTTTCAATTCCAAAAAAGTTGTTGTTTTATTCGAACTCGCAATGCATTACAGATAAATTGCTTCTCGACAGTCACAATATAAAATATTCAATGGACTACTAAGTGTCAACTAACAATAAGTGAAAATTGATTTTCGCACAAAATATAAAACTTGGTATAACTTACGAGCACTGAGGGTATTATTTTTTCAGTCGATTTTTTAAGGCAATTTTTTCACCATTCTTTTACACACATTGGCCATAATTAGGGTAATTTCACAGTATACAATGTTGTTGGCCTATAAACACAAACAAACAACCAAGTGATTTCGTAAAAGAGAACGAGTGCCAGTTAATCGCTGAATTGAGATTACATACTTACTGAACTCCGCCTAATCATATTAATAACGTTTTTTTGTAGTATGGCAATCATTTTCTTTGGGGCAAAGCCTTCTAATTATACCACTGGCATAAAATCTGTAATTTTTTGCAAGTATAATAAATGAATGCAATGGATGATAAATTCATTCTGGGCACTTCCGATATTTTCGTGCGTTGTTTCAATTTTACCTGTCTCGAATTCATACACTAAAGCACGAACATTTACGAACGCCTATTAAGGCCGAACATTGTAATAAGCCCCGTTCAGTTTATGACCAACAGCTGAAAATTTCGGTAATGATTTTTAATAGTTTCCTTCGTGAAATCCGAACTCTGATTAACTTTTGATATCAACACGTGTGTATTAAAGTATAATAGCCAAACCGCAACCATACACAATTGCTTGGTTATCGAAGTTTAATCAGATGCCGGTTTGGGTTGCTCAGAGTGATGTGATAAAGAAATCTATTCTCTCCAAAGAAAGTTTGTCTTTTTTCAGCACTGTGAGGTCGATTATCGCAACACCACTTTCAACTTCATTCCATACCCTTTCGCCAATTCGGTCCACAAGCACGCACTGCGGCTCTAATTAGTAAGTACCTCGTTAAAAATGAACGTACAAACGCACCGTTACATTGGATTCAAAAAATTAAATTAAAAAATTTCACAAGCTCATGTTTCGTCCGGCTCAGTGATTCATTTCACCAAAGATTATCTCTTGACACTTTTTCGTTGTTGTTGCTCTTTTTGGTGGCACTCAAATCCGTCTTCGGTGAAAATAAAATAAAAATAACAACATAATTGGCGCGAATCGCACTTTTTTTTTCGCCGGACAATACGATTGCAGTAAAATTTTAGTACTGATCATTAAAATACCACACAAAACCTCGGGCGAAAATGATGGATTTTCGGTTATCGTCTGCGGAGACTTGTCAGCAAAATTTATTTCAGTTTCATGGACATGCATGCGCAGGATGGCTCGCTGAATGGTTATATATTTTGTTTTTTTTTTGAATCTGTAAGCCCCGAGTATTGTTATGGGTTAAGCACGTTGGAATTTGTAACCATTTTCGTGGAGCTTCTGTTTTAATGGACGTTTTTGTCTTCGTCTAGAAGGAGAACCGTTCGGAGAAGTTGAACCTTTTTTTGGGCGGAGAGGAAAAAGTGAACTCTTGATTAACTGCATTTAAATTTGGACAAGATTAGTGTGTTGAAGGAGATTTATGAGGCAGAGCTATAAAGTGAACTTTATGCAGAAAATTCAACGAACGAGCGTGTTAATAGGTTCTTTTGTTGGCTACAATGTATCCTTTGAAGGTGATTATTAAATTACCCTTTTAGAAAACTAAAATCGCCAGAGAAGTCCAAGAAAGTGGTTTCTAAAACACAAAATATCGATTGATCCTTTCAATAAAGGAGCAAACTACCCAAAACCTTAGAACCGTTTCGAAATATGTTTCTTTAAAGTTTGTTGTTGCGTGGTAAAATTAGAAGAATGTTATTGTATAAGACTACCTTACCGCAATTAAAAATGTGCAGAATTTAGAGTAGAAGATTTATTCGAAAGTATTAATTTTAACTAACCCAGAATTAGGCTCTTAGTCTTATTCAAAGCTTTTTCAGTTGGTATCTACATAAATAAATAAATAAATCCCCTTGTATTCTTGTAAAATGTAAGCAATAGCCGAATATACTCTCGCCAAATTTTTGTACTTCAGTTATACTAACTTTTTGTGTTTGGTAATCCGTCAATTAATTACCTACTGAAAAATTTAGTAATTCAATTCGATTTTAGGGAAATCATGTCAATTCTAGTTAATTCTAAATATTATTGTGGTTTGTATGGTTGTGAGCAAAGTAATTCTTTAAAAAAAACGTATTCTTAAGAAGTGAGCTGTTCAGTGCACAGAACGAATAAGTTCATAAAAGAAAAGGTTGAGAAATGCAACAATTTTTTTAGGAAGATGGGAAAGCAAAATGTTAAGAAAATTGGGGACTTTGAATTTATTGGTTTAAGGTAAAAACAAATTGCGCTTGACAGTCACAACAAAAATATTTAATTTGGCTAAATGAAAATATTTTTTTTTACATCGACCCTTACAGTTAGTATAATCGAATGAACGGCGAGTGTTCGTTTTGCTAAGAAGATGGAAAACATTATTTTTGGCAATGCAAAATCTACTCCTATTTGTTAAGCCAAGGCGGTATCATATCATCACCTTATTAAGTTCACGATTATTAATCTTTGATTTGGTTTCGATTTAAACAGTCCAACAAATTGATCGCAGATTTGAACTGTGCAAGATAACTTTTGTAGAGTTTGACAGAGGGTAAAACAAGAGAAACTTATAATTGCCTACTAAACTACTATAGAAACTAGGTATTAGCATTAAAAATGTCCTGATTTTGCTACAATAAGTATATCATTTAAGTCAAGATTGCTGGTAACTTGAAGATGAAAAGGCTTCACTTGCCTGTTTAATATATATCTATAATTTAATATAATTATAATAGCAAGAAAGACAAAGTGACTTAATATAAGTGTATCCAGTGGGTTGTGTAGAAGACAAGACTTGTTAAGTACATTTACGATTTTTTGCCCAGTTTTTGCGTAGTTAGCCTTCTATTAAAGGCGAACTTTTTGGAACTGTCGTTTACTTGGCTCGGGTTTTGAAAAAGACAAACGCATTGGAAATCTGACTGGCATGCAAAAAGTGATGATAAAACATGTCCTTACTTTCTTAGAACAACGTGACCAATTATTCAATCCGATAGCTCTTAGATCAACCACACTTCATATCGCTTACAGACCTTCCAAGAAATATTGACTACTGCCCACAGTCGCTCATCAAATCGTCTACAAAAAATCAAGATATACATAAATCTCAGTGGCGTATCAATGAATAAAAATAAATCACATATCTTACGAATTTCATTTTCGCTGAAGACGAACGATTTCCATGCATCCATCAAAAATTGTTTGTGGTTTCCTGTGAACGTGGACAAAACAAAGCACCCAACAAGAAAACATCCACACAGAACCACCAGTGGGCGTAATTGTCCAAATCCGATTCAAGGCACAGATAAACACCTCCACCGGTGAGCCGGAGGACGAACATACCTGAAACTGAACGATTCTTTATGAACTTATCGAAGATTTTGTCACATTACATCAATAAATGTCACTGAGGGTGATTCAGGTCGGTGTCCGGGTGACTGACAGAATCGCGTGCGTGTATCAGGAGCACGGAATCCTCTTAAACGGAAGCGGAGTCCCAGCGAGTATTGAGCTGGGCTAATTACGTCTCAGATTTCAATGAGTTCGGTGGGGGTGGGCTGTGACCCACTTCGGACCACACAGAGTTTATCTACTTGGGAGCAATCCACGATTCAGAGGAAGGAATAATGCAGATGATTGGGAGGGTCATGCGTTGAATATTATCACACAACCGTCAGAAAGTTGAAGATAACACCAACAGGGCCCATTAGCAAACCAATTACTGAACTGAGACCGGGAAAGAACAAACAATGAAATAGAGAATAGAGATAAGGCTCGCTATAGATTTTGCGGAAAAATAAAGTTTTTTTTGTTCTTTTTTTGGCACAAGAAATACTTCTCTTGCTCTAGAAAACTGTTCGTTTTCAATTGTGGCCGAAAATAGACTAATTTGCTCTATTGTTGAATGGTAGGGTAAGAAAATTGCAAAAGGGAGTATATCGGCTTCCTTGAAAACTTGAACTTTGGAAATAATACTTAAGAAGACAAAGAAAAAAAGACGTGGAAATAAATGCTTTGTGTTTATCGTTGTGACAAATAAATTAATTAACATCAGCGTGTTATTGATTGACTGATTAACAATCGCGATTCGCAAAACTATTTCAAAGGTAACAAAAAATGAGGTAATGTAAAAATTGCAACAATTCCTCGATGTTTATTGGAATGGATAAAGGTGTAATTTTGCAAGTTAATGACCTACATGACAGATCGGGTGTGAAAGAAAGCACTTTTAAAATGTTGCGTTCCACACCAATTTAGCAATAAATAGACGATTCATATTGAAATGCTTTCAAGATTGGACCAATTAATTATTTTCGTCCGGACTGCATTCATCCAAATCACGATGGAAACCTTTCCATTAAGTTTTCTGATGTGAATAGGACTAAAAAAAATCTTTACTGAAGACATTAAGACTTTGTAATGGATACACAAATAATTTTTTATATTTGCTAATTGACTTTTTGGATCGAAAGATGATTCTTTAATTAAAAAAATGAAGAATAATTAAGTTCTGCTCTAAGCGTTTTTTGAAACTCCTCTAAGGACAATGATGGTGAAGCCTGCATTGAAAAATATGGAAATGAAGTGATGACAACAACCGACTTTAAGTTCATTTATTGAAAAATTATATTAAAATTTATATTTAATTGTATTTAAATTAAAATTTCATTTTATTTTCAAATAAAATATTAAATATGCTCTATGTAACTCAATGTAAGCACAACAAATTTTATAATGGAGTGCAGAAAAGACTAGTTTAAGAATTTATTACAAACGCTAACTTTAGTAGTTTAATATTCTAATTTTAAATCCCGAATAACGATTTGTTATAGCCTAAAAAGTCCATCTTGGGTACCTACTACTTGAGTGTTTTTTTGTTTTTGCATGGGGCTAAAAAGCTAGAACAAACTTTTACACATATCTTACAAAATCATTTGCATTTGAAAGTTTTCTCAAAAGTTGGAGGAACCATTTTTCATTTTTGTTCGATTATAAAAATCGAAAATCTGTATTTCTCATGCAAAAGTTATTCTAGAAAAAGAAAAAACTAATTGCTTAGGTTAAAAACGAAAAAATAAGAGAAAATTGCGTGCTTGTTAATTTCTGGAAAAGTATTTTTCGCAATCTTCCAACCTAATTGATTCAATTTAAATAACGAACGATGCAAAAAAAAAAAATAATTGAAAACTCAAGTATTTTAATTGCATGTTCGAAAACTTCGAATAGAAAAAAATTCCATGTAATGTACGGACATCGCCTATACACTATAAGATTAAAGTTCATATTTTATTTACGTTTTTCTAATAATGTTATTCGGTACATGCGGAAAAAATAAATAAATATCAAATATAGAAAAATAGTAATCAAATAATTTTTATTAAGGAATTTTATAGCGAGACTATTTTCTTATCAAAAATTCTTAGCTCTTTTTTTTTTTATTAGACAACAAATTAAATAATAGATTTTTTGGTCATTATTAATTTGCCAAAAATTATGAAAAAAAGGCTTAATCAATAATAAATCAATAACATTTCTCCCAAACCGTGAGACTAAGGATCGCATCGCGTCGAAAGTTACAAGAAAAAATCTTTATCAATTTAATTTGTATATAACATGCTACCGAATTCAGCAAAAAATATTCGAGTTTCCTATAACTTTCTCTATTAACTTGCAGTATTGCACCATAAATATAAGTTTAGGTGAACTCATTTTTTTTTTCATTTCCACAATGAGACAATTAAATCCTTTTTATAACAAGCATAATCCTACTCAACTCGAACTGGTTTACTCCAGCCCACTGACATTTCTCTTATACCTCTCATTGATTGTTTATATTCTCATTTAATTTCTTTTATATACAATTTTTCATTTCTCTCTTTTGTATATCAAAGCACCTCATAAACATGCCAGACACTGCAAAAGATAAATATTCATAAAGCAGAATAAAATAAAAAGAGACACAAAATCCACTTAATGTATCCCACCGTCGCATGCATGTATCTATGGCTAATAATTCACCATTAGTATCCATCAACTAACGACTATCTGTGTCTCCGAAAACAACTCAACTTACATATACGCACTGAAAAGAAAAAAACAAAACCTCAACTATGAGAAAAGTGAAAACTTCACAAAATGTATCTTCTTCCCCTAAAAATGACAAGAAGAGTGACTATCTATCCACTGGCGGGCATGGTGGTAGAATTTAATAGATTTTCCACACTTGAAACGAGATAGAACGATCGACGAGCGGGCGACAAACACAAAATAGAGGGAGAGAAAAAAAAAACACTCAATGAACTACCTGACTGAAAAAAAACCTCCGGAGGAGTGGCCTCAGATACTCTATTCCATCCAATGAAAACACAAAAACGAAGCATGTCATATACGCCGAATCAGAAAGAGAGAAAATGGTGAGGTGAGCTGAAAAGGCACATGTGTATCTAAAAGTTAATTTCGCATTTTTGTGATAAGCAGCGCTTCTAATTTGGGCTGTTAATTAAACAGTGCATCTGCGGTGCAGCAGGTGGGTGAGCTAATTTATCTCGCCCACTTGACGGGGGTGTTTTACGTGATTGGCTGGCATCTGTTGAATTTTAAATAGGTGATAGAGATTCAAAAACTAAACCGTGTACTCGTCTCGCGCACCAATCAACCACGCAAGCGTAATTCACTCCGTAAAATCAGAGATCGTAAAAAAAAAAATGTATCTACAACGCAAAAAACCCACCGACCAACCGCCATAGCAATACAAAACCGCAGAACCCATCTACTTCCCATCAGATAAATAGATACTCCCCGCGCTCAGAGTTACCTGTGTGTTTGAGAATTGAGTGCAATGCCAGAGTCACTCAAAAGCCTAACCGGTACCCACTCGTATAAGAGTTTTTCGCGGTCCGGTGATTCTAATGTGGGTACGGGTACCTCCGTGCGATGTCTGTGTGTGGGTGTGTGTGTTTTTTGTCCGACTCGGCTCGTTCCTCGTGCCGAGCGACTCGAAAGAGCGACTCGCGCTGGTTACTGGTTCACCTGCTTAGGTGAAATGAGCCTCGTGAAACCTGAACTATATGTTATCCAATCAGTCTCGACCAGGTAACCGGAGAGGAAGCAATATTTTACCTCGACGCTTGTTTGTTCCGTGTCCGTGTGTACCTCGATATCTGCGTGTTTTTCTTTTCGTTTTTTATTTTGTTTTTGACGTTCCGTGTTTTTTCGTTTTTCCGCCTCTTTTTTTCTCCAATTGTCTGTTTCATCCGATCAATGACGATCGGTGGGGTGTCACTGTCGCCGCGAACTCAACGTGTGAACGTGTTCAGAAACACAGCGTGAGATACTTTTTTCCTGTGATTTTTTTTTCTTATGCGATCGATGATATTCCGCGATTTTCTACCGTGTCGCGGGTGCATGCATTTGAGAGTAAAAAAATTGGATGAAATCAAGAAATGAAAATCTCTCAAAAAATGAGTGAAATTTTCTAGTGCAAAGTGCAAGGAAAAAAAAAATCTCTCTCAAAGTGACACAGCAGGAGTAGGAGGTCCTTGTTGCGAAAAAATGGCGAATCCTATTTGAAATGTTTAGATACATGCGTGCGTGTGTAATATTTTTCGAGAAGAGCAAAAGTATTTTCCTGTGATCTCAGCTAAAAGATACATACTTTGTGATTGTGTGTGTGCATCCATCCAGACCCATACAAAACAAAATTTTGGATCTCGATCTCGAGAGAAAAAGCATCGACTCTTCCATCCCCGAACAAACTACAAAACCAGCTGCTGCTAAATGCATACGGATATTATAATTGCCGATCAAATTGTGCCACCCGCAAACTTTTGGGTAATGCAGGTAGGTTTACAATACATTTGCGTGTTTGTATCTCAAAAAGGAAGTTTACATATTTATTCAATTCATCCGACAATCGGACACTGATTGCTCGCATTGTGTGCTGAGAGTGTAAACTTTGTTATCTCTCGCACTCGGATGGGGTTCTTTTGTGCAAATGACGAAGAGGGTGGTGTTGTATCTGTCAAATGTGCTTAAAAGCGAAGGTGTTAATTTTTTTTTGTTATTTGTCAGACACAAACAATACCCGCGGCAGGACACATTTGCAAGGTGGGAATTACGTGTGGAATGACTCAAGGTTTAGGTTGTGGAATCGTGCATTCTTTTTTTTTTTTTAAGTTTTCCTTATGTCAATATTTGACATGTTGTAAGATATTCAAGAGAGTCGCTTTAAAAATAGGTGACAATTTGTTTAGACTGTAAAAAATTGTTTTTTTTTGTTTAAATTGAAGATAAGATTGGGGACTTTCTTGTAGTTGGATAGAGTTTTTTTTTTTTTAAATTCGTGGGTATTTTTGCACTGGTCTAGGGAAGTTCTAACTTCGCGTACTGTGTGAAGCATGGATAAGTTTCTTTGCACTGATAGCAACGCTTACTCGAGGGCTTATCAATGTCTGTAGTCATTTTTATCGCTAGCTTGGTCAGTCGAATTCATTCGAAGCCTTCGTCATTTGAGGCAGTCTATCGGCCGGCCTTTGACTGCTTTAGTTCTGGATGCCAAGGAGTCTAACCCATCATTATAACTTTGCTCATGCTGTTTTACAGAAGAATTTATTTAAGGTCCTCGATCGTTGATGTAAAATTCTATGTAAGGGCAATTTTCTTGATACGTTTTCTGGACTAAAGGCAAACTTTGCAGTAAGTCACCCGCTGGACAACATATAATATGAATTTTATTTATTCATTTGAGTCATCTTTATATATAATAAACACGATCCAAATAACTTCATGAAAAACTTGAGCTCTGCGCGTAGAAGGTTGCTTTCTACCATAATTTGTTCTATTCTGTTTAATAAAAAGAAGAATTTTATAAACCATCGCCTTTATAATTCTGTGCAAAATAATAAAGCCGGAAAAACGTTAAAATTTTGTATTTGCAGTACGTAGACGTACTTCATGCTGCAAAATCAGTAAAACGTGCAACAATTAAGTACGAGATTAGTATTTAGCGTAATTGATTTTAAAAGCATTGATTGTGAAAATAGATACCTTGAAATTTGACTACAAATAAAATATTAAATATATTTATGATCGTAACTAAAAAATGAAGTTCGAGTTGAAGGGAAATTTGTATGCGTTGGAATTGGGATCGTTGAAGTTTTGGAGGTGAAGCAGTATTATAGTCGTAAGATCAGAAGGCAAAAGATTTAATCTGATTTGTTTTTTTTGTCTTTGAAAGTAGCATCGTTTGGGTTTCCTGGATATTCTATAATCGAACTATAATTGAATATACCCGAGCATCGAATTGAGTCGTTAATTACAATAGAATCAGAAAAACATGGGCAAATCGAATTATGTATTTTGATTCCATAATCCCATGCATTATAATTTTGTTAGCACCACATGCTGAAATAAAAACGACGCAGCTTCGAGACCACACAATTTTCTTTAACAACGGAACTACAAAACGCTCGAAATCCTTGTCTTTGATGTACCTTTAATTTGAAACCATAAATCGACGACCAGGTATAGTCGACGCAACACAGTCAGGTTTGGTATTTGCTCCGCTTATTTTTAACGAAATATCCAAAATTTGAAAGAGATTTCAACAAAGTATTAGTTTTGCAGCAAGCTCCGCAAAACAAAAGAAATATTTTTTTTTCCAAAGGAAGGAAACAAACTGAGTGCTGTCCAAGTCTAAGCATCTATCGCTCAAAAACGAAATAGAGTCGGCAGCACACATTCTGAGTCTTGAAAAAATGTTAAGTTAGTTTTCGTATCACTTTGAAATATTTGAAGTGTATTGGGTAAAGTTAACGTTGTTGTTGGCTGATGACTTGAAATGTTTGTCCAATAAAAGTTTTTTTTTTAACTAACCAAAAGACTAGATTTTATTTTTTAAAGTTTTTGGACTGTTCTTAATTTATTCTTGCATGCTATCAGTTCGATTAAATGAACCATGAATTTCTTTCTCCTAGAGTTTCTTTTACTTCTAGAGTGTTTGTTCATATCGTATCAGTTTGAGCTTTAGTCGGTTGTGAATGACAGTTTGTCAGATTTCCTGTTCTCTTCCGGGCTTGTGCACAAGATTTCATACTTATGTCATGCATTGATTATATTATATTTTCTAAAAGTAGGATGAACGATAAAAGTTAATCAAACAAATTTAACCCTTCTGATTGAGACTCAGGCAAAAAAAGGAAAAAACCGTCGGTTTTAAAAAGCATAAGCGTCTGCTTAAGTTGTTAATCCCTTTTCCAAAACTAAAGGAAGAGACCTCAGGTATGTCAGGATACTTTTTCTCTTCCCTTTTTAGGGTCCAATTCATATTGGAATTTGTCGCTTTGTTTTTTAAAACTGTAGTTTTTGCTAAAACAAAAATCTTTAGACAAAATTCTTATTGACTGGTTCTCTTTTTATTTACGTGATAAACTTTTCATGTAAATTTACTTCTGCTTTCAAACTTTAACTTTTCGCGTTTTGTAACCTAACATGCCCTTACAATGGCCAACAACCTTCAACATTACTCCGAAGTAAAGCGAAAGCGGTCCCAGAATGGATGGGGTCACGGGGAAGAGATCAACATGTGGCCTTAGCGGATGAAAGTCTTACACTACTTGGAACAGAACGGGGCTGTTCCTTGCTGCTCATTAGGTTTCCGTATCGTCACGAAGGTAAAAAAAAACAATTGTTAGAAAGGTTCGTTCCAAAGGAAACAACGAAACCATTGCAGAATAATTTCGGTGTCCGTCTGTCTGTCAGTTGTCATTTTGAAACCTGCCTGTAATTTCATAATCTTTGATAGTTAAGTAATGAAACTTGTAGTGATTGTATATCTAAGAAACCAAAAAAAAATTAAATCGAGCATTTTTAGCTTCCATACTTTAAAACTATCACGCATTGAAGAAAACTTATATCTTCTCGATTATATTTTTGGGATTTAATTTGACGTCAATTTCACAGTTTGGGTCTCACGCCTAAATTTGTTTTATCAATATTACCCTTTAAAACCAGCAATTTCTTACTATCATCATCATCATCACGCGTATTCCACTAACGGGGTAGCTGGCTTTCTTCTTATGCTCATAATTTTTTGGGTTGCTTCATGTAACCCAGCCTTCACACAAACAAAATTTACTTAGAAACATCGTAGAGCGTACAAAAAATAGCACAAGATCCACATAACGTCGAAGCCGGGTGCGAAAATGAATTTTAATTAGACATCCAATAGGCGGCTCTTGTAATTGAGACGTAGGAGTTCGTTTACATGTCGCATACAAATTGGATTCAAAACAATTCCAACGATGAGTTGCCAACTCCAAGTTGGTCTTCGTAGATGGAGGTGGACGAAGTTTTTCCAATGTGTGCACATTGGAAAAACTTCGCAAAGCACAAGCAAAATTATTAATGAATTATATTTGAATTGTCTTATTTCCGCTACATCTAATATCAGCTCTTTTTCGAACTCTGCAAATAGTTTTCATAAAAAAAATAGGACTTCCCAATGTTTGTCTGTGACTTTGTGTTGCTTTTTTGGGGGACACTCATTCCAACTATGAGCATTGCTCTAACATAAAGGTGTGAAATTTCTTAGTAAATTGCGGAAACTTTCGATGATGAAATTTTCAGTTTTAGTCTGGATTCCATCATCAGTGACGGTATTAGGTTGTTGTCTTATTACCTGTAGTTTTGATGACCGGTTCATGTCATAAACGAAATTGGTTTTTGAATAGGTCGTTTTCATTAGTTCTTGGCGGGAAAATGAAATAAAATATTTACTTGTAGGCATTTACGAGCAGCAAGGGCAACTTCCAGTGTGTAAAAATTCACATTGATCTGCAGTGTACGTTTATTAGAGCTAGAATTTAAGCAAATGGTGTATTAAAGCAGATGTTGAATCCTTTCATATCCGGTGTTGTTCGTGTACAACATAAATTTCATGTGGTGACAACTCAAGATGAAGGTGAATAAAGTTAGAAGACAAATTTGAAAGCGGTTGCTAAAAACTACAAACTACAAATCCTGGAATACGTATTTTCGGTCAGCTCAAGTATTCATGTTTTCCATTTGTAAGTTTCTCCTTTTTTTATTCTACTCGACTCCACATATTTAATTTTATTTAATTTTTTACATTTGCTTCTCTATGTTGATACTTCATTTCCTGTCTTTATAAATTTTTAGTGCTTTATTGAAGTGGTAGTGCAGTCGTATAATAATAATCGCGGTTTTTGCAAAAGCACATAATTTGTTTTCAAGAATTTTAATTTTTTTGTACTTTTTCTTAATTGAAGTAAAGGCCAATGTACTATTAAGCAATTCATATTAAATTATGTAAGGACGAAAATTTAAACTACACATTTACAATTAAAAAAGAGTACTGTTCTTTCTACTCTTTTTTAATTGTGAATATGTATTGAGTGAGAGTTAAATATAAATAGGACAAGCAGATTTTTAAAATATAAAACGAAAAGAAAAAGCAAAAAGAAAAGACACGCAATCAACTTAAAGTAATTATGGTACAAGCAAAGTTTTGCTTGCTTTCTCGGGACTCTTGAAAGTTAAAAAACAGTTTATTAAGCTTACAACAAAAAAAGATCATAAAAATTCATCAACATAAAAGCCAAAAAAATAATCGAAAAATCCCAAAAAAGGTTGGTATTCCAGATTTTCGCTGATCCCATTATTACTTTGAGCTACTGTATTTATAGAGTGTCTAAAATTAAGTTATTACTTCAGTAAAAAAAAAGTGTTTCAGTTTTTCCTTCCTGCTGGGCGTGTTTGATACATTTTGTAGACCTTGGAGGATGTAGGTTGCTTGGGATGATATCAAAAAGATGACGACGTTAGTCATAGACATTTCCAAAGGCTGGGAAAACATTTTTCCAATACATTTCGTATGATGGGCATACGAAGTCTCATCAGTTTCATCAGTCATTTGAAGATTTTTGTTACCGACAGAAGTGTGTTAGCACAGCTTTTTTTATTTTTTAAATATTGACTTATTATTTTGAAAAGTTTTTGGCTAATTCATTTTTGTCTATGTCTAATTAATATTTGCAATTAATTCTTATGCTTCGGAAGTTTTTGTTTACATTGTAAATTAATCTCTAATTAATTTTAGTTTTAATCGGTTTTGAATGCCAGATTTCTTGCTCGTTTTCGACCTTTTCAAGACTGATGCACAATATTCTGTACTTACATTTTCTAAAAGTAAGTTGAACCATAAAAGTCAATTCAATGGTTGTGGTAAAGATATTTCGACCTTTTTATAAGATGGATAAGGCTCATCTTACTTTAGTTAGTTTCTGTTTATTTTGTTTCAAAACTTGCATCGCACAATTTACAATTTATGGTACAGAGATATGATTTTATGATTGAAAAGGAAAAAACTTTAATCAATATAGAAAACAACTTGAGGAGTTTTGCTTTTAGGTTTTAAATTACTTCAATTACGACACTTATCACATTTCTTGCATTATCCTGTAGTCTTTTAGTTGAGTGTAGAAATACAGCATAATGTTGCATCGATTACCATGAATCTAAGTTGCTTCCATATTGATTTACTAAAACAGTAAACTCTCCTCTTGTTTGGACGAGGAAAAAACTTCGAATCACAGAGCCTTCAGAAAAAAAAATAAATATTGCTCACTTTCGTTACGTATTCATATAACTGACGGTTGTTGAAGAAAAAGGAGGAAACTTGGCTTCAAATTAGAGAGGTAAACAAGCCATCATTTTTGAATGATGTTGTTTTGCACAAAAATAAATTCGAATTAACGATGGCGCCGAATTGCATAGTTTTTGTTCGATTTACAGAGGTTTTTTCAGGTGACTGTGGAAATGCTTTTATTCGTTTTCGAATTAAAGAGGTTCGATTTATTGAGAGCTTACGTAGTAAGTTTCTATTTAATTGCTGTTTTGCTTTTGAAAGAGAGATTTTGCAGCATATTCGTATAATATTCTTAGGCTTTTGCCTCAAGTCCAAATTCCTGTGCACACAGCAAAAATACTAGTACTCCCTTTTTCTTTAGAACTTACTCTCAGCCTTGGTGCGGTTAGGAAAATTGTTGGAAGCTATTCGATCAAGGTTGACAGACTATTTTTATTTAGTTTAGCTTGTTGTTATTTTTCTGTAAATGTAGTGAATGATCTTGCAAGTTCATAATTTATTTTCGATCCAATAAAAACCTTAATAGCTTTTTTCCAAAAATATCTTTTACAAGCACAATTCCCCAATCGCCGCACTACCGACGGAATTCACGAATAAAGTTCCATCCACCCCACCCCACCATGAGTGGCAATTTTGATTTTTGATTTTGTTTCTTGTTAACCACTCTATAACTACAGCTTGATCACATTCATGAAAACGGAAAGAAAGAAAAAAAAAATCCGTCTTATCACACTCATTCGCATGATTTGTATTTATTACCGCTATACTCGTGCAATTAGCGCCCTAAAAAGCAAAATACCGCTTTTGACAAAAATCGTTTCTCGATTGATGGCCAAAAAAACAAAAACCAATAAACATCAAAAAACGCCGCCACAATAGATTTTTCCTTTTTTCTCGTTTTAAATTCACATTTATGTGTTTTATTTTTTTTTTTTTTTCGTTTTTACTTATTCAAACATCGTTTATCTCATTTCAAAGTTTGAACGTTTCAAGTTTCAAAATTTCCTTATCAGCGCTCAAAACGGCTGGGGGGTGGTGGGCCAACGAAAGACGTTTTTTTTTTTCAACCAAAACAACGAAGTACATTGTTCGAGCGATTTTCTAGTGTGTCATTTTCGCACCACATAGATAAGATTCACTTATCTGTGAGATACATATCGTCTGAGTGATCACCAGAGTTGCATTCATGCAAAAATACGAAGGTTCCTTAAGACCAGCGACGTTGTTGTTGACTTGGTTTTCACGCCTTCATGTGTCGTTCAGATATGCAAATGAACGAGAAAAACCAAACGCCGTCGTTTAGTGTTGAGAAAAAGAGATAGAAATATCGGTTAGCCATAAATAACACGATTTACATGGATTAACCGCGTGTAAGGAATTAAATTTCGATTTTAATCCAAGAAGAAGCAATCTTGGATTTCTTTAAACAAAAAACACAAACGTCGGAGATGTTTAAAATAAAAAATTCAAATGGTTTAGCCAGCCGGCGGCGGCGGCACATTCAATGTATCTGAGAAGTAAGTCTTTCTTTTTCATAATTCCCCAATTTAATTGCTGATTTATCTGCAACCGACAGTGGGCTAGAAATTGTATCTGAGAAAAGTTAAATAAAATTAATTTGTAGCAAATAAATTGTTTCTTTGGGGTTGTGGGACCGTTATGAATAACAATGCCCGTATAACATTTCAATTTTCAAGTTTAAACTTTCGGAGGTGGAAGGTGTCAGACACGACATCGACGGTTCATTAGCTGATTGAGATACATTTGCATAGACATAATGAGAACAGTTTTGAGTTTGCCTCAAGAGCACAGCTCCTTCCAGGCACAGTTCCGTAGGTGACACAGTACAAATCGATTGGATGAGCTTTGTAGACAGGGCTTCTGAGTATTTGTTTGACTCGGAGATGGACGGGGGATGCATAATTAAGAAATCACAGTGAAGGGAAAACATGAATGGAATTTAAAAAATTTAAATTCGTGTCGGGGTCTGAATGGGACCCCGTCTAGCGATTAATACCGAATTCGATCTCCGTATCCGTCGTCTAGTGAGATACGATGCGAAGTCTCGTCTTTCATAAGACACGGCGGCGGCCTGCAGTGCACCGGCGCTCGTTCATTCGGGTCACGTTGGATTGGCATGCGGCAGAAATAGCTGCTTGACATCATGATCGCCGTTTAATATTTTTAGTGGATACTTGAACTTTGTCTTCATTTGATCTTTGATTGTCCGGGCGGCGGTGTAGTGGGAAACAGAGTGAAGCTGCTGCTTCTGCAATTACTTTTCTTTCTTCATTTGCTTATTTCAAGACATATCCTTATCGATGAATTCTACGCCTTTTTCTTCTCAAATAGGTTAGTGGGAAAATTAAAATTCACTTACACTTGTATCTACCGACTTCTTATTTTTAATTCTTAAGTCAAAAAGTCAGAGGCGTGGTGACTAGAACGGAGTACAGATTTTTGTGGCTGTAAACACGAATCCTAAGGCCGGTGGCTAAATGAATTTTTGCTTCCAAGTATGCAAGATTTGGCATGTTTAATGATATATGCAATGAAAAAATTTAAAAAGGAAAAAGAGAAGTTTTGAAGGAAAGGAATGAACTCGATGCCAATGTTAAAAAATTGCAAACCTTTTGGACACAAGATAATTTTTTTTCTTCGTCTACTTTATGGTTTTTTTTCTTTTAAAAGAGTTCGAGTAGGCCGAAAAATGAAGTTCTTTTAGAAAAATGTTGCTATCTATTAGTTTTTTTTTTTTTTGATTTAGAGCCTATTCGGTTTAAAACAAAAAATCACAGAACCTACACATTCAAGCAAAACACATCAAAAGCCGTTTGCAACCGATGATTTGTTTTGTTGGTTCAGCCGTCAATTTCAAAGGAAATATTTTATTCAGAAAAAAGAACTGTATATTATTTCAATAAAATAAGTTTCAGCATTCAAAAAATGGCTGAGAAGTTATTTTATTTTAATTAATTTTTAATACTTATCTGTGAATCAGAGTTGTCAATCTAAATCGAAGTCTTACTGACAACAGACTCAACGTGTTCGTTGTACGACGGTTAACTTGTTCCTTCCCATGATATTAGGTTGTCAAATATCTCCCTTCCGCCTTTTTGTCTTTTGCATTTTCAGGCTATGTACAAAGCGCTACAGAGCTCGTATCCAAACTAATCATGCATAGCGTCGTTTTGTAGATTATGTCTAGACCTTTCAAATGATGTATTGCCAGATACGAGCTCTGTAGCGCTTTGTACATAGCCCGAAAATTCAAAAGACAAAAAGGCGGAAGGGAGATATTTGACAACCTAATATAAACTTATAAAAACCTTCTTATTAACCACTATTTGAAATTGCTTAATCGGCCAGTCGATTTACAACAAAGAAACATTGTACACCTGACTTTAGGTAATAGACCAAAATTAGACAATAGATGACTTCAAACACAAAATTTGCGGCGATGTGCCTAATAGCAATTAGTAATAAATACTCTGGTTCTTTAATCACCTGCCTTACTTTTTTGAGGGGTATTGACTGGATACCTTTAGTTTTACGTGAACAATTCAAGCAGTAAAGCAAAGCTCAAAGTTGAGAACCGAAGAGCAGAAGGAATTATGGGATAATTAGTTAAATATTTCCAATATTTTAGGCAAAACTATTTTGGAAATGCTTTAACGTCGATGAGAATTCTTTGAGTTCAAACAGATTTGTAGAAATCTTTATTCAATAAACATTGAATTGATAAGTTTGATTTTTTAAAACAAAAATCTGTCTATGAACAGCCACAGCCTAAATTTTTAGCGTAATCACTGAGCATGGTCTTATTGTGGAACATATCGCGCCCTAATGTTTTAATGAGTAATATTTTAATGAGTTAACTATGCAGATCGATAGTTTATTCGATTAGCGTCTTTCTGCATTTTTTTCAACAAAGCATTCCAGTTATTAATGACAGAGAAAACAAAATATATCGTAAGCGACAATCAATAGACAAGAAACAAAGCAAAAAAGCCACTCTTGCAAAATTTTGCGATAATTTGGCGGTCAGGCCGCGATATGAAAGAGACCTATTGTTAATTGCCAGCTCCAAGTTGTTAATTGCTAGGTGGATTCATTCCAGAAGGGTTATCAGTCATTTGTTAGAGATTGGGCCGTCAAAATTGTTTGAGGTATTTCTCCGTGGGCTGGATTCGAACTAGCCCGCTTAACAGTCCGATGTACTAACCATCAAGCTACTATACCCATTTACTTAAGAGATAACCTATATCCAGCAGCTACTTTTTTCATCTTTTGGTTAAAATACGAATACTACAGTGCTGGACATAAGTATTCCTTATTTCACTAATATTCCAAGTCGTAAAAGACACACTAAATATGGAACGAATTCAGTCAACAGTCTCTGTAGTTAACGCCTTTCTCCATCTTATTAAAAACGTGTTCGAAAAATAAAATATTGAGAAGAAGATCTTATTCCAGGACTGTTTTGAACTCGCGTGCACTTGCATCAAAAAGACGTTACATCGCCTTGCTGAGGCTATGACAAAAAGTGGGCTTGCTTTTTATCGATTAACCATTAAATAACAATTAAATTTTAATAAAATCATTAAGCCCTTTAAGCAACAATTTAAAAAAAGTTCTTATAATAGTGATCTGGATGAAAATTCTGCCCAAAGCCAAGTTCTAACACTATTGAAATAGTCCACCAAATGAGTCGCCCAGTGCACTTTTTTAAAAACCCTTAGTTTTAAGTGTATTTGCTGTATTAATAGCTTCCTATATTTACAAAAACATCACCTCAATCACGAGAGCTTCAATCTATACAATATCTGTAGAATGTGCTAGACTAACACATACAACATAACACCTACAGTTTCAGAAAAAAAAATAGCGAAAGGCAGTAATTAATTCGATCCAAAAAAGCTAAATATTTGCTAAAAACTTCAAAACAAAAACTCCAGTAAAACAATATTTTAAGTTTTAATGAAATTACGAATTTTTAATATTTATATCCAGCCAAATTTGTAATATTTGCAAAATGCGTTTTTTATATTTTCTTCTCTAATATCGCTCCATATTTAGTATGTCTTTCACTTACGACTTTAACCAGTTGCAAATGCTGTATGTTCTGCACTCTATTCCGGAAGAACAGCTTTGTTCATAAATAAAAACTGCGGTTCGGCTTTTCGGAGTCATCGATATAAACTAAATGAGAAAAAAAAAGAGAGTTTTCTGCTGTTCCCTTAAATAAATTATGTTTAAAAATTAATAAGCGCCATCTCTGGTAAAAAGTTATCAAATGATTTTGAAACTCAATACATATTTTTTGCTTTATGTTTAATGTTACGTTTTGATTTATGTTTGATCCAAGGAAAACCTGTGCGGAACTTTGCTGATAATTCCGAGCTGCATGTCTCACACGATTTTAATAAAAAGTAAAAATAAATTCAATTAAATAGTTTAAAATGAATCCCAATTTTCTACCAAGGTGATTTTTAGCTGTGACCTGTTTTTGAATAATTAAATTTTTGGAATAAGTAAGGTCACGTAAGACATTCAAGTCATCCTGCTTCACAAGACGATTAAAAACACTTGGAACTGTTAATGGTTTTCTTTCTCTTTTTTCAACTCTTGATCATGTTGAAAAAGTGATGAATCAAACCACCAAAGTGGCATAAAGACAAACCCCTATCTCTTGCTGAAATCAGAAGGCAAGGTGAGTAACTAGAGTACCACCACCATCTCTGTAAATGCACATGTAATGGCCCGAAGTAATCAGACGCATCTCATCTACGCAGATAAACGTACTGCAAAGGTCTCAACTGGACAAAACACATAAATCTCTGTCTCTTTATGTCGAAACCGCAAAAAATTTGCAAAAAAAATAATCTACGATTTCCATCGTCGCATAAATCAAAATAATTATGCAACGAAAACAGATTTGCTCTGTCACCCCCAACGCTGCCATGTCATCGAACAGGAACAGGTTTAAAACAATATAAAATAGAATACTAGTTACTTATATCTCTTACATCTAAAATCATTAAAAAACGAGAAAATCAAAATCAAATTCCCACTCAGGCGAACAAATAAAATGGTGGCTCGTCGCACCGGCGAAAAAGGCATTAAATCAAAGTGAGAAAAAAAAAACAAAATTGACTGCGAATTGAATAATCGCTGGTGCTCAATTAAAGTTGTGATTTTTAACATCCGTCAGAATTGTAAATTAGCACAAATCCCTGTTTCAATGGCCACCCGCCTGCGCGCGTCAGCGTGTGTCTATGGAATGCCCCCTGATCTTTCCGACTGCATATCAGGGTAATTAGTTATCTGTGGTTTATTTCCTCAATAGCGGTAAATAACTTAATTATTTCAAATACACACACCCATTTCGATTACAAAAATCCAGTTTGATTGGCGATTGGCGGGCAGGTGCCAGTCCATTGGGCCGCAATTGAGGAGGCGGTGGAATGGTGATGGTTGTGGTGGCGCTGTAAAACGCTTGAGTATCGCGGGGCAATTTGTCAAAATTAAAACGTCAATTGATGTCAATCCAGAGTGAAAGAACATGATGTGGAGTAAGCAGGTGATTTAGGTGGTCGCTTATCCGGTTTGGCTCGCTCGGAATGGAGACAACTTTCTTTTGGCCATGCGGAGGGTTGAACGTCATCCTAAGAATTCCTTATTGCCCTGTTGACGAGTGATTTATGGTACAATGGAGAATTTCCACTGACAACTTCCTATAAGTTGATTTAGTGCGAACATGTTTTTTTTTTTAAATGTATCTGACAGATTTTTACATAATTTATGCGCCGAGCAGTGATTATTGCAAATGTTTTTTTTGAAAATCAATTAGTCAGTCGATTGTTGTACGGGAAATAATAAACCGGGGATTATAAAATTGAAATGAATTTTGTATTCAAATTTAATGCCGAAAGATGTGTGTCTGTTGGCGTGAACAGGGGAGTGAACAATGCGATTGATTTGAGACGATGAAGTGGAGCTGATGCTGGAGGTAGCTTTTTAATGGTGGATTATTTCCAGGATTATTGGCTGAAAAGCTATATGACTATTGTTTGCCGAGTCTAATGCTTTAGTAGCAACCTATACCGAAAAACTAAACGTAGTGAGCACTATTTTAGTGCTTTTGAAAGTGAATAGACAATTTCAACAATGGTTTCTTAAGAAGCCCACTCCTCTTGGAACAAGTTCTTCATGTGTTCTCTGAACTACCAATCGACCATTCTTACTCATAAACATCAGGTCTATTGTTGCAACCGATTATCTCTTAATCAATCGCATGGCCGAAGCACACAAAATACTGCAATGGGCACGTGGTTTATTCTTCTTCAGTTTGAATTCAGGGCGGTCAATAAAAAAGTTTCGAGTCCAGAGATCTCAATTTGTTCATGTCACGATATTGAAATCTTTTTTTCCGTCTGTTTTCTAGACCAGTAATGAAATTGAGTTATTAAGTCTTTGAGCTCGCAAACGCGAACGTCATTCTGTTGTGTTGCTCTGATGAAAAACAACTAACTCGTTTTTGGTTATGTTAACCAGTAAGATCGCCTTAAAGAATTCTTTGCTTTGATAAGATGAAGATAGAAAATTCGATTTAAACGCAAATTAATTCTAAAACAAATGGGGAAAGGCATTCCAAGCATGTTTTTCTAAAAAAAAATTGTTTCTTGCATCGGATTTAACTGAACACTTTTTTAGTTCCCTATTTGGTTGAATATAATGGGCGGCATAACAGCCTATTGAGACCCAGAGCCCAGCTTTTTCGCGCCTCCACTGTGTTGTGCACGTTATAATTTTGATACATGTGGAGCATTTGGTGAATGATCGTCAATTATTTCAGAAATGAGTCTCATATCGATTTTTTAGCCTTGATTTCTACTTAAAATTAATAAAATTTGATCACCGACTGACATAGAGCCCAAACATTTTTTTCCTTTGCACTAAATCGGAAAATAGCATAAACCTGAAAGTAGAAATTTATATCATTCTTTAAAAATGTCTACAAATTTGTATGATCATTTTTTGGCAGGAAAAAACGATAGTTCCCAATTGAAATGTAATTCTTTTTTGACTTAAATGTCGTGATCATAGATCTCTATCTATTAAAATTGTATCCGTAACATCTCCAAGCACACAGCTCTCTCCATGAAAACAAGTTTTTTTGTCCTGATTTCTTTTTTTTATTTTGTTGAACCAGGCAAATGACCTCACATCCTGTCTGTATACAAATTATAGCCATTAGTCGCTTTAGTAGTTTCACCTCAAAATATCAGCAAATACTCAAACCCCTTCATCGCGAACTGACTATTTACTCCCAATTTAAATACAAATATTAGTTTTATTCATGAATCTCGAAATGTTAGACCTCTTTCGGTCAAATGCAAAACGCCAAGAGTCCATAATTTAAGTAATATTTCCAATCGACTGTCTTAATTTCGCCCGAAGCATCGTCCGTCGTGCCGCCATTCTGGAGGCTTCGCGTCCCCACTTCAACAACAACGAATGCGATTTACTCAATGAAAACGATATCCAAAAACGAAAAACTATCAAAACAAAGTGAAAAAAAAAAATAGACAACAAAAAAACCTGAATCGATAGATATTCAATAATTTTTTGAGCGTAGGCGTCGTTAGGGGTTTTTAAAGCGTCACACTAACGACTCCGTTGACACTCTGAGCATCGTGTAAGCGGCTGACGTTTGTCACTCAGGTGGCGGTCTTCGTTATGATTTAGAGGTAATTTGAGCGTTACGATTTAATTTATGGTAAATCATATAAATGTAAACTTGTGGCCAAGTTCTGTGTGTAGTGCGTATGGATGACGCGGATTCTGAAAAATGTAGAGTCTTGCTATGTATCATGGAATTCAGATTTTCATAGTTTCTTTTTCGCGACCTAATAACCGGCTCGGAGAAGATCGGTAAATAACTTTGTTTCTTCGTATACGCTTGGTCCGCTTAACCTCTAACGCAAGTGGCAAAGTCTTTTAAGTTGACGAGATCTCTTTTAAAATTGAAGCTATTCTTAAAGAAATGGTTATGCGCTAGGCAGATAGCGGAAAAAATACACTATCCAAAATTTATTAATGGAGCCAGAAAATTGTGGGAAGCCTCTGCTTGAGATCAGGTCCAAAAAGTCCAAACGTTGACAACGGAGATAAGAATAAAATAAGTTCTTAGGATCTAGGATCAGAACAGAATTCAGCTATCTCTTTGAATAACAGCAAATAGAGTCCAACAATTCCTAAACAAAGATAAATTCGTTCTATGTCGAAAACGATAACTGACACCTAAGCTACTCACATGATAAAAGGTTTAAGTTTTGCAGAAGCATAAATTTTGGGCCATTACATATACGGTTAATATATACAGTTCTGACAAATACCAGAAGTATTGGAGAAATATACACTGAGAGCGTGAAACTTAGCACTCGAGAAACTTCCAAGAAGTCTCTATCATGGTCAAACTGCTGGACATTTTTCTTATTGTTTTGTAGGAAGAAGTGTGGACCCTGCCGTACATGGCTCGACATACACAAGACTACTTTAAGTCGTATTATATTCCCAGGTTTCCTTGGATTGCATTAAGTCCTGAGTTAAATAGAACATAAAATATATGATGCATGTTGTCCGAGAGCCTATTCTCAGGTAGACCACAATTCGAACTACTTTTGCACCTAAAATTAGCTATTTTTGAATATCGTTAAGGACTGATTTGATTGGTGATTCGTGGGAATTTTTTGATAGCCAGGTCAGCAAACGGAAGATTACAAGAAAAATGTCGTTTAGGTTAATTTTAGTGGATAAAAGACTTAAAGTGAATACGGAATTGCAAAAAAAAGTGAAGATATGTAATAGCTATTTTAGAAACAAAAGACAACTTGCTCAGTAGGAGTTTTGAGTTCTGGTCTTGATATTAAAGTGTACACTTTCTTCTGACTCTAGTAAAATTACGTAGCTGTGGTTATCTTTCTGTTAAATCATAGTTGTTGGATCTATTGATATAACTTCTTTTTAATATTTTTAGAGAATAAACCAACATTTTGAAAGCTAAAAATAATTATAAGCTCGTAACACCAGAACCTTTTTTATGAGCCTTTGAATGTTCAAAACATGGATGTGCACTTTATCTGGCAGTATTTCATTTGATGTATTACAAAATTAACGCAAAGCTTTAATTTTTTGTTTGGGAATGTTACAAAGATCTAAAATAAAAAATAATTTTATTTCATGTGTTTTCCTTTTCCCTAATAGTTATTTTACTGTTTTATTTCCGATTTCGCCTTGAGAAATAATAAACTCGTTCACAATGATGGAGAATAAGTCGTTTTTTAAGACGAGGTTCGATTTATACGCCGAAAACAATTACACCACAATTTCCAACCTCGTTCATTTCACTGAAATCCATTCTTAATTATATCGAAAGCTAGGTGAATAACAGAAAAAACACATCATTCTCTCCATTGCTAACGATCATTCTTATGGCGAATGCAGCCTACGTCTTGCACCGCCACAACTTTTTAGCATTAGCGAAAACAAGAACCGACGACCGGTTAGTGAAACATTCTCAATTTTCCGACTTTGGAGAAGGCTCGCTACTTAGGCCTGACTTCCCATTTGTTCTTCAAAAGTATGTAGTAATTCTTTCTTCTTATTGCGTAGTCTTACGAAAAAGAATTGCAACAGACAACTGATACACTTAAAAAAAAGGGCCAATAAAATTACTCACAAGCCGACCAAAGCCAAGCCCCACAACGTTTATGACGCGCACTTGCAATTAACGTCTCCAATGAAAAAGGCCGGTCCAGTCTGCAACCCCTCCACAGACAGCTTATCTTCATCTCTTTTTTTTCCTCACACTTTCACACTTTCATCCACATGTCGCTAGATAAAAAGTTATTCACCTCTGCCTTTTAGCGTTACCTAAAAAGAAATAGAAATTTATCCGCATCCCAAAGCGTCAAAGGTGATCCCAGGTGAAGATTATCTCTAACCACACACACAAACGATGGCTGGACCTCGTAACATTATCGAATCAATCTCTCGCAAAAGTAAGCGAAATGAAAAAAAAAAAAATGCAGATCGGATAAAAACTGAATTTTAATTGAATCGTCGTCGTCGTCGTTGTTGTTGCTGTAATTGTAGTGGTCGGTTTTTTGGAATCTAGGTAAGTAGGGCTACACCATTAAATTCATTATTCTCGTTCAATTTGAACTCGCACACGAGTCTCTCTCTTGGCCCGGGCTTAGGTTAACGAAGAGTTAACGATAAAAATGTATCCGAAAGATTGAACGGATCAGCGGGCGGAACCAGGGGAGGGGATGATGATCGATCGCGTAAAGTTAATAAAAAGCCGAGGGGAAACGAAAATTAGCCTACGGCTCACAACTTGTACTGCATGCGGCAATGAATACGTTTTGTTGTTGTTGTTGTACCAGGCCTGACCTAGTGAAACGAAAAATCTCTTCTTTCACTTGAATGTTGTTATTTCCCATTGGCACCCATCGAATGAAGAAAAACGAGAGACCGAACAAAAAATAAGAAAAAAAAAAATTATCGAGGAACTTGTTGTTGACCGAAATGGTCAGGTGGTATCTTTTATCCGTTAGATGTTCTCTGGGGGGATACAAAAATATTCGAAACTTGTTATTTATTTTTGTTGGATTTGTTTTTCTCGCTCCACGCGTCAGTGCGGCGTTCGTTTTAAGTACGGGGCGGTGTGTTCTGGTGTTAGGGATATCTCTACGGTCAGGGGGTTGTCATCAAGATATTCATTTAAAAGCAGCCAACGTGCAACAACTTTGCGCCGCAGCGGCTTTAGATCGCGATAAAGTGGAGCTTTTTGATTGACGGGGTCAGTCGGCTAAATGAAATCAACCTAAGGCATGATCCGCCCCATTAATAGTGGCCCTGGGAGAAAACACCATTGCAAGGCGGTCGTAAAAATCTAACTTTCCAGTTTTGGTGTCCTTGTCTTAGTAAAAAGTGTTGATTTAAGCGATTTGTTTAAAATATTTAACCTTTCTTCCGTCTAATTATGTGACACAAATCACGGTAGCTAGAGATTACAATTTATTGAACTCATCCCGCTGCCAAAAGGTTTTTTGCTTCAAATTTTCGTGGCTCAGTTCAAACTTGTCCTACATATTTTTTGGATAAATTTGTACTGAACTAAACGTATTAATTTACATCCTTCCGATGTAAATTGTCCGGTGTTCCGATTTATTTACAATAATATTTAAATTATTTGGCAATGCAGACCAAGGTTGGACGGAGATATTATTACGTTGGAACTATCCCTTTCCCTTCCGGTTCCTTGTTGAAACACAAAGCTATGATACGCAACATTGACGACTTGTCAATTCACCCTTCCGTTTTTGAAACAAATCTTTGTTTTGCTTTCGGAATATGTTGCTGCTCAAATGATGATCCCACCTGCGCTTTGTCCCTGTTGTCTAACATCAACTCTAATAATCACACATTATAAAAATCATGGCGAAATCCACTGACGAAAAATTGTCAATCTACGAAATATAAGATACAGAGTGTATCGATGTACCTTATTTAACCAGAGGTTCAAAAAAGAAATACAGTCGAATCCGCTTCTAGGGACATCTGTTATATCAATTAACTTAATTAATGGGATGCTAGGACGAAATAACGATACTTCCATATTTTCTGTGGAGTGTCGCAAAAATAAGTCAACAATTTTAAAAAATCCTCAATCAAAAGTTTTAGCTTTGATATTATAAGTGAAGTGACGTGTGAAGAAATCGGCTCAAACAAGTTGAAGATTTAAATTTTAAAAGAGTGATTTTCCACAGATCAATTCGATCACATCAATAGAACAGTGAGAGCCTGCGGTAGACACTCAGGAAGCCGCAATATTTGGCCATTTCCCTGTGAGGTAAGATTGAAATATCTCGCAAACTTGCTTTTGAAACAGAAGAATACTCTTGTAGGTAGGGGTGCCAGCTAGCTTTAAGAGCTCACGTTTATTCACATCAAAACGAGCACTTCGACCATTTGTTGCACACTTCTTATCACGATCACATCGAGCGCATGTTCTACACGACTTAAGCAAACATCGTCGTAGACTTCGATTCTGTTTACTCTCTCACGCCAACTTCCTGGGAATCGTTTAGAGGAGCTTATAAAACCGCTCCACTTTTTTCAGAAATTTGTCACACCAAACTTCAATTAGATGTGCTTTTCCCATTCATAAAAAAACCAACAAATCTTCAATGAAATGAATCCGAAAATTTTCTCCGAATCCCTTATCACAGTTCTAATTACCAAATGAATTTCCTTCGAAACCAGTCCAAGCACTCACTCAATCCGAAGAAATAATAAAACAATTTTCATTTTCATTTTCATTTCATTCAAAACAATTCACATTCTTGCCAAGCAAAAAAGCATCACGAGATAAGATTCAATTTCCAGCACTCCTACGTGCCGTGCCGCGTCTGCGGTTCACTCGGTTTCTAAACAAAGCAAAGAAGGCGCCCCCACCCGCCGTAGGGGGTCAGCGCAGAGCGCAGCTGTGCAATATGCCGCCACCGCCGCCACCGCCGCCACCGCCGCCACCGCCGCCACCGCCGCCACCACCGCCCCAATCGCCGTCGTTGACAAAAGCCCCAGCGTCGGCGCACAGGTACAGCGACTTCGAGGAGGTGAATTTTCCCACGAGCCACACATGAAAAGTGAAATTCTCAGAATCACGTATATCTATCTACCCAACCTCTTTGAAGTGTGCATGGCGCATGCACCGGGAGATTAGACGCAGCCCCACACATCGAGTCATCGAAATTGTTTTTTTTTTTTCTTTCCTGTTTTTTATTTTATCATCACGCATTTGATGGTTTGTCACACCAGACAGTTGGGCAACAATTTTTCGTTTGGTTGTAAAGAATAAACAAATTTTTGAATCAAGTCATAAAGAGTGACAATTTGTATTGAATTTTTATCGTTTCTTAAAAACTTGTTGCCTCATGAGTGGGGAGATTTTTTTTGTTTCCTTGCGGGAGAGGCGTTGCAATTTTGGTAAATGTTGCTCAATTTATTTAGTCAACTGGGAGGCACAAATCAGTTGATGAACCTTAGTTGAGAAATTATTTTTTATTATTTTTTATTAATGTCTTCATATCAGCGTGAGACAGATAAACTGGGCAGTCAATCATAAGAAATGACTAAGAATGTTTGAATCTTGATGATGAAATGGAGTTCCCGGAGCGAATAAAGGAACTCTTTATTCGACTATTGGTAAAATTTGAGGGTTTATATCACCTTTTAGGGACTTTGAGGTCTAAAAATAAAATAATAAAATGATAATGACTCTTTGGTGACTTGTTCAGTCTTGTTTGTAAACTGTTTTTCATTTTCGACAGAGTGGAGTTGTGAAAATAAAGAACTTGGCAATAATATTCACTTTTACTTCGATCCAATAAGAACAAAGTGCAATTTTAGAGTGTGAAAATCAAATCCTTAATTTCCGTATGAATATTTTTCGCGATTAATGATCTCCCAAATAAAATAATTTGCCGATAGTTCATTTTAATTATGTTATATTATGTATAGGTGGCGGCGAAACGCCGATCACATAGACCAGTGTTGGTCCATAGCATTGCCACTGTTACAGAATATAAGTATTGCAGCATCCCCATACCCCTGGTTTAGACAGCAGGCTTTGGATGCAATTGCAAACTTTACTAAATGACTTGAATTAAGGCTAGCTGCTTCATTCAGCGGCTTAAGGAAGTAGCATCCCAGTGTATTAAATCTGGTCTTTGCTAGAGCATGAACAACACATGCACCAGTGCTTCGCTAGCCGACGAGTCTCTACGGTATCTACAGATGTCGGTTGAGGTCATACCAAGCTTACGGACGTGATACCCTAGTAAGCAGTGCCCCGTGTTAAAGCCAACCAGGAGGCTGCAATTCACTTAATGTAGCCTCAGAATGTGTTCCGTCCTTCTCCGTCCGTCCAAATGATCTTTGTGATCCGACAGGATCACGTTGAACTCACTGACAAAGTGTTTAATTGGGTTGCGATGAGTGTAAACTCCGATGAATTAGACACACCCTCGCTCGCTAGTGCGTCAGCAGTTTCATTTCCCTCTATTCCTTGATTCCCCGGCACACAGCATAATGTAACCGACTACCGGCTAGAGAGCTGCTGCAGTGCGTTATAGCCGTCTTACATTTGCCCGTTCTACAAGCACACGACCTAGGGGCTGCCTAACTTTTCACAAAGATGTTGAGATCAGTGACCCTGAGAGAAATATTAGCATTGCCCGCGACAATCTCCCTCGCTTTTTGAATGGCTTACATCTCAGCCTGACATATGTTACAGTTGTTTGCAAGTTTGTAGCTTTCCTGCTGATTATGAGTCGCGTCAAAGACTCCCGCGCCTACCCCATCCGTTTGTTTCGTGCCGTCTCTATAGACATTGATGCAGTTGGCCATATTAGGACTCCGCTCAGTCCATTGGCTCCTTGCTGGAATAATCATGAAAAAATCCCGAACAAATAAAGTCTTGGGCTGGTTTGGCAGTGGTTTTTTCGCCGATAACTATTTGAAAAAAAAAATATAGGAGATTCAATTTCTTGGTTGTTATATTAATTTTTGAGCAACAATGAAGGGCGAAAATATTGTGAGCAAAAACTCGCCAATCAATTTTTTTCCAAAAGTGCGTCAAAATATTTAATTGGTCGTTCATTGATAAGTTGTATGGCATCATCTTGTTGTAACAATTTTGACTAGAAGTCTCCTGACGTCTGTGGATTGGGTGCCACTTATTAACAAGGCCATGATGCCAAGAATAAGCTGCATTCCTGAAGATGATTTTCTTTTTTAATTTAAGACCTTTAAAGGCTTTCGGGGTTCAGCCAGCGAAAAAATGGCAGTGCCTATGGTTGTTAAACCCGACCGTCTGGTTCCAGAACCAGAAGCCTCTGGTTCGAAGATCTTGAATTAGACCTCTTGTTATTCGATGGATTTTTGCCTTCCGGACTATTTCCACATCTTTGTACAGGTTATGAAGTTCGCGGATATGTTTTCTCCTTCATTCGCATTCAAGGCAGACAGGAGCGAATACTCGCCTCAGATTTTTTCTCTCGATGAAGCTAAATATCAACTCTTCTGTTCTTCTTTCGGCTCCCCATACAGTCTGGTAGAGTAGTAATTTGTTTCTTCGGGTTAGTAGATTGTACCCAATTTGTTTTGAAAAACCGAAGCTGCGATTCCGAGGGCGATTCTTCGATGATGTCGTATAAGTATTAAAAAAACAAAAAAAAAATAATCTGCGTAACAGCCCACGCAGGGCCAGAGCAGAGAGATTGTCAACCGTTCGCTGGAGACGGGGCCGCGAAAATTGTTTGTTGTGTTCTGTCCCCGGGCTGGATTCAAAGCCGGGTACTCTCGTTTAACTGGCCGACACACTAACCATTTAAGCCACGCCGTCTACACAAGTATTATGAGAAGTATTTTTTAACATCTAAATTTTAGAAGAAGCTTAAACCGAATATGTAAGGAATAGGCAGATAAAGTAGCAACGAAAAACTGTCCCTCTTGGAGAATTATCTCAAGTCACTTTTTACCTTTGACGAAAAAATAATAAGCCTGGTGGCATTTCTCACAAAAACTGATGAAAACAAAAAAGTCACCGGAATGTCTGACTTCGACTTGAAGCTAAATAATCGCATAAATTACCTCTAATCCCATATCGGCCATAATCGGCCACTTAACTTCGTCAAAAGCTAGTTGTCAACTGGCGCAAACAATGTCAAAATCATCCATCACACCTCATCACATCTGCCACAAGCGCGTACCCGTCTCCGGGCCAGATGGCGCCTATTCCAAAGGCAAAAAAAAAAAAATCGCAAATCGCAATCCACAAATCTCTGGGGGTAAAGTCACCCCGTCACTCCGCGCAGGTGCCGATTGCATAAAGTATTTCCAATCAAAGCGCTGTGCGGACTCGCCGCCGCAGCCGTCATCGCTGTCGTCAGCGATCCTATTGATTTGAAATTTATTTCATCGGCAATTTTTTTTTGTATTTTTTTATGCAATGCGGCCAAAACTCCTAAATGGTAATAAATATTCGACACTCTTGTGCGCCGCCGCTGTACACTTGCACAACCTCAGGTTCTTTTTTTTATGTGACATTTTCGGCGACAGAGAGTTCGTGATCTCCATAGAATCGAAGGAAAAATCGATTCGATTGGGGGACACCGATAGCAGCATTATGTGCCGGCCTATCTGTCAACGGGAGGCTCTTATTGTCTCCCATCTGCCTAATCAAGTTTCTGAAGAGATAATTTGAATGCTCCGCTCTGTCCCTCCTGCTGCGGTGTCGAAAGAGTGATTTTCTCACTTTTATTGAGGCGGCGCTTTAATGATCTCGCGTCTGTCACTCGAGAGGAGTCCGACATTCTGAAGGTTGTCGAGAATCAAATTATTTCCAAATCAAATAATCGATCTTAATTCCATCTAATCGCGACCTCCGCTACGGGCCATAGTATCGTATTCATTCTGGTGGATGCACATGCTTGGATTGAGGGTTCCTCTAGTCGGTGATAGAGATACGTTTGGATTGTCTTGTGTCTCCATCGTCTGTCGCTATTGTTTTCCAGTGAAATTTGTAGAGTGGTAGGGTGCCAAAACTCGGTTTGTGTGCTGCTTTTGTATCCTTCAATCCGATCCACCGATCGCGAGAGATCGTGATCACGTGCCTTGGCGGCGCTGTCCAAAAAGATACGACCAAGGCGATTGCTTTGTGAGCGATCCGATGCCGAATTGTATGTGGCAGCATCTGAGATATCTGTATCTGTTTCTATTTCTGTGATTGCGTTAGCTGTGTTATGATTTCATTTCATTTTGTGTCTATTGTCTTTGGGTAACGCGGACAAATCTGGTGCAAGATACTCTTTTGAACTTTTGAATGACAGGAGATCTTTTAATGCCCGGTGATGTTCTGAAACTCGTTTCTCTGTATCGTCAACTCTAACCTCAGTCAAAACACGAAACTAATGACTACCTTGGGACCTACACAAAGTGCAATAAGTGCTGCCATCGATCGAGACCTTTGCAACCTCAAGATAATCATACGAAACGGTGAATAAAAAAAAACATACCGTTATAAGCAATTCAAGGCATTCAATGAACATTTAAATAATGCAGAAAAATAAAAAAAATTATGAGCAGAAAAAAAAAAAGAAAATAAAAGAAAAATATATATACACCCTCAAGCCGTCATGACAGTCTCGTGTTCAATCGTGCAAATGCAATTGTAATTCAAACAAATGCGCATACAATGATCGTAAACAATGAATTCACATGCAAGTGTGAGATTTGCGTTTGCCAGGTGTCGGTAGAGTTGGTCAGTTGGTGTGCTGTGGTCAATCGGTGGTGGTCGCCGGCGCTTTGGTGATGCGAGGGGGAACGGATCTCTCAAAAATTGCTACGAAGTGAGTCGCGGAGGCATTTTAACGATCGGTTGAAGGATGTGATTGCCGCGGGAAGGTTTTGAATTCATTTTTATTGATGACTTTCCCAAAGTTATCAAGGATTATGAACTACACGTTGATGTTGGCTTACGCATAACATTTGACCTTCGGGGATTGTGGAAAAAAACGTTTGCTACTGACGATGTTAAAAGATTAAGTCCCTACACTGTCCAGAACAAAGGGCATATGGGCGTGACAAAACTTTTCACTTTTTTGGAATGACACAAATTGTAACTAATGAGGATCTGTGTGATGAAAATATTCTTTACCAGAAACTCTTTTTTTGTTATAATTGGAGCATGCTAAAGGGTTTGGTGCTATCCTTAAGTGTGCAGTTTAGGACACAGCACGGACCGAAGGTACCGATGGGAAGAAGGTACCTGGCACGCTGGTTTTAAATATCTGTACGTTTTACTCAGATGGAAATATTGCGTTGGAAAAAGCATTCGGTACGGCTGAAGAACAAGTCTCTTAACTTTACCGTGCAGGCTTGAGAGTGTGATGAGCAAGCTGTTGAAATAGCAATTTTAAGTGAGTCTATTGACCTGGCAATATCATTGCTTCTTAGGTTAATCGCTCGCTTTTGTGCGAGCGCATCCAATAGGTGCGAGGCGGTCTTAGATGTACCGGGTATGAGCGTTGTACTCGAGTTTTGGGTAGATATTGGCCTCATTCATTCACACAAGTCCCATTCATGGATAATAATGTCTGATTGTTGGGTCTTCTTTTAAAGGACAGTGCATTCTGTTTTGGAGGCATTAAATTTCACTCTATTATTTCCATCGCCGTTGATTATGCTCTCAACGACAGAATTTCATTTGCTCAACATACGTAATCGTTCCAATTCTACTTCTGAAGAGCTAGGCATTGAGTCGTGTAAGAAATATGAGAAGCAAAGGGTACTATCATCAGCTAAAGAATGAATTAGATTAGCAGTATTTCATTAAAAAAAATGGGACAGAATGTCGGAAGCAAAACGGAGCTTTCGCGAACACCAGCGTCTATGCGGTTGATATCAGACTAGAATCCGTCCAAAACAACTTCGGTTGAACAGTCCAAAAGGAAATTCTAATTCTTTCTTACATACTCGTACAATGTATTGAGTGATGGTGTAGCAGCCCGTTGAGATCCAGAGCCTAGCTTTTTCGCGCCTCCACTGTTATAATTTTGACATATGTGGAGAAAACCTACTGTTTAATGCCGCACATTGGGGCCTGTTGTATGAAGAGCATGCTTAAAATGCAAAATTGAAATTTCAAATCTTGCTTGAGAGAATGGTATCGTTGGAAAGAAGGCAAAATTTCTCGTCAAGCTGCTAAACTTTTAAGGGATTGGAGGACTAAGCGCTGAAAGGTAGGATTTTTTTTAAAAGTAAGGAATGTGTTTTGTTTGTTGAGCATAAAAAACTGGAGAAAAGATATTTCACACTATTTTTAGCAAAATAAAAATATATGCCGATATTCTATGAATATTAGAGATTGATTTAAAAGTAAGAACATTAAAATACAACAACAATCAAGCAAAACTCAAAAATTTACGTCAACAAAGTATTTGCGCATTTTCTGTTTTGAGCGAAATATAATAGAATTAAATGAGATACAAGTACAAATGATATTTTGTGTGCAGTTTAGTAGCTTCGAAAATGATTTGTAATCTGTCAAGCCTCAAATCCAAGTGATCGCGGATGCAAGATAGCTTGGTCTTGCCCGGAACCGTCAACGTTGGAAGGCGGCTTTAGCTCAGGCACAGACCCTCCAAGGGTTAAATGTCTGATTAGTAAGTAAGTAAGTAAGTAAAGCCTCAAATCGAGAAGATTAATGAAAATGTCAGGACCTATTGGTAGCCCTTGCATGGATTTTGTATGAGGTTCACGTCCCCAATACAATAACAATACCCATCCTTTCGTAAGCCTTGATTGATTTCGCAATTTTTAATGACCCCCCTCGTCATGTTCATATAAAACGACCACTATATTTCCAAATCGATGGCGTTATGCCTAATTATAAATTATAGCGTGATATCAAAACCCTTCAAAATTTCTTCTATGAAAGCCAGCAACCTCCTTCGGAAGCCATGCGGCCCCATACCATACCATGCCTATGGTATGCCATGCCTATGGTATGCCATGCCTATGGTATGCCATGCCTATGGTGTGCCATGCCTTTTCCATCAAGTCCTTCCACTCATCTTATCTCATCCGACTGTTGGTAATCGAAAATTTCATTCGGCATATGCGTATTCAGTTGGGCAGTAGTTTTTCCTTTTAGTTTCTCCATCCATCTCTCCATTTTCTACGCCTGTATCGCCACAACAATATGTCACAAAATACATTAGGTATTAAAATTCTTTAATTTTCTTTCTTTTGGACAATAAAATAGAAAAGTGAAACACAATTTGACCCAAAACGCTATCAGATTTTAAGTTTCAGTGATATTTTCCTTCAACATGAATAATGACCCCACACATTCGGCCAGGTTAACGAAAGAATGATTATTACGTATTGTTCCCCAAAAAACTTGTGAGTTAAGCCGTTTTAAAGAACTTTAGGTTATTTTGGATCGTGAAGTAAGAAGAAGGAGGTTTGTTCTTAGTGTATGTAACATTTTTTTTATGGCGTTGTTGCAAATAATCTTTTACCACTAGCGTTTTGCTAATTATTGTCCAATTCCAGTTATTAACAAAATCAATCTTAACGTTGTCACTCCCCTCTGATTTTAAGTCTACAAAATGTCACTTTTATTCTTAAGTGTCGTCAGTTTTTTTTTTAAGTTTTAAATCGTTTCTTAAAACTCACGATGTATTAAAAAAGATTCTACGAATCACATTTCCATTTGTAATAACATTTATGCCGTTAAATTGTTATAGTTTGCCACTATTTCTCGACAGATGTATTAAATTTGTATGCTGAAGCCCCAAAATCGTCCCCTAAAAAGTAGCATACCGGTAAGCAGCAACCAATATAATTGCCCCAGAAAGTACGTAACTATGTATGTCTGAGTGTGCCTATTTAACAAACTAAATTATTCGCTTCAGTGACAAGCAAGTAAATGCAAGCGAACATATTTACAGCCCCCCTTCCAAAAAAAAACCCTCTTAATGAACAGCCCAAAAAACCACTTAAATGTTATGATAAAAGCCTAAAGCCCTCCCCAAGCCCTCAACCAATAGAAAAGGCAACAAATTACACTAGTCCCCCCTGAAAAATTAATAAAACCACCAACCACCATCAATGGCAACAACAACAAAGTCAACAATTTGCCATTCTGTACTTCGTTCCGCTCTTAACTAATTAAACGAACCGAAAAGAGAAGAACAGAACAAAAAGTAGAAAAAAAAATGGATACATAAACAAATTAAAGTCTCCACATCAAAATGGCTGACAAGAGTGCTTTCTTGTGCCCCCAGTACTTGCGATATAGTTCAGTATCTGTTGTTTCATGCTTTACCTAACACACTCACACACAGACATACGATACACGATTGTGCAGTATCTAACAAATCAAATTTCATACATAACAAAGGAAGAAAAAAAAAATAACGTGGAAGAAAGACAACAAATTTATAATGAAATAATGGGGTATCTAGATACAAATTCTATGCGATGCGCATGACGGGCGACACGGCCAAGCAAGTTGTTGTGAAATGCGAGCTTTTTGTTTCTTTTTTGTGTCTAGTTTTTTGTCTTCTCTGCAGAGCGAGGGCTATGTGACGCTGTGCTTTGTCAAACGTATCCAAGCGGTAAGCGGAGGAGCAATTTGATAAATTCTATGTACGACCTGCCCGGAGCGCCGCGGCCGCTGCCGCTGCCGTTGCTGTCCAGGTGAGCTGTGTATGCAAAGCAGTTCGGCTCTACGGCCATTGTTTTACCGGGTTTTGTGACATAGATGTGGATACATGTTGGTACAACTGTCTGACAATTATTTGTGTTTTGTTGGTGTAGAACTAAATTGCACGGGTGGTGCGGGTGGGGGAGGACGACAGCGAAGAAGAGGTGGAAATGAAAAAAAAAAAAAATAAAAATAAAAAAATGTAACGTATTCGCCATCGATGGTGTTGCAGCGAACGGCTTCCGTGCAATGGTGTGACTAATTATCCCAGCACTTTGTGCGATCAATAATTTCGAAAAAAAAGTACATATCTGTGAGAACAGTACGTAGGTGGCAGCTAATGGCTATTTGTGCAAGGCCAGGGTATTGTTGAAAAGCTTTATTTGGATCGATTCGAATTGAAGTCGCTTTAGTTTGGATCTTCAACAAAGCAAATTAACATCCTGAACGCGCTTTTACTTAGCTCTGGGCTTACAAAAAAAAAAACTAGTATGAAAGCCCTTCATTAACGTCTTTCCTTACCTTTAAGGAGACATTCCTTTTGGATACGAATCGTTCGGACTTCGTACTAATTTCATAGGAGACTATATGGTTCAGGGTTGCAGACAATAGTATTTTCACCATGAAGTATTCTTATAAAGGTGGAAAGTGAATGATCTTAAGACGAAATAAGACTGTTTCTGAAAACTATGAAAGTAAAGCCCAAAGAATTTTTCTCAATCGACTATAAAACTGATAATTTTTAATTCGCATTGCAGCCACACAGAATAGTGTTTCCTGAAAATGAGCACCGCTATTTGAGAGACAACCACTGTACAACATTCCAAAAGCCTGAAAACGGAATGAGTGGTCTATTTGATGTGTCTATACTTATTTGTGTTTTACTCAAATGAAACAAGTACAAGCCTAATTATTCAAAATACGCTACGCTACGTACACCGAGTTTACTAAATGCGAAACTATACTAGGTAGATTTTCCTAACCTTTTTATGCCCGATTGTGTACGTGTACAACAATTCCTCTATTATCTATAGTTTAAAACATTTTTTTGGTTGTAAGTTTTTGAGTTTTTCTTTTTGTTTTAGGTATTAATAATGTATTTTTGTTTCGGAAATGACAGATTCGAAATACGATCACATTTATTAGCGACGATTTCGGTTGGTCCTGCCTGACACAGGACCTAAGGATCCCTAATACAACTTAGCCTTATTCCAAAATTGTTTGTCAACTAGTTTTAAACATGACTGAGACCACTGAAAAACTGTCCGTGAAGCAATGCTTTCCTTTTATTTTTGTCTTGTATTGCCTTTGAACTAAAAACGAACCGAAATAGTCTACACCAAAACACGAGGAATTAAATCTTGGTGACTAAAATTTGAGTGAAAGTTTTTTTTTTTGTAGGCCTTTGATACGGTCCAACAAACAAAAAACTCTGGTCAGTTTTCGAAGTTCACACGTTTTTCTCATTGTTCATTTGAAACGTACACATCGAAATGATCTAACCTCCGTTTACACACGTGAACTTCCACTGCTGGTCCCCGTTTCACAGTCAAATGAAACTCACTAACCGATGATGCATGAAAATTATGAAATTCCATTTTCCAATTTCGAATACATACATGGTGTTTTTTTGTTACCTCCACACAAACGCGGCCGGGGAAGGAAAAACGGCTCTCATCGTTGACCTCAATCAAGCGATTACACACGTGAACAAAATTAAAACTCACTGAGCATGAAAACTCAACTTGCGAAGGTGCCTACGAGTGGGTCTGACTTCCGCGGTATCCTGTGTACCTTTTAGTTTATTGTTTCCCCCTTGCAATTACACCTTCATGCGAGCTGAAATGTATCTACAGGTAAAATTTATTCTGATTCGATTGCTGAATTTCGTCATCCGTGTAATTTTGTTCACCTACGTGTTTGTCAGCGTTCAGTTTGCAGGATATGAGCTGTAATTTCCCCAGATTACGCTCAATCGGTAGGCAAGTGAGTAAGTTGGTAATTAAAAATGACTGTTGCACGCGATGATGATCGAGATGCATTTTCTCGGTTGTTTTTCTTTTCTGTTGGTCACTGCAGAACCGTCCGACTGACGATCACACGGGCGGCGGGTGGGGTAGTCGTGTAATTATCTGGCCGATCGATGAATGATTTTATGTTCGGATGTGTTAATAGTTTAGTCGATCGGGTAGGCATGTTGGGAGTTGCGATTTGAATGTGAAGGCCGGCGCTAAATGGCATTGGCGATCAAGAGTGATCCGTAAATTATGATTACGTTAGTTGGATAACTTTGAATGTGGCTATCAATACAGGGTTAAAAAATTCTCACAGGTAATCTCGCTTATTGAGCTAAAAGTACTAAGCGGCATTTAAATAATTCGATGCGTGTAACATTTGTACAGTGAAACAAAACGAACTAGCCACGTAATACGGAAAGTAATTTTTTATAAGCGTGTTAAAAAGTTTATTTGACTGAAATTTATTAGGTATCAATAAGCAATATTGCGAGAATCCGTCGCGAATTGATAATTGCAGGTGTTTTTGAACTACATTGTTAATTTACTTGTAATATTAGCCCTGTTGTGCTCTAAAGCTAGCATTTGACTAGTGGTTATTTCTTTATTAGAAAAATATTTCACACTGAACTAATATTGAAATGAAAATGGCTTTTGTGTTTATTCATTAAAATAAGAAAAAGCTCGGTGCTTCTGTCAATGAAATACCAAATAAGTGCTTAAATTTGAGCAATGCTCCTAATTGAGCCGCTCAGTGCACCGATTGATTAGCTCCACTTCATTTTAGATTTAAGTGTCAACGCACTTGGTAAAACCATAACTTTTTATATATAAAATATCTTTCCCGAAGAAAAAAGATTAAACCATAAAACGTCAACTATTTGAATAAAACGCAGTGTATCTATTTCTAATGCAAATGAAAAATATTTCATTGTTCGTCTCGAATCTTTGTTTTATGGAGTTAATCTAATTGTGGTCTGAGCGGCTCTATTGTAAATTTTGTTCTGTTCTGCTTTTTGCTTTCCATTTTTATACTGATGAAATCTCTGTCAAGAACGATTTTAGAAATTTAGTTTTACAAATTTCTAATTAATTCGACTTCATAATAGACCAGAAAAAGTTAATTTCTTGCAGTCACAATACAAAATACACAGTGGTTTTTATAAAAAGAGTGTTTCTTACATTAACCACGATTGTTTAAGTTGTTAGTACTTGAATTATTGAAATTTTTTTATTAAAAATTTTTATTTATCTTAAATTTGTTCTTTCTGCATGGCTTTAGTTTAAATACCACCTGCCTTCAAGGATTTTACCTTATTATTTTACTTAGTATTTTTTTTCTGATTTCACATTTACATACATATTTATTGTGAACTAGAAGGGCTGGACTTTTTGTTTCAATCCCATTACATATATAACCTGACTTATTTCCTTAGAGCATTTTGAAATTAAACGCTTATTACAACAAACTTCAAATCTTTCAAATCACAAACTTTCCATTAAACCGGAGCACACATTTTCCTTTTCTTTTTTATTATCAGCAACAAGGCGGTTTGCCTTTGTCTCACGCTGTTTTGTTTTTTTAATGAGACTTGACGTACGTCTTGCCCGCCAATAATTGTTAAAGAGAATAGTTGGATCAGAGAATATCTTTTTAGGTATTGTTGCAATTTAAATAAGCTGTGTAACGGAGCTTTATACGGAAAGTTTTATATAATATTTTGTTGTGTTTTCAAACATGGTTGCTAGCGCCTATAAGAAAAGTATTTTACTTTCTAGATTATTGTAGTTTTCATATGTCTGCTGAGCCTTGTAATGGCGAAAGAAAAAGGAAAACTTAAAATAAGTAAAGAAAATCTTTTTTTTACTTTACTTCTGTTGGCTTTTAACAATGCTGGCTTATTATAGTGTTCCGTTGGCGAAAAATACTTCAGCGCTGAGTTACTATTTTGACAAGAACTAGTCGCGCTCATTGATGACATTCAGTTTGGCTTTGTTTTGAGCACCAGAACAAACTCGATTATGACATTTATACGGCAGTGCCATTTTTCACATGCGCTACATCCACGAGTGTCTTTTTCCACTCTCATAAACCAACTGACTGGTCCAAAAAGCATTTCCCACCTGACAGTGGTTCCCACAGCTTCTACAGCACCCACGTACTAAGCAAAGTACACTCCCTAAGTTTAGCCAAATGTCATCAAAAACTTCGAGGGAAGAGCGGCACTGATTGGATAAAGAGCCACGGAAATAAATTAAGGCTGTGTCCATTGTTGTTGAACATGCGACTTTGTGTGGTGCCTCACAGGTCATGTACTGACTCATGAACGAGTCGGTCGGTTCTTTCAAAGCGGCTTCGGGTCAACGAAGAGATTTCTCGTCCACCAATTGACCTCCGAACAATTTCCAGACACCTTCTACCACCCACCCAATCGCAGAATTTCATGCATCTAATTACTGAGCTATCTTGACACGAATATCTGTGGACATTCTTGCCGCGAGAACCCCTCGGGCAATCCAACAGAACTCCTATCCGAGACCGAGGCACAGTGCGACTTACGAACGAATAAATATTAAAAATTCACTCGCAGATACTTCTCATGGAGTGCGGAGTGGAACCACATGAGATACACATATTGGCGCACCGCCTACACTATCAGTATGCACATCCATTTTGGCCGGGTCTACGGCCGCAGATACGCGAAAATGGCAGCGAGATTATGTGCGCATATCTCCGGCTCTCAGTGTGAGAACGATCGCCTATTAAGATATGAGCCATCCATATTGGGGCACATCCCTCCTCGTTCATCGAAATCAATTTATGACTAATTCCATCTGCAAATGGAAAACAGATACAGATGCGTGTGTGTGTATCTCTCTGCAACCGAGGAACCACTTAATTATGTGTGATTGCAAACGCAGCAACTACCAACCAACACCGATTCGCAGCGGCGGTTAGCGATTATTTTAGGTGTAACATCGTCCTACTGACGAGCCGCACGGAGGCAGATAGGCAGATAGCTTCGTCGATGCCAGATACACACGGCCGGGGTGGCGCGGTGCGGCTAAATGGAAAATCTTTCTTCTTATGCACTCATCACCATCACCATCATCATCATCGTCATCGCCGGAGATGAGTGGTGGTGCTGGTGGTGGTATGAAGTGCGAGCCCACGCTCTAACAATTCTATTAACCATGTTTGGCTATCGTTTGCCGTTTATCTCGTTCCGCTCCCTAATAATTGCGCAAAAGAAACGCAGCGATTCTGGAATCAGGCGGGGGGTGTCTTATTTTGTTTTCGGTTTTGTTTTTTTGGCCGGGAGGACTTAGGTTTGGAGCAGGAGAATTATGTCTGCCATTAGTTTGGATCAATGAGGCGGCGCGTTGCTGGTGCGAGATGAATTGCAGTCAATTGAATATGCCGCCTCTGCATGCTGTGGTTGCTGCAGCAGAATTGGGTTACATTAAGTGTGATGACGAGGGGTGTGTGACGAACGCGTCATGGAGCGTTCTGATCGCGTACGAATATGATGTGCGAGTTTGAGTTGTCAGATGCTTAATTGGCAATCGCGGGTGCGTATCGCTGGGAGGCATTCCCACGACGAGACGCAACGATGACAGATAGCCATTTGAAATTGCGGGGGATGTGTCGCTTGAGGTGTCCCCGGGTGTGGAACATCACGTGAGAAAATTGCACGACATTTCAACTGCTAATTTTATTCGCGGCTCAAGGAGGGGTATGCTATTTCAAGAAGAGTTTCAAAATTGACCTATCGGCCTTGGAGTGCTTTAATCCATAGTTGAATTTTCAATTTGTCTGCAGAACAAGTCTTAAATTGTGATTTGATCTCAATTGCTAAAGTTATGACATTCACATTATAACATTGTCTTTGTCCCTTTCATAAGTACTTTCACCTAAAAGATTATGCCGCAATTCGTATTAAGACTTCTACTTAATATAGTTTGTCGACAAATTATGATGTGAGGTTTTTGCCATCAACTTCCCCAAAAGGTTTATCACATTTGCCTTCGTTAAACTAAGTTTTCAAAGTTAGCTTGATAAATTTTATTACCGATATATCCAGAAAGGCAGTTCACAGTATTACAGTTCTAAATCACAGAATTGACAAGCGCACACATAAAACTGGTCAATGACCAATGACCTTTGCGCATTTTAGTGCAATTTGCCTGCGGAAGTTTTGCAGAATAAGTACGAAGCTAACACTAACGATCTTTGTCAGCACTGAACAGTGTAGCGTCAATTCTAGTGTCATTGAGAGCTTAAAGGTTTGGTTCTAGCGGCGATTTAAGTTAGTTCTCATTTCCATTGTACAGTCAACTTTTCTAATAACAATAGTCTATATTTTAAATTTACAGTAAGAGTAAAAAAAGTGTAGGCGCGGACTGAATTTAAGAAATTTCTTTTTGTTGTCCAGTGATAACATTTTGTCTTTGTGAATACACAGATCATGATTCCTGATTGTCAAAATGTTTCCTGTATTTCAAGTACATTCGTGAATTATTGTTAAATTCATCGATGTGTGTGGGGAAATGGCAGCTGCCCAGATGGGTGTCTATATTGGGTTGTCTGTGCTACAAACTCAACAATAAAGTTTGAACAAAAATATAACCAAAATCACTTTATTTTTACAGCAACAAAACCCTTGAATGTCATTAGGACCGCAAATGATTTTAAAGCTTCCGAATAAATGCAAAATGGGAAATAATTGCAAAGACTGCATAAATTATAAATTCTATAGTATAAGTCTTCAAAAATGTAGTTGCAATCTTTTTGATATTAAATGAAGATTGATTGTAAAATTTAAAGTGATAGTCCCAAAATTAAGAAAGTTGATGCAATATTTCAACCTTCATCCCTCTCTCGGTTGCATCTCTTTAACCCAGAAGCAATCTTTTAATTTCAAATATCAATTAAAAAATGAGGCATACAATTTTAAAATTAAGTGACTTTAGTTTTCGTGTATAATTACTAATTAACACTTCAAGTAGAAAAAATTAAATTTTTTATTAGATTTGTTGCAGTAAAAATAGAAAAGCTACAGTTCTCGAGTTATTTTTTATTGGTAATTACTGGATTCACAATGATTGCATTCCTTTAAAACTCTAGTATAAAGACACATTTTTATGTTTTTGTAAAAGAGAAGAGTATTTCTGGCGTTATGTAGCTGTTTAAAGTCTTAAGTCAGCAATAAAGCATAATTTCTTAGCGAATGTCTTAAAATCTACAGAAAACATAGGACGTAAAGCAGTATTACAGTTCTAAGGACTGCGGAAGTAAATAGACAAAGGGCAAACTCCGCAGTCAAACATTTCCTGTCCCCTGAAAGCCGGGTTTCAGAAAAACAAAACAAAAAACAACTCCCATCCGACATGCAACGTCATCCGACTGTCTTTCGTGGAATCACATGAATTCCCCAGAAACTAAAGCATCACCCTTTGGTTACCATTAACATCGATTTCCGTTCACCCGTCATCGTCATCGAAAAAAACGTCGTCGTTCAATATTTACAACAGAACGTTGTCGTACATCGTGCGCCTTCCATCGGTCGGCGGAAAAGGTAAAAAAAAAGAAAAACCATAAATAGAACGAACGCCTTTTTAAGGAGTCCCAGTGAAAGAGACAGACGCCGACCGGCCGACCGCCTTGTAAAATTAGAATACCGGCAGAATCAATATTTGCATCCGACCAACTCACACTTCCACTCGCCGGCGGCGTATTCCCAAACACACAAGACCGGGCCTCATTCCCATCGCACAGTGTGAACCCCACCAAAGTATCTCAATGTCTCTGTGCAAACTTTGGAAATCTGGAGCGGGGGATGAAACACTTTTCTCTGACATCAATGCCCTAATGTCAACGCAAACACATGCACACACGCACGTACACGCTCACAAGTGAATAACCTTTGAACTGTGACTTCAGGTGACACACAAACGCCGGCTAAAAAAAAAAAACACCGCCGATCTGCATGCGTGAGAAACTAAACTGAAACTCTCAAAGTCACCCCCTTTCTGTTTGTTGATCTCAAATTACCGTGAAATTAAATTACGACTCGAACAGTGCAGCCCGATCGCATTTAAGGGCTCATTGGCCGGGAAAACCTTTATGCAAATGCTGCTGCAACAGCCCGTGTTTTCTCATGAATCAAGCTTCGTTGGCGGGGGGAGGGCGCATTGTCATGACGCGATCGCGATCGCAGAGTGTTTTGAGTGAACAGACGCGTCGCAACGATGCTCAGTGGAGCTTGAAAACGCATGGATTCGAAGTTTTTCGATTATTTTGATGGACTACAGGATTTGCGGGTAATTAATTGTTGGACTTTGCTTTCGATGACGAGGCGGATGAATGGAGTCAGTGAGGGTGATGGATTTAAAGGAATTGTTGCCCAATTGTTGCCATGTGCGTAGTTTGGGCATTTGCGATGATGGCACGAACATAGGATGTTAATAGGGCGTGACGCTAGGCAGGGAATGGTTGAATGGGCTCACAGGGAACCGAGATGTTGAAATCGAATCATAATTTGTCCACTTGTTGTAGAAGTCTTCTGATTTTGTATTCCTTTTGGTCTGAAGCGACTTCTGTGGGGGTTCTATTGAGGTCAGTTGGAGCATGCTTGGGTTGGGTTAAACCACTTCAATTGTTCCTTCATCAAAAAAATCAGTGGACCGAACTAGTTATTGTACCTAGTCACTGTTTTAGGACAAAAGATCACAACGTTTTCGGAACGTGATCAACTCCTTGTACTGATCTGTTTACAAGTCGCCGCCGTTCTCTGCATGTAGATTATATCGCGTGGCGGCAAAGATTGGTGTTGGGCATCAGAAGATATCTTAAGGCAATGACGCAGATAGAGGCACAAATTTTGGCGTGACGGCACGTGAAGGCCAGATTCAAGCCATTGTTTTGTGCGTGTCTTAAGTTTGAAAAATTGGAAAGGACTTACTGCCTGATTCGAGCGGGGAATTGCGAAAGATTTGTTTAGACAGAAGTGCTATTGGAGGATAGTCAGTTTCTTGTAAAAGGTGGGGCATTGAAAACTGTTTGGTATGCTCTTGGGAGGGATTCGAACATGATTCTAATCACTCACTAGTCTCAGGTACTAATATGGAGCTCGACGTCCGATACAAAATAGCAAATTAAGATGAAAACGCGTAAACTTATGGAACAACTTACTATTTATTTGGCTCGTATGTACTTGCTAGTCCAGTCCGTGTTATTCATCTCATTCTCTTTAAACCTGGAAAGGGTTTTTTTTATTACATTTTCTCATTCGAACAGGAAGATTAACTCTTGTGCTGTAATAAATAAATAAATAAATAAATAAATAAATAAGTAAATAGTTGGCGTAACAGCCCATACAGGGCCAGAGCCTAGCTTTTTCGCTCCTCCACTGTGTTGTGCGTGATATAATTTTGACACATGTGAAGGGGACCTACAGTTTATTGCCGGTTCCGAACGGCGAATTGCGAAAGCTTTCCATGACAGAAGTACTCCAGGAGGGTTGTCAGTCGTTCGCTGGAGGTGGGGCCGTGAAAAATGTTTTTGGTGTTATTTCCCCGAGCCGGACTCGAACCCAGGTACTCTTGTTTAACAGTCCGACGCAATAACGATTAAGCCACGGCGTGTTGTAATAATCATTATCTTTATTAAGAAGAAGAACCGTCAGCTAATGATTAGAGAGAGAGATTGTCACCTTAAACTGAATTTGGGTTTGCTAAAATACTGTAAAATCGACAGATTATACCACACTTGCGATCAAAGACATGTGAACCGAGCAACAAGAAGAAAAGAATTTGCAAAGCTTTTTTTGATATGTAGGGGCGATCCTTCCAGTTTTCTACTGGTGCTCAAATCAATTGATCATGTCAAGTACAGAACTCTATTTTCGTTGCATTGCTGTAACTTTAAAACATCTCACTTAATTGAACAATGTCAATATTTGTCCAAGTGCAATGTTCACATTAAAATATCTGACACCTGGGCACTAGGTCCCAATAAAAACGCCGACACAATTTCCACCGTCGGCAAACTCCCACAGCAGACCCTTACTTTGCATATCACAGTCCAAATCCAATAAATCAACAGCTTATTATCCCAAATCAAACACCAAATCCCAGTTGCAAACCGACCTCTGACAGTCGATACTGCACAAAGTGCGCCGACTCTCGGCCAATCGGACACAAAGCAAAACCGTCATGCGTTCCAATCAAAGTGCTCCTGCGGCAAGCTGAACTCTCCCAGTGACCCGCTCGAAACCAAAATAGGTCCCGCAGCAAATTCCGCGGCAACACGGACGCCAACTAAAAAAACCGGCCGACAATATTAATCATCGCTAACCGGGCATCGGTACCATACGCCGCGCCGCTGTCCGCCAAAAAACGCAGCAATAATTGGGCAACTGCATTCGCCTCACGACCAAAGTACGCGGGATCTTGCGTGTATCTATGGACCGGGGTGCTATGCATCCGCAAAGTCCGACATATTGCCTTGCATTAGATTCGACAGACAGACAAACGAGCGACCCGCTCTAACAAATGTCCCCACGGACGGTTGTGGTCCACGGAATTCGAGTACGGCGCAACACGCCGAGGTGCGATTTCCATTAGAATCAAAAATTGGTAATCCACCAGCGCACGGACGCGAGTGTGTAGTGCGTCTGCGCGGCCGCTACCCGAGATTCAATTTTGCCATACACGGCTGTCTACGGCGCGGCGGCGGCGGCGCGGCAGCAGCATCTCATCGAATTGATATCTCATTTTCATTTCACACTTAAATCATTTGAGCCTTTGGGGCAGCCAGAGATACCGGGCACCAGGGCAACCGGCATAAATTGGAAAACTATTCCAACTGACGCATGAGGGGACGCATGTGCTGCTGGCCGGTGTGCGGTGGCGGCGGCGCTCGGTCGCGTCGAAGTGGTGCGCGGATGATGGAGGACCATAAATCGTTCTGCCGATGAGATTCCCATAATCGATGAGGAGGAGGTGATATGCAAAAGAAGTTCAGGGGGTGGTGCGGAAGCAATTGGCGTGCGTTGGATGTGCGAGTGAGAGAGCCCACGTTAGACGAGGCGGATAATTGGATAAATGGATAATTGAAAAGGTTCCAAGGGATTTATTTGTTATTTGCAGTTTTAGCGACTCGACCGGTTGAAGATGCAGGCGAGAAAATTGCTTCAAATTAGAATTGTGAGGAGGGGGAGCTCTGTCGGCTCGGAGGAGACGAGTGTTTGATCTTGTGCGCGGAGGAGATGGTCGTTTACGTCCCGGAAGATGTTTTCTTTGGAAACCTCATTTGGAAACCATTTGAGGATTCAATCCCCAAGGGTACAATCATGGAGTTTGGCGGAAAATGGAGGAGGATGTGAGTTTTGTGGAAGACAACTTTTTGTGTGTATACAAATTTCCAAGCAGAATACTCAATTCCAATGTGGAATTTAAAGAAAGGCTTAATGTCTGCCACTAAAAGCTACTAAGTTTTACTTCTTGTCAAAGTTTAACGAATATATTCGGTGGGCCAGATACAAGTTTCTTTTTAAAAACAACAATGTAATGAACAAAATTATTTATTTTTCTATGTACTATAACGTAAACACCCCCCAAAATTATGAATCACAACTTTGTTCAGCTTTGTTATGACTTCGCAGTAGCCACTCTAATTTTCCAAGAAACCTTGTTGATGGTATAGGGCTCCAGCTCACGCATTGCTTAGATGATGTTGATGTGCCTGAACTGTTTTCGAGTTCTTGGCATAACATGGGTCCTTTACGGTTTCCCACATGGAAAAAAAGTCCAAAGGGGACAAACCGTAGCTCCAAAGTGACGAAATGACATCGCCGAGGCGGCTGGTAACACGATTTCTTTTCAAAAACACGCACTGCTTGGGCTACACAGCAATCACTTTGGAAATAAGTTTTCAATATTTTTCAAAGTTGTTCAAATATAAAGTGTAAATACGCCGATTGGCTCATCAAACTAAAATCTTTTAGCTGAGTCGAGAACCTTCTGTATTCGGTTACTTCTATCAAATTTGGGCCCAAAAGAATGAATATCGTTGCCATTATTAATGCTTGCATTTGCGACTTGAAATGGAAACAATACTCTGCCACTGGCATTCGGTGTTCCAGCAATATCTGACTTAAAATTCTGTGCTCACATAATGTTTAATATACAAAACTCATCCACTGGTATCTTCTCCCAATTGCACGCACTAAAAAAACCAAAAGAAGAGTCCCAACATCCTGTGGCATTCTTTAACATTTTCGAAACAGTAATTTCGTTGTAAAAATAAACACACACCATCGATTAAGGTTACACCAAATCTTCGAGTCATCGAGTCGTCAATATAACCTCAACATTTTTGTTGGCACGCTTGCCCGCGTCCCCGTCATCGGTCCACGATTACGTACGGGTACGCATTCGAATCTTTCTCTCACAAAACAACAAAACCAGATACATTCTGATAATTATTCAAGATGTTATCTCATCGCTAAATATACATTACACCGTCCCTTACCCGTGTGTATGTGTGTTTATCCATGTTTTGAATGAGCCTCATAGCCATACGCTGACCGATGTCGAACCACGAAGAAAAGTATCGATAACTTAAGGGTTCCATCGAGATACTTGTTCTTTTTGTAATTTTTTTTTTCTTTTTCTTTTCTCTGCTTACGTAGATTCTTCGATTAATTGATCTTGCTGATCGGTGTGTGCGGGATGGTGCGAGGCACGATGGGTGTGTTGTGCATTGTGTAGTAGAAATTCGTAGATTTTTGTGAATGAATATTAAATTGTGACGCTGAGAACGAGTCAGGGAGGGGGAAATTCGCGCGCTATGGACGAGTGGATGAAGAGATATTTATGGAACTCGAGGAGTTGTGCTGGACATGGAGGATGGCGTATGGGATTGATGGTCATTGTGGTGAGCCCCGGAGGCGGTTGCTTCATGTCAAGCAGACATGTAAGCCTGCGTGAATGACATTAACCGTTGAACTGGGAGTTGATTGTTTTTTTTTTTTTATTGGAGGGGAGTTTTCCTGGTGCGTTGAACTCGTCGCTGGAAGTTTTCTTAGAAATGTGCTTTGACAAAAAGATTTTAGTAAGATTCTTCAACAAATAAGGGGCATTATTTTGAGAGGAGCGTGGGTTGCATCTTTTCATACAAGTCCCGGCGTTGCCTTTGAAACATGGAGCTTCCTCTAGCTATCGTTTAAGAAGAAAAACTAAATAAACCTAAAGACGTTAAATTATCATGACTTAATCACAGGAGAAATTGAAAACAATTATCTACGAAACCTTTTTGAAGTTTTCCTACCTTACTAGCACCGCCTTTCGGTTAGAGCATGACTCTGGTCAGTGGAAAATGGCTGAAGAATCAATGGTACTGAAACCGTCTAAATTCGTAACAGAAAACAAGTCTTATAGACCTATTTTACTTCTTGCGATATTGTCTAAGGTGCTTAAAAGAATTTTACTAAACCATATTGTGGAAGAAAGACGACTTATTCCTAAATACCAATTTGTTTTTAGAAATAAACATTAGACTATTGACCAAATGAACACAACATGCTCAGGTGTATTTCTCGATATTTCCCAGGCGTTTGACAACGTTAGGCTCGTATGTCTGATAGAATCTTTCATGTAAAACATGGAAAAGCTTACTCGTGAAGGGACAGTCCCCATACTCTCTTTTTAAGATTGCATGGGGATTTTACCCTCAATAAAAAACAATTAGCAGGCTCTTCAAAAGCATCGAGCTTCAATGACTGAGTAGGAAGCCAGTAATAAGGAGGAGCTGTGCCTCATCACTTGAACCTTTCAAACACAAGCAGACAAGGTTGATGAGTAAACCCAGATTTCTTGTTTGTTTGATCTAGAGTTGCAGCAGAGCTAAGATAGTTTTCTCAAATACTGCTCGTTTTATTTAAGCTTAATTCGAAGGCTGGCTTAAAAACTGAAGGCAAATTTCATCAAATTTCATCAGGTAATTCTAAGTGCTGAAGGGGAAGTATTTTCCAACGTCAGTTGTATAATGGCCTTCTAGAAAGGCAGTTTTGGAGGTTATCTTGGTTCGTTCATGCATGTGTAGTGCTTTCCAAATACCACGTTTGGTACTCGCCTGTTAATGGATCACTTTTCCCTCCCAATGACTCACAAAAGTTCTCGAAATGTACGGTCAATGACTTAGAAAACCCCTGTGGCTTCGTGCTTAAAATATCCCATCAGTCATAATCCACCATTCGCTTGCAATGTCCATAAACAGATCTACTTCTCAGAACCCTCCACCCACGCGTACTTCACAGACGCACACACTCACACCCCACACCTCACACCTGAGATCTCAATTAATTAACAAAATTTACAAAACTGAGTACCATTCCCACCTCCACAAAAAAACTTACACGCAAAATTATTCCAAACATAAATATCACCCGGGGAAAAGATACACAAAAATTATTTGATGAATGAGTAGTTCACGGGGAAAAAAAATTTATCTCAACATATTAAAATTCAATTCTCGTTGCCCTCTGACAGAGTGTGTGTGTGTTAAATGAGGGCACATGTCGGTCAAAGAGGCTAAAGACTCGTGTATCCCTCCGTGAAGCTAAATAAATGTCCACACACAGGCCCAACGCACACATTCAGGACACGCTACTCAGGTTTATTTATTGTGCCGTGGCACGCGTCGCTTGTTATCGAATTACGGCACCCGATGGGTCAACCAGATCATCGTCATCATCATTTCCATTTTCTTCTTTTTACCTTTTTTTTTTAATTATTTCATTTTGTATGCCTCGTGCCGTGAATAAGGGATGATAAAGTGCAAGACCATTAAAGTCACTTCGACATCAGTGAGTATAACAAATGTTTATCTTTTCCACATCGAGTGCATGACTCAACGGAATGGTAACACATTTCAATACGCCACCTCAAGGCTAACGCCACAACTCATGTCAACCGAATGTCCTTACGACGCCAGCGACAGCTTCACATCAATTAAAAGGTTCGCGGGTTTCTCCATACACCGATAAACAAATCAAATTCACCAAAACACAACTCCACACGCCCGGCGACGACAATAGACCAGTCCCTCCCCCCCTCATAAATCACAGCGATTATAATTTACAAATAAATCGAGCGAAATAATAATAGGAAAATCAGATATTAATCTTTCTATCCCCCAAGCATCACCGAGCCTCACAGATACCAAAGATACACGGCTCGGTTATTAGCAGCGAAAAAAGTTGCGACTTCTACGTTCCCGATTTAGCGTAGGACGTTATGACGGCCAAATGATAGAAAATCACCGCTACAATTGGGTGCTAAAGAGATATTTGCTGGGTGAATAACGACAAGAACAACAACAACAACAAGGAGTGAGTACCTCAACTGCGACAGATACAAATTGGATATCGCCCATATAGATTTCCCTTTAAATTACCTCCTTCAGGAGGCAGAACCCCCCGAGTATCCGTGCGCCAAATAACAATGGACACGGGAACCTAAACGGCGTATTTAGTGCAAAATCCAGCACCGTCGAAAAATCAACCTCACAGATACGACGAGATACAACTGCGAGTAGGTACCACACGAGGGGCGATTTGCATAACAGACGATTGGTAATATTTTGTCCGTTAATGCCTGTCAGGCAATTTTTAACGCAATTAGGATTTTCCTGTGTGTGCCGTGATGCTAAGCTCACCTGAGAGTCGAAGATACTTTTTTTGAGCGGCGTCGTCGTTGCAGCAACTCGCCGAAAAGCGCTGCACAGTTCACACTGCAGTGCGGGATTATAAATTGCTATTGTGACCGAAGCGGTTGGTTGAGGCGTAGAGCCCAGCGACGACGACAACGAAAAAAAAAATTGCTGGGTAAAGCTGACTAAACTGTCGCGGCAAGTTGTGTCGTTGCTGCTCGGCTGGCTGCAGCAATGTTGCACAGATGGTGTTGCACGGTTTGAGTCCCCGTGTGTGTGTGAATTGAAATGCAAATAATTTAATTAGACAGCCGGTAATTATTATTATGATCTGTGATTAATTTGTCAAGTGACAGCAGAGCGATTCGAACTGGTATTTAGCTCACCAGCATCTATAATGACGACGCGACGGTGCGGTGACGACGGAGCACGGCAACGGCTCAACGGCTTGATGGCTTACCCTTGAATTAATCGAATGAATAGATTATTAAACTTAGATAGCGCGGGTGTTTTGTTGTTTTTGTTTACTTTTTTTTTGTCGTAGTGTCAATATGTTAGATGTGGAGGTATTATATTTTTTACGGATAAAATTAATAACGATAAAGGATTATATAAATGTCAGAGCATATCCGGGTGGTCGACTGGAATGGATTTGAGATGAAGATAGAAGTTCTGTGTAGGGTCGGATGAGGGGGGTGATATCTCGTGAGATAAATTGCATGGGGAAACCAACGAAGTGGTTTTATGGGGCAGCTTTTAGTTGAAAATAAAGTAATCTATAAACAAATGAAATGCCGTAGATTAGCCTTTAGAGTGTATAGCTGCGGAATCGGTCGGGGGTTGCAGGCAAAACCCATTAGTTGAGCGTAAATTTAATGTCGTATGTTCTCGTGCCGCCATTTCAGATGCTTTAATCAGCAATTTCTTTTAGTTTCACGAGGTTAAATACTGTGCTTAGAAATTAAATACGTTTTCAAATAGTAATATTTAAGCTGTCTAATTTACTTTAAACAACAAATTTCAGCATGCTAAGAAAAAAAAACAGAGATCTTTTCTTTTAGTTTTTTTTTTGCTTTGACCATTGCTTTATACCGCTGTATTGATGGCACAATATTGTAATAAATTGAATATTCCCATGTTTGTCATTACTATCAGTGAAGTAGGCAATAATGACAGACAGATGTTAGATTGTTTAAGACGTGTTACTTGAGTTCTTTTTCGCACAGCTAATTGAACCACGAGGCTGGATCCATATTTTAACTGAGAATATTTTTCTATAGATATTTGAGATAAAGTATCTACGTATTTTGTCGGATATGTTTTTGAAATAAATATTACTACAATAAGAATTTAATACAATCTATATATATAAAAAATAATGTTTTTTTGTCCTTTATAGACTTCTAAATGGTACGAAATAGAGCATTGATGTCCTTGGCAACTTTGTTCAGAATTCTGTTAAAAAGATTTTGGTACCAATGGGATGGCTCCCATTGAGGTGAAGTGGGGGCTGACTTTCAAAGTTCACCTGATCCTGTCAAATAATATCAACCAAAAGGTCTTTGAAAATGAGATTGAGCTTTCTTTCGGGTTCTGTCAGTGCCGTTGGAAAGATATGAAGCTCCAAAGTTGTAAAAAGGGTTCCCCCTGTGACTTTTTTTTAAATTTGATTTATCTTATGCGTAGCAAGGCGCGCCGGGTAAAGCTAGTAAGTAATAAAAAACGATCTGATACCCGACGTCGGTTGAGTAGTATTCAAGAACTATAGCCGACTTCGGACAGAAATTGTACAACAGGTGTTAGAAGTGGGATCTGCTTACTTGCTGGGGGGATGAAAATTGCTCACGGAAACCATCATAAGACACTCAGTGAAATTGATAGAAAGACAACTTTCTGAAATATATATATAACAGGCACGACTTTTGTCGAGAACAGGCCTCAGCAATGAAAAAAAAAAAACACCTGGACGAAAATGTGGTAAGAGTGCCGACGAAATCCTGCAAAAGTTAAACCGCAGCCTCTCGAAAGCAGCTCAACTACATAGTGTGGTATTAACAACTGGATAGGTGAATGATCACCAGAAATCGCACGTCCTAGCCTGTTTGCTTCGCAGTTGCATTTGTTATCAACCTTAGTGCCAATAATCACTGTGACTACGTAAATTATCTGCCTTGAAATTTTACTTTTCTCTCAACAATCGTTCATAGTACATTCAGCATTCAGAACCAGTCGCCAACGAAAGAAGACTTATGCGACTTATGTTCTGTTGTTAGTCATTTGATTGGATGACACGATTTCTGATCAGATGAATTTCGAATGAATTTCGAATTTCGAATTTCGTTTCTGCAGTTTCTTGATGGAATAGCTGACCACTCTGTATAAAATGCTGATCGAATGGCTTATCTAGCAACACTAGTTCGAACTTAAAATAAGGCGATCACTATCGAAGAAGTGTTCATTTCTGCTCAGAACAAGAAATGCCACAGTCGATGATGTGTAAGCCAAGAAACTTCGGAAAATTTTTAATTGTATGATTCGGTGACGTTACAGCCTGCTGAGGGGCAGAGCCTAACTTTTTTGCACCTACACTGTGTTATGCTTTTGTTTTTAATGGAAAGATTTGAGAGTGGAGAAGATATAGCCTTATTTCAAAATTCTTCTAGGTGTGACCATAGGTCACGCCAGCACAGTAAGTGTTAGTTAGACACATGTGGAAAGGACCTACTATTTAATCCTGGTTTCGAAAGGCGAACTGCGAAATCTTTTTATGACACTAGTACACCAGGAGGATTTTTCGCTGGGGGTGGGGGGATGAAAACTGTTTGTCATGTTTATTTCCCCGGCACAGGCATTTTCGCTTAACAGTAGGACACGTTAATCATCAAGCCACGACGGCCTTTCGCGGGGAAGTAGTTGACTTAAATACAAAATACTTAACTTTCCCGTACTTTTTCTTGATCATCTGATCAATACCTTGTACCCACCCGTGTAAACGTCGCTTGTACTAGTTCATCAACAACTATACTAACTCGAAATGCCGTACCGAGCCGTACAACAATAATCATAAAGACGGTACATATGTAAGCACCTTTTCAGTTTCGTACGAGTTTGAGTTTTGTGCAATTGGGAAAGCTTAAACGGTGGACTGTGGTCCCAAATGACAAAACCTGCGGCTAAAATATTAAGTTCGATGTTTTTTTTTTCTTATAGAGTGTCAAAAACATCAAGCAAATCAGTTTTTGATTTTTATTTTACTTATAAAGCTTTTCAAAGTTGGTAAATTTTTTGAGTAAAAGAAAATTGAAAATAACAAATTTCTTTACTATCGTTTTTTTTTCAGTTATAAAATACTAAACGGAATTTTACATCACATGATAAGAGTATTAAAAATTTGTGAAATCAATATTTTTAGTAAATTAAACAAAAAACATCTTTTTTAGGAGTTTTTTGGGTGTTGAGCTACAAAAAAGTACTGCGGGAGCTCGACCGTGCTTGTTAACTTTAACTATTTGTTAAATAATTGGAAAAATTGTAGCTTCAACCATTTGCAATGCTTGGAGAAGTTACAATTTGTTCGAGAAGTTACATTTTGTGCTTTTGTCTTAGAATGTCTTCTGAGAAATAGTCATAGACTTTTTTCCGCCAAATTTAAGACAGATTTTAAATGTTAATTTTATCGCTTTATTTCGTTGATTCCCCTTTTTAGGAAAATCTTGCTTTATCCTTCGAAAATTAAAGAGAAAAAATTATGCCGATGTCTTTATATTTTCACAAGTTATGATTTTTACAAGTCGTTTATGATTACAGCGCACCGAGTCGAAGTCAAAGTTGTGGGTTGTATCTTCCACTAATCAGGAAATCCTGGATATTGGTATTTTAAGATGCCTTAAAAGCGTTTTTTTTTTCAAGTGCATCAAGTGTAAGAAAATTCAATTTCCCCGAATAACAGCTTAAAAGAGAACATTTGTATCGTTGCCTCAGAGCATCCGAAGCTTAGTTAATTAAATTTACGATAATTTACCAAAAGGTGTTTTGCAAAAATTTACAAACCACAGTGGACCGCGTGGTATCGACTTCATTATGATGAGGGCGGTGAATAGTTAAAATACTGAGAGACCTGAACATGATTTTTTTGTATCATGCAATGCTGTGAAGTTTTATCTTGCACGCGCTAAACGAACATCAGTTTCAGTTTTGATCGACTTTCATCTCAACTCAACAACATGGGAATAGAGTTTTTTTTTGCTTTTTTTAAATTTATATCCAGCTCATTAGAAATCCATGTACTGTCAACCGTTTTAGGTCAGGTCGAAGACTCCGCCGAACGTCCTTGGCTTAAAAACTCAGTTCCCACCCAACGTTGGCTCAATTACTGACGCCACATCTTACAACCGTGTAATTACCACTCATCATGCACGAGACATCCTCCAATGCCACAAGCTGTCACTGTCAGCCTCCGCACGTCTTCCCAACAACGACCCGCAGCAATTAAGGCTGCGTGCGGCTCTGTCGTTTAAAATCGAGGTGAGAGATCCACTAATTGTGTTCTCTTCTGGGCACTTCCTCCACTTCCTCCATCGGATGCAATAATTTTTCCAGCATAGATTGGATTTTCCAGCCCATCGTGGGAATCACATGTGCACATGCGCGCAGATCAGCAAAAGGAAAAAAAACCGATTGATTGGTTTTCCGAGCGAGTGTGGGCGGTGTGGTTGGACAGCGAGGCACACAACAAACCTGCACCGTGGTTACTCGTCGCCATCATCATCATCAACACCTGCGCCGCACTGCGCAGAGGATGGTGTTGTAACTCTTCCACCGAATGGCTCGCAAATTCAATTATGTAGGCCCAGAGCGCGCACAATCAGTCAGCCGCAGACGGTGGACCTGCATGGCACGGCTCTAAAGCCGGCGTGTGTGTCTAGGAGACAAACTTAAAAATATCGAAGCTGCGGAAGATTTACATGGCTTTGGGGAAGTTTTCGTTTGCCTTCGACGACACATTGTACGGCTGATTAATTAAATGCAATTAAAATGCATGTTTAAATGGCGTCTTTTAGGAGATGTTTAGGTGTTTAATTAATGAGCGCCGTGTTTGTGTGTGATGTGTCGCCGATCTGCCACGCGGAAGATGTGTCCCCGCTGGCTGGCGACTGCCAAATGTGGAGATTTACTGGATTTGTAGACACGAATTCGAATTTAATTGAGCGAGGGTGTAATTTAATGGGATACTATCCGTAGTTGGGATGACTATGGCTATGGCCGGGGAAGGGAGCTTCGAGCGATTTGTCAGCGGGTTATTGATGGGCAGGTGGGAAAAGGAAAAAAGGACAAACGGTCATGCTGTCAGGGCGCAATAAAAATCCTTTAGATAGATAGATAGTCCATGACTCGGGTATAGTGGGGTTTGTATAGCTGAATCAGGTGGATAAGAATTAGGTGTTAACTAATACTAAAATTAATAAAATAGATTCCTTGATTATTTAAAGCAAACATTGACGACGGGCCTGGATGGGCCTTGGGTCCTCTAGTCGGACAAGAATCTGAAGAATACGCCAGAAATAATAAAGAAAAGGTCACTTTTTTGGATACAGGCAAATGATTGACCATCTACTCTCACCAAGCTTTAATCTGGTTGGCAATTTGTGAAAACGTTTCGGTAGGACGGTCCATAAACGGTGATGACAAGAAAAATACCGATTAAAATGCATCAATGGCATAAAATTCTTGTCGAAATAATTTAAATAGTAAGTAGAATCAGCGCTAAGATATTTTAAAGCTTTTTTATATACAAAAAAAAGTCTCAGTCCCGGTTTTGAGTTTTTAGTATTTTTTATGAAGATGTACACTTTCTTTTGACTTTAGAAAAATGGTCATATTTTGGTTATCATGCTGTTAAATTGTTTTTGTTGAACCTATTGTTATAATTCTTTTTACAACTTAGAGAATAAATAAACCTTTCCAAAACGGAAAAATGTTCTGAAAATAGGACCACCAGAACCTATTTCATAAGTCTTTGAATGCGCGGAACATGGGTGTACTTTCTTTTGATTCTGATATTGTGATCGTCTTCAATAAACATTATCAAAAAGACAAATTCTTTTTTCAGATCATAAAAATGAGTCTTTTTAGGGTTTCGTTCCAAAGGAATAACGAAACCCTTATGGAATCACTTCGGTGTCTGTCTGTCTGTCTGTCGCCTTTTACATATTTGACTGTAACTTATAAGTCCTTTGTAGTTAAGGGATGAAATTTGGACTGAAGGTGTATCTAGACAACCCAAAAATAAATCATGCACTCGTTTTAGAATTAGTCGCAGATTAAAGAAAAAGTTAGTACTAATACTAACGCCCGAAAAAACTTTTACTCACTTTGATGGTCAATATGGGTGTCATTGGAAAGGGGGCGGTGCCCTGATTATGAAAATATCTGTCTGTCTGTCATTAGGCCTTAACCTCGGTAATTGGCGAACCACTAAGAATTTTGAAATAAAACTTTGCTTAAAGACGTATTTCACTTGCCCAAAAAAAAGTTCAGAAAAAAAATTTTAAGAAAATTTTATACTAGCGAAAAGCTTAGTACCAATACTAAATTTGAAAAATAAATTTCTTTTACTAGTTACTAGTTTCTTGATATGTGTATCGTTGGAAAGAGGATGATAGCTAGATCAAAAAGTTATACTATAGTAATCATCTCACTCTTTTTTATTTGTACTAAAATAAATTAATTACTAACTTTTTTTGAAAAAAAAATTCACGGCAATATATTAAGTGAGGTACCATCGGATAGGTCTTGCAAAATGAAATACAGTTTTCATTTTGAACTTTTCATTTGGAAGTTAAGTTTTCGAGATATTAAGCTTCAAAGTCGAAAAAAAGGCGTCCGCCCCCTCGCATTTCCACATGCACCAAAGCAATTTTCAGACGGCTGGCGCGATCAGCAAATGGGAAAGGATTTTCTTTTGTTCAGTTTCGTTCGAAATGAAAGAATTTTAGTGATTGAACAGTGAATTGAGTTTAATTTGATTTAACTATTTTAGTTTATTGATTTCTTAGACTTATATTAAGTCTAGGCTACTAATCTGTTTGCGAACGAAACCCTCGGCGGGTGAGTAAAACTCACACTTGACCGGTTTTTTTTCTTAATCAAATTTTTCTCTTTTTGTTACAAATCAACTAAAAATGACAAAACGTGATTTTACTAGCAAATGAAGTGATTTTAAATACTTAAAACTAGCCAAGCGTGAGTTACGGAATTTATTATTATTTTCAGCAAGATCAGATTTTCTAGATCTCAAATATTTTCAACAGGGAGTTAAAAACTTTTTCATTTCAATTGCATTACACATTCAGTGCACAAATCGATTGACAATAAAAAAAAATTAGAAATGCGATAAATAATATGCAATTGTTGTAAGCCTTTACTATTCAGGAAAGTTGTTATAAATGTAATAAGTTGTAAAGATAAAAAATTGTACGTACACCTTCTTTAAACTTAAAAATCCTTTCGCTTTTACAACTTTCTGCATATAATTCGCTAGGGAGGTACTTTTGGGCAATTCCTCTTAAATTACGATCTTGAAGTATGATTTGCTGTTTATTTGAGATTTTCGACCCTTTTTAGCCGCACATCCACAAGATTATTTATTGGATCAACGCCTGAAATGGGGAGCCTTTTCTTTAATAATCTTGAAGAGTGGATAGGGTCAGAGTCCCTCATTGCCATGTAGTCGCCTTTTGGGACTATTTTTAAAGCCCTATCTTGTAAATTATCTTTACGATTTTGTTTACATGATTTTGAAAAAAAAAAATAAAATAAAATCCCCATTCAGTTTCCCTCCAGACCACCTTTTTGTTTTATTTCTTTATTTCCACCTCCTTGTTTTATATATTGTTTAACTTTCTGTATTATATTCATTTTGTAGTAAAATGCAAATTCTTAAAAAATAAATGGTTTCGGCAAAGCGTAAAAAATTTAAAATATCATAACAACAATAATAATAGTACAAATAAATGAATTAAAAATGTTATTTAAAAATAGCATGTAAAAATGAAATCCGCACTTTTGCAGCCATATTGCTTAGTAGTTAGTTGTATAAAAAATTTTAAATGCAGAAAAACATTCTGTTATCGAACCGCTGGTTGAACCGACGTACTTTTTATCTTCCGCACACTAAATTTTTTTACAAAAATTATTGTAAATTTTTCACACACGGACGCCTTCCTTCGTTTGAGCGAAGCACTAAAAAAACACGTCTGCGTTTATCGATTTAGTCCACCATTGAGTGATTTAGCCATGATTAGAACAGACCATATGTTATATACACAAGCAACTGACTATTCTCCAACACTACATCATCGGACCCCCACATTAATCTGAAATGCAGCATAAATCAGTCGTCGGGCAAAGACTACTCGCCAAACAAAATGGCAGCCATAAAGTCACCCTCTCTTCCATGCCACCCTGGGTGCTATTGATTTATTTTGCTCATTACTCACCCCCACCCCCACCCACTCAGCCGCTTCTGCTTCCCCAACAGCCCGTGAGCAGTCTTCAAACAAAAGTCAAAGTTCGATGGCTGCCACCACACATCGCTAACCTAAGTAAAATTTCATTAGCTAATTGCTATGGTAAGGGTATTCGTCACCCCCATTTACCCCCGCTGCCATTAGCTAACACACACATACATGTTAGCCATTAAAAATACTTTGCCACAAAGTTGAAAGTGTTGCCGAAAGGGGTGGTAGCGCCAGGGGGAAGGAAAACGATTACCTGGTTGGCCAGCCACCACCAGGGGTAGTAGCTGGCCGCGTACAGTCGATCCGACGCCACCGTTTAATGGGGGTAATAAAACATTTCACGTCCATTACGGCGTCATGTCGAATACATTTTCTTCTACTTCCCCATTCGCCTCCCCAGCCATTTGTTTGCCATTTTGTATTTGCCTTTGACTTAGGGGAGGGTGACCGTGGCTATTCTGCGCGCTCCATTTTGCCGGGAATTACTGTCACGCAGAGGGTACATTTTGTATCCTTTCTGCTCTTGCTTTTACTTCGTGTAATTTATTTGATCAAGACAAATATCGCGGTGCACTATCTTGGAAATGAATAATCGCCAAAGGGGAGGTTGTGTTTGGGGAGTCTACCTCGATTTTAAGGGTGACCTCGCTTGGGAGTCGCGGTTGATTAATGGCGTCTGGTGGGCTCAATGTTTTTTTTTTGGTTTTGTTTTTAACGGTAAGGTGATAAGGATTCCGGGGAGGGGAATCATGGGGTCTAGGACAATCTCAGTGAATCCTCGGGGGATTCTAAAACGACGGGTTGGGCTAGATGGAGTGTTCAGAGTGACTTTGAGCTCAATGCTGAAAATTCATATAATGATTCTCAGTTAAATCAGTTAAATCAGTATATATCAAATACGTCGTTAATTAGGACCAGAACAATACAACGGAGATTAAAATATTAAATTCGTTGGCTTAACTTATTTTTACTTTACACATTTTATAATCGCTCAATCAATCGAAGTCTGCATTGGATTGTATTTCTTTTTTTTTTGTCAAATTAATTACAAGACTGTAACAGTTTGCTAGACTGCAAGTGATTAAAAGGATTGCAAATCTTTCTCACGTAATTTAACTTGAACTAAAATAAGGGCCCAATATTTCATTATTAATAAATAAGTAGCAATGGTTTTTTAATAGTTTTCAATTTTGAGTTTTGTTTTAATAAGCAGATTTATATGGTTGGTTTTCTAAAACAAAACTCTTTTGACGTTCGTAAATAAATAATCTGTTGCCTAAAAGAAAATGTTTTTATGTTAATTTTTTTTCTCACATGTTACATGAAATTTATCAAAATTCAGTCGAAATTTATCTAATCTGCCCTAAAAACCTGGTTGTGTTTGGTTGGCCAAGGATATCCAACTCATCTATGACTTTACAATAGAGAATCAGAAATCTATTTCTTTAAGAGTTTTGTAAGATTTATAGAGGGTTAATTTTATTAGAATATCCTGAAATCAATTTCGGAGATTTTAATGTGTTTACTACTTGTCTACTTTCAAAAAAAAAGTTTGAAGCCTAAGACCGGTCTGGAAACTCATGTGAACACTAGGAAGGAACAAAAATGTTTTATTTAATTTCATTTAAAATTTTTTCAAGATATTCTACGACGTAAAAGCCGAAACAATCTCAATTTAGTCTCAACTCGACTTAAACGGTTATTCCTTGTGGCCGCCGATTTAGGACTTGTTGAACGATTTTTCATTATGCTTTAGATATTTTTTTGCACCTGATATTAGTCATGGTTGAATAGTGCACAGCTTTGCTTCCGCCGTTTTGCAATAGATGGCTGTAGCGGTAAGTGGTAGTCGAAAAAAATAGATCGTAGATGTCATACAATAAGCTTAGGAATATAGATATTATTCGATTTGTGCCTTCATCATGAAGTTATTTTCGATTAAACATGTCAGCTTAGGAGCCAAATTCTCGTCATTTGCGGGAGGTTTTATTTTTCTGCTTTAATATGAAGAAATCTGGGGCTGAAGTTCATCGAGTGCTCTCAAAAACCTATGGTGAGGCTGCTATTAGTGAACGAACGTGCGCAGAGTGGTTTCAACGCTTCAAGAACGATGATTTTAACATCGGAGACCGGCATGACGGTGGAAGAGAGAAGGTTTTCGAAGATGTAGAATTGGAGGCATTACTTGATCAAAACTCGTGTCAAACGCAATAAGATTCAAAAATATATCATGAATCATAAATGTATAACCAGTTTCTTACAATAAAGCCTCGAATTTCGAAAAAAAGACGAAAGGCGATTTAATGTTCGTATGAAAGCTTCACAAACCATCTTTCAATTTGAGTCGTAATTAAATAAAGTCTACCGACAACCTAGTACTATGAAAATGAAACAAATTATACTGAGATCAAACTCATATACATGTTTGTACTGCTCTATCTTGGTCCAAAAAAGACAAACCTTAAAAGCATATTTGTATTAAAAATATAATAAATTTAGCTAGTTGAATGATTTTGTTGTCACCTACGCTGTTTTTAGTCAGTCCGTCGAACTCCGTACTTAATAAATGTTTTAAGCAGTTATAATAAAGGTTTTAGAAAATGAGCACAATGATTTTGAGTGATAATACACTTTTCAAATGAAGTTTTTTCGTTATTTTTTTAAAATTTATTTTTGCTGTTTCTTCGATTTTTCTAATTGAACGCTGAAAAAGTTTGTTTTAAACTTATACCATTGTCTATTAAACAGATTGATTAAAAGATTACTCCATTTAGAATCATTACGAAGATTTGAAAGCAGACATTTCTACAGAATTCAATAGAATGATGATTTGTTTTCTTTCACGGCGAGATTTTATTATTTAGTTAGCATTGATCAGTTCAACAACAATCAGTTTTATTTTCGGCTAAACAGTAAAAACTTGTTCTTTATGATAAATATATTTCATAAGATTCAGAAATATGACTTTAAATATATTTTTTTAACACACCAAAAAAATAAATTTTCGGTTGAACTTTTTAGGGACACGGTGAACGTCGATATAAGAATTTTTATGCTTATTTGATTACAACGAACTAATCTGATGTCTAAGACACATCTGAGACAATTCAAAGAAGCAATTTGCAATAATAAGAAAATGTGTTACGGTTTTACCCAAGTGTAAAATCCTACAATTAGAGATCGCAATCTCTATCTCTAATACTAAATGTGTGTCTTATTGTGTATTTATGTCCATTGCAGCTGACTACCGTTTTCACTTTCATCCAGAGAATCTAGACGACTGTGCAAACTGCTTTTGTAAAAAAAAAAAAAAAACGAAATATATGCATGCAATTTCAATTTGCCTTGATAATAAAAATTTATTCCATCTCATATCAGATTCACTTTTTATTTCCATTAAAATTCTTTATCCCCATGCCTTTCATTCTCTTTTTTTTTTTCTTCTCGTTACAGGTAAATCCAAACCATCCGTTCACATATTAATTCTTTAACAAATTACCAAGAAATTAAAAAATTCCACTCTGCATTCAGCAATTTGTTTCGTACTACTTTTTTGCCCCGTTGGGACGCACACACGCGCCGTCGTTGTCTCTTTTGACGGTAAGTGTCGCTTGATTTGCGAGGTCCAACCGGTGCAAGATACAAATTAAAATGCATCAAATCATAAAGATCAATCAGACGACCGTCGTTGAATATGTATGATGCGATCGCACTTGTGCGGACGGACGACACAGTCTGGAGAGTATCTTCGACATCCCGGGCGCTTCGGGAGACGATAAAGATTTATTGAATCGACCAGAATCGATATATCAATAACATTTGAATCGTCTAAGAGCCACTACAGACGGAGGGCGGGAGTGGGGGCGGTGGTGGCGACGTCGACGGCAACCGCAACGGCGACGACGATCGAGGAGTCCTCTTAATATGAAACTCATTTCGCAAGAATGCTAAATGGCTTATAATTTTCAAGTACCCACTTCTCGTCGACTTGAGCAATGAGAATTTCCATAAAATAAGACCGCAACACTGTCATAGATACAGTATCTGTGATGGTTTTCGACCTCCTCCGTCTGCTGGCGTTGCCTTAGATGTGGACAATGGCAATTTGATCGTTTTTTTTTGCTTTCGTCTTGAATTGAGGACCCATTTGAAGTGATTCATCTCTGACATCTACGGAGAACGCCGGCCGTACAACAATGAGTAGCAGCAGCAGCGGCAGTAGTAGTGCGATTAGGAGGTCGAACGAGCGCGCGCGCCAGCTTCACTTCACTTCACTTCAGTTGAAGTGGAGGCGCACGTTGCGCACATTGATTCGTAAAAGATACTCAGTATCAATCTTTATTCCATTGTGGGTAGCACTTTTCTGCCACACAAACAACGGCAGCAAAACACAAAAAAGAAACAGATGCAAATGTTTTGCAGCAATAGAACTTATGCAACAATCATAACAATAGTGCTCCACGTCTCTCTCGCTCTCTCTCGGACTACAACAACAGAGAGGAAGGAAAAGAATCTACAGAATCCAAAAATTACAATAATTGCAGTAATAATCGTTGGGGGTTTTATTTTTGTGCATAAATATTTATGAACTCATGGAAAAGGTATTTGTTCTGTTTTTTTTTCTATGTTGTTTTTTTTTTAAAGCGCAAACCAATAATTGTCCACAATCGAACTTTACGGAAGGCCTATAGCACGCCAGGCACCCAGCACGCCGACAGCGACGACGACTACGTCGACAACAGCGATGGCGAGGACGGGCGATGAACGTTTATTGAAAATGTTGCGTGGATGTTGCAATAATTATGCAGCAACATCTGCGCGCGTTGGCTCGAAGGGTGTTCTGTTCGGAATTAGATCGAATGTAGGTTCCGATGTAACTGCGGGATAGAAGCACTCGGGCCTATTCTCTGAAATGAAAAAAAAAAAAGCATCCGAACGCTGTCTCAGGCCGGATAGACGGGCAAATTGATTTCGCTGCGTTGGTGTGTTTTTTGTGTTCAATTGTTGGTTATGCTACTGCTGAGTCACCAGCAGTGAATTCGAAATTGATTGCTGCGCTCGGTTTTTGGGTTCAATTCAATGGCGATGATGATGCTTGGATGGTTGATAATTGCATTGGCGCGTCGGATGGGGGCCGGCCGCTCAGAAGGTGGTTTCGCAATAGAATTGGTGCCGTGAGACTGAAGTTGGTGCGACGCATTAGATCGAGAGGAAGTATTTATATGCGTTGTGGGCTGTAGATGAGATCTTGTTTTTTTTTAGCTTTTCTGGTGGTGGTGCCGATAAGTGGACTAATTTCCGTGTTAAGTGGTCTATGATGTGGGATTAAGTTGGTTTTTTATTTTCTGATAATGTTGTTTTTTTAAATCTCTGCATTTAATCGAGCTACAGTGAGTGTCATTAATATTCGGTTTTCATATAAACGTTTTTTTAGATGCTGATATCTTTTCTGAAAATAATAAAAGACCAATATATTATATTTTACATTAACTTAGATATATTTACAGATCATTTTTAGGGAATTCATTCTTAAAAATATTGATTAAAAAAAAATACAAAAACAAAAAACCAAGAAGAACTCAAAATTACAGGCTTCATTAATATTCGGTTTTTGGTACATTAAAAACAAATTGCTTGATAAAAAATATTCAGTTTTTTATTAATATTTTGTGGGATAACCCTTATTTTTTATTACCTCGTTTAGACGGTTTGGCATATTTGAAATAATTTTTTTAAGGTACTTAACATTTGGCATAAAAAAAGATTCCAAGTGGTGGGAAGACGTTATATTCCTAGACGAAAGCAAATTTAACCTTTTTGGAAGCGATGGAAGGACTATGGTATGGCGAAAGCCAAATGAGGAGCTTAGGAGTAAGAATATCACTCCAACAGTAAAGCATGGCGGAGGGCATGTAATGGTATGGGGTTGCATATCAACTAGAGGTGTCGGAAACTTGGTGTTTATCGACGGAATTATGAACCAGACATCTTATTTGAAAATTTTAAAAGAAAATTTAAAACAATCTGCCAAAAAAATGGAAATTTTGGAAACATTTAAGTTATACCAAGACAATGACCCGAAGCACAAGGCGCATACTGTTCGTGAATGGCTGCTCTATAATTGTCCAAAAGTCATCGAAACGCCTGCCCAATCACCTGATATTAATCCCATTGATAATTTATGGGATTATTTGGACCGCCGTATTCGTGACAATCCAGTATCGTCTCTAAATGCGCTCAAAATAAGACTACAGGAAGAATGGGACAAAATCAGTGTTAAGTACCTTAAAAAAATTATTTCAAATATGCCAAACCGTCTAAACGAGGTAATAAAAAATAAGGGTTATCCCACAAAATATTAATAAAAAACTGAATATTTTTTATCAAGCAATTTGTTTTTAATGTACCAAAAACCGAATATTAATGAAGCCTGTAATTTTGAGTTCTTCTTGGTTTTTTGTTTTTGTATTTTTTTTAAATCAATATTTTTAAGAATGAATTCCCTAAAAATGATCTGTAAATATATCTAAGTTAATGTAAAATATAATATATTGGTCTTTTATTATTTTCAGAAAAGATATCAGCATCTAAAAAAACGTTTATATGAAAACCGAATATTAATGACACTCACTGTATATGAAAGTAATGGAAAATAAGTTAATATTCGTAGTATTTCCGAAAAGAAATTGATAGCTGATTCAGCATTATTATAACAAAGATCGGTTTATATATCGGAAATATAGGTATCTGTGACAATAAGACAGAGCGATTTCTATATTTTTTGCAATGACATATACTATGTGTTAAAAAATAAATAAAAAAATATTTCTTCCATTATTAAATTATCAAAACTGGAAAAACTTTCAAAAATACATAGACAACCCTCATGATATATTTAGGCAGTTGACATTTTATGCAAAAGGAAAAATGATTTTAAAAATGAAGAACAAAAAAAAAAAAAACAAAAGCAATCTTCCAATCTATATAAATAGCTACAGTTTGTAGCTTCGCTGCCTTAAAAGTAGTGGCGGTTAAATGACAACATTTCACTTGAAAAGGTCCTCATCGCTCAGTTTACAAAATATGTTTAACATTGTTTGAACATTAAATAATTTGAAATTGTTTTTAGGCAAGTTTATGTAGAACTTGCTGTACCCGACGCGCCTTGGTACGCATAAAATAAATCAAATTTGAAAAAAGTCACAGGGCCAACCTTTTTACAACTTTGGAGCTTCATATCTTTCCAATGGGACCCATTCCATTGGCACATCTTTTTGACAGAATTCTGAACAAGGTTGCCAAAGACATCAATGCTCTATCACTTATCATGTAGAAGTCTATAAAGGACAAACAAAAAGAAACAAACAAACAAACATTAATTTTTATATATAGAGATTTGTCAACAATTTATACTAGTAAATTTTTTATTAATAATGTTAAAAATTGCTGCATTGAACGACTGTAGTGCTAATCCTTTTATGGCAGCATATCAATCCAATCACAGAAAAAATATGTTTTTGCATTTTAACAAATACGAACTGAAGGATCCTCAATGTCCGTTTGAAGTAAACGGAAAATTTATTGAAATATTTTTGTTCTGTTAGCGACCAAAAGCTACGTAGACCAGGAGTTCTAGTGAATTGATATATTCACTAGAACTCGGTTTATTTTCGGTTTACTGTCATTGCTGTCATTGCTTACTTACTTATTCATCAGGTGTTTAACCCTTGAAGGGTCTGTGGTTAAGCTTAAGATGCCTTCCAACGCTGACGGTCTCGGGCATGATGCTTCTAGTCCGGAAGACCATGCTGTATTTCCTCTCCAATCACTGGATCTCTGCACCGGAGACTCAGCCTCCCTCTTGCCCTCACACCAGGAGGCTTGGCTCGATATGGTCAAGTCATTGTAGTTTTCAGGTGTTGAATGGGCCATCATTGCCACGATTTCTGAGAAGGATTCACTAAATTTTCGAGCCATGGCCTCATCATTGCTTTCGCATGACAAATGGTTTGTTCTGAAAAATTTGGATCAGTCATCGCCCCAATTTATTGAATCTCGTAGAGAAAGATAAAATTGCTAAACATAAACTGATATCGTTTGTCCCTGGCGAGTGTTCAAACAAACTCACATGATTCAAACCAACACACATCACATAACAATGGTTGTACTAGTTTTACTAAAAAAATTGGAGCAAAAAAATGTTAGGATACAACTTAAAATGCTTTCAGTGGAGTACAGAGCCAAAGCTGCATATTAAATTGTTTATATTGTTAAATTGTCGAAGTTGACGTTTGTTTGGCCTGCTTTATTTTGCAAACATCTACAGGTATGGCATCTCATAAAAATATAAGTGTAAACATATTTTCCAACGGCCCACGCCTACAACAAATCACGACTAAGAAGAAAAGTGACGACCATACTTTGTACGAAACTCTCTCTGAGTAGCATTAATTAAAATGATTGTACCAAAATCTTTTCGACTCGATAGAAAAGAAAAGACTTTAATCGACATGAAATATTGTATGCTAATGCGCCTATTTAACTTATGAAATAAAAGTGTTTTCTAATGAAATATACCGGGTTGGTAGCTCGTTTTCGAAACTGTATTATTATCGACAACTGACTCATTCTCAATGCTTGAAAAATTTAAATCTCCTCTTTTTCGATAAAATATAGGTGTCGTTTACGTTAACAGTGGCCTAGACCTTTTTCAGTTGAAAAACAAACCTAGCGAGGATTTTCTTAGCTCTCACTTAGTTTCAGCGCCCACCTCACCGTGTTCGAAGATGAAAGGAATTTCCTTTTCCCACTTCAAAATGAGGCCATTTCGATCGACTGGCCTTATTCAGATTTCCATAACTGAGGAGAAACGCCTGCTACTTGCGCTTACCTCCACTCAATCACCCAGTAATTTTTGTCTCCTCATTGCGGTCAACAATGCACCATTAAGTCCAAAGTAAACAAATCATCTCTCACTCACTCATTTAATCATGAGCAGTCTTTATTATTTCTGGTCCCTTAAGCACCAGACAGTCTTAACTGATTGCAAAGAGGATCATTGTCCTCGTTCGGATCCCACAAAACGATCGACGAAAAGAAGAAGTGATAGTAAATGAGGAAGCTCACTTTGCCTTAACTAAATGAGCAATTCATTCGTAAGACAGCAAAAAAAAAAAAAAAAAGAAGGAACGCACGCAAAAGAGGATTTACCAAGGAGCAGTTCACCAACAGCAGCAACAACAAAAAAAAACCAGCCAACACCAAGATTTATGCATTTCTCTCGGTCAAAGAATTGCATAAGCTGCGTGTGTTGACAGAACGTTAAGGCCGGTGCTCTCGAGTCGCGTAAGTAGGTTGAAATCTCATTCAGTGGACCGTCAGCACTCAAGTGTGTGTAAGTGGCTGCTTCTGGTTTCTCCACCGAAGTGGGCAGATATTAATTATGAACGCGATTGTATAAACATTTTGACTCCGAGTCACCGAAAAAACACGCCAGGGATTTGTCTGAAAACATCTGCCCCTGGAAGGGTTGTCGATTCGAAGCACTACGTAATCAACAGGATAATGAATAGGTCTTGGCAGCACTTAACACACGTCTGCGGGCATTCTAGAGCAGATTATCTCATCTGGCCATATGCCACGAGCCCAACGCAGCGTATAATCATGCCATAAATTGCCTGCCACGGACATCGTTTAGTCTTCACCTTTTTTACACCTTTACTGCCTGTTTTTTATGTCCGCCCGGCATCTGGCCTGAGGGCGAGGGCGTTTGGTCGCGGTCTTAATGAGGATCCAGTTGGCGAGTGCACATCCCTTGATTTCAATCACTTTCCCCGTGTAGTCGTACCCCTGACATTTTGACTCTTGACTCATCGACATCATCATCATCTGCTCGACAGGACTATTTAGTCTGCCTGCCATCGTCCTCGCTAATGGTATTTGCTATTGAAAATCGAATACGGACACGCGACTAGCCAGGACCCTCGCGTACACATGAAGAGCGCCACAAAAAAAGAAAAGAAAAAAACTGACATGATGACATCCATAAAATGTACTTTGTGTTCCGTTCCTGCAGGACCTTCGTGATGACCGTCAGTTTCGGACGTGGAATTTTGATGTCGGTCTTGTTTATGCGCGCTGACGGAAAAAAGGATCACAATGTAACGCGAATGGTGATGGTTGCGGGTGATAATGTTTGGCGTTAATGGACGAGGAGGTCTGAGGATGAGGTAAGGATGAGAAATTTACATGGCAGCGCTGTTTGATGGGCCATTCTCGCGAGGGAGTAATTGCGGTGCATAATTCAATTAGGTGAGTGCGTGTTGGGTCATTTTAAAGGGGCTACACGTGACGTGACCGGCGGCAGGGGTTAAGTTGCATTTTAGTGTAGAGGTGAAAGAGTTCTTTCAAGAAAGGTATGAAATGTGTTTTTCGATTTATTGAGTAGAAATAAATATTGTTTGTCTTCGTTTGTATTTTTTACTGTCCTCAAATGGTAGCTTTTAACCATCCCTTTTAAGAGCGGGTAGATAGATTAATTTAGCGAAAAAAAATCAGTTAACGATTGAATCTGAGCTCAGATCGTACAGTGTGCATTCACTTTTGACAATAACGGCTCAAACTATAAATAGTAAAACTTTGAGTAAAGTCAATTAATGAACTAGTTAGATTCATAAGAATGTAAAATCAAATGTAACAGCTGCCAGCTTCGAGAGCGTCCCAACTAAGGACGTTGTCCAATTCGTGAAGGCTGAGTTTGAGCCCTAGACAAAAGAAAGAGATACAAAAGATCTTTTAGCTAACCGTGCAAGTGCCTCAATCACACTCTCAAATTTCTCCAATTCCATTTAAAGCCAATTAAGCCGAAGTTCTGGATTAAGCAGCACTGTCTGTTTATCTAAACTTTATAGAGAATTCAAAATAATAAAACAATTCGGTCCGGCTATAGAAGACAGAAGGCGATGTATGAAAAGATATTTAAAAAGACATAATAGGCAGCTTTTGTAACCCCACCCCCAAAAATATGTACATATACCCATGATCGAAAACAAGTCAAAAGGGCTTACAGCAAAATTTATTATGTTTTATTCCTATTTCTATATTTTTGAAATCTTTTCATGTCTGTAGATGAGGTGTCCCTTTGGTCGCGGTAATGTGTCAACTATTCGCATTTAGTAATTTTTTTACAATTTTACATGTTTATTTTGTTTCGTAAAGTTGAGAAAATAAAGAAAACAATTTTTGCTTCGGACCTTTAGTTTTGTTCGTAACTATATCTGGTAAATACCTTCAGAGAAATGATATCATAAAATATAATTGTTGCAAAATGTTTTTTTAAAACAAAATAATAATTGAGCCTTTCAGAGAACACATCGATTAACTCCATGAAACAAAAGCTGAGGAAAGTGGTGAAATAACATTTTCATTCGCCTTTGAAATACAATATGTTTTATTCAAATAGCTGTCGGTTAATGGTGGTAATCTTTATTATTAAAGAAAGGTACTGGAAACCTAAGAAGTCATAACTTCCTCCAAGTGCTTTGACACTCAAATCAAAAACTTTTCAAATGAATTTGTACACTAAGCGGCTCAATTGTTTGCCGAAATTTTAACAATTTCTTCCAACTACTGCAATTATTCAGTAACTTAAAGATTCAATCTTCTACAATGAACTGATAGACGCAGGGAATAGTTTTTTACCAAACATTTAGCACTTTTTATTTCCTAACTGATTCTTAAAGTGAAATATTTGCTCAATAAAACATCTTGTTTGCTGCAGTATTCTCTGTATTCTTCACATCCAGCTGAAAGTCTTAAGTTTTCGCCTACAGGTGATAAGTTTAACCGCCGGGACATAAGAACCCTCAACGATTCAACCTACATGTCAACAAAAAAACGACTTAAATAAGCAATCGTGCGACAAATATCAAAGCCCATCACTCACGCAGATTAATTTTTATCACATCTTATCAATAAAGCTCCAATTACACTCCATCAAAGCCTCAATATTTATCCCGCCTGGGGTTAGAGGCTTACAGTGGTGTAACCCACCATAAAAAATCGAACCTTCCAAAACCAATTTCGAAAATACAAAGCCCAAGCCGATTTCCAAACGCCACCGCACTTCGGACAAAACCCCCTTCTGCATACCTGCGCTTAATTCAAACATATTCGTGTCTCATTCTCCATAAAACCACATAGCTCACGTGTGAGCCTTATCCTCACCGCAAGAGCCTCTCATTCTCTCTTTCCGCAAAACTTTTACGACTTATAAACTTTTAACATGTAATAATAAAATCGTAAAAACTTTTTACGACAATCCCGAATTTTTTTTTCTTCGTTCGTTCGTTATTCTTCAACTCTCTGCAATGATCGTTTAATGCTGCACATACACGTTTCAACGGAACGGCAGGGATACCGACCAAAAGGCCAAATGACCGCGTAGTGCATTCGAATGCACTTAGGCCCGAACGATCTGAGAGATACAAATACAATATATTTATTTATTTTTTTTATTTTTGAAATTAATATTCCACCAGAGTCTGGAATTTCTCCTCAACAATGTAGCGCAACGAACTTTTTATGTCATGTTCAACCAAAGTTATCTAGATACAAAAAAAAAAAAAACTCTCTTCCTCATCGCCGCCCAATGAAACAACTTAATTAAAACTAGAAAAGAACGACTCGACTCGGCTCAATAGAGCTAGGAATTAGCATAATCTGATTGATCCCCCTCATCCATGGAGACGGATTTCAATAAAAATTCTGTGAGATGCCCGACACTGTCGGTGATTTATCGCTTAATTTTGTCGCATAACGTATACTTATCTAAACGACCTGTAATTTTTCGTCTTTTTTTATTGGACCCAACCGACGCTGACGAGACATCAACGGACATCGAGACGTTAACCTAAATTTGTTTATGCATCCGAGAGCGGGTATCTCTGACCTCGGATGCCGTGTTTACAGAGTGTTCCCCAATTAGTAGCTCATCTTTACATCGACTTACAGCCAAACTGACTGATAGGCCAGGTCTTTGGAAATTTAATAGCACCCCCTCCCCCTCCCCAACAATTTTATTGTCAACATCCGATGAGTCCAATAAAAACATCAAGACACTTAATAGATACATGGACACCAACACTGGTTTCTTGGTTGGTGATTCTTCTCCCAGAATCTCGAGAATCGATCAAATTAGTTTGGTATTAGGTTGTGTAAAAATATCGCAGGCATAAATTATCCGTGACACATGATCGCTGCGAAGTATTAAATATCTACGAGAGGTGTCCGCCGCACCGCGTTGTCACTGAAGAAGTTCGAGCATCCAAGGCGGTGGTAATTTATTAATGAAATCGGTTAGTCCAGGTGACACTTTACCGCCACACACGCGCACAACACGCCGCGCTGTGGCGTGACAAATATTCAACATAAATAATGCTTTTGTCGTTGTCAGTCGTTTGCGTTGATAGATGCGCGAGAAATACCCGGAATTCGAATGTTGCTATTTCATCGATCACCTTTTTCGGGTGAATGAGGTGAACAAGAGAGGGAACACGGCTTCTTTGCATCATCGTCAGCGGTTAATGGACCCCTTAGGGCTCTTTAATTGCTCCGGCTGGTTTTTCATTTAGCAACTGTGTATCTGTGTATCTGCGTGCACCGAGAGGCAGCCTAATGGATGGAACAAACGAAATTTTCCATTTCAGAGCCGGTTAAGATATCCACGGGTGCTTTTTAGTATGTGTCGTGTACAATTAGCAGATCTTGAGTATTTGAGTTTGAATTGAATTTCCTGAACTACTCCCATGGGATGGGATTCATAGGTGGCGGGCGGTCGGAGCGAGTTTACGTAGACAGATGTTATGACGCCGGAGGGGACTGGGTAGCTTAGATAGAGAATATCCTTTTATTTATTTGAACATGCTGCGAAGTGCAATCAGTGAACCCGCGAACAGAGGTCGACTGGCTAAGTGGTGATGTTAGTCGTTAGGGAGGTTGTACTGAAAATTAAATTTCAAAGTTATAGTTTTGCATTAAGTTAGGCTTGAGTATTAGGAAAAGACGTCTGGAGGAACACTAACTAACTTGTACAACCGTTCTGAATGGTGGCAGATAATGTTCAGGCTCAAGAAAATGGTTTCGAACCCAGTTGAAAAGACCGGCGAACAGCATTAGCTCAAAACGCTGAAAATTCATAAGATGTCACTCATTTATCGAGGGCAAAATTATAGAGCTGTATTCGGTCAACGATGATGACAGATTGCTTAGCTTTCAAAACGATAGAGTTTCCAAAGTCTTAAAAAGTACTGCTTTTCAATTGTTATTGTTGAATTGAAAATTGTAATATCTTCGTTTAACATCAAACCGTCACGTCAATACAGATTTTAAATACGTTTTATGTGAAAACTTGTTTAACAAACGACCAACAATGTTCATACTGCCACTCTATAAAAAAAAGGCCATGAGAGACAACTACCAATTTATTAAATAAAAAATGTTAAACAAATTTAAAAAAAGGTTTGTTTTTAATACAAACAATGGGATTGAGATCTGGGGATTGACTTGTGGCACTTTTCAGCCATAAAACCAGACAAGACATCGTTGCATCGTTATCTTGCTGACTGTGCCATCGGAGGGACATGTTTCCCTCCGAAAATGTAAGAATGAAATTCCAGAATTTCCCTTTTTCCTTATTTTGTCCTGGTAGTACTAATGGGAAGTACAGGGCCTTACTTTAGTTAAACGTTACGTCTAGAGAGGAAAACAGAGTCATTTTAGTTTCATCACTCCGAAGGTCCGTTTCAACGTTGATGAGCTATGGCAGACGAAAGGCATGAAACTATTTTATTGACCAGCTGTTAGTGTCATAATAATACAAAGGTCTATCTAAAGTTAAAGTTTAATACAATATTTCTGTAAGGTTTTAAGGCGTGAATTGATCTGCCAGCATAATAATACTTAATTTCTGTTATTTCTTAAGCACCATGTCAATTTTTCAATTTCTTGCGAAATTAATTTTATGGCAAACGCCAAATCCTCTGTCATCATGACCCACTGCTAAGCTGCATTCGATAAAAAGGGGATGGCGCTACAGCCCGTTTAGGGCCACTTGAAACAACTGGAAGGGACCTACTACTTAATGCCGGTTGCGAACGGCGAATTTAATGCCAGAAGGATGGTCAGTGAAATTCTTGTGGTGTTTTTCCCTGGGCTGGATACGAATCCGGATAAGCTCGCTTAAGTGTTTGGGCCACTACGGATCAAGTCACTGTGCCAATTTGACAAAAATAAAATTCGAAAAAGCTGCTTATTTGAATGTTAACTTTGACTGCAAAATCTGATACAAGACTCTAATTACAAAAGCAGTTCACTTGTGCTGATGAAATTTATCAACCATTTTTTGTTACAGTTACGACTAAAAACTGCTTCCGAGTCCAGCAATGATTTTGTGTAAATGGCGAAGTTTGAACTGAAAAGCAAACAGTAAAAATTAAATATGAATAAGCTATCATTGGCGATGATTCCTTAGCAGATGAAATCATATTTTAAGACTAATACATTCACCTCTTCATGAGAATAATCCTGATTTTTCCGTACTCTGACCATTTAATCACTTCTTTTTATGGACATTAAAAAAAAAAAACGTGTGATCGTGTGCCCATCATAGCATTCGACTCTGGTTCTATAAAATAAAAGGTCAAAAAGATCAACTAGACTATTTAAATTGTGCAGATGTATTTTTCAACGTTTTCAGCTTTTCAGGGTTTTTGTCGTCAAAGTTTAATGATAAAAAAAAAACAAAATTAAAAATAAAACAAAACTGAAATTCTGGAGTTATTAATATTGGCTCAATAGAGTACAATAGTAATTTTTGTTATGCTAGTCATTAGGTGACAGCCTAGAAATGTTCACGAGTTCTTAAAGTACTTAAAAAGTCCTTATGGAAACTCTTTCGACATCATCATAAAGGTTCATCTTGTCTAGCGTGTAGAATTTTGACCCAAGTTAATATATGAAAAAAATGTCGAATACTTTCTTCAGAATGACTAATTAACTAACCCAAATTGTGCAAGCGCCAGTGTGGCCGTCTGGTCACACTCAGAAGAACTATAGAATAATGGCATGCAGTGAGCAGCAAAAGTCTTGAGACCTTAGCATGTTCTATCTTTAAATAATAAAATTATTTAAAAATTTGCATTACAAAATATTTAATTATTTGTATTTTCAAAAATTAAATACTTAAAAAATAACGCACTTTAAAAAATATAAAAATAAAAATATAACGCTGTCTTGAAAATCAATCCAGCATAAGTGTTGAAGTGTTAAAAAAATATGTTAAATTTTGCAGAAATAAAGAAAACATTTTTGTTGTATTTAATGGAGTACAAATAAAAGAATACTTTTTGATTTGCATTTTATTTGTGAGAACTTATTATTAGTATACACTTTTAGCTTTTACCGCCCCGGTAAAATTAAAGGCGAACTATGCAAAAAGAGATAAAACAATTTTCAGCACAATTCGAATAGTAGAATTTATGTCGGGTGGCCGGAAAACCTTGCAATTAATTTGAGCTACGTAATAGAAAAAAATTTGCGGATTGCACAATATTGAAAGGAATGGAAAAATATCGTTTGCCACAATTTAACATGGTACAAGTTCCAAGGAATTTGTCATTTTTTCCTTTTTATCAGCCTCAGTCACATCAGCGAACTTTTTCGGGAGATACTGTCACAACTAATCAGTAAGCCAAAGCCCACGAAAAGCAAAACAATGGGCCACTTGTCCACGAATTATGATGCTATCGACCTACAAAAGTTCATTCATTCTTCAAAGATTATATCCGTGTCATAAAAACCACTTCGAGCTAGTAAAAACAAAAATTCTTTTCGTAGATTTGTATGCGGCCTCCCACCACGCAGCCATATAAGACACCAGCAAACTCAACCGCAACAGAACCATAAATCCGGTGAAACAAAACCGAGTTTTACTGGCGACCAAATAATTGGGTCAAGTCTACGACTGCCGCTAAAGAGAACGTTGAGCGGCCCCCACCATTCAAGACTCACTCAGTGACTCGGCTCACCACAATTCGCAAATCCAAGCGCCCTTATCTCCAAAGCTCTTATCTCACCGCGGCACTGGTATCAGTTCTAAAAAATCTTACTTCATAAAAAAAATGGATAATTCAACAATTTCAATAAAAATCAAACACAGTCAAGTTAATTTTTAATTTTCTTTTTTTTTATGGAACAGCGGTACCGCGCCGTAAAAACATCATATGCGCAGCAATAAATTTCGCATGTTTGTCATAAAACATAAAACGTAGTGTAAATCGGATTTTTTATCCGTTTTTTGACGCACAGCGTGGATAAACTGCATTCGCACCTTATTACGCCGCCACCACCGCCACGTATAAGAGAGCGCCTAAGCGTTTCGTGTTTTCTGTTGGTACAAACACCGCACACCACACAGAGGAGGAAAACCGATGTCGGACGCGTGTATCTGAACACTCGGTCGCTTTCTAGCGCGGCTCGGCGGCTCAGTGACCCTCTCAGTCGAATGACTCATAAATAAAAACATAACAATTTGCATTAAGATCACTCGCAATCATTTTATTGGTCTGCCCGATCGTAAATCTCCATCTGCGCGGAGGGGTATGTAAGACTGTGGAGTATCGTAGTTTGTTACGGAACAGAACGACAGAAACGACAACGACGACGATGGCGACGACAGCAATTGCGTTTAACGTCAGTGCGTCTACGAGCTGTGGATGCAAAGCGCAAGTATTGCTTCCTAGCTAAGTCTTGAGGTACATAAATGCGGTCCGCAGGACGATTGGGGTGGTAGTGGAGCGCGAAGACACGCTGAACGTGGATTTAAATGTCAGCGACTGTACGCTGCTGGCGGATTGGCATTTGTATCGCATTTTGATTGCATCTAATTTCGCATGAGAGCATTCTGGACAAGGCACTGGGAAGTTGCAGTACGCAGGGAAAGTGGCGATTAAGGCAACGTATGGAAAGATCTGAAGTGCATCTTCAAGCACCGCCCTTAGTGCCTGTCATTTGTCATTTCAAGTATGCAAAAAAGCTTACCACATCACACTTGGATTCGATTTGCTTTCAAACATATATTTCAATCAATATTTGCAATGGAAATAGTTCATAACGTTTTCTTTTCATAAAATTGTTATTTGATTGCACTAGAAATTCCACAGGAAGACACGTTGACATCCAAATCTCAGAAAACTACAACAATTTTTTCATTCGTCATCGACTTTACAGCTTAAATACATCGATTGTCCCTGGAAAATGGATTATTCTTGTTTGAAAGCTATAGAGCTCCAATTTGTAATTTTTTTTCCCCTTCAGGACGATGCGAAACGCTCACGCGCACGAAAAATAAACCTGTCCTTTTCCAAGTGGTGTGAGACTTTTACGGCACTAAAACCAGACCTTCACTTTGACTCCTTGACATCCTTCCAGCTTCCAAAAAGTCGTCATTAACTCTCTTAAAGCTTTTCCTACTCGTCCCAAATTGTTAAGATGCGTAGAGATTAAGAGCCCATTTTAATACACCAAAATGCTTTCTATTGGCCTTAAGGTTGGTATTTAAATTCAGAATGAGCTTGTAAGGACGAATTGCATCAGCTGCCGAGGTTATGACTCGGAACCTTTGCCCATCGTAGGAACCCAACACGCAATCTACATCCACAATTCAGGAGAATTGAAAAGCCTACACTAGGAGGATTCCTCAATCGTATTCATGAGAAGTTAAAAATAAAAAAAATCCAAGGAATCTCCAAACAGGGCTAAATCCAGCCAACAGCGACAAGATACTGACAGCTAACAGCTGCCCATCTACACCAAACCCTGCCCCCAGACACAAAAAAGCCCTACAGGTCACGACAAACAAAGTCAAATCCCCCCTTCGAATCCATCAATAGATCACGGACAACTTGAGAGTAATCCGACATTGAAGCCGACTAATTCGCATTCTTCAAGTAGCCCCCTCGTCTCGAACCAGTTAAATTAATCGGACATTCATATCTCTTTTCAAACTCAGAAAAAACAATTTTCCTGTTCCAAGTCCATCGAGATTGTATTCAATCTCTGACTCCATCCCATCCAAATACCTGTGGTAATGACTTTGATTTTATGTTTATTTCTTTGGTTAGAAGAATACAAGAAAAAAAAAGCCAAAAACGAGTAATTACTTGACTTGGCACGAGCTAAGCGAGTTAAAATTTTGATGGAATTTAATTTTTTTGTTTTTTTCAAAGCACTAGGTCACTTGGTTATGGGGCCTCTACGTCAGATGGTTTAATTGTTTGGCAATCTTTTGTGTAACATTCTTTAGATTGAGATCTAGTGAAAGTATACAATTCAGGAAGGAGTATTTGAAAACTGTGGGTGAATTGGGGCACGATTTCAGTTTGGGTTTTTATTTTCGTGGCTTGGGTTGATTGAGAAGCGACGGGGGCCACGATTTGATTGATAATGACGTGCGGTCTTGAGGTGGGATCTTCTGTAGAGCTAAAATTCATTTAATTTAATCTGCGGATGGCCTACTGTATGTCGTTCAAATGTGGAATCTCCTTTCACTTTTTTTTAGTAGTTATTGGAAGCTGCGAGAGGTCGAGTTGAGTTTAGAGTTTGAGGCACTACAATGAAAGCTCGTTCACTAATATCATATCATTGAATGTGATATATATAGGATAAGTTGTTATAACAAAACCAGCGTGGTGCACCTTCGTATAAGACTATAAAAATTTATAGTGTGATAATAGGGAATTATTAAAATTTATTTAAAATATGTCCATAAGTTTAGATTCTTTGGCTCTTGAAATATTCTTTTACGAAAAATAATTAAGAGTTAGGATTTAAGTCTTATATCGGTGTAGGAAATGTAAAAATTAATTTACCGCAGTGCATTCTCATTTCGGAATATATGAAACTAACAATAAGACTAAGAGCAAGCTATTTAGTCATGCTAAATTTTTGTTGCAATTTTTCACTTTAGGGGTATCTTCACTTATGCGAACTTCGGATAGCTGGAAAAATGTTAAGCTTCACCGTCACAAGTTCGAACAGCTGAAAAAAACGTTCTTTTATTCAGTCTGAAAATGCAAGAAATACTGCGGCTTTTAGTTAAAAATTGAATATAACACCTAACATTGTTATATATACAGTGCCTCTAGAAACTATTCGCTCACCGAGCCATTTGAAGGAAAAAATGGACCGAGAAATGAAACTACAAGTCCTACAAAAAATGTGCGTATGCTTTTATTCTGCGTTACATACTAATTAAGACGACATAAATCAAAACACAATACTATAATTTTAAACAGAGTTATCTACAAAAACGTTCATTAACTTTGCATTTTAGAATCCAAAAGAAGCAAATAACATCTGGCATAGCTCAAAACTGTTGGACTTCATTCTAATAACAGTGTCCATGAACCTGTAACTCAACTATTGTGAGGGTTAGCGAATACTTTTTGGAGGCACTGTATATCTCACCAAGTATCTAGTTGCATAGCTTACCGAAGTCGTCAATCAAAATTTCAAAGTTTTATATTCACGTTTTTGTTTGTTTATAATTCAGCATGTTATCAAAAGACATTTTATTCCTATCTGCGACTGTCCTGTAACTGCTAAATTCTTCTAGTATATACTATATTGAAGACCATGAGGTCATTAGTTACAGACATTACCATGAAAGGCATTTACCTGACAGCTCTTTCCCGGTGGTTGATGATGGTAGTCTTCATTTCTTTCAAAATTGTCAAAGATACCTTCTTCCCCATTTGATAATAACTCAAAAATCAGTTTTCTTAACTGAGCATTGTTAACAAAAGCGACACCTTTAAACCAGTTCCTTCGCCAGTCTTATTCCAGACTCGGCAATGTTAGAGAATATTTGTGGGTAATTAAGACTCCACCACCACCGCAATTAAGCCCCACGAATAGGTAACTTTTCGAAGTAAAAACCATCGCCATTATCATTAACAACTTCCAAGAACAAAAAGATACAAAACCCAGAAATCAATTTCGATCTACAAATCACAAATGTATTCATTTCTCTTCTAACCAACGCGGGCTCCACATCCAAAGCTAACCGCACCGCGTTGAACATTCGGCTTCTGTTTCCAGCACTCTAACACTCCCTCCGCCACCGACCAACACATCATCACACACTTGCCACAGTAACTCAAAATTAAATTTCCCATTTCCATGAATACCATGACCATTGCTGGCGGTTTTTTGCCACCTTAAATTAGTCGATTTGGGATTAAATCATTCAGGTGGGAATTAAATTTACGATCTTGTGGTCGCCATTTGGTCAGCAGGGGCGGATGAAAAAAAAATTATAACGAAATCTCAAATTAGACTTGGAACAGAGCCGGAGCTGCTGGAGGTGCCCTGCCGCGGACATGGTGCTAATTCTAAGACTCTCCCTCGCGTGGACTCAAAAGCAGCATGACTCAAGCGCATTCCGACTGCAGCTCCACAGCCACAGCCACAGCAGAATAGCAACAAAAATTAGAACGCTTTTCCACTCAGATACATGTTGCCCGATAATTTGTTACAATTTCGGGCGACAATTGTGCTGTCTGTCCGCTGGACATTAGAATTGTTCTGTGACGGGGACACACACAAATTTAAACGCGAATACATTTTTGAACAATTTACTTGGTAAATAAAACGATTTATTTGCTTGACATTATTTTTTTATTTTTCACTTTTATTTATTGTGGTTGAGAGGTGAGCTCTGTGTGTGAGTTGCTTGGTCGGGGGGAGGACAGTGGTCTGAGTTATTTTATTTACTGACACCTTTAAGAGTTTTATGGTATTTTACAAGCGATTACGGTGTGTGTGCAGGGTACTTTGCACATGTGAAGGTTTTGTTTTCAATATCAGTCATCTGTAGGGTAAATTTATATTCACAGGGTGCCTCAATTAGACTTAGCGACTGCGAGTGTTTTTATTGACATCGTTTGAAGTGTAATCTTTTTTCTAGAATAAATTGGTGTTCCTGTTAGAGGCTTGAAGTTTCTTCTCATGTCGATTTTCTTGAACGGAAAACTATAATGAAAAATGTGACAGCTTCAGTAGTTTATCAACTTTTGGAGATTCATCACCAAATCTGTTCCAGCTGCAGTTGGATGGCAAGTAAGTTGGATAAGGAAGAAAGTCATCTGAAGGATTTATTTAAAAACTATTTTCCAGATTTTTGGTTTTCCATTTGACACAAATTTAAAAGGTTGGGAGTCTTGTAAAGTCTAAACGCAACGTTCGGTCACAGTATAAGACCGGCTACAATTTATTTTTGAATATTGAAATGTGGAAAAAAACATTCATATTATTCTGGTACTTGATAGAGTCAGAGTCACAATCTTCATACCCTAATTCCAAATTCAAGCTCAGCGGTGTCTTGGCATCAAAAACAGCCTTCAAAATATTTCTAAGCAGGAAATTTAAATTCCTTCCGATCTATTCATTGTTTCCTTCAGTACAGTCTGTGCAAGTATCTGCAAATCAATAGCCAATCTGCAGAGAGGGCTACAAGTATCTAAACATGTTTGTCGCAATCCACTGCATTCGCAGATACCCACACATTTTTTTTTAAATTAATTCTCAAGGCATTTATTTATTTTTCAGCCGATATTGCATTTTGCCGGGAATGAATCATGCGCGGTGCTACCGAGGCGGGACTCGATTCTAGTAGAAATCTATCTATGCATTGTGTCACATTTGTGGTACCTTTACTGTGTTCGGATCGAGTGTTTAGAGGTTTCACTTGACTTTTTCGATTTTGAATAAGGTGCTGTCTGTAGTTTGCTATCTATTGCTGATTAGGTAGATTATCGAATGGCCAGTTCCACCAAATGTGGGGAATTTGATTTTTTTGAGGGGACGCCAGCCAATTTGCCAATGCTGAGAGAGGTGCTAAATATTCATTTGAATGTTTATTTACTTTTTTTTTCAATCACACGTGTGTGTAGGTACTTGAAATATAGTTTTATTTAAGTTTTCATGGATTTCCGAAGATAGATTGATATGGAATTTATGCTGCCAGTACGGGCGAAGACGAATTGGGTGAGTCACGCCGAATTAGCGCAGTTTACACATATCGATCACTTGTCGGCCGCTTAGTTTTAAACTGGCATATGACTTTCGCTTGAAATGCTTATGAAATTGAAACACTGTTATTTACTCTTGGAAATAATTCTTATGTAAATTGAAGATTAGATAGCAAAAGTGACCTCGATGACCGAATTTTGTCGACTAGCAACAGAGAAGTCATACGCAAGAAAACTTGGCATGAGACCTCTTGCACTAAAAAAACAACAAGAATATCGTATGACATTATATTAAACAAAAAATCAATTCAAAATCTGTCTTTATGACTACCACTGAGTACTGCGTCTCAAATATCTATCAAATCTATTAATTCAAATTTAAGAGGTTCCACTGCAAGAAGCATGTTCAAAAATTCTACGAACAAATAAGAAACACATAGGCCATGAATTATAAGGCTATTGATTAAATTGGCCAAGATATAGAAAAAGAGTCACGTAAGTCAGATATCAAGAGTCACAAAAAATTTCACGTTTTCAACATAAGTGGGATTAACTTCTGTTTGGATAGTCCGATTTAAATAAAATGTGGAAGATAAACTGCTAGCATATTGGCTTAAAATATGGGTTAGTTTATTCCTTGATGGACAAACTTTGACTTCAATTCGATCAACAAGTGTACATCAAAGCAGGCAGTTTAATTTCTGGTAATAATAATATAAATTCGAAAGTTTGGATTTTTGTAATTTTTCTCTTTGCTCTCAAACCTCTTGACCGATTTGGTTGAAATTTGGAACGTGTTTGGTGTTTGAGTGTATTTTTTGTATAGATTCATTAAGTTTGACTTCAGCTTTCAGCACAACATAAAAAGAACGCAGGTGTTCGAACTACATTTTTTCCATTAAAAGTAAATCCAGAAAAAGAGACCATGTTTTAAGATTTGCTGGCTTAAATGGTTAGTGCATCGGACTGTTAAGCGAGAGTACTTGGGTACGTCTGACAATCCTCCTGGAGTCTGTTATGGAAAGCTTTCGAAATTTGCCGTGCGGAACCGACATTAAACAGTAGGTCCTCTTCACTTGTGTCAAATAATATTAGTGGATGTTCCTTCGAAAGCTTGTTCAAAATATTGTAAATAACTTAATACAAACTGGGCAGCCTGAATATCTGTTCGAAAAGATTACATTTTCCAATCACCACGATTCTTAAGCATAGTCCAACCGAGATTTTCAGGCCCCCTATCGCAACGTCAGTTTTTTGTTCAGACTGCTAGGCTGTGTTCTTTACTAGCGCATTTGAGAGGTATCACTAATGCAACCAGATTTAAAGCCTCTGTCCCCACTTAATTAATCATGTATGTTAACAAATAATTGTTTTACTTTTTTTGCGATAGTATTTTTGTTGTTGTTTTTATTATATATTTTTTTCAATTCATTAAGCTCTAACCTTCCAGTGTAAAATATGTAAAGACTCACATATGTTTATATTTATATTCCGCTTAGCTTTCTTCAAGCTTGCAATTATTTTATAAGATTCCTATAATCTTCCTAATGTTATTTAAATAAATGAAATGAACGCCTTGACCGATTTGATTGAAATGTGGAAGGTAAACTCCTAATCTTGCAAACATGGCTTTAAACTACAGATAGGGGCAGATTGAACTCGATCAAGAGTTTTTCAGGGATTAGATGTTGGTTAAGTAAAATGAATAAGGAACGATTCGACGATTCACGCAAAGATTAGATAAGCATTTTTGGTATTTGCATAAGAAGAGATCTCAAATTGTAATGTTAGGAAAAGCAGTAGTCGTTTTTTCAAAGCACTACCCGATGCTCCTAATAATAAATCCTAACATAGACAATTTATTAACATGTTTTTAAATACAGATATTGGGTCAGAAGTATTTGTAAAGTTGTAAATTGTATACATCTTTAAGCCGAGAGTGACGAAGTCGCGGGAGCAGCTAGTGTATCTAATAAATCTAAATCTAAAATCGAAGCAAGGGGAATGATTGCATAGTATCTGCTGATCTCTGCAGTCGCCAGAACTTTGGCACCATTTTAAAGACAGCTTTAGCAATTGAGTATAGGACAGTCGCACTTTTCATATCAACTTGCCATTTTGACTCAAATGACAACGAAAGAGTGGCCTACGAACACAATTTAGCATTTCATATAAAACACATCCGCTGTGGCTTAATTCCGGCCGCGACTGCTACGAGAATCAGCACTTGCGTTTATCGGACTATTCACGACTTCCTCCTGCAATCGCCTTATCTCCTGCCGAAGAGCAAAAATACTGGCCACCCGACCATCATTCGGTACATCACCATCATCCGCGAATCAAAGTATCTCGTTTCACTCACTCAACTCCCCTCACCATATCAGTGAATAAAATTTCATCGTTTCCATTTCACACTGAGCCACGTTGCACGAGGACATCATAATCAATCGCGCTTATCGTTTAATTTATATCGCCATTGCTGTCGCATCTTCCGCCGTATACCACCAGGTCCACCGATACTGACCGGTGCCGTCGACGGTGCAAAGCCTGTTTTAATTACGAACCACACAGCTATCCCGCCACCAGCCGGGCGGGATATTTACTGTCATTGCATGGCGGTGACTTCCTGATACTGAAATACAGCACCACACGCTAAAATTTACTTTTATCTGAAACCCATTGGGAGTAACAAATTTCATTAGATACCGCCTGGGCTATTTCTCCGCGGGTATCTCATGTTTTGTTGTATGTATCTGTGGCAGTATCTCTTGGTGTCTCAATTTCAGTTTCAATATTTTTTTCGTTTTTTTGAGACAACTCAGGAAGGCCTTAATTGCAAAGTTTCTTTTTTTTTTGTGGACTCGCGTTCACAGCCAGCGGCCGATGATTACACGCGAAAGAGTGACACAATATGACCGCAAACTGTCGTTCTCCATGCAGCGGAGAAAATGCGCCATAAGCCGAAGCGAACTGCGTCTGTCGCGAGTAGCCGAACCGATCCAGTCACCTCAGTCATCGTCAGACACAATAGATAATCGCGCTTAGATAAGATACGCGATGCAAAATGCAAAAGTATCTGCGTACATTCTGAAGTTGCGCTCGAGAGCTGCAGCGGCCGGCTAATGGCTTGGTCAGGTGATACCGAAATAAAGGTGAAACACCCAACACTGGGCGAGATATGGATATGGCGGTGGTCGCCTGAGTCTCTGCATGGGATTCAAAAAATCTATTCCAGTGAGTTATTCAGGTCGTGCGGTCGGGCGGATAGTGTTTCTTTTATACGAGCCTTTGTAGCGGGTAAAGTGAAGGTGACAGGTGTCGAAAAGGCTACTGGACGTAGGTGATGTGGGTAAAGTTTCCCTGGCCGTAGGACAGGTGAATGAGCGTGTTTTTTCGCGAGTGAGATACGATAATTGTATGCAATTTGGAGAGCATGTGTGGCGGGGATTCCTTTGGGTTTAACTGATTAGAGAATGGAATTTGGGCCCTTCACTCTCGCAAGTTGATGAATTACATTCCAATTGACTCCGACTCAGACTTGAGTGCACCTGTGTGCACGATAAATCTCCTCCGTGTTAGTTGTCATTACTCCTTTTTCCTACCCATGTACGCGAACATCCTCCCGCCGGCCCCCGCGATCATTTCCTTATCTGTTCGACAAAAGTGTTACAATGCGAAATGAAATTCCACATCATTATCGACTCACACCGTGTGTTGCAAGAACCACTTACAAATGCGCATGAACATACAACGACCGCTGCAGCTACTGAAATGAGAAAGTGCACCTACGCCCCGAATATGCAGAGAGATTCCCATATCCACTTGTCCATTTCTGTACCACGAGCACATCCACATTCACAGTTAGGCAATAAATTCAGTACACCGGCCAAAAGTATTCGCTATTTATCTACGGGCCAAGATGCAGTACGGCCAACAAATCGTTCTCGAAGCACAGCAAAAAAGATACACAAAACCAACCGAAGACCGTAAAAGACTGTGCCGTGCTTTGCTGTGGTAATGGCCAAAGCGAATGTGACGTTTCTTCCCGCCGCCGCAATGTCAGGAGCTCTGGTTCGGCCCAACTATCTGGTACACCGCTGTGTACACAGTCAGTCAGTCATTCAGTCAATTGTAAAGATTTCGAGTGGTAACGGCGACCGCCGACCGACCGACGACGGTAAAGAAGTGAAATTTATGAAGCAGCCTCCGCTTCTAATCAGATGAACGGTCTTCGAAAGACTCGCGCCGGACAGATGAATACAACAGCGCACACAACACAGGGAATCTCACACAGACATTAGTGGTTGGTCCGATGGAGAGTACAGAGGACGGCCGTGCCGCGCGCGAAGATAATCAGTAAGCCAGGCACAGGGCGGCGGCACAGCAGCAGCAACAGCAGGTTGTTGCGCATTCAGTGCGGCTTGCACAATTCTGCCAGCAACAGGAACGACACGACGGACGAATCGACTGAGGAGTGATTTATTTGTCCAGGAGGCCTGTCAATTTTCGTCTGGTTTATCTTTTGGAGAGATTATGTCTTATTAGCTTTAACAGTGAGTTTGATTAGTTAATTTAATAAATGCACTACGCGTTCTGTTTGCTGTCGGAGCTGTTTGGCTATTCCCTGAGGCGCGTGAGGCTGTTTATGGGTTGTTTAGTGCTCGCCCAGTTCAAGACCGGGATGGGATGGGGCTACTGTGCGGAAGAGAGAGGCAGTGATGGAGGGGAGAGATTCCTGGGAGAATTAATTATCCATTTTAATTACGTGGACTGACGGATTTGGGTGAATGAGCGGAAAATGAAAGAGGCGAAAGCAAACAAAAGAGTTGACCGGCGAACTGACGGTTAGAAGGTATCTGCCAAAGAACAGTCGGTCACAGAACGAGTCGTTGAACAGGTTGTAGTTAAAGTATCATGTATGACTGGAGCTGAGGACCTGTGTGACAGCAGTGCTTTTCACTAAACGTGACCCCATAGTTGACGACCACGCAACTGCAGAAAATTTGAACTGCAACAAAGTCATCAGAAGAAATCCTTATGTGAAAAGTCAAGTAGAAATCTTACTTCTTCTTAACTTAGAACTATAAACAAAGCCCCTGTTGGAAAAATGTTCAAAAATATGCCAAACCTCTCTCTAAAGTTATGAATCCAAGCCGATGGTTTCTAAAATTCATTTAAATGTAACTTCAATCTTCATTGAGGCTTTTGATGAAATATTTGAAAGAAATTGAAATACGATGCCCTCTACTGGATGCTAGACAGATTATCTCTAAAGTTATGAATCTGCCATGGAAAAGCTGAGAGAGCCTTAAAGTTTTTTTATAATAAAATTAATAAAAATTAATAATAATAATGAAGATATTGGGTGTTCGAAAAAGTTTGGTAACAATTTTAAGCAAAAATTAAACACTTTTTTCATTAATTTGAAACGAGCTCTATTAATCCAAATATTAGTCATTTTAATCAGTAACTCTTTTAGATTTTACGTGTAAGAGCCCAAATTCCATTTGTGTAGAACTTCTGGGATTACTTAGTTAAAAACTGATCCAAGTCCGTTTTGCAGGCCTCTACGCTTTTAATAGTATTCTACAGAGGTTGAAACAAATGATAATCTGAAAGTGTAAGGTATGGGCTACATTACATGGTGGAAGCATTACAACTTCCCAGTCAAGCTCTCTCAGCTTCTGCCGAGTCATCGAGATGTCTGTGTTCTGGCGTAGTCATGATGGAACAAAATCCCTTTTCTGTTAATTATTTCTGCCCGTTTAAATTGAATTGTTACCTTCAATCTCGTTAATTTTTGAACAGAGTCAATCATTCGACCAGGTTTTAGAAGCTCATAATGAACAACTCCCTTCCACCAGACACACAGCATTACCTTTTTTGAGGTCAATCTTGTCTTTGCTACTTTTTGCGAAGCTTCAGTTTTCTTCGTCCGTGATCTTTTCGCACATCCGCACAATCCATCCAGATTGGCTCGAAATAAGTACCTTTAAGAGTGTCTCTACCTAGCTTTCACCGTCCTAAGAATTTAAATCGTATGGTGACGCAATCTATTTAGAAGATGTGAATAGCCTCCTCTGATAAACCATTGACTATTCATTTGAGAATGCACAACTGTCACAAGGATCCTCTATCCCTGACCACTTTCTCAGTGGCATCCCGGACAACAATTGCAGGTCATTAAGTCTTAAAAAATAAGTATACCAAAAAATATTCGGCTCATCGTCCCCGTTTCGGTGAAAAGAACACTTCAAATTTGGCAACCCATTGTAGCCAACAACAACGGACACCTCCAATCCTTCATCGTCGCTCTCGTCAACGTGAGCAAAACTTTCTTTGACCGTGATATCCCACACTCAAAAGGTTCCTTATTGTCTGGGCCCATTGTAGGCGCACCATCCAACCTCGGCGTGTATCCAAAAATAAATCACGTCCCAGCCATCATCTCATATTGACCTCAATGAACAACAATGAACCTCGGGTGCACATGGCGCCCCTCGTCGTCCTTATCCGTCCCCCGTTCAGCGAAATCAGCATGCAAAAAAAAAAAAAAGAGTGATAATAACTGCGGCAGCACTCACACACGAAGACCGGGGAATAATAATTAAAATGATAATGAAACGCTGTATCTGTATCTCGATCGAGTACTGCTGCATTTTAAAGCGTACTCGATTCTTTGCCCCGCTGAGTTGGTCATAAGTATGCCGTACACGTGAAATCTTTTCGCTTCTCCTTTCGCCGGTGAGTTTTTTTGAATATCAATTTGTTAATCGGTAAAAACGGTATTTAAATAAATTTTTATGTGTTATTTGCTGGCAGTCAGGCTCTCCTCCGCTTCTTATGAATTACTGAACTTTGAATGGATGCGTATACGGCACGTAGGCCCAATCAGTGTGAGTGAATGTGTCTCCGGTGAGTTTGAGGTTCTAGAGTGGCGGAGGTGCCCTAGCGCGAATTCCATGCGTGCTGTTTTTTTTTTTGTCGTTTTTGGTTTTTTCTCTGCCACCTAGCGCAGTGTATTCACCTGCTGGCCTAACATCAGTATTCATATGTCAGCTAGTGTTACCCGCAGCATAAGTTATGTTAATGGTGTCTCTTTGGGAAACTTGTGGGCCCATACACGCACACATTTCGGTTATTATGGCAATAAAGTAATTTTTTCTCTCTCCCCGCGAGCTGTGATTTTTGTTTTTCTTTTTTTTTTGTTTTTTGATTTTTTTGTTTTTATGTTTGTTGTGATTATTAAAATGCAAAGCGTTATGGTTAAGTTGAAAATCGGATGGAAATTTGCATTTTTTTTGATAACTTTGTCATCGGACGGGCGATAATGAGGTTCTTGACCAAAGTGGGGAAGATCTCTGGTGGACGGGGATTTTATGTTGTTGTTGCCTGGTAGTAACTTATTCAGGCAATAATCACTGTTTGTGTCGTATTTGTCTATTTGATTGGATTAGGAAAGAGTTATTGAGTAGATTAGCTACTGATTGCCGGAGGAGAGGAGTGAACTCCATGAACTGTAATTAGAGAAAGAAGAGGCAGCTAGTAGGCGTGCATTGGAGTCAGTGAATGCTAATTAAATGGATGAGCATATTCAGAGGGAGATGTTTGACAGGTGGTTGGCTTGAGTTAGGTGCAATGGCCTCGAGTCTCGTTTTATGAGCAGATGACCCATCATTTGTGTGTGGCGAGACATGTTTTTTTTATCAAATTTATATGTACTCTCGGTTTAATGGTGCACACTAAAATATTAGTAGAGACGAGATCGTTTTACTAGTTTGTCTGATAACAATGCACACCGTATAACAATATAAAGCCCGTCTTATTACTATAATAACTGTTGGGAAAGATTTTTAACTTTCTGTAAATTAGGACATTCAAACTATTGATTCTCATTGTGAAACTAAAAAATTTAAATCAAAAATGGTGGTCTATAGCTTTCCCAGTCTTCCTCCTTCTACTGGTGAAAGCCGTATGAAGCACACCACCAGAAAGATTTTGGTTTGTAATAATTTGCCATCAGCTAGAATTTTATTGAATTGTACAATGCGTAGTACAATATTGTGCAAAGTATAAGCGACCATTTCATGTAAGAAAATGTTTGCTCATAGTAAATGCCTTAGGAAATAACTGATTAACAGGCGAACGGGACTAAGAACAGCAGACGATCACATCACTGGCAGACGACAAAACGCAACAATTAACACATTCACGAACAGACAGCCCGCACCGTTTCCCTATATCCTTCATACAATAGAAGTTAAATAACAACAGAAGAGTAGCAATCAAATACTTGTGCCGATCGGCCGAAATTTCCACAATGAAAGAATTATTAATTAAATAAAGAAAACTAATACTGAAAGATCGTACATAATGACTTTTCCAGAAGAATAATTATCACAAGCTTGTAAATATATAAAGATAGGTGCAGAAAAAGTTAGCGGCCCTTCTTCCGCTACTTCCCTTTTCGACTTGCAATTTTCATTAGGATTTCATGTTTAATTGATCCGAAATATTTATTTTTTTATCCAAATTAGTTCGCTCGAATCTAAAATGTTGGGCTCTGAAACATAATGTCTCTGATAATATTAACGGCAAAACTATAGCTGTTGTGAAAGGTGAAATCCTAGGCTTAATTTTGTTAGAAGACATTATTAACATTGTATTTCTCCGTGACAACGTACTTACGTTTAAGAACTAGTAAAAATTCTGAACATTATCGTCATATCATGCTTTTCTATTACAGAAAAGGTTAGAAAGGACAGCCTGCTGACCTGAACAGAATTTGTGCTTTAAAAAAAAACAGCGAATTGGTTTGCTTGCTTTCGATCTGATCGATTTTGATGTTAAAAATACGCCTGGCTCTTATCAACCATTCACTTAAAAAGTCAATGAACTCATGGGAAAATTTGAGTAAGACAGCGTAGACGTTGCTAGGGAACTAGGCAGACATCAACCTCAGGAATATCAACCAATTGAAAAAAACTGGATGCACAATGTCGATGTTTGGGTGCCACGTGAATTAATAGTGATTTATAAAACGAGATCAAAACCTTTCTAAAACGAATAATTACGGGCGGATTACGTTGCACAATAATGTACGGAAAAGAACATGAACGAAGAAAGCTGAAGCTTCGCAACCGGTAGCAAAGGCAGGATTGATATCAAGAAAGGAAATGCTATGTATCTGGTGGAATTCGAAGGAATTGCTCATCATAAGCTTTTACAACCTGATCAAACTATTGATTCTGCTCAAAAATTAACGAAATTGAATGAATTATTAAAGCAATTCAATTAAAACGGCCAAAAATAATACACAGGATAGAGATGACAACGCCAAACCACACATGTCCCTTACCACAATATCAACAAAAGATACATGTTAAAATGTCTTTGTGCCCAGAAATATGCCTCAGTACATTTCTTGCTATTAAAATTATTGCTCGTACAATAAAGACAATTTTCACAAACCCAGCACGCTACCCATGACCACGTCGTCGTGGATGCCACTCGCTTGTCGCGTTAATTAAAATTATTTCTCAATCCGACTACCTCCCAATCAAAGGCGCTGCCATCCACCACGTACGTCAATTTTTTCCTTTTTATCCCTGCTGTACAAATGTAATGCTGTTGTTGTCATCCGCACAAGCTGACCTCCTGCATCTAGATCATCCACCGACCGAGGCTCAGCATCGCACGAAAATTCCCATGTTCACTTTCGATCGAACAGAACAAGTAAGGCTCTGAGGGTACACCGTACTCGTGTCAGAGATTGCCCCATTGAACGTAATGGACGCTCGAAGAGACAATGAACATGGAAGAGAGAATCGAATCCATCGCGCACAACCAGATGAAACATGAGCCCCATTCAGAAGAGGAGAGACCTCTAGGAGCAGAGGGACAAGGCATGCAACACAAACAACAAAAAAGTGAAAACCGTAACGAATCAAAGCCAGAAGCGATTTAAGCAATCGGTGGCGGCTTAACTTTAACGTACATATCTCGACTGGGGTAAGGTTCTTTGTCGATGGGTTGGCCTAATTTTGCGTTTACTTTTTTTTTTTGTCTACGTCTACTTTGCCACGCCGATGAGTGTCTGTTTTGTGTCGTCCATTGTGTGTAACGCTTGGCTTTTTATGAACACAGCGACTGGTTTTTGCCGCGAATAAAAGCAATTCAAATGAGGAACGCGAAACGACACGGAGTCATCATTTGAAGGAAACCACAGCCTGTCTGCAGTCACACTCGCACACATTCGCACACAACAATGAAGGATCATTAGGTCATATTTGTCACGATTTGGTAGTCTTGGCTTAGGGCGATGCTCTTCCTTTGAAAATGGTGACAAGTAAGCGTGGTAGTTGGGTGCAATTGTTGCAAGAGGTTTTTATTTTTCTTTAAGTATGTTGCTGCAACATTGTTTTTTGTTTTATGTTATGTGCAATTGTATCTTGCAAACTGTCTACTGGGAGTTTATGATTGTGGCCTAGTATGAGTAGGGAACTCAGCTTTCATTCGGTTGACCACTGTTTGAGCGGTCATTAATGATCGCAGTAAAAACAAGAGACTCTTAAAATGTCTATTACCGCAGGGAACCTAGAATCGAGTTGGAGCGTAGTAGCGACTTTTTATGCTGCCCATGAAATCGCTACCACCAGTCGTTAAAAAAAAGTCTACGTACGCTAATTTTCGTTTCAAATTTCTCGTCACATTGTTCTACACATTGAGCACACCACAAAAAATTCCAAGCACCCAACTCTGCTCCAGTCCTAAAATTTATGTGCACGTCACTGACCCGCAGACGGAGTTTCATGTACCCGCAGTCGCTGTGCTTCCAGACATCAACTGAAAAGCACGTAGACTTGTCTGACACCGTAAGCGCGATGGCAGTTAGATATTAGTTCAGCCGCAATTTCTCACCGCTGTCAGCTCAATTTCTAAGTCCGCTTTAATATTCCGCAAAATACCTGCCGCGCGCATCGAACCCAAAAACAAAAGAGTTGACGCGAGAATTGTGTTCACGCTTACACATTCCATGTTCGCCACAAAAACAACTCCACAACCAGCATGTACTCCCGTAAATAAAAATCAAATTAAAATTCTTCCATAAATCCGCCGAAAAAAAATAATAAAACGTTTTCATACTCTGTCCCAAAATATTCATACCAACATACGTCATCATGATTAATGTCACATCCACTCCAGCACACGCCACATCCTACCACACTCCTCGCCAGCACAAGTTGAGTCCACTAAAACTAAATCTGTAAAAAAAATCAACAACAACGGACACACGACAAAACAGTCCTCATAGATCCACAGACTGAGTTATTGCCCGGCCATTTGGATTTCAGCAAAATCGATTTAAATAAAATTCAATGTTGTTGCAGTAAAATGGATTTCAGTTTTTTTTTTTTCCGTTTCCTTCACCGTAGATCTTCCAATCTCACATAGCACCGCACAGCAGTCGTCCGGCAATCAGAAGCAATGCCGGGTCTCATTTATGCAAATTGCATCGGCAATGCTCCGTAGGCACAAGACTAGACAACGTACCGAAAAAATGGGTAACATAAGCCCACTAAACTATGTTGCGCAACATTCTGCCGAACATATGTCAAATGTCACATAAAAGACTACCAATTCTTTTTTCCGCGTGGGTGTCAGATACCGCCTCGGACGTATGACGAAATTTGACATGTCGACCGTTTTTAGAAAAGTGTCGACAATTTGATTGTATCTAGATACAATTGCACATACAAACGACACACGAAACTGTGACCGTTTTCGGAATGTAAAACGTCAAAATCGAATGGCACACCGCAAAAAAAAAACAACAGCCAGCAACACCGTATGCCAGCCACTGGCATCATTTGATTTTGTTTAGTTTTCCTCTTCGGAGGAGAGGACAATCTTTTTGCTACTGTCTTCAAATTGTGTGTGTGGAAAGTGGCCTAGCTGTGTGCGCGGTGCATTGTAATTGACAAAATCATCGAATCCCATCGACATAAGCTGTCGGAATAATATTGTCGAGATAAATGTTGTCTACCGCTCTTGGTTGGCTCTCGGTCTCTCGTGAAGTTCCTTTTGGCAGCGGAGTTGAGTGTAATGCGATGGTGGTGTCGTGGCAGGAATAATTTCTCCTTGTTGGCGGCTTTTTGTTTCGACACAAACAAACTGCACGACAAGTTGGTGTAATGGCGTAAAAAGTTTGGACAAATCGATTGCGGTGTCTTGTTTCTGTTGGTTGGTTGTATCGCATATCTTTTGTCATTAGGAGATTGGTGATTTGATGTAAGCTGTTTCCACAGAAACAAAGGGATTCCTTTGCATTTCGTTCATTCATTGGAGCTGGCTTCATTTTTTTGTGAGTGACACTATTATTTCACGACACTACCCACCGCGCCGAATCAATGGATTAATTATTACTTAACACGAGAATTCATCTCCTTCTCGCGATTGCCATAAAATGGCTCCTACATTCCCACTCTGATTGCTAACATCGCCTGCGCTTGATTGCTTTGTCAAGAACTAAAACCAACCATTTGACCACTAATTTTGTTTTAATGAAATTCAACTTCTATCGTAAATCTGCACTTCAATCATTGCCCATTGAGCTTGTTAATGAAAGGGCGGTGGTCTCGACTTCATTTTTAGTAACACGTTACTCACGATCTTTCCTAACACCGATTGTAGTCCATTTGCTCTATAGAACGTTCGTCTAAGTCTTATGATTACAGCCTACAATAATAAAAAACAAATTCCCAGCAGAACAGCTGGCAGCTGAGTCCGAGGCTTTTCCTAAGAGAAGATGACTTCGCAGCTGCTCGTTGCTCTGAATACTGACACCTTATACCATTGACGTTAAATTCACCAAGATCTATTTGTAAAAGCCTTAATTTTATTACGTGGGTAATATAAATTCGATGGTCTTATATTCAGGGTCGATTTTGTTTGGAAAGGTCTAGACAATTTCCACAGTATTTTGAACGATTGAATAACAAATTTGCCATTGTGGTAAAAATCTTCTTAATTCGTTTTCTTATTTTAGTAATAACAGGAATTTAAATTTTTCGTTAACATATGGAATATATTGAAGATATCTAGTCCTTCGGCAGCTACGTGAAACACACCGAACTTTCCATCAAACCGAAGAAGAAGATAGAAAGAAAGAATTGAATATGTACACACATATGTTATTTAAAATATTTATAAAATATGTGTAGTTTGAATAAAAGAATGTCTTATAATGTTTAAGTTCTTGACACAGTTATTTAAAAAAGAAGTCCATCAAAACTCAAGAAATAAAATCAAGTGAAATAAATTTATCGAGATTTAAAAATCGCCATTTGAAATCTTTAAAATTCAGTCAGTGTTTTACAGATTTTAGATAACATTTGTTTAATCTGTTTATTGGTGCTTTTTCTTAAGAACTGTACTTGCATTTTAAAATATATCTCGTGTGAACTTTTAAGAGCGTTGGACGAACTTCATTTCTATGGTAGAAGAATGACTATTTCCGTAATCTAGATAGCACCCATCGTAGACTTCTTTGTGTTGTTTCTTTAAAATCCAATAGTGGATTCTATAATTGAATTGAACTAGATAGACTTTCAGTTTAAATTTAATTTATAAAGTTGTCCAATTAGCAGCAAAAGATTGCATTCATTTTTATTTGTATACAGCCCTGCTCGAAGAGAGTAAAGTATTGATTTTTTGGAATTCATTTAAATCGATTGCCTGATCATTCCGTTGTTATTAGTCCTGTATTGTGCAGGTTTTTATTTAAAAAAAATAGTTATGATAATTATATTAAATGGTTTATTAATCTTCAAATTAATCTCAATGACTGCGTAAATCGAGAGATAGGAGGACGTTAAACGAGACAATGTTCATAATTTTACACAACGTAAATCGAGACGATGTAAACACAGGCAACGTAAATTGAGGGACTACTATATTCTGAATTTATTAATTCGTATTGAGATTGGTAATAAGATCGTATTATTACAAAAATCAACATGCAATCAAAAATTCACTTAGTTACCATGCATATATAATCGCAAAGATTAGAATGCACATTTTCCCCAGTTATGCTACAGCATGCAATTGGTATTTTAGTTTTCATGCATTCATTGCAATCACTTACCGTGTTTGCAACCTTTGCGTGTTTTTAAGTTTACACAGACTGCAAATTATTGCAAGACTGCGAAAACTACAGAAAAAATAGGTACATCGAACAATTGGATATTAGAGCAATTTTATGCACCAACAATTCAAATACGGGCGACTTCCTCGACTCAAGAAAAACGGAATAGCTACATCACCCACTGCTTGCATCCAATCACCAGCATTCGCGTGGTGAACTATTGCCATCCAGTATCGAAATTGCTCGCCTTTAACACCTGTGAACGCAATTTACCCACCCCCTGAACAGTTTCCCACACAAAACACTTTTTTTTGTTTCGATTAAACCAGCGTAACAAATCCAATAAATACCAGCCACAGTCAAGAAAAAAAAACAGAATACATTTTCCTCCTAATTCACCAAAATCCGAGGAGATCGTGCGCGCATTCGCAGAAAATGATGAAAAATTCCTCAGCGCCACGGCAAAGCCGCGCACACCCTCCCCGCCAGCGTTAGCGTCAGCGCCTGCGCCTGTGAACCATAGAAAAAATATTGGAAAGCAATTTAATTAAATGTCATTAGTTACTATTAAAATTGTTATCGCGCTGTTCACAGGTGAATTTAATTTATGTTAACATTTGGAAACAAAAGGAAACCTCGGGTCTCAGCGCCTCTGCACCGCGAACCGGGTTCATGGCGGTGCTGGTTGCTTGCTGGTGGTGATGGTGGTGGAAGTAGTGTGAGCCATGTTAAATTAGAAATAGGAAAACAAAAAATAAATTAAGGCATGCTTTCTGCTAATGCTGCGACGGCGTCGGTGGCCGCGGCCAGTCGGTCGCTGGGTCGCTCGGTCGGCTGAGACGATCGGACAAGCGGCCAACTGGATGGATTGTGGCTTTAGAGGGAAATCATTGAAATAATTTGTAATTATGATTTCGTCCCGATTTAGTCGATGGTCGATGAGCGGAGAGTTGGCGCGGTCGCTTGCAACACATCATCATCATCAAGTGATGCCGGGGACTCGGTGCATTTTCTTCTCTCTCTCTCTCTCGGGCCGGCTTCGTAGGAGAGCCGTTGCCCGGTTTATGAGGCAGTAAAAATCGATCTATTGCATGAAATTCTATTTAACTGGTATCTGTGCTTTCTTTGGAATATGAAATAACTGGCTAAAGGAACACACGATTTGTATTGAGGTCGGATACTTTTCGGTTTCGCGATACAAACGATGACGAAGCATCGGTGAAAGGTTCGAAGGAAAGCCTTATATCAAGGGATGGCGGTTGTCTTTGATGTTTCTTTTGAATGAGTTATTGCCTCTTAAGTTAATAACTGTGGGGTACTTTAACAATTAGCAATGAATCGCCAGGCATCACTCTCTAAGTGGGAGATACTTAATGTGGGATACTTAAAATTATGAATAGTGGAGAGAATATTTTTTTGTGCATACTTTCGCGGGATGTGAAGATGCCTTTGTCGGAAGCTCTGCATTCCTTCGGACTCTTCCTGTGAAGTTAGTTCCAGGTAATCAGATCGGCCTGACTGGGGTTGTTTAGATGGGAATTGATACAACAACTTGCTCTCTCAACTTTAGGAGGTCATACTTTTTCGAGGTCATTTGGTGCTGCGAAATTTGATTGGCCACACCATCCTGTTCTGCAGCGATTTTTGCCTGCTTATCCATGTGTCAACAGTCTGTCGACCCTGTAAATGACTTCATTGAAATAACATTCAGTGGCTTCAAATTGTTATTTATTTCTTGGAAAAGGCTATTAGAAGCTTAAACAATTTTTTTTAAAACGTCCTTTCAAATTTATATTGATCTCTAACCGTTGAACTATGCTTCCCCCCATAAAGAATGATGAAAACAACGCCGACACCTTATAAGCCGCAGAGAATTCTCTGCTTCAAAATAATTGCTGTTTAGCAAGATCACCAAACTCGAAAGGGTATAGTACGAAGTTAAAACTAAATTACGTATAGGTAATAGCATTTAGTAAGGGCTTAAAGCTACAAAGAAAAATCAAATAAAAAATAAACTGGGACAACTAGGTCCATCTCATCTATTATGTCTTGAATCGATAAGCAATTTTAAATCGAGGAGCCGGTATTGGTTTCCGTCCTCTGCGAGTTATGATTTCGTTGTGGTTCACGCTCACTTCCTCATTTTCATAAAAAAAAAATTATTCCACAGAAAATAAATTTATTAAAAAAACAGTTGGTCATGTAGGTTAGGTTAGGTTAGGTTAGGTAAAAGTGACTGCCTGCGCTGTAACGCAGGCTCACTTAGGCCACTTGTTGGCCCATTGTGTTGTCACACCTCCGGATTGTTTCCAATTTCCCCGGACTCGCTGCCTATAGGTTTCCTGCAAATACACCAAACCAAAAATATTAGCAGGCATGTCATACTACCTGTTTGAAGCCAACGTCGGTAGTTTTGTATCCTCCGGGCTATACCCAGTGGGATCTGTTTATGAAGCCGCTGATGCGCCTTACATCCATGCTAGCGAGTTCGCTTAACTCCTTAAAGAAGTATGCACCTAGAGTGCGCTTCCTCGTGCGTGCGAGTGCTGGGCATGTCCCTAGAAGATGCTGTACTGTCTCTTCTTCCTCCTCATCTCTGCAGCTTCTGCAGAAATCATTGGAGGGGATACACAATCTTTTGGCATGATTGCCAAATAGGCAGTGGCCAGTTAGAACTCCCACTAGTCTGCCTATATTTGCCCTGCTTACCGAGAGCAGCTGCTCTGTCCTGCCCCTATCTAGCTTCGGCCACACTAGCCTAGAGGTGTGGCAGCAGTGTAGATTGCTCCATCTGGAGTTTGCTGCCTTTATGGCTTCAGCAGTTAGTTGTGAGCCAACCTCCTGCATGGAGGGCCCGGGGGTCCCCTGATTATTACTGATCCGGTTATGCACAGGCACGCTGTCCTTTGAATCCTACCCAGCTTTCTAACGTTATCGCCTGTGCCTAGTGCTGGCCACCAGACGATTATTCCATAGAATAGAATAGGCCTTACAATTGCAGTGTATGCCCAATGTGCGATTTTTGGCTGAAGACCCCACCTGGAGCCAAGGGCTTTTCTACAGGTGTATAGTGCCACTGCCGCTTTCTTCACACGCTCCTGGATGTTTGGCTTCCAGTTGAGCTTGCTGTCGAGTATAATACCAAGGTATTTGGTAGTTTTCGAGAAACCCAGTTCTTTATTTTTGAACTTCAGTGGTCTCAGGGAAGGTATTTTGTACTTTCTTGTGAACAGGATTAGTTCTGTTTTTGACGGGTTAACGTCAAGTCCTACTTTATCTGTCCATGCTGCTAGCCTGCAGAGGGCTGTTTCCATGACGTCTCTGATAGTGTCTGGGAATTTTCCCGTGACGGCTATTGCGATGTCGTCTGCATACATCCAACTGAGCTAAGCTCCAACAGAATTTCGTTCACCACTAATAGCCACAATAGCGGTGATAGCACCCCTCCTTGTGGTGTTCCCCTGCAGGTCGCCCTACTGGTGTGATGACTACCTAACTCGGCCCTTACGATCCTATTGGATAACATGTTGTTAATCCAGTTGCAGAGGCTTCTGTTTATATTAAGCTTGTATAGTGCTTGCCTGATAGCTTCTGAGCTTACATTGTTGAAGGCTCCCTCTATATCCAGGAATGCTACTATAGTGAATTCTTTGTGCTCAAAGGATTTTTCTATAGTGCTTACTAGAGAGTGGAGTGCCGTTTCTGTTGAGAACCCTTTGCGATACGCATGTTGGGCCTGGGATATTTCGTGTTGTGAGATATTCTCACGTATGTATATCTCTATCAGTCTTTCAAGCGTTTTCATAAGAAACGATGATAGGGTGATAGGTCTGAAGTCTTTTGGGGAGTTGTGGTTTGCTTTCCCACATTTGGGGATAAACACCATCTTCGATCTTCTCCACAAGGATGGAGTGTGACCTAGCCTGATGCAGCTCCTGAAAATATTTAGCAACAGGGGTGCTAGGATTTCGAACCCTTTTTGGAGTTCCTAAGCTTTCTCAGCGTTATTAGTCGGTCGGGTAGAGGCCCAGGCAACTGTGTGTGGGTCTCTCCAGAATTATCCATCGATTACCTGGAAAGTGTGTGTCGATTAGCAGGTCTAGAGTATGACCGCCAGACGTCGTCCACTCTCCGGTCGCGGTTTGTAGGAAAGATGGCATGGTGGAGGTTTTGGAAAGTATTCGCCGCAGTCGGCCACAGTCACTGGTCTTTTCTATGTTGTCACAGAAATTTCTCCATGACTTTCTCTGCTCTTTCCTTAACTCCTCTTTGTAGGTCTGTAGGCTACCTTTGTAAAGGTCCCAATCAGACTTTTCCATGGTCACTTTAGCGCGATTGTAGCGTTTCCTGCTGGCTTTTCTTAGCTCTGCAAGTCCAGAGGTCCACCATGGTGGCCTCCGTCCTATCTTGCGCCTGCTAGTTGGGCAGGCCTCAGAGAAGGAGCAGTTCATTGCTTTAGTTAGGTTATTGACTAGCAGATCTACCTCTGGTCCTGATGCAGGTTCAGTGTCGAGTCTGCTGTCTAGCCTGTTTTTTAAACCAGTTGTGTAGGATTGCCAGTCTGTTCTTCTCGGATCTTTGAAGATTTCGACCGGCATTGTCCTGAGATTTAAGGAGAATTGTATGTAGCGGTGATCCGAAAAGGATACCTCACTAGATACCTTCCATTTATTGACGTTTGTCGTCTGATTTTTAGAGATAAGGGTGATATCTAAAACCTCCCTTCTTATACTGTTAATAAATGTTGGCTCTGAGCCCAGATTGCAAATACTAAGGTTAGTGTCTACTATGAAATCAAAAAGAGACTCACCTCTCTTGTTAGTGTCGCTGCTTCCCCAGATTGTGTGGTGCGCATTCGCATCACCTCCAATCAGAATGGGAATTTTGGCCTCCTCTGCCGCTTTTATGGCATTTCTTATTGTTGCTGCCGGTATTGGTCCCTCGTCGTCGTATGGCAAATACGCCGAGGAGACCCAGATCTTTCTCCCTCTCTCTCCGCTTAACTCCAGACACGTGAAGTCTGAGTCGCTGAAATTTGGAAGGAAGAATATTTTTAGACTGCTTTTAGCTAAAATACAGGTTCTTGGTTTACCTGCGCTTTTAACGCTAAATAGCGTATAGCCTTTTACCCTCAATCCTGCTATGCGGTCGCTTGTGACCCATGGCTCCTGAATTAGGGCAATGTCTTCTCCGCTTCTTTGAAGACGGAGCGTTAGGTTAACAGAGGCTGCTTTTGAGTGATGGAGGTTAATCTGTACTAGACTTAGGAACATATCCGGTCTGCACAGATCTCTCCACGATAGTGGTATCCGCCTCCTCTGATTCAGAGGAGTCGCCACTTAAATTCTCCTCGCGGAGCTCCCTCATCTCCCCCTCAACTGTATCAGCTGACGGTTCGATTACGGTTACCTTGGTCTCCCCCTCCGCTGTCTCAACCGACGGTTCGACCAGGTGTTGCTCAGCCTCTTTCGCAGCTGCCGTGGTGTCGATTCCCAGGCTGCTTAGTGAAGAGACCATGCCTGAGACGAGTAGATCATCCATCTCATGCACTTTGAGCGTGATTTCTTCAAAGCCGATATTCATAATGAAGTTCTTCTTACGGAGAATCTCCACAGACTCTCTGTTTATGAGGAACGACATTAGTCTGCCTTTCATGTCTGGCTTGTCCGCCTTGATGATCTTCCAGTTACCGGTTGGGATGTCCGGGTTCTGGCGCTTCAACAAGTACAGAATAGTGTCGGGTTCGGCTGTTCCGACACCTACCCATGCGCGTGCTCTAGGGCGGATGGGAATTTCTGACCAATGATTCACGGTCAGTTTGGCATTCGGCCACGGTTGCAATTTTGGTACTTCCCTTTTCAGATACTCGATTGAGTTCTGATTTCCGCACCGGAGCAATTTTGCACCGTTCACATACCAACCTGCGTCGGCGAATTTGGGTGGAGTTACTGTTGGGTCTTTTTTGAGAAGGTCAGCCATGGCCTCCGTCAGCATAAGCCTTAAGGCTCTCCAATCATCCCCAGTTATCCTTCCTTCTTCGTTGTTAAGGTCGGATATCCCGTAAACTAGGTGATCCTTGGCCATCTCACTGAAGGATTTCTGCAACGAGTGTTCGATGGCCTTCGCTTGTTTCGCGGCCTTGGGGATCTCCTCGTTTGAACGGGGTCTCTTGGACGTAAAGTCCTTTCTTTTATCAGAGGCCTTATCCGACTCGGTTAAGACTTTTGGCTTGATAAATGTCTTGCTACTAGACGGCCCCCCCTCCTATCGGTTGAGCCGTGCTAGGTCCTTCTGGGTGCCCTTCCTTCCGGTTCCGTCCCCTGCTTTCAGGTGACTTTCCCTTTTGGTTGGGGGCGGCGGCTACGGAGGTGGTACCACCCGTTACGGGTTGGCTTCCCCCCTCGTTCACCACCTCACTCGCCCAGCGAAAAGTGTCATTGTCCTTCTTGTCCCAGCTGTCCTTGGGTTTCCCCTGGAGGCGCTTCAGCTGGAACCTCGCATTTCGAATGGTGCGGTGTCTGACATCACTTGGTTTCAGTCTTTTCGGCTTACTGCCGGTTGCCGTGCGGGCCTCGTGATCAGCGAGAGAGCTGCATTCGGATCTGCTGTCAGTGTCCGAGAGCAGGTCGATACTCTTATCTCTATAGAGTTGTGATTGATCGACGGGGGTTGCCCCCAAGGTCTGCGCCTTATTCTTAGTTTCTTCTTGTTTTGTTTTGTCTGTTTTGTTTGTTTGTAAGTTATTTGTTTGGTTCATTGTCTTGGTCCCACGAGTAAACCGGTGAAAACGTTTAGCCGCCACAGCATAGCCGGGTTTACTGTGACGACAGCCCACTTACGACAGACACTGGCCAGGTGCCTGAAGGAGCTCGTTAGAGACTGATTTGACCCTCAGCCTTTCATCCTTGGGCACGGCTTACTTAGCACGCTCACACCACCTCTGGAATTAGGTTTGACCACTTCTTAGCTTCGGCTGCCCTGTCCGGAGACCTTGCAGTATGGGAGGCCCTGCTGCCATAGCCCTCCGGAGTCATCAGGCCTCCTACTTAGCCCCTTCACCGCGGCAAGGTGCGTAGTCGCGAAGAGGGTTGGTCATGTAAAAATGAATTAATTTCAAAGGTTTGTCTTCGATCATAACAATAGTAATAATTAAAAAAATAAATTAATTGATTTTCAGAGTATAAAACAGTACCTTAATTTATTAATTTTTTTCTTGATCTTAGCAATAAAGATGAACAACATAGCACAAAATTCTATGAATACTCTGCGTGTCATTAATTTCGAAGTATTTAACTCTGGAAGCACATGATTCGTCGAATCGACGACGCAGCTTGACATATAATTGGTTTTCTGCAGTTTATATTGCATTCGTTCTTCGTATAGTAGATTTTTTATGAAAAAAATATAGTTCTGTTTTTATTTGTGCCTCATGAAGTACCTAAACAATTAAAAGCAATCATATTTTTAATCATTTAGTAGATTTGATCGTCCATTTATAACGGACGATAGTTAAAAGCAGAAATTCTTCTTAAAATCTTGCTGCAGATCTCACGCTGATGATAACTTCACAGTACAGCGATTGGGAGACAATGCGCAATCATTTTTTGAGCAGCAAAATTCCAATGAATTAATTCTTTGTGCTTTCATCCTTTATAAAACTAAGCTTTCTGCTTTGGTAGCTTTAGCTTCTAAGTATTCTATATCCTGCTCTTGTATGGAATCCAATTCCAACAACCAGAGAAAGCACTCGGACTCATTTCTGTTGCATATTGTTAAGTCAATCGATTAGCACAACCAATAACTTCCACGAAATCTGTTCCGATCGTCTCCATAAGTTCTCACAAAAATCCAATCCACCCAGCTTATCAGCACCTCGAAGCTTATGTTTATTCCAAACACCATTATTCTGTGAATAAACTAAAACCTCCACCAACATCCGTACTAAGCCCCACCGATAACTAAAATACCAATAAATTTACATTCCACAAACGACAAAACAAAATCAAAAGACCCCAGCGACAAACTTGAATTTAAATTGCACCCTAAAGTGACAAAATCTCGATACAACTATGAATTTATTAAGCATAAACACTTGCAAGAGATAATTCCCATTAAGAACACAACATCACGGTTACAGAGAGACAACAACTATCATCATCAGGCGCCCCTGGCCTAAAACACACAGACCCACTTGACTCCGCTCCAGTGCACCGAGCCAAGAGAATCGATAAAATTTTCAAAATTCCTGTTTCCCGTCCGACCTTATCTGCTGTCCATTCATAAAAACTAAATCCGAATATAATATTCGACGAGATAAGTCCCCCAAAACGAATGCATCGAGCAAACTCACTTAAGAACGCGTCCACCGCCGCGCCGGAGCACCTCCGATCACAGTCGCGACCTAATTAACAGGCCCCATAGAGATCGAATTAATTTGCCGACCGGAAAGTGGAGGTCCTTCTCGCACCGGCGCGGCGCATCTGTGCGCCTGCGTGCTCTCAGTTGCGGTCTAAATATAAACACAAATATCTCAGCATCGTGTTGGAATTAATTTTACGAGTTTATCTCCAGGTATACAACTCGTAACCAGATGTGGCGATGCCGGACTCGAAATTATTGTCACACTCTGTGACTCCTCTCGCGCGTAAGAGGTGCCTTTTTTGCGCCAGCTTGTGTCCCTTTGGCCATTTGGCCAGATCTTGGACTTTTTTGTGCTTTTTTTGTTGTTGTTGTTGGTTGTTGGGCCCCATGTTTGGTCGTGTTTCTCGTGCGCCGTTCTAATTGATTCCAACAAATACTCATAAATTCGATTGGACAACAGAAATGGGAGATTTAATTCGAATTCCTTCGCCTTGTCGTTGTCATCGTTTTCGGCAGGTCGGCGCGGGTGCGAGCGCGGGGCTTGGCTGACACTGAGCGCAGGCCTTATTTTCGGTGGAATTTTTCTACGCAAACGTAAGCAAGCTTCGCAGCTTGGTGTTTGTTGAGCCGGGGAAAATCTGTAAACAAATGAAACGAATTGTACGAATGTGTGTCTGTCTACCTTAAGGTGTTTAGCAATTTACCAACAAAGCCGTGTAAACAATAAGTGCGCCGGACCACCGGCACCGCATGGCCGGCTTGTCTAGCGGCTGCTGTTGCTGCTGCTGAATGGGGACAATAATCGAAAACGAAACAAAGGGGCTGTGATTGAATGTGTACATAAATTAGGCTTGAAAAACTTGTGGTCAGTTGTTGTGTCTTGTGACGCCCACTCGGGTGGCTGATTGAATTTTGTGTTTTTTTGGAGAATGGCCTGCTACTGTTGGAGGTAATTGAATTTTAATCTGGGACTTGCGAAAGTCGGTATATGAGATTTTTTATGGCCACATGTACAGAAAAGTGGGGGAAGGTGAGTCTAAAAAGTGTTATATGTGACTTCATTAGCCATGTGAGTGACTTGAGTTTTCAAAATAACGAGCTTTCTTCCCGATCGCTGTGTGAAACCTTTAAGAGAATTATTACTCCTAACACAAGATATGACGTGATGACTAGTAAAGCATAGTATGTCAAACGAAAAGAAAACTATAGAGGACACTTTGTTTGCAAATCGCCGGAGCGCTTAAATCAAATTGAGACAAAATTGAGATTATTTCGGATGTCCTGTCATAAAATCTGAAATAGCTGAATTGCTAGAAACTTAAACCAAAATCTATTGATTTTCACACAAGTTTCCAGAAAGGTCTTAAGCTTTAATCGTCGTCTTCGTGACGACAGATATATTGTTATTAGGAGTACAACTTGAAAGACGCGCATTGTTACTAACTTCATATATATTCACACGCGCTATTTTTTTGACAGTGGCAGCTATTGTATGTTAAAGAGCGTCGAAAAATCTAGTTAATTTATAATATTTTAAAAATTAAAAGAGACTTTTCCAGTTGAAATATATGGTTTCGAATATGATGTAATTTTATGTACGATAGATGACCAGTGTTGCATAGGATCAACATTCTATATATCGTAATCCTATCGTCCTTGAATAAATTTTATTTTAATTTGGCTTAGTTAAGACCTCATAAGCTAAACTCTAGCAAAAAATATTTTTCTTTGGTTTGGAATAGGCTGCGGTCATGAAAGGGTTAAAGTCCTATCTGCGATTTGATGATGGATTCATATAATAATAACTTGTTGCTAGTCAATACTTTAGAGCTCCCACGTAGGAGCCAGAATAGCTGGTTAAAATTAATTTGGTTTTATTTGGGCGCTTTTTCTGTAAATGTTTTCTTAGATAAGTTTATTGTACATGCCAAGATATTTGACTATTGGAATAGTTTTGTCTTTTACTGTCAGTGAATTTTAGGTGTTTAATTTCGTGTTAAAATTTACTTTAGCGCTTCAGTTAGTGTTGTCATTCCGATGAGTTGTATTTGAGCTCAATATGATGCGGTATCCAGATTTTGATCAGCTATCAGCAGGATTTTACTGCCAGCAAACAAACACATCATGATTGCAGCAGCCTGAAGGTGAGGGACGTCGGCTGTATAAAGAATAATATAGGATTGGCAGTATTACAGATCCTTGGGGTACTCCTACCGTCTTTTCTCGGATGTTGGAACATCGGTCTATGTATTTTGCATAAAATTGATGATCATTAAGATGGATTTCTAAAATGAGATAAAAGTCCGGTGGGAGTATGTGATGTAGTTTATTTAGCAGTCGTTTATGCCATAACCTGTCAAATGTTTCTGCTATGTCAAAGAATATATCTATGCAGTTCCTGGCTTTTACCTAAACAGGTATTTATTAAAACAGAGAAAATCTTTTAGAAATCATAGCTAATCGAAGTTTTTATTATAATCTAATTCAAATCTGAAACAGAGATTAAGGTTCTGATGACTGCTCGGTTCATTTTCTTCTCCGATTTTCCAATAATTTGGCTTTATGCCAGATATTTTTATGGTAATCCAAAAACGAAGACCGTTTGCGTCTAGCCACGTGATTGATTTCTTTAGAGAGGGTGGAATACTTGTTGAAAACCAATGTTTGCAAACTAACTTTCTTAGCAACAATTAGCTTTTCGCCTGTTTATTAAGCGTATGCAAATTTTTCAAGACTAGACTCCAGTTTTATTACATTCTTAGCTTTAAATTAAAGCTAAAAAGGGAGTCTGATTAGTTCATTATAGGTGTTTCGGAAATGTTCCATGGATAGAAGAATTATGCTTCTTTCCATTTCTTATTCTAACAGTAGCTCATCTATGAATTTTTTTTTCCAAAGCTCGTTGTTCAGGTCAATTGAGCTGTGTTTAAATCCTTGATTCTTCGTGCATACATTTCTTATCGGCTGTAGATTAACTTTAGTATCGTATTGTAAAGAGCTTGTAAATTTCAATTAAATGTTATCAGGGAAACAGTTTTTTAAGATGAAGATCTTACATACTGGAAATAACTAGTTTTGAGAGACTGTAAAAACGTATCTACTTTATCGGGTATTGATTTTAAACATTTTTTTAAGTCTAAATCAAAACGGCTTTAGCAATCAGTTGTCACTGGAAGCTGAATATTTATCTGGGTGAATAGCAGCAGAATATTTGTTGTTCGAGCTTCCAGAGAACAGACAGATTTCTTAATTGGTATTAGAAAATAGAAATTGGTACTAGACAATAAAAAATTTTGCAAAATAAGCGGTCAGAAAAACAAAGACCAATTCATGTTGTTCACAAATATAAAGGAAGCAAATGTAAAGTCAAAGCCAAATCTATAAACTAATTTTTAATAATTTATGTAGCCATAAAACAGCATCATCATTCGCTTCAAACATAGTTAAGAAGCATTGGAGATGAGCAAACAGCTCAAATGTCAATTCTCTTTGAAATCCACCAATCAAACGTCACCCGTCATGCCCAAATTTTACGTCTTTGTCAATTTATCCCCACAGGAGACAGTTCCATTACCCGAAAATCCCCGCTGTAAGCACCTCTTTGATTGACTTATCGCCCGAAAAATAATTACGCCAAAGCTCTACCAATTAAATTCTCATTCTTTGGATTAAACTGTCACCGATTGGGGTCACAGTCGCCTGATTGACAGCCGAGGAAAAATATGTTAACACAGAAGCTTAAAAAATATTTGCGCGATCCTTACACGTTCCTTTTCTGTTTTTCTCTTCTTTCAGTCCCAAGAACTGGAATATCGGCATGAGCTGATGGGCCGTCTGCATAAAATCGAACCCGATGTCGAGCTAGAAGTATTACCTCATCACCCTCACCATCACCACGATCACCACGGCAGCCTTCATCTGCACCACCAGCACCAGCACCATCACCAGCAACAGCAGCAGCATCACCAGCAGCAGCCAAACCACAGCACCGACAATCCGTCCAGCTCACCGAGTAATTCGAGTTCCGGCTATGGCTGCGCATACGCCAGCACCCAGTGCTACGACGCCGGCTACGCCACCGGGAAGGAGTATCTGTTTGGTGAGTACGCGTTGACTTAATCACTTATGAGGTCCTAATCCACTGATTAGCACCACCTCGAATGGGATTGTGTTCGGAAAGTAATCTAACTGTGAAATTTAATATGGGGACCCGGCACAGATGTCGATTTTCTGTTTGCCGTCGCCGGTGGGGCTCGGAGGGTCGGGAGCTAAGCCCGTCCGACATATTGAGTTACGAATTTTGAATGGACCCAAGCGTGAATGGTAAACATTCTTCTTTTTTTTTTCTCTGCCCGTCTCCTCGGGCACAACGCAACGCTAATGAGCTTCACGGGCATGCGCACAAACTCAAATCGGTTGCGTGCACAACTCGCGCTCTGACAAATTGCTGCCAAAGCGTAATTCGATTAATCACAGATTACCCAGGAGGCGTTCCTTCTGGCCGTGGATCTTCGCAGTTAGTAGGTGTCATGTTCCTGCGGCAGCCATTGATATTAAAAATTAGTCACTTTGCCTGATTTCCATAAGCGCCCGGCCACATTTCATCATTCGAATCGCCCCCTCGGGCACCTACTTAGTGGGAAACGAACTGAATGGATGTCGTCTAATAAAGCCGCATAACAAACGGCCACTGAGACGGCGGACGGTGCTGATCTTTCACCAACATAAGAAACGTCAGTAAAAGCTGTCAAATAAATATTCGTAAGCGGCTCGTAAACAGGTCATAAGTGTCTGCAGGTACTATCCATGCGTCAGTGGTTCCTCTGGTGAACGATTTGATGCGGAATTTGTTTTTAATCATTACCACCGCAAATGACGGTATTGATAGTTGGTTTGTAGTTAGTGAAGAGTTTATTATGTGGCGCGGAGAAAATCATATGCAAATCGGCTGAAATTTTTTTTGACGCGTTAGATCCGGTCTGAGGTTTCGCGTTTGATGAATGGGGCATTGAAGATTTCTTTAGCAATGGTGGAGATGCAGTTGTTTTTTTTTTAGGTTAACTTGAGGTTGTCTTTAGTGTCAGGTGAGGGTATTTCAGGAGGACATTATGGGCCCATGCTCTGGATTACAATATTTTTTATTTCTATCTTTGCTATTTATTATTGCTGGCGATTAAAATAAGGATCATGGGTTTTCCTGACTAAACATGACAACTACACAACCTCTTATTGGAAAACCCTATAAGAGGAAATACTTCCAAATTTCTGAAATGTGTTCACAGGTCTTAATAAAATTGTCTTGTTGGTAAATTTTCAAGCATCTATTTATAATCTGTTCTATTCATACATTTAAGTTTGATCTTTAATCACATATCCTTACCTTCATAATTGCCAAAAGATTATGTTTAACTAATTCTCATCTTACACTAAAGAGAAAACGATCACTCTAGTTGGCAAGATCAACCTCTAATTTAGAAGTTGATATTTATCAGTCAATTGGCTGCTTCGTTGCCTTTTCGAACTCAATTTGATCACAGTTGTAAAAGAATAGAAAAGAATATTTCTTTATTTCTTCATTAAAGTGTTTAGAGTTTTTTGTTTTCAAACTGTAATAAAAAATCTCATCTGCAAAGAAGTCATTGATTATCCCTTAAGATAGTTCGCAAAGCTAAAGGACTTGAGGCAATGACAACAACTAATTAGACTTGAAAATTACATCAAAGGTGCTCTATTGAATTGAAAACAACTTTTCATAGGTACTCCATTCGATTAATAAGTTCAAAGAATGTTTTACTTCAACAAAAATAATTAAAAGCAATGATTTCAAAGTGAATGGTGATCTTACCTTTTAACATTTAAATCTTTAACGGATCATTCATAATTTAGCTTTTCGAAAAACTCTCTCTCTTAAAACTCTGCAATTCATAAAGAACAGAAAATAAAGCGTATAAATTACCTTTAAAAAAGTCTCGTCGAAAGTATAGTGGCTCAAAGTAATAATGGGACAACCAAGAATCTGGAACATATTTCTCATTTTCTCGTAAAAAATTGAAAGCAATTTAAAAGTTTATACCATTTGCCTACATAAAATTACAATGGAGAAAAGTTTCCCTCTCTAAGAGATACTACTACATGTCTCCAGTATATATTATTGGTAGTTTTCTGTATTCATTTTGTTTTTTTTTTAGACACCAAAAATAAAGAGGCTCTCTGCACACCATCCTCTGAAATGGATGACTCCTTTCTCCGGCCGGCACTATGGGAAGACATTGCCAGCTCAATACAAAACATCGATCCCGAGAATGCGGTCATGCTGGGGGCCAATACGATGGCCCATGTAAAAATGGAAGCCGTCGAGGATCCGTTGCTCGAAACGCTCTCGACACCATTGCTCAGTCCGTTAGAGATAAAAACCGAAAAGCACCCAACCCACCATCCGCAGCATCACCTGCATCATCATCATCACCTGCATCAGCACCATCCCAGTTTAGGTGGCGGGAGTGGCGCTGGTGCGACAGAATGTGATACCCTAACGCAGCTGTCTATTCTCCAAGCACCTATGCATCATTCGCAACACCATCAGCACCATCACCACCTTCAGCAACACCAGCAGCAACATCACCACCATCACCAGCAGCAGCAGCAGCAGCAGCATCCAAGCAGCAATAGCAATAGTCCTAGCCACAATCGAAGCAGTAGTTCTAGTAGTAGTAGCAATAACAACAATGATAGCCTAGCCAATAACAATAACAGCGGTAGCAGCGCCAACAACAGCAGCAGCTCCAGCACCAGCAACGGCGATAATGGCGCGTATCTATTAACTGGATCGAACTATCCACCACCGCCGCCACCGCCACATTTGAATAGCTATCTAGGCGGTGGCACTGTGAATGCTAATGTAGGCCAACATCATCAAATGCCACCACAAAGTGGCAGTGGAAGCGGCAGCGGTGGCGGTGGCGGCAGCAGCAGTGCTGCAGTTTGCGGTAACAACAACAGCAATACGAGCAATAACAATAACAATAGCACCACCAATAACAACAACATTAGCAATAGCAGCAATGCCAGCAACAATAACAACAACAACAACACAAACAATGGAGGTGGCTACGCCTATAATTGGCAGAGTCACACACAGGTGAGCTCCAATCATATGCGATTGCATACCGCGCCGCGACACCAGGCGTCAATTAACATTTTAATGCCTGCCTCTGTCTCTCTCTTGCAGCCTTCCTACCACAATAAGTACCCCGTGCAAAACGCGGCCGTTGTGCCAGCCGCTAACCTCTGCCCGCCACCGCCAATGTCAAGACTCATGTATGCGCCGCCGCTGACGCCGCCCAGTTCAGATCCAGGAAGTCCGGGTAGTTCCTTGGTGTCAAATCGACGTGCCACACCACCGCCTCCGTATCAGCACCAGCAACAGCAGCAGCAATCACAACAGCAGCAAGGACACCCGCTAGCTGGTATTAGTGGACCCACCATCATTGCTGTTCACTCGTCGGGGGGCGGTGGTTCCGTGCACACACACCACCTGAGCCCACCTCTTGGTCAAGCGAACAGTCGGACGCTGACCACTCTCACGTCGAATAGCGCCGCGAATGTGCAGCAGAATACGCCAGCGCATCTGGCGAATATCATCTCGCCGGCAATCAGGACCGTCCGGTATAATCGGCGGAACAATCCCGAGTTGGAGAAGCGCCGGATACATCACTGCGATTTTCCGGGTAAGTTATTCAAACTTGTATTAACTTTTTTTTTTTGCGTACTTAAAAAGAAACACGATTTTGAGTGATTGCTAATCCCTGAAGTGTGTTTTAGTCTTGAAAAAAAACTGTCTTTTTAAAACAGCAGAAAACGGTAGATCCCTTTTATTGACATACTTCAAACTGAAAAGAAAATCACGATTTATATTTTGGGTTGCTTAGATAGACCTTTATTCCAAATTTCATCCTTTAAGTACAAAGGATTCAGAAGTTATTAGCAAATATGAATAAGCGACAGGCAGGCCGACAGACGAACACCGAAGTGATTCTATAAGGGTTTCGTAGGTTTTTTTTTGCGGGGTAAGAGACTTCATGTTAAAATAAGTGCATGTTCTTCAAAAATTTGGATACTCAGTAAGTATGAGTGAGTATTACTCACTTAACAAAAACGGGGATCGTATTTTTCTGTGAGTAAACTCTTTTCGAAGAACTTCCGAACGACTTTTGGATTTCTAGGTTTTCTTTGTTCGCTCCCTTAAATCACTTGTAAACTTGACTTAATTTCAATTGAGCCAACATCTTAGTGAAAGACAAATCTGCATTTGATTGGTTGAAAAATCATTTTTTTTATATCTATTTGATTTTTGTTCGTACTTTCTAAATTAACTAAAACATTATTTTTCACTCTTTTTCTCCACAAATTAAATAGAAGTTCACTTAAAGGATAAGAAAAAGCGTAATCAATCTCTGTAAATTGTGCGACTTCCTATTGTAAGCTAACTAAACTATTTTTTTTAAAATAAGCCAAATGTTGGCTGGATTTAGTTGTTCGTCATATCGATCCCTAATCGCCAAATTATCGTAAGCAATATAATAAGAAAAAATGATACAACGACGCTGTTTTTTAGTTTATTCGATTGCACAACTTTCTGCATCATTGGTTTTTTTAATAAAGCATTCCAGTTATAGATAACAGAGAAAACAAAATTACGAATTAATGTTTTTAACCTTAGGTTACGAAAAAACAAAAAAAATCCTCGTGTAAGATTTTCATTTTGGCGCCTTCGGTAATTGGGCGGCTATGGCGCGATATGTCTGTTGAAAGTTTCCAATCGAAATCCAATCGGAAAATCGAATTTAAAAATATTTGTGACAACAAAACATCAGACACGACAATGTTGCTATGTGCATTAGTTCGGCTAAAACAAGACCTTTTGTAACATTAAAAACTGGTAGTTGGAACTAATTCATTACGCAGTTTTTATCGGAAGTTGGAAAAAAACTACACCCACTTAGCTCATTATCTAAAGCGTCTGCTAGCCATTTCTTTTGCCATTTGATGGATATCTTGTAGTAGTTAAAAAGATGAAGATGATTATTTTCACCAATGCACAAAACAACGTTCGACCAAAAATCACCTCAACCTGTATTTTCCCAGACCTTTTATGAATTTCAGATGCTCTTAATACTACCATTACATATTACATTTTAAAGCCATCTATAGACATTTTGCTAGCGAACTTTTTCAAGCACCTCATATTATGCGTCCTTAAAGTTTTTCATTATTTCTTAGTTCCTTGTTATACTATGTTCCTGTTCTGCAGTCAACTTAAGAAGAAATCCATTTATTAAAACCCTTAACCACCTGTTAAATTAAGTGGTCGTAAGTGAAGTTTTGAGAATTTGAAATACAAACATACACTCAGTCAACATTCATGAACGTATTGAAAATATATAACGAGTTTAAATAGGCTAGTAGAAATTAATTTTGTAAGTTGATTGTTTTGTTGGTATGCACTGTAAACAAAATTGTTTGGATATGTATTTACTCATTTATATTATTTTTTCACTTTTGGAGTAAATTTTCCAGACATTTAAAGATATCTTCTTTTTAATGATCATCCATATTTGTGCACTGCACTTCCTTATTCAATGTACGGCAAGCAAGAATAGTTTTGGTAAAAAGTAAATTGATTTCGAGTTTAAACTTTTCTCTCTCTCTCTAAACTCGACACTAGTGGGCCCCAAACTACAGAATGTATCTTTAATTTTTTTTCTGCCCGTATTGAATAAATTCTTTTCCTAATATTGGATTTTACAACCCACTATTGACATCTTTTGCGAAACTTGTTTTATTTAAGATATTGTATTCAATAATTGTTTTATTAACTTGTATGTAGCATATATTGAAAACGAAAAAATAACGTATAAAATAAATGAAATGAAATCAATGAAAAAAATTCAATTTTCCAGCTCGTCCAGTTAGTCTTACTTTCTTCTATTATTCATCACAACATAAAATTAATGAAATAATAATTTTTTTTAAAAGATTTGAACATTTGCTGTGATATACAGTCATCTCCCAGTGTAAAATCTTGTCAACAGATGTTAGGATAAAATTTCAAATTTTTTGCTATCAAATTGATTTTCTCTCCAGTAAAGCCTTCCCATTATGGAAAAATGTGTAGGCGATAAAACAAATTTAAATTTTAAAAGGAACAATTATATTTAAAAACATCATGTACGTTAACGAAACGGATTATAATTACCCGACCCGACGGTCCAGATTTTTCATAAGCAATGTGCTTCATTAGCTTCTTTTGGAGATAAAGACATCCTTCTCCTCTCCTACAGCTTGCTAAATAATTCTTGCTGGGCTGTTTAATAAGTAAAGGAACTGTTCGTGACGACCCACAGTGGAAATAAATGAAAAAAACTTTTGGGTAATTCGCAATTTTGAATATCTACAGGTTCTAACTCCATTTAAATTAACTTGATATCTCAATTAGTGGCAAAGTTAGAGCACCGTGAACATTCACATGTTTAAATTTTTTTTTTTTTTTAAAGCATGAAACATGTGTTTCTCAGCAAATGTACTTAAATGGGCGTATGAATAAGAGAAAAATGTTTGGTAAGCAGCAAAATTGAATCTTAAATAATCAGTGGGAATCTATTTTTTTCCCATTTTGTACTTTTTTGTGTAATATGTTCTTAGAATTCGGGGCTAATTTGAATTCAAAAAAAAAAAATTGGATCTGAACTTTAAGTCAACTTTATGTAATTTTTGATAAAAAAAAGTCCTCTTGGGATCCTTCTTGTTTTATCATAAAGATAAAGAATAAAATCTTGCGCAAACTTGCGCCTTTTTTAATAATTTACACTTTTCTGTTGCAATCTCTAACAATTTTCGACAGTGATTAAGATCTTCTTTGAAAAATTAGATTCCAAGAGTAATTCAATTAACCAGTGTACCTTTAGGTTATTGGAAAATTATCAGAAAAGTCATGATCAGTCATTAATATATTGTTACATAACCATTCACATTGTCACTATGACTCAAACTTAAATATATGAAGCAAGGGCATTCAGAAGTCACAGTTCCAAGTATTCAAGGTATATTATTATATGAACTGTCTTATGAAAAAAAATATGCTAATTTAATTATGTGTTTATACATTGTGTTTCATTGGGTAGACAAATATGTTACAAAGAATTCTGCGAAAAACTATTTGGGATCCATCCATTAAAACCAGAGATATGATTTTTGCCCATTTTTCAATACATTTGTCCCACTGTGCGACCTCACAATCAGGTCGTTCAAATTTAGCAAAATGCTTGTTGGAAATCGTTTGAAAATAAGGCAAAATTTTGACAGTTTGCTACCTTTTCATTTATGTATTTTATGCAATAATAAATTGGGTGAACCCTCTACACGAGATCCGGTAGGTAGGGCTTGTATACATAGGGTAAAGTTGCTGATCGCACTCAACATGGCGAGTTGCCAGCGTCGATCCCTATAGTGTACAGGTCAAACTGACATACAGCCTCCACGCGGCACCCTCTGGATAGCCTCCTAACAACCGTTGGGGGGTGAACTAATGTATGCAGCCATCGCTCCAGGCAAGAGAGCGCAACTCAACCCGACCAGGATGGCGGTTATGCGGAGGGCTAACGACCCGCCCATGTAAAAACCTCAATTGTTATGGAAGAGCTGAACCAAGCCTCGGAAAGAAGAAACCAACGACGACAACACGGCACGAAAAAGGACTACGATCTGCGAGTATGCTCCTGGAATGTGAGAACTCTCTACACTCCTGGGGCTGCTCAACAACTGGAAACTATCCTCACGCAGTATAAGGCGGATATTACTGCGATCCAGGAAATACGCTGGATAGGACAAGGTACTATGAAGCGAAAAAACTGCGACATTTATTACAGTTGCCACAAAAGGATGCACTTACTGGGATGCGGGTTCGTCGTGGGAAAACGGCTAAGGTCGAAAGTAATCGACTTTAAGCCAATAAGCGATCGCCTAGCTGTGATCCGCATCCAAGGGAGATTTTACAACATTAGTCTCATTAGTGCACACGCCCCCACCGACGACGCTGAAGAGCCCATCAAAGAGGAGTTTTACGACCTCTTGGACAACGCCTACGGAGCCTGTCCGGAGTACGATGTCAAAATCGTGCTCGGGGACTTCAACGCCAAAATCGGTCAAGAAAACATCTTCGGCGGAGTAGTCGGAAAGCACAGCATCCACGACACGACAACAGACAACGGCTTCCGACTTACGGACTTTGCAGCAACTCGTAATACGGTGATAAGTAGCACAAGATTCCCTCGCAAGCGCATCCACACAGCAACCTGGCGGTCTCCAGATGGCCGAACAGCCAACCAAATCGACCATGTGCTCATTGACGCAAGGCACGCGTCCAACATCCTGGATGTACGAACATTCAGGGGGGCAAACGTCGGCTCTGACCATTTTCTAGTGGCAGCACGATTCAGAGCCCGACTTTCCAATGTTCGAAAGCTGCACCAGCCGACCAAGAGGATGTTCGACATTGGACGCCTGAGCACCCCGGAGATCCTCAGAGACTACAAGGAGCGTCTGAGCGAACGACTCGCGAGTATGCCTACGTCGGACACAAACGCCAATAATATGTGGCTCCATTGCCGCTCTGCCATCCAGGAAGTAGCCGAAGCCACGATGGGCTACCAACCACCCCCGGCAAGAAACCCATGGTATGATGGCGAGTGTGAGCAGAAAAAGCGAGCAACCGACGAGGCGTACCAAAAAGCGTTGCAAAGGAAAACAAGGGCAGCGCGCGAGGAATACCGAGCCAGAAGAAGGGAGGAGAAAAAGACGCTGCGGCGAAAAAAGAGGGCATTCGCAGCCTCCCAGCTCAAGGATATTGAAGAGTCCAGGGACAAAAACCGAATACGATCCTTTTATAAGAAGGCCAAAAGTCTCGCAGCGGGCTTTAAGCATGGCACCCTGGCTCTCCGAAATTGCGAGAATAATCTTGTCACCGACCCGCAGGGAATAGTGGATGTCTTTAAGCAGCATTTCCAGCAGCTGCTTAACGAGCATGAAGAAGAGAGAGTGGTAGTGGACGAAGAGATCCCACCTCCAGTCGATGAAGTCGTTCCCCCTCCCAGCATTGAAGAAATCGGCACAGCCATCAAAAAACTGAAGAACAACAAGGCCGCAGGCTCGGATGGTATCCCATCAGAGCTCTTCAAAGCTGGAGGCGATGTCCTGGTAGGGAGCATGTACCAGATCATCTGTAGAATTTGGGAGGACGAATGCATGCCCGACGACTGGAATACCAGCTCTATCTGCCCCATCCACAAAAAAGGCGATCCTACCTCGTGCAAGAACTACCGAGGTATATCCCTGCTCAATGTCGCCTACAAGATCCTGTCGAGTGTACTGTGTGAACGTCTAAAGCCGTTTTGCACCGCACTAATCGGCACGTACCAGTGCGGCTTCCGGCCCGGCAAATCGACGATAGACCAAATTTTCACACTAAGGCAAATCCTGGAGAAGACCAGCGAGTTCCAAGTCGATACGCACCACCTTTTCATCGACTTCAAAGCCGCATATGATAGCATTCATCGCAAGGAGTTGTTTAGTGCGATGGCTGAATTCGGGATCCCGGCAAAACTGATCCGGTTGTGTCGAACCACGCTCAACAACACTCGATGCACCGTGCAGTTCGGCTCAAGAACGTCCGAGCCTTTTGAAACATGCACCGGATTTCGGCAAGGAGACGCGCTGTCATGTGACTTCTTCAATCTCGTGCTGGAGCAAATAGTACGGCGGGCCAACGTCAACACGGAAGGTACTATCTTCCACAAGTCGGTCCAGCTCCTGGGCTACGCAGATGATATTGATATCATCGCTCGGTCCCAGCGGGCCATTGTGGAAGCTTTCACCGCGATTGAAGAGCAGGCTAAACGAACTGGTCTGAAGATAAATGAGGAGAAAACCAAATATATGCTGTCGACGAAGAAAGAATCCGTCGCCCACCGCCTAGGACAAAATGTTACAGTCGACAGCTATAACTTCGAGGTAGTTAAGGAGTTCATATACCTCGGGGCGAACGTAAACTCCACGAATGACATCGTAGTGGAGATCCGTCGTAGAATCACCCTTGGCAACCGCTGCTACTTCGGTTTGTCCAAACAGCTAGGGTCAAAACTCCTGACTCGAAGAACTAAGGTCATGCTCTACAAGACTCTTATCCTGCCAGTCCTACTGTATGGAGCCGAAAGTTGGACGATAAGCAGGACCGCAGAGCTGATACTTGGCTCCTTCGAAAGAAAAATTCTACGGCGGATATTCGGTCCAGTCTGCGAGGAAGGCGAATGGAGGAGAAGACATAACCGCGAACTTTATGAGCTGTACAAAGATGTGGATATAGTCCGGAAGGCAAAAATCCGTCGACTACAGTGGCTCGGCCACATCGAGCGCATGGACACAAACGCTCCAGCTAAAAGGGTCTTCGAATCCGAGCCTCCTGGTTCGAGGAGAAGGGGGAGACCGAACCTCCGGTACAGAGATCAAGTGATCGCGGATGCAAGACAGCTTGGTTTTCCGGACTGGAAGCAGCATGCCCGGGACCGTCAACGTTGGAAGGCGGCTTTGGCTCAGGCACAGACCCTCCAAGGGTTAAATGCCTGATAACTAACAACTAACAACACTCTACACGAGATCCGACAGTAAAACGAGTAAGTTTTCTGCTTGGCATATTAAAACTAAAGTATTCAGTTTCACCTTCACATTGTTCTGTCAACATGCTAGACACATTCCTATTGGAGATTTTGTCACACAAAGAAAGCATTTCTCTGGTCAGCAAAAACTTTTTACTGTCTAAAAGACAGCTGATGAGGACCTAAACTCTGTAAGCTCTTTAATATAATGACAAAAGTATACGTCTCCTGTCTACCAAGCAACTAATCGGAAATCCACAATCTGCAATTAGAGTCTCTACGACAGCAAACGCTTAAACGCTTCTCAACCTTTGCCCCACATCCACATCCATCGGCAGACAGCATCTCACCCTCACGTTTCGATGAAAATTCATTGAAAATTCCCAAAGACCCAATCGCAAAGCCACCAATAACCAACAGTCCAGCAACAGTCCAGTAGTTGCACAGAGTGTGTTTACGGAAACATCATTTCACCTGCACTGACAGTGCCGCAAATTCTTGGAAATTATCGACAATCGACACCGGCTATCATGACAGCACTGAGACTGACCGAAAGAGATAAACTCCGGGCCGCCTGAATACAAATCCACCTCGTTGGCACTTTTCCAACCACCACTGCCAGCCAACCGAGATCTCCTTTGGCGTTTGTGGAATGCCTTCCACGGTGCTTGATTAAATGCCACTTTACCACAGCATTGATTAAATGCCACTACTCCACAGCAATCACAACACACATGCACCTTGCCAATGGACGAGACCCGGCCAATAATATTCCCAACATGCCCTGAGTGTCAACTCTAATACAGATTTATGTCTAATGCGCTACGAATTTTTGATCAGCACAATTATTCAATTCGATTAAATGCAGTTGCACTTAGACGCGCAATCTCGCCGGACAACGCGTTTTCATATTCTCTACTCCCCCGCGTCGCGTCGCCCGCTGGGCAGTTGATGGCCAGCGAGTCTTCGTCACCGCGAAGACTCTTGCTACTTGAATTGCGAGTTTTTCGCGGCGCTAATTAGACACTCGGACTCGGACACCAGCTTGTTCTTCATTAAGCCGAGCCGCGACTGTGAGCTGGGCTCATTAAGTGGACGAGATAATTTTCTGGGGTCTTGTCTGACTGCATGTCTGGCGGCGGGGCTTTGTCTAGGTTGAGAATTCGATTTAAGAAATGAAAAGTTAGGAAAAAAATTATATCGACCAGTGAACGAGACACGGCGGCAAAGGCGTAATTGATGATGAATTTCGAGCGTGGAGAATGCTGCCGCGAATCGAACGTGTTGCAACTGAATTGTAATTGAGTTATGAAACATAAATTTGTTGCTGGCGGGATTCTGGTCAGATGGACGGTAGGAATTTCGCCTCTGGTTACGGGTAATTAGATTGACATGTTAATGTGATGTGGGCTGCGGGAATAGGAATTGTGAAGAGGAAATCCGGGGGAAGTGTGATGTTTCAGAAAGATTTGTTGAAAATCGATGAGGTGTCGCCTTTTTTCCTTGTTTTCAAATGGAGATGAGATAATTATCTCTTACTTATTGTAATTTTCAGGCTATAGTTTATTTGATTTCTTCTATTGCTACCATTTTCCATGCAGCAAGAAGCGGTTCAAATTTGGTTTTTAATGAAAGTTCTAAGACTACTAACATTTTCGGAGACCTAGTTGATGGTTTCGGGTTGCAGGTTACGGATTGTTTGGATGATATCGGCCTTGAGTACTTGAACCAAATCAAATCGCAGCTCAGAGGGCTGATAACACGATTTGGGAATTTGGCACGTGATATACATCACGAAGCGCCTTCCTGCATAAACGCGAGGTCTACCATGACCATGTCATCAATTTCAGTAAAAAAGTCGATTAACGTGGTACTTTCCCAACCTCATTTTCGAACAAAAATGGTTGAATGATGCCACCAACGCCTAATCCGACTGTCACTGTCTGTGGATGGATTGTCTTCTCGACAGTAACGTGCGGATTTTTCGAGCATCAGATGCGGCAATTTTGTCGAATTCACAATCCACCTTTTCAGAAAATACGATTTTCATCCAAATCTTTGTCCAATTTAAGCTGCTAAGGCCCAAACTGTGAAGAGACAACGAAGCGGCGGCGTGCGCCTTAAATGGCTGAGTCAATTGGAACTTGTGAGCGAATAAACCGATGTAAAGCTACTAAGGTCGATGATGAGCTGATGAGTCTCACACTCTCGGCAACATTCGCGTCTGTGCGACGACGGGGGCCAGTGTTGTCTACTAGCATACCAGCCTCATGAAGTTTTTGCACGAACTTGGGTAAAGTAGTCGGTGTGAGTGCTTCATTTCGGCCAAAACTTAATGTTTTTAAAAAACGCCCTGTTTGTGCCACACATCACTCACTTTTGAGATAAGTTTTCAACGTTGTTCTTTATAAAGCGGTTCATTTTGTTCCGTAAAAATATGATACTGACTTTAAGTCAAAAATTCGAGCAGGAAACAGCTGTCAGTAATAAAATAACCTATAATTTAAAAAGAAACCACTAGATGGCCAAGCTTCTTGTATGAAAATCTTATGTCACAAAGTTTGTCTGCGGCAATCGCCGGAAATATTTAACCGATCTTAATTCAATTTAGTTTGGATATGCAATAGTTCTTATCTTGATAGTTGATCTCACCATTACTTTTAAGTTTATTATAGTAATTTGTAAGTTCGCCAGTTACTGATAGAAGTTATCAACTTATGCTTGATCGTATAATAACTGCTCGGTAGCTAGTAACTTAACCTAACTTATATAGATTAACTAGTACTTGCCACAGAGGAATAATGGACAGCATCAGTGGATGATTGAAAGGTAACGGGCAATCACATATCTCAATAATTTAGCTACTTAGTGCTAGTGCTCCTTGATAGTTTTGTAATCTCAGGAATAAAAGAGTCGATTGGCGAAATTCTTTTTTGCACGACATCTGATTCAAGAGTCTCTTTATAACTATCGAAGAAGATTTCCAGAAATACACCCTAAAAGTCATTTTCTAGTTCTAAATGCAGACAAAAAATCAATTACCCCACCCACACCAGACAACTACAAGAAAAAACCCACACCAAACACACATTTTTTGTTTTTCATTTTTATAAAATACCAAACTCTACCCCGTCAAGTTCGTGGTGAAAAGTAATTCACGAATCGATTTACTTCTCCAATATCAATTTCTTCAATCATCTTCGGTTAGAAAGTAATTGCAAGCGCGCTGCTGCGCTCGCAAGTGCTGCATTCGCTTAACGAACTTCTAATCAAGTTCCTTGTTGTGGTATGACACAAAGTCGTGAGCGGAACTTTTTTTTTTAATTTTATATATATATATATTGTTGTGCTTCTTTTAGAAAGGCTAGGAGGTGATCTTCACTCGGCCAGGCTGGATTTTCTTTCTATCGATGCGCACTTACCACCCAAGAATAAGCGGTAAGCAATCCCCCTACTGGAAGCTGAAACGCAATTCAATTATCCAACAATCGCACACATGAGGAGCATTACGAAAATCTCTCACCATAAATAAATGCGGGCGGGAGGCAGAGTAGGGGCAGAGCGAATAGTAAATAGCGAAAAGCGAAAAGAGAACAGGGAACAGAAGGAGAAACAGGGAGCATAAAAAGCCAACTCTCTCGGCCATAATGCATCCCATTTAACATTAAACCGTATCAATTAATAATGGCCTTAAATGTCCAAAGTACTTCCGCGTAAATGGATTACTATGGGCATAGCAGTCTGAGCTCTGACTACTCACCAAGATCCTCAGTGGGCTCAGTGGGCCCATCACCATCGCCATCATCATCATCGTCGTCATCGCTGTCTTCGTTGTCGTTGTTGTTGTCGTTTTCGTTACTGTCGTATTGAGTACTGGTGGCCAGAAGCCAGAAGCAAGAAACAAACAGCTGCCCCATTTACCCCCTGGAGGCACACACGTACGCGGGAGATGATTTCGCCACGATGAGCAAAACCCGAGATGACTTCGTCGCCGTATCCCCCGCAGCACGCTGCGTGCGCATTCACTGACCAGACATATGATTCGCTTCTTTCAGATTTCACGTTACGATCTGGCGATAGTTGCAGCTCTGTGCTGTGCCATTGATTTGGTCACAGGCTGCAAGCAGGCTTCCAGAGGCCCAAACAGAGGCAGAGGACCCATCGCAGGCAATTCATTCAACGCGAGTGCTCGCGCACCGTGGATGGAGCTACGATGGAGATGAGTTTATGGTAGCGCAAGTGAGCGAGAAAAATTTCGCCCAAAATTAGACATCATTGTTGATGTTAATGGTACTGGTTTTGTTGATGTGGAGTAGTCGTGCACCGGGGGAGATCGAGGAAGTCGTTGCGATGTGATGGGATCAAAGGTGGCCTCGGCGTAAGTGAAATTGGGGAGATTGAATGTTTTGAAAAAAGTGGACGCGGAGAGTCCGGCCAATTGACCTGAGCCAGTTGATTTACGGTGATTGAGGGGTTGTGCGGAATTTAGATTAATTGGAATTGGTTTGCTGTGACCTCTGGAGTTGGAAGCGAGATCCGGTTCAGACGAGAGACAAGCCGAGGTCAAACAGACGCTAATCCACCGAGGTAAACACCCAACTTCGGCCTGAAATGACTTCACGACAACCGCCGATCGTTTGAAAATTTCCGCGAATCCCATGGCGACAAAACACAAACACAACTTGCGATCATTACTATTGTCACCTCGGTGCTAACGAATTCTCGAATGACCTGCTAATTTCCAAAGCCAATTTTGCAAGTCTTGTACTCGTACTTAACACTTTTTTTTTGTCTCTCCTCAAACGTTGGAAGTCAAAAAGAAAAAACCTCATCACACCTCATAAATAACGCCCAACGTCACCTCAATGATTTTTTTTTCGATGGTGGTAAATTAGTCCGGCCGAACGAGGACCGTTAGGGAGCTTACTACCCAAAAAAAGAAAAGAAACGCGCATTTACACAATGACAAACATTCATCTATCCATATTCAAATAGACACCACACAAGCACCCTTTTGCGCGCGGATAAATACGTACTTCAAGTGAAGACGTGAGTAAAATAACACTCGAACGTGCGCGGCATCGTTAAGCGAATTTAATGTGAATTAGAGAGAATAAAAAGAAAAATTAAATAATACCGTAAAACGCTTTAGCACGCAATCGATTGAAAGATGAATTGATTTGTTCTAGAGTCGGTGTTACAAGCGTGGAAATTTTCCATAATTAGTTCGTCGTTTATACGACGTTGTCGCGCGATGGCAGATCAAATAAGCGACGGGACAGCAGAAAAAAACAAAAACGCATAGGCATTCGTTGGTTGCTCCGTTGACCGAATTCAAATCAGTCACGTACTGGATGGTGGCAAATAACTTTAAACCTTCACCCATTCAAAGGCAAATTCTTTCTTTTTTCTTTCTCGTATCGTTCCATGGGGAAAACAAAAGAGCTGAGGTGAAAACTCGAACATTGAATGTCAACGTCAAACAATTCATTTCCACATCGACACGGTCGTGTTGTCGTCCCTTCACTCGCGCTCTCGGTGGTTGACAAAATAACAGGTGCTAGAGCACTAAACTACCAGCAGCAGTGACCTTTTGTGACGCCTTCGGAGACTCTGAAGGAGCCGCTTACATTGTCTAATAGACGGCCGACAGCGCGACAGCGCGAAAAGCGTCAGCATGCCACGTTTTACGTGACATTGTTTGCGGTGTTGCACAATTCCGTCAGCCTGAATGGGCTAGCAGCGTGCATAAAATGAATGGGACACTCCGACGGTTGACCAGCACAGAATTCAGGGAATTGAATCCCGGAGAAGAACAACAACCGACGACGATGTTACAAATTTCGCTTTTGCGGGAGCCCAGCACAGGACGCGGGGGGCTGTCGTTCATTGGCTCGCTCGTCGTGGAGCACTAAGTGCTCTCACGGGGGTTTGGGGGGCGGCCCTGGGGCATTTATTTATTCTACTGGACTAATGCAAGTCTGCCGCGAATGTGTAGCTAGCCCTCGTGAAAATTTCTGCAGCCGAGATTTCCGCGCGCGTCGCTATCGGGGTATTTGGGCAAGGAGGCACTCTCTTTATTGGCTGGCTCTTTGTGGTCTCTATGGGCTGGGACATCGGGTGTGCGTGTGTGTTTTTGTGGTGATTGCAGGCTGTGTTCGCAGAGTGATAGCGAAACGCGCCGGAATTTATGCCTGAATAAAGTGACAACTGTTCGTGTGAACCTGCGGTTTTTGAAAAGCTGGTGGCATGTGAAAATTTCTAAGACGAATGGCGGTTGTGGTGTGCGGCGACGTTTTTAGGTTACGATCATGTAAATGAGCGGTTTCTAGGAAGCTGCCCTAGGTTCTCACACTGTGTGGACTTTGCCATTGAAGAGGAGAAGAAATGAGCTCGCATTATGCAGAGATTTTGATTGGTTTTACAATGTCTACATGAGAGTCTGGGGAGCTTAGCCGCAACATCGTAATGCCGTTTTGACATTTAGACATTATAAGTAAAATTAATCAAATCGATCGTTTGTCTAAGAATACTGCTTAAAAATTTATATCTTCTTTTTAAGGATAAGATCATTTCAAATCACCCGAATCTTAAGGACTGAAATATTTTGACTAAAAAACTCCCTATTCTTTTACTCTAAAATTCGTTTCATCTCCATATTTAATCAAGGTTTTGGTAAAAACTTTTCTTTTTATCTACATCTCTTCTAGCATTTGACTTGCACTTTCGCTGTAAACAGCATAGGAAATTTTAAGCTTTAATTTTCTTATGAATAAGCAAGCCGCCGTACGTTTTTGGCACCACTTTAAACAAAACAATAAACGGCCCAACAAAAAATGACGAATGCTTATATTATATTTAGTGCTTTCCATACATATAAAATGTTCAATTTTAAAATGAAGAGCAAACTCTTGCTCTGTAAGAAATCCTCACTTTTATTACGGTCTTGGGCAGAGCTTTGGGTTGACAGCAAAAAGGTATAATTGGAAACCTAAGACACTTTACAATTTTAATACGAAAGCAGCATCAACAGTATATTTTGTTCTACGAAAAATACGGTTTTTCGTCTCTCCTTTTGTTAGTTTAAGAATCATCGATTCAAATATAATATGATAATTGACAAAACTGACTGAAATACGTTTGCGCCTCCTTTGTCGTTTCTATTTTCTCGAACATATTGCTTCAATGTTTTAACCATAGTATGAAAGCATTCTGCAATGAGTGGTATTAATTTTCGATGTAAATTATCGTTCAGTAAAACTCAATAATATAATTTACAGCAAATATATTTCGAAATAAAGCTTTATAACATCAACGAGCTGGAGAAATATTCCAACTTCATATTTTATTGGTGATTGATTAATGCTTATTATAACTAATGGCGTTAGACGTTAATGCCACTTTTTGCAATGAGTTTTTAGTTAGTATTTATTTAAATATGAACAATATAAAATAAATCAGAGAAATTGAGTATCTGTGAGACTTGTAAAAAACAGAAAAAACAACAAAATATGACTTCGATTTTTATTTTTTGCCTAAACGAATGTCTTTCATTCTTCTTTTTCAGGTTGTACAAAAGTCTATACCAAAAGTTCACACCTGAAAGCCCATCAAAGAATCCACACAGGTAAGTGCCAAAAAAAATGCCGATACTAAAATTTAAAAAAAATAAACTGTCAGAGCAATTATGATTAATAGCCACATAAATAAATTAATTTTGAAATAAATAATTATGATCGGCCGATATCACACTGTGCCAATGATCATTCCTTTCATCCAAATCTGTCCACCGCTCAGCGGTGTGGATACATTGTTCTTATCTTAATGAGGGCAGCAGCTCGCCCGCTTGTAGCGACGCCGGGCGAGCAGGGGACGACGCCAGATCGTTGGCGCGTAAACGTAAATCAGCATAGCCCCGGTCCCGAACAACATACATGACTAAGTCGGCTGCGCCGTGCGCCGCTACGGTGCCTCGGCGGACGCGCGAAAAATTATGTTAATTCTTGGATCTCAGAATGTGGGTTGGCGCTGGTCCACGGTGGGCCTTGCTTCAGCCTGATTGAAACGTATGATTCAGCGGCAGCAGCTCCTGGCGGTCTTGGAAAATTCGATTTCGAATTACTTACGCTAATAGAGTTTTACGCGTTTTGTCTCCGAGTGTGTTGCAATGAGTCGCAACAGCGTACACCGGCGATTGTGTTGAGTTGCTTAATCGGGAATAGACACGCTTCGCGAGTAAACACATCCATCATTGGCTAGGGGGAGACGCCCACTCACAATCGCTTTGATAATCGCCCCGTTATTACGATTCCGTCCATCGCCATTAAGGCCATCATTAGATCGGTCCAGCTCTCTCCTTCCGCCCCATTTCAATTAGGTCCGACGGCACCTGAAAATTTCGCCAGCTCTTCATCTTGCAACTTCTAACCCAATTTGATGATGCTGATTGCCGCCAGCGCACCATAATGGCCCACAATCTGTCTGAGAGAGCGACGCCAGTGAAGAGCAATCATGTTCTGGGCCTGCTGTCTGCTGTCTGGTGTCGTGATTGCAGGCGGTTCGGTTACATGGATTTCGTAACTGCCGAGGCACACCACTGGCTTAAATATTCAATTCATTTTCGATTCTGTTGCATTTGCCACTGCGGCGGCGGCGCGTACAACCGATTCTTCCCCCGCTCGGGCCGTCCTTCGCTTTTAGTCAGCATGGATCTCTCCTCGTGGCACGACATGAAGCAAAACGGGAGACCAGCGATCAGATTGCAGATACTAGGACACTTGCCGCGGCAGTGGCAGCCTTACAACGGTGCACTTACAGCAATAGTCGCAACAAAGTTTAATTAATCGGACATGCCCCCATGATTTATGATTGTAGAATTATTTTCGCTAAATTATTATGATTATTAAAGGAAATTGCTGAGCATGGTGCGGCCAAGATGCCGGGCAATTGTGGAAGTGGAATTTTTGGGGCACTTGATGTTTGGCGGTGTTTTTTTTTTTTTTTTTTTTTTTCGAGCGTCGCGCTGAACCAATTATGCGGCAACAAGAGTTCAACTTGTTGAAAGCTTAATTTATTTCTTCGTGTGGTGTATACATTTTTGCTCTCGGTGTTTTCTTGTGTGTCCTTCTCTTTCGGCCATTTAATAACCGCAAAAGAAACGAAGGAAAACGAATAAATATCAAGTGACACTGTCATGTGGCTGTTGGTTGAGCGGACAAGGTACGTGCTTTGGAGAGTTTTCCGTTTTCTTATAGCATTGTCATCATTATCATTTGTAACGATTAATGTAAACATCAGGTGAGAGAGACACGTGTCAGGAGTGAGCTCGGCAAGGAGTTGGTATCCAATTCGGACGTCACCTCTCTTGTTGTGAGTGAATGATTTTGTATGTTTTTGTGTCCGGTGGCTGTGCGTTGATTTATCTTAAGACTTTGTCAAACTTCGGAAGATGTAGAATACCAGAAGATTGCTCAAAAACATCAATCTATTTCAATCGAAACTGAATGCTGCTTATCTCTAGTGAAACGTCGTCTCATGTCAAGAACCATGCAATTATTATAATTAAACTATGGGTGCAAGAAAAGATTTTTCTAAGAGTAAAAATTCCCAGACAATTTCCCATCTGTAAACGGAAACAAAATTGGCGAAATTGACCCTGTCTGCATATGCAGTGATTCGGTTTTTTTTTTATAATTAGATAAGATGGGTAGACATTGCTCGTTGTCTTCTACCAAATTATATTACAATTCTTAGCAAGCAACAATCGTTTTTGCTAGTCTTATTGATATTAGTGAGTTAGTTTCAATAATTTTTTCAAGTTTTTCTTTCCAAAGGAAAAAATAATAAATATAATAAAATACAAAATCACTTTGGTGTCATTCTGTCTGCCACTGCGACAAAATTGCCTGTAACTTCAAACTCTTTGCACTTTAGAAATAAAATTTGAGTGAAGATGCAATCGAAAAAAAATCATTTTTTTTTTCAATTTGGCATTGAGTAGGAGTAGGTTATGTAAGGTATAAGGTACTATTTTCGAAACCCTTTCAAAAAGATTTAAAAACTCGGATCTTTCAGTTTGGTTTCAAGTCAACAAAATCGACAGAAGATGCAATTCTTAGCTTTTTGGCAATTGTCATTAATGTGATTCGCTTTTGATCTAGTAAATCGGAATTTGTATTAGTATCAATTGTATAATTCAGGGCTTAAAGGAGTGGTTTTTAACTAATTTGGTTTGAATCTCAAAAGGAGAGCACAAGTATTTAAAGTAAATTAATCGATAATTATTAAAAGAACATAAATGTCATTTTTATTTTTAAACCTTTTGTGAAAAACTAAACTCCTTTTCACATTAATTCAGGAGCTTGGAAGTATTTGGCACGTGAACATATTCGTATCCTAGACTCTGTAGTCTTACGTTTTGTTATTAAAATTATTTGTAAAATAAAAACTGAGGAGCTCCAGTTTATTTTGTATTGGGCGACGTAACAGCCCGTTGAGAGCCAGAGCCTAGCTTTTTCGCACCTCCACTGTGTTGTGCGCGTTATAATTTTGACACATGTGTAGGGGACCTACAGTTTATTGCCGGTTCCGAACGGTGAATTGCGAAAGCTTTCCATGACAGAAGTACTCCAGGGGGTTGTCAGTCGTTCGCTGGAGGTGGGGCCGTGAAAAATGTTTGTGGTGTTTTTTTTTTCCCGGGCTGGGAACACACTACGACACACTAACCGATCGAGCCAACGACGCCCACAAGTTTATATGGTCACTAAAAATTGAAAGGGTACGTCTTTAGTCACATAAGGGCTAAACGGGAGAGAGAAAACATTAATACTAATGCAATAAACTTTAATATATTGTATTAGTATTATGTATTAATAATAATACAATATAATCTTTCGCATTTAAATTATTAATAAGAATAGTTCTGCCTTGGGTCCTCTGCTGTTTTAAATTTGTATGAACTATCTTTTCATCAATGGTCAACACACCGCATTCACAGAATTTGATTCGTTTTCTTGTATTGCGAGTATAAATGAATATAATTTATATATACAGTACGCGACAAAAAGATAGCACATGACACTTTTTGTGTATATTTTTACTTAAAGCTAACAAAAACAGATTTAGACTGCGCATTAATCATTTAATAAAATCTATTGGAAATAGCAATCGAATGCCAGTTAGAGCATAAAAACAAAATAAAATAATTCAATATACAGTGTTAACCCTATAACTGATGCGACAAAAAGATAGCACTTTTAAAAAAAAAATTAAAAAGCTGAATGTAGAAGATTTCCGTATTTCAGATGATAAAAACTAATAAAGCGTTAATCCTCCTTATTTCTTAAGGAGATATTATTACACTTAAACGATGAAAACAGTATCTCAACTCATCCCTCTCCATAATCTTAGAAAACAATTCCATGTGCTACATTTTTGTCGCGAGTGTATATTTTTCCCCCAGATTTCTCCGTCGTGCACAACTTTTGGTGGGCACTATATTTTGTGTATTGTATGTATGTTGCAGATAACGAAAAAAATGTATCTCTTAAGACCCTATGGGTCTAAACAACTACTACTGCCATGGCTCGTACTTTTAAACTCTCAATTTTAATATAGTATCACAAGTTGCATAACATTGGGCGGCGTAACAGCGCTTTTCGCAAGTTTTGGAACTGTTTTTGAAAGCATTCCATTGCTTAAATTTATGTTCAATTAAAATTATTTCTGGCAAAAACCGTGCAGACCACTGTTTTAGGTGTTTCTTTTAGATCACGAGGATTTAAAATTAATTTCATGCATCAACTTTCTGTCAAAGTAAACGAACTACTCTGCAACCATTTCAACACTCAAAAAAATGTAAATTACACAAAGCTGACATTTTCAACGAATAAGAAAGAATCTTATTTCGTGTTTTATGATTCTACACACGATTTTCGACTCAATCTTCTTTGAAATATGAATGTTCACATGTATCTCTGACTCGCCACAAAGTCGCAACTGCACTCTAGACCAATGAAAGGCCAATAGGCCAACAACAAACAGTCTACGCAGATTTGCCCCATATGGAAAGATCTTAAACGCATTAGCAAACCATCGACTGAATACCTTCATCCAGCTAGTTATTTACTCAAAACATACCACAGACGCCAACTCAGTAGGCATTGATTTCCCGTCGAACACCCGTACACAGGAGCAGCGCACAATCAAAACAAAAACAAAAACAGAGGAAAAAACCACTCAGCATCTCCCCAGATTAGTGTACCGTGATTGACAGACCATCGGTCCAGCGAAGAAATCGCCTCACTCTCCCTCAACGGGAAGCTTTGACAAATATTGTTTCAATTACTCTACAGAAAAGCAAGTGCCACGGTAGGCGCATTTAAAGTTAATAAAGTTTACTCAAAGTTTGTCAATCTTAGCATGCTATAGTGAAAATGAAAATGCTAAGTAGACTGAGGGACAGACAGGTAGAGCCCTCCCGGCTCTGTTTGCACTTCATATTGGAAAGTATGGAAGGTGAAACCAAATAGATCGACTTATTGATTTAAATGGCGTCGGCTAGGAAAAAAAAGAGAGAAATACTCCATGAATTGGCCACAGATTAACGACGGTAATGATGGGAATGAAAGTTTTCCCTGCTCAGCGGACCAATTTTCCTTCACGTAACTAACAGGTGCCGCAGAATAATTGACTTCAAATTGGACTGTTTGGGCGGCAATTTCGTTCCTCACGCGGAAGCCGCAGGGAAAAATTGCTCCGATTTCGAAAAAAAAAAAATCATTCAACCATGCTCTCAGCACTCATTGACAAATTATCAAAACACCAACGTGTCAATACAGGACTACCGCCGGACCGGACCGGCCAGACCTGAACGGCCACCACAGGCGCGGCGACTCGGCGCGTGCTCGATTCTTAGGCAAAACAAAAACGAGACAATTTGTATCTCAAAGTGTGGGCAAAATTAACGACCACCAGGACTAGGACTGATAATCAACAGAAAAATCGACAAAACGCAATACAGCGGCCGCCGCCGCACAGTTGCGAGGCAAAAATAAATCAGTTCGCCGACTAGCTCTTTTGTATCCTGTCCAATCGATCTAGCGACGAGATCCCACCGCCACGATGTAAGTGAAAATTAACACCATTCGCAGGTATTGCTCAACTCCCCTGTGCCTTTTGTGTCGCATACTGCATGGAGTCAATTATTTTTTCGTGTGCAGCTTTTTTGTTTTCTTCTGAGATTAATCGCGCGCCTTCGCCGCGGTCTCGCATTGCAACAATCACTTGAAAGGCCAGGCCAGCCAGAGTGTGCACATGGAAAAGGAGCCTCTAAGTGATAAACTGCACAGCTATGGGTTTCCTACAGCACACAAAATATATGGAGATACCCCGATTCCATGACTAATTTGGGCTGGACAAATTGACACACACCGTCAGACTGTGGCGGTATCCACGTGGGATTTTCATTTTCCGCGGCGACTTTATTTTTGCATTAGAGAGATGCACTTTTACCGCTTTTTAACAAATCGCATCTAATTTGTCAACAGCTTTTCATTTATCTCTAAAGACCCGAAAAATGTTTAACGAACCCGAGTATTGATGGCTTCGGCCATAACTCAACTTCCACTTAATTCCAGAAACCGCGTCAGGCGGACCGAGCCAGTCTCCTTCTTAATTCAAAAAACAAAGACCGTACGCGCATTATTAATCGCCGGTTATTAGTTTTGGTTTTGTTTTACTCGCTTTTGATGTGTCTGCCAAAAAGGGAGATTATTTCACGAAATTCAATTCTGATTAATTGACAGCGGGAGAACGTGGTTGTTGGTGGAGGTCTTATGTACTCGTAATCTCGTGAGGCATCAAGTGGCTACTTAATAATTCAAAAATTTAAAAATTCGTTTTGGATTTCTTAAGATTGCCGCAGTCGATTTATTAAAACGGAGCCTCAATGAATTTTGATTGCTTATCATTGAAAGGTTATGGTTTTTGTATCGTTATGGTTCTTGCGAAATTAATGAGTTAGATTACTGAGCTAAAAACTCTTCCAATAAACTTTAACAGCTGTGGAACTATCAATCTGTGCTCGGGAGCGTCTAAATTTATATGCAAGAACCTGTAAATACTCGCTGCTTAGCTATGAAAGTTCGTACCGCTGTATGAGAAATCATCTTGTATTAAAAACTTCAGAAAAAAAACAAGTGTGGGAAGGACAGTGTCTTTTCAATTTCAAGTAAAAAAAAAGTTATTGAAAAGTTTGTTGCTCTCTCCTTCCATTAAAAATGCAAATTATGTAGCAAATAATCAAAAGTCCATTACATTTCTCAATTAACTTTTTATGAAAAATGTCGTTTCAAAAAATTGTTTACACCTAGACTCTACTTCGCTAACAGGTATTGACGAACTTTGTTTTGGGATTACTGTGTTCAGGATAAAATCGAATGCTGTGGGCTCTGATGAAATCCACTCTGTATTTATTAAGACACTTATTTTTTGCATTCTTCACCAGCACCAGCAACACACATAACAAATAGTATCATTACTAATTTTCCTTAGAGTTTGAAGATTGCCAGAACAACAGCACCGAGTTGTACTGAATAGCCACACTTTCGTAAGTAAGCAGGGTTTAAAGCTACCAACTTAAAGAACATCTACAGACCGAAAAGCTTATCACATTATTCCAATATGTTTTTCGGGCTAAACAGAATTGTATAATAATAACAATAGTTAGAGTCTGCGAGGATATTCGTGCTGGTACCTACTGTGTAATAATCGGTATAATGCTTGCAATTCCCATAGTGGTACTTAAATCTCTTCTTATCTTTCAAATTGATCACAACATGTGTCTCTCGACAATAAGCGTCATTCATTTGTTTCTGTCACCTCCGGTTTTCCGCAAGGCTCGGTGTTAGGTTTGTTATTATTTTTATATTTTAATAACGATGTCCATTAATGTTTCAATGTCTGTAAGTTCTATACCTATGCCAGTGATGTTCAAAGGTATTTTATGAATTCTATGTCGTGTATTCGCCAACAATGGTTCGATAAAACACAAAGCTTGTGTACAGATTCGAACACAGGCTTTTCTGAAATGGGCACATAAACAATTTAGTTTCCAAAATCGATGCTGCTCCTAAGGGAAAACGCCCAACTTCAAACTCTTTAACAATTATAGGCCCTAAACCAAAGAACACACAGTTTTGATCCACGCGGTTCATCTTTGGAGCACACTACCCCTCGCAATCAAGTTCTGAAGGAAATCCCAACAACGGAACCTTTACAAACTCCTGTTAGAATTGGTACGAATTTGGAAAGGATTGTTATTTTCCAAAACCGCTTGCATTTTTTCGGAATTTATTTCATCAATTTTTCTCCGGTTGCAGATAAATTATACAGACGAGAGAATTTTCTACAAAGAAGTAAGTGATCTCAAAATCGATGTTCACTGGAAGCCTCAAATCACAATGCTTCACAATGTGTACAGGAAAATCTCTCTAAGACCCCCGTCATTCATTGACTCCTTCAAACTTTGTATGCAAGCCACTGATCTCCTTTTCACTTTCAATGCAATCTCTGCAGATCGCCTGCTTCGTCAACACACTCCTTCTAACGTCCGCTAGCCCTATCGACCTACTCCAGTGTTCATTCGATCTCAGAAGCACCTTCACCTTACATCTTAATCCAATTAATCTCGAGAAATGGGAAAAGAGAGAATGATCTCCGGCTTTTAATTAAAAAAATCTTCTCGTGCCACCAACTGCGATACTGTTTGCCCATTAAATCGCAGTTAACTCGAATTTACGGTCTCCATAAAAATAGCTTCAGATAAAAGGTTAACATCCATGGCCCCCTCTATCTCTCTTTCTCTCTTTGCCAAGAGAAAGCACCATCACTTAGTGACCTTAATTTGATTGCATAATTTCGACGGTTGACACTGACGTGACCCCCGGATATTTTCACCAACAGAACAAGTCTCCTGCAATCAATCGAGCTTGGGAGAGCCGAGCGTAAAATGCAAATACGACAACCTCCTGCGACCTCCTTCAAGGCAAAGCTAACATGCATCTTATTCTGACAGCGTTCTCCGTCCGCGATGTTGTTTGACAGAATAGAGAGAATAAGAAACACAAACCGCACTCAGATACGAATCGGAACTCTGCACGCATGCGCATGGGACAATGATGAATGGGTCACTGCGGTATCCGACATTAGCACAGCTATGAGCATTTGCCGCGTAGAATATCTCGGTTACCTGTCCGGTCGATTGTCAGAGGACGCGGAGGGGAAATGGCACGGCTGGCGGAGAGGTACAATTACAACAATATCCTGGCCACATTCGCGGACAATGTTCTGCGTTTTCGCGGCCGGCTGCGAGTGCGAGTGCGCGCAACGTGACATCCCGTCGTGTGACACCATCGCTCATGCGCACCTCAGTGGCTGTGAGAACTTCTGTTGCAGTGTGTTGCCGCCTGCACTGCGGCGCAAAGTGACGCGATCGTCATTTCACCTGATGGTCTGCAGAAGTTGCGATTCAACATTTCTGGTCGTATCGGGATGCATGTCCCATCACTCACGCCCAATGAATTGGCTGCTGGTCGGACCCACGTTCATTCGCCGCTGCGGTAGCTCAAACTGTGTCTGCTTCTGGAAGCTATAGACTCGACTAGGTGTTAAATTAGTCGGAAAGAGCTTGGTGGTCGGTGGTGGAGTTTGAAGTAACACCCTGAGCTTACAAAATTCAATATCGATAGGAAGGAATATCGATAGGAAGGACGGTCACACCACATTATGGCGTATTTTGCGTTTACACCCATACAAGATCAAGCTGACTCAAGAATTGCAGCAGATAGACTGTTTGAAATGACGTACGTTCTCCGATTGAGCTCTGGAGAAGATGCGCCAAGATGATGAATTTCATCGCAAAACCATCTTCAGTGACGAAGCTCATTTTTGGTTCAATGGGTTCGTCAATAAGCAGAATATGCGTTATTGGTCTGGTGAAAATCTACATGTACTTCAGGAATCACCACTTCATCCAGAAAAATAACTGTTTGGTGTAGTTTGCATACCGGGCCATATTTCTTCGTCGACAATCGATCGTCACGTTAGTGTGAATGACAAGCGTTATCGCGCCATGATCACCGACTATTTTTGTCCCAAATTGGAAGATATGGACTTGAGCGACATGTTGTTTCAACAGGATGGTGTCACAAGCCACACAGCACACGTTACAATCGATTTATTGAAGAGTAAGTTAGATGAGCGTGTTATCTCAAGAAATTGTCCGCCTTGTTCGAGCGATTTAACGGCTCTGCACGTATTTCTTTAGAGCTACGTTAAGTCATTGGCTTATGCCAACAAGCCGAGGATGTTGGAAGACCTCGAAGCCAAGCTATTTCAGCCGAAATATGTAACCGAGTCATCGAAAATTGGGTCCAACCGATCGACCGGTACAAACGTGACCCCGGTGGCCATATGAACGAAGTCGAGTTTCATTCACAAATGTTTTGATTGTACTTCAAGCTGATAATAAAGATTTTGCAATATTGCGTATTATTTTAAAATAAAAGTTGTCATGTCCTTATTAGAAAGCACCCCAAAAAAACTGATCATATGTCAAGTTGAGTTGTCGATTCGATGAAGTATGTTCTCTACTTTAGGTGAGGACTGCCTAGTTCCCTCCGCCGTTGGCTCGATCGGTTAGTGCGTCGGACTGTTGAGCGAGAGTACCCGGGTTCGAATCCAGCTCGGGGAAAAAAACCACCACAAACATTTTTCACGGCCCCACCTCCAGCGAACGACTGACAACCTTGCTGGAGTAGTTCTGTCATGAAAGGCTTTCGTAATTCGCCGTTCGGAACCGGCATTAAACAGTAGGTCCCCTCCACATGTGACAAAATTATAACGCGCACAACACAGTGGAGCTAGGCTCTGGCTCTCAACGGGCTGTTACGCCGCCCAATACATACATACATACCTAGTTCCCTAACTAGGTTCGCGCTTTTCATGCAACATTTTTTTCCATAAGCTCATCTACTTTTTCAGTGATTGGTCAACCAGAACAAGGCTCATTTTCGGCATCAAAATGATCGGATCGAAAACGAACAAACCACTTCGCTACTCTTTTTCTACTTACAGCATCGTCTCCGTAAAGCTCACAAATTTCTCCGGCAGCCTCTGACACTTTCCCACCTTTTCTACAATATAACAAAAAAGTACAATCATGTTCAGTCATGACGATCATGTTCCAAATTTTCATTAATTTTAAAACGTAAATAGTTCAATTTAATTTAAATAATCTCTTCTTTGGAACGAAGCTTAACAATAACTGCTCCTTTTTTTAAAATAAATCGTAATTGTTTGTGAACTCTTCCAGTTAGATACCAGATTAAAAGCCCTAATTAAGTATTCTCCAAGAGTTGAATTTTTCTTAGAAGCATCACTTGTGGAAGAAATTATAAGCAAAACTAGCAAAGTTTTCAACCACCCGATTAACTGAAAAATTGTTTTGTTTATCACCCACAATCCTCAGTTTAATGCTGTGTAGAGAGGCAAAACACTTTTCAACTCGATCTCTATTTCAGGCGAGCCCAAGCGGCAACAAAGAGACAAAATACTTAGCATTACATTTCCAACCGTTCACGCCTTTACAAACTCCCAAACTGCACTCGAAACAAATCGGGGGCAGTGATCGGTTGCTAATAGCAGGTGCTTACGCCTCCACCTTGTCCGGAAATGAACGTTCACCCAACCACTTCCCCGAGAACAGGTTGCCAACCACAGCACCGAGACAATGTGATCAACATCGGTATCGAATTGATAATTAAATTCGTCACCATTCCCGTCAAATCGAATGCGAACGGCTGGGTGTCCGACAAGTGAATAAGAATTCAAATTTACGACCACCTCCCTCCCCCGGGGCGAACTGAATCGCCTTTGAAGCCGGGCCGGCCGAGCGCGTGCCCTCCCCGTCACACAGCGGGAAATAGTTAGCATAGTGTCCATCTATCTGTCCATCTGACTGTCACCTAATTGCGTCCTCATTTACTCGCCCGCCCCTCCCACCACTCCGGTGGTCCAGTGCACCCGCACCACGCCGGCCGTCAACTCGGACACCATTCGGCGAGATGGAAGATACTCGAAATAAAATCAACGAACTCATTGTGTGGCGAGTGATTCGGTGCCGGGTTTTATTTGGCAGATGGTGCGCATAAAATCTTTGAGGGCAAATTAACATATTGGGTTTATTTTTGTGAAGTTTATGGGGAGGAAATGTCGCAAAACGGCTCTGGCGGGCGATAAATTGAGGTGCTAATTTGGCGGTGGTTGTGGTGAATGTGTGTGTTCCCTAATTTCTGTGGGAACCCAATTTGGGCGGTGTGGATGGTGCGGAGGTATAAATTCTCAATTTAATGCCATGAGTTGCGTGTGGACGTTCGGCACGATGATGGAGAGATTTTGCGACATGCCGGAGCTTGTCTAATTCAGTATCTTTGAGTGCCAACACTAAATATGCAAGCTAACGCCTGGTCTAAGAAGTTTGAGTTTGTGGCATGAATTACTGAAGAGTAAGGCGTCGTTGATTGGCTATCAAATGAGGATGCTTAAATGATGCAGCTCATCTCCTTGGGAGGTTGGACAACAAAGTCAGAGGGAGGCCACTCTATCGGGGCATAAATTTCACTCACTGACCGCAAAAAAAGTAACGACTCGTTGCACAAGACATTAGTAGAAGCTTCCCATAAGCTGCATAACAAAGTACACAGATATTAAATTGGAAAAGAGGTGTTTAAAACAACATTTAGTTACTTCAATTAATTAAGATGAATAGTGTTTAAAGACCTAGAAAGAATTGATTTTTGACCCAGAAAACAGGCGCTTAAGAATTTTCATTAATAAAGTAAAACTATCAACATTGTTCTCATCAATTTTGTCTGCCTAACATATGGCTAGTGGGCACCGTGGCTTAATCGTTAATGCGTCGGGCTGTTAAGCGAAAGTTCCCGGGTTCGCGTACAGCTCGGGGAAAAAACACCACAAACAATTTTCACCTCCAGCGAACGACTGACAATCCACCTGGAGTAACTTCTGTTAGGGAAAGCTTTCGCAATCCGCCGTTCGGAACCGGCAATAAACTGTAGGTCTCCTTCACATGTGTCAAAATTATAGCACGCACAACACAGTGAAGGAGTGAAAAGCTAGGCTCTGGCCCTTCGTTGGCTGTTACGTCACTAATGATGATGAACATATGGCTTTACGCCATTGATTGAAAATTCACATATTTCTTAACTCAGGTTTTTCTCAATGACTAAATGTTTTTTAAGAAAATTTAGACGTTCACTTATTTTTCAAATTTTTTCACATTTTATATCAGAAAATCAAAAGTTTAGGATATGTATAATATATAAAGTTTTTGAAATATTAAAAGTGTCATTTTTTACTTAAGAAAATATATTCAAATTTTTCATCACGAAACTTTTGAAATTTGCCTCAACAAATTTGCATTTTTATTGATGTTTCTTTTAGACTAAAAAATTAACAAAAATGTAAAACTTCTTAGTGAAGTAAACAAAATTCTCAACAATACTTAAGATAATTTTACATGCTACAAAAAAATTGGTAACTCATGAACATTGGTGGAGTTTTGATTAAGTTTGAGAAGGGAAAAGGATTAAGTTTTGGCTTCAGTTTTCATAAATCGTTCAAGATTTTTTGGTAGGTCTCTTATTTATAAAAGTCTATTATAACTAAGGTGATCATATTTTAAAGTTAAAAAAAAAAGAAAAAAGTTTTTAAATAGATTAGATCTTCTCTAACTCGAACTTTTGCTACTCAAACTTTTCTCTTAGTCGAAATCTTTTACCAAGAATTTTTCGTTGTATTTTTCATATATTTTTCCCTAATTCGAGTTCCAAAAACTTGAAAATTTCTTAAGCTTGGAAAGAGGACATTTCATAGTTGAATTTGATAATCAAAGTTTATTTTATAGTTTCTACCTTTTTATTCATTTGTTCAAACATCATTAAAGACTTAAAAAAAGCATTCGATACTGGAAGACACAAATCAAAAATGAATGACTTCCCCACAGAAGTCACATGCAATCAAGTTCGCTATACAGCGCTCTCTTCCGCTCCGTTAAATTCCAATTCCCTCTTCCTTTCCTTTTCGCATTTTTTGTTTTGTTCCTCGACCCTCACAAAAAGAGGTGTGAAGATGGTAAAAGGAAACAAAAAACAGCACACGAAGAAAAAACCGCTGCACTAACCCAAAAGCGCGTGGTCCGGCCATGTTACATCACATCGCATGCCACGGACAGAGATTCCTTTATTCGCCCATTCACGAGGCGCAACGCGTGTTTGTGTGCGTGTGTGCCACTTGGCAGAAGACCATGACCAAAAGTTTAATGTAGCAAAGGGACGAGGGAGGGAGGGCTATCACAAAGCGTTGTGTGTTGTGTGTGCTATGTTGAATCAACAAACGGTAACACGCGAATGGTTCATTCATAAACGCTCGCACACCCAGTTGCTTATAACTTTGGTCAACAACGTGTGCACCAGCATCAGCAACAGCAGCTCCTTGTGGTTTCAATTTTTCCCGACGCCACCGCATAGTTGTGTGTGCCCGTCGTTTGTTCTTATTACTCGACGTCGTCATCGTTGTTGGCGCAGCACGTTGCGATAGAACCGTAAAGTTAGTTCTTATTTATGGACCAGCCATTGGCCACCAAAAGCCAGAAAAAAGAAGAACGCTCTCCAGATGGATGCTTGTGATATATGCCCGGGACGTGAGTATGACTCGGGACGGTAATTATATTTAGTGATGCGCACACGTTCCACACGCTGACGGTTATGGCCGGAGCGGTATACGAAATGGCACAGCGTTCCTTCCTTATCCGCAGATTATCTCCCACCGTGTCGTCCAGCAGGTGGAATGTGGCATAAACCATTTCCATGTCAGCTCCGAAACTCGAAAGCTCGTCGGACCGCAGGCCCCAAATCCCGATTTCAATCGCTCGCTCGCCTGGGTTCGCTAGAATTTGATCAATTCCCATTCGATCTGATATGTCACACAGCTGGAAGCTTACGAGCATACCGATGTTAAGTGACACGTCACATAACTATTCGCACACACACACACAGTCGCAGACGCACACAACTCCATGCACAAAACATAAAAGGTTAAATTCCAATTCGGTTCGGGTTCACATATCTCAATCAGTTCGTGTTCTGTGACACTGAAATGACACGAAGAAATAGTATCCGATGTAAGAAACTCAATATTCGCTTGGTTTGCGATTGCAGCAAACGCCCGACCGACCGACAGAGCGACCGATCGATCGGGCGGCGGCGGCATAAATTTTAAGCCGACCGTTTGGTCATTCGTTTGGGCGCAACAGGTGCCACGCTGTGCGAGAGATACGTTTTTATCTTTTGAATTTCGTTGCATCGGGATTTTGCAATGGCTTTCAGTGGTGCATGTTCTCGGGGCGATCTGTGAGTCGAGCAACATAATTATTATTGGCTTTGGGCTAGAGCGACAAGATTTAGGGGGATTCACACGATCTGGGGCGGAGGTGACTGCGTGTGTATGCCTGTGTGTGTGGAAAGTAAGGAAATGTATCCGTTTGTTTGGGAAAAAAGAGAAACTCTCGGGTTAGATTTCCGTGCGGTGGTCTATTTTAGAATGAGGCTACTTTTGGACACCGAGTGGTGTTAACATCTCGTTGGGCAGAGAACCGGTAACAGTTGGATAAGTGAGACATCGGTCTCGGTCACAAGATACAACCAATGGATGGTGCGCAGAGCCTTAAAATTAAAAAAAAATCAAAGAAATTTGAAGAAGGAAAGTAAATTGGTATGCTCCCTTTGTTGGTACTTTTGAGAGGAACGAAAGAGTTAGAGTATGTCCCTGCCCTAGGGTTTTCCTTTGAAAACCGTTTTTCCCAAAGTTCGTGTGGATGCTATTTTCGCAGATTTTTTATAACTTTTGGAAAGAAAAGGCTTGTCAGATTTAACATACGTACGACCGCCGTCTTAGGTTGTACCACATGAAATATCCCATTTTCGTTCAGTCGAAAATAAGAAGTTATCGAGTGAACATCAGTAAAAGCAGTAACAATTTTTAATTTTGGGGTTGGACGGATAATCATAATTTCTGGCGAGGCGCAATTTCATTTCAGCATTTCATTAATAAACAAAATTGTCGCATCTGGTGTTCGGAAAACCGACACTGAGAGTAGGAGTTTGGTGCTGATTACGGAGTAGTGGCATCATTGGACCATTTTTCCTTAAAAATGAGGCCGTTAGAAAGCCATGCTAACCAACTTTTTTTTACTGAAATTAATGACCAGGTGCCCAATTCCTTAAGCGTGAGTTTTAATGCGTACACAAAAAATGTGTACACTTTCATTTTCCGATTCCACAGGAGTGAGTGTGAGGGTGAGGGTGAGTTTTTTCAATTGTGAACAATTGTATTTCATTCATTCTCTTTTTAGCTGGGAGTTGAAGTATGAGTTGATTCAATAATAACTGAAGAAAAAAAAAAACGAGCTAACAGCAAAAGGAGTATTGTTATCCTCCATGGAAAAAACAAAGTATAGGATAGGTTTATTTAGCCAATATTATAGTTTTACATATACATGCGTTTTCTCAACGATGAGCCGATGTCTGAGACAGGCTAGTAATTAAATCTTGTCCATCTGATCACCAAATTTTTTCTTTGGCCAAAAGAAAGCATGAAAAAAACGAATACCACTTCAAATCACATTTTTATAGAAGAGGTGTTGTTTCTCAAAAAGTTTCAAACAAAATTACTTTAGAAAGGGGAAGTCTATAAATTGCTGTTCCCTTGTTTCCTCCAGTAGAATACGAGAGTTTTTTTTATATGTCTTCCAGCAATTATTAATTTTCTTCTGTGGAAATATAAATTATTAGACGCAAAACAGTTTCACCCGCGACCCGCGATAGTGGAACACGCGGTCAAGAAGACGATGATCATGATTATGACATTTTCAGTAAAATTAATTTAATATACTCATTTTGTCGTCTAATGTGTCTGCTTGCAATTACGGTTTGCAGATCTGTTTTACCTTAAAGTACACAAATTGTTCAATAAAACTACACACAAAAATCGTACGAGTAATTTATGCCAACATGCGTGGTTCAATTCAAATGAAAGCTCAAACGTCAAACTTAATTCAGCACACTTTGCTGAAAAAAAAACTATTCACTCGGCACACAAAAAGTCACAGCAGCTTGCGGTAACGCATAAACTGATTGGGTGTACACAGGTAATGAGTTTTACAAAATGTTTAAATGGGTTAAAAAAATCACGCTTGCAGAATTAGATCTCAGAATTTGGAGGACGTCTGGTTCATGCAGGATGGCGTGCTATGCCACCCAACCGTTGTCACCTGATTGCCAAATCAGGTTAACAGCCGTCTTATTATTGGCTTCCTCGGTGTTGCGATTCGACTCCTTTGGAGTTTTTTTCTTTTTGTGAAACCGTAAAGGACTGGTGTTATGACAACTATGCGGAATCGATTAAAGCCAATATCATCTATGTAATCCGTGAGCTACAGCCCGAAAACAAGAACAGGATCTTGGAAAATTGGAGACATAATGCGCTACTAGGAAGTCTGCTGACTTCACTTTGTGACTTCTTGTTCCATAGTTAATGGGGAAGGTTTTCTCTTCCAAATAAAGCCATAATATATGGAAACAAATTTATTTTGTTAATTTCATAGCATTTTTAAAAAGAAACTTGTACCTGGCCAAAATCAAAGTATTTGGCCATCCTGCAAGCTCTATTGTGCTCATTTTAAGTAGTGTTTAGCGATCCTTAAGTGGGTGTAATTGAATGAAAGTATTGAAAGTCTTACAAAAAGACTAGTTCTTAGGGTAACAATTGAACAATAGAAGTAAAGACACCTTGACATTTTTCTATACGATCTCATGTCTCCGAGCCCGCAGATACACCATAATATAATGTAGTGATCATGATGTGTCCAAACACTGTGACTCCCCAAGATTTGTTGCGCAACAGAACATCACTCTCAGATGGCTGTGCCGTAATTATTATGACATTCCCATCAAACCGCGTTTCTTACGAGCATCGCAGTCCCGCAGTCAAATCACGGAGCAGTAACCCCCTCCCACCAAATAGCAACGAGAACTTATTAATAACAAATCCACTTTGAAGGCGATCCAATAAAAAATATGTGCATTGCTGTTTTCTTTCATTAAACTCCAAACAAGCCATTTAGTTCATCTTGTTGTGAGCGCGCATGAAATTAAATCTACTTTTTCCCATGCCACCACACACAGACACACACCGTCACTCTGCGGCTAGCTTTTATGACAAATCTATTCGGAACGATACCGAGGCGGTTCTAAGACCCGTCGCCGCAGTGCCGCACCAAAGACCGAAGACCGAGAGAGAGAACATCAAATAAATTCAAATCCAGTTCCAGTTGGAAACACGATAATGCCTACATGGCTGCGCTTAATTAAAAGTTGTTTTAAGTAAATTAGCTCCTGCTGCTGCTGAGCGACCGAAGGCTGAGCTCTGTTTCATGACTCCTTTGCTTCTGCCCGGACCGACTGGTGAATTGAAATAAAGTTGCACTTCATGAATATGCAGACAGTACACCTCGACGGTGGATATGAGCGAATTTGAATTTATGATGTCATTTTGAAGTTTATGATCCATACTCATAGTTTTATGTTTGATTTTATATGAGCGTGAATGTGCTGAGAATGAATTGTCGGGTGGGACATAAGCCAAAAGGAGCTCAGGAAATCCCGAAAAACCAACTTACTGTCACTGACAAGAAGAGGAAATCACGTGTTAGCCATTAGCAAGTGGTAATACGGTAATGAGACCACCTGGAGTGCAATCAATTCCATTTAAAATATTTCTGGTTTTACTGAAAGCGGTAAAAGTATCTAGTCACTCTCTCGTTCAATTTATCCAATTAATGTCATTTGCACTCAGTGTCTACAAATGCAATGCGCTTGAGATCCTTTCAGCAGTCCATTAAAATAATGTTGAACAAAACACCATATTCTCTCAATGGCGGTGTGAGGTGGGACGCGGAAACACCGAAGAAGTAAAGAAAAAGCGAAGAAAAACACACACAGACACACAGCATAATAATCGATGAAGTGCGCTAATAGCTGCAGACACAGAGTGCTGTGTGTTGTCAACGCCATCGTCGTTGTCGCCTGACGAATGTACGAACGAACTTACGGAACGTACGACGTTGTTCGATGCAGCCAGCAGGAGGAGGATGGTGTCGATTATGTCCTCGGCCTACACAAATCCATTTATACACGCTTTTCGATGATTTCCACTCTTGACGATGACGATGACGGCGTCTCTTGGCCACACTTCGTGTGTGTTGCTTATACACATCAGCCTACGCATTCGTATGAATTCCACTTTTATATCCATCGGTTGTTGTTGTGGATTATGGTGGCAGATGACGCAGTGTATCCTGCTGGCAGATCGAAGAACAATCGCCAAATCTTGGTCGTCTGTCAATAATTGAGTGAGGGGGGAAAATGATGCGTGACCACATACACTTTCTTTTGCAATTTTCACTTTGAAAAGTGTGAAGAGCTTTGACACATTTTCGAGTTCCAACAAAAAAACAAAAATACAACTCTTTTAGGCGGAAAGTGACACAGTTTGCTGCTCAGCTCTTTTGTTTGGTGCATATGAAACTGACTTTCTTTTTTAAGCTCCTTTTTTACAAACATTCTGTACGATGTACTGCTTCTAAAACTGATGAATTACGGATATACCAGAAAAAAAAATGGCTCACTTTCGCCATGCACGCATTTCAACTGTTTAAGACAAACAAATAAACTTGGGTTCGAATTATAGAGGTAAAAAAAACAACATTTTCGAAATAGACAGGTTTACATGTTGTTTTGCGTAAGATTGTATAAGTTTTCTTTGATTTTTTGTTTTCACGGGACTGCCTATAGCCACCTTCAAACTGATAGTATATTACGGATGAAAATTCGTTCTTACTTTTCTTTTAGTATTTCTTTCTTTCTTTGGTACTCTTTGTTTTAAATGATTGATGCATTTCAATAACATAAAATATAAATTTGAGTTGATTTTCCTACATTCGTCCATAAAATAATAAAATGTTAAGTATTTCAAAGCAATAAATATTAGTGTTCTTTCAAATTTGCTTTCATTTGGGATTATAAATTTGGGTACACATTGCACTTGAAACATTAAGCTTGCCTGAACAAAAAAAGGCAAAAGAAATTGAATTGAGGAGAAAAATCTCTTGAAAACGGCAAATAATTCCACAAAAAGCTTAAGACAACTGAAAGCTGAACTTAACGCATCGAACAATTTTAAGGTAATGTTTAAGGTACCGCAAAAATGTATAACTTAAGCCGGTCTTAAGATCGGTAAAGCACGAAAATCCCGACAAGTATTCGTTTATAATAATCTTAGTCATATGTGGAATAAAGTAAAAAAATTGGTTGGTAATAAAGCCATAGGTAGAATCACATGTTTAGGTTATCTTTTTGGATTAAAATAAATTTAATTTAGGCAATGTCATTTCAATGGGACAAAGCGACGGTTCATTGAAGTGACTGTACCAAATAACGGTCAGCAAAAGAACATCAGTGCTATCGACTGGACACCGTGCTCAACGAATCGAAACGAAATCGAAAATCTTTGGGAATATTTGTCAGAAAAATGTATGCCTGTCAGAAAAATGTTTGCCATCCCATACCAAATTTTCAAGAAATTGCAATAATTCTGATAGAGAGCATAACTAGACGTGGAAAATCAACTTTAGCTTGAGTTTTTCTTGCTTTTTTGTTAAGACCTGTTATTTTGAAACACAAGCTTTTCTTAGTAATGTCTGTTTTTAGTAAATTTAATAGATTTCTTTTAAGTTTCTAACTTTTTTTTATTTTACTTTATTTTACTTACTTTCGTTGAGTCGTTGAATGCAGCTTAGCGCCATTCTGGGCAGCATTTAGAGTGACTCTATAATTATGTCAGTAAAAATATTGGAGATATTCTATTTTGATTAGATGATTTGATACTTTGATCATGCGCTCAAGAAGTTTGATTTTCATTGATGATTGAACACTTTGATTGATGACTGAAGACTTTGAGTAATCCCTGAAGCTTTTGATTGATTCCTGAAGATTACCAGAAATTTTCTCGGTTAAATTTGAATTTCTGTCGAGAAATTTGTAAAAGTAGCTGCTGGATTCATGTCCACTAATTTTGAAAAAACAAATACGTAGAGAGATATTCCGATTTTTTTAAGAATCCATTTTTTTTTTTTTTTTTTACTGTGGGAACGAACGAACTTCAAGGCGCACTAGCAACAGGCCGCTTCTGTTCCAAGTAGTGGTGGAACTTTGTCGCCACTAAAACCACATCTTAACTTCGTCTCATTGACATCAATTTTAACACCGCTTTCGCATTACTTCAAAGTGGTGTTGTTTTTGTTTGCCGTCTATTGCTATAAAATTATTTTGAACCCTCAGAACTGCTTCGCTTTAATAAAGGACAGGCACCTCTCCTTTCACTAAACAGCAGTTCTGCTCTAATTAAACCTGACTTCATTGATTTGCCCCCCTCTGTGTAATTGCTTTTGTTCCCTTGCAATCACCTATAAGCAGCCATTACTTTTTATTAATCCTCTAAAAATCTGATTTCTTCCAATAAGCGAATTCCATTTTCATAATTTCTTAATTAATCGTAATGAATTTGAGCCATTTAATTCCGCAGCTCATCCCCGCGCTAATGATCGTGTTAAGCTCTGAAATAAATTCCTCAGACAACATCGTTTTCGGCTTGAGATTGACATGGGAGGCAACCCAGTTCTGAATTAGGCACAACGATCGATGAATATTCATAGCTCACCGCTGGGATCATCTCTCGCCGGAGGTCTTCATGTTTTTGGTTTTCATTTTTTGTTTTGGTGATTTATCCGAATTGGCAACTCAATAAGGAGCCGACAAATAATTATTAGTGGATCGTGAGATGGCATTTAGAGCTGCCACTAATACGCTTAATAGTTTTAGCTAAAGTGAAATTAGTGAGACGATGATTTTTGTGGGACACTCAAATCGATTTCTGCTCGTAATTGATCCGATCGATAACACGTCTCTTTGACAAATGCTTCGGTGTGCCTGTTGAATATTTATCGAGGGTCTTAGTTTTATGTGCAATTTTTTTTTTTTTTTTTCTCTTCACTCTAAACGATTCTCGTTAGCTAGGAAACTAAATAAGTGTATCTCTCTGGCTTTGTTCTGTAGCTGCGGGTAGATCTTTGTGAGTTTATCTGCAATGGTGGGGAAAATTCATATTTTTTCAAGCGCTGCACGTGTTGGGAATGGTAAACAAAGTACTGAGTGTTATCTAACAGATACTGGAGTTAATGGAAGCTGTGCGTTGAATATTAACGAAGGTTGTGGCGTTTTAGTGGAGACTGGATTAAGTTTGACAATATATAATGAAATTTGACAGTCATGTCCCGGTGAGGGGTGAAGACACAGACAGCACTTCTAGGGAGATTTGCTACGGGATGATTTTACGAAATATTTTTAGATTTTGCGGGATAAATACAAGAGGTCGGAGTTGGGTGAGATTAGTTGATTCCGTCTTTTATATTTTCTACACATTTTAATGACGGAAGCTTGGCGTTAAAAAAAATAATAGAAGTTTTTAAATTTTTGAAGCTCATACAAAAATTTTGATTAAATAAATTGTGGGTAACACTTTAAAGCATTTCCAACGATGAACGAATTCCTCTTGCTGCAGAGTTGTAAAAGAACGCAATAATTGTGCATGCAAACATTAACAGTCTTTCGCTCGATTTAACTCAAAAGATTGGAGTAATTCTTTTTATAAGTTTCAACAATGGTACAGTATTCAGTTGATTGTATTTTTTGAGACTTCATGCATTCATTTCAATTACCTATAGTCATTTGTAATCACTTGCAGTCTTGCTTTCCTTTCGGAAATAGAATGTAAAAGAATGCAAAGAATGCAAGATTGCATTCACAAGAAGCTAATCAAGCTAAGCTAATCAGTCATTAAACCGCTTTAAAATCACTCTCCCATAGCTCCATGGCTACCTCTGAAATTCTAAAAGGATCCAAAGATTAGACCCCGACAATCACGAAATGTCATCCACAATTCAAACATTCATTTGTTTTAAATGAAACCCCTTGGATAAGATAAAACCTAACAAATATCAATCAAACTCAAATTTAAGACACAACCAGCCACCAGCCGAACACACTTTATCGATTAGCCTCACGAAGTGCCATCAAAACTCAAATGGCTTCACGTAAAAAGTCAGTCACGTGCCTCGTAAACTTCATCGAACCCAATGAAGATAAAAAAAAGTAACTATACAAAAGAAAACATCCAGAAGTACACATTTAATCGGCGCACAAATCGTTTCGATTTTTTCTTTCCGCCACCTTCGCCGTAAACCTCAGTCAGGCTTTTTGTAAGTACACAAAGACTTCAAAAACGAAACCATTTTCGGCAAATACGCGAACACATGTATCTCATTGTCTGAAATACGAGATTTATTGAAATACCCTCGATTGAGAGAAAAGCCACAAATTTATTATCATTAACTGCAGCGAGCTAAGCCTGGCTCCCTGGGTCACAGCCACTTAATGTCGCCGCTACATAAACAACGCAATTCTGAGCGATAAATAATTTTAATGTCATGTAAAACTGGCTGGTCGCCGTGATAATATTCACGCTTGTAATATAGGAACGGATAATAATAAAAGAAAAAAAATAATTGATCTGCACTAGGCTTCCAGATTGGGTGCTCCATTTTTCTTTCCGACAGCGCGCATTGCCACCGTGATAGTGCGCAGCATTCGTGTGGCGTGTGTCATATGAAGTGGGGTTTTGAAGTCTAACACGGGCCGGAATGAGAAATAAATCAGTTTTCAGGTTTAATTTTTTTATTTTGTGCTTCATGGGACTGTGAGTCCGGTAATTGGTTTAGTGTGGTCACTTCTGGTGCTGGCTGAAGTACCTGGAGTAATACCTTAATTTACACCTTTTTTTCTTCAGCTGATTGAACTGCCCCAGAGCGCGCTATTGACTGTGGAAACTTATGACCTGGCAATCTGTTGAATAGGATTGAGTGTTGGGTGTTTTTGAGGTTTCGAAGCATGTGGAAGTGTGGCAAGAGTGACTCGAGTGATATTGAGAGCAGATCAGTTGTTGTAGAGTGTTGGCAGATATGAAGGATCAGACAGATAGAGGCAGCTTTGCCTGGATAATACATTTCTATGGTCTGGGGGATGGTATTCCTTTGTATGCAGCGCATATTCATGAACTAGTTTTGTTCAACGCTCTGTGGATAAAAATTAAACTTTCCAGAATGCTCCAGCAATGCCAATGTTCTTAGTGGCATTGAAGCCAATGGAAAAATGGCTTATGTGCACCTACAACAAGCTTCCCTACGGCTGAACCGTTGTGAAAAAATTTTTTATTTTTGTTAACTAGGAAAACAATTAAATTTATAGCTTTTTGTCATCCATTATTATTGAGCCCTGGTTAAAGCTTAAACATGTATATACATTATCGAGCAAAAAAAAAAATACAAAAAAAAAACAATATAATCATGCCTTAAATAGGAAAACAATTCTCGGTTTGTGCCATGCCAAATGTCAAAAGTCCATCGATCACATTTTGATGTAGAACCACAGAAATTTGTCGTAGGTGAATATTTTCAAAACAGGTCTCACAAACGTTGATGATCTTCATTCTATGTCAACTAATTCATATCTTAAGATCTATTGCCTCCATAAAACGGCCCACGCACGCACTCCAACTGTCAGTGATTGACCTCGGCATCCAGCTTCAGTTTCCCACGACAATTAGTCGCATTTACATACTAACGGCTATCAGCAGCCCATAAAGCAATTTAATTAGAAAACCAAACATCAAACACTCGAACTTTTAATTAAAACACTCACCTACTCGCGCACCGGCCAATCACTCAAAATTAATTACCTCACGTCACCGGGATTCGGCGGTACCTATACACGGCCGGACACCGAACACGGCTAATAAACATATTTCAGGAGTCTTGGCCTGGTCCTTCCACGAGACGTTCGCAGCGGAGATGGCGATGGCCAACAATGGGATTAATCTCAGTCGCACTGCTCGCCCACGCACGCCAGCCGTCTGCTCGCCGAGTGTAAGGCAAATAAGCCACGGCAAGAGCTTCACAAGTGGTCAACAGAAGCGGGCGGGGGCGGCCGAAATGAAAAATTGCCTCTAATTACACAGCGCCTTGTCAGATGGCTTAGCAACGTCACCCTGTGACCTTCGAGATAGGTCCAGGAGACGGAGGAACGCTGTCCAGCCATTGTTGACCAAGTACATAGCTCAACCTTCACGTGACCCATTATTCTGCGCACACTGCACAGGCGCTCGAGAAATGCAATCCGATTCGGTGTGGTGAATAAGTTGACGGGGCCTCGGCGTTGTTGCTTTTTGCATTCCTTCCCTCCCGCGTGTTTGTCTGTGTGTGAGGTCATTGTGGCGCCTTAACGCTGATTTGGTCTAATCATTGGCACTCTGGTTGTGGTGCTGCTGCTGGTGGTGCTCTTGGCCATTTGGAACGACGGTTGTGCCGGCTGCGGCGGCAGCTCGATGGCGATGATGATGAAGAACAAACAGACAACACAAGTGGCACTTGGACACGGTGTAATCGCCGATACGCATGTTGTGGCGAGCACTATTCTAATGGCTTACTAATGGGCCCCACTTAAGTGCCCCTCGGGCCAGTTCAAGTCAAATGAAAACTTCATTAAACGAAAGTCGCCCGAAGAGATGAGGTGAGTTGTTGACGTGCTGTTCTGTGCTGATGTGCTGGAAGGCGAACGCTTTTTAATGTGAGCCAGCGGACGTTCGGCCGGGGCCGGCTCGGCGTTGCCATTGTGTGTTAAGTGTAAGTGATCGTTTCTAATTTGTGTGACTTGGAAAGCGATGGCGGGCGTGTGTGTGTGTGAGGAGAGGGAGGAGGCGGGAGGGAGATAGATTGACACATTAAAATGGAAAATACGTGTGTTTATCGAGAGATCCATGACAAGATGCTGCCGGCAGAGTGCGGTGGATGTCGGGATGGTTCGTGTTGACTTACGCAGTTGATGCCTTTGCTGTGGTTGTGCTGATGCTGGATAGGTGATTTAGAAAGCGATGTGTAGCGCAGATGGTTTAGTCTGAGGTGAAAGAGATCCAGGCGAGGAGATAACTATCACTGCCGGATCTGTCGCAGACGAGAAGATAACGAAGGACAAACACCTTGACTCGATTGGGATTGCTTTCGAAGTCATGCAGTAGTCCGATGGACTTGCTATAGACATGTTCTGTCAAACTTCTACCACAGGGATGTGAGAAGTTCCATGAAGGATTGTCCTAAGCAGTTCTAATGATTAAAAGGTTTTTTTTTTGTGAACTTAGTAAAGGGTTGTTTCCAGAACTATGTAAATATTCTCATTGACTTGCTGTTAATGCCATCCGTCCAAAAATGACTACTATGGCACTTTCAACATGCATCGGCATCTTACTTGCGTGATAAATGCAAAAATACAAACATTTTGATTTTTATCTTTTGATACATTGAAGATAACTTTTCTTCTGTCATGAAAATCTTTCGCACTTCGCCGTTAGGAACTGACATTAAACAGTAGGTCACCTTCACATTTGTCAAAATTATGACGCCCACAACATAGGGGAGGCGCGAAAAAGCTAGGCTCTGGCTCTCGGGCTGTTACGCCACTGAATGTATGTATGAAATTTTTAATTAGAATAGAATATTCATTTGAGGATTTGAAGTTAAATCTTTAAATTCAGTTGGAATTGGATTAGATTTGCAAAATTTATATCGGAAGCAACGTTGAAAGGATCATACCTTAAAAACACTACAGCCGATAGTCTTAAAAAGTGGTAGTAAGAAGGCATCTAGTGGTTTCTTTTGAAATCATATTTTTACTTACACCAATATCATCCAAGCTACAGTCCGAAACCATCAACAAAGTCTTTGTAAATTGGAGTGACAGCTTACTACGAAGCCCACTGAGGCGCCGCCTGAACAACGTTATTTTCTATAAATAATGGCAGTCTTTGCTCTTACTAATAAAGCCATAATAACTAAAAAAAATATGTTCGTTCTTTTTAATGGATTTTTAAAAAGAAACTTGTATTTGGCGCACCCTGTATTCACCTGTGTACCAAAAGTTTTTATTGGTTGAGAGAAAAATTAAAGATTGTTTTTGTCTATCCCTTCACAATCTGTATATACAGTCTTATATTAAATAAATTGTAAATTCAAGTTTGTTATGGTTTTTATAAATACTGAAGAGTATTAGCTTACTTGTCTTATGCACCGTCCTTGTGGCTCATTCCATTTGATTGTTGTTTTCAAGTTATCTTCAGGAACTCTTTGCGAACAATTTGTTGCCAATCAGACTCTGTCTTGTCTTGAGTGTACAGATTGCCAACGAATAGTTCTATTAATTAAACGATCTGAGTGATTTATTTCAATTTATTTTGGGCTTTTCGTAGAACTTTAAGGGATTTACCGACCACTTTCACGACGGAAACTTCGACACTTCAATCTTTGAAAGTTGATTTTTCTTGTTCTGAAGAAATTTCCCACCGATCGTAATACGATAGACAATTATAATCAACGATAAAAACAACAACTTATGAAGTTAAAGGTTTTCAGAACTATCTGTTCTCAATATTTGCATGCATAATGCATCTATGAAGTTTATGGCATCGATTTGAACTGAAGTGCTTCAGTTGGTTGGTATCAGCGGTATGTAAATGGAAAGGATTTTGGCAAACATTTAATCCCGCACCGAGTATATGTTGTATGCAAATTTGAAAATTAAAGTAAAATAATACGGGGAAAATTTACAAGATTGAAAAGATAACAAAGATTGAAAGTTGATTGCAACTAACTGCAAAACTATGAAAATTTATTATTTAATTATTTTATTTTGATGTTGTAACACGCACGCTTCTTGATATCAAATAAATGCTAATTGGTCAATATGGAATCAGTCTAAAAGTGAAGTCAATACAAACTCTTGGCTGGAATTAGAGAAAGTCAATGATTGAATAACGCTAATGGTTTTCTTTTACTTTTACAATTTTGCAAAGCACTAAACTGTCTTCACCGACAGGAAAGGTTTCAGTATGCTATTTTTACGAATGACACATCTTTTCTTTGTCCACAGCCTTCACAGCAGGTTCTAAGAAAATTTAAATGCCGGGCACTGCTAAGCCGAATCACGTCAATCAAGTGATGCAATACTCCATATATACACCTGCCATAAAATTGAGTGTTTTGCCAACTTTCCAATGAGTAATCAAAAGTTTTTCCCCACATATAAAAATATTCTTTTCAAATCAAACCTGAGCGCACTCAGGTCTTTTGTCCATGGCTATCTCATAACTGCGGCCCACATGCATCCACGTAAGCGCACCCAAAATCGTTTGTCATTATTCAAATTGAACATTACAAGGTGTGAGATATCCTACACCTCTATTGGAATTTATGACGAGCATCAACGCATCCACACCACTTTCGACCAGAAGGAAAAACAACACCCAGTTAACCAATAAATTTCCAATTTATGCCTTCGTCACAGTCCGGGATGACAAACTACCAGTTATTGATAAGCAAAATCCTATTCTGTTTCAACAATAAAACCACCATAAAAAAAACCGCCCCAGCGCACTGCTATAAATTAAACTAAATGAATACCCTCCGATCGTAAAATAGTACTTAATCCGCAATCTAATCAGCAACACTTGTTCACACACATCAAATGAATGCCGTAAAAACTCTCTTCTTGTAAGAATTTTATAAATAAGTCAAAGCTCGTAAACAAAATCCATCACAAGGCCGCAGTTTATGGATGCTATTGCCAAAAATTCTAATCCTTCCCTTTGATGGCTCTGAATTCAAAATAATCTCATAATCATTTTCTATTTTCTATTTTTTTACGATCAGTTAGTTTTCAAGGTTTTCAGTTTCCCTGCGAGCTTTCAAACAATAATTGTTTAACCTTTTACGAGCCTTTAACTTGTGTCGCCATATGTCCACTAGTGACAGCTTGAGGCTGTGATTTAAGTCTCCGCGCGACTGTCTGGAGCTGGTAGCTCTTGCGACTGCGACTGTGCATGAAGACACAATCACCCATCGGGGGGTAACCAATTGTATTGGCCATAAAAAGTTAATAAAGAGAAAAAGAACGATTGACATTTTTATTGAGTGGAAAATATGTCAATTAATATGGGTTGGTCAATCAAACTGAAGGGAAAAGAGTATCGATGTCGGGGAAAAAGTAGGAAGTCTGTCTGTGACTTTAAGCTGACGGGCATTGAGATCTTTAGATTGAGGAAAATTTATTTATGGTCTAAAGTCGAACAGAGAGTCATCTGTCTGTTACTTTTGTTGGACAAACTAACAGCGGGATATCGTCTCACTTCAAAGCGATGGAAAGGAATTTATGCACTTAAAAAAATGGCACTGGGTGGCTTGGCAAGGAGACGGAGAGGATTTTCTACAAATCAGCAGGTGGATTTTTGGGTGATGTGATACTAACCTTTACTTTCATCGATATTTTGACGAACAAATAAATAATATTTTGTAGGAAAGGTTGCTATCAATCATAAAATAACTCACTGTTGTTAATACATTAATAAAAACATTAAACAAGATTAAATAAAACAACTCAATTAAGATCTCATTACCACAACATTGTTAGTAAGTTATTAATTACGGCGTTCATCTAAAGAACTATCAAAAGTCCGATTGTAGCAGTAACAAGAAATATTCATAATTCGTATCGTAGACTTACGGCCACTTATTTTCTCGCTTATTTATTAATGTGTTCTAACTATATTATTATGATATTCTTGGAGCTAAGGTTAAGAAGCCATGTCTGGTTTTGACATCCCTGCTAAACTGGTCCGACTTTGCAGGATGACCATGGAGAAAGCTCACTGCTCCGTGAGGGTCGGCCGTGACCTTACCAACATCTTTGATGTCAAAAAAGGCTTCAGACAGGGCGACCCGCTGTCATGCGACTTCTTCAACATTGTACTTGAAAGCATTGTGCGGAACTTCCACGTCAACACCAAGGCACAATCTTTCAAAAGTCCGTACAACTACTCCCGTATGCCGACGACATTGACATAATTGGCAGAACACATCGAGCTGTCTGTGAGGCATTCGGGAGCATTGAAGTAGAAGCGGCGAAGACGGGTCTAGCGGTCAACGAAGGAAAGACGAAGTACATGCTGTCATCAAGGAAGGACACCCAACACCGACGCCTTGGACAATATTGACAGATATATATTCGAGGTAGTCAGGGACTTTGTCTACCAGGGCTCCGCGGTTAACTCAAGAAATTACACCACTTTGGGGATCAAGCGAAGAGCAACTCTTGCGAATCGCTGTTTCTTTGGGCTGAGAAGGCAATTGAGTAGTAAAGCCCTCTCTCGGACAACCAAGGTAGCATTACACCTGCTGATCGTCCCAGTCCTCCTCTATGGCGCAGAGGCTTGGACATTATCAAAAAAGGATGAGGACCTGCTTGGTTGTTTCGAGAGAAAGATCCGGGCTGTACGGGCTGTACAGCGACATGAAACTGGTCAGAAGAGCCATAATCCAGCGGCTTAGATGGCTGGGCCATGTAGAGCGGATGGACACCAATGCTCCGGCCCGGAGAGTCTTCGAATCTACCATCATGGGAATCGTGGCAGAGGAAGACCCCACCTCAGGTGGCACACCCAAGTGGAAAGGGACCTCAACCAACTTGGCGTGCGAAAATGGAAACATCTGGCAAACAACCGGGCCAGTTGGAATGGCATGTTGGTTGAGGCCCAGGTCCACCCCGGAATGTAGCGCCACCTAAGTAAGTAAGTAAGGTTAAAAAAAACAGGTTGAAGGATTTTAAGGGGCTTCTATAGTGACAGCACCTTTAACACTAGAAATTTCAACCGTTGATGCTGCTGTTTTTTCCATGCTGCTTCGTGATTATGTTTTTTTTTTTGATTTGGAGTCAGTCGTACAAAACAATCGAAAAAGGTTTTATTCAACTGAAACTGATGGAATATTTAGAAAAAATAAAAATTCCACTTTTTGTGAATTGGTTTTTCGGGAGTATATAATTAGGGGTTTTGGTCTTACTCGAATTAATAAAAGTGAATTCCAATTTTCGAACATGGAATTCTACGATCCACAATCCGTCATTTTTATGTGAATTGAGTTGACATTAGTTTTGCTTTGTGAATTGAATTCACTTACCTGTGTATCGTATAGTTCAATAAAAAAAAGAGAATAAACTTCTGATGGTGCTTGGTAACTGGAAAGTGTGTATCAGCCAAACAATCTATTACTTCTGCAATGGTATACGTCCCATAATAAAACAGCTTTTACTCTTCTATCCTTGTATTCTGTTCTCTAAACCTTTTTGAGCACAATTTGAATTGTAAAACGTTCAACAGCTAGCCAATAACTTTGCTGACTGCTTATTTATCAAGAGCAATCTCTAAATCCTTTTCCAATAATCGCAATTTTTTTCAGCCAAAAAACGAGTGTTGCTGCGAGTACGGCAATTAGTACCGGGAGTGGACCCAATAATATTCAAGTGATTTCAGCCATAGAAGATTCCATCGCAAATATAACAAGAATGTAAAGCGTTATTGATGATATCACCGGTACAACTTCCTTCGTTGCCGGCAAAGTGTCGTGTAATATCGACAACACCGAAAACACAAAAGAAAGTCCTGGTCCATCTAATTCGCAACACGTAAAGCATAAGAAAAACGGAAGTGCACCACAAAGCGCACAAAGGACATGGGGAAATATATGGATGTGCAGGAAACCACACTTTTAATTACATATTCCAAATAAAAACACACTCTTGTCATTGAATTCAAGAATAATTTTAATTGAACAGCTGACTTTGACAGAGCCAAGATAATTTCTCTTTTATCACAGACAAAAATTCGAAGTGGATTCGAAAATTCGAAGGAAAAGAAATCCAACAAGGGACAAATGCTCTTGTAAATAGTGCGAGGAATTAAATGCCATCAACATCGAAAAATGAAATGCCACCAACATCATCAAGTGCAGTGCAGTTTAAGCATTTGCCAAAAATGGAATCATTGGCGTTGATTCATCGACCAATTGCCAGCAAAAGAGCTCGTTATCACTTCTGTACTTCATGCTCAAATTCTAAGAAACACTCCGTACGATTGATAAGTGTGTAAAAAATGTCTATTTTTCCCATCACTTCAAAAATGCGAAAATTTTGCGTTGATTTGATTGCTTTTTTTTGAATTTCCAATGCCTCGGCAATATTTGTTTTTTTTTTTTTGTTATATTAATTTTAATGGAAAACTCGTTTTTTCTATTTCAATTTATAAAGATCTAAATAACAATTTTCAATTAGAAAACAGTGTTAATTCATTCATATGTGGTGTAATATGACCCACAAGTGTCACATGTACGTTACTTAAAATGAGGTACCGAGGTTTTGCACAGCTATAATTGTAAATTTACAGTTGAATAAGTGGGTGTGACATTAATCGTAACTTGTATTAATATTAATTCGCCATTCATCAAACCATTTAATTATTTGGTCCACCTACCTGGGTGGTATTTCAAGGAAATTGTATTGTCTGCATAGGTCGTAATTAATTTGAAAGAGATCGGTTTTGAGTAGATCAGCAGAGACAAATTTTGTTTAGCGAGTCTGCTATAATGAATATGAATCAACAAACAACTGCTGTATTATTTTTAAAAACATCTTAGAGCTTATCGACACACGAAAACTTGGGAATTCCTGTTAAAACTCATAAAGTAAATGATGACATCGAACTTGAAAATAAAAAAAAAACGTTTTCAAATACTAACCAAACAGCATAAATTTCATGGCTGTTTCGTTTCCTCACCATCTGTCTGAATGTCTTCATTTGGCATTTGAGCAAAGCCCGATTTTATCTCTGTCTCAAGATCTCCCGCCTTCCACGACAGGTCTGCCTGCCCACACACAACTCCAACTCCGACTGGAAAACAAATAATTTAAACACAACGTTTGCAAATTAAGAAATAAATTTAAATTATCTCGACGACGACGATCCGGTAGTTCCTCTAGCCGCAGGCAAAAAAATGAAATCAACTCCTTCCCACTTTTCCCCCTTTATCCGACTGGGCTTAGAGAGTTAGGGAGAAAAAAGAATTTACAAAATCGATAAACCTCTTTACGATCACATTATCCTTTGCTCCTCTGCGGGCACTGCAACAAAGCGTTTCTAATGAAAACAAAAAGCCCCGTGATTTTATTTCATCCCGCCCAGCAGAAGGCGTTAATCGAAGATAACAAGGAAACTGCCTGAGGAGCAATCTTTAAAAGTTTTATTCCCGGCTTATTGTGGAAGCTGCAGCGTAATGACTTAATCCAGAGCTACGGCTACGGACTGTTAGCTAGGAATTCGCAAACAGAGGAAGCCATTAAATAGAAACGTGTCCTACCACCCCCTACCGCCCACCGCCGGTAGATCCACCTGCATCCGTTCATTAAACATAAACTTCAATCCCAATCAAACGGCTGCAGCTCGCTCTGACCGTTGGGGGCATGTTTACGAGGCCCACAGCGCACAAAACAAACATACTCGCGTTGAACACGAAATTAACGCCTACGGTTATTGAATTAATCGAGCCTAAATGATGGAATTAATATCGCATAAATTGTTTACGCACTCATCGCAGTGATTAATGTGCTCCGAAGGATATTCGTGGCGGAGGCACACCTCTCTTGCGCACGCATCGTGCGCCTAGGCGGCGCAGTGGTGCGGCGGTGGACGGAGACGCACATGTGTGCTGTGCGCCTTGCATTGCGTCGTCTTGTGCCAAATGAGCACTCCAATTAAAAGCGCACCGCTGATGGAGCTCTCGGGCTCAACATTAATTGGTCATCAATTAAATGCGAATCCGCACACACACGAGCCCGATCGGTCATAAAATCGCAGTCGACGAGGCCGGGAGGCCGCCCTGTTCGTGGTGGGGTCTTATCGATCAACATTGGACACTGGATTACTGTCTAGTCGCCGTTTACTAAGCGCAGGAGGAAATCGCGTCCGATTGCGGAGGAGTTGGTGACTGAAAATAGCGACGGGATCAAAAGCGAGATAAGTCTCGGCCGCTTGGCGATGATATTGTCCGAGCGGTTGTCCGTCAGAGCCGAGACAATTTTTGCAACGTCCCGCTGAAGCATTAATCACTGTTCCGCTCCGCCGGGGCAGCCTTGGAGCCTTAATTACTCGGTGGGTCCGGCGGGGCTGTCATCGGCTCGAATCGGAGCGAATTTATGAGATACTCCACCGGAGAGAGGTCTTTGTTGTGGGAGTTTGGGCTGTCTAATTGTGCTTCTGTCAAAATGTCTCAATGAGTCTGTGTGTGTGTGTGTCGGTCGGTGACGGGTCAGTAAATCATGGGATGGAAGTGGAAGCTGTATTGCGTGTCATTCAAGCGGACTTGGGTGATTGACTGTGAGGAGAGCGAGCAAAGTTATTTCGTAGCCGGAGGAACTATTACAACAAAACTGGATACGTTGAAGTTTTCTTAATGAAACTCGGCGGAGATAGCTCGGGGCGATTTAGGTTAAGAGCTGAAAACGGTTCACATGGCCGAGCTTAGTCATTACGAAGTGAGGCGAAGTGCAGTCATATCCAAACTGAGATCGTGACTGACATGATCTCCGTACGGCCGGGCGACTGGGTGATCCTTTTAAAGCGACTTTAGGATGACAGTGCGGCGGCTGTGGGAGACTAAGCTGAGCTTGAGAATGTAACTGTGTTAGCTGAGAAAGTTGTTTTTTTTTGTCTGATTGATGTTCATGGATCACATGTTCTGTTTCAATTTCATATGGCACAAATCCAGTAGAATTAAAAATAGCCCCGTCTTTTGGTTCTGGAAAATTGTCATTCAGTTACACTGAGGAGTTTGGTCATAAGGCTTCAGTGCCTGGGAGGCACATACTTTTTGAAATTAATTTTCTTAAGCATTTATTTACTCAGGAATGTTTAAAATAGGACTTACAAGCTTCTTCTTAAAATGCAAGTCCCATTAATCTATGGAACTCAATGTCGTTCAAGTGGCTGCCTTCGCAGCAGTACATTTTGTCATCCCAATTTTTCATGACCTTATTGATGGTTTCGTCCTGTAGCTCACGGATTGCTTTGGTGCTTGAATCATTTCCCGATTGTTGGTATAACATATGTCTTTAACAGTTCTATACAAAAAGTCCAAAAAGGTAAAATCGAAGATCCGACGCGGCCAATTGTCATCCTCCAGACAGCTGATAACACTATTTTGGAATTTTTTACACAAAAGATCGATTGTGGTACTGACTGCGTGGTATGGCAGGCATCCTGCATGAACCAGACGAAATCCAAATCCAAGTCTTCAATTTCAGTAAAAAAAAGAGTCGGTTAACATGGCTCTGTAATGCCCACCGTTGGCCGACACGTTGTTCTCAGGCTCAAAAATTGGTCCAATAATGCTTCTCGGCAACAATGTGTGAGTTTTCCGAGCCCTAGGTCTGGCAATTTTGTTTGTTAACGTAGCCGCCGAGAAAGATGATTTTTTACCCAAAATCGTTGTCCAATTCAAGCCCAAACTGCAAAGCGATAACGATGCGGATGGTCGTGCGTCTTAAATTGCTGAGTTAATTACACCTTGTTAGCGAATAATCCAAGAAATCCGTGGCACTAGCTGTCAGTGTCAAAATAACCTATGGTTGAGAAAATCCACAAAGTCAACAAATCTTTAAACGTATCAGGACAGAATCTGGTATCACTTCCAACTTCCAAAGCACACAGAAAGTTATTTGGATTGATCTCCTAACTTAAGAGATGAAAAATATCAGTTGATAGCATTAACATTTTTTAATTTGCGTGTATTTTAATGATAGCTACTGAACATTAATAAATGAGCCGATTATAGCACACATAACATAAAACACAAATTTAAAAAAAGCGATGAAAAAATTTACATTCGCCTTTGAAATAAACTACGTTTTATTCAAACACTTTTCGTTTAACGACGTTTATCATTATATTCTTATGTAAACATAAGAAGTTAGGAACATAAGTGGTTTGACACTTAAATCTTAGATTATTCAAAAAGTGGACTTAACCAACTGTGCACTCAAACATAAAATTAAGTGAGTTGGTTACTTAAATCGAAATATGAAGAAATTAGTACTTATTAAAAAAAAACAGCCGAGTCACGATCAGTAGATCTGATTCGTGTAAATAGCGTGTTTGGCAATATATCTTTAAGTTAAGAATGTAAAAGAGACTGGCGGCGTGAAAGTCACCAAAAGGGTACCTAAATGTCTCACTCGAAGAGTTTGTAGGCGCAACGGATGTCTGTGGGACCCGCTGATGGAAGATGAATGTCTTAGGCCTGCTTGAATGCGGTCAGTCTAAGCTATCATACATAAAGCTTGCAGGTTTTGAATACCTTTTTAACTTCATTTCTCAATCTCCCAGTAATTCCGCATCACCCTGATCCACTGCCCCCAGCATACCCTGACCGAGTCTAGGTAAAACAATCGGCCTAAAAAGTCGATAACCCGCAGGGAGTACCATCCAAATCGCACACATTCCTCGAGCCATCAAATTATATGATAATTCATCCATTCAAAGCCGATGATGCAAGTTCAATTACCACCACCACAGCCATCGCCAGCGTCTTATTCGATTGTTCACCTTATAATTTGCTGTCGAAAATTGATTTCTCTCCTCAAGCCATACACGCTCCGCAAGAGCCCACAAAAATATTTATGTCGTCGTCCCTGTGACGATAATTCACAGCGTTTTCGCTTCGCAGAAACAATAAACGTCCCGGCAATTACACGAGCTCCGCAAACTCACACACACATGCACGTGCGGGGACAGAGCCAAATCGTATCGGAAGGCGGCTTCAATTGTGATTATGCGTTCGCTCATTTGGTAAATAATGTAATTGGTTCCGAATGGGCCAGCAGATATGTATTCGCTGGGTCTGCGCTTGCGCCTGCGACTGAAAAGGAGCACACGAAAGCGGCGGCAGCGGCAACAGTTTTCCTCCATCGTGTTCGCGCGCTGCGCGCAAATATGAATTGATCGTGGAGCACGAATAATGAAGCCTAACTGCCGCCGACATCTACCGCCAGCCCTGCCAGCATCACCAGGTGCCATTTGCCAGGCGAGCGTAAATTATCCGCAAAAAGAGCATTAGATGCATACTAGCAGATACATGTGTATCTAACGTACGGTTGATTACTTTGTCAGCAGAACGGAATGTGAAAATCGCTTCGATTCTTCCAATGACGCGGTGTTCGCAATGGTGGTGTCGGTGGCGGTGGCGGTGCCGGTGTAGATCTTGCTCGCTCTCGCATTTGGAAGAAAGAATTTTAAGAGCACAGCGAGGTACCGAGCACCACCACCTCCGCCGACAAAGAAGTGCAATTTTCTTTCCATATACGGAGCGATCCCCGTCGCGATTCCGTTAAGAAAATGAAACTGAAAATGAAATATTTTCCCTCTAATAAGTTGGCAGCAGTGGGATGGGGGACGGCGACAACAGCGACGACGACGCCTCGGAACGGCCGCAGTGTGTTTGATTTTCGATTTTTCTGCCTGAGGTGCCTCCCCCAATTAAACCGCGATCGTGCAATTTCGCGATCAAATTTCCCCTCGCGATCACTAGCAGCTCCCACCCTCCTCCCAACCGCTTGCGGAGATCGAAGAGATCCATTTGATCATGACATTATTCAGTGAATAATAGGAAAATTATGGGTTTTCAAATTGATCGCTTACGTGGTTACGTGTATTTGCTATGGCGGCAGTGGCAGCGTCTGATGATTAAGGCAGTTTGTGTGTGTGAATCTTCATTAATCTTCCTGGGGGCTTATATAATTGCACGGTGCATCCAGTTTGGGGGGATGCGAGCGCATCATCGAAAGTGACGATTAAATTAATTGAGGCAATTGATTCGGTGCATGATTTATTTTTTCATGCTAGTCAATGTCGAAGTGGAAGTCATGATGGGATGCAACGAGAATACGATACTTTGGCGGTAATTAGTCAGGCGACTTCATCATCGTTTGTCGCTGGGTGTAGGTCTCAATTACTCGCTGAGTCGTGTAATGAATTGGATGCAATTTGTTCAATTTGAGGTTTTTTTTTAAATAAACTTGAAGACAGTGGAGACAGGTGGAGTGGTGGTTTGAAAATTCAGTTTGGAAAACGTGAATGCAGTTTAACTTGAAAGAGGACTTAGTGAGTGAATAGACGTGGTTTTTTTTCAACCACCTTCGATGAGTGCGGATACTGTATAATGTGTGGTGCGCGTAAATTTACGATATGCCTGTTCAGTGTCAGCTTATGACAACGCTGACTGTTGATGAACACCCGCAAACCGGCGAGGCGAATGTGCGAACATATTTTGACTAACAGCTGTCGACACAGTCACAATATTTTGGCTTTCGCTTATCATCAAGCTGATGTATTCTCCTCTGATCTAAGACATAACATATTTTCCGTTCGTCTGGAATGAAAAAAAATATTCTTTTAATCTTTATTTATTTATAAATTTACATTCATAAAACCTGGGCCATCTAGTGGTTTCCTTCTAAACCATATGTCAGTTGTCTCCCGCTCAAACTTGTCAGAAAGTCAGTATCATACCTCAGCGTATTCTAAATGAAAAAAAAAAGGATTTCCACCTTCCGGACTATGTCCACATCTTTGATCAGCTCATAGAGTTCATCTAAATTTGTCGCGCTATAACCGCCAATTTATCGTAAGCGGCATTTGAGGCAAAAATGAGTTAATGCAGTCTGATAGTTTATTCGATTGCGAGTCTTTCTGCATTATTGGCATAAAGCATTCCAATTATAAATAACGGAAAAAAACAAAATTTATCATAGGCGACATTTTCACGTTTCTTAGCTCAGCCAAAAAAAAACAACAAAAAAATCTGCAAAAGTTTAATTTTGTCGATTACGATAATTTGGCGGTTAGGACGCGATATGTTGCAGAGCTTTTCTTTTGAAAGAGCCAAAGATCAGCTCTGTTGACGTGCTTATCGTCCAGCCTTTTGCTCCATAAAACTGAAGTGGAAGGGCAAATGACTATTGCTATATGACATTGAATCTTCGTGCCAGGTTTTAAACCGACAAACCGAACTAGCAGCTCTTGGTAAAGATGATTTGGCGCCCAATCTCCATTAAGCATAAGCAATTGGCATTGTATTGGGCGGCGTAACAGGCCCTTGAGAGCCAGAGCCTAGCTTTTTTTTCGCACCTCCACTGTGTTGTTTGACACATGTGGAGGGGACCTACTGTTTAATGCCGGTTCCGAACAGCGAATTGCGAAAGCTTTTCATGACAGAAGTACTCCAGAAGGGTTGTCAGTCGTTCGCTGGAGGTGGAGCCGTGAAAAATATTTGTGGTGTTTTTTTTTTCCCGAGCTGGATTCGAACCCGAGCACTCTCGCTCAACAGTCCGACACACTAACCGATCGAGCCAACGGCGCCCACAATTGGCATTACTCTCTGGAAAAAAATGAAACTGTTAAAATCAATAAGCGATCAATTGTAATAAGCTAATCAAAAGCTCTATTATTTTCACCAGCCAGTTTTATTTGCATAAATGTTATTAAGGAACATGTGCGTTTCTAATGAGTTATCAAAAGTTGTAGATTTAAATCTATGCCGCATTTCTAGCTTTTTGTTTCAACGGAGTATTAGAAAATTGAATATGATAAAAACAAAACTCAACGACTTAGCATGATAACGAAAACTCCAAAATTTTTGTTACTTTTGTTACAACTAGTCTAGTAGTGACAAGCCAATTTAGATATGATAAGCAACAGAAATTGAGGCATAGTTACCGAATAAGAAAGCATGTGGCGTAAGGGCGTAAGAACCTCAGTCAATAAATGCCGCCCTTAAGAATTAAAAACGCTTTTACTTATCTTACTTTTTATCTGCCTTACATCTAATAACCCACAAACTTTCGATATTTTAAAACGGTGAAATAAGTTTGACCGCCTACGGAACCATTCTGTTATACCACAATCCTAAAATTACTGACTAAAACTAATTAAATTTTTCTCTTTCAGGTGAAAAGCCATACACCTGCCAATGGCCCGAATGTGAATGGCGCTTCGCTCGATCGGATGAACTAACCCGCCACTATCGTAAGCACACAGGAGCAAAACCCTTCAAATGCGTCGTCTGCGATCGAAGTTTTGCCAGAAGTGATCACTTAGCCTTGCACATGAAGCGTCATCTGCCCAAAAATAAATGATACGCCTCACCTCATCACACAACTGTCTCAAATGCCTATCCAAACAACTAAGAAAAATAAAAAATCATTACAAATCCAACAGCAAGCAAAACATCCAAAGGACTTTAGTATTTAAGACATAAAATTAACTATTAAATCTTAAACTTAAAACAAATTGTGTACTATAAGTTCTCTGTCTCTCTCTTAAATAGGTTATAATTTTTTTTGTTTTCGTCTTAAGGTAAATGAATCGTTTATTTTTCCGTTCACGTTAACGAGGTTTTCCACATCCAATTTATTGGAATCTCGAAAAATTATATGCGCTGGCACATTTGGAATAAATTATAAAAAATTGTGTTGTCTCTCTGGCCTCTTCTGGCACGGTACTCACTTAACAGACATTCTAATGAACATGAACGAGGAAACTAATTAATTCCACCTACATGGTGACGAATTGACATATTCTCGCGCGTTTTATTCTCTTACTTTATTTTTGTAGAATTCTTAATGATAATCTAAAAAATATGTTAAACACTTGTTAGTGATCAAGACAAATGTGCATAGCCACTGTAAATTGCCGCTGATGATATTTTTCCGCGAGTGGCAGACGCTGGGGAATGTGTGAGACAATGACATTTTATTTTTCATTTTCATTTTCAGAGAGGCCTTTTCTTAGTCTCGGTCTCAGTTTGCGTCTGAGTCTCGTTAGTCAACATTGTAAGGTAATTAATGGTTATTAAGTTCAATAAGTAATTGTCAGTGACACTGTGAGGCGGAGATAGCGATCAAAAATATAACTGAGATAAATGAAAAATATTAAAACACCTGCGGGGGGATGGTAATTAATTTGAATGTAGCTGAGTTAAAAGCATTTTATGGTTGCATCGCTTCAGATGTCGTCAAAAATAAATGATGCTCACGCTTGAAATGCTGTTTGATTGGGTTAGTTGGTTGGTGTGTTTGCGTCATGTCGGAGGCATTTGCTGATGGAGAGTTTCTTAAATAGGCTACTGTGGGGTGTAAAGGTATGGGCTTAGTGTTGTGACATCTTTGGCTTCTTGTTTAAGTCTTCAGAGTGCTGTAATTTGGTTGACGGGCTTCTTCTGGATGCAAATGTTTTTTGCTAGCCTGTATTCCATGTAATCTGTTTTGAGTACTCTGTTGAAACGATCAATAATGATATGCCATCTTAATAAATTACAGTAGCTCAAACTGAGAACGGAAAAGGTAACAACAGGAACTCTCACAGATTAAAAAAATATAAACGCATTTTGAAAGCTTTCATTCCCTCACTAAGAAAAAGGGTGTAAAAATTCATTAACATAAAAACAAAAAAAAAAAATTGAGTGACATGAGTTCATTCCTAAATGTTCATAAAACTCATTAGACTCACACAAGAATTATCATCAAACGTCGTCTAAGTCGTTGTCATCTCACGGTCACCTTTTTGAAGGGATGTCTTTGAGAATTCAACATTTTGCAATTTGAAAACTAAAGTTAATTCAAACAAGAACTTATGCCAAATTTGACTTCTTTGTATTTAGTTTCTTCTGGAAAAAACCAATGAAAGAAATTGAAAATTCAATTTAATCGAAATTATTTCTTTGGAAAACATAAAAAAATAAATTGAACAATACAAATACAGTCGAATCGCTTTAAGTCCCCTTTAAGTCGAACTCCCTCTAAGTCCAATCTAGAATCTCTAGCTGATATTTTTTTGCCACATTTTGACATTCCCGTCAGTTTTCCATACAAAAACCATCCTCTAAGCGCAACTCCCTCTAAATCGAAAATCGCTTTAGCTCGAATACATTTTTTCGACTGTTGGTCTGCTTTCAATACCTCTAGAATAGACCTAGACCTAGGCCTGAAGATGAACACATTTTGCAAAGATTCTTTTCGTTTTGATTCTTGTAGTGCAAACACATCGGAGAAAAAAACGCATGTGGTTGCCCTTTTGATTGTTTACCTATGCAAGAAAGAGAGCAGACGATATTCATATCATAGCAAAAATGAAGATTTACTCGCTAAAATAGCCCTACATGGCGGACATCAAAACCAATGAACATGAGAGCGAATGTGGTCGTCGGGTAGGACCATCTGTGCGCATCACGCACACAACCGCGGGTCTCTGTATGTAGAAAAAACTGCACTCCTTATTCATTGTGCTGTTGGTTGAGCTCCAAAAAATTTGCTTTTAATCTGAGATGATTTCTTTCTTCATTTAGTGCGTGTCTACGTCTACTAGTGACGTAAACATTGCAGTGCAAAAAAAGGCTTTTTAACAAAAAATATCAATCCCTCCATCTCGAATTTTTCCAAAACTCTAACTAACTCGAACTAATTTTGGTGTCCTGTGAATATTCGACTTAGAGGGTTCGACCATACTAACTCTATCTGAAATTAAGGATAGATAATTTAAAATTTGAAAGAGGTTCCGGAATGGAAGTCAAGGAGACGAGGTCAAAATGCAGATGCAGTCAATGCAGTGACAGTGGCGCAATACTAGGAACGGAACGGACATCGTGAGCATTAGCGTTTCCCATCAAGGCAAAAAAAAACAAATTTAATAAAGGATGGAGTTTCTGTATTTTTTTCCCACTACTTCATTATAAGTTATATTTTCTCATCGATCAATTTGATGCTAAATGGAGAGTGATAATTTTTCAACGTTTTTACAAATCTTATCAGTTTCCACAAAAAAATAGAACTCTGAAAGGAGTTGTTAAAATCACATCAAGAAACCAGCACTTCCATTTCCTCGAACGACCTAAGGGACGGCGCCCTGGAAAATCAGCTTGACATTTGATTGCGTAATTGACATTCTGCGTCTTATTATTTCTTTAGTTATAGTAGAGCATAGTTTCTCACCGTGACTCAATGGTCAGACCACTTCGCCAAGGATCTACATTTCACACTTTTACACCAGTGAGTATTTTCAGTTCTCCCACTCGAATGAAAGTAAAAGTAACAGTGGGCCCAGCCTCAATTGTGATCAATTAGATTAGAGTCTTTCCCATTGTCCATCAACTCCGCGAAGCACAATTACGTTGCGCGACAATTTGTATGCAATGCAATCCACATCGGCTTAAACTGAAACAACCGCACCCCATGATAAGCCGTTCCAAATGCAAATCTCACCTCTGGACCCGGCTTAACGCCCCAGAACTTTGCTCGCAATTTATGCAAACACCTCCTATCCTCCTCCAGTCTCAATAATCCTAATCCTCCCCATTAGAAACTTGTCTTTGCCAAACCGTTTAGAACCAAAGAGAATTATAATCGAACAGCCTCCACGCCGGTCAAACCATATCTAGCTCGCAAGTCAATAACATGCCTCATCTTATCAATAACCAATCAATTAGCAAACTCACGGCTAAGTATTCATTTAAATACCAAACATTATTGCCCCCTAACACGAGTACCAGTTAGTTAGTGTTCCCTGTGAACCGCCAGAGATGCAATTTCTCAAGCTTTTAGTTTCAGAATGCCCCGCGCCGACACACTCGGTAGAAATTATAAAATTTACATAACATTCATATACATAAGGTCCCAATAGCGCCAATAAATCAACACACAGTGTCCGATCGGATCAGGCTCAGACCGCTGCCAACTCCTAACATTTGTTCGCCTTCACTTCATTATCAATCAAACTATTTGCACTGCTCTTGATATTGACCCTCACTCTCGCTTGGTCGTTGAAATTTAAATTCAAATTGAAATTGAAATCCCGATCGAATTGACTGCATCTGAGAGATACAAATGCAGAAAATTCACTCCATTATCTCTCGCTCAGTGACAAATGACTGCGACTTTAATTGCAGACGGTCGTAACGTATCTGCACGGCAATGGTCGTGGAGGTGGTTGTCTGCGGGTGCACTATGCATCAATCTGGAGTTGGTGGTAGAACCATGCAGACAATTTCCTCCTCTAATTGAAATCTGTAAGATTTAATTAATTAACCGCTCTCAGGCTACGATATCGGGTGGGTGTGGAGGGTGTCCTCCCGCCTCCCCACAAACAAAAAAATAGAAACTCCAGCCAGCTAATTGCATGTCAAACAGGTAATCATTTATCATATTCATTACTGTGCTGCTTGCGCTCGGACCCAGAAGGAAAATTAATCGGAAAATTTTTAGCGCGGCAGGCCAGGGGGCAGAGAGATACACTGAAATATGCATAACTTACATCTCACACTGTTTGTGTTGTTTTTTTCGTTTTTTTTTTTTTTTATTTTATTTTGCAAAACATGAAGCATTATCAATAAAACATTGTACTCGAAACTATCTATTCGCTCACGTCTAAAGAATTACGTCAACTAGAAAAGTGGTATACGAGAGGCAAAGTTACTTCCAACTGAACACAGGGAGACGTAAAAAAAATTAGCTCACTTTTGAGTGACGGTCTAGTTACAAATAGCTCTTTCACTACTACTAACTCGTATTTATTTATAAAAAAAATTGATTGTAAATAAAGAAAATTAAATTTTACTCCACAAATTGATTTGTTCGTGTTCTTTGATGCCATTACTTTGTAATTAATTAGAAACTTTATTACTTTGTATAGTTCGTTTTTTTTTAATTTAAAGAGAGAAACAATTTATTTCTTTAAGTTTGTTATACTTTTGTTTTTAGTGAGTTTTTTTCCTTGTGTAATTATTTGATAAGGTTATAAATTTAAATTTATTTGTATATTGTGTTAGTTGTAGTTGAATGAATTTTTTAAAGAATTAAAGCGAAAAGTTTTCCTTTTTTGTGCAACAATTTAAAAGCGTCTTTTTTTATAAGCATAGCTGTTGTTGAATTGGAATATTTTTAAATGGCTCAGTTGCATGCATGGCCCTAGGCTTCGCGAAACACCTGTGCAAATTGAGCACACACAAAATGCAGCCATTGCTACAAAGCTTCGTTGGTTGAATTTTATTTTACTTCGTCTTACTACAAGGCTTCAATGGATGGCAAATAAGTGAAGAATTTTTAACATAAACAATAAAATTCGATGAAAAAGAAGAAATGAAGTAATCGAAACAAACTGGCACCAAAAAGTTTCCAGCGACCAAGAAGACGACCAAAAATAATCACAAAAAAATTGTGGTTGCCATCGTGTTATCAGACGTGGTGGCGACCCCAATTGGCCGCATAGGACCTGTGATTTGACCTTTGGACGAACCGTGGGTCCTTTGTGGTTATTTATGCCAGTAAAATCAATTAAGACCAACATCACCCAAGCAACACCCCGAAACCATCAACAAGATATTGGGAAAATTGGAGTGACAGAATGCGCTACTAGGTAGCCAGCCGAAACAGCCACTTAAACGACATTGTATTCCACAATTAATGGGAATTTTCGCTCTTACGCAGAAAACTTAATATTGTTCATTTTATTACGCTTAAAAAGAGACTTGTATCTGACACACCCTTTATAGACTAAACTTCATTGGTAAAACTGGAAAAATGTCGTAAATTCAATTTACTCATACAGCCATTCAACTAATTTTTTACTAGATTCCGCTGCAATTTTATGCCACTAAAATGAATTTCAAAGACATTTTGTATGTAATTTTCGACAAAGCGGCCTATCAAAATATCCACAAAAATCACCTATCAGATTAAAGCCCGGTCTGTGTAGAGTTATTTGTTCGCTGAAGTGTACAAAAAAGTAACCAACAGTTCCTCAACTAACTTTGATGTGGTCTTCAAATCGTTGTCTTGCTTCAACAACCATTGCGTGTTTCATACCGAATCTGCAACTTTTGGTGGAAAATATTCAGGAAATCTATTGTATTCATTTAAGTACTTGTTACGACGAAATTTTTGACATCAGCACAACACCCTCATGCTATAGTCGAAGCACCCTCAATCCTATAGTTGACTTTTTACATTTTTGGTGAAGTTCTTGGTTTCTGCTTTCACATGTTTCTGGTGGCTTATTGTATGTTGAAAGTTATAAATTTAAGGCTTGTAATTCTGGAAAAATAAGCCTTTAGTGACAAAAGCAAATAAAATAAAACAAAATAAATAATAATATTCATCATAAAATTCACGTAGAAGATTACATTTCACACGCCAACTCTTTTGAATGCACCCTCTGCCCACTCAACCGCAGCAGCCCACCACGAACAAAGTTTTCAGTTTCATTCCAATTCAATTAGTCACCATTGGTTAAAGTGATCTCCAAATCAATTCACTCAATCTTAATTAATCTCCGGAGACATAGTGTTCTCTCCATCTCCTAGTGTGCCCATAAATCAATCACCACACTGTTTACTCTTGCCATTATGTACGAGAGATCTAAAACAACAGCAGCTCGAACAGCATAAATTACAACACGTCTCAGATTATTATTTATCGATTAGAATTAATTTAAACAATCAAACTCAATCAGATATCGGCACCGAAATGCAATGAACTTTGCCGATTTGACTTTGAACCACCCCAACAAAGAGTAGGAACCTCCACCGGCAGTCCAGCTCCTGGACTGCCTTAGCTGGGCTGTCATTGAGCGGACATTAGAACAATAGCGCCACTCGTCGTACAGCAACTCCGGCCAGATGGCTGTCGGACTGCGGCTGCCACCATGCCAATCTCTTAGTCCAGGCCAGCGACGGCGCGGCGGTTTTGTCATGGTGACGATGGTAGCATACCGACGGTGGTAGCGGTAATGAACGTTGAGAAAATGAATTTCCTCTCGGGCACATTCAATCATAACACGCTAATCGTCGCGCTGCCATAATTCTGCAAGTAATTATATTTTTGTGATTGTTTATTGAAAAGTAAAAACAAAAAAAAACACACTCGTAGTCTCGGCGCAAGGGCTGGTGTGAGTAAACAAACAGCGCCTGGTGAGTTGGCAATCACTCGCAGCGGGGGGTTGTCACGGGGTTGAGTTCTGCCACCAACCGCCCAACAAAACCCGTGGCGCACATACAGCTCGACGGTGCAATTTGTTTTGCGAAGCATTTATTTACTTTTAATTCGCAGTTGTCAGTAAGCCACTTGATTATTGTTCTCCAGCTGCAGTTAAACGATATCCGGGGCCATGTTTTCCACCACCGGATTGATGGCGTAATTATGAAGTTTTGCTTCTCGCAAAAGTCTCCACCTCGGCTCAAGCGCCGGAGGCGTGCGAACTCTCGGCTCTCGAAAAAAAAATATCAATAAGACACGAATTTTCGGACAAATTGATTTAAATTTACAAAAAGTGGGCGTGGGAATTGTGACGGCTTCAAGATAAACCTGGCATTTGCGTGTGGCTGAAATAATTCATTCGTAATTGTGCCCTTGTTTCTGATGGATATCGAAGTAACGAGGCCGAAAGTTATGAATTTTATTTTATTCGTTTTTATTTCTTATTCGCTTGAGCATGCGATTGAGATAGGTACGTGTTGCTGGTGGTGTTTGTCTTGGAGATACCAAATCAATGTGACCCTAATGGCAGTCGAATAAAATGCACGTCGCTTCGAGCGACGAACGTTGAGAGGGGCCACATTAGAACAGAAATTTACTGCGTGAAGTCTTTGTATTTATTTGATGGAAAAAAAGAGAAAATGTAATCCTGGCGTGATTGGGGGTCGTAACATTTCAGCTAGGATCGGATTAGAAGTGTCGAGGCATATGATTTGTTTTATCTGCTGAGCTTTACAAATGGTAAGACGAGTACCGAAGAAAAGTTTTTTTGAAAAAGAAACAGTTTTTTCCTAACTTAAATAGATTGAATAGCTCTAACTAGAAACCACCAGTAACACGCTTTAAACTTAACCAAACACTCTATATACTTTCACGCCTTCAAAATATTAGTAGGTACTCCAGTAGGCCAGTAACTAGGTTTAGGTTTAGTTTATTTACTTCGTAAAAACAAAATAAAAAAAAAATAAGCAAAAGAGAATACTATAAGAAATATTAAATAAGATTTACCGTAGACCTACTTTCGTGTCGTTTTCCAAATATTTTTTTTACTTAAGATATTTTCAAAACTAATTAATATTTAAAGCTGCTTTTTCATGACTTTGTTAATTGGAATATAACCATTCGAAATCCAACTGATAAAATTTTGTAAAATGAAGATAACTTTTTGGAATTTTTTGACTTTTTTCTCATTTTGGGTCGCTTTCATCATACATTTTCGCATTGTGCATGGAAATTTCGTTGCGATTGCATTGAAAAAGGGACTAAAATTTATTATTTTTCTATTTTCAATCAAATAAAAAAAGTATTTCGGCAAAATTTCCAACTGTTCGTCAAATAATGAAGAGTTTTCTTCGGGAACTGACGAAGAATTTGTTCTTGGATCCGAGGATATTGATTCAAGTAAAACATAAAGCATCACAGTGAAGAAACACCTGTGGATTTCGCGAATAATGACAGTTTATCTGTTTCGACACAATTTGATGCCCAATTCCATTGAATTTATCTAGTAAGAATACTTACATCTGTTCGTTTCCTTCTGAAAATGTTATAGAAATGAAACGGGGTATTACTCGTTACGCTATTGCTCGAGTTCATGCATTGATGGGCCCAAAATAATGCTGGAAGTTGTTAAATCGAATAATAAAACAAAAGGTGGTGTTGAAAATGCCGATAAAATACCTTTCAGGTTCAGCCTAAGACGGAAAATCATTTGTTGGTCATTTTGCGTATTTTCGAGCATGATAGAAACCTTATTCTGAACAGATTACGACCGCCTCTCGCCTCATGTTTAGTAGCCGTCAGGTTACAGAGCTTCTCCACGAAATTGCAGGTATAGACCCACATACTAAGAAGCAAAGGTTATATTCTCCCAAGCCAAAAATCGTGGCTGAAGTTTAATTAGTGTGGAAGAAAATTTAAAAAAAAATTGCTACGGAGGCGGAAAAAATATTTACAAAAAATTACTCCATCGTAATGTGTGTGTTAAATGTATTGAAAATAATTAAGCAATAGTCTTAATAATAGTAATAACTTATTTTTATTTTAAAATATCTCTTAAAACATCTTATCCAAAGTTTTTTTGTGTCAGTAAATACTTATTTTTTCGAATTTCCTAATAAAACTTACGTGCGTCGAAAACGACCCGTGAACGTTAAATTAGTTGTTTTTTTTTTAACGTAGGTCTACGGTTAAGAAGCAACTGCTATCTTTAGATCATAGGGAGCTAAATGCGAAGGCAGGAAAACAATATTGATTGAGATAAGCAAATAATTGATGGGGTCAGTACAATTATAAGCAAGATACCAAAAATATTACAATTAATTATGCAACTACCGAAAAAAAAAAAACAGAACATCCTTATAGTTAAAATTATATAGCCATAATTTTCCTTTTATTTAGTAACCTGGAATTATTACTCTTACTTATTATTCTATTGAACCTTTATGTAAGAAATTGTGGTGAACTCCATCTCAATCAAATTTGATATACCATCCCAAACCATGCTTCAGCTGCACTAAAGGCCCAGCAGTTTCAATGAATGAAGTAGTATCGTATTCTGTTTAACACAGGTTTTCTTGTAATGGCACACCCTTGGTGTTGTGACCTACTAAAAACCAGGCCTGAGTGTGAAAACTTTATGGTACAGGTAACCTTGTCAGAAATGTGATCCACGCTTGCGCTTTTGGAAAACTGTGAATCACGTTTGCGATCCACACTTTTTGATTCAGTCGTTGGACATAGAAGTGATAAGTTTATTTTTCGATTTTTAGTCCGTGATTAAACCTTTTTTTTAGTTTTTTAAAAATGTTTTTTTTTTTCCTTTTTAGTCTTAAGATAACGCAACATAATTATTACTGATTCATGATACAATGATTTAATTTCCCTTTGTACTTTTACTGCTCTTGTAATTATTTTTTCTTTAATGCTGTCCTATTTAATTTCGCCTTTTCTTTGTTGCACTTTTGTTGCCCTATTTCTTAACTCCATTTTCTTTACGTTGGTGGCCCATGGCTTCAATTCTTTTTAACCTGCTACAACATAAATGGGAAACATTATTGAAAATTAGACATATTGGATTTATACGTATTTTTCTCACTAAACCCTTACATTTGATGCTCATATTGTAGTGGTGCATCTTTATGCAGTCCGCCATATTTGGGAGTTCGCCATATTGGATTCAAAACGACACCATATTATTCGTATTTCTCTCAGCAAACTCTTAAAGTGATACCCAGATCATGGAAGTTCATAAACAATAACTAGTCCGCCATATTGAATTCAGAATGACGTCACTTTACATTGTCACACAAATTGATCAGAAACCGGGAAACTGGTCAAATTTAACTCCCAAAATTTGTTTACATATTTTGTTACAAGGCGAGTTAAAAAATAGAACCTTACTACAGTAAGGGTTTACTCCAAAGAGGTGTACTTGTCCATTCTTCATACCGATTTTTTGTGTGCATGTAGCGAACTCCAAACAAACTAAACCGTTTGCTATTAAAAATGAGATTCTAACTAGAAAATTGGATCAACACATCTTTTGCAAGTGATCAAAGCAAAGTCATCCTGCTTCAATTAACCTGTCTATTATTAAAGCATACAACCCTGAATGAATAATGCCCCCTGCATTAATTTAATTTCATTTGCTCTAGTCGAGACACCTTATCTGTTTATTATCAAAGAGTCGAAAAAATCTTAAAACAATTTAAAACCATAAAACTCTGCAGCTGATCGATCATCACAGAACTGCAAAAACCTGGCCACCCACATTCACCACCCCGAATCCCAAGCTCCTGTAAATGAACCACAATCGCCTGTCTGTCCATCAAACGCCAATCAATCCCAATTGTCTGTCCTTCAGTCCTTCCACGCCCTCCGCACCCGCACCAGCACCATCAGCCGATGCAATCGCCCAACTCTGTGACAAACCATTCACCAAATGTCCAACAACATGTCCAAAAGAGTTACTTATTCCTCCGACCACGAGAGCAATATCTCTCTGTCACCCGGGTCACATGTGAAATATCTGCGTGGCTCGTTGGCTTTAACCCAAAACCTAAATTCCAAAACCATTTCTCAAGCCAACAACCGCCGCACAGCGTTTTCCAGCCATCCCACCCACACACGAGTGTATGCCTCTCGCACACATCGCTCGTACCGCCGGACCGCCGCTCAGCATCCGAATCCGTTTGTAAACTGCATCATTAGAACTGACCAGTTGACAGCTATTACTCATTGTAGATCTACCGGCCACGATATGGGAATAAAAAAAACAGAAAACACCACACCAGGTTGGGGCCGGTGAGCACCGCACCGCAATTGTCCCGCAATAATAATTACGCTCCCAAATAAGCCACCACCACCAGCAGCGGCAGTACACGGGCTGCCCATGCAACAGCAACAGCACAATAAAAGAAGCCAACGACTGGCTCAGCGCATTGCTTTTCAAGGCCTACCGGTTCGATGCGAGCCTCAAGACGGCGACGACGGCGGCATATGATTTGTTAGCTGGCGCACATGCGCAATTTCATTTCGAAAATAATTGTACGTGTACCCACTGCGGGAACGGTACGGCGGTGATCGGCGATCGGTGATCGCTGCTCACCCACACCACACCAGAGAGCGAGCTAAGCGATCAAGACCGACGGGACGGTCTTGAAATCTGAACTGCGCTGGTACAGGGCCCTGTAGCGCGCTCGAGTTTCTGGCTAATGCCGGACTCAAGGATGCACTTGGCGGTGGCTGGCGGGGTGGTGCATGCGCTTGCCGCGCGGAAACGATATCGGTATCGGATGTTGTGTGTCGGAGCAAGCGAGGCCTATGTTATGATTTGTTTCCGAGCAGTCGCGCGAATGGATGGATGTGCAGGTGTGTGCGGGCTGTCGTCGTCGGTGCGGGTGACATTAAGGTCAAGATTTCAATAAATTTCTCTTGAATTAAGTGATTAGCGCGGGAGGGGTGGGAGTAGCACCAGCAGCTGTGGCCTGGGTTGGTGGGTGCTCGGTGGTGACGGAACACCGGCCAGTGGCAGTGGAGAGTGTAGGTAATTAGAGTAAACATCGGACCGATCTACGAGTTGCGGCAGATGCATAAATTGCGTTGAAATATGAAGTGGTTGTGACGCTTGGGGAATGCATGAACATGTGGCAGTTCACATGGGTCGAGGTGCCACAAAGCTGTTCCTAAGTTGTGGGAATTTTTCAACGTCAACTAGATCCTACGGGCTGCTTCACTAAGCCGGCAATAGAGAAGAACGAAGTCGAAGTGATACTTAAAAACCATAAAGTACCGTGCGCAAAATGATCAATCCTCAACCAAGACTTTGAGCCCGCTCTTTTAGCTTCAAATGATGCTAAAGAGCATGCTGCTACGTTCAAATATATTAGGTTAGCTTTGATCGGTGCGGCCATACTTGTGCCAGATTAAGTCCACTCTGAAGTTCAAGTGTTAAGACAGTTGGTGTTTTGCCCTCAAATAAAAGGCCATCGTACACAGATGACTGAGGGTCGTTGTAGCTGCCAATGAGGGATTGTCTTTAGACGGACTAACATTTTCTTTGCAAGAACTAATCTCCTCCATAGACAACCACGGGATTTTTATTAAAGGGAAAAATTGAAGACTTGTTATTTCTCTTGTGACGGCAACTGTCGGGACGGCTCAAGGTGTCATATATCTTGGAACCAACACAGATTTTGATATCGGCCGCCCACGGCTTAAAAGGTGACATTTAGGCCCGGTGTACACAGCGGTTTTTTTGACGCAGCATCACCGCTTGCGCATCTTACAATACATCCAGTCCCCAGTCTAGGTCCCCGTGAACAATACAGAGAAGGGGCGAACGGACTGTAGCGCTACCTAATTACTACATAAGAATGTTTCCGAAGCAGAAGATAATTCCCTTTAAACGAGGATACTGAAAAAGAATGCTATTTGCTATTTCTGTGAAAAGTTATAGACGGTTAAAAATTGGTGAAATGTGAGAACTCTATATATTTGACGACATATTTTAATTTGAATTGAATTGAAGAGCCCTTTGTTCTGCGACCTTATTACTATACTGTCTACTGTACCTCCATATTTTGCTGTTTCATTACAGAAAAGGTAAGAAAACTTTGCAAGCTGTTGAAAAAATGTGTGCAGTTCACGTAGCGAAAAGAAGCTGTAGTTGATTAAGCACTGGGAAATTTTATGAAATTATGGAAACATTCAACAACATGAAGTCAGCATTTAGCAACTCATTGCTAAAACGGAACCAGATCGAATGCTTTCTGATACGAATAATTACGGGCAATGAAAAGCGGATCAGATGTGTGAAAAAGATCATGGTGAAAGAAAGGTGAAGCTATGGCAAAGCAAGGCAGCTAAGGAAGCTATGGCATCAAAAAAGGTAATGCTGCGTGTCTGGCGGAATGTTAAGCGAATTTACCATCATCAGCTTCTGCAACCTAGTCAAACGATTGAGTCTGTTCACTACTGTCAATAATTACGAAGTTGCAGGAAGCAATTCAATTAAATCAGCCAAAATCGACTAACAGAAAAGAAAAGCCAAACCACGCACATCTTTGTTGACCTTGTTGACCCGGCATAAACTAAGAGTACTCTTTACTGGTGTTGTTTTAAGTCCGGTAGACCTACAAAGCGCAATTGAACCAGTTCTTCGCTAAGAAACCTCAGAAGTTTTACACAGATCGAATAATGACTATACCCGAAAAATGCAAGAAGTTGTTGATCAAAACAGAGCATACATATTTGGTTTGATAAAGATCGTTTCATTTTTGTTTGGACTTGTTACTAGACTTGTCTGTTGAGAAATTTATTTCAACCATGGATCATTAAGTTTTATAATTTTTGAAAGTCGAAGAAAAACTGCTGATATTTAGCGTTTTCACAGATTATAGAAGCATGATTTATGAATTTCTATTGAAAAACCATGTTGGGATTGATTCGAGACAAATGATACAGGCAGAAGGGCAAAAGAAGGACCGGAAGGATGAGTGTTGAAGAACCATGGAAACGCGCATCGTACTCTTAAAATTGTTCTGAAAAGGAATAACAAGACTCGGACTAGCGAACGATTCGCATTCTTATCAAATGGCTGATATAAATCATTTTGACCGAATTTACAGTAGGAGGATCTGAAGGCGTCTAGAACCACTACGTCCGGTGGGAGAGGTCCAGTCAATAACTGCAATGCTTCTTAGTGCAGCAAAAACTTAAGTCAAATTACGGCCTCCCTACCTTTTCCGTTGCCGGATGATGCCACTCCTCTGCCACGACTCTACCCAAATCTTCGGCTGGCCTGCGTCCACTTGCATCCGTTTGCTTGGGTCACCGAGCACAGACGGAAGAGTTCAATCCACTGTACTTATCCCACTCCGCACGACTGAGTCACCAGAACCGCCACTAATCCCGGCACTTAGCGACCTTCCAACTGTAATTTCAGCGTGCAATTAGCCCATGCCTACTCACCAGCCATCGATTCCGATTCCATCGGAGAGGCTGCAACATCTGTTGCCAGTCACTGCTCGACTCAGAAAAGGAAATACTGCAACCTACGCGTATGTTAGCATTCGTTCCGCGGCAATTGGCAGCTACAACGACTGCAGGAAGCCACTGCAGCAGCTACGCGACCAGCAACTAGCAACCAGCGACACGAATGCCACTAACCCACTGGCCAGAACTTGAAGGAGCCAGCACTACCTTGACACAAAATGCCCCCACCCCTAGCGGATTTCATCTAATTAACCACCAGGAGACACCATCACCATCGTCGTTGGCACACCGCACCGGTGATCAATAAAAACGGGCGAGCGAGCATAAAGTGCACGTCTAATAGTGCGCGCTTACCGCTAATAGGACGAGTTTGCGGGATCAAATGTGGTAGTTAGCGGTAGCAACAACAGCCATCATCCGCTGCTCGATTCTTCACAAAGGTCAGGACTTTTGTGCGCTCGCCGATGTGTTGTGCGACTTTTCAGGGGGAGAACGGAGAGCGATGCGGTCCGCAGGCGGTTACGTAGCCACAGCTATCAATGCCATACGCGAGATTTCGTGACTTCGAAAGAGCCAAATCAAGAGATTTCCTTCGAGTTCGACTTCCACGGCCGGCAAAGAGTCGCTGGTCGTGCAACAGCACCGCAGCGCGGTCGCTGGCTTGGAAGACATTTATATTGATCGCGTATAAAGCAGCGGAGATCATTAGTTCGCAGATCGCTTTACTGTAATGAGTCAGGATAACTGCACGTGGGGGCCTGGCGCTGGAGTTGGTTGTAAAATGCACGCACTTTCGCCCCGGGAGTAGGATTTGTGGAGCTGTAGGGTGGCTACTTATCGAGCGGATGCGCCACATTGAGCGGATCGGTGCGCGTGACTCATCAATTGTGAGTGAACCATTAGCACCGGATGGGGGTGGATGGAAAATGGACGTTATCTCTGATGGTGGAGGATGAAAGGAGGATCAGTGATCGCGATTGTGACAAATGGTACAGCGATCAACTCTAAAGCTTGGCGGGTAGACGAATTTCACAAGTGTCAGCTATCGTGAAAAAATGTTGATATGTGAGGAGTTCACAGAGTTGTTTTGCGTGGAACTAAGTAGAGTACTGCAACATACTAAAAATTAATGCAGAAGTGTAATGGAAGGAACGCCGATAGGCCCTTCATCTTATAAAATTAACCTGAAAGACATTTCATTTCATTTTTAATTTATTCATTTACTTAAGACTAAGTTTGCAATATATATTTTAACAGCCTTATTTAAAAAATAATCATTCCGTAGCTATTTAAGTTAGTGACGAGTAATATGTTAACACTTTAATGTAATTCTGATGAACAATTTCAGAGAAAGCAAGCAAAGCGGTGAAGATAGGTACATATAAAAAGCCATTATATCGTTTATTTTAATACACGCATCGAAAGATAGATTCTGCATTTATATAATTAATACTAAACAGCCAATTTTTTACTTTTTTTTCAAAAAGGCACATAAATTTGCTGTTTGTTTTATGGCAATGGGAACTTTATTGAAACATCTAGGAGCAGTTATGTTGAAGAAGCTAGAAAACTTAGTTTCGTGAGCGAACAGTTACTAGTGATTGATTGTTTACACGCAAGTTGTGGTAGTTTTATGCCCTATGTACCATGTTACCACTGCATTTAAAGAACTCCTTTTACCCACCTCCACCTTACCTTTTTCTGGCAATCTTTAATTTACGGAGCTACCTACATATAAAAATATTCTCATAAATTCCAAACCATTCATATTAAAACCTGATTACAGTAGGTGATCATTACCATCATTTTCCATTTTTTTTTTTTAATTTTTTCCAAAAAATAAACCATTCCTTAAATATTTTACTGTGTTCTTCTTTATCCTGTTAGAGCCATTGCATATTCGTGATGTTTCAGGTATTTTTTTTTGTTTGCTAACATATTTTTGTTGTATTTGCTTTTATCACTCATAGTCACATTTTTTCCAATTTTAGTGCTTTAGGATTAACCGCCTCTTGGGTCTTATTGACACATGAACAATCTTTTTTTTCAAGTGTCGCTTCTATTTTGAATTAAGTTTCTGTGTGTAATTACACTTCTGGTAAAAAAAATTACCTCAATCATTGGTGGAAATGATCCGTTAATATTATTTTCCTGTGTGCATGTTTATACAATATATAACATAAGCATAAATGATGCATTAAATTCACTCATACTTTAGGAAACCAATCCTACAATTGCCAATGAATAGCATGTCCTACCCAGCCAAAGAAAATTTCGAAGAACAGACACGAAGATTAAGAGACAGATAAGCCAGTCTTCTCCGTAGAAGTAAGCGCTCAAATTGTAATATAGATCTATTTAAAATACCAGCAAGTGTTTCATTACCTTTACAATCTACAAGATATGACCCCATTTTACAGGGAAAAGTGAAAAAATGATAATGGATTCCTTCACAAAGTTGGCAACAATGTGTTACGATTATGGTAAATTACAGGACTAGTAAAACGACCAATAGATCCAATGTAATCATTTTATACATATCCATTTCTTTAAATTGGAAAACTAAAAAGCATTTTAGGAGATTCGCTAGTAGGGAGGCACATGGTTAGACGGGCTAGTCTATCACTTTTGGACGATTGCAAGAAGCTCATCATCAAACAGATTTTTACTAATAGATCATCAGTGAGTACATCTGCTCCAATATGAAATTCTCTCAAAAGAGGTCGATATAAACTGTGTATCAACTCAGATAAACACAGTACATGTTGCAGAGTATGTAACATATTTATTTGCAAATCGCATAAATATATGAGCTGTTTAGTACACCGATTGATTAACACCACTTTTTGAAAAGTTTCAGATTTAAGTGTCAAATTTAAACATCTAAAGTTTCAGATTTAAGTGTCAAATTTAAACATCTAACAACTATTAAAAATAAACAATGTTGTGTGGGTACAATATTTCCGAGACAAATGAAAATTATGTCACCGCTTTACCCAAATTTTTATTTTATGGAGTTAATTTATTTATGCTCTGAATTTATTACTCATGTAATAGTGGAGCATAACAGAGCAAAAAGTTTAATATTTATTTATAATAAAAATAATAATTATAGCTTTATTCACCCTTAAAGAGATTAAGCCAACTAAAGAATCATTTGTATTAAAAAAAAAAAAAAAACCGAAGGTACTGCAGTGTAACTTTTTTTTTGGCGACGGTTGAAGGTTAAACTTTTTATACATCTGTAGATGACGATGTTATCTTTTCCACATACAAATTCAAAAACAGAATCATCTTGAGCGTGGGCTGAGTAGAAACTCAACCAACCCTTAACTCTTTCACACCAAATTAATTCGGTCTTGAAAAGGTTTAACACTTTTCAAAAGTTTCATCATCTTCTTGACCGGATCACTGGGGCAATGCTCTCAGAAAAGATCTCCGGGCAATTCGATCCTCCGCCACCGACTCTAACTCATCAGGGGGAATGCCCATGCGCAGCTAGACGCTATTTTGGACTTGGTCCAGCCATCTTATCCTGGGTCGCATTCCTGATGGGATTGCAAGTTTATTGCAACTTAATGTACAGAGAGGTCTTGAATCATAATAAATTGAATTGATTTAAATTGAATTTTCAGCAAATATGAGAATCTGGGACTAATTTTATTCTAGTTTGATCCAAAATAGAAAGATAGAGAATTAAAGTCAGCAGCTTAATGCCGATGGAAGAGACTTCAATGAGCCTTGCATCATTTAGGCTTCTACACCAACTACTCGGTTCTTAAACCGGAGTAGCTCCAATGATTTTGCATTGAATACAAAGTTATATACTGTATAAGAATCTCTGTAAAAAAAAAATTATGGGTAGTACTTATTCACAACACTTTGAATTGTATTCCAATTACACATTAGTTTATTTAAAATCTATTTCAATAACAATTGCAAACAATGTACCTAATTTAAGAAATTTATTTAAATAAAAACTCGAGTGACATGCACATAATTTTAATTGAAAGTGTTAATTTATACTTCAATTCGCTTATCAAAAAATCAATATTGGCTTATTTCCTAAAGCATAAAAATGTTGTTATATTGAATGAATAATTATTTTGAGCAATTTATTGGTGAATAAGCAAATGCATACTAAATTTCATTTTACGAAATCAATTATTGACACTAAACTTTTCTCTAAATGCTCTTAAACTCATGTAGTTTCTTATTCAACTCCGATTATAAGTTATTGTAATTGTAGTTTAATGAACATTTATATACAGAAATTTAATTCAACTAAAAATGAATGAATTAAAAAGCCTGTTACCGTAAATAATCATTACTTCCTAAGTCGTAATTAGTTTATTTTTTTATGAGCGTCATGAATTGATCTGTCGAACTTAAGTGAACGTAGCCTGTGCGGAGAAAAAAATCTAAAGAATTTAAGAGGAGAAAATTATCCATCGGCAGAAAATATCCATAGAATTTAAGACCTTTTCGACCTCTTTCAATCAGAAATTCATACCACCAGAGTTCCAGTCCTCCTTCAACTTTCTCGAATGCGACCTGCGGCCAAAAAGGAAACTCCAAGATGATCGCTTCGGTTCATGGGTCCCAAGCCACAAGAGGTGGTTTCTTTTCCGCAAATAAATCGAATTGACTCCCATCCGCTCGAACGCACTCAAAAGTCCATTAAAAACGAGTTTACAACCTCCCAACGCAGCACCGGCATCCGTCTCCCCAACAACGCCTCACTAATGCTCACCTTAACAGCCCATTCACACACCAAAGCGAATTAAAATAAATTTCTCCATAAATCCTGGCCACCCGAAGTTAACACTTCATCTGTGACTCAATATACCACGCCTATTGCGGCAAGTGGCACAGCGTACACCTCCCCGCTCCGTCTATTTGCATAGATCCCCCCGCAGGACCGCACGGCTGGACCCGGCCTAATGGCATTTCCAAATCGATTGACATTGTTCATATGGGGTCCGCTTTTGTAGCACCGTTCCAATCGATCGCCTCTGACATGCTGCCGATTCGCCGGATCCGCAGCAGAAGCAAAAAAGCCGCCGCGGAAAATGTGTCACGCCAATGCAGACTCTCTTCGGACCTGGCAGCTCCTGGCCGCGGCCGTCCGCCGCACGATGGGGCATTCATCGCTAGGTGCAAATAGGTTGCGGGTATTAATTATTGCTACATCGAATTAAATGGCCTGATCAACGGCTCGACAGCGTCCCACAGTGGCGGCCTCCTAGCTGCTTCCAGTTTGGCAGCGTTCGCAGCGTTTCGGGACGACAGCAATTACCGATTAACAGTGAATTATGAGCACATATTCGTGTGGCCTGGCGTGGCGTGGCGTGGAGTGGCGCTCCGATTTCAGAGAGAAGCCTGCGCGCCGTGCGCCTCAGCGTCGGTGCTCCACATACGGGATTCCATTCCCTGGCAAGTTGTGAAATTGATTTCTGATGACTAAGACACTAAGACACGGCGACTGGTGTCCGATTGCTAGATTGCCCGGTCCGGAGGCACACTTGATTAATAATTGGCAATTTGTAGCGGAATGGGGGGCGATCGATGAACTTCGTCTTGGTCTGTGGCAGGGGGTTGGCTGGGTAATTTATTTGGGGTCGGTTCCTTTTGCCGCAGCGCGCGGCGCTGCACAGCGGATTTTTCGGGCCGTGCGACGGTCCCCGACTCGGTGGTCAATCAATTTTTGTCAAATGAGTTTCAATCAGTAATTTGTCTAAGTGGAGTCTGGCTCGCCATTAGTCCGGTCTGTTGATTGTGATTTACGTACGGATCCGATATGACTGATCGTAATTATTATGTTATGCTTTGCTGGGGTGGGGGAGGACTAATAAAGGGTTCCGACAAAATAAATCACCAGCACCGCAGAGAGTGGAGTGTGATGTGGGGGAGAGCAAAAACAAACAGCGCGCTGTGTGTGCGCTACGTGCGACTTTGCACCCAAGTCACATCGCATGGCATCACGATGTGACTTCGATTGGACGACATGTGGATGTGGGGCTCTGTGAGGTGGATTCCTTGTCGCGGAGGATGGCGCTGCGGCGTCACCAATAATCGATAGGGTTGTGCCATACGGCGTAATGCACTCGCATGCTCGCCATATCTGTACAATCACACTCATCGATTGGGAGATGTATCTTTACTTCTCAGACTTTGATGGACATCATAGTTGGGTGAAAACACCAAATAACAATTTCCATGGCCCCACCTCCAGATAACGACCGACAATCCACCTGGAGCACTTCTTCCAAGAAAAAGCTTCGCTTTTGAACAAACTAATCATGCATAGCGTCGTATTGTAGGTTATGTCAAGACCTTTCAAATGATGTATTGCCAGATACGAGCTCTGTAGCGCTTTGTACATAGCCTGAAAATTCAAAAGACAAAAAGGCGGAAGGGAGATATTTGACAACCTAATATGTGTTGCCGTTGTTTTTTTTATAATTTTTTCATGTTAATTGATTTTTCTTTAAAACTGCTCCTACCTCCCAGACGAGGAGAGATGCTCCACCCGGTCTCATAGTCGAAAATACTTGTTTTTGACCCTTCGACAAAAAACCATTACCAAATTTTGGCGCCAAGGTTACCGTACTCGTCAAAAAATGACGAGTACTTTTGCGGCTCTCAAAAGTGGTGATATCTCTCATTCTTTTTTTCTAACACGATCAAATCAGTAAGTCTAACTGACTTTAATATGTCTTAGTAACAAGAAAAAGACAAAGAAAAAAATTAAGTTCCTACGCCCAAAATTCGTCTGCTGATTACATTTTTAAGACGAAATAATTAAATTACGAACACTTAAGCGGGGGATTGTATCTGAAGCTCTTGGTTAAAACACGCAGTCAGTTTTATTTGAAATCCTCCTTTTCAAAGCCTTTATAAGGCTGATTGTAGAGACATCCCAAGTTGTTGTTTACATTCTTTTGTAAACCTTTCCCCATTCTTTGTCCTGTTGTATCAAGAGTCTCAAACCTTTACAAGTTTTACTCCATAAAAGCCAGGCTGCCAATTCCTTTGTAAGCCATGCGGCTCCATACGATAACACGCCTACCATCATCAAAAAACTGGGTGTGCAAGTACTACTTTTAGCGACTGTACATTTCACAATAGAATAAGTGTGCTATATGAATTTGGTAGCACGCCACTTACATTCAGCTTTCACTCCTCTTGCCGTTCTGTTTAGTTTTAATATTGAACTCCCGACACTTCCCTTTCGGTGTTAAATCGAAATATTGTACATATTAATTATATTGTATTTCTTTAAAGTTAAACAAAATTTGAATAGAGCCAAAGCTGTTTCGTTAACTTGTCGTTAACTACAAGCAATAAATGGACTGGATAATATAAACGATTTGTGCCGGAGTTGGATCTTAATTCTGAATTTTCTAGAGCGCTGCCATGTTATTGACCACAGCTCTTCAATATAGATACGAGCTTACGAACCAAGAAATTTTTGCGAAAATAAAAGCATTTTGCAAATTTTTTTCAATTACAATCTCAAAGTTTTGCTCTAAAATTTCGAACATATCTCCGAGAATAGCACTTCATGCTACCACATCCAACTTAAAGCTCGACAACTGCTTGAACGCCTCGACATCAATGGCCACGCGCCACTTTTGCACTGTCGCATTGAAAAAAAAAATGAACAAAAAGAGATTTCCACAACCACACCGCCACATTCATCAGCCGACCTCGTCCTCAAGATCAAACATGGCCAATGGTGCGAAAGAACACGAACAAAAACAACCACCAAGGAGCACCACCGACTCACAACAAAAAACGAAAACGAACTCCCCATGAGAAGGGAAGAAAAGGGGCGGGCATCGCTGTCTGCTCGCATAATCTGTGATTTACCAACTCCCACAGGTCATACGGGCACATTAATTATATCTGGATGTGTGCGCCAGGATCGGGTCCTCGCCAGCGAATCCCGCTCCCTACCAGTCGATGAAGAACACACCGTCGACGCCACCATCTACCATCATCACCGCATCCATTGATCGTTTTATTAATCTCCTTCTCGGAGACCCGGCCGCGGAGACTTATGATTGTTATCCGCCGATTCGGGACTCAGGCAAAAACAAACAAACGACGCGCTATTAAATTACAATCCGCATGCATTTAGATGCCCGGATAAGGCTTCTCGTTCCCGCGCCCGCCCGTCCGCTGTCCGCCGTGAATTGTTTCAGTTCCTTTTTCTCGTGTTTCCTATAATTATAGGTGTTTGTGGACATGTCCACTTCATAAATCTTCATTGCACCGTCCACGAGGTAATTCACGGTAATGGCCAATTCCGAGAGGGCTGTCCCGAGATATTTTATTTGTCCGCATTTTATATATTTTTTGTTTACTTTTTTTTGCGCCGTGCTCTTCTATTGTCGTGTTGACAGCCCCGTGGTCCGTCAGAGATGTGGAGGCGTCCTAAAGATCCTTTAAAGGGGATTAATTCGTCAATCCATCTATCCGGCGTCCACATATGGTCGCGGCGCGGGAGACCGTGTAGGCCGATCGAGGACCATGCAATCGCTCTCGCGCGTCGGATCTTCACATGGATTCTGTGTGCAGCCTGTTATTATGCCACAAAAATTAAGTTATTATTTGTTTTAAGTGCTTCCCTTGAACGGTAATAGCGGACCACGCAAAAGACATTTTTTGTTTTTGTTTGCGTTTGTTTTTTTCGCATCGGTCCAGAATGGTGATGGCGATGGCGAAGCAATCACCGCGCGAATGCCTGAGCGTCGGATCAATCATGTGCAATCTGCTGCGTCCAAAGTCGGGCCGCGAGTGGTTCGGGCGATAAAAGGAGGCGAGCGTCGCTTTTCGCGGTCGGGAGGAGACAAAATTCGCTGCGGAAATTACTTGACAAAGTTTGCGAGGTCTCTTTGCGTCGTCGTCGTTGTCGTCGTCTGGTTCGCGTCGCGTTTACATGATACTCACCTCCATTTATGGTCGCGAACAAATTTACGAAACAAATTTGTGGTATTGTTCGTTGATGTGATGGCGGTTAATTTTTTTTTTTTAAATTTCAGCACTGTCTTGGATAAGAGAGGAATCCACTTGGAGTCGCTGTCTTAATTGGCATTTTATGGTAGTTGGTGTGGTGAATTGTAATGTGTAGGCGAATGATGAACTAGCGACAGGTAGAGCCTTGATGTTGCGGCCTGTTACGTCAGAAGCGAAGGCTGGTTGCTGGAAAAGGTCAGTCTGCCAGCCTTTCGCATTAGACTGGAGTGGGCTCTGCTCCAGACTGTAAAGTGAAAGGGTGGGGGTTGTCCTCTAAACGGCGATTTCGTGATGCTGAAAAGAAAACCAGACTCGTTTGGGGGTGTCTAAATTTGATCCCCTTTCTGTGACGTTCTCTTTAGAAGGTATCTGCAACGTCGAAATAACGACGCATTTATTTCGCAAAGAAATAGTGATGATAGTTTTCAGCCAAAGGTAAATGCATCGATTAAAAGTGAAAGTATGGGATACATCAGCTGGCCAGCTCAGTAGTGGAAGTTAGTTCCTGGTTCTACAAGTGCGCCTTCTCAGAAAAATAATTTTTCGCCCAAAATCTTGGCCGAATTGTAGCTACTCTAACTCCCAGGCTGAAACCGCGAACCTACAACGAAGCGTCGTGCGCCTTCAATTTCTGAGTCAATTAAACCTTGTAAGCGAATAAACTGAGCTCTTTGTGCAGAATTCTCCTCGGTTGTGTGAAATGTTGAGCTGATGTCGATGGCGAGTTGATGTTCGTGGATTGAGTCTCACACTCTCGGTTATAGCAGTAGTAGTACGACGACGGGAGCCATCTCAGTCTCACGAACTTGCGTACAGCAGTGGCACACATTCCATTCAGTTCGGCCAAAACTACTTTTTAACTAAGACACTGTTTGTAAATATGTTTCCAATATTATGGTTTAAGGCGGCTCCTTCTGCGGAGGTACAGTATTGACTTTCTGTAAAGATTTTGAGTGGGAAACAGCTGTAAGTTCAAAATAGCCTATGATTTGAACAGAAACCCTTAAATGGCCCACCCTTCATAAAGATTTTCGTCTTGCATCCAAATGTTAAGTCATATCATGTGGTCTATTACCAGAATACTTATAGGTTCACGAGGTCACTATTCTCAGTAATCACTCACCAAGGGCACCCATCCGCTCTGTTCCTAACTCAAACGTTTACATACCGCCTCGCCACATCATTGGAGCCAATGTCAATGAACCGTCGACTAAATATTTCTAACAAAAAAAATTTCACATGTATTCGCTTTAGTTCCTCGCACGTGGGCGATGTGAAAAACCAACAACGCCACAAGACGTTAACAATTCAAAATAGAAATTAATATTCGACGTAAATGTATCTTCAACTGTGAAGATCGCGATGAGCACCTCCGCCGGCACCGTCGCGTCGATCATAATCACCCGCGTTATATCTACGAAAGCTACACACCGGAGCCGACCAAATGAATTATTAATAATCGCGCCAGTGATTCAGCTAAAGTTTATTACAAATTCGCTCATTCATTCATAAATAAAGAAAACAAAAAGAAAAATTAATTCCCGGCAAGTGAGACGCGACGATAGCGCCCAAACCAGTCGAGACCCGAAAGATTGTCGAGGAATTTCTGCGAGAGGTCACATCGGGGCTACCGAGTGCTACTTGTGTGAGTGATTTTATTGCATGGACTGTCCTACTTTGCGGAGATTCGCTGTGAGAATCTCGATCCTCCGGTTTAATGATGAATGAATGAGAAATGCCGATTCAAGTCTTTTTAATCAATAAACGTGGAAGAAAAAAAATCGGTTTCTATTTTGTTCCAAATTCTCAAAATGTGCGGCGGGAATGTGAAAACGTGCCAGTTGGGTAAAATTCGCTGGTTCTTTCTTTTTCATCAGTCCTGGATTTTTTAGACTCGTTTTGTATTTGTAGAATTAGAGATTATGCATGCAGTTAACCTTTTCTTGGGGCGACTCGGATTTCAAGAGCCGTAATTAGTATTGTAAATATTTTGCTCTATCACTAAACGAAAAATTGCCCTTGTCACTTTGCCTCTTTCAGTCAATCTCTTTAATGATATATCTAGAAGTTTACCCATCAAAAAGTTCTCATTGGAAGCAGATTTGTTACCAAAAATATGTTCTAGTTCTTATTTTATTTGTATAAAATTTATCCAATTTCAGATTCAGTAAAATACAAGTAATAGCTGCCATTAATCATTGGCCATTGATATAAACATAGAAAAAGTCTGCGTTCACCTACTGAAACTACTACTGTTACTGCGTTAAAACAAGTACATATGTATGTATATGAATATGTAAGCGTACAGAAATAGGACACACCTGAAAACACTTTTTTGCTTGTTGCCAAGTCTTTATTAGCCGTTTTTTATTATGCACGGATGATCCATATAGATCATTGATTTACACGTATTGCAAAAGCCACGAGAAGCCAAGATCCAGCAACCTATCTGGATCAATTATCGTGATCCAAAAATTGGTTCACGCTATTTCTCACCAATTTAAATTTCATTCATAGAAGTTGGTATGCCTGAATATAACTTTTAATTTACGGCATTGCCTGATAAGTATTTGAAATATGTTTTTTAAAACTAAATTTTAGTACTCACTTTTATTCATTGAATAAAGTAATAAGGTATAGTACAATTAAATCAATTTTTATTTATTGTGTGTGATTTGTGCAGTTACATTGTGTTTGCCGATGAAATTGTAACTAGCATCGTATAAGCTGTACAAAGGTTTGTTTTGAAAAAAAGAAAAATTATGTTGGCATTGAAACACTGCCCGTAAATGTCAAATTTATTAAAATATACCGTGCGAAAATGGAAATATACCGTGCGTTGGACAACAGCCGAAACTAAGGCCTTCCTGGAAGCTTATGGCAACCGGAGGGAAGAGTTCCAGCACGCACGTAAAACAAATACGCCATGAATAATGTCCTGTAGGATTTGCTGGTGCAAAATATTTTGGTTTCTCTATACACATATGGAAGTACTACATTTTTTAAATTTCTCTTTTAATTTTCAGACTCAACCAACAACCTTAGAAATGTTGAACATAAAAATAAAAAATCTTTTCCGAGAGTACAAGGCTAGCTCGGAAAAAAGAAAAAGATGGGAGAGTCAGTGCTAGCTAGCTGCACCCTTGCACCTTTTGAGGAGATAGAGGAAATATTCGGATGGGATCTTGCGAAAAAAGGGGGGAAGCGAAAAAAGTCTCATCATAAAATTTTTAACGAAGTTGATAAACGTTTCTTAGTAAGAAAAGTAAAAATTAAACAGTTGGGAAAGCATGCGAGTCCATCAACAATAAGGAATGTTCTTCAAAAAGCGGATTTGAATGGTAGAAGAGCCCGGTTAAAGCCACTGATCATCAAACAAAAGAAGAAGAAAAGACTTGAATTTGCCAAAGAATACAAAAATAAAGATTTTTCGTTCTGGAAAGAAGTCTTATTTACAGACGAAAGCAAATTCAATATTTTTGGATCAAACCCTATGTTTGGAGAAAACCCAACGAAGAGCTGCTTTCAAAAAATTTGATACCCACTGTAATGCATGGTGGTGGATCGGTGATGGTGTGGGGGTCTTTTTCTGCTTCTGGACCTGGTAGATTGCATTTTATAGCAGGAAAAATGGATCAAAATGTTTATTTAGACATTTTAAAACAGAATTTGTCCCTTTCCGTCACTAAACCTGTCCTGGGAGATCACCAAGATAATGACCCCAAGCACAAAGCCTATAAAGTACGATCCTGGCTGTTATAGAAACTCCTCCGCATGTTATGGAAACTCCTCCACAAAGTCCAGATATAAACCCTATCGAGAATTTGTGGGAGTATCTGGACCGAAAAATTAGAAAATATCAGATTTCTAACAAGATGCAGTTGAAAAGCGTTCTTCTTGAGGAGTGGAATGACTGGTTCGACTGCCTCAATGTGAGAGTTCCGTACCACGATAGTCACAAGAGGGTTCAAGGCGTTGGGCTGTTAAGCTTTAAGTGCGAAAAAAAAATTCCCAAAATTAAAAAAAATGTGTAAACAGTGGGTGTTTTTGTGCCGCCGAAAAGACAAAATAAATACAAAAACGGCGCGAGTTTGCTCTCAACATTTTGAGAAAAGTGCATTGGTTCCGCTTAATTCATTATACGAACAATATGGATTAACGTTGAAAATTAAACGATTAAAGGAGGATGCAGCTCCCTCACTTTTGTTGCCTTTTCAAAAGGAGGAACAAGATTCGAGTGCACGGGAAATAAGAATATACAACAGATCTTTGGTGTCTAGGTAAGTGTGTAAAGCAAATTGTATTCATTTTTTATATTAATAATGGCTCGTTTTATTGATTTTAGTGCAACGTCTACAGATGAAAATGTAAACAAAAATATCAACTTGGAGCCTGTAAAATCAACGATGGAAGAATCCACCCAATTCGAACAATCGACGCAAACAGAAAACTTCACCGTTGATTGCAGCACTCAAGTGGAAGTGCTAAAAACTGATTGTGGTACACAAACGGATGAAATCCTATCGACATATGCACAGTAAGTACATATACATATATATATATTAGTGAAAAGTATTTAAATATTTAGTTAAACATAAAACTAAACATAACTCATATGATGATACCCAATATTTCATATTAATTCCAATATACGAACTGTAACGTATTCGTACTAACTACTTCCCATGCCATTTTGAAAAAAAAAACAACATTACGTAACCCCCTTAATTATATAGTTTAACCCCCACACTTTAGTATTTGCTGCTATTGCCTAGCTCTAGATTTTATATTGAAAAATACCATGTGTCCTTTTTAATTAATGTATCTTAAAAACATGAATTCTTACAGCTATACAGGAGTCTGCTATAACGTCATTGGTCGAGATTAGGAGATTACCCCCCTCCCCCTGTTTTATAGAAACTGATTGATTCCACCGTTTTATTTCACCTTATCTAGGAATGATAGGGACTGCACGTCGTTATTTTAGTATAATATTATATATGTATTTTCCAGATTACAACAAGAAATAAAACAATTAAAAGTACTTTGTGCGAAACAAAAGCAGATTATTGACTCTGTTAGTCACATTTTCACTAAGGGTCAACTCAAAAAGTTAGAAAATCCAAAAAAACGTTGCCAATGGTCATCGCAAGATATTGCTAATGCAATAGCAATTCATGCAGCTGGTCCCAGAGCATACCGCTTACTTTTAAGGAAGCAATATCCACTTCCTGCAATCATCACCCTTAAAAAGTGGTGCTCTAAAATAGAAGTGTATCCAGGATTACTTCACCCCGTACTGGTAAAAGAAAAAATTGTTTATGACAAACGCAGGGACGAAACACTCAAAGCTGCAAAATATGTCCAGGTAGCGATGATACGTGGCATCTTTGGAAATTGGAAACAACAATTTTTTTATGATTTTGACCAACGCATGACCAAGGAAATTTTATTTGGAATCATAAATGCCTTGGATACTTGTGGCTTCCAAATATGTACGATTGTTTGTGATCTCGGTGGAACTAATCAAGGCTTACTACGTGAGCTGGAAATAAGTGCTACAAAATCCTTCTTCACCAATCCCACCAACTCAGAAAGGAATATTTATGTATTCGCGGATGTTCCTCATCTAATCAAACTGATTAGGAACAATTTTGTGGACAACGAGGGATTCATTTTGGACGGGGAAACAATTAACAAAGGAATCATTTAAGAGCTGATTTCGAAAACTAACGATAAGTCCGATCTGAGTATTGCCTTTAAGGTATCACTAACCCATTTGAATGTTACAAGTGCAGAGCGACAGAAGGTGAAGCTGGCAACAAAACTTTTTTCACACACCGTCTCCAAGGCAATTGTCCGCGCTGGAAGTTTGGGGGAGCTGAATTCGGAAGGTTGGTTTAAGTGCTCTGAATTCTTTAAGCAGGTAATACGTTCAATTTTCTTATAAGATGCAATGTGTTTGACCAATCAATTTTAGGTGAATGACTGGTTCGACTGCCTCAATGTGAGAGTTCCGTACCACGATAGTCGCGAGAGGGTTCAAGGCGTTGGGCTGTCGATATCTTCACAGTTCAATATAATTGAGAAGATGACGGAAAGGATGCTGACAATGGGGATTAAAGGAAAAAAAAACATGATGACCTTTCAAAAAGGTACTTATATAGTTTTCCAGGCTTTAGTATATACAATGTAATGTTTCCATTATGTATCTTAGGCATTATCATGACGAATAATTCTCTAAAGCTCTTGTACAACAACTTGAAGAACAACCATAACATTACATACTTACTGATGTACAGACGTTTTTTCGGGGCAATCCGATCGAAAGGGGCCTCTATGACCATCCACATCATTTGGAGTTTATGTATAGACTTCGGTCATACATCCTTGGACGGAATGAAGGCAGTTTATCACTAAATGGTACAGTATAACACATAATATAATAATATTTATCATAATTGTTTCAACAATATAACTTGATTATTTCTTCTTTTTTTTTCAACAGTAACACGTTAGTGGACATTACGCCGGATTTAGAGTGCGCACCTAATCTTAGTAGCAGTCTACTACGAACTCTAAATCCAAGAAAAGGAACTGATGACGAGGCGGTAGAAGAATTAGAATGTCTACAATACGACAGGATGAAGAACCCGGATCTTGTAGTGCATTAGGAGTCATCATTTACATGGACCAACCAGCTGAGTGAAGGATTTTTGCAGAAGCCAACGGACGAAATGATGAGGAACATGGTGAGAATGGAAGCAATTTTTAAATCTTTTAATAATGATAAAATCATATTTTGTAAAAGTTATTTAAAGAAATTGAATTATTTGGCCGACGATATACCATCGGAAAAAAAAAGTTAAAGAGATTTTTGTTCGTTCTCGTGTGTATTTTAGAATAAGAACTTTAAATAATGAAATTGCAGTTAACTTAACGCAAAGAAAAAGAAAAATGGGCAAAATCATTTTATAATAAGTTATAAATTGTTATTTTATTATTTTTGTTATTGTTATTATTGTTAATATTGTTATTATCTTGTTTGTTAAATTAATTATAAGAAAACCTGGCGACAAGGGGCGCTCGGAGTGAACAAAACCCCCAACGTCTCGGGTGGATTAAAACCCTACTGTGCCGCATAAACAACCATAGCAATAAAGTTCATTGGTCCTACTTGTTTATAATACATCCCAAAAACGTCGGATTTTGTTTTTTTCAAAAATGTTGTTCATATCTAGGTTTAAATATTTTTTGTGATAAGAAACTTTATTAATAATGCATTTAATGCTTCTTTTTTATTAAAATAACACTACAAGAGTGTAATAAACTATTTACCAAGTTAAACTAGTCTTTTACTTGTGCAACAAATGCACTTTAGATTGAAATTTACTTTACATATCTTCCAAGTACATTCAAACTTTACATCTCATAATGAAAAATGGAATTTTTCGTTGTTTACATTTTTTGACACATACGCAATATGTTGCCTGTATGTCTATACCGTGAGTGGTAACCGCCTTGTTCTCTGGTTTGGGTTCGATCCTCGATTTGTCTGCTTTGCCTTTTTCTTTTCTTTTTTTTTTCCTCCGCAATGTATGTGGGTTCTTTATTTTCAATTAATATTAAATACAATATTTCGCTTGTATTTAACTTTTAGATAAAACGAGGCCTGTGTGTTGGTTGTTTCATTTCGTCGTCTGCCAGCGGTGTGATGGTCTGCTGTTACTAGTCCCGTTTGTCTGTTATGCGTTGATTGTCTAGGGTGTTTGTTGTGTTGTTTGGCTCAATACCACATGTATTTGTTCCTTATTATGTTCTTTAAATGTTTTTGGAACAGTTAAATAGCAAAGGAATACATCAAGTTTGCAACATGAAGGTTGTGGAAGTGAATATTTTGTATGACAGTTCTCTTCTCCCTCATTGTCTGTTCTCTTAAAAATAAAAGCGAAGTAAGGAAATGATTGATCATAGTAGCTTTGTTATTGTCATTTAAGAAAAAAAAAAGCGAATCAGTTATTTGTACATGAATGTGTGCTCAAACTATTTCTTGATACTGTCTTTTCTACTGATTGCGATTTCTATGAATTTCTGTTGGAAAAATCGTAAAATTTGCTGAATAAAAGAAAACAAAAACTAAAATCACATTTGTTATTGCTTAAATGTGATCACATGTGAAAAGTTTAATAATAAAGCCTAGTGTAAAATTTGCAGTGTTTTATTATTATTTATTTTTTTTTTTGAATTTCAAACACGAGTACTTGATTTATTAGTTTCTTGGATGTTTGTGGCTGTTCCACATTAGTGTTTGAATACTTTATGATTCAAATTGATTACCTGTTTGGTAAGCTAACTGCTGATATTTGCATTAGTTGCAAACTGATTGATTGATTTAGCTTTATTTGTATTAGTATACTTTTTTATTAGATTACATTTTCATACACTCTTATAGTTCACTAACATTTTACATATATTACGATTTTTTTAAATAACTAATTTTAAGTAATGTTTTTGGCCGAAGAAAAATAATATCTATTTTAGGAAAAATATCTCATAGGAAAAATAGCCCATCTGCAAATAATTTATCATGACAACATAGATGCAGTTGGACACTGGAGCTGCATCTGTTACATAAATGGAAAATTTAATCTCTACGACAGCATGTTTAAGTAATTGATGCCCAGACCGCACTGTTTTCATATCTTTGGAAAACATCTATAACGTGCCAAAGAGTGCAGAAGCAATCGAATTCATTCGGGACTTTCGTTATATCATTTGCAACTTCTATAGCGCTGAGAGAAGATCCTGGTTCTAGAAATTACACCGTAAGCGAAATGAGAAAATATTCACATGACATGTTGTCCGGAGGTGATCCTCAGCTGTTTCCACCGATTCCTAGAGTAGTGAGAGGACAGCGCGCTGAATTATTTTTCCACAAAACGGCAGAAAGTCATACAAAGAAAATAAAAAGACTGTAGGAAAAAGAAAGAGAACCGTTCACAGTCGTCCTCGTTACATACTCTAGAGACTAAGCCAGCGTCTTCTAATAACAAGAGTTTACATTTTCTCTTAAATGGGACAGCGTCTCATTGTTCACAGAATAAGATTAATAAAAAACGTATGCTTGAAAGAAAAAGAAAAAATCGGCAAAGGAAAGATCAGTCATCTAAGGAAACCAACAATAATGAACAATTAAACGTGCCTGTTAATCGTGAAATTGTTAATACAAGAGAAAATACTTCACAAGGAGGAAGAAAAATACTTTCGGGGCAGGCGACTATTTGCAAAAGAAATAGAAAACAGAATAACTTAGAAAAACTATGTTTTACTCGCAAACTAAGAAAGTATAGTATAGAAAATGAACAAGTCGCGAAAGAGAAAGACGAGCTGCTACACGGAGAAAGATCGAAGTATGCCAAACTGAACGGATGCATGATAAAGAATCTCGAGGAATCAGAAGGGAGAAGAAGGTACGCCAAATTGAACGGATCCATAACTTAGATGCCCGTTGAATCACCCGACTTCAAAGAAAGCTTCGCTTTTAGCACAGAAACGTAACAAAGAGCTACTTAGGCGCACGCGACAAAATAAGAAACACAAGGGGCCTGAACATGAGACTCGGAAGTCTAGAACTGAGTCTTTCCTAAGTGACTGGACGAAGGTTTGTGAGCGCTTCTTTGCTGCAATAAGTGAAGGCCAAACTAATGTCTGCCACTGTTGTGGGCGCCTTTGTCGTAAAACATCTCTAAGACCTCAGTGTAGAACTTTGTTAGCAGAACACATGTCACTGTGTAAAGAATATTTTCAGAGCGTTTTCTGCTTTTCAAGTTCTATGAATGGATTATTCTGTTTCACCTGTCACAAAAACATTTCCTGCGGCAAGATTCCAAAACTTGCTCTGAGCAACGGCTTAGCTTATCCTACTATTCCAGCAATTTTGACAGACCTTACCTCTCTTGAGGAGCGGTTAGTGTCTCCTCATCATGTGTTCACACAGGCCAAGGCATTGGATTCCAGCACGGTTTAGTTGGCAATGTAATCAACATTCCTGTTGAAGCAGATACAATGGTATCGGCATTGCCGAGAAACGTCCCAGACCATAATAGAAGTGATAGTAGTAGTGAGGTACACACGTAGTTCATTTTCTCTTGCTCTTTTATTATTTTTTTTATAATGTCGTGCAAAGTTTGCGAAAAAAAGTTGAACGTTCTGAGATCAAAGTGAAATGTTCAGATTATTTATCTTTTCTGCACGCCTCATGTGCAATATTGGAGGCTAGCTACATAGAATTCAACAACAACAAAGACAACAGTGGTGTGACAGAAAACTCTTCAACCACGAATGCTGAATGCACCTGCGAAGGCAACGATCACATCACGAAAGGAATCTTGAAACTTGGAGACTCTACTAGATAAGGACGTCATAATAACTTTGGCTCCTGGAGAAGGCAAGACGCCAATATCCTTGCTTTACGACGAGTATATTTAGCAAGTGGCATTCGTCAAAGTTTATGGCGGTGAGAGATGAAAGCTTAAGATCAAATTAAGTTACACCGATATCGTTAAGTCAGAAATAAGTAGATATGACCGGAGGGCAATGAGAGTTGACTATATCCTCACAGCACTCAAAAAACAGCAAATGCTGTATATAAGAAATAACATAAGCACTTACTTACTTACTTAGGTGGCGCTACAGTCCGGGGTGGACCTGGGCCTCAACCAACATGCCTCTCCAACTGGCCCGGTTTTTTGCCAGCTGTTTCCAGTTTCGCACATGCATGCGAATAAAACCACATAAGGATCGCGAATACTAAATAGCAGGAAATCTTTTGGACGACAACTACCTCAACAACCTAATTCACCACGACGACAGCTACATGTTTTGAAGGGAATTCGCAACTCGCCTGCACATTGGGAAGCAGAAAAGAAAAAGTTATTGGCCATGGTACCACAGTTCGAAGTGCCATCACTCTTCATCACCGTATCAGCCACAGAAGAAAACTGTGGACAACGAAGACGTAACCATTATCGATGCAAAGGATCTGCCATGTAAGGAGAAAGCACGGCGAATACAGTCCGATCCTCACATATGTACAACAAGTTTTGAGTGCCGTCTGAAGGAATTGAGAAAAACTTGGGAGAGCCCTGCAGGTCCTTTTGGAAAACACAAAATTGAGCATTTTTACTATAGAATAGAAATTCAGTATAGAGGATCCCCACACTCACACATGATGCTGTGGTTGAAAGAAACACCAATCTTTACACCGGGAACGCGCCATCAGTCAGTGAAGTGACTACATTTGTAGACTCTGTCATGTCGTGCAATAGTGAACGGTTACCGGCCTCCCTTGCTAGTCTCCAGCAACATAAGCACACGCATGCATGTCGCCCAAAGCCAAGCCGACCGTGTCGATTTGGGAAACCTTTTTTTCCTATTGATAGAACACGTCTCTTACTGGAGCTGGACAATGAAAACCACACGACAACCAAATGGAACGAAGTAGGCCGAGCTCTCTCTCAACAACTTCCACAGCTTTCTACGGAATTATATACTTTTGCAGATTACCTTAAGTTCACAAAGCGTTCGTTAGACGACTACTTGCTGTTTGTGAGAGGTACATTGAAGCGTCCGAGAATAGTGTTAAAAAGAAATCCAAAAGAAATATTTACGAATCCGTATTCGAAGAAAATTTTAGAGCTCCAACAAGAAGCCAAACAACGGAATAAAACAATCAAAGAGGCATTGCGGGCGCTGAGCAACGTTTTCTTAAATTCCTGCGAAATATCGAAGAAGCTATTTATTGTTTAGCTGGCCTAGCAATGTCACGAAGCAGTGACTGTCCACCCATCACAACGTGTTCATACGCTGAAGTCCCGCACGGATCTACAAAAACTGGAGGCTCTTTCTACAAATATCTTCCATCATTGACCATTACACTAACCGCCCAGAAGATATTAAGCTTAGAAACATGTCCCTAGCTCATTTTGCTGCGTTCTATTTGTATTCAAAAACGAAAAGAAACTTAAGAGCAAATAATAACGAAGATGAAAGAAATTCGGACTCTGACGATGAAAAAGCTCATGGGCAATGGGTACAACTTTTGAATAGTGCTTCCTATGTACGACAGCGGCAAAAGCCACGAGTCATTCGGTTCCGTCGATATAGTATGGAACAGGATCAGGACAACTTCTTTAGGGAGCAACTTATGTTATATGTTTCGTGGCGTGATGAAGAGCTGGAGCTGCTCAACCCCGAAATAAGCATAAAGGAAAAGTTCGAGAGTCTGTTAAAGCAAATTAAAGAAGAATGCAAAAAAATTAACAAACTTGTGCTTGATGCTTGTGACTTCGAACGACTTTTAAATGCGGTCAGAGATGGCCAGGAGCAACAATCAGCCCCTGAATGGCTTTGAAATGTATGCCCAAGAAAAAAACGCCAGCTTATTGGATTCGCCTGAAAAAACAATACCAGAAGACGCGAAAGATTAGCGAGGTGCTATAATTGCCCAACCTAAACCAATCAACCTAGACGAAGACTTGCAAATTATTTGGATACTAAACAATGACAAACGTGATTTTTTGCTGCACATGGGGGACTATTTTGCTGCCCAAGAGGTATCAAATCCACTGATATATATGTTTGACAACGGCGGTGCTGGTGTTGGTAAAAGCTTGTTGATCAAGGCTTTATACCAATACCTGATGGTCTGTTATACACAGGAAAAGCAGCTTTTGGCATCTGTGGACAGACAGTTCATAGCGCGTTCGGACTCCCCGTTTCACAATGCGGTTCCACTATGCCCGCTATGTCTCCCGCTAGAGCAAACACACTTGCATGCGGTTGAAGGCAGTTCGATTCATTATTCTTGATGAAACCTCTAGGCTAGGTAGCCGGACTTTGCATCAAATTAATAGGAGGCTCCAGCAAATATTTCACACTAATGTACCATTTGCTGGCATTTCTATCCTAGCGGTGGGGGCTTTCGACAATTGGCTCCTGTTGGCAACAACTTGCATTGTCGGCTGGTGCCCCATTTTAGAAGCCTTTTGAATTGTTTTAAATGGATAAAGATGAGATCAGATGATTTTAGCTTCGCTGCACCGTTGAACATTATGGCTACCTGGACGATGAGCTTAGAGGACATAACTGCGATAGAATCGCGTTGTTACACTGTGACTACCCTCTGATGCTCAAGGTGCTATTCATTTATTTGCAAGCAACAGAGAGGTAGCTGAGTTTAATAGAAAAACGTTGGATGCAGTAGAAGCCGAAGGAGGCATCGTGAATGCCATCGATTTTATTACTGGAGCACTAAATGATGCAGCAAAACGAAATTTCAGATGATAGCATATCGGTGCGAAGAAAATTTCAATATTCTAGTCGGACTCATCTGAACTATATTGAGACTTGGAACGGTGTGCTCTGGTGGTTAATAGGTGCGCAACGGTTACCCGATCGAATTTCGACAGGCCGAAGGCGGGAGTTAATTTGTATGAAAAATTGGAAATCAATGCCAAATAAAAATACAAATTTAAATGTGAAAAATAAAAGCTATAATTATAGTTTTAATTGCAATGGCTTCAGAAAATGTGTAAGTATTTATTAAAATAGTTGTCAAGTGTTTAGGAGTGAAACTTAATTCAAAAACATGTTCATAAAAAAGCAAGAAAAGCTGTTGCTGTTGTTTGTGTAATATGTGTTAAGTGTAAGGTGCTATAAGTGATTCATTTATTACTTATGTGTTGGATTACAAATCAAGAGATTGGATACAAATAAATTGATAAAAAAAAAATAGTGTTTGGTTTTATTTTACATCTGGGTGTTTGTTTGTGTCTGGGATTTTGGGTTTGTATTCAACTAGGGCGGAGGTTTATTTACGCTTTTGTATTTGGGGCGTTAAGTTTGATATTAATTCTTACTTGTTTTCACTTGGGGTTAAACAGAGCAAGGTCGTCTGATACTGAATTCGACCTCAAAAGAGGCGAAGCCCAACATGGAAATTGCAGTACCTCCATTAAATTTCCATTGTGGAACTTCGCAATTTTCTTCATAGTTTTTACTTTTTTTTTGTCCAATTGACTAAATTCAAATCACATGCAGTTAAGAATGACCATTTCAAAGGGCTTATTTCACTTCGCAAAAGAAATAAACTAATAACTTATATCCGCAGTGGTATAATTGCTTTGCATAATGCACCTTTTCAGGGTACAATTAACAATGTTTAAAATCACTTCCGACCAGTTAACAAGCATTAATATACAAGCTTAACATGTTCTTTATTGATTTTTGTTTTTCTTTATGACTGTTTAATTCATAAACAATGAATAAAAACCATTTTCTTTACGACCGATTTTTCGAAAACCCATACGATTTTCTTCGCGCCAATAATCTGTAAAAATTCTGTCGGGACACGACGTATAATCTATTCTCCACCAGAGGCGCGGAAACTAGTTTGCCAAGTGTCAATACGTTCGAGGTAGACTCCCATGGATTCTATGACTTACCCAATAAAGCGGTGGAAATCGTCGAATTTAACAGTGCAATGAACACAATTTTCTATGGTAGGTAAAACCATCCATGAAAGCCAGGGAGCTACCATGGAAAAAGTCATCGTAAATGTTACTTGCAACGTCCGACATTCTATGTTATACGTAGCGCGCTCTAGAGCTACCTCCACAGCAAACTTATTTACAATTACGCACGATGATAAGTCTTAAGCACCTCGAACGCCAAAGAACACAGTTGCAGAAATGAATAGACTAGAATCTACAAGTCCATTCACACCAAAATTTAAGTTCCTGCAAACTATTATTCTCACAAACTATCTTCAAATCATCTTCCACAATGTGCAAACCCGAATCCAATAGTTAGGGCCTCTCATGCTGTTTTTTGTGGAAACATAAAGCTGCCAACGCGACAGTTTTCAGCTTTTGGGGTTTACAGAAGTAATGAGAGCGGATGGTCTTGACAAATATAGGACAAATCCTGACTGGAAATCAATCGCTTTTCTGAAGTCCTATATTGAAAAACAACTCATGCAAGAGCAGAAATAAAGGAAACGAGATATTCACGAGATATTTTGTTTACTTTTCGGTAAGAAAAGTACATTTGTGAGTTCGGTGCACCGATTATAATGCGGAATACTCAAAGCTTGGTGGAGTTTTAGGAAAGGTATGTATAAATTGCATAAATATCTCGCATATTTATTCTTATGTAACACATTTTTTAATAGGCTGAACAAATGGAGATGGATATAAAATATTTCGTGAACCCCAGGCCGATTAAGACGAATTGCCACTGGTTACAAAAGCGCTGTATAATTAAATAGTAAATTAACTCGCGTAAAAAGATATAGATTTTGATCGATAGATAGTGACATTAGAAAAGAAAACATTCTGTTTAATCGAATGTATTATTTTGTTTTTTAAAGCATTTCCACACCACCTTAGAGGTATGCTTATGGTGCGTTAACCGATTTTTTTTAACCGGGTGTTCGGTTTCCCCAAGAGGCCTATTGCACCCGATCTTAAAAAGAATAATAAATTAATGTTTGTTAAGTAAAGTAATATACGCTCATGCAATAAATAAAATACTACAAAATATACATACATGCTTATGTAAAATGGAAAAAAAAGTTTGTTTTTGTTAAGCAAAAAGTTTGTTTTTGTTAAACGAAAAAAAAATAGTCACACAAACGCGGAGGATCTTGCTCTTAAAATTTGGGTCACTAAGGTCCATATTCCAAAACTTAATAAGAAAATATATTCTAACCCTAATAAAATAGTGCAAAATAAAATGTTTCAGCAATTTCTCACAACATGAATAACTTTTACATTGAATAAGCAATTGGGATAGTCGTTTCACTACACCCTTGAAGTAATAACACTCATGGAAGTGTTTATTGAAGTTCTCTTATATAGTCTATGAAACGAATAGGTGGTGCGACTAAGTTGGAGTCCTCAAATTGCTTAAACCTTGAAAATGTTAGACTAGTTGATAGTTCTGTTAAGTCTAATGTTGGCAAAGGCAGTGTGCATGAATGGCTCTTGTAACATTTCTTGTATGTCCAGCCACACACGTCAACGAAACTGTTCTCTTTCAACAACTTAGCAGGATTAACATCCGTGCTGATTCCTAATGAAAAAGTGGGCTCTACAGTTTCGTTTTCTTTATTGTTTAACCATTTGGTATAGCTGACAAGAGGCTGATTGCTGATGGCTTGCAATCTCTCGGACTCAACATTTTCACAATTACCGGCTTTTATTATTTTCAAATATTGTAAGCCACACAGCTTTTGAAATACAGATTTAAACTGTAGAACTGTAAGCCGGCCATTGCAACGTCCGGAACTCCTCACTTCTCCAAAAAATTGTTCCAAACAATCTTGATTCAAATGTCTGGTTAGGACAAACTTGAATTGGCATGTGGATAGAACATGCCACAGAGATTCTAAAGATGAAATGATAAGAAGCCAACCTTTGATGAAAAAGAACTGGTTTGTAATGTCCTTACCAGCATGATCATGCACTTTTATAGAATGTGGAAATTCTTTTGCCTTACGTAAAAATTGCCTTTGCATTTCATCTTGCAAAAAACCCTTCCTATATTTTGTACTATTCTTGGAGGTCGAAGAATTGAATAGATCAAACAGGTGGTTGAAAAATTCAAGGAATTCACTGGTGCTAATCATTGTTGTGGAACCTTGGTTGAAAATGTGGTATGTGTAGCTACCCGCTTAGACCGTGTTGCTAAAAATTTGGGTGCCAAATTTGACCTTCAAATTTTGGAAACTATTTGGATTGATATGGGCATCAGTTAACTTGGGAGCGATCCTAATACCTTGCTGTGAATCTACCGTATACAAATATTTTATATCGTCCCAAGTTGCAGAAAGATTAGGAACTGACCCATTGAATGTTATTTTATTTTTTAAGAGGCAATTTCGCGTACTTTTAATAAGATGTGGGCTATCAAAAAAGAAAAATATTTTTTCTTCGTCCACTATAAAATATGGTTGAAGGGGTTCAACTTCCATGAGCCGCGCAAAAGCACGAAAATTCGACCCCTGGTCGCAAACAAAATGCAAGGGCACGAGACCTCCCTTACGAAGCGCACGAACAGTCTCAAAAACAATTTTTTTTATCATCGAAGGCGTACAGCTGGTTCCATCTTTTTGCAATGCCCTGTGCCATAAGCACCAAAACGTTGTACGCGGGCCACTTGGATCGGAACTCCTCCGATCCAAAAACTTCTAACCCTACTATAGAATCCGTTTTTCGACAGTAATCTAAATGTGCCTTAAGGGACCTTTCATCTGTGCATATCGAGCAATACCTAAATTGGGGGTCTAACTGATTAGTGTTGAGCTCTAATGCCTTTACATTGAACTCAATATTTCCAGGCGTTTTGGACCAAGAAGAAATAAATCCTCGCAAAGTGTTTACACAAGGGAGATTCAATGAAGGTCCTAAAAGCCTATAAGAGACAGGAGAAGTAAAATGAATAGAAAGCGCGAGGATTTTTAATTTATCAGAGAACCTATTGCCCTTACTAAAAATGGTAGGATTTTGTCTAATGTTGTTAACAATAGTATTGCTCGTACAATTACAGCTACGCAAGTATCTCCTCATACTTCTTCACTTGATTTGTTAAAAACAAGATCTGCGTCTTTAATAATACACTCTTGTTCACGACATTTTTTTTCCATTTCTATTAAATTTCGTTCGACATCATGCAATTGCCGACGAAGACCTTTTTTTTTTGGGGTATAGTTCCTAAGTACCTCAGGGGTTTGAACTTCTTGATCCCTTGTTTTGCAAACAAGTAAATCGACATCGTCATCTTGTATTTGTTGTGCATGCTCACTCTCTATGTTTAATTAATTTGGAACTGCAGTCAAAGTAAGTCCATATCGAGCCTGTGAAGCAAACATCTCTTCCGATTAATGCTTTTCACATACTCTATCGTGTCTTCTCAAACACAGCAGTCCCAACCGCTGACGCCATACCTCCCTGCTGTTAGTAAAAAACTTGTTAAATTTAATGTTATGCAACAATATACTAAAGGGGGTGGTGTTTACAGATGAGGTGCGAAACTATTGTTTCCTCTACCTAATGCTATCTACAAATCTCTAAATCTGTTTATATTGTATAAGTATTAATTTGTTTTTATTTTATTCTAATCTTAAATTTATCTAATCTTAAATTAACTTAAATTAATGGTATAATACCATTTCAGGATACAGAGTCCAACTGCATAAACGATATTAATCGTTTTAATCTGAGGGTATGAGGGGCTATAAGATAAAATATAATGAATTATAAGACTTGTATAAAAAAATTTAAACTAGAATAATCAAACTAGAAAAAAAAACGCGGAAAGCAATCTAAAAGAAATTGTCAATTGAACTTATTTTCAAAGAATTTTTATGGCACAAGCTGCGGGTTGATCGATTCATTAAGTGTGGGTGGGGGGAATGGATAATATTAACCGATATTTAAGACAAAGTTCAAACTAACTAACTAACTAGCATCTTATTGGAACTTACGTGTCATCGTCTTTAGCGCCATATGTGTGCTGGAATCCTGTGCACCCAATTACACACACTTTTTCTTTTTTTCCGTTTGCATTCATTTCAATAATAGCCAAACACAACCATTTTGTTAATTTAAATGTACTTCCTGCTTTCTTATTGGAATTTAAATCCAAATTACAAATAAAAAAAAACCGCCAGTAAAAAGGAGGGAAACCAATTGACAGCGGCTGTATCCCAGAGGTCGATTTATTTTCAAACCATTATGCATGGAAATTTTCTGGAAAGTTGGCCGTTGAAATTTGAAAATTTCAGTTACACCTTTTTATAAGAAAGTAAATGCTGAACAAATAAACAATTATTTGGATTTTTCTGTTATAATAATAAAAAACGAGTCGATAAAGTTTCATAATCAACTTATTTATATAAGTATTCACTTTGAAGAATTAATTTTAATGATTTCAAATGAAAAGAAAAGTGTTTAATTACGAATTACACTAATAAACAATAAAAGTTCCTAGAAAATACGCTGCATTCTTGAACTTATTGCAATTTCCTTTACTGCAACATAGTATTACGAATAATAGCACATACGATGCTCCAACTAATTAATGATAAGTTCTTCGAATTACATTTTCATCACAATGTAGGAACATCAAAAATATGTAAAAAAAAAAAAAAACAGTTGTAATAATATTTTAAAATACTTATATATGAGCATATTATTATTAAATTATACGAGAGGTTGCTACCACTTATCTTAAAAGAATTTCTTTTACCACTTCTTTCTCATTTTTACATTCTGTAAACCTTGCGAACCTTGCAAGTGGGCGCCGTTGGCTCGATCGGTTAGTGCGTCGGACTGTTGAGCGAGAGTACCCGGGTTCGAATCCAGCTCGGGAAAAAAAAAAAACACCACAAACATTTTTCACGGCCCCACCTCCAGCGAACGCCTGACAACCTTCCTGGAGTACTTCTGTCATGAAAAGCTTTCGCAATTCGCCGTTCGGAACCGGCATTAAACAGTAGGTCCCCTCCACATGTGACAAAATTATAACGCGCACAACACAGTGGAGGCGCGAAAAAGCTAGGCTCTGGCTCTCAACGGGCTGTTACGCCGCCCAATACATACATTTTAATATTAAAAGAAACTTGTAATCAACATTAGTTGTCATCTGGCAGACGATTCCAAACCAAGGCAAATTGTTGTAAACCTTGCGAACATTGTTATTTGAATTTCCAATTGTGTTGACTATCTGCGCTACAGCACAACACATTCGGCATTGCTATTGGCTGACTTATAGCAGATGTATCAGCTTATGACAGTAGTGGGGGGTAAACCGACGAACTTCTTCTGAAAACGAAGAACTTCCCTTTAAACAATGCGTGAAAACCGACAACCTTTTTTTAAGTATGCGTGAAAAAGTGTGGAGGGGTTTTCCAGCTGAAAAGATGAATATCTCGTCATTATTTCTGGTATGAACTAAAATTATTAATTTTTACCCAATATACTCCGCACAACGGAAATATAATATATAGTATAAAAATGCATGTATGCAATTGAATGTGACTTTATTTATTTTTCCTTTTTTTCGTTTTTCTGTATTTTTACGTTTTCGAAGTTTTGCTTTGTTTCGAGTTTTTTTAAATAAAATAATTACATATCCCGCCTTTTCGGGAATTTATTTGCTTTCGAGAGTCGGTTACTCTGATCGGCAATTTTCCGGGATATCGTTTTCCGTGGGAATCAATCTTACCACCACAAGAATGTCAAATGTTATAAGCATGGCGGGCGCCGTCGGCTCGATCGGTTATTGCGTCGGACTGTTGAGCAAGAGTACTCGGGTTCGAATCCAGCTCGGGGAAAACAAAACACCACAAACATTATTCACGGCGAACGGCTGACAACCTTCCTGGAGTACTTCTGTCATGAAAAGCTTTCGCAATTCGCCGTTCGGAACCCGCATTAAACACATGTGACAAAATTATAACGCCGCACAACGGCTCTCAACGGGCTGTTACGCCGCCCAATACAATACATGCTTATAGCATGAACCTTATGAACATAGCGTGGCGGTTTGTTTTCTCCGAAGTGGCCGTTTGTTTTGAAAAAAAAATGTAATTTTGCAAAATTAAACAACACAACTTATTTCACACATTTGTCATGAATATGTGTTAATACTAAGCATAATATTTAAAATAAATATGGGCAGTTACAGCAAAAATTTTCAAATTCAAAAAAATTCTCGGAACAAGGTGAGCAGTTGCCTCACATGTGTTCACAGACGAGAGCAAATTACAAAAGCAACAAGCTGTCGAAAAAATTTCAGGGGCAAAGAGGGTAGCAGATGAATATCCCGTTTCCTTTATTTCTGGTTTATACACAATATACTCCGCATAACGGAAAATATTTTACAAAGCAAAAATGAACAGGAATACTGCCGCAGGTTTGCAGCTGTACAACAAATTCAAAAGATGAGTTCAAAAAAGCAACATCAGCAGGCGGCGAAAAAACGTTCCGCAAGGGCGGGGGGTTAATATTTACATTGCCAAGATATGGTTTTGAAAAAAATGTATCGGCCACGAACAGATTATACTTTTTAGACCGCACATGAGTACTACATTTATGTTAACTGTTACACTGATTGGTTTTATCTGATCAACCATCTATACTATACTTTCTCATTGGTGAATAGGCAGACGATTATCCTTTGCTTGACCTAAATCGACATTAACGCATGGTAGAAGCTGTAGTCAATAAAATGTCAATGAAAAATAAAAAAAATAAAAAATTAGCCAATGAAAAATATTGATGAAAACTACATCAAACTTAAATGTACGATTAGATACATGTATTTTTTTCGGAATTATTCGGAGATTAAAGAAAACGATGAATTAACGACAGTTTCAGTATCGCTTGCGAGCATTTCAACGATTTCAACCTATAAGAAGCATTTTTTGATGCTATTTTCATTTGCTAATTTCTTGGACTTATATTAAGTCTTAAATATTAATCTTTTTGCTTCACTTCAAATTTCAATATCTAGAGCTCCCTATATTTGCTGGGCTAATTGTCATGGAATGACCCATATTATATATCAGTAAGGGATTTGGTGGTTTCCCGCGCGAAAATTTTAATAAAATAGCAATTAACTTGGACTAGCATGGTATCGTCTTGCATACTATATGCGTGCTGGAAATGTTTGCATCCTAAAATGCACGGCTTCATTTTAAATATATAAAATCAAATTTTGAATCAGTTTAAATAAATTTTCAAACTTTCACAAAACTAACATCTGGTTCGCAATTTTCTGTTTAGAGAAATTTCAAAAATCGGATTTGAATTCTAATAAGAAACAACAACAAACAATTTCCACCACGAAAATAGAGCGAGACAGCTACACTTCGAATGTGTTCAACTGCTACATAGTTCTTACTGAGAAAATGTTTTTAAACTTAACTAGAATGAATATTGGAACTAGATAAAACGCTATTGGTTATTAATGCATTTTAAGATTTTTGGTTAGTAATTATGTAACAATATGCGAACGAAAAGCCCTAAATATATTTTATAGTCACCAAAAAAGCGAAAAAAGCGTTTAGCGAAGTACTAAATAGGATGCCAAATAATTTGATATTAAATATTTTTACCATAACTTTAAATAATATAATTAATTTTTGCACCTATTTTGGTCAATATTTCATTGATGTTTCTTAAGATAAATATTTAAATCCAATCAGTAATCGCTTTAGAAATTAATTTGCGTTTTTATTTTACTAATTTTAACCTTTATCAGGTGTTTGTGTAAATTTTACAATATTTTTAATTTTGAGTTACCTAATATACTATTTTACGATAATACTTTTTTCTTAAAACAATTTCAGTTGTTTTCACATTTAATTATTGTCTTTAGCAATAATGTTTTGATAACAACAAGCTCATTCGTGTAATTTACGGAAAGAAATCATAAAAAATAACAACCAGTCTAAAATATTCACAATTTATTTATAAATGAAATTAAAATCCGAAAAAGGGGTTATAGATATACAAACAAGACAAAACATTATAATTTATAAATCATTTTCACCTCAAAAATTGTGTACTGAGTGAACATATCGCCTGGAATTTCCAATATCGTTGGCAAACGCACTTGCTTTTAACGTGTTTTTGACACTAGTGTGGGCAGATGTCAAATTTTTGACACTATTTTGGTGGAAATTGCAAAACAAAATGGAGTTACTCGGAAGCATATAACAATGTGCGTGAATCAGCTCAGAAGCCCAAATAAGTGTGCGTGTAAAATGTGGGCAAGGGGCTTTCCAACCTGGAAAGCTGGGTATCTTGTACAGTGGTCACAATGCTTTTATGAACGCTCTTTCGGTGCCGCAGTAATGCAATTTATTACCGTTTACGAACGCAATGTTTTGCAATACTGCGTTAGCTATTAGATTTGAGTGCAGTTTTGTGGAATCTAACAAAAAATCTTTGCACTCAGAGCAGCTTACTCCATTTATGATTAACAAAGCCTCCAAAATAATTTGATTTGTTTGTGTCAAATTTGTATCGTTAAGATTAATATTTGCTGCATTTTCGATTTCATTTATCACTCTTTAACGATGGTACTGTTAGAATATTAGTATCATCATAGATAACACAATTAATCTAAATATTATCTAATCATTAGAATTGAGTGCAGTTTTGTGGAATCTAACAAAAAATCTTTGCACTTAGAGCAGCTTACTCCATTTATGATTAACAAAGCCTCCAAAATAATTTGATTTGTTTGTGTCAAATTTGTATCGTTAAGATTAATATTTGCTGCATTTTCGATTTCATTTATCACTCTTTAACGATGGTACTGTTAGAATATTAGTATCATCATAGATAACACAATTAATCTAAATATTATTTTCTAAAATTTGTTATGCCTAATATAAAGTCTATAAATCCCATTCGATTCTTAGAGAATATTATTTTTCTTCCAACGACTTTTAAGTTTCATGGGTAGTGTACGGCATCTTAAAAAAACCAAAATTGTTGGATTTGTTCTGATTACATAGTCCTTTTCTGAAACCTTTTCGAATTTCGATTTAGCGTTGAGGCAATCAAAAATGTCATTTATCATTTTAATGAATGCCACAGTTGGCTTGTATCCTCTAAAATCCGGAACTCCTTCATTCAATAAAAACAACATTGAATTGGCTATTCTTTCGCTAAGAGTTTGTGCCGCTAATTTAACATTCATTATTTTTGATCTTCAATGTTTATTGGTCAATTTATTTGAGAAATGGAGACCAAGCGAATTTTGATATTTTATTAACTCTTCTACATAGTCCCATTTTATAGGTTGGACATGTTCATCATAAATTATCCTTTTCGACGCCTACGTATTAGCTTACTACAAATATGTATATCGGTATAGACTTACCAGTTTGGATATTTTGGAAGCACGGAAAACTCGTTGAGTATATAACGTGACGTGTGATGTTCGATTTTTCCTCTCAGCTAACCATATTAATAAGAAAATATGCCACAGGAAGCTTCCACGAATTGTTCAGCACAGACCAATGCTTGGCTGATAGTCCAGCTGAGCACTTATTGGCAGAATACCATGATCTGAGCGTACTTAGCGCTGGCAAATTTCGCTTAAACATAGACCACATATAATTACAGTAAACTCTCGATAATTTGAATTTCATGGGACCAAGAAAAAATTTCGAATTACAGAGGTTTCAGAAAAAAAAAGTGTTGCTAACTTTCGTCACGTACATATTACAAATAACGGTTGCCGGGGAAAAAGAAGTAAACTTAGCTTAAATTTATAGAGGTAAACAAGCCATCATTTTCGAATTGTATAGGGTTTTCATGTTGTTTGGCAGAAAAATAAATTCGAATTAACGAGGTGACCAAATTTCTTTGATTTACAGAGGTATTTTCAGGCAACTGTGAAAACGCTTCTATTTACAGAGGCTTTCGAATTTTAGAGGTTCGAATGATCGGAAGCTTACTGTGTATGTTCGTGGGCTATAGAAACGCATTAACGAATAAGCCACGGCGCCCACAACTAAGCTTTCCTATCTACTAAATTTGTTTTCACCAATGCAGAATAAAGTACAGGATTGACAACCACACGATCGGAAGAGTGGTGAAAGCCTCTTCCCCAACCGGCACTGAACACACGACAGAGGATTCGATGAACATGAGTGCCAACATACGTGTGTGAAAATTTCCATTACCGGAAATGAGTCTTGTGCCATTCAGGTGAAAATTTTCAATTAGCGCGTTCACCTACCCACCGCCCACGTCCATACTGGCCCCCGTGCCGATTAAATCAACTCCAAAGCCAGTACACAGAGATCTCGATCAAACGGGACCACCGCAACAAAAATGGTCACAGCAAGTCGGAACCAAAGTCCCGATGGCCAAAGGGACACACAAAACAGTTTAAATCTAAGCACATTCATCTGAACAACTCTAATGAGTAATTACGAGCCACAAACCGAGAGTTTATCTCCCCTGGGACATCTTGTACCCGAGCAACCGCAACCAAACTGAGACCCCCAACCACACACACAAATCATATTCTGGCCGGAGGCTAATTGAGGCTCTCACCGGCCGCTCAGCACAAAGCACAAGGCACAGCCTACATTTGCGCTGCCTCAATCTGATGCTCTTCCATTGTCCAGGTAAAAATCACAAGGAAATCACATCATCTGCTAACGGTGCATGGTATGGATGATCTCCACATACGGCAGCGTGGTCCACCTGCGGATGCAGAGTAGCGGCGCTTATCTACGTGGGATCGGCGCTGCTTTTTCATAATCACAGTAGCATCCTAATCCTCCGCGCCGGGGCAGATCTCTTTGTTTCGCTAGAAAGCGAGAGAGGAGCAGTCACCCGGTGACAATCAATGGGAACCTCCTGCCCATGGTGAGGGACTTTTTATGGGCTCAGGGATGAGCGTCGTCGTCTTTTGTGCTCTGCTGGCGCTTTTATGGTCAAACCCGAACCCATGTGGTCACTGCTTTATGACTTAGTCGCTCGGTATTCGCTCATTAAAAGGCCGGATCACCATTTTTGGAGGTATCTCTCGGAACACATCTGCACTGAGTTGCGGAATACCTGCGCCCGCGTACAGAGTTTGTGGACCGCAGGAACGGTGAAACGTTAGGACGGTGTTGCATAAGACGCAACAAATTACAAATTGCACGTCTCGCTGGCAGGCGGGACGAGACCTCGGCATCGTCCCTTTCGAAAAATTGTCGTCAGTCTGTTCGGCTGTTTGGCGCAAAACGATTTTATCTCGTAGCCATCAATTGGCCAAGATAAAAGCCAATTCCGCATGAAACAAACGTGTGCGTCCGTGCACGGGGCGTCGCAGTCGCGCACACATGCCCCACACTCTCCGGGTGTCGGCGTCGTGGAATTTTCCCCACAGCAACCCGCCGCTGACCACAATGCCAGCCAGCTCAGCGCAACGCTCTCTCACGTATACGAGACGCAAATTAAGTCATGTGTCCGGGCCATGGCGGCGATAACCAAGCCGGGAGTACACAGCATCGAGTGGCGATCTTTATGGACCAGCTGCGGAATAAATTTCGTTCTACAAATGCGAGAATTAGTGCGCGCCGGAGCGGACCAGCCGACCGCTGCTAAGGATGCTTAGATTGTGCTCCATTTGCTGGCCAAGCACCATAAATGGGCTGATGGCTTAATCCCAGCTGGGGAATGTTAATTTCTTTACAAGTTTTCCTCGGTTTCTGGGTGTTAAGGTGATTGAGACATGAAATCCCTTTTCGCTGGCTGGCGCATTGGGCGGGTGCGGTGGGCGAGGTGTCCGGAAATTGGATTTTGCTTTTTGGTGACTCGTTTTTGTGTTTTGTTAGTTGTAATTGGCAAAAAGACTGAAAGCACCTGAGCCATTGGTCGTACCGGAAGAGATTTTCACTTTCGAAAGTGCTCTCGGAGTCAGGTGCGAAAGAGCGAATCTATGGTTGAACGCTAAGCAATAAATTAATGTTTAAGGAAAGTGAATAGAGAGCTCACTTCTTATGTAAACAATGTTGTTATCTGATGTTAAATTCTAAATAAGTACTTAATTATCCGCAAGCTAAATCTAGACAGTCTCCAACGCAACACCATCTATTGGTTTAGTAACTTACCTAGCGTTGTTTCAAAAATGTTGCATTTAAATAAGCATGTTTACCTCTATAAGTCGAAGTCAAGTTTACTTCTTTTCTTAAACAACCGTAAGTTAAAATGCGTGCGTAATGAAAGTGAGTAATATTTTTTTCCTTAAAGCTTTTGTAATTCGAAGTTTTTTCTTGGAAATTCGGTTTAACGACAGTTTACTGCAAAAACACTGCTACCATTAGCTTTTGTTATAACATATTCTTGTTTGTAACAACTGACCTGAACTTTCGTCGAAAACACAGTTTTATAACAACTCTCATTTGTTGTCGTTGCTTAGTTCGGTAACTAAACCGTGGTAAAATGATGTCAGGAGTTCAGTGGAGCCGAAAGAGAAACTCCGGCGAAAAGTGAATTTTTCCGGGTATCATTTTATAAAGAAAGCCTTTTAGGATCTTTGCTTCTATGTGCAATGACCTGCAAGTCTCAGGCTTTCGTTCGAAGCAACCCCTTTATTTTATGGATTATAAGGTGGAATCTCCTCTCAATGAGTGGGTTATTGCGAATTGAGCGGCGCTCCTCCGTCTTATCTCTTTGACCTTTCTGCCGAGATAATGCTGCCCGAAGATCGCTGTTAACGATAAACTGAACTGTTTTAGCAACTGTTTTAAAATTTAAAAACAAAAAGCGAACACCTTGTTTTTTGTGTGCACGTTGTGTGTGTGTACACACGTTGGACATTGGTTTTTCCCAACCCATGCCGAGTATAAAAAAAATGCATGGTTGGAGAATAAAAAAAACGTGTATCAATAACTTTATGATGATATTGGCGCCCTGCCTTCTCCAGGAGCCAAAGTTATTATAACGTCCTATTCTTTGTCCGGTAGAGTCTCCTAGTTACCTGGGTTGATCGATAATGTTTCAGGATCCTGTTGATTGTTGTCCTCACAAGTTCATTCAGTATTTGTGATTGGAGAGCCTTCATATGCATCACTGATGTCTCATTCGTCGCCGACACTGTAGTTGATGGTTTGAGAAGCACAATTGTATCTTGGATTGCTTGCGAGTTGACGATTTTTAAAAAATTGTGTGAAATTTGGCTCAACTATAGAACTAGGTTTCCTACAAATCCTTAAACAACGATATCGATCGGACCACACCAAGTGGAGTTATGGGGTATGAATATTTCTGCTCTCCCCAATAGAATTTGCTCAAATTCGGCCTAATAAAATCGTTAGCCCTGTTATTGACCACCCCACAACGACATAACGATCAGACAATTGTAAGGGAAGAAAGGAGTGGTTCAAATATTTTTGACCTATTCAAATGAACTGGACGCATAAACGCAGCTCATTTTGCTGAAGTTAAGGGTAGAAGCTATAGAAAGATCCAGTCAACCTATTTGCCAGTCCAGAATAACAAATCTAAGAATCTGAACCGTGAATGTTGAATTTGCTCTCGTCTGAAAAAATGCTGATACAATTTAGCGAACCTTTCTTTTTGTAAGGGGCTGAAAAGCTACACTCTGAAATAAATCTTTGGAATAAAACACTTCTTTTTTTTTTTTTATCTACAAACACTCTTATTTTATTGTCTCTTAAAACACGTCCGACTAATTCGAAATTCAAAGGCAGCAAAGGAATGATCATTTTTCTCTTTTGAGAACTATATGTCCCGGCAGTCGGTCATTTTCTTACATTCCCCTACATTTTCAATTAGCCAATTTGGAAGTTCTGTAAATTTACGAGGACGTCCGGAGTATTTTTTACATTTATATATTGCCAGTGCTTTTGTATTTTGATACAATTTTGTAAACTGTTAATGAACATTTTGTCAAAAATTGTCCTAGTTTCGCGCTCTGGCAAGTTTTTCCAGAAGCGTTTTTATATAAATTTTTTTTCAATTCGTTGCTCAGCTCCTTTCTCCTTTGCACCCTTATACAAATAACCTATTGCAAACTATGAATTGACCTAGAATAGGAAAAACAAAAAAAAATGATACGATTTAAAAAGCTCCTGCATCAGTTTAGTACGTATTGAAAAAAGATTCCAATAATGTAAAGTTTGCGTTATTGAGGGACTAATGTTCTAGCCTTTTTTTTTTTTTAATTTTAGCTATTTTTTATAAACGTCTACCAACTTCCTGACTTACATCGAAGAAGTACACATCTCTGTTCTTCTTTACTCACTTCACTAATATACTTATTTGTTGGGAAGTGCTCGGTTAGTGAGTTAGTTTGCCTTCATTCTCTGAAACTCCAAATGTTACACAAATTGGACGCACCGCACTGAGGTGAAAGATATTGGCTATGATTTCCTTGAATTAGAAACCACCTCTTTCATGTTCCGCATTTTTTTCTTTACAACGTATTATTGGTCGTTCCATATGATCAAAATGTGAACTTTCAAAAATTTATAAAAACCAACAAAAAATAGTGTTTAAAAGATTCAGTGAATCTTTAAGCATTTTTAGTTTTAAATTAAAGATTGGATTGCTAACGTCCCAACCTCTGGCTCAATATATTCAAAACCGCGCTTATTAACTTAACAAAAATCTTTTATTTTGCCTCTCAAAAACCATTAATATGATGGCAGTATCGGTAAGCATTTCTCCCTTGGTCAGCAGCTTGACACTGGTACGGACTTGAGTTACGGAAAACTGAAAAAGCCAAATAAATTTTTGGAAGCCACTATCTTTTAAAACGCTGTCTCAACTTACATCCTCCTCTTTGGCAATTATATCGAATCATCTCGCACCCGTTGTTAAAGTTGTACAGACACATGCCGTCGAAGCCACATACGGGATTTCTATGGGGCGGACAGGTTGCAGGACACGACGCACTAACGCACGCGGCGAAAGCTGAAAAGAAGAGATTATTTAAAAATTTAAATTATAACAAAAACACCCCGGTCTTACCGAAAATAACTAAAGTACAAAGAAGAATTGTTTTCATGTTAAAGCTGACGACAGATAAGAGGATGCTTAGGCGTCCAAAGTTGAGTTTATTTTGAATGAAGCATATCTGACACGATTGGCTTTTATAGGTGCTCGACGCTGAGAGATTTATTTCTTTATCAGCTGTGTTGTGACACGGGGAATTTTTTTTTTCGAGACGTGCGAATTGATAAAGCCGGGAGCTGGTGATGCCCCGAAGTTGTAAAGTAAATGGCTTCAAAAAAGAAAACAGTCCATGGGGGTTTTTCTCCGTCGTCGCGTTGCCTATGCAACCCCTTTTCTTTCCGCATAGCCATAAAAAATATTTCAATATAATGGCGCATAGTGTAATTACTTGTGTTAAAAGCAAAATTAATGAGAAGTGTCAACTTTTCCTTTAAGTTCTGTTCTGGCAGCAGTGGAACCACATCCCGTATAAACGAATTAAAAATTGATTATATTATCTACGAAATTTTTGTTAACATCAACTTTATTTATCTTCATTTTCCAAACGGTTAATTGTTTTTTACATTTCTAAAAGGGAAAAAATAGAAATGAAAGTAAATGAATCGTTTGCAAGCCTTAGCGGTTTGTAGAGTAAAAAAACATTAAATACCATATCTAAGCTTTGAGACCATTCAAGTGTACATTCCATGGGGGGAGGTATGGAGTGCAATAACTTCTATTTATAATTTGACAGTTACGGCTTACACCGACGCACGCAGGCGAGGACGGAAGTATAGGAAGGAATATACACAGAACAATTTGATTGGTACAGTGTCTTTAAGGCAGACGTCCTGGGGGTCAGATAATGGGCCTAAATGATATCAATGTTGGCAATGCCACCGGCAGATATCACCATATCCTATTGGTAATCAGGCGGCCAAAAAATCATTTTTCAGAACGCTTGCAAGCTTGGAAAAACTTTTCGACTGTGTATTTTTAAAGAAATGATCATAACATAAATGGATAGGTCACACGGAATGGGGAAAGGGACTAATGTACCTCCCACTGGGTAACACAATGGACTTACAAGGCCATAAGAAAGAGAGAGTTTCTACCTTGCCACGTTGATCCTATCTCAGGCTTTACTTAATGAGTGGAATTTTTGTGAAGATAATATTACGTAAAATCACTTTCACCGTAAGTTTTCCGTTTTCCTACCAATTCAACTGCAAAAATGGCTTCTTTAACTGTCCTCATAGTAGAGTTGTGACGACTGTAGTCCTTTGATGAATGCAGCTAGATAAGTTGTAGTCAATGGACTAAGGACATTGGATAAATGGACTTCAAAACTAGAGTTGCCATTTTGGCTAGTAAGTGGACTTTGTCTTACTAATTTGACTTCAAAACTAGAGTTGCCTTCGATATTCTGGCTAGTAAGTGGACCAAGCTAAACAATAGACTTTATTGAATGACTTGACTTTGTTTAAGTCTTTATTGACTGGTGCTACTCTTTTTAGTCACTTGCAAGTCGTTTGTAACTTTTAGTATGTTTTTAAGCCATCTTTTTTTTTATTTATTTATATATTTTTCAATGCAGTCGCTTAGTTTATTAATTAAGGTCATATAATTGACAGTCAATCGACTAATTTAGTTGAGTACTTAGTTAGAATTCTTAAGGTAGTCCTTAAGTTAGAGTCATTGAATAATTGAAAGGACCTACAAAATAAATCTATTATATTTGCTGAATTTAGTCTCTTCAGATGATTCCAATTTTCGGTCAAATTTAACATTAAATTTCTTTACAAAACTTAAACCTTTTTAGTCATCAGCGCTGTATGATTACATAATCTCCAATTAGCTTCAGTGGTGCAAGTCAAATCTTCTCATTGTTATAAAGACAGCGACCATTTTCAATAACCAGTCAATTAAATTACAATATGATGGATAAATGGAGAGAGACTTAAACTTTCGCGCACTAAAAATAACTTTTTTTTGGTAACAATCAGTTTTATGTTAAACAATTTCGGCTCTTTTCTAAAATTTAAACTCTTGTTTTAGTTAACTTTTAGTGGGACAATAAACCATTTATTAGCTTTAACAATCAAGCTTAGCTTAAATACTAAAAGTGTTGAAGTTACTTACTTAATCTAAGATGGAGATAAGCTTGACCAAACAAGAAAACCTACAATGTGGGTCATCCCCTTAGGACTGGCTCGTCACACCGCCACAACTACTGACCGCAACCTCATCCATACAACCATGCCACAAGCTCAGCTCAGCTCCAGTCACACAAAAGTCGCGTCTTCAACACAATCAAACTGGCTATGCTCAGTACGATAAATTTACCTAAAGCGCTTAACTACGATAAAATTGAGTGGATGTTGTACATCATCGGCTTCGGCGACTACCCACGACCCCGGTATTCATTAGCCAAATTCTAATCCCTGCCATGAGATGCGATTAAGACTCACCCGCCTGCCCGGTGAAATTACCTCATCACTCCTTCCATGACTGGCCGTGACGAATTGAACAAACGACAATCAAAGCTCAAAACCTTTTAACTGAAACAAATTGAGTCCCCAAAGCCACGTTCACATCCACCTTCCGCAGCCACCTCGTGCTGCATCAAATGTCAACACGCTGCAACCGCGACGGCAGGGGGCGCTGAATGCAAAAACTCTCGACTCCGACTTAATTTACATCACTAATGATGCATGTCGAATCCAGTGAACCAATAATCAACAAAAAATACAAAAGCGCTGGCAATTTCCAGCATTCCAGCGGCAGCAGCAGCAGCAGCAACAGCGTATCCATCGCTCTTCGCCCTACTTTTGTCCCGCTCCGCTCCACTCCAGCACATACACATTAGCATACCAGGTGTTGCGGTCCGTGCACGTGAGTGTGTGTGTATGACTAATGATTCATTTCATATGCAAATGATGCCGGCGACGGATTTATTATCAAGCCCCATGCACAGAGCACCCTATGCCACAGTCGCACACACAGAAACATCCATTCGATGGATCATCCCACAAGAGTCTCGAATTGGAACTCGATTTGGAACAATTATCGGAGCCACGAAATCGACCGAAGGGTGAGCGTGTGTAGGCCCGCGATTTCAATCATGAGAGATGCCACTACGCCAGTGCCGGTTGATTGACGCGCTCCGGATGATTTATATCGCTCCCTGAAATAGATTGTGCAACGCCGGGCCGCAGGTTCGATGCTATGCGATGCGCGTCTTATTAATTACTGCGATCGCAAGCGGACCGGACGCGGAGGGTGGATGTCGGCGAGGTGGGTGATGTATGTGCGCTGAGATATTGCTTTGAGTAGGGCCACGGGTCTCCCGTTGAGCGGCAAATCAAAACGCAGACAGATCGATAAAGTGGAAGGCATCTCGTTGGGATCGAGTGATGGATTTATTGGGCCCACCTGAGATCGAGTGCGGAGGTGCATTTGATCGAGCTGTCCACTTTTGGGGTGAAGGCAATCAGTTGCGTAATTCGTTTTTTTGCCTGCCAGGGCGGCGAAAGGGCATTGCTGTGGTGCAACATTGTAAAACAGTTTCAGTGATGAAAGGGCCGAGAAGGGGCGGTGCTCTGTGGAAAAAGTGTTATGAGCCGTAAATTGATCGTGTTCATGACTTTCAAAAGTACATCGATGCAGATTCACGACAGATTCAAGCGATCTGGATATTGTCAGTAAAACGAAAGTATACTGAAATTCATGTTTACGATTCGATTGATTGAACAAAAGCTCTTGGACCAATCTTTTGTTTTGTGAATTTAATATAAGATGTAACATGACTAACTGCACAGATTAAATATTTTTTTTGGGTATTTTTATAAATAAATTAATAACTAAATTTGAAAAAAAAAATCACTGGAATCCATTGAATGAGGTACTGTTGGATAGATCTTGTAAAATAAAAAAACTGGGTTTTCATTTTAAAATTTTTTATTTGGACGTTAAGTTTTGAAGATATTAAGTCTGTGAGTAGAAAAAAGGTGTCTCTCTCCTTTCCATACCAGTGGGTCTAAAAATCTGAAAAAAAAATCACAAATGTAGGTCTTGATGTGATCTTTCTGTTTAAATTATTTTGAGCATTTTGGCTTTAATATTTTTCAAATAATTGACCAAAACGTAATTGGCTAAACGTCTGGCGCTACCAGCAAGTGGGAAAGGATTTTCGTTTGCTTAGTTTCATTCAAAATGAAAAGAAAAATTTTACGAATGCTATTTTGATTTGTTAATTTCTTTGACTTATATACCTCGGCCTGTGAGCAAAACTCACACTTGGCCGGTTGTTTTTCAATTGGCACTTAGATGTACTGTAAGAGAATTTTTCTGAGGAAACATTTTTTTTGTTTTTTTTTTGTGTTTTCACAGAAAAATGCATGTGTTCTACCTACAAACTGCACAAATAGACGCGTTCACGATTGTGCTAAGTGATTTCTGTTCTCAAAATATTATGCTGCTAAATACCCCACAGAAACTATGTAACTTCGTTTAAAGCGTAAGGTGATTTTTACTTAAACTGGCAGCACTGTCTTAAATATAAACAATGTAAAACATACGAAGAATGTAAAGGTGTACTTTTGTAAACTGTTGTTACAGTTAATTTTTGTGATTGACAGGGCTAATTTTTACTGCATTTTTCGATCCACTTCAATAAGTAAATATTTTCAAATCAGTGCGATGTCTGATGTAGACTTCGAGTGAGAGTCCCTACGTAAAGCGTCGGTTGTACTGTGAAGAAGTGAAGATACAGTGGAATATTGCTCGGTTGATATTGTTTGTTTATGATTTACATTTAGAAATAGAAATTATTGTAGGTAAAGACAAGCAAGCGCTTGACTTTGCTATGAAACGTGGGTCATTGCCAAACTCGAAATTTGCCGGGTACGTAGGATTCCAATGAAGATTCTTTTGCGCCGAAATACAATTGGCTACGCACTAGCCGACTATACGCCCACGGCGATCTATGATACCAAGCTTTTATTGATGTCAGTGTTTAAGCCATTAGACATTGTCCCTATCTTCTTGTTTGTTTCATAACACTGCTTTTCGATCACTGTTATATCACTCCACTGTGTGTTCTTGAGTCTGGCATCAGAATAGTCGAGCTTACAACGCGGATGTGCTGTCGAAACTTTTCGGTGGCAGTTGTCTATCTCGTTCCGTTTAATTTGGTTTCAATTTCTATTCCTCAGGAGGCCCCTAGGAAGAAGACAAGTCACCTCCTTCGCAGCAGTTTCCCCATCTCAAGACAAATTACCCCATCTCTATTCACATTACCATTTGAGGCTGGCGGGAAGGCGAAAAAAAAATTATTAATGATCCCGTCAAATGACTCCATGTTACCGTAAAATTGCACAAACTTTGGATCACCTACCAACCGGCAGCAGCAGCAGCAGACTACTCCGAGATCGCTTCCTCTCCCGCGGCTATAGGCTCCAAATGTAGATGGGTCTTAGTCCCCCATCCTCCCGCTAAACATTTGAAATGAAAAAAAAGTGGAAACCCCCGGTCTCCCTCTCACTTCCTAGAGACCCGAACACATTTCTTGATTCGATTTCGGTGTACATGCGCCTCCTCCTCTGCAGTTGTATGGCGGTGGAAGGAAAATTTTAATTTAATGCCTCGCAGCAAACATTCAGTCAGGCTGACAGTTCATTAATAACACCGCGAGATGCAGCCCTGGCCGCACCGGGTGACTTATGACACTGTGCCGGTGCACTCCGGCGGCTCCGACGACGGTGGTGAGAGAGTGCGCTCCAAGTCCGTTGCTCTGCGCGCTCAAGCAAGCAACAAATGTCACCAAGGTCTTTCGGTTGTGCTGCACAAGGACGAAAGGCCTGAGAGTGGTGGAGTTATGCAGAGACCTAGATTCCGAGTCCCAGTCCCGGGTGTTATATGAGATGAAAAATGAGTTTCTGTCAACCGCTTGGAAGCTTGGTATTTTTTTTGTGTGTTTCTTTGCCAGCAGATGTCGTTTTCCAAACATCAAAGTGTACTTTGTGTGGCTTGAGAGCAAAAAGTCAAAAAAATATTCCCGCGTGTGGAGGTGAGAACTGTGCCGAAGTTCAGATGTAAACTGTAGATCTTGCAATTAAGTAAATCAGTGAATTTGGTGGAGCTTTTAATAAAATAACAAATTTCATGGCAATGAACCAACAGTAAGCAGAATTGAATTGCCGAAATTAAACTGGGATCAAAATCAATCATATAAGCGTTTGGCATTTTTTTTTTATTTCAGAAAAAGAAGAAAGAAGAAGAAAAGAAACTTAATAATATAACCCTTCGTTATTTTGGGCTTCGTCATTTCTATAAGATTGCTAATTATGGAATTTGGGATGTTTTACCAAAAAAAATCATACAGTACAGTAAATGACGCTTATACAAGCACGCTTATAAGGAAAACACTGATATAATGAATTTTTTGATATTTGACATTACATTGGGTGGCATAACAGCCCGTTAGGAGGCAGAGCCTAGCTTTTTCGCGCCTCCAGTGTATTGTGTGTTATAATTTGTAACACAAGTGGAGAGGACCTACTTTGAACGGCGAATCGCGAAAGCTTTTCATGACAGGAATACTCCAGGAGTCGTTCGCTGGAGGTGGGGCCGTAAAAAATGTTTGTGGGTTTTTTTTTTCCCCGAGTTGGATTCGAACCCCTGTACTCTCGCGCAACAGTCCGACAACAGTCCACTTTGAAATATGATGTGTATAAAAAACATGACTCAACGAAAAGTATTATCTCAATGTTCCTTAAATGTAAACGAACAAGCACTTAACATGCAGTTTTGAACTCTCAAAGAAAAGTTATAAATGTCAGTTCGTATTTGTGTTCAGTTGTGCATTTGTGAAATTGAATTTAAAAATAGGGGGCGAAAATGTCACGCAAAAAATGTTTCAATTAAAACAAATTGCTAGTTCTTTCAATATTATAAATTGAAAGAACTAGCATCGGGAAAAAGCAAAAAAGAAATGTGTGCCACATTTAAAATCGCTGCAAGTACTAATTAAAAACAAAAAAGCAATCATTAAAGAAAAATATAAAGGGAAATGCTTACAAGGAAAAGATAACGACAAGAAAAATATGCCATTTTAGACCAAACCATTCAATCCAACGCACGGATATAAGAAAAAAAGTTTGTTACAAGAAAAACACAGATATAAGAAAAAAAGTTTCTTGTTAGAAAACGCGGTTATAAGAAACAAAAGCTGTGGCATTTTAGAGTTTCTTATGAGCGTCATTTACTGTATTACACTTGACTCACATTACAAGCCATTCTTTGACACCTTCTGGCTGTATGCTTCGGATCGTTGTCATGGAAGCATGACGTTTTCCAGGCTGTGTCTGTATCCAAATCGGTCTATGCCGATTGATGCAAAGCACGTTAATGTATAGTGGCCAGAAAATAGCGGGTTTAATCATTTCTGCTACCGCAAAAAATCTCCAATTGTGATTCTTGCCCCTCCTAAATCAATTTCAATTTAATGCTTGCCAGACTACTAGAGCATACAGTCCAGGTTTTAGGTTGGCAGGACATACAGCAATACGCATGGATAGACTCAACGATCACGGTGTCATGGATCGCTGGATCTCCAACGGAATGGGTCACCTTCGTCAGTCAGAGGGTCGCGGAAATACAACGTCTGCTCAAGGCGGAATGTTTGAGGCACATATCCAGTCAGCCGAACCCGGCGGACTTAGCTTCGCGAGGAATCAGACCATCAAGTTTAATCTTAAACACCAATTTTTGCAGCAAGTTAAAGCTTTCAATCGTAATCCAATTTGTCTGCCTTTAAAGACTTGGGGCCGCACTATACTCAACCAACATCGTAGCTCTCACAATTTCATTCCGAAAACAGGACTCAGATGTGGCGACCCATCGCCCACTCCAAACACCAACACCGCACCAAAAAAAAACGCAACCCATTTACGACAATTTCTCGCAAACACATGTGCCACGCGATTGTTAACGGTTTTACCGCTGTCATTCCTCCTCCAATATGGAATCCCATGTCCAAAAACAAATCCACCACCTCCTACCTACCTACAATCAATTGTTCAGCTCCCATGAGCGGTGGAGCGCGCTCCAGACATTTAATATGGAAGATCTTATCAGCCCACAACAGATCAGTGCAACATTTCCGGATGCACGTCCTTCTACTGTGCAACACCACGGCCATGCGCTTATGCGATTGACTCTGGAGGTCTTCTGGCGGATACTGTTTCGGGGACGGTCGCCGAGCTGCCCTCTCCATTGTCGCCGGCACGACGGCGACTACAACCGACGACGACGACGACAACGATTCCTAAGATGATGATGAAATCATAGAGAAGTTCTGCTTTATGGATATCTCACTTGCGATCACCTGGGCTTCCAATTGCATCACCGGTGCACAAGGTGTCGGTTGTGGACTCGTCCAGCAATGAGCATATCGAATGGCGATCCGGGTATTGTGATGTCGCCTCCCCGTGGCACACGAGAACACATGTTAAACATTCGATTGTCGATGCAGACCGCGGCGGCGGCAACCAGAGGAGGTGTAAATCGAAGGCAGATGGCGCAATTTGGGGAGGAAGTGCAGGTATTGCCCAGGTGGTGGCCTCGCCGGCTTCACAAACATTACGACGAGCCACCTCGGAGGTCCGGCAATCGATGAGTGGGCTGTTCGGCGTGTGAACGGGGCTCTGTGTGTGATTGCATGGTCCGATAACCGGAGATCTGAATAGGATCACGGGGGGATTTGGCAAAGGATTTGCTTACTCGCGGCTAATAGAAAGATCAGCGGCAGCGGCGTGCAATTTTTCGGTGATATTTTCAAATTGAATTGTCCTGCTTGGGGTGATGAACAAATTTTCCTGTTATCTTTCCAGTTCAGAGGTTTCAACTGCTGGGAATTTGTTATGCAACTGCGGAGTTGCCTGCTCGGATGACATAACCAATTTAGAGAGCAAATTGCTTTCACTCGACTTCGACGTGTGGCTGTTGGGCAACAATCGTTGAGTTAACTGGTGTGTTTTAGTTTCGTTTGGATGGCTCCTTTTTATCGCAGATTCAACGGAATCTACGATAAACTACGATACCACCAACAGGTGGCGGTAAATGTGGGACCAGTTAAGTTGGATGGTACACAGCAAAGCAATCTATTCTTAGAGGTTTCTTCAAAGTTCGTTGTTTTGTTTATGCTTGATTTTTATTTAACAGATTTAGGCTAGAAATAGGTGTTGCAACCATTTTCTTCAGCCTATCAGAGAAATACTTGATGAAAAACTAAAGCGTGGTAGAATGGAAACTTTTAAACCTAACACCTAGAACATTGGTTATGAGACTCCTAAGATTGATTCTTTTCTTTCTTTTAGTCAAAATATTCTTAAAGTAATCGTCAAAAGACACCAAACACCCATATGGTTTGTGATTAACATGCGGTAAAATTACTTTAACACTTAAAAAACGGTTTCTAACCAACTACAAAAAGGTTATATCTGGATGATGTTAATAAATTCGCCAAAACAATAACCCTAAGAAGTGCTTACAGATCAAAACGTTAAAACAGATAGATCTTAAGCTTCTTTAAAGAATACTATGCAAACATTTGTACAATTCTTTGCATTCAGTCCAAGAAGACCTCGCCGCCCTAAACTTCATAGTTGTATCCAGACTAATGTAGGACTGCCTGACGATTAAGAGTGTGCGTTGGTACATTAATTAATTAATACTGGAATTTCGAGCTGCTACCTTAGAAGGTGGATGCAATAGAGACCTGGGGCAGAAAACTGTCTTTTTGTAAGACTAAAATCCAACGAATATGAAAAATACCGTTTTTTTATTACAAATGATCCAAACTAAGTAATCATGTTAAGTTTTAGACAGTACAATGTTATTTACTTATAAAACTTATTTTTTTAAGACGCGTTTAATCCTTGCTTGAGCTAAATACGCTAAATACGGACGTTGACGGTCCCGGGCATGCTGCTCCCAGTCCGGAAGACCAAGCTGTCTTGCATCCGCGATCACTCGGTCTCTGTCTTCTGCAGTCCTGCTTATCGTCCAACTTTCGGCTTCATACAGTAGGACTGGCAGGATAAGGATCTTGTAAAGCATGTCTTAGTTCTTCGAGTCAGGAGTTTTGACCCTTTAACCGGGGGTAATTCTACGACGAATCTTCACTACTTGGAGCACACCTCTTTGGTGGTCCTTAATCTAGGCATTTCAAGAAACTCGTTCTTTTTTTTCGATCTAAGCATGTCACTTTTTTTTGATAGTGAAACATACAATTTTCTAGAATCCAAGAGAAGCTCTTTTCACCAAAGTCGTGACTGACACACTCCCACAACAGTCCTATGTAATGCTCAAATTCTATCGTCTAATGGTTTCCTCCAATCGACTGCTTTGTATCTTATCCTATTCGCTCTGTCCAAAAACGTAAAAGATCGCATATCAGATCCTGCCAAAGCCACCGCACCTTTGAAAGAGTCCGCCAAAAGCTCACACCGCCGCACCATTTAATTGCCTCAAAGAACCAAGCAAAAATCTACAGCCTTATCCATAAATTATCCAATTGCAGATCGATCGAGATCTCTCGGTTCCAGCATCACGGTAGCCGATAATTACGATCCGATTACGGAAATGCCTTCAAGCCCTCATCATCATAATCAGCCAACACACACACAGGCACACACTGATTCCAAATCCATCCGCTGAACTGACAGCGGTTGACAGCGTATTGTGACGGTGATGGCTGCATTTCACCAAATACGCGCGATAATCACTCCGATTAGAGGGACCCAGGTGGAGGTGACGTTGCTCGAAGCTCAGACGTCACTCAGTTGGCAGCGTGTCCCCGAAAAGGCAAAGTGGAAGAAAATCCGCACGGAGGACGGGAATAGGAACGCCGCAGCGTGCACCCGACTACTGGATCTCGGCAATAGTCAATCAAATATGGGTATAGCATCTCGTTAGTTGGTGGTTTTATCTGTGAGTTTGATATTTGTTATCGCGGTGTTGTGAAGGCGCTGGGTCCGTGTCTGGAGCTGTGCTTTTCAAATTCTGTGCGACGCAGCGGTGTCCAACGGCGTGGGATCGAGTCTGACACGCACGAAACGAACACTCAAATGCGCCTGTCACAGCTGATTGCATTTGGGCGATTGTATTGTGGGTTGAATTAAATTGACAGGGGAGGTTTGAGTAGAAATAGGTGCTCAGAGGGATTGTGCCGAATCGTTTATTGACACATCAGGAATGTCGAGGCCCACAATCACGGCAATTTACACAATAAGAAATTGAAAGTCTTATTCAATTGTTTATAACTTTGTTTTAATAAAGTGTTGATACTTCCAATAACTATGTCCTAAAAAATGCACCAAAGCCTCGCTTTGTATCATTTCCATTTGCGTAGTTTCAATCAGTGCCCTGTTTTTCTGATCCTAATCAACGACCCAAAGTTTGGAGTTTGGTGTATTCGTAATCATATTACCACCCTTGAAATTACTTAATGTTCCCAACCTTCATCCGTCCCTCGGCTGTTACTTTTTGCATCAAAAGCAGTCTTTTTTCTCAAATATTTTCTAAAATGTGAGACATACAGTTTTGAAATTAAGGGACTAGTTTTATATGTTGTGGTAAACATTTTTTTTTTAAATCGATCACTAAGTTCGTTGCCGTAAAAGAAATTAAAGTACAGTCGATGGATGTAGGTTAATTGACTACCAGAAGCACAAATAACCTATACAAGATACCCCGCTTTCCACGCTGGAAGACCCCTCGCCCACATTTTACACGCACACTTATTTGGGCTTCTGAGCAAATTCACGCACATTGTTATATACTTGCGAGCAACTCCATTTTGTTCTAAATTTTTGATTTTTGCCGCCATTGCTTGTTGTACGGAGTGAGGATGGACGTTACTTTTTGGAAGTATAGAATACATTCTTTTTAATTAATATCGTATTAACTCGTAGTTAGGCTAAATGTGCTATAATAGTTTGAGTAATGGTTTGAAAAATACGCATTGCAACAATAAAAACATTTTTTGTAGATATTTCCATTCAAATAAGCCTAAAACTTGCAAAACAAATTGGTGGTTGCAATGACTAATCTTAAACAGGAACCAATTGGCAGCTTACACGTATTCACAGACAGGAATTGCATAAAAAACGCTGTCAAATGAAACCAAGGGGAGGTGGATTTCTTGTTTAGCTCATTTGTGACCAGAAGTTTCCTATTTCTGGCTTTCAATTTCTCTTAGAGAAGTTCCAAAATTATAAAAAAAAAATTCTAACAAGATTCTGAATTTTAGAATTCTTACACCAATGTCCGACTTTAATTATTATCGCACGAAATTGGATCCGATTGGTAAAAACATAAATTCGAGATTTTGTCGCTTACAAAGATCTAAACACCAAAAGTATAGAAGGCGTAAATACAGTTCAAAATGAATTTGATCAGTCAACTTTGAATCGAAAACAAAAACGTGAAGACCATCCGTAGATAAAAGATAAGTTTAAGGGAAATTTAGAGTTTCATGGACAAAGGAACAATGTCCAGTTATTTTACAATAGTATCAGAAACAAATGCAAACTTTTCACAGTTCATTCCTCTTAAACGAATCGTTCGCTGCAAAGCAAGAGAAGCTGCATCAAGAAGCTTGATTCTCTTTAGTTTAAAAATGTACACGATCATCTGTTTCAATCATCAATTAAAAGTTTGGAGTTTTAGTTTGCCAACTAAGATGAATTTTGGTAGTATAGAAATCAAAGAGTGTAGTAGAAGTTTATTTTTTTGATAGGTAAACTAGGAAGCTTATTTTGAAATAAATAAAAAGGTATGATACTTTCATTAGCACTAGATTTACCAGACTGGTCAAAATGACGTATTTACAATTTCAATTTAAAATTCCTATTGCAAGTAAAATGTTCTTTCTGTAATGATATGATTTTTTTTGCTATAAGTAAAGAATAACTTTTATGTATTACAGTGAATGTTGTTGCGCTCACTCCATTATATTTTAGAAGTAAATAAAGACTGGAAATCTCCAGTCAATTTCCTCCAGTAATTTTCTTAAGAACCAGTCATTTTGACTGGTCTGCTAAATCTAAGGTTAAATGTCCTGTTGATTCCAAAGAAGAAAATTAAAAATTTCCTATTAAATCCTATTAACCCACATTTTTATCGGTATGTGAATGAAGTAAACTGGTTTTAATAACCGCTTATGGCATACACTTATTTTCGCACTCACCGACATTTGAGAATTCTTTGAATTTCCAATTTGCTTTTATTTAATACTATACTGTTATCCCTAGATTTACGTTATCCCTGTTTATGTCACACAGTGTCAATTCTGCAAATCTAGCAGAACTTTATTCAAAAATCAAGATTATCTAAATAAAAATAAAAGTGAAATAGGAAATATCAGCCAGAACCTCATACCGTATTATTTTACCAAAATATCGATCATCCATTTCAACTTTTTGTTCTTAACTATTCCCTCGCCCTTATTTTCGAGAAAAAGACCCCCAAAGTTTTCCTAAGTTCTTCCTATATCAAAATAAAACCATGGTATTTCGAAGCGGTGGTGGCCCAGGGGGTGTGGTGGTTGCCTTCTACCGGGAAGTGCTGGGTTCGATTTCCGATTGTCCCTGTTTTTTTTTTCTCCTAAAAATCAAGAAGCAGGGCTTAAATCTAGAAAAAAACAAAGCTTGCACTTTTTGCCTTCACTTGTTCGCCTTGCGCACATTGCCCTCCACTCGTCCAACGCTATGATGTCTGCTACAGTAGTCCCCGGTTAGTTGCGTTGGCCTAAATTTCTGATTTTCGACACACTTAACCGAGGAACGCAATTACAAGAATCCCGCTTAATTGCTATGCAAACGCAATAAAGAAAACCCCGCTTTATTACTCCGAAAACGCAATAATATTTTTTTTTATGCATAGCACATATGTTTGGATTAAAAAAAATGCCCAATGAAACTCATCATTATAAATAAGCTCAATAAAATCCAAAGGAAAGAATTCAATTCGTTGACGAACGAACACGAACACATGTTACAGATTCGTTATTTAAGCAGTAAACATGAAACGTGAGATTTTGTATGCAGCTTTACGACAAACTTAACGTCATTGAGTGCAATTAACCGAGTAGCACAGCTAAGCGGGTACGCAATTATACAGGAAAAATTGTGTACATGTCTTATGGAATTTTCTATTTGCTTGATTTTTCGTGTTTTTAAGAATTAAACGGGGAACGCAATTAAAAGAGGGTCAATTATCCGGGGACTACTGTATTACAAACAAAAAGAAAACTTAAAATTGTTCATTTTTGCAAAACGACATAGAGATCTCTCTCTCTCTCTTACTCTCTCTCTCTCGCTATCGTTCACCATCTGTTATCCCCACCAGTCTTCCAAAACATGATTCAATATGCTAAGTTTGCCCCCAAAATTTCTTTTCTAATGTAAACGAAATCTGCTTTTCAACTTGAACTTGTGGACAAGCTTCTTCGAAATAGATTGGGTGCTGCATCGAATGCAATATTCGACTTCAACGTGTTGGAGTAAAATCAATAATTTTAAAATGAATGATGATAGTCAGATGATTTCACATTTTGTTGTCAGTCATCAAATCGAACTCAGCTGATTTTTAAAACACTTCAAAGAAACAAAAAACAATCAATTGGATGGATCGTTAAGAGCATTAAAGCATTACGAATCTCCGCACTTATTATGCGCGACACATGAGCAGCACGAGCCATGTGTCTCACCCACTAACTCTAGCAAACAGCTATAAGTCCGCAGTTGTCTTCTTACGAGGCCCTAGATCGTTACCTCCAGCACACCAACCCCGCGCTGCCCTTTATGCTCGATGTTGCTCATTAATTTTCCATCGCTGCAACCGAATAATGATCAAGCTCCGAGCGAGCGAGGAGGAAAAAAAAAATTGGTACAAACCTGGCCCAGTCCGCTGACCAGGTTGCGCTAAATGTGCCACAATTTGCAGCCCGATACTCCGCCGACTTCAACGAACGTGATCGATGTTAACAATTAAGAGATCGTAACAACTGCATCAGAGCTGTGCGGGTGACAGCCCCTTCCCCACCCTGCAGACCATGTCCGCATTTGGCAGCACCCAGTTTGCCTGGCCTAGGTAACTAGGCCTTTACTAACCGCCTACCGATGTGTGCTGTTATTAATTAGCTACCTGTCCTGGTTTTTTTGCAGCGGAGAACGCGTCAAGACCGCTCTAGATCCGAAGATACTGATACCCAATCAGATAAAACTCATATCTCGGTACAGGCACCGGCACCAGTAGCAACGCTGGAGCAGCACTGAGCCACGGACAAAAAAAAACGTCTGCATTGGGAAATGATCGTTTTTAATTAGATGCCCCCTATCTGCGTCCAGGCATCGCCTGACCATATTCGGCGGAGAAACGTCAGCCATTTCTGGCCACAGGTAACTGTCAACGACGACGAAAACGGGCCAAGAACTCCACCACGCCACCGAATGACGCGTGGTAATTACACCTGATTAGTTAATTGTTTTACACGCACCTCAAATAGCCGTGCTGTTGTGAGGCAGGTAACTAATAAATTCCGTTGCCGCTCGTCGGTAATTAGTAGCGTTCGTCCGCGGCTATGGTGGCCGCGGTTAATTGGTAAAATGGCGTTCGAATGATTAATCGTTCAACTTGCCGCCGCGTTCGGAAAGTCAACTTCACCGTGACAGATGGACGCGATGACAGAAGTCTGCAATGAAACTAAACTCAAATGTCAACGTGATTGACAGGAGAAATATTAAACGGTACGTCGTTGACGTTTGTCATTAACCAACTCGACCATGACCCCACATCAACGATTGACGTCTGAATCAATTTAAATCCGTTTTCGTCCCGGGTGGTTGCTGCTATCTGTGTGTGGCTTATGATTGAAGGCTCTTTGACAAGGGACAGGCAAAAACGCTCCGTCGACCTCACATAGCTACACGCGCCAGAGCCAAAAAGAAAAGGAAATAAGAACAGACAAAAATCACCGACGAGTACCCACGTTAAGGCGAAGATTTAATCAAATTAAAAATTTTAATCGCCATCGCTCGCAGACCTGGGCGATCTTGGCAACGACACGGGGAATGACTAAATCCCTTTGCATAGTGCGTAGGCGATAAAAGGCCGCGAGAGCGGTCCTGGATGAGCCCTCCCCACGTTCGGCAGGCGACCAGACACACGTAAGTGTCGATTTATTTTTAGTTTTTGTTTTTTTTTTGCATGTCGTGATTTTTTGGTTACGAACTAAGACTTTGACGCGTGAGGCTGCGTTTTTTCTTTGTTTGTGAGTTAAAGGCTTTTTAGGTTTCTCAACACGTAATATTTTGTGTTTGCGTTTGAGGTTCTGTTAATCCGTGGTTCTTGGAATCGATTTTGTCTAAATTGTAATTGACGTTACGGTGGAGATCCATCAAAGCCACATTCACCATGAATTGAGAGATAGGCAGAAAAGTCGGGTGGAAGGGTCTAATAAGATTTGAAAATATTGAACAGTACTCACTCAGTGTGAACAAAAAAAATAGTGGTACAAAATCCACTAAAGGCCATGTTTAATAAAGTTATGCACATATCTTGAGTCGCAAGGAATAACCGCCGAAATTATTTTTTTCACGTTTTTAAAAAAAGAAAGTTGCCTAAGATTTTTCTGGAAAGTCATCAGGAGCAAAGGAGCAAAAATTGTGTTAGATAAGCATTCGCTTAGTCTCGTTCAAAGTTTATTTATTTTTCAATCCTATGACGTAAAAACGGAGACAATCCTAGTTTTGGCTTAACTCGACTTTCGCTGTTATTCCTTTTTTGCACAAATAATTCGGGTGAACATTTTTTTTCGTCCACGCTTTAAGAATAAAAATTAAAAAAAAAACTTAAAAAATATTGAGATAATAAATTTGATCTTTTTGGAAAGTCATCAGGAAGGCACAAAAATTGTGTTAGATAAGCATTCGCTTAGTCCCGTTTAAAGTTTATTTATTTTTCAATCCTATGACGTAAAAACGGAGACAATCCTAGTTTTGGCTTAACTCGACTTTCGCTGTTATTCCTTTTTTGCATAAATAATTCGGGTGAACATTTTTTTCGTCCACGTTTTTAGAATAAAAATTAAAAAAAAAACTTAAAAAATTTTGAGATAATAAATTTGAAAATTGGTATTTTCTTGTAAAGCCTTTATTTTATATTACTGCTCAAGATCTGTCCTTAGAGCGAATTTTCCACCGGCATAAGCGTTCGCCTTCGCCAGGAACAGGTGGTGAGAAGCTCCACGAGCTCGGTTTTAGCGACACGTCCGGGCTTAGCGTCGAGGTGATTACATACAACGCGTTCCAAAGCTGAGGAGACATTGAATATATCGTCATCAAAGAAGTTATTCCAGAAACAGTTTGAAGGTACTGGAGAATTTCATGGAGTAGTTTATAGGAAAAAGTAGCTGGTCAGACAAGAAATGGCTTCTGTTTGTCAGAGCTGTGCTCTTTACCGACAAAACTAAGTAAAATATCGAAAACAATGGCCGAGACAAAATATGATACTGAATATTACGCTGGTTGTTCAATTCTGCACTTTATAAGACTGTATGTTTTGTGAGTGAGTGTATGCGGCCTTTAGCATAAATGACTAGAAACGACTAATCGGGCGTTAAAGGTTTCAGAATCGATACATCGAAAATTCGTATGGCCACTTGCACTTCGGCGGAACTCTGTCACAATAAGCAAATAAAATTACTACTTTCTCTGATGAATCATGTCCTCATCCATTTTGCGTCCCAATCTGCGTCAAATCGTTTAACCCCAAGACACATTAGCCACGACTGACTCAACATGGTATCTCTCTTTACATGGCTCAATAACAACTTGATTCCAACGCCTTCCCACCCGCACGAATGGATACTAAACACCTATTAACAGAAATACACGCCGGTGACAAATGAGCGATGAATAAATTACACGAGCGTGCACAAAGCCCCCACTGCGCGTTAGATCACTCAGTCTCATATCCGACAGACATCGCGTCAGCGCAGAATTGAGACCTCACTCGCAGACCGTGGACATGAGGACAGAGCACAATCGATTTTCGAGGTCTCCATCAGACCCCGGCGTCCGCTGTAATTAGGTCCACAGAAAGGAAACCACCACTCAAAGAGATTATGCAAGGGTTATCTTCAGTCCAACCTTTTGACCTCCGATCTTGATACAGCAAAGCGACGCCACACACACACAAATACGATCAGACATCGAGGACTTCTCCTTTCCGTAACACAATAAGCAAATTAGTTGCAAATTGCTGTTCCTTGTCCTCGTCGTCGTCGCCGTTGCCGTCGTGGTTATTCTCGTGCATCCTCGTCTTGCAGATGATAAACAATAAAATCATAACAACTGACAATAACAACAACAAATAAGGAAGCAAAGCACAAAACCCATTGAGCCTCCCCCATCAAACAAAAAAGCCATAAGGGAGAGACAGCGATCGCGCGCCGCAGAGCCCGTCGTCGTACATCGTATCGTCTCCACGGTGCGCGGTGCGCATTCCTTTTTGTTGCTGTAGTCTCGCGCGGCCCGCTCAGATATAAATTTGCGAATCGCTGCAGGCGAAGGAAGTCGACTCTCCTCATCGCATCGAGATTACAATAATCGGCCGCAGTGATCTTCGGCTGCGGCTTAAATGGATATCTCTCTCTCGCTCTCGGAAAGGACCCACCACAATGATGTAGCGCGGCTGAAGATCAAATCCGTCAGATACCCATCGTGTACATACGTACGTCCGTGTTCGCGTCCACAACCACGTCCACGTCTACGTCCACGTCCGGGCGTTCCATGTGAAGGAAAAAGAGAAAGAGTCCGCCGAAAAGGAACCTTCGAAAGAGTCATAAAAAAAACGGAGATAGATGGGGCGTTCTCTCGATGAAAATCGAAGAGGTGGAGTGGGGGGAGGTCGTTGAATAAGACCTAAAATCGAAAAGCTTTGCTTATATTCAAATGGGGGGAAGTTTCGGGCTACACACAGGTGGAAAAGGACGGGGAAAGGCGACTTCCTGGTTGCTGCACCGGCTCCCACCTAATGTGCCAGTGAATCGGCCGCGGATGATGATGGTAATAGAGCCAGGCTAAGACTATCTGCGGCTAATAGCCAATTGAATTTGAGCGGCAGCAGAAGCCGCAGCTGGTCAATATGTACGGGGGGATACGCTTGGCAAATAATAGAGATTTTTGGGTAATGATCGAGCATCGCGATTGGTTTGTGTATGGGTGGCCGAGGACGGTGTGGACCCTCCACCGGGAATGCTTGCAACCGCTTGGTTGGTTTGAAGACACGAGCTTACGAGAACCGTCAGGTCAGAAAAATGCAATGCATTGCAATCTGGCACTTCTGATCACCCACGTAAGGTCACAAATTTGTCAATCAAATATACAATTTAAGTAAATAATCTTTAGTGTATTTTACGTAATGTGGAAACGACTTCTACACCTCTCAAAGCCCAAAATACAGTCAGGCTGTCACATTCGTACACATATCCGTTTAGACTACAAAGTGTAACAAGCATGCTTCAACAATGTCTGTGACAAGCTGCAACTCCAAGCAACATAGACATCCCCCAATTTCGAAAATTGAATTTAAAAACAAATTTCTCGAAGCCATAACACAATTGATTGAGTAAATATATTAGTAAATTTGGTTTTGATAGTTCTTTTACTATAGGTCTCATCTGTTTACTTACTTTATCCAATTTATTCTCGCTTAATATATTGTTTAAAACCATTGAAAATTAAAATGGAAAACAAACTTCATTGTATATTAAAAATAACACGGTACTTAGGCAAGCAGTCAATGCTTGGAGGGTCTGAGCTAATCAACGTTGACGATGATAGGCACTCTGCTTCCAGTCCGGAAGACCAAGCTGTCTTGCGTCCACGCTTACTTGATCTCTGTACCAAAAGTTCGGTCTCCCTCTTCTCCTCGAGCCAGGTGTCTCGGCGTTGACCCTTTTAGCAAGAGTGTTTGTGTCTATGTGCCTGAAGTGGCTGAACCACTATAATCGACGGATTTTTGCCTTCCGGACTATATCCGCATCTCTGCACAACTCAGAAAGTTCAGCTTCCACTGGCTGGCTTTTGAAGGAGCAAGTATCAGCTCTACTCCGACTTACAGCTCCATAGCACACATACACTTCTTCAGGAGAACGTCAAAGCTATTGCACAAGTTATTAAAAATAAGCGTAACAAACCATATATTATATTAGTAAATCATTAGTAATTAATTAGTTATCTTACTTACTTACTTAATAATTCCTAATCAATCGGTCAACTTGTTCTAGTAACTTAATATGCTAAACAACCTTAGCAAGCAAGTTTTATTTAATTAATAACAACATTTTTTATGATATGCGGTGTTTTTCTGTATTATTATTATTATTATTTTATTAAGTATAAATTAATTTATAGTTAATAATTAAATTTAAGCGCTAGCAGCTGAGGCCTTTGGCATTGTTTTTCTGTAATAGTCAGTCAGTACTTAAAAAAAAACTATTGTATAAACGAACAAATTCAAAAGAACAAAATCCTCTCCAAACTTGTAGACTTTCATTTAATTGATTTGCAATCAAAAGATTCGTAAACACTGCTACTGTCAATTGATTTCTAAAGTCAAACGATTTAGATCTCTTACATCTCTGGGTAGTTTGCATACCTACGACCGAATTGAAATTTTTTTTTTTTCCATAAGTGAAAAATAAGGTATGCATCCATTAAGTAATATTTTAAATTTAACGGAATGGGTCACATTTTTAAAGGCATTTCAGAAATATGGGCTAGAATACATTCGTACACTTCATGAAACTGATTTTCACTAAAGTATAATATATAATAATTTATTAAATGCATTTTAAAAAAGTCTTAAAAGAGCACAGGAATTTGGAATTCGTTTTTTTGTTCGATCATCCAAATTCAGCGGGTCCATAAACTGGTCCATTGAAATGACTTTATTAGAAAATGCAGAGAACTGTGATGCAAAAAGTTTTCAAGCACCGATATTGCATACTTGAAAGAATACTGAGAGGAGAAAGGCGTTTACAACCTTAAAAGTAAAAAAAAACGGTCAAGTGTGAGTTTTACTCACCCGCAGATTAGTAGTTTAGACCTAATATAAGTCTAAGAAATTAACAAACTAAAATAGTCAAATCAAACTCAATTCGCTGTTCATTCACTAAAATTCGTCTTTTCATTTCGAACGAACCTGAACAAAAGAAAATCCTTTCCCATTTGCTGATCGCGCCAGCCGTGTGAAAATTGCTTTGGTGCATTTAGGGGATGAAATGCCGCAGGCGACACTGAGACTGCCGTCAGTTCATCGTTTTTTGCTATAACTGATTCGATTTAAATCGTTAATATCTCGAAAAATTGTATGAAAATAATTTTTTTTGTGTAATATTTTATTGTTCTTTCGCCGAGATCTATAAAATGGCGTTTTCGGATCTTCGAAATTCGAATGTTGTTGATTTTTTGTTTTTTTGCCAATATCTCGAAAACTATTAAAGCTAGACAGCTCAAACCAATTTTAACACAAAGATTACATCAAAATCTACATTCCAACCTCAATTTTTTTTTTCAGATTTTTAGACCAACGGGTGTGGAAATGAGAGGGGGGGACGCCTTTTTTTCGACTTTGAAGCGTAATATCTCAAAAAACTTAACTTCCAAATAAAAAGTTCAAAATGAAAACTCTATTTTATTTTACAAGACCTGTCCGATGGTACCTCACTTAATATATTTCCGTGAAACTTTTTTCAAAAAAAGTTAGTAATTAATTTATTTTAGTATGAGCAAAAAATCATACACGATTTTTTGATAATTTTGGGGTATTGCGATGAGTTGCCCCATAACTCCAATTCCTTTCAGATTTTTGGTCAAATATTTGGGAAAATAAGGTGGGGGACACGGTACACAAGTCAGTTTTTGGCAGTTTGTTGGCTAATAACTTTTTACCAATAAGAGTGAGATGATAAGCATAGTACAACTCACTATCATTTTCTTTCCAACGATACCCATATCAAGGAACTAGTAAAAGAAATTTGTTTTTCGAATTTAGTATTGCTACTAAGTGTTTTGCTAGTATGAAATTTTCTTAAAATTTTTTACCTGAACTTTCTTTGGGCAAGTGAAATACATCTTTTGGCGAAGTTTTATTTCTTAATTCTTAGTGGTTCGCCAATTACCAAGAATGAAGTTTGATGACAGACAGACAGACATTTTCATAATCAGGACATCGCCCCCTTTCCAATGATACCCATACCGACCATCAAAGTTAATAAAAGTTTTTTCAATCGTTAGTATCAGTACTAACGTTTTCTTTAATCTACGACTAATTCCAAAAAAATGCATGATTTGTTTTTGGGTCGCCTAGATACATCTTCAGTCCAAATTTCATCCCTTAACTGTAAAGGACTTATAAGTTATAGTCAAATATGCAAAAGGCAGACAGACACCAAAGTGATTCCATAAGGGTTTCGTTATTCCTTTGGAACGAAACCCTAAAAACCGATGGAATGCTAAACGCGAAAATGACCCCTTTTCTACATGGCGCTGTAGAACCTCTGCAGAGAAACCTAATAAGTCGATTTGAACCTTATTTTTACCTTACGGAAGAGACTCATGTATATTTCGACCGTTCTGGCCAGTTATTGCATACTATGCTCAGAGTTTAGTGGTGATATAAAGTTGAAACATAAAAAGGTTGTTATAGCATATTAGAAATGTGACATTGCCCTTGTATGCCTTTTTACTGCAAGACACTTCTTGTGTGAAGCCTTTCGCACTGCGCTTTTTTATTTTAAACAGACACAATGGAATTTAATTTCCATTGTCCCAAATATAAAACAGCACCGTACGTTGAATGGTTTGTTTCAAATTTAGCTGCACGATGAAATCGCGAATACAAGCTGGTAAGATGGGATTTCTCCGTGCTGTATGTTACTCGCCGGGATAGGTTGCAGGAGAGCTTAATTGCTCCACAGCAGCTGCTTCTTTGGACGGAAAGCGCAATACTTCAATAGTTTGGTCACATGCCACGAATGTCCCCATCATCACAACTTTTTTTACATTTAAATTATAGTATTATATTAATTTTAACAAAAAATAGTACAGGTCAGAAGAGCCGTGATACCAACTGCACTTGCGTTTAACACAGCGATCCTAGTCATATATCCTAGAATACTCCTAGAATCTGGCTACCTCGAAATACCTCACAATGAATTGGAATGCTACTGGATCGTCAGATAATCCAAAATTTTGAGGCATTTCGAAGCAAAATACAAGAAAAAGCAAGTTAACGAAATTGGCTTGATAATCGGTTTAATGAGTGGAACCAATTTATGAATGATGGCAAATTACATCCGACATAGCTCAAAACTGTTAGATTCTATTCAAAATAGATAAATATAGATTATTATAAGAAAAAGTTAGACCAACAAGATGTCATGAACTATTGCGAAGTTGAGCGAACACTTTTTGCAGATTAAAATGCAAAGTTATAAATATTTTTGTAGGTAAGAAATGTGAAAATTTTGATGTAGTAGTTCGGCTTATGTTTTATTCAGCATTTAACGCAGAATACAAGCATGTATTAGATAGTTACCATTTTTTACTTAAATTGGGTCGGTGGGCGAAGAGTTTCTGGGGGCACTGTTCTTCTTTTCACACTGATTTGATCCATTTCTATTTAAGACTTTTCGGTTTAACCATCTCTGTACCAAGTGAACTTTCTTTAAATAGCAAGATCAGAATTTAAAGGAAAAAGCAAAATAAGAAGTTTATTTATTAAAAGAACAAAATGATGGCAGAAAATTAAAAGTTACAATTGCAAACAAAATCTATTGACGCTAAGCAAAAACAAAAAAGAATATTGAAATTAAAAAAATAAAAAGTAAAGCATTCGTGCATTAGCCGTTAGCCAAATCCACTCCTCAGCCCAGTGGGCAAATGTTGGGCCAAACGTCACCGCGGATCATGTCCTGCTTAATGCGGATAGGAGTGCCCTTCACGCTGATGTTTCTAATGCATCCCTTGTAGATGGCCTTTGTCCTGAAGCCTGGCACCTTGTGCAGATTCGGATGGCCACCCATGAACAGTGGACGGTTTGTTCGCGTGCTGGTTGAGTAGTCCTTGCCGATGGCAGGCTTTGAGCTAATCGAGTCCACGGTGAGTGTGATGACAAACTTGGACTTTACCGCGTGGACGGTACGCCATTTGCCGTCGCAGAAGCTCTCATTGTTTCCGAGGGTGTAGACGGCATCAAGAGTTTCCTTCTCGTCGTTCTTCACGCTGAAGATTATCGAGTCGTTGACAAGCTCCAGGATCATCCAGGCATTCCGTCCGTGGACGGAGAACAACAGACCGTTGGTGGTGCGTGGCTTGAAGTCGAAGTTGATGCTCATCTCCATTCCCACGGAGAAGTGCTCGAAGATCTTCACGAAGCCAGGCGACTTGCCGAAGAACAACCCGTTTTCCACCTCATCGGAGCACGGGATCACCTCGTATGGAGTTGGCGCCTTCTCGAGGTCCCGGTTTAGGAACTGCAGGTCCTTAATGCATCCGTTAAAGAGCGTGCCCTTAACGAGGAGCGTGTTCGCATTCAACTCTTCGTCAAGCGTGCTAGCCACGCCTCCGATGTACAGCGGGTAGTTCACGGCAAAGTTGCGCACAGACATGTCCGTGAGGTCTTCCCTCGTCACCTCAGTGCTGTCGATGATGAGGCTCACGTTTGTCTCCTGGCGCTGGAACTCGACCTTGTGCCACTCGTTGTCGTCGTAGGTCTCGGCCGTTGACAGGTTCACCTTAATGGGTCCGACTCGCAGCTGGTGGTATATTTTGCCCTCGTGGAGGTAAACGGCTATGAAGTCGGTATTTCGCTTGTCCACTGCGTAGAACAGCAAGCCGCTCGACAATGGTGACCGGAACTTCAGGCTGAAATCGTACCGCTTGGCTATTCTGGTCGGCAGTGAGTTGATTTCGAGGCGCTGACCACGTGCGCCACGGAAGCGATAGCCCGCTTCATTGAACGTCACGTCGAACGTCGGCTCGATGGGCAGCTTGCACTCAGGTTCCTCGATCTTCGGCGCAGGTCGCTTTGTGGTCGTGGTGGTGGTCGTCGTTGTGGTGCTTGGTGGCGTTGTGGTGGGTGGCTCTTCAGTCGTCGTTGTGGTACTGGTGGTTGTTGTGGTTGTGGTTGTCGTGCTGGTGGTGGTGGTTGTCGTGCTGGGCACTCCAATCGGGATGAAACCAATATCCGGCACGGAGTCGGGCTCGACGAGTCCCTCCTCAACCTTGTCGCCCGGGAAGTACTGCGGCACTGTTTCCGGGTCGTAGTCTGAAAGGAACAAAGTCGGTAAGAAGGGGTTCCAGTATTTTTTGAGTAATCTTACCTAAGATGTCGGATGGACATCCGTTGATATAGCCAGAGACCTTCTCCGCGCTGTTGGCGAAGTTCACGATCTCGGTGTTGAGCGTCACGTCGGTGATGCAGCCCGTGAAGTAGGCCAGCGTGGACAGTGCCCCTCTGCTGGGCTTGTAGTTATGCGGCAGGCCTCCAAAGAAGATGTCGCCGTTGACAATGTCCAACCTCGGCGGTGCATTGTAAGATCTGAAAGGAAGGCAAGCATTACTAGGGAACGCGCTAAGTCAGTCGAGCAGGCGGGCTTACGTGTATTCGTACTCGTCATCGACCGCCAGCAACAGCCGGTACTCGTGCAGCACCGTCACAGAGTGCCACTCGCCGTCGTTGAACTTCCTGTCGCTCGTGACGTCCTGGTTGAGGCTGCGCAGCCTGAGCAGTCCGTCGTCGAGCGTCAGGCCGATCATGGCGCTTTGGTTATGGTTCGTCACGTAGAAGATCACGCCGTCCTTCTGCTTGGTCTTGAACTTCAGGTTAATGTGGAAGTAGTTATCCGAGCTGACATTGGACCTGCGCAGGAATCCGAACTCGTGCGGACGGTACGCGAGTGTTGTGGAGAACTTGGCCGGGCAGCCAGGACGCACGCCAGTCGCGTTTTGATTTGAACCGAGGTCCACCTTGTTGCCGGATACTGTAACGTCGTCTATGCAGCCGTCGAAATTGGTCTTCACAATGTCTGGGTGGTTCCTTCGTCCGGGGTGGCCGCCGAAGTACATCCTCTTCAACTGTGGCAAGGTGCCTTCGGAGCTGCCTGCGTCTTCCGTCATGTGTATCGGCTTGTCGTCGACCTTCAAGAGGCCGCGTCGGCCCTCGCGCTCAGCGACGACAAGATGCCACTGGTCGTCGTTGTACGTGCGCATGCTTTCAGTGCCATACGAGACCATGTGCTTTCCAAGCTTGTACCGGAAGAAGACGCCGCCGTTCTGTAGCTCGACCGACATGAACGACTCGTTGCGGCCGTAGTAGAACATGAGGCCGTCCTTGGTGTCCTTTGACGCCTTGAATCTGAACTGCACGCTGGAACGCGTCCTGAAGTTGTACTGAGTGGCCGAGAGAACCACGTAGCCGTTGCCGTTGAAGCGATAGCCTGTTGGCGGGGCCTCTGCGCTAACCAGTTTGTCGCGCGGCGGTATGCCTTCGTTGTCCTGGGCGTCGACGAAATTCCACAGACCTACTGGCTCGTCGCCGATTCGGAGCTCTTCGATCTGCCCAACGTACGAGCTCGAGCGGATGTACTCCGGCGGAGTGAAGTCCGATAGCGGCGGGTAGCCACCGACAAACAGGCGACTGTTGCGGTCCACGTTAAAGACGTTGTTAACGCCCGGCAGTGCCTGCTCCACTTCGTACTTCTGGGGAGTTCCGTCCTCAAGTTCCTCGCGGATGATCAGCTTGGCGTTGCTACCAACTCTGTCGACGATCACTTGATACCATTTTCCATCGGCGACGTACTTCGTGTTGGTGATGAGCTCAGGACCGTTTCCGAGGTCGATGTGCAGGCGTGGGTAGCCGTTGAGGATGTCAAGAGCCATGAAGTCGTTGTTCTTCGGTCCCGAGCCAGTGGCAGCCGCGCTCTTATGATCGTTGCCGAGGTACAGCAGAAATCCGTCGGGGTTCTTTGTGTTGAAGTAGGCGGACACCTTTGACCGAGTGCTCAGAAGCGGCAGCGTCTCGGGCGCCTTCAGCTCCAGAATGGTGCTGGGCTCGAACTTCACTCCGACGCTGATTTCGTTTGCAGCGCGACGGGCACTCTCGATTTGCTGCTTGAGAATTTCCATCTGCTCGTCGAGGTCGTGTGCTGCGGCCTCAGTAGCTTTCTGCCGCTCGCTTATGTCGTCCGTGAGCTGGGCGAGCTCGGGCACTTGGGCGTTAACGTTATCCAGCTGGGAGTTCACCTGTGAGATGTCCTTCGCGGCTGCGTCGATGTCCTTCGATATGTTGCGGGCTTTCTCCAGGTCTATCGGAGTTGATTCAGACACTGGGACGAGGTGTTCCAGGGCTTCCTTGGTAACCTTAAGAGCGGCGGACGCCTGTTTGTCGGAGTCCTTCCACGTATCCGGATCAAGCTGGGTTGGCAGTTGCGTAAGAGTTCTAAAAACGAGGGGAATGTACGAGTTACTTAAAGGGGATAGCAATCAAACTCACGCCAAGATCTCCTCAAGCTTCTTCTCGGTTTTCTTGTTGAGGTTGGAGATGCTTTCAACAGCAGCAGTGGATTGGATCAGATGCGGTTCCAAATCATTATGCACCTTGGAGAGAGCTTCAGACGCATCTTTCAACAGGTCTTGGGATTCCTTCACGGCAATGACGGCGCGATCGTCGATTCCATTGTTCTGTAGAATACAAACACTTGACTCGTGAACCTTTTGAATTTGAAATCAGGACTTACCAGATCAGTGGCGTTTCCGGCTGCGTACTTTGCCTCGGTGGCGGCGTTCTTGGCGGCAGCGACTGCGTCGAAAATGTCCGTGTAAGCCGTTGAAGCCTTGATAGCCTGCTCCGAGTTGGCAGTGATGTTCGAGTATTGGTCTGAGAGCTGATTTGCCTTGTACTTCAAGTCGTGGGCACGTCGCTCAGCTGCCAAGACCTCCTTCTTGGCATCGAGGAAATCTTTCTCAGCGGCTGGAAGCATGTTGTCCACGTGCTTGTTCACGGCGGTCAGCTGATCGAGGACATCACGCAGCTCTTCAAGGTTCTTGTCGATCGAGTCCAGGGTTGTGCCAGAGTCAGCGATGTGCTTGCGGGCGTCGTCAATGTTTTTCTCCGCCTCCTTTTGCTGGTCTGCGACTGTGTCAAATTGAGAGTTGTCGAAGGCTTCCTTATTCAGTGTGTTAAGCCGTTCCACTTCATACGAGCGGTTCACAGCCTCTTTGCTCCAGTTGTAAAGATCTTCCATTTTGTCGTTAAAGTCCCCGATGTCATGTTTCAAGACATCCAGTGACTTGTTTTGCATCTTGATTGGTACTACGAGCTCATCCATGTTTATCAGCAATTCTACGGTCTTCTCCAATTGCTTAGTGCCTGGCTCCAGATCCACGGTTGTCGCCATGATCTTATTGAGAATCCGCTCGGCTTCCTGAAGTGCGCTCTCAATCTTCGTGCTGGCTGCTGTGTCGAAGCTCTTGGCCAGTGCTTCGACTGTGAGAATGGCATCTCTGGCCTCATCGGCGGCATGCTTCGTGTCGTTGTAGACCATCGAGACATTCGACAGAAGGATTTGCGCTGAGCCCGCACTCTCTTGGGCCGCTTGCAGTGTGTGGCCTACGTTCTTAACGAAGGTCTTGGACGCGCTCTCGAGTTTTTTGATTGCCTCTCGGCCGGGGTTGAGGTTGATACCATGCGGGTCAAGGGCCTCCACTTCGGGACGCACCTTCTCGGCCAGGTTGTCGTAGTAGGCTAGCTTCTGGCTGGTGAAGAACGCCAACGCAACTGATTTGAAGTCATCCACAACCGGATCGATTCGGTATCGCAAAGCATCGGTGACGTCCAGCAGTGCGTGATGGCAGCCATCGCACTCGGCACAGCCCTCGTCCTTTAAGAGCACCCAACGGTGTGGGCAATGGTCGCACTTCTCGCCGATCACGCCTGGGAGGCACTCGCACTGGCCGGTGTACGGGTTGCAGCCGAATCCTCTGGAGTAGCCGCGGTTACAGTTGCAAGCTGTGAATAGAAGCCAAGATAGTGAAGGGAGCCGTTGGACTTATCTGGAGCTAAACTTACGTGTGCACCCCTCCTGAGTGTAGTTCCAAAAATCAACACCGCAGCGGTCGCACTGCCTGCCGGTGACGCCGGGCTTGCATTCGCAGTTGCCGGTGTGGGCGTCGCACTGTGTGCTGTTTGAAGCTACGCCACAGTCGCAGGCCCTGCAACCCATGCCAGAGTCATAGCCATAGTGGTCGGGCTTGCACTGATCGCAACGCCGACCAATCACGTTCTCGTGGCACTTGCAGTCGCCCACGGATGAGTCACACTCCATGGTGCCCAGCTCGATGCAGTTACAGCTCTTGCAGTCCTTCAGGTTGATGGCGTCTCCATAGAAGCCGGGAGCGCAGAGGTTGCACGCCGGTCCCGAGGTGTTATTGAGGCAAAGGATACACTCGCCGGTTATCGTATCGCATGAACCTGGCTCGGAGGGGTTGATGTTTCCGGAACACTCACATGGCTTACAGTAGTCGCCTACAACCTCTGGCTGGCCGTAGAAGCCTGGGGCGCAGCTCTCGCACCGTGCTCCTGTGTAGCCCGGCTTGCACTCGCAGTGGATGTTCTGTCCCGATTCGGAGATCTCGCAGCCATAGGCGAAGCTAGAAACACCGGACGGTTAGAGGGGTCTGGTGCGGGGGTTTCACGCAACTTACTTGTTTGTCTCAAACGGTAGGGGACAGGCGCAGATCATGCAGTCGTGAGGCGATCCGTACGTAGCGTTGCCGTAGTATCCTTCGATGCACTCCTCGCAGTGGTCTCCGGTGGTGGCGTGTTGGCAGTTCTAGGGAGGCCTTTTTAAACCAATTCTTAAAAGCTTCATTGAAAGATCTTACCTTGCAAATGCCTGTGGCGCAGTCACAGCTGTCTGAGTGTCCGTTGCAGTCGCAGGGAATGCAGTAGCCTCCATACGGCCCATCAGGGTCTCTGTAGTAGCCGGGGGCGCAATCCTCGCACGACAGCCCGGTGTAGCCCGGCGGGCAGTGGCACTTCTCAACGGGGAGCTGCTGATACAGGTTGAAGTTGTCCTCGTCCTCGTCGGCCAGCGTTAAGTACGCGTCAGAGAGCTGAGTTAGGACCGTTTGTTCCCAGTAGTTGGCGCGGATGTAGATCATCTCCAAGTCACGGAGCACCATCATGAAGTCGCCGCGGCTCACCGGCTGACCGGTCAGCTTCTGGAAGTTAGTTTCGACCATTTTGACACTGTTCCTAAAGAGGACGTCCTGCGTAGGCTGCTCGTAGCTCGTATGAACAAGAATATCCTTCTTTCCGACCAGGATCACATCTGGCGCCACAAGCGCCTTGCCGAAAAGACCGGTCGTGAAGTAGAGACTATAGACCAGTTGACCGCCGTACGACGACAAGTGGCTGTTCTGCCCCAGCAGGTAGTCGAGGACGCCGAAGTACACCAATCCGTCGTCGTTGTCCTTCAGCGAAAAGTCGGCCACCAGCGTGGTCTCGTTGACGAAGATCTCGTCGGAGGACAGAGCCCACCGCTCAATGTCTACGGTCTTGTTCTGGAAGTCGACGTTGTTGAGCGAGACGTTCTTCAGCAGGCTTAGGTTATACACGCGGAGGTAGGCGCTGTCACAGCGCGAGGTCTTGCCGAAGCAGAAACACGTGGTGCAACCCTCGGGATTTTCGGCGTCCAAGTAGAACTTTCCTTCCTTGCAGCGGTCGCAGCTGATGCCCATGACGTTCTCCTTGCAGAGGCACTCGCCGTTCTCCTTGTCGCACACACTGAACTGCGTTCCTGCAGTCTTGCAGCTGCACAGGTCACACCGGGGGAAGTTGTAGTACCCGTTCGAGCACTGGTCACAAACCCGGCCTTCGATGTTGTGCCGACAGGCACAGGTGCCATTGTATAGGTCACACTGCATGTTTCCGTTGTCCACGCCGAGGTAGTTGCAGTTGCAGTCCTCGCAGCCGATGATCTGGTGGAAGCCGTAGGTATAAGGCTTGCATTCATCGCACTTCTCGCCTTGTACGTTCGGTGGGCAGATACACTCGCCGGTCTGGGGCTCGCACATCGCTGTCACGGGACAGTCACAGGGCTTACAGTCGGGGAATCCATAGAATCCGGTGCGGCAAGCGCCGCACTGACGCCCGATAACATTCGGCTTACACGGGCACTGACCTCCGAAGGGGTCGCACTCGAAGCTCGTCGATCCGTCGTACGTGCAGTTGCACTGCAACGCGCCATCGTTGTAGTGAGCCGTCAGTGAGAACACGGCCTTCTTGCAGAATTCGCTAGCGTTGTACGCGATGTGGAAGTGATCTTGCCCACAGTTTTGAATAAACTCCTTGGTCTGGTCGAAGGTCTCCTCCACGAGCAGGTCATCGTTGTACTGGTCAATCGGCACGATGACCAAGTAGTCCAGCCAGAGTCCCTGAGGGCGGTTGTTCTGGAAGAAAGAGGGGGAGTGGTGTTGAGCACGGTACTAGGGACTAAGCTCCGACTTACCGTCAGCGTGAACTTGAACTCGTCTTCGATGTCGAACCAAAACTCCTCGCCGCTAGGTCGAATGGCTCCGCGACATCCAGAGCTCGATGGGCAGTGGTTCACGTCGAACTTTCCGTCGTAGAATTGCTTTTCGGTCTCCAAGGTGTACAGCACACTGTACTTGGGGTGGTAGGGCTGGTAGTATTTGACAAGCACCACGTAACGTCCTGGTTCGGATACCTTTGATCTGCAAGGGATATTCTTAGAAGAGGCGAGGTGGAGTGAGGTGTGACTTACTCAATGACGATCGTGGAGTTCTGGTGGTCCAAGTGGATCAGACGAACCTTCTCATCGAAAGGAGCGTCTGGTGGCTTGTGCGTGGCGATGCGATCCTCGTGGTCGGACTCGAATTCGATTTTCTTCGAATCCGGCACGGAACGGAACTTCGGAGTCGTACACTGGCCGTCGTGGATGACGCACACCGGCGTCGGCATGACGTAGTCAATGGACCACTTCTCTATCGGGATGGCTGTAATCGAAATGATGGGCACACGGCCAAAGTCATCGTAGTCCGACTGAAATGGGAGGGTTAGACTTGCGAGTGGCCAGTGAAGACGGGAGACTTACGTAAATGGAAACTGGCTTCAGTTCAGTGTCGGAGATGTAGTAGGCCTTCTCCTGGGAGTAGTCGTCGATCACTGGCTGTCGGCAGGACATAGAGTAGAGGCACGGATACAGCGTTGCCACGCCGTAGTCCTCCCTATCGGTGCCGACAGCGACCTTCACGAAGTATGTGTCCGGGAAGTTCTTGTCAGAGATGTAGTCAATCACGAAAACGTATCGGCCGCTGTGTGGGACGTCGATGATGTACTTGAGGTCGTTCTGGGTCTCCGAGATCACAGGGATGTCAGAAATGTGGTTGATGATTTTCAAGTGCTCGGGATCACTGTAGTGCTCACTGGCCTTGGTGGCAATATCTCCGTCCTTGACGACGAAGGGCACTATAGCGGGCTTGAAACTGAAACGGAACAGAAGCTTGAATTAACTGCGAAACAGAGGCTTTTGTGGAGAACTCACTCTGATACCGACGCATATTTGTAGTGCCTGCACATCTCCATGTTGCCCAACTCGCAGGGGTTATCGATCTTTCTAGTGAGGATCGAGGCCTCGTAGTAGGCCGCCGGCAGGAGCACGAAGTAATCCTAAAGAAAGAGACAATTATTCATTTGGGGAACTTAGGAATGCTAACAGGCTGCGCTCTGGCCTTCTATGGGTTGTTTATACTTATTAATTAAGGATTTCTGTTCTAGTTAACTCACCAGCATCACGTGCTTGTTGCTCTTCGTGGTGACCTTGTACTGGCCGGGGTCCAGGACGATTGCCAGTGGTTTGTTGCCTTTGGACCCAGCGACTGTCACAAACTGCGGAGTCTTCGTCGGCCGCAGGAGCACAGTGTCCCTGAGAAAAAGAGACTCAGTTAAAATCTATTCCAGCTTTCGACTGCAGATATCACTTACTCCTGGTCAACCTCCAGTGGATTTTCGGACACAAACACTACGCTCGCGGTGATGTTCTCCTTCGTCGGGTTCACGTAGCGGATGACCATGCGGTATACTGACGACTTGAAGATCATGATGTCGTTGATGACCTCGTTCTGGATGTCCGAGAAGACCGCATACCCCTTTCCGCTGAAGCCGGAGAAGACTTTATCGTCGTACTGGTAGCGGACCTGCGCTCCGCCCGGAGTATATCCGTCCTCGTACTCAAACTGGAACTGATGAAGCGTGGGGAAGAAGTGTGTGGTCAGCGGCTGGGTGCATGTTCGCCCGGTGATCCTGGGATGACACTTGCACTGTCCCTCCATCTTGTCACAGTTCGGCGACCGGGATCCGCCGACGTCACAGTTGCAGTCTTTGCAACCAAACAAATTTCCAGCATACAAATCGAAGGTTCCGTCCTTGCACTGGCTACACTTGCGTCCCTGGACGTATGGCTTGCACGTGCATTGACCGGTCTTGGGAGCACAGGTGTCTAAGAGCGCGATCGTGCCGTCTGTGTGACAATGACAGGGCTCACAGCCCTCGGGGTTGCTTATGTTCAGATTCCAGTAGAGAGGCTTGCACTCGTTGCAAATGCGTCCGGTTACCAGAGCCTTGCACTGGCACAGCTCACCGACAGGGACCGATCCACAGCCAGCGAACTTGTCGATGACACCGGCAGGATCGCAGTTGCACTCCTCGCAAATGGGGAAGTTGTAGAAGCCTTCGCGGCAGGCATCGCAGATTTTTCCGTCGAAGTTCGGCAAACAGGAGCATTGACCCTCCTGGTTGCAGGTAACGCCTTCCGAACCGTGCGAGTCGCAGTTGCAAGCTGGAAGAGAACACAGATTTAGGCTGGGTGAGAAGTTGGGTATGCATTATTTCGCTTACGAAGGCACTCCGGGTAGTTGTAGTATCCCGCGCTGCAGAGTGTGCACTGCTTGCCGGCGAAGTTCAGGAGACAGTTGCACTTTCCGCGGTTGTCGCAGGTGATGGCGCTGCTGCCCGTCGTCGAGCAATTGCAGGGCTTGCATTCGGGGTAGTTGTAGAAGCCTGGCAGGCACTGGTCGCACCGTGGGCCACCATAACCCTCACGGCAGATGCACTGGCCGTTTTCCTTGTTGCAGATCTCCGATTCCGTTCCTTGGATGTCGCAGTCACAGTCTGAGGAGATGCGGTTAGCTATCTTCGACAGAGGACAGGATTAAGAAGGACTTACATTTGCAGTCTGGGTAAGAGAAGTATCCGTGCTTGCAACGTTCGCAGCTGTCGCCGCCAAAGTTGCTCAAGCACTTGCACTGGCCCGTTTCCATGTCGCAGTCGTTGTTGATGGACCCAAGTCGGCTGCAGTGGCAGGCTGAGGAGGGATTATTAGTGGATTAATAAATTTTTCTTAAAAAATCTACAAATTACAAAAATAGCAAATTTCTGTTATCAAAATAGATATTGATAACAGAGAAGAAATTTTGTGATTTAAAAGATCTCACCTTTGCATTCAGGATAAGCGTAGTATCCTTCGGCACACTGTTTGCAGTAGTGGCCAGCAAAGTTGATCTTGCACGGACACTCGCCATCAACGGCTTCGCAGTGGTAGCCGTCGGTTCCGTTCAGGTTGCACTGACACTCCCTGCAGTTCGGGTAACCATAGTAGCCGTACGCGCATACATCGCAGTTCGGCGGCTGGAACTCTTGGCGGCACTCGCAACGGCCGGACTCTTCCTCGCAGTTACCGGTCGAATAGAAGTGGTCACAGTGACAGGCTGTAAGTGATAAGCAAATCCTTAGAGTTCGCTTGGTACGGCAAACCCTTCTACTCACGTTGACAAACGTCTGTCTCGTTCCAGTGCTTTCCATAGGGACGGTAGTACTTCGGCGTGCACTTGTTGCAATTGATGCCTTCTGTGTGATCCTGGCAGTTCTGGCAGACACCGCCGCCGTCGTACAGTCCGTGGATGTCTAAGGAAAGACCCTTCCGATCGACGTCCTCATCGTACACGCAAGTGTTCGAGTGGCCATGACAGTTGCAAGCTAGAAAGGTATACGTGAGTTTGGAAGTAACATGCGGCAGGAAGCTGAAACTTACGTTCGCAAGAAAACGGCTGGGCGTTGGTGTTCTGTCGCCACTTCTTCTGCTCGAAGCCTGGACAACACTGGTTGCATTGAATTCCACAAGTCCTGTGCTGGCATCGGCAGGCCAGGATTCGGATGGGTTTCTTTGCGTCGAGCACGTCGCACGTATCTGCGTGTCCGTTACACATACACCGGCCACCGATCGAGATGTCCTTGATCGAGTAGAAGTACTGGAGGTGGGGAAAGATTTAGCGGACGAGTTCAGCTCCCGGAGATCCTTTTTCAAACTCACCCTTCGCGTGACTGTGGGATCCTGGCGCGCTACTGACATCAAGTGCCCAAGGAGATTCTTCGTTCGCAGTAGTCGGATGCGGATGTTCGTTGCTCTGGTCCATTCTTGGAGCACAGACGAGTTGAAGTAATTGTTCGCTGACGGTCTGCCTTGAAGCAACATCACGGGAATCTAAATAAAAGACAATAAGTCTTACTTGTTCAAATATATGTTTGTATATTCGAAATAAATTGAATTGAATTGAAATTAAAAAAGTTTCTCTAATTGCAGTACGTCGAATTTAGAAAACTTTACAAACCTCTCCATTTTCGAGTGGAACGATTTTTGAGTATTGCGTCGTGCAAACAACATCATCGTCTCGTGTGATCGGCTTATAAGTGTCCTTCCCAAAGTAAGTCTCGCAATCGGTGGGCGTGTCAGAGAAATGTTGCCACGGCGACCAAGTCTTGCCGTAATCACTAGATTTTTCCAATGTCCATAGGCCAGGTCGTGGTGAGTTACCCATGCGAATAAAGAGATAGGCGACATGGAACTCCTGAAAGAGATAAAAAAAGTTAAACATTGTAGAAAAATTGGACATGAAAAAAAAAATTTAATTGTATTTAGTAGTGAAAAAACACTGTCCAAAGTACAGAGCAGTTGCTAAGCTTAGATAATTGCCTCCAAGGCACCAAAAAAGCGATCGTAACTCGTCCAAGAACTACTGAGGTAGATATATCACTATCCTGTTTTGCACCGTGCTAATCGCCACGTACCAGTGCGGCCTCCGGCTCAGTAAATCGACGATAGACCTAATTTTCACACTAAGGCAAATCCTGGAGAGGACCAGCGAGTTTCAGGTCGACACGGACTACCTTTTCATCGACTTTAAAGCCACCTATGACAGCATTCATAGCAGGAAGTTGTTCAGTGCGATGGCGATGGCGATTACGGCAAAACTTATCCGGTTGGATCGAACCACGCCCAACAACGCCGAACATTGCTTGTGAATTTAGGCCGAATTCAGAGAAAGCGCAATTCTGAACGGGTTAAAAGACCTACTACTTGGTTCAGAGATAGGATTTGGGGTGGGTGCGAGGGTTGAGTTAAGTGTATGCTACTTTGTCACTTTTAAAAGTGTCATCGTGCCAATTCGGCACAATGTCACGGCACCGATGCTCAGTAAGAATTCCAAGAAAATATTTGAAAAAAAAAAAAAAAAATAGGTTAAGGTTAAGATTTTGCCCGTCTTGATTAGCCACTTTTTGCAAATGTCCGATGAGATCGGGGCATGAAAGTCCAGTAAGCAGCGACCCGTTTAAATACCACCAATAGGCTGCTATTCACCCTAGGTAACTTCAAAATTTCTTTTGTCCTTCCCCGATTTAATTCCGACCAAAATAGCTTAGTGACCCAACAGGAGGTGCCCTGCTTTCACTCAAAACCAGCCTCAGAATTAGGCGTCGAATTCAGTTAAAAAGTAGTGTCAGCGAACTCCGACTGATTAGACACACCTTCGCCGCTAGTGCATCGGCTATTTCTTTTCCCTCAATTCATTGATTTCTCGGTTCACAACATAAGGTTGCCGAGTACCGGCTAGAGAGCTGCTGTTTTTTTTTTTTTGCCTTGAGGACGATGTGGAAACCTTTTAATTGCAAACTGTCTTAAATTTTATCGTTGCATTAGCGAGCAACTTAAGCTCTGCCTGACTGTTCCTATGCCTCTGTGAGAAATATTAGTCGCCCGCTACGATCAGCCTGAAAAATGTTTCAATTGTCTGGAAGTTTGTAGCTCCTATGCCGGTTATAAGGGGCCTTGGTATTTCGTTGTAATAACGGATTGATCAGGTTTTAGTTCACGTGTTTTATGATTATTTTGCTGCTTGTGAATAGTGTTGGCTCGTATTTCCACTTCAAAGTCTTATGAATCTCTAAGTGAAATGCCCCAGCACATGTATATCTATCTCATGTGGATACCTGGGCACGGTAACATTCCGGTTAAGCTGACGCACTCACTAGGTTTGGGGATATTATCCCGAAGACAATTGCCGTTCATTCCCTCTGTTAGTTTACAGGAAGAGGAAGTCAATTCTGCACCCAGTCTAGCTCTGAGCTTGAAAATTGTCTTCTTTGCTTTGAATTTTAAGAAAAGTCTCAAATATCATCAGAAAAAACTTTAAACCCAACAACATTCCTCGGCTATGTCAGCACTCAACGCCTCATTAGAATTATTAAAACGATCTTGACTTGTAGCTGTAAGTGACGAAATTACTCTCCATCCCGAGAATTGGTTAGCTCACATCAAAGACTCTAGCTGTGGCTATGAAATCATAATTTTCTTTTCTTATCATCATTTTCTTTTTTTTTTCTCTCTCACATTTCCGTTTGCGAGAGTAACGGCACACAAGTCTTCCCTCAGTTCAAAATGTTATCGAATGCGAAATTTATTAAAAAAGAAAGGATAAGAAGTATGCTTGGTGTGGACGTGGAATAACTATCAGCCTACACACATAACCATAATGAGATTCAATTAAAAGACTACATGGGGTTAGAGGAACATTTTACGACTGTTCTTATCAATTTGCGTTTTGGGGACAATCAAATTGCTTGAGGCGAACGAGCTGAAGCGATCTTCGCTGGATTGTGAACGATGTTTTGACAAATTTTAATTAAATGAATTTGTTTTTTGGTGGATGGCTTAAGAGGACAGAAAGAACGATTTTGTTTGTCTTAAAAATTTAATGAACGTCTTTGTATCAACAGCCAAGGATCGGAGAAAAAATATCTCCCTACCCAGTTAATTTCGAACATTGTGATCGGATTGTTTAGATTTTAGATTAAATTATTTTTCTTTTAAGAACTAAACCATTAAGCAGGACTAACCGCCTGCCGTTCGAGAATTGATAGATGTCACCTCTAATACCTATCTGTTGCCGATTCCAAAGGACGAATTTCGAAAGCTTCTTCATGGCAAAAAGACTTTAACATTTGTTCAATAGATAAACGAGCTAACCAACAGGTCCCGACGTCTATTTCGATTACAGATCACTTAAAGATCTTATGAATTCGATGGTATCAAACATACAGCTTTATTAATTATCCAGCCCATAATCGCCCAACTCTGATCTGCTGCATCATAAGAAAGACAAACATTTTCTGTAGACAATGAAATGATCTCTCTAAAGCACACCCAATTTTTATTGCCAAGTAAAAAGTCGAAAACGAATCCAAACCAACGCCAGCATCGATGAAGTCATCCAACAGGCACTCACAAATTCTCAAGAAAAGCAACAGCCACATAAGAGCGATAACGATTCTGTGTTTGCATAGATTGCCACATCTGGCTTGGGGCTACATGCGAGAACTTCAGGAAGCACGTAAAGTAAAACTATTTCACGCAATCTCACCGTTGATAGTTTCCATGCACTGCAATTTGTTATCGTGTTTCTTTTCGTATTCTAGACATTCAGATAAAGGAAAAAAAATCATGTATTCGAACCTCCCCAACAATAAGATCACGAAAAAAGTTCTCGCCGTCGATTCCACCCTCTGTCAGCCCGCTCCAGTGCGTCGATTTCGAGTCCAAAAATAGATTTTCGTCTGCTTCTCTAGGAAGTCAATCAATAGCCGCATATGCATAGCATGGCGTATGATTTTTCGTTAATTCACCATCTGCTCCAGCGATCGGTTGAAAAATTAAATTAACGCGATCATGTGATTCTTTTTCTTCGGTTCGTACTTCGAGCAAACATGACATAAGCCACGCAAAAAACAGTTTTTGAGAGATAAATATTTTTGTGTTAGACAAAATAATTGAAGGCGTGCGTGTAACGCTGGGTACTTGCAAAAGGAGAAAATAAAAGAATCGGATTCAGTTTTATTAAGTTGCTTGACGACTTGATGGTTTAGTCTGCACAGTGCTGAGTTTTGTACTCAATTCCTTATCTTCGAGTTGGTAAAGCGTCTTTCTTTCTTTATGCTCGGGTCGTTAACTTATGTCCGATTAGAGGAGAAGAAGGGGCCTTTCGAGATTAGCGAGGAGAGGGAAATGGCGGTTCTTGAAGATAGTGGTTGACCTCTTTCGCCTTTAAACGGAAGCGAACTAAAAAAAGATTCTGTTCGATTCTTGGGTTAGAGAACTATTTCTTGTAGAGATAAGAGACTGGCTACGATTTATTTAGGAATTGGTTGAAAAGGCACTGGAATTAAAAGTTCTTGTCTTTAATTTCTAATAGGGCGACAATAGCTGACAATAAGAGGTGGTTTTCATGTAGAATTGCTAAAATGTCTACTTGTGTTCTAGCCGTCGAAGTGCAAAACATAACAACAACCAAGCAAAATCTCGCTTGTGTGTGGGCCGTCGAGTTGTTTGTTTTTAAATAATAGGTTATTTTGACACTGTCAGCTCGAAATCGTAATACAAAGCCAGTATCATACCTCCGCGAAACGAAATGATTCATTTTATGCTTAAGAAACGCTAGGAAATGTTGAAACCTATATCCAGAGTGAGTGTTGTGTATCCCAAACAGTGCATTTAAAAAAAAAAGAAATTATGTTATCAGCTGTCTAGTCGATGTCAATTGACCGCTCCGAGGCTGCGATTTAATCTGTTTGGACTTTTTTTTGGAAAACCATGAAGAACCGATGTTATGCGAATAATCCGGAGACGATCAAAGCACTTAAAGCTAATATCATCCCAGAAATCCGTGAGCTACAGCCCGAAACAATCAAGAAGGTGTAGAAAACTTGAAGTGACAGAAACCAGCCGAATCAGCCAGTTAAATCAAATTCTGCTCCATAATTAATGGGAATGTTCGGTCTTAGTAATAAGCCCATAATACAAGAAACAAATGTGGTTTTGTTACTTTTATTGCAGTTTTAAAAAGAAACTTGTATTTGGTCCATACTGTATTGCATCATTAACCCGACAAACAAAGCTCCAAAGTAATTGGATCGATTTCAACAAACTTTTAATAGGATTACAATTTAGAGGGCTTAGGTCTGCCGTTACCGCATTCGTAAATATATTACTCAAATCATACGCAAGCACCGTGCAAATAACCCAAGCCAGTTATTGACTCGTCAATTATCACATCCAACAGATTTTGCTGAGCGATCAATGAAATTGCCGGTCATATTTGCAAAGCTCCACAAAAAAAAGACTCAGTCAATCACAATCCCATCCAAAGTAAACATTTTCCGAAAAATAAAAAAAAACAACACAAGCCCGAAGCTAGCAACGCGTGTTGTTTAATTTTCTACCATCTCATGGTGATCTCATGCACTTGTGCGTGTCTGACTACTCTGACGAAACGATAATAAATCTCGCAAGCACACCAAAAAGAAGAACCGGAGGTAGACACAAAAAAATAATCCTGCAATCAGCAGATTCCTCGCTCAGACCCAAAACGATCACAAAACGACCGCAAAACGATCCGCAAAAAAAAGAACTGCAAACACTAAACACGTATCCGTAAGGTGAAGCTGACAACAAATAATCAACCTCGGGGTATTCTGAGTAACAATTGCCAGCTAATTGAGGAGATCTCAACGAAATTGGAAACATTTTACAACCTTATCCACGACACGAGTAAAAGGATACTCGCTACATGGACGTCAGTAAACGAAGGAGAGAAGAACGAAAAAAGAGGAGATTTGAGTGCTTCCCGTGGGAAGATCTCAGGAAAGAGAAATTCCAGTAAATCGAAAAAAATACTCGACAGTGGGGCGTTTTTTTTTCTTTCTCGCTCTGCTTCAAAGGAAATCAAGGATCAAGAAAATAAATTGTGTTTTTTTTAACGTGAACTCACCTGATCAAAGTCAATGGTTAGATTGACTTCGTTGTATTTCATGCCTCTGGACAGCGGTGGACTCTGCCACCACGACTCCGTGCCATCGATCGCGAATTCGGGTGCATGGTTTTTGTCGGGGATCTTCGGATCGCACACATCGCAAACCTGAAAAGAAAAATAATGAAAATACATGTAAATTCTTACATTAATTGCTTACTAGACATTAAAATCCCAATCCACTTAACGAACTTAGTACTTTAATTACGCGGCTGAGTGACGGCACTTTATGATGTGCTACGTGATGTAATTTTGCTGCTTATAAAAAATGCAAGCGTTCGTAAGGCTTCCTACGTGCAACTCAGATGTATATTTTCTCTTCTTTTTTTTAATTTAAAGATTCGTGGAGTCGAAGGACTCCATAAATCATTTACAATTTCTGAATGAATTAAATCTTTCATAAAACATTTAAAACAATTCCTTACATATTTTAGACGAATGCAATATTGCTTTATTGCAATATTGCTTTAAAAATCGAAACCAACTAAAATAAAAGTATCTTGTAAGATGTGTGAGAAAAGAAGCCCTTAATTAGTTAGCTCCGATTTTTAAAACAATATCGGATTTATGTCACTTCCATTTCATATTCCAATTTCCATTTAAGCATTTAGGACTTAAAAATCCTTATTAAAAACCTTTTATTTTCTTTAGTAACATTACAATTTGAAGTATAAAACAAATCTTGAAAATTTAATTCTTTTTCATTTCAAACGCGATCTTCTTTAAGATAAAACTCCCCTCCAACCACTCCCAGCATGAGTTCACCCAAAAATAGATAAAAAAAAAAAACCAACAAGACTCCTACTTCAAACAAAATGGCCTCATCGAATAAATATTGAAACTTTAAATTATGCATACCTGTCCCTGGATGACGGAATAATCGTAGTGGTCGTTTTCAGTGTTTGCGCCGACCAGCTTACAGTAGAGCTCAGGACCATCGGTATCCTGTCCGCATGTGGCTGTGGCATAGATTTTTCTTCCTGTGGCTAAATTAAAATACGGCGGTGTCAACTCGGATTTCACTACCGCGGCGAGAGAACACAAGATTAGGGCTGCAAGGCCCACTGGGTGGAACCCCATGTTTCAGCGAGTTCTTGACACAATAATTTTTTTTTTTTTTTAAATTTTTTTTCACTTAATTCACTCACTTTTTTTTACTTTTTATTTTTTTTTGATCACTTTTTCTTTTTTTGTTGGCCCAATCCAACCGCACTGGACGGCTCTTTTCTCGCTACTGAAGTGGTTCTACAAAAAAATTTTGTCAGCTCGACCCCGAGAATGAATCTAATTGTGAGTTGTGATTGCTTGTGTTGGTGTTGTTGTTGTCGTTGTTGTTGCATTTTTATAACCCCCATTCTACAAGTCACTATTATCTCTGTTCGCGGTCGTCTCCTTCGGTGCGGTTCTGTTGCTATCGCTAGCCCATGTCAAATAAGACGAAGAGAAGAACTTATCTCCCCCGATGGACGAAGAGCAGAAGAAGAAAATCCAGGGAAACCCAACAATTGCCGGCGTTTATCAAGGGTCCGATGAACGAGCAAGAACTGTTCCCAAATGGTGTTCCACACCCGCTTCCCGGGAACACTAACACCGACGCCGTCCGGTCACCAGCACCACCCATGCGTCAGCATGTGTGATCACAGTGGCCTACTGATCCAGCTGATGTTTTTGTTATTCGTATCTATATCTTCTTCTTCGTTTTCATCTTCGTCTTCGTCTCTTATTTTCTTGTCTGTTGCTGCTCTGAGTGGTTTTGAGATACGCACGGTAAAAGTGTGTGGTTGTGAGGGAGGCGCACCATGAGATTCATTCACGGAATCCAGTTTTGTTGTTTCTCCCACATTTCTTTGCTTTCTTTCGTTTTGCTTCTTTTTCGTCTTTTGTTGCTGGTTCGTCGCTTCTTGTTTGTTTTGAAGCGCAGCGCTCGAGCAGACGTTGAGTAAACGATCGCATGCATATTATCTGGAACGAATCGTTTGGCTAGATCCGATGGATGGTGTTAGAAAAAAAAACATACGTGCGCTTAGGATTGTGGTAGGGGGTTTTGCTGTAGCTAGGTCAAGTTACAGAGTTGCCATGGCATACGAGAAAAAAATAATAATAACAATCGCTTCCATTTTTTCGGAAACACAATGGTAACTGCCTTTTAAGACATTTTTTAATTACTTTTTATATCGAAATACGTATTCAGTGAACCCTCTCGCAACGGAACCCTCTCTTATAACCGGAGAAATTTCTCGGTACCGTCAGTATCCGGATATGGGAGAGTTTACTGTATTATGGATGATACTATCACTTTTAATTTGTTCTCTCAATGTAAGAATCATTTTAAACGAGTACTGCCTACGAAAAATCTCTATCCGCCTATCGTTGGGTACAACGCTAAATTATTTTTAAATAAAGCCGTAAACAAACAACCAAACCAAACTTAAGTTATTCTTCTGGACGACGGGTTATAAGCAACTTAGACTAAACGAATGGAATTCCAATACAGCATACAATTATGTTTTTTCAGGACTACCGAGGCGCGCCCTGAATGCGATTTCGTTAGGAAGTCGCTTGGGCATACGATCTTTTCTGCGTGCATTGCCGCTGCGGACCCATTCTGGCGGCACAGAAGATTATGATGGTGATGAAAATTTATACAAGTCACGTGTTTTTATTTCCGATTTTTTGGTCTTTTTCATTATACAATAATTTGTTACTAACATAGGGTATTCAAATCCAGCCAAAACTAATAATAATAATTCAGTGGTGCTTTGCATCCGGTGAAGTCTAGAGCCTAGCCTTTTCGCGCCTCCACGAAATCTCAACGTTGTTCCATACCATCGAGCATCGATTATTTACTAACCTCGTACTGCATTCACACATTTTGACAATTTGGTAAATTTAGGCCAAAGCGAGACCCACTGCATTCTATAAAAAAGAAGCATCGAAGCTGTTTTCCTTCAGCCAGCTAATTAAGAAAAAAACGTGTAATTTATCTAAATAATGCTCCACGAAAATAATACCATTTCATTCCATACAAATTTTATCTCGAATTTTTAAATTTTAGTTTAACTATAAACCTTCATCAAAGATTTTGTAATGCTATTAATAGAGTTTACACCTCAGTTTTCCAATTAATCGGCTATAGGTTTAGGCTGCAATGATCTTGCATGCTAAAATTGTCAATTAAACTATGTTCATTGTTAGGGCGAGAAGAGTTTCGCTATTTCTCCTTTATTTAATTTGCCATATTTAAAAAAAAAGTAGATCTCGTGTTCGATTAATCCGAACAAATTTTTTTTTCATGTTATTCTATAACGAGGCAGAGGATTTTATACATCCGTAAAATTGCAAAGCTGAGTGAAAATGTTTAGGAATAAGGAATAGATATCTCAATAAACTGTTGCCACATCGTGCGTGAAGGGACCAGTTCTAATATGCAATCACACCGCGCTTACGCAATAACAGTCTTAGCATAAAAATTTCCTCACGAAACAAACCTCACAAACTTTCAGACCATTCTTCAAAAAAGACTACTAAAAAGAATATGACTACTTTGGTAACCAGGGCTGTCTGAAACTGAATGAGGGCGACTGCAATTAACGCCTGCACACTACAGCTCTGTGCACGAACTTGTGCAGAGGAGGTGTTGGCGGACTAATTTTTTTAAACAAATTTTGCATTTAACTTGATGATCTCAGCGGATTTGATAAAAAAAATAATAAACAACGCTCCGAACTAGATGACATTTGAGTTAATGAGCTGAGTAATAAATCCAAGTAACTTGAGCGCTATGTCATGTGTGATCGTTCTGAAGAGTTTTCCACCATTTGACTTTGAGTTTTATGATAAAATTATTGATCATTGGAATGTGTCATGGTAAAATCGCCTGATAAAACTTCTAACTGCGGTCACTTATGCATATTGAGAATTCTCCATATGCGAGCATATTTACTCTTGAGTTTTGCGTTAGCAAAATCAAGCAATAACAGCAACTTACAGATAGTATACCCTGTAACTTTTTTTCTGTTTTTGAAACTTGAATCAAGCCTTCGCTTAATCATTTGAAGATAGTCATATGGATATGGAAAAATTCGTTTCTTTCCTATTAGAATTGGAATTCAATAAAAAAAATCTCGTGTCAAAGAGGACAAATCTTCGAAAATAATGCACCAGTCTCGGCGAAATTTGGTTCATTCCATGTAATTTAACCTACCTTAAAAAGATGGAGTAATTTGCATCTCGATTATTGATGTCAACTTTGTTTCGAGCTAATTGGAAAATTTCATAAACTCTATCAATTAGTAATTGATGAAAGTTTGTAATAATTTAATAAATTTTCAAAGCTCTTTACAAATTTAACTTTAAACTTTTACCATAAAATTATTATTTTATGAAAGCACTAGCTGCTGCCGCGACTTCGTCCGCGTAAATATCAGTTATTGCGCTTGATTGAACTATATTATCATGTTTAAACTTATAACATGCTAAATTTCGTTAAAATCGAGATCGGTAATTGTGCGTTAAAGATAGACAGACAGGCAGAGTTTCTTCAAAAACTGATTAATACAAAAAATGTATTCTGTTCCTCTAAAACCTAACCCTGATTTAAGTCCTAAAGACGCATAATCAAATATGTTTTTTTTCGAGATCGGGATCGGTAATTGTGCGTTAAAGATAGACAGACAGGCAGAGTTTCTTCAAAACTGATTAATACAAAAAATGTATTCTGTTCCTCTAAAACCTAAACCCGAATTTAAGTCCTAAAGACGCATAATCAAATATGTTTTTTTGCAAAATAAAGTGGTCTACAATCGAAGACCACACGGCCACTCTTGCTTCTTTTAACCACGTGCTCACTAAAGAGATACACAAGACTTCACAATGTCTGCTCTAGTTTCTCTAACTATCAACGGTAACGTTTATCAAAAATCTTCAGCAAGCATGACAGTAATTCCACCCATGATTTTATTACAGCTAGAAATTACAGAGGGGATTAGCTTTTGGACTTTTTACAAAACCATACAATGGGTTATTGTGGCTCTACCTTAAAAGATAGACATATGCTAACGTGGACTTTTTTTTAAACTTTTTGATAACGATCAATTCCTTCACAGGCTTCAAGCTTTCCATTTCTCTACTTTATTCGGAAATCTCATTATACCGTTATTTTTTTGAATGCAAATGTCTGCAGAATATTGCTGTTTACCTGCTTAGAAAGTCCACAATACTACTGCATGAAAATCTGTTCCGTAGTTCCTGAGATTAGTGCGCTTAAACAAACAAACTGTTTACCTTTTTAGGGTTTCGTTCCAAAGAAATAACGAAACCTTTATAGAATCACTTCGTTGTCCGTCTGTCTGTCTGTCTGTCGCCTGTACACATTTATATCAGTATAGATATAGCCTGAACCTGTTAGTTATTCAGCGATTGAAGTATATGTTCTGGCGTAGAAAGTCGTGAAGCGCTCAAAAGTATGAAACAGAAATAAATCCAAGCTTTCGTCACAATGATTTTCATTTGTCGTCTCAGATTTTGCTAAGTTCTAAAGATTATTCCATCTTTCTAGAGTTCTTTTTAATTCAGTTTCTATAAACAGACAATTTTGGACAATTTTCCCTCATTTCTTGAAGTGGTCTAAGAGTCATTCAAATATTTTGATTCATCGTACGAAGTCATGAATTGTTTGGTCAAGTCATGAATCTGCGACCGAAATAAATTCTATTAAAAAGGGGCAATTCTTTTTGTTTTAATTGAACTTTTCTAAAAACCATATTAGAAATGACTACCTACCTGCTTAGTCCCAACACAAAAACAGGAGAGAGAAAAAAATTAATAATTTAGCAGAAACTTGACATATTTAAAACAGAGAAGCAATGTTTTCCATAAAATTCAATGCAATAAACTTATTACTCCAGATGTTCACCATTTGTTTGACCACCAAACTCGTTTATATATATATATTTCTAAAGTTTTCTGTGCTTTTTAGGGTTTCGTTCCAAAGGAATAACGAAACCCTTATGGAATCACTTCGGTGTCTGTCTGTCTGTCTGTCCGACGCCTTTTACATATTTGAGTATAACTTATTACTCCTTTGTAGTTAAAGGATGAAATTCTAGATCCAAAAAGCGAAAAGAAATCAAATACTATAAAATAAAAACTAAATTTATTTTCCCTTGCTTATTGTAATTTATTTAGGAATGTCTTAAAAATAGACTGTTTATGAATTAACTACACCAACAAACAGAATTCTCCTCTCCAAAGACTGAAGTCTACAAACATTTCGTCCTGCCCTAAACTACCAGAAAAATTCAACGACGAATATTCCGTTCGGTTTATTATGAAATGGATGGCGCATTAAGCTCTATGAGATGAACAAAGCTTTGGTATAATAGCTTGCCAGACAAAAACGTGTCGACCACAATAGCTCGGCCACATCAAGAGCATGGATAACAATGCTCCAGTTAAGATAATCAGCGGATCTGAATGTCTTTTTTCTCCACAATGAGTCGATTCTTATACCAAACGTTTAGAGGTCAATTCATTGTGGACGTAAGACAACCTTGTCTTTTGAATTAAAGGTGTACATCTGGAATAGTCAACGTTAACAGAAAATGTTATTTCTTTCATGATATATCTAGGCATAAAAGCAATTAGTTCAAAAGTTCAGTAATATATTTGTATTCGTGCAAGGTGCTTTAAGATATTCCACTTTACTGCAAGAATCTGACTATAGAAGTAGAAAAATCATGGCTTTAAAATATGCCCAAATTGGAAAAAAATATATGTACACATATGTGTCATACAATATATCTAAACGGTTAATTTTTCTTCACCCATTTTTCGTAGAAAATGCAGAGATTCACAACGGGGTCCGTGTAATTTCGTTCAGGCATATGGTTTTAACCACTAAATGTGCTGATGGTCTTACTGGAAATACCTAGATAGACTTTATTTAACGAAAACTCCTGGCGGTATTGCTCATCGGTTTGAAATGTGATGATGATCAATAGCTCATATCTGGAGTATGGTTAACTTATAGTTCGCTCAATTCGCCAGATTATTTGGAAGCCTATTAGATTCTCAGCACAAAACAAAAATTAACCCTTATAAATTCTAATGGTCCAGTCTCATAAGGCAGCACAGCACCTACTAGTAACAAATCAAACAGACTGAACCCTCGAGCGATTGATTTTATGTTTTGCTAAGAAAACAAACCATTAAAAGAATCAACACTTCAAACATAAATTGGTCTCATGACGTTTTGTTGTTTTGCCACTCGCACCACACGACACACCACGCGCTAAAAAAAATCAAGTTCGTCCCAAAACCAAGCAGACACACTTCGACTCAACGTCAATTCTATATTTAAGCTACCTTCTAATAAACTTATCACAAACAAAACGCAAAAAGCACCATTTAGTCACTATAAAAACGCCGCAACCACATTTCGATCATCTTCGCCACAAAGCACCACCTCGGTGGACCTGCAGTACTCCGCATCAACAGCTTTGAAGTCTGCAAACAAAAAGTTTTGTGCTCCATCAATCACCCATCTACCACCGTCTATTCCTCCAACTTACTCTCGTCGTTCCGACAATTAAAGAAATCCAAATCGCACGAGTTGCTAAAGGCCTTCAGACATCTGCCATTCGAGGCACAATTCAAGGTGAAGTTCAGCGCACATACCTCCGAGCACTGATCCACAGGCAGGGAGCCAGCCTGATTCATCGCCCAAGCAGCTAGACACCAGTCGGGACGAAAGATTAATTAGTTTGAAATTAGTTCTCAATCTAGACGCTTTGCTGTACCGGTTAAGATCACGAAGAGAAGCACTTTCATTGTGCGATAATCTTGGCGGTGAGAGACAACAACGACGACAATGAACCGATCGTTTAATCCGCAGAGCCAAACAACGTCCCGAAGGTGAGACGAACAACAAAACCCATCGCTAGAGATTTATTCGGCTTTTATAAGATTACTCTGACCGAGTATGGTAATAGAGTCGTTGTGGCGATGGCACAATAAACAAATTTGCAATAAGCTTATAATTAGAGGTGAGGCGAGACGTGGCGATCGCACGACGGGGAAATTCCCGCGTAGGCTCACTTTCCATTATTGCGTCGATTTTGAGCGCGATACCGATACCGATACCGGCATACTTTCGGGTGGGTTCTATGATGCTCCTAAGAGTAGGTAGCAAGAAAATGTGCGCATGGCACCCATAAGCGGAGGTCTGTTTACGTTTTTGAGAGAATCGAACTGTATTCAGCAGAACAAAATATCTCTATATTTTCGGTTCAAGCTTCAACAGCGATCCGATTAGCTAAGACCTCCACAGGCATCTTATTTTATTTGGGCGTCGAGAAGCCCGATTAGAAAAACTCAGGATGCTTACTCACCAAAAAGAATAGAGACACATATCATAAAAAAAAACAAAATGTTAAAAGACTGAATTTGTTTTAATTCTCTATAAATTTAACTAAAAATTTCAAACAATATACATACCACTTCACTGACAACATTTAATCGAATGCAGCCCTTTGAAAATTAGCTAGTTGTATTTCTTTCTTAATTTCCTGAAATCTTGGCGATCTTTTTCTCTTTCACCCTTTTCGTGACCGCATTTAATTCCAGCCGTAGGAAAAATATTATTTTGCACTTCACCAAAAACGAAGTAAGAAATCTCGAAGGGTTATTTTGCACGAAAAAATGTTTAATGCAGAAATAATTAAACTTAAGCTGGGTCTTAGTATGGAATTAAGATACTTTTATTGCAATTGTGCCAGTATTTTTAAGTTGTTGGCGGAGGAAATTCATGTTGTTCACGAACAACACTGGGCATGAAGGGTTTATAACGAGGAAAGTTAATCACTTCGATAGGTCAAATTTATTTTTGTGCAGAGCCATATGAAATCCTCTATAATTCGAAAATTATGGTTGTTTTTCTTAACAACTGTTTGTTGAAATGCGTTCGTGACAAAAGTGAAAAATCTCTGAAACCTCCGTAATTCGAAAATCCATTCCTGAGAAAATGTATCGGGTTTGTTAATTAAAAAACGTAAAGACAAAGTAAGCAAGTTCGACTTTAAAAGATCATTCTATTTCCACCAGTATATCCAAACTATACTTCCCTTTTAGTGTACGAATCATTGTTTTATAATACACAAAGGCAACTCAAAATTCCACAAAAAAAAAAAAAAAACTTAAATTAATTATAATCAAACTAATTTAAATGTCATGGGACATATTGGGGAACGTCTGAGTCGAAATATCAGAAATCAAACAATAAAATTGAAAGTTGATCTAAAAAACGCTGCAGAAAAGTTTAGGGGTCCGAAATCACCCCTAAACTTTTGGACTTAGTCTGTTCTTATCAAAGCAAGCTTCAGATATCCGAGTCGTCGAGTTATTTAATTTGCTGCATAGTTTTTACAATTATACTACTAATATATAATAAATAATACTTTTTTGTTGTGAAAAGTTATAAAGTTTCTGAATAAAGCTGCATTTTAGTTTTTTCATGTAAAGTCTCTTTTGAATTTGTTTTTCCGTGAGTAACCTTTCATGGCGTATAATTACATCTGTGATTGACTGTATGTGGGGCACTTTAAAGCTTCGCAGAAACTTAGAAACTGTCGTTATAAAAACTGAGAACAATATTAAAAGGAGCTTCTTCCAATTAGAAGAAAAGTTGGAAGTTCTTTAGCTATAACTAGTTCTGAATAAAATCTTTAAGCTTTGCAGGCTAGGGGACAAATATTTAAGATATTTTTATGAAATAGTAATTAAAGTTATCGAAAATTGATGACTGGATTAAGAGTACGGTTTTCTCCGGTGGAAGTATGAATGAAACAATTTTGTATTTTAAGCTTACCAAAAGGAAAACTCTTGTCCATAAATTGTCATCCCATAATCAATGCAAAATTTACCTATCAATGTTTCTATAAAAGATCGACTTAAACCCAGGAAAAGGGTTATAGCACTGCATCACTTGTCCTCCAGCAAAGCGAAATGATTTTTGATCTTAAGCTGTTCATCAAAGTGTACTAATGACAACTCGTAATTCATAACTTTAAAAAATTTAGTTCTCACCTACACATGACTCATATAAATTGGCATTCTGCCTTAAACTTGCAGGTCATTCTCAAACAAATCTCTCACACCCAGTTCCACGGTTCTTTGACCATTCCAAGGTCCGAAAAATACTTTGCCTTCGCGATGAGATCTCTCACACTCCACGAGTCACGTCCAATTCGCCACCAGGCCGCACATGTATTATTCAAAGCCCCATAGAACCCTTATTCACCCAATACGGACGTCATTATTAGTCATGGGCTGCCAATTGCGAACCCATCATACGTTCGATATCTCGAAGAGACTCTCTATCCTCACTCAGTTCAACACACTAATCAAATCTAGATGTTTGTTTACAGCTTTATCACCTGCATATGACCACGATATTCTTGCCCACAAAAAAAAGAAACACGTTTTGAGTAGAACCTCCTCCCAGCCCACCTTCACCCCAGCTTATAGGCCACTCCAATCGAACGGCTTGCCCAGTGCCGGAAGATACTACGATACGTATTCCACCTCGCAGCCAGATACATATGTTAATTTACGAAATATTTAATTAGCTCATCGCTCGGACCGAACGTATTTATAGCGACGCACTTCTGGGCCCGCTCCAGTATGACTTTTCACGGATTTATCGCATCGATCTCGTTTCGCGTCTTGTCGTCGTTATGAAAATTCTTATCGTGACTTTTGGTAGACGCACGTCTGTTATCAGTGTCCTTGAGCCTTTAATTCACCATTTTCCATTACAGTTGTTCTCCTGGCAGTGTGTTGGCCATGTTTGGCCGTGTACTATGACCCAACGAAGGCGCCTTTCTGCAACCCCACTTGCCCATCGGAGTACAACTCAATTTGTGCCGGCAACGGCTCCTGCCTAAAGGTCTTCAACAACGAGTGTTTCCTGGAGGCTTATAACTGTCGGGCGAGATTTGATGCGCGTAAGTTGGAAAGCTTATACCAGTGTGGTGGAATAAATTTACTAACGAGTTTCTTTTGGTGGGTTTTTCTTTCGTGTGACAGCCTTCAGAGAGGTCGACTTCAGCTACTGCAATGAACTGAAGCATAAATTTTGCTTCTAAGTCACTTGGAATTTTGTATTCTTTTTTATATCTTAGGAATGTATAAATAAATTGGAATTTGATTTTTGTTATAGCACTAAATGTGCGGCTTAATTTATTTAAATGTACACCTTCCAGTTGACCGACCTTGACGCGAAGTTGTTGACAGTTGATGCGCTCTTCGTTAGGAGTGTTCTGTGGCTGATGTGTGAAATTCTCATGTCGTTTATTTAAATGGATCATTATCAGTTGTTTTTTCTGTTTTTATAAAAGAATTTAGTTGTTCAGCGACTTGACTAAGTTTTTTTTTTAATGGAATCGAAAGGTTTAGAAAGGAAAATCTATCACGAATTGTTGTTGTGAGAAATTGGTATTTGCAAATTTTCAAAAGTTTAAAAAAAGTACATGTTTCAAACATTCAAAGTCTTATAAAATACGTTCCGATTTTAGAATTATTTTTACTTTTATCTAAAAATGGCAAAAAGAATTATTATAATAGAATTAATAAAAAAAAAATTAAGGAAAAGATTACGAGAAATATTTTAATTTTTTAGAGCCAAAAGTTAGTGTACCCTTTTATAACAAGACAAAAACTCAAACCTAGCACTATGCCTGTCACCTTGTTATATTTAACAAGGTGACAGTGGACTGCAAAACTGGAAACAACGGGAGAACAACCGGGCCAGTTGGATAAGCATGTTGGTTGAGGCCTCGGCCCACCCCTGACTGTAGCGGCACTTAAGTTAGTAAGTAAGCAATCACATACATAAACCTTTCCTTTTTCATTATTAAAATTAAATTATACAAAAATGTTGTCAAATACCCTTTATCAGCCTTTATACAACTGTGGTATCATTTTCTGGTAGCCGTTTTCGAGTTATAACCTGCTACACCAAGCACGATAATGTGAAACAAAATTTATTTGGTGATCTACAATTCTCGGAAATAGTAGAACTCAAACAGATTGGTTGCGGAGCATTCTGGCATGAGCCTTCTCATGCTATCACACTCTTTGTCATCCTTGACACACGTTATCCATTAAACGGGGGATGCTCGCCACAAAATAAAACAGCCATATTTTTTCTTCCACTTTATTCCAACTTAGTGTCAACCTCATCAAAGGTTTCTGCATTCTTTTCAGAACACGGTTCCATTAAAGCACGCCTTCGGTTGAAGATTCCTGTATTTTTTCACATGGCAATACCGCTGATGTACTTCTTTATATTCTAAAAAAAAATAAATCTAATAAAAACAATCATTAGACTCTTTTAACTTACCTTGATTGTATTTGCAGTTATAAAACACCAGATGGCACAGATTATTAAAAAGTTTTATACAAAATCCATTTGAGGAGCATATCGGTGCCTGCCTAGCCGGACAATAATCCGGACAAGCAAACTCAATCTTAGGCGAATCGATAGTAAATGTTGGGTAGAGTAAATACCTACTACCGAACTGATGCCCACTGATACCGGAGTAGGTGAAAACTAAGCGAGAGATGGAGAGATTGACAGAAATTATTCAGCAGATGAGTCAATCGAAGTGAAATAACAAACCGAAAAATGATAATAAACTTCCTATCAACAAACTCATTTTGCCAGTTTTCTGTGAAAATTATAAAGATGTACTAAGCACAGCTTTTGGGAGTTCACTTCTGAAGGGGACAAGAACTTGTTCCGAAAATCTGGTTGTAGATTGCAGAAGTAGCTTGTTGTATTGTGTTTTTGAATGTTAATGTTATGCATTCTGTGACTATCAACCGGTTTTCAATGAGTTTAGAGTTAAAAAAGAATTTTGAATGCATTGTTTTGGGTTAACATTTAAAAAAATTAGAAATTGTTATGGTTGTTTTTTAACTCAGTAGTAGGATGAGATCCTTACAGCTGCCGAAGTAATTATCAGATTACAAGTGACGGCGACAGGACAATTACAATTACACGTGCCGTAACACTGTCCAAATTTGGAAAGGAATAAGCGAAACTATTAATTAAATGGCGGAAATACGTATGGCAGCATAATTGCGCTAAGTGAATGTCCGAATTAATGCTGAAGTTTTTGTTTTTGATAATTCTCATCATTCCTTTTAAGCCATTGAATATTTTTTATTTTTATTTTAACTAATTACTATACAATGCATACATGCTCTCACTCTCTCTCTCACAGCTCTCGAAAGTATACAATTGGCACAACACTAAACAAATGCACTAATCTTTATCAAAAAAAATAGTAAATCTTTATTCGACACTTCAGCCAATCTTAGTGGCATCTCTTTTTTTTTACTCGCTCACTCTCTCGATAATGTGAATTAATGGTATTGGTATTGGATAATGTAATTAATGTAATTACTGGAAATAATTTCTGTGCTCAATTAATTTTGATCGGCTTTCTCAAGTACAGTGGATAGCTGGCAATCTTGCGATCTTGAGTATCTTCGTCGTTTTTATTTCTCTAACTTCTTGCATTGACATGTTGGGGTCGGTATCTTTAATTCCAAGATCATTAAATTCTTGTAACTCTCCTTGAAGCTTAGTTTCACTCGAAGACTTAAATTATTACCAGTTTGTCAGTTTTGACTATCTTCAAACAACCCTATAAACAACAAATTCAACAATATTATGCAATGGCGGTGGTGTTTTCGTTAAGATCGCTCCTCAATAACTGCATCCTTGTATGCCATTTGGCACCATCTCGTTGGAATCAAACTCTGTCCAGTCTAAGTCATCGCATTTAGCCTGTCTTTGAAAGATATGTTTTGTAACAATGTATAATTATAATTATTTAAAATGATAATGTTAAACCATACGCAGTTGTCTGAGGCTGAGAAGATTTATTATCTGCAAAAAAGGCGCCTAGACAGTGGTTAAGTTTGGGAAAACCAGCTATATATACTCGTACATATAAAAACAGCCTTGAGGGACGCCTGTATTAATTGGATAAAGATGTGACGTATTTGATTATTGCGATATAGATAAATTTAGTAATCCTAATAAGCTGACGATTTGTGTAGTATCCTCGCTGAATCCGAACTATTTTTTAGATCAGATGTTAGATATTTATTTCATTTTTTTAACATATGTACAAAGTTTGCCACTACACAATTTACATACAGAGATATCAGAACTGTTTATTTGATATTAAGTTACGTCGAGGATCACTAAAACCTAACATACAACAAAACAGGTAAAAAAACTAATTGGACGATAGCTAACTGTTAAATGCTTGCGGATATCGGATTTCACAGTACTAGTTAATCAATAGAAGATTGAAGAAAGAATGGATCTATTTAGCAAAAACTGTAAAAGTAAACATGGTAAACAAGACTATTCGCCAACTTTACACAGTATATCCAAAACAATGTTAAAATAGTCATAAATCAACATTATCTACAATTGTTTTGTAAATTACTAATTTATCACCAACAGCGATGAACTATGAGGAAAATAAAATGTCTGTAGGCTAATCTAGTAAAAGACCGTAGTTTCTTCGAAAGCTGAAAGTTTATAAACGACTTGACCGAGTTGGATGTTGCTTTCAGTTGGTTTGTTATGTAAACATTAAAAGGAATCGAATGCAATAATTTTTCTACTTTTCTTTGTTTGTTTTAAATTTCAATAAAAGTATTTCATTCATTACTTGATTCAGTTTTATTTTGACCACGATGATGTCTGTCGATTCAGCTAGTGCGTAATCAATAAGGTAACTTTGCAGCTTTAAACACCATTATGTGTTTTTTGAGGTATCGAAAAAACTAACGAATCTTCAATAAAAAAAAATCTTATATTTAACCAAAAACAAAAATAATACAATTTAAAAACAGATAAATTTCACCGGGGTACCTAAGACTCGTCAATCTTACACAAAGTCACCTCCGGGTTGCTCTTCGCCAACGCCTCGTCACACATTTTCATTTCGACGGCCTTAAGATCTGTAAAATCACAACATTAGTTCACTGCCATTAACAATCGCCTCCACCTCTTCGACTTACCCTTCTTGTTCTTGCAATGATCCGACTTAAGAGAGCACTCATTACCATACACGTGATAGCATTCTCCATCGTATCCGCAAACTGGCCTGTAATCAAAGGTACAAATGTCTGGACAGTCGCTCTGGGGTCCCTGCAGTGATGCTGAGTTTACGGAAATGGCCAAAACTGCAAAAAAAAAGAATACAAACAACAAAAATCGGTTAATGTCTTTTGAATTCCCCATCGTCGATTGCGAAACATTTATTTTTGGATTTTTTTTATGTTCAATATCCTTTACCGGCGACAACAGCAACCAACAGGCTTACGTAAAGAGCGTTCATGTTTACGTCGAAGTCAGTTAATGGGAATTTGTGGAAGCAAAAAAGAAACTGCGGTTGAATCTTCAGCTGACGAGATACAAAGTGGTTGTGTCTGCCCTGGAAGCATGGATGCGGTGTTTTATAGCGCAGCGCTGCGGCGAATCTTTCGGACGTAGATGAGAGGAGACGAGACGTGATAATTGTCAACTACCTTTGAGTGTTGATCTAAGTTTTGCGTGACAGGTGAGGGTTATGTTTTTCCGTTTTTTTTTTTTATTATTTTGGGGATTTTTCGATGAAACGTGACGTGATTTGACGACCGCTGAGTGTGTCACGTTTGAGTAGTTAAGGAAATAGAAACCAGTTAAGTGCGGTCGTAGCTCAAAGTCAAGGTCTCCGTCGCAAGATAACACCGAATTACGAATGCGTTGACATTTATTTGCATAGGTCACACCTCGGCTTCAAGTGCACCCCTTGTGTTGATGTTACGCATTCGTCGGCTCATGCGGGTTGTGTGCCTGACTGATATCACCTCATTTATATTAAAATGAGAAGACTCATTCACTATCCGAAGGAAAAGAGTTGAACTTTTGAAAAAAAAAAAAACAACAATTAAAATACTATTAGGAGCATTTAGTATGAAAGTCTTCCCAAAATTTGAAAACTTGTAAAATAACGGCAGGGCAAAGTCTCTTTCCACTTATCGAAGGCTCTTTGACGGCTCTCTATGCTCTGGTGTAAAAATAATAATTGGTTTTCAAAATAGAGAGTGCTTTTTTAAGAAAACCTAAACCAGTGATTTGGAGTTTTTAATAGGAGAACATCTAGAAAAAAACTTCTTGTTTGAGATCTTGAACACTAGCTAACATTTGTGTGACGTTTCAAAACTTAATCATGTCCTTTTCTATACATTTTGATTGGGCCGTAAGCGCTTATATTCTTCTTCTGAACTGTTGTTTAAAAAAAAGCAAGCCTTGTAGTGAACTGGGCAATAAAATCAAACTGTTTTACTGAAGATGAGTTCAGCCATACCTCAAATATTTGCAACGCCTTAACAACCTTTTCATAACAATCATTGATTTTTTGTCTGTCGACCATTTTATTAATTGGTATCTGTCCCACTGTCAGTTTGAAGAAAATAGTAGACAACATTTTTCGTTCTTGTTTTAATAAGATATTCTTCTTTCGATCAAAATCTATCCACTTGTAAATGAGCTAGCTAAAACAAATTTTGCACAAAAACTTGTGTCTACACAGTCCAAGAAGATCAAACTATTTACTATCGTCTCCAAAAAATTATGTCAGCAAACAAATTGGCTAGATCATTGCCACACTTAGCCAATAGTTAAAGAATCGTTTTAAAAAAAATAGTGATGCCTGAAACTCCATTTATTATTAATTAAAAAAATTGCATTTAAAAATAGTAACTGCAAATTTTTAAAGTACTCTTGATGGGGGCCGTGGCTTGATTTGTTAGTGCATCGGACTGTTAAGCGAGAGTACCCGGGTTCGTATCCAGCCCGGGGAAATAACACCCGGCCCCAAATCCAGCGAACGACTGACAATCTTTCTGGAGTACTTCTGCCATGAAAAGCTTTCGCAATTCACCGTTCGGAACCAGCATTAAACAGTAGGTCTCCTCTACATCTGTCAAATTATAACGTGCACAACATAGTAGAGGCGCGCGAAAAAAGGTAGGTTCTGGCCCTCAACCGACTGTTACGCCACCTAATGTGTATATACCTTATGATCAAAAAAGAACCGGAATTTTCATTTTAAAATTCCCGCGCTTGTCCAATCGGTAAAATTTTATTCTCTCAACGTTCGCAACACTTTTATACATATTCTGTCAAATTTTGACGGATATCGTATGATTAGTTTTTGTTTGACGTCTATACAAATAATTTGAAAAATTTTCGTGTGGCGATTTTTATAATGGATGAAAATTTACAACAACGTGCGTGCATCAAATTTTGTGTTGCAAATGGATTTAAGTGTTCCGAAACGTTGAAAATGTTAGAAAAGGCCTTTGGTGAATCGTGTCTAGGAACAACACAGGCATATGAGTGGTATAAACGGTTCAAAGGTGGTCGTACAAGCTTGGATCATGATGAGATCCCTGGCCGCCCAACAACATCTGTTATTGAAGAAAACATTGAATCGGCGAAGCAAATCGTGTTGCAAAATCGTTCTGCACCGATAAGAGAGATTGCTGTGTTGTTGGGCATCTCTTATGGATCAACCGAACACATTTCAACTGATGTTTTGGGTTTAAAACGCGTCGCTGCTCGGCTGGTGCCAAAAAACCTGAATTTCATTCAAAAACAGCGTCGTGTTGTGTTGTGTTGTGTCTCAGTTTTTGGCCAAAAACTCAACCAATATCATCAACCAAGCACCGTACTCTCCAGATATGGCCCCGTGTGACTTTTTCCTCTTCCCCAGATTCAAATTGCCATTGCGGGGAACGCGTTTTCAGACCATAGAGGCCATAAAAGGGAATTCGCTGCGTGAACTAAAGGCCATACCTTCGGCGGCCTATAAAACTTGTATGGAAAATTGGATCAAGCGTTGGCATGCATGTATTGCCGCAGGAGGAGAATACTTTGAAGGTGATAATAAAGAAAATTATTAAAAATTGAAATTTTGCGTTTTTTAATAAAATTCCGGTTCTTTTTTGATCATAAGGTATATGTTTTATACTAGTGTACACTTTACTGAAGGTTAAAATTAAATTATAGCCAATTAAACCAAGTTTCAACAAAACAAGTCAAACTTAAATTTCAAAAAAAGTTTCTACAGTAAAAGTCTGGATGTGCAATTATTCCATTTTCTTTCTTATATTTTAGTTCATACCTTCCCTATTCTTATATTTTAGTTCAAAAACAAAATATTTTTTCTTTTCTCTTCTCCACAGAAAAAGAATTATGTAATAAAGACTTAATCAAATTATCCTACTTGTGATATGACGGCCGATATATTTTTGCATAGGAGAAGGTAAATCTTGTAAGTCTGGCTAAACTCATTTCAATAAATAAAGTTAACTTTAATTAGACTTAGACTAGGCTGTTAGGATATTGGGCTATTTTATTAATTCAAAAAATATTATTTTTATTACATATAGCACAAGAATGGTCTGCCGAATGGTCTTTAGTCTAATACAAACAGTAATTATATATAAGAGAAGATTTCAAAAACTCATTGTAGGGCTAATACAATTTCAAGTTTCTATAAGTAATCTTTTAAAAAACATATCTTCTAGTTTCCTTCAAAGAAATGTTTGGTATGTTCCCCTTCTTCCGTATTACACATATTGCGGAGTATTGGGAGATCTTCTCTATGTAATACACAATTTATTTCAAGCTGTTCCGCTCGAAGTTTAAACCCTGTAGACATTTTCTGAAAGCTATACAGTAACTATCCTTGCTCTGCTCGTCGACGGAGTTTTACGTGTTTCTGAAATGAGTGAATGTTGTCGATCAGGTGACCGATATACAGTGCTCCATAAAAGCTTGCGTACGATAGAGAAATCTGGCGAAAAAGGACGTTTATTCCCAAGCAAAATACAAAGTTTCAGAATCAAAATAAGTTCAATACTCTTATCCATTCAAAAGTTATAACAAAAACAACAACCAATATTGCCAAATTCAATCCACAAAAGTTTGTGAGTGAGCAAATTTTCTCAATAAGGCCCATTTAAATAACTGTAACTAATTAAGGAAGCAAGTAAATACATTGTCTTTGTATACCCGTTGTTAACAAGTGGCGAAATGTAGAAAAGTCCATAAATATGATAACAAAAGACTATGGTCTTTTGAATATGGGAAAAAACGGAACTTAGTTGGAATGATAGGCTAATGACTACTAATTTGTACTAAGAGGACGAATGTCCTAGGGGGTGGTATCAAAACAAACCTCAAAAAGCCAGTTATATTACTATTTTACTATTTATATTACTATTTTATTTTAAGGATCTTCTGGTTAATCCCCTGTAATGTCATTTCTCGTTGGCAGTAAGTAAATAAGGTAGAAATGACAGATAGGAAGGGAAAAAATCAACCTTTTCGAGTTCAGTTTAAGATAGCTTTCTCCTTACTAAGATTTTGTCAAGTAATGAATTTAGGGAAAGTTTCAAAACAGAAAACGTCTGCCGCAGTCTTCCGTCTTCCGATCTTAAGTTACAAAATTGTATGTAAACAGAGATGTGTAGAAGGGAACACGTTTTTAAAGTTTTACCATGCAATTCGAATTCGGTTTTTATTAATAGCCCAACCAGCCTATCTTAAATATAATATATCAGAGATGGACCACATCTGGGCTTTTGGAATTTCTCCCAACTTCCTTAAATTGGAAAAGGTTCTATGGCTGACAAGACCAATCGCTTCTTAAGTTTAAATAAACCCATTATGCCAAACAAAATATTGACAAAGATCCAGATTCTGCTGAAAGAAATTGACCAAATCGTCTGCCGCCTTATTTCAGCATGCACCATCAAATATAAATTCAATTGACGTGTCATCGCAAACTAAAAACCAGTTCCTTGCGTATAATCGAGAGTGGCCCGTGTAGACGCTACAAAACCAACAGCGCATTGATTGCAGCCATAAACGATGTTAAGTGCATCGGTTATGGCATTATGTCGATCCCTTTTGCTGCAATTACGTAATTTTTCATGCAATTCGCGTGGAGGAAATGGAAGAGGCTCGTAAAACGACTAAACACAATATCGATAACAAACAAATGCTCCGACATGTCTTCCTTATAATAGGATTTTCAACTTGAGGTGGCGTTCCCTTTAGTCGTGTTATTCTGCTCGCGAATTCCCTGATTGGGAAGCTACGTGATTCGAGATAGCTGTGAAGATATTTATGGCCGTGGGATTATGATGGGATTCGATTAATCCGCTTTTTAATGTTTTAATATTTGGATCTCAATGGACAATTGGCCAAAATTTAGAAATTTTATTCAAAAGAATAAAATTCTTTTTAAAAATTACTACAGAATGATTTGCTTTTAAAGGGTAGAAAGGGTGGTTTCTTTTTAAATTTTAAGTTATTTTCACACTGGCAGCTGTTTTTAGCTCGAAATCTTCGCGGTCGCTTTACACTTAAAAAACGTTGGGAAATATTGAAAACTGATTTCCAAAGTGCTTTTTAGCTCAAACAGTCCGTTTTTTGAAAAGAAGTTTTGACGGAATGAATCACCCACCACGCTTGCTATACCCAAGTTTATACGAAACGTTCCAGAGACTAGCATGCTATTGGACATTATTCATGGTCCCCGTCATCGTACACAGCGCACAGACGAGAATGTCTGTGCTGTAAACGAGAGCGTGAGACTCAATCCACGAACATCAACTATCCATCGATCTCAACAGCTCAACATTTCACGCACTATTCTGAGAATAATTCTGCACCAAGATTTTCGATTATTCGCTTACAGAGTGGCAGTTTGGTGCAGATTGGAGGTTTGTGGCATAATTGGACGGATGAGGCTGGAACTGTGTTTCCGTCAACAATGGGCGGTGCAGAGCCATGTTAAGTGCTTTTTTTTGCTGAAATTCAAACTGAATTTCATGACTTGTATTTGGATGACCTTTGGTTCATGCCGGATAATGCGCCATGCTAAACAGTAGTTACTACAATCGATCTTTTGCCTACCAAATTTCAAAATCTTGTTAACAGCCGTCTTTGCGATGTCAATTGGCCGCCTGGGAGCTGCGATTTGACCCCTTTAAACTTCTTGTTGCAAACTCAGAAAGACCGATGTTATGCCAAAAAACGGACACTGATCAAGCACTTACAGCCAATATCATCCAAACAATCCGAGAGCTTGCGCCCGGAACTATCAGCAAGGTCTTGGAAAATTTAAGTGACAGAATGGGCTACTGCGGAGTCAGTGGAGGCAACCACTTGAATGAAATTGGGTGCTATAATCAGTGGAATTGTTTGCTCTTATTGTAAAAGCTATTGTTCATTTTATTGCATTTTGAAGGAAACTTGTGTATGGCCCACCCTGTATATTCAAAATTCACAAGCTCTCGAAAAAATCTCGCAGTAAATGTATTGATTGTTAGCATTAGCTCTCCTGGCTTCTGGGTAAAAAACCAAAAAGTACGTAGCACGTGAGTCTTAGCATTGCCTACCATACAACTAAACACACTCTTTATTTTGACGAAATTTGAATCAAGTTCCCACACGCCCTCAAAGCTTAGCAGCGAAGCAAAAAGCAAAGGCAATATTTTTCAGTAATTAGTGCACAAAATGTATTCAACTTTTCTGCAATTTATACTTTTTTCGCTCGCAACTTCCCAAGCGGAGAGTTATAAAAAGTGTGAAGTTTCTTACTGCAATTACGAAGCAGAATGCCTTATAACGGATCAAGGATCGTCGTGCGACTGCGTCGGGAGTTTCTTTGAAGGCAAACGATGCTCAGTCCCAGTTAACCACTGCGTATCAAATCCTTGCAGCAATGGTGGAACATGCCGTTCCTACCTCGGCCACTACAATTGCGAGTGTACGGAGGGATTCTCAGGACAGACATGCTCCTTGAAGCTAAATGCATTCAAAGGAGTTCATATACACTACAATCACATCGCTCCGGTTGGTAAGGAGCAGGTGCTTATGCTGACAATGCAATCTATGGGCTCTGTGTGGGTACTTTTGGAGCTGTTCACGCCCGACAACATCATCGACGGTATATCCTTTTCCCAGTCAACCAGGTACTTTAAGGTGTCGAACAAATTGAAAGTCCTAGGCAGCAATTTGGGCATAAGGCATAGCAACATGCTGCCGTACACAAAAGGCTTTTATCGAATTCTCCGAACAACCTTCTGGAAGCTAGGCCTCCACTCCATGACGTTCGAATTGACTGAATACGAAAGCGGCGTGGAGAAATTGTTCACTAGACAGTTTGATATTTTTGTTTACGATCCTAGTGGAAGTTTGTGTCTTCCTGTTATCCATTTACCAAACTGCGAGAATCCTCGAAACACCCTGCACATGGACATTGTAACGTTCAACTTCGTAGAGCCAATTGTGGACAAGCGATGCTCGAAGGGATCAAGTTTCAGATATAAGTGGACTGTTTGGAACTACATTCACACGGGTATGTCTGAAGTATGATAACTGCCTAGATTCATAGTTGGCTTCCTTTCAGTCCAGCTCCATGAGTTTCCAGAGAACTCTTTACCGATCCTGACCATCCCACCATACACTATGGGATTCGACTTCAGTGACGACTATCTCCAGTCGTACCTTATCGAGGGAGCAGTAACAGAGTTGTACAACGGACATGTTTTAAGTTCGACTGTTGTCAAGGTGAGGTTGGGGGGTGGTAGACATGGTTGCAAGGACACTGCCTAATTCTTCGTATTTTAGTGCTACGTATTCGTTGACTCCAAGTATGTGGCGTCGCATATTCTAGGCGGTGAGTATAGAGAGGTAGATGTAGCCCGCAGTTTTAAAGTGGACGGTTCACCTAGCAGAGACTACGCAACGCACCCAGATGCACCGCAGAAACTCAAATACTTCTGGTCGTGCATGTCGGAGGACTCTCAGAACGAATACTGCCCGGATTTTCTTGATAACCGTAAGATCTCGGCTTAGAACTGGCAATAAGAAACTTAAAGACTTCTCTCATTGGTAGAACGTAGCATCTTTATTCCCGCAGGAGCCTTGAAAGAGGGCATCACCTACAACTTTAGCCTTGGCGTTCGGTCTTCAATAAACATTTACAGTACCGATAGGACTACACAGGTGGTGAAACCGGTTTCCGGCCAAATATTGCTTTTAACTTTCCTTTGCCTTCGGAACTGCGACCATGACCAGTTTGCAGCCGGAAAGGTGGTGCACCTAAAGGTGCACTGTATCAAGTGTCCCCCTGGAAAAGTAGCTTACATAATCTCTGATGAAAAAGGCACTGAGTTGTCCACCACTCACAGTGTTGTCTTTACCGATACTTTGAAGGAAGTGATAGTGTTCAAAGCCAAGGGAACCTTAGGTTCGTGGAGGGGGACAACCTCCATCAGGTTGACGCTAAACAAGCCGCCGTCGAAAGGAAGTTGCAACATATCTCCTACTAGTGGGGTGGAGTACCAAACAATCTTCACGATCTCATGCTCCGGATACAAAGACAGGGACATCCCAATCGACTACAGCTACAAGGCTGGCAATACCGTCTTGGACCACAGCGGAAACAACACTCTATCCACAAGGCTATTCCCCACATCAGGCAATATCTGTGCCATTACAGTTAGCGTCTGCGACGATATCGGCGCCTGCGTCGATGTGAAGCTGCGGGCCACACTTACTCCACTCTCTCCCGGTGGTTCATGGTTAAGTTTCCTCTCACAAAACGGCTCGAACTTGAAGGAGCTTATTAAGAACGGCGATAGATCGTCTGCCAACGCACTCGTCCGTTCTGTGATTCCCCACATTTCAGCAGCAGACAGCCTGCAAATAGTTGAGCATTTAGTGGAGTCGCTCCAATTCCTCCAACCCAATCGGCTGCTGATCACAGAGCAGGTTCTGACCGCGGCCAGTCTCCTCTACAACGCTGTGGACCAGACCAGTCGTTCCACGTTCCTGGTTTCAGAACTATTTCGGAAAGTTGCCAGCGGACTCAGGCACTCCATACGAAACGGGGAAATCAAAGAACTGTCAGTGGAAACCCATACCCAGATGATCTCGGAGCTATCAGCGGCTATAGCGAGGTCTTCGACAGAAGTAGACAAGTTCCCGATGGTTCATGACGCTGAGAACCTTCCGCTACTAAACACCGCCCACGAGTACTACCCCGACTACGGAAATTTGACGATCACAGACGTGGTGATTTTGTCTGACTGGCAGCGGGCTTTTGTAAACATGCATAAGTGCCTGAAGGTCTTGGGCGTTGTCTCAGCCTTTGTCCAGCTGCCAGACGAAGCGCCGGTCGTGATACAAAAGAAAGGTGTAATCAGCCGAACCCTGGTAGTGGACACGGCGGAGCAGGTGTCTCTAAGTTGGCGTGACCCGAATACCTTCATAAGCCTGCCTAATCAATTTCTACAGAGCCTCAAAAAGCAGGACGTAGCCATCCAGGTCACGGTTTTCAATGAGAGTCCACTCTGGTGGTATCCGGAACAGTTCAAGCCGAACACGGAAATCATATCGGTGGGAGTTTACTCGCAAGACCTCAGGTCCGTCGCGACGGTAACTACGAAAGTTACTTTCTCCTACATGATGACCATAATCAACACAACGAGCCCGCTTCACTTCACTATCAACGGAAGTATTGAGCGGCCCTTCGACATGTACATTTACAAAAAGGTCCTGCCCCCAAATGGGGTCTTAGTGGTGACGTTTAGTGCACTGGATAAAGACCTGAACGTCCTTCTCACAATCGACACGAAACCCAGGATGTTCATGTTCGATGAGCCGACGAACAGAACAGTAAAGGCGTCCTCAACAGCCACGGACTTGATGATGGTAAACCCGAAGAGAGTCCAGTCCATGGTCTATCTCGCAGTTAGCTCGGCGTCTCAGATGAAATTCACATTCTCAATGGTGACCCGCCTGTGCCTCACATGGGACACTCCTCAGTTGGACTGGACGTCGAAGTACTGCTCCATTGGCAACGAGACCAACGCAACGCACATCCATTGCTCCTGCTGGCATCTCTCCGTATTTGCAGCAAAGGTTCATCCTGCTCTGGGAACTGTTCTAGCATCTCGGAGTAGCTTCACAGTGCTCACCGTAAACTGGGCCATTGTGTTTTTCACCCTCTTCACTGCCGGTCTGCTGATGCTGCTCCTTTGTGTTGCCTGGTATCGGGATATGCTTGCGGTTGCTGACCGCGTTGTGTTGGACGCCAAAATCGGAGGTGAACACTCGCATGAATATTTAATCTCCATCTATACCAATGGACACCCCAACGCAGGAACAACCTCGAACGTCACCATACAGCTGCATGGATCGCTGGCAGAAACCCCCAAGTACACCCTTTACTCGACTTCTCGGCACTGCTTGTTCCGACGATATGCCCAAACCTGCTTTACACTCTTCCTAGAATATTCGCTGGGGGAGGTGCGTTCTATTTCACTGGAACACGACAGCTTTGGCCGGTATCCCTCATGGAACGTTAACGCAGTCAAAATCCAAGACAAGACCTCCAACAAGGAGTATGCCTTCCTGGTGAATGAGTGGCTGTCGGACTTCGAAAGCACCTCCTGCTCGGCATCCATTTCGCTGGTGATGATGGATGAAATCAAATCAAAATGGCAACTCTTCAAAGCAACCGCATCAGATTCGTTTTCCAATTGGTATCCACAGCAGGCGTGGTGCTGCCCGATGCTCTACGAAACCCTAACTGGCATGGAAAAGGCGGTCATTGTTATTGTGCGGATTTGCATAGCGCTGGTGGGAATACTTGTCACCTTTAAGAAAACAACCATTTACACCTACGAGGAGGATCGCGAGGTGTTTTCTTCTCCTCTACTCAGTTTCTGGCAATTATTGGGGACAGCCTTCTGTTGTCATGTGGTGGGCACTATGATTGCCTTGGTGATGTCGTACTTTTTCTTAAGGCTCAAATCCCAAGGGGAAAGCCGTGAACGTGTCTTAAAAGTTACCTAATTAAATATAGTTGAATACAAGTTCTTGTTTGCGAATTTTCAATAAATACGTTGAGCAAAATACGAAATTCGTATTGGCATTTTGACATAGATACGAAGCCCAAGCTGCGATGCAACTTCAACTTTTGGAAGCTACTAAAAGTAGCTGCCAGATTTGACATAGTCAATCTAAGACCTCTACGTTGATTGTCTTTAGTTATACTTCCACAATCAAAATTTGCTGTGCGCTCTTGGTCTAATGAAAACCGGTGTTAAAAGGCGCTGAGTTAGCTTCTTCCTTTCATCAAAGCACCCTCAAAAAAATATTTGAATCCTCGAATTGTCCTCTTTATTTATTTTCTTTCAACTATACATTTTGCTACCAACAGTAAAGCATATTGTGGGCATTAAATTTCTTACACAATTTAGGTTCGACCGGGATGAAGTGATCTGCCAAATAAGAGAAAGAAATATTGAATCACACAGCATGTCACGCAAAAACAACTTTTTTTATAACCTTTATTAAGCCTGTTGCAGTTGTATAGGTCCAATTTGCATGGATTCCCAAATGTTGTGATGCATTTGTTGTTTGTCGCACAAATGGGATTGTGAAGTTCCGTGCAAAAATCTGGGCATCGGAATTTTTTCACTTTAATCGGCTTCACTTGAGTACTGCCGGACGGAGATGCTATGGCTGACAACACGGCAGCTAAAACTGAAAACAAATTGAACCGTGGATGGATTGAACGCAAGGATCAGTTGGAGAGTTTTGGTATGTACTCACACGAAAGGAAGAGAATTATCGGGAATGCATTCATCTCAACCGAATGTCTTCTACTGATTCAGGAGTCGTCGGACATCACGCTTCTTATAGCATTCTTTGACCCACTACGAATTTAAGTCAATGGCCTTTAAGCTGATGCGCTTTTGAATGTTTTTTAAGTTCTTCCGTTCTTCTTTTTTTGTTGACTCAGAGCAGAGCAGAAGAGACTTCACACAAGCATCACCGGCTGTTTTATTGGAGCGTTATTAGATGTCATAATCTGTACTGTCTGAGATCCCAAATTCATTCAAACTGCGGGAGGAATAATTTGAGCAACTGATTTTTGTCAAGTTAAACTTCTACAATCAATGCAGTGTGAGGATTAAAGGCAAACCTGCATCGATAATTGCGAAAAAAAGTCTGCAATCAGAACAAAACCCCACAGATTCTAAAAAGTAGATCTGAATATTATAAAACAAATTCTTCAAAAGTGCTTCAAATAACGCCTGGAATTACTACACAGAAGTTTACTACCCTTCGCCGTGGTTTGCAAAACAACCACAATTTATCAAACCTTAATCAATTTAGGAACCACTAATTCTTCTTCTTTGTGCGGCGCTACAGTCCGGGGTGGACCTGGGCCTCCTTTAGCAACCTCCTCCATCCAGCACAATCACGTGACAGCTGCTTCCAGTTACGCACACCCAAGGTGTATGCCACCTTAGACGTGGGCGTCCTCTGCTCCGTTGCCCCATAGGTTCGGAGTCGAAGATTCTTTTACCGCGGAGCCGAGGTAGACGAAGTCCTTGACCACCTAAAAGTTGTTGCTGCCTATTGTGACGCTCTATCTGAGTCGTCGATATTGTGCGTCCTTTCGTGAAGACAGCATGTACTTTGTTTTGCCCTCCTTTACCGCAAGACCCGTACTGGCCGCCTCCCTCAATGCAATTGCACTGACTTTTGGAAGATCGTGTCTCTAGTATTGGCCTGTGAGTTTCTCACGATCTTCTCAAGTGCAATATTGAAAAAGTCAAATGACAGCGGGTCGCCTTGTCTAAGGCCTTTTTTGACATTGAAGGTCTCTTTGAGTTCGTCACCGACCTTGATGGAACTGCGAAAGTTCTCCATCGTCATCCTACATAATCTTACGGGTTTGGTTTGTCTGGGATGTCAAAACTAGACATGGTTCTGTATAGCTCGTCTCTATGCACGCTGTCATATGCAGCTTTAAAATCACAAATAGGTGGTGGGTGTCGATTTGCAGGAACAACTAATTGCATGCAGTAAAATGTTTAGGACATCACGAATTCATTCATTTACCAAAAATGTTTGTAAATTTCAAGAACACAATCTCTTTCGGATCGTTAGCGAACAATCCCGAAACATTATTGCGGAAACTTTATGCTTCCCATGCGGTGCTAATTTTTTAATAAAGTCTTAGCTTGTCTTATGTGTACATTATTATCGCTCGAGGCAGCGACAATTAGAGCTTGAAGCACGGGGGTTTTATACAGAGATTAGTTTTCCACGTCACTCTAGAGTTATGCAGTTTTTACATTTGAACCGATCGTATGCTTTACAATGAAAACTATTGCAATGTAACACGCTTTCGCAATAATCTCGCGGCATTTGACTACGAACAAACACTTTACCAATTCAGTCTTTAGCTGATATTTATGTTTGTTACTACGAGGTATTGAGCAAAATAAAACTATCTACACCTTAGCGGTTACATCATTGCAATTCCCGCTATTATTTGCTTTAAGCGAACACCGTAATAATTTTCAAATAGAATTCCCAAATTAAATTACAACAAAATGGTTTAAGTTTCTCCAAATTCCATGGAATCTTATTCTTCCTTCATAAAAATCAATAAAAACGTTGTCCACATATTTCTCCTAGTTCATTTTATGAGAAGCACATCAAATTGTAGTTTTTCCTCTATGCCCGAAACCAGAACCGTCCCTGATATACTTGTTTTCGACACTGAAAATAGCAGGCCAAATGGTCAAAAATGTATGTTTTTCGGCATAACATATTCTCAATTACATACCAATGTAATCTTATTTATCCGTTGAAAATAAATTTAACCACTTAAACGTAGACGCAAACTTGTGTCTACTGTATTTATTTCGCACAGCAAAAATAACAGCATACGAAACAACAACTCCAAACAGGTAGGTTATGTCAAGACCTTTCAAATGATGTATTGCCAGATATGAGCTCTGTAGCGCTTTATACATAACCGGAAAATTCAAAAGACAAAAAGGCGGACGGGAGATATTTGACAACCTAATACTAAACATGTATTATGTGCTTCTTTTGTTTTTTATTTTTTTGTTCGATTTGGCGTACAATAACTACTCACTTTTTCATTGCTCTTCTGACTTAATTGTCAAGTAAACTTCCGAATCAGTACACTGTCACATAGTGTTGTTTATACACACTTAAAGGCATACACTAAAAATTTTAAGACACCCCGAATTCAAAAAGCGTCATAAAAATTATTTATTAAACCCGCCAGTGTGTGAATCAGAAGCTTCCATTGGCATCTAAAGTTCAGCTACCTCTCATGCCGTATCCACAGAACGAATATTTAAAGCTGTATGCCGCTCGAGAATGTCCACACTTTTTCTTCAACCAACAGAAAGAAATCTCTTAAAAATGAAACTCATTTTGGCTGCCGTATTATTGGCAAGTATGTTGTAATAAGCTTTTAATATCGGTTTCACAATTAATTTGTTTTCACAAGTCATCACTGCAAGTATAAGAGCTCAAAATTGTCCCGACGCATGCCCAGCCGTGTGGAATCCGGTTTGCGCCTCAAACAATCGCTACATAAAGTCGTTTGGAAATAGTTGTGAACTGGGAGTTTACAATTGCAAGGCTCCAGTAAATGGTATTATTTCGATTTCAAATTCCAAATTTCAAAAAATTATTTTTGATTTTAAAAGTAAAATCTCTTTCAGATCGTTATCGAGTAATTCCAAAACATTATTGCGGGAACTTTGAATCTCCAATACGGTCTTTAAAACAATCATAACGTTGTTAATTTTTGAATAAAGGCTTGCTTGAGATTTAAATACGGGGATTTTGTACAGAGATCAAAACTCCACGTTACTCTAAAATTATGCAGCTTTTACACTCAAATTTATCGTGTAATCGTTTGCAATAAAAAAAATGATTGATGCTAAAGTAATAACCTCACGTCACTCGACTACCAACTAATTATGTGGAGTCTGATTCACTTTTTTTTTTATTTATTCCTTTCCTAAATATTACAATGGTATAACACCACACAACTTACAGTTCAGAGATGTGTTATCTACTAAATATATCTTTCAACTTATTCAGTTGATCACTTTCCTTAAATACTTTAAGCTTGCATTAGATAATATCTCTACCTTATAAACAACGAATTAAAACTCCATACCGTTCAGCAGCTACAATTCATCGGAGCTCACCATATCATCTCGGAGCTAACAGAGGTTGCATTGGAATTATTACGGCTGTTTTATTGTAGTGAGCTGCACAAGGTAGCCAACCAATTAGGCCAGACAAGGCCCATTGGGATACCACAGGTGCGGATGCCGACATCCTACTACTCTTACAAGCAATTGGAGCTGTTAATAAAGCTAAGGATTGGGTTCATACTGGTATGAGAGATTGTCTAAAAAGCCATGGTCAAGCTCCCACTTCCTGTGGCTCTCTAGACCACTGCATATACCAAAAGGGGAAATGAGTTCTTCTGGCTCATTTTCCCCATCTCATCCACAGGTGGCATGTCAGCTAAAGGTAGAGAACTCCGTTATTACACTGATGATGTTCCTAAATAGATGCTATAGTCACAAGACACAAAATGAACGCCCACGATCTAGCTTGGGCCACATTTTCTTGATGACGCGGTATTTAGTGCCACCCGGCCACCTAAGATTGGTCGCTATGGCATCTGCTTTGATGTAGAGGAACGAAGCAAGAGGTGCGCAGAGGCCAACCTTATTGGTTTGGTCCGAGCTCGGCAAGATCGTTGACTAAGCAGTTCAATTGAATTTTCAACTGCTCTGCCATCTCGTCAAAACAACAAAATTAAGAGCGGTTATTAAATTAAAAACGACTTTATGGATTTAATCGCAACTTGACTGTCGGTACATACAGTGCTAGAAGTGCTAGGTACCCTGTCGTACCTTAGCCATGACTTTACTTCCTTGATCGCCATTATATCCGCTTGAAACACGCTCCAGTGGTTGGGAACGTCTGGGTCCTGACGTCCTTGGAAAGCTCCTTTCACTAACCCCCAGTTTTAATTTTTTAGAGATTCATTTCTTAAAGGGATGCCTACATTGCAGTCCTATCTGGAGGGTAGGCTGAAGCGGAAGTTTGAGTATAATCTGACTCCCTGAAAAGCGGGTAAACGGACTATTGAATGCTAGAGGAACCTGTACAAATACAAATACCACCTCTTTGTAATTTTTTATTTTTCTAGGGCTAGTGCTGAAGCCAGACTATAGAACATGCTTCTCTTCTCTTCTTAGAGAGAGCATTTTGAATCAGTTCACTGCACGTGGTGGGTTAAGCTCCGAAGATGGCAATTGCAACGTCGTTTTAGTAGGCTACTAACCGAAAAACTCTTCCTTTCAAGGATATAAAAAATTCATTCACCGTAATGTTCCAGAGTAAAGAAGAGCACCCCACCCTGCCCACATAACGACGGATAGTAACTACACCCAATGTCGGGGTGATGAGCCTGCTAAATAGCAGTATATCAACCAATGCACAAACGTATGGGGCCACACCCAATATAGAGAGCGCATTTGTAATGGCGATGGGCTTAATGTTGTTAAAGGCGCATTCGATGTGGATGAACAAGAGAATATCATAATAGGTTACAAAAAAAGTTTCCTACAACAATTTTTTACAATATAAAATACGGTTTATGCTTGAACATTCATCGAAGTTGATCTTGGATTGTGTAAAAAGGGTTCCAAGTCTGGTAGTAAACTTAGATCGTGCTGAAATTGATTTTCTGTTTATGCTTATGGATCCGATTTTTTTATAACATAATGTTCATAAAAAATATGTATGTTACACAATTTTTTAAACGATACACATTTGAGTTCTTTCGCCTTTGTTTATGTGGCTCTACAGTCCGGGATTGAGCAAACATCTCTGGCCGACAGCTACCTCCAACCCACGATAAGTTGGTTGAAGTCCTTTTCCTTCTCATTTGTTCCAGTTTCTCAAAAATGGTTAAAATCCTGATATCAAAAACTCTGTCAGTGCCGTCTACAATAATTACTCGGTCGTTCATTGCTCTTCCGCCTTAATTGTGAACTAAGCTTCCGAATCCACACACTGTCATCATATTATTATTTATCAACTCTTAATGAGCCCACACTAAAAACCACGGATTGCACGCAGTAAATATTTTAAGACACCCCGAACTCAATAAGCGTCATAAAAATATTTTATTAAGCCCTTCAGGTGTGTGAATCAGAAGTTTCCATTGCCATCTCGAGTTCAGTCACCTCTCATGCCGTATCCACAGAACGAATATTTAAAGCTGCATCCCACTTGAGAATATCTGCACTTGTCCGTCAACCAACAGAAAAAAATCTCTCAAAAATGAAACTCATTCTGGCTGTCGTATTATTGGCAAGTACGTTCTTTATAAGAACTTAATCTCGGACGTATTATAATTGAACTTGTTTTTTTTTTTAAGTTATCGCTGCAAAAGGTCAAGATTGTCCAAATGTGTGTTTGGCTGTGTGGGATCCAGTGTGTGCCTCGAATAACCGCTGCATAAGATCTTTTGGGAATGACTGTCAACTGGGAGTTTACAACTGCAAGGCTCCCTTAAATGGTACACTGATTTAAAAAAAACTAAAGATTCTTCTTGCTTTTAAGGCCAAAAACAAAATTTCTTTCAGATCGCTACAACATAATTTCGGATCACTATTGTGGTAACTTTGTGGATCCAAAGTACATGCGGTGTTTGAGACAACTTTGATGTTCATTTATTGGTTGATTGTTGAATGAAATTTTATCTTCACTTATTTTGTACTATGTTAGTTTTATTTTTTGGCATTTACTATTGCTACCAGGCAGACGATTTTGTGCATACACATAGTCAAAAGAGAGTGTACACCCATGTTTCGAGCATATAAAGAGCTCTTAAATTTTTGTTGTTGGATCTCTAAAAGTTGAAAAAGTTTATACTTTTTTGAAAGTTGAAAGTTGAAAAAGTTTTAAAGTTTAAAAGTTTAAGCTTAGAAACTGTTAAGCAAATTACTACAGATGTATTTCACTTACCCAAAGAAAGTTGAAAAAAAATAGATTTGACAGTTAGTGCTAATATTAAATTCGAAAAATAAATACAGTCGAATCTTCTTATTGTTGCTCGAGTTATTCTTACTCTTGCTAAAATAAATTACAGTCGAATCCGTCTAAGTCGAAGTTTCACGGGACATCAAAATTAGTTTGAGTTTGAGAAAGTTTTGGAAACATTCGAGTTTCTGTGCCATTTTTTTTTTTTTTTTTTTTTGTTAAAAAGCCTTTTCTTCACTACAATGTTTACGTCACTGATAGACGTCTGCATGCTACTCTTTTGAATTTAGACTTACAATACACGCATTAAATGAAGCATTTCAGATACCTAACTATTTAGATTCAAAGCATATTTTTTGGAGCCGAGAACAGTGCAGTTGCTCATACAGAGGACCGCGATGCGACTAAAGGTGGCCCTACACATTCGCTCTCATGTTCATTGGTATCGGTGTTCCACATGTACTGCCATGTTCGCGAGCAAATCCTCATTTTTGCTGTGAATATCGTCTGCTCTCTCTTTTTTGCATAGGTAAAAAATCATAAGGACATTCACATGCGTTTTTTTTTCTAAAACGTGTTTGCATTACAAGAATAAACACGAAATAAATGTTCGCGAAATGTGTTCATCGTCTAGGGGCACTTAAAGAGTCAGAGAATACGACGTGCGTGATTGATACAAGTTGCGAGAGGCCAGTTTTTGTTTATTTTTGTGCGAAAGAAAAGAAAATTCGATTGAGAGGTATTGAAAACAGACCAACAGGCGAAAAAATGTATTCGAGTTAGAGGGAATTTTGACTTAGAAGGTGTTCGACTTAGAATAACAAATTTTTATGATTTTTTTTAGCCGTGTATAGAGTTTAGTTTTTTAATTCAGCAGCAGTTTTTTAATTTTGCAGCAAAAAAGGCAAAATCTGGAAATTAGATCTTAAAATAATCCTTAATTTAAGGTCAACTTGAGCTTTCTGCCTCTAATAGCTTTGAAGCTATTAGACAAAAACCAAAAAAACAACGGAAGCCTCACTTTATAGATCTGACTCGATAATTTCTGTGATAGGGGTAGACTGTAAATGGCGATCTACGGTTTGACCACCCCTATGAGCGATAAAAGGTATAATATTTGACTGCCATATAAAGCTAACGTTATGCACAAATTAAAGATAGAACTTCGATAGCATCCAAGCAGCGTGCTTTCTTCTCAGTTTTAAGAATATATACCACTTCTCTCTAACACAATATCTTTACACAGAAATCAGTGATGTACTTCATATAAAAACTAACTACTTAAACAAATCAATTATTTTGAATTCGTGATATACATACGAGATTTCATGTGTTCTCAGTGTAAGTCCCCCAGCGACTTGCTCTAAAATAAATGTCATTCCCAAGAGCTCAATTAAAAAAAAATGTCGTTCTTAATAGACCCGACTATTATGCGCAGCCTCCAAGTTGTTGGTTTGGCTTTAACGATGGCTTCAGAAAAATTTAGTCTCATTATTTTGCAATGACCGTGATCTTATATCTATATGTCTAACCAATCAGTCACCTCACCTGTTAGCATCTCACAAGCGTGCTAACTCACTTTTATTTCATTTCTTTTTCCTTTCAACAATTACAAATATTTACACTTCATAAATCATTTGTTCGTTTTTTCGCACAACCGCGTCAAGTATGACGAATACTTCACAGATTTGTTTATGGCACAACTGAAAACCCCCTCAGAACTGGTCAAACTTTTCTTCTATAAAAGCAGAATTTCAGATCTCGCTTTGATTAGTTTGGACTAACTATGAGATCAATCGTGTTTATCTTAGTGGCATTGGGTACGAAAATTGGATTTCATTCGACTATCATGATTTAATTACTTATATTGTGTTCTAGCCTGTGTTTTTGGACTGGCTTGCGGTCAGAGGAACGATTGTCCCACTATTTGTCCATTAAATTATGATCCCAAGTGCGGATTCAATGGCAATTGTTATCAGGAATTCTCAAATAAATGTGGTTTAACGACAGCTAATTGTAGAAGCAGAAGAGGTAAAACAGTTTGCTCTGACCACTAATTTCGGTATTCATTTCATTTTTTTTTTTAAAGCATTCACTGAAGTGGATCTTGGACTGTGCAAAAAGGCTTCCAAATCTGGTGGAAAACTGAGATCGTGCTAAAATTGAATACCAATTTATGAGTTCCCATCGATTAAGTTTATTTTTTATTGACTAATATACATAAGAAATAATATGTTCTAAAACGTTGTTCCATTATTTAAGTGATATACTTTTATGTTTCTTCGCCTTTAAGCCGAGGTTGAACTGGGCCTCACCCAACAAACATCCTTAGCCGGAAGCTGCCCCGATTGTAAACTATGTTGATTGAGGTCCGTTTCTATTTGTATACTCCATCTTAAGCCTTATATTCAAAGACGCTCGACTATGCTCATGTTGCTGTACAATTCATCAGTGGATCTTCTCCCTTACATTCCTTCATTGTAAACAAAACCAAAAATCGCACACAGAGCTTTTCTCTGGAAAAGATTAAGAGCCTCCAAATGCGAAACCAGCAGTGTTATACATCATGACTGGGATGATCAGATCGATGTATAAAGTTTTCTTGGGCTTCGTCGTCTTTGAGAGAGAGAGCTCTATAAGTAAATGAACTCAAGACTCCAAACAGAGATTGACAAGAGAAATTCTACACATCAATTCGCTACTAATGTTATTGTCCCTATTTATCTAGCTTTATTAATCTTCTAGCTAAGCTAAAATGATCAAAGTAAACATTCCGATAAAACTAGGAACAAAAATCGATCGATAAAACTAGGAACTTTAAATTTGGTACGGTTATTCTTGAGCTCAATGATAGACATATTTTTAATTTGCGAGAGACATGTCTACTAAAACGCCCACTTTTTTTAAAGAAAAAAAAAAATAGATAATAGGTGACTAATAGCACTTCATCTATTTTATTTTTATCTATCAAGCGCTTGGGGACTGTAGGTGGCATTTAGAACCAAGAACATTTACTGGCCACATTTAGAATTTCCAAAACATGAAAAAGAAAGGGGAGGTTAAGCTGTCCAATATAAGGTTTAGGGACTTAGGAAGTTTAACTTGCTTCGCCCCCTGCAGTTTAGACTTGCATTGAAAGTCTCTTATTTTCTCTATGAAAATAAGTGCAAAAACTTTAATATAGTTATAGACAAAGAGTAAAAGTTTAAGATAAAAGTCAACTTCAGAATTTGATTTTTAGGCAGGTTTTGGGGATCTTACCCCACTCTCCGTCGTTCAAGTGGCTGCCTTAGCTGCTTCGCAGTAACGCATTTTGTCAACACCTTGTTGATGGTTTCGAGCTGTAGTTCACAGATTGCTTGGATGGCATTGCCCTCAAGTGAATGAATCGTTTTCGGATAGTTGCCGATGTTGCCGCTATTTAGGCTACAGATAACACACTTTGGAAATAGGCAGATAGGTAGTGAGGTAGGCTACACAGGACAGGCAAACACTTAGGTCAGACTAGGCCCATTGTGATACACAGGTGCGAATGCGAACATCTCACTGCTCTAGCAACCAGTTGGAGCTGTTGATAAAGTTGACGAATTGGCTCATGTATCAGTCAGTTTGCCGAAATTGTCGGCAAATTGTTTTATATGTTTTGTCTAATTTTCGGAATATGTTGGAATCCGTCAACCGATTAGTCTTGCTTATCTTGCTTAGTCCCACTCTGGGTTTTGTTTCTTAATTTCTACGGGTCCGTAACTTGAAACTTTGCGGTTACCAAAGGTTTCCTCCAATAATTTAATCGTGGCGCGGGCTGTGTGACATGTTACGCCGTGTGTGTGTTGTTAAAACCATAGCTCCTGGACATCATGTTTGTTCAATTGATGGACGAAAAAGTCGGTAATCATGGCTCTAAAGCGGTCACCTTTCACTGTACGTTCTGGCGAGCATCGTTTTTAAAGAAGTACGGAACAATTATTCCACCAACCCATAAAGCATCATCATGTCTGCTTTGCAATAAGGCAGTAGCGGAATAAAAAATTTTGTCTTTGTCAAAATACTCACCTTATTCACATAATTCCTTAATAGCAGATTACCGTTGTAGGGTTTAAAAGTCCAGAAAGTAATTCCACTCATCAGCCACCACCAGCAATTGCGTCGACAACAGCAGCTTATTCGCAACCAAGAGGCCCTGTTATGTCAGCTTGGGGTAAATGGGTGATGTTTAAATTGTGATATGTACTTAATGTAATTTCCATGCCTTTCCAGGACAATGGAGATACATAAATATTGATCGCATATCGTTTCGTCATCTGATGTCTCACACTCTTTTGAAGCACGCAGAACAGCCCATGAGTGCAGTACAAACAAGGGCAAAAATTCTCATTCCCCATGAGCCCAATCACCCGCTTCTGATTCATCTTTATCTACTGCAAATATCTCAATAATTTCCGCCTCTTTACGTACAAACAAGCTCTTTTGGGGGCCACCACACAGCTCAGCACTTATTCTCATAACAAATTTCGTCATAATGCGTACCACATCGCATTCCCGAGATAACATCACCCTTTTCGGCGATAAGATTATTACAAAAATACAAATAAAAAATAAACAAAAATAACCACCTGTGTTTATAAGACCTCACACTAATCGAAAATTCCCAATACCAATTGTTTTTCGCCAGGCGCAAGAGTGACTTGGCCCCATTGTCACCTGAATTAACATTTAACATCAATCATTCGTGTCGAAAAGTGCCGAGGTGTTTGAGTAATTTGCGTTTTATCAGCTATTTGAATACGAATCGTCGCCAGAAACAGAATGCATTCCCTTAGTTTGCTGCTGTTGATCGCTGGTGAGTGATAAAGTGCCAAATTATCTCGAGAGAAAATTATTTTTAACATTTGCTACTTTTTCAGCTTTGACAGCGTGCGTGCTATCTAACAAAGACTGCAACGAAACAATTCATTGCCCAGCCGATGCTCCCGAGGTCTGTGTACTCCACACAACATTCTACTGCTTCGCGAAATTCGAAAACGCCTGTGAATGGAACAATGCCAAGTGCAAATACAATTTAGGTGAGTCCTTCCAACCTTGAACTATTCGCCAAAGAATAACTTTTCCCTCGTAGATTTCGAAGAGTATGATTTGAAGTTCTGTGAATTGGAAAACTTCGCATGTAGACATCCAGACAGTGAACATAAAGGAGAGTATTCAAGTTTTAATTCTTAAATTAAGTTCTTAAAAAAATCACAATAAATGCTGTAAATCTCACTAGCACAAGAAAAGTACACACACGAACTAGCGTCGTTTTTTCTTCTCGAGCTTTCGGATTTTGTGCTGACGACGAGCGGCATTAATAATATCCGCGGTTTGTTTTTGTTCCTGTAAAAACAAAGCAGACGGATTATTTTTCAAATAGGAAGACAGACTCACTTCGCCAATGTCTGCATCGGTTCCTTGGGTTTCTAAAGTGGCCGGTAGGAAAATCGATGACCCAATGCAAATCAACTGGAAGATCGCACCCACAAAGAGTCCATACCGGAGTACTGTGTTGAAAATGTCCTCTTCACCGAATTTATCCAATGTGGAAGTTGTTTCCATTTTCTTATCGGTGGAAATGATAAATGAGAATTTTATGAATCAACGAAAATCGGCAAATACCTTGATTTTTTTTTTGTTTACGTTAAGGAGAAGGCTACGGCAGCGAGCAGTAAGAAAAGGAAAGAAAATAAACAGAGAAATAAAGGAAACAGAGAGATTAAAAGAAAATTTGAGTGCGTTCAGAAAATAGGGAATGACGAACGACAGAACCAACACTTTAAATCGAGAAACACTTTCATTTTTTTTATGAAAACCCCAATGAAATTGTAAAATTGACAGCTATCGATAGTCTAAACTTGTACGCATTTAGTATTTACAGCTTTTGGACTTAATAGTTATGTCTCTAGAAGATATAAATCGGGAGTTCAACGATCATCTCGAGGACATCATGTATTCAACAGTGAACATGAATGACCCCTACGGTAAGCTCAAGCTTGCTTCTGGTGCACTTATTCAGAACGTCTCTGTCTCTATCCGTAGAGCGGGTCATTACGATGCAGTGGATAAGGAAGCTTCAAGGGCTGGATGATCGGAGTTTACCCATTGCAATAATGCGTAATCAATATTCGGACTACTTGCGCATGACACTGGACACTGAAAAAATTCATTTGGGTGCACCATTTAAGGATCCTCCACCGGAGGAGAATTTGCGGCCAATATGCGAGGTGTTGGCCAATTCCATTGCTACCAAATGTCCTCCTATACCGATGACGGGTAAGCATACGCCAAGGGGGGCATATTCCGGTAACTTATTTTGTACTTTTCCCCATAGGCCCCATAGAGCCGGTGATGTCTCAATCCAGCGAAGACGGAAAGGTTTTTATGACGGTGAAACAATCACCTGATGGCGGCTTATTCTGCTATATGGCTATAACACCGGACACATTCTTGGAGCCAAACTAAAATTATTAATTTTGCTTTTAGTAAATTATCGGTATTAAAATTTCAATGTAAGTGATAAAAATTCCTTCTTTGTGCACTCGTTGAACCCACCCCTTGGTTATGTCATCCGGCGGAATTTTCGAGTATCGCAAATTAGTGCAACCATTTTTAGTTGTCAGATGAGAAAAAAATTCTAAAAATCTGTAGCCTCTCGCAGTATCGTGTGAAGAATTTCCAAAAATTTCTCACCAAAAGCCAAAATGTCATCGTATAAAGTTGGGGTACTAGGGCGCTACATAATCCGCGGAGGTATTTTTCGAGCACTTAAACCCCGTGAGGTCCAACAAAGGCGTCAGTATGCAACTCCGGCTAAGAAGTCTGAACCATGGAATGTATGGCAGCTGGGCCTTGCCGGTGCTGCAAGTGGTGCAGTAGGAGGAACAGCATACAGCTTATATCAGAGTTGGGCAGAAAAGAATACCCACATGGAGCACGAAGAGATCAAGCCACAGGTCTTAAGTAAATTGCCGAAAATCAGGATCACAAAGAGATACGTAAATCCCAAGGACACCTCCGGATTGGACATCGTTCTGTTTCAGTTCCAGACATGTCCCTTCTGTTGCAAGGTCCGGGCATTCCTCGACTACATGGGCATCTCGTACTCAGTGGTCGAGGTTGACGCAGTGCTGCGTCAAGAATTACGTTGGTCCAACTACAAGAAGGTGCCGATGGTGTTGGTGCGCCGAAACGATGGGCGGTATGTTCAACTGACCGACTCCAGCACAATCATTTCGATTCTGGCGTCGTACATGAATAATCCAGGATCCCAGGATACAGGCGAACTGGTTGAATTCTATCCCCAGGTCACGTTCTTCGACGATGCCGGCAAAAAGAAGCAGGACGTTTTGAATAAATACTTCCTTATGTACCAGGAAAATGTCCCGAAGGGACTCTCAAAGGAGGATCAGGAGTAAGCTAAGTGGTGAGTGGTGTTGGCTTTTTTTTCTCAACTTTTTGTTTGCAGACGAGAACGCAAGTGGAGGACCTGGGCCGACAATCATCTCGTGCATTTGATCTCACCAAACTGCTATCGCACCCGCGCAGAGGCATTCGAGACGTTTGAGTGGTTCTCCGACGCCGGAGAGTGGAACGTTCATTTTCCGCGGTGGGAACGAGATATGATGGTGTATGTGGGCGCTACAGTAATGTGGCTCCTGGCCGGGATACTTAAGAAGCGCCACGGTTTGTCGGATGACGTCCGGTCACATATCTACGATGCATTGACCAAATGGACCGATGAACTGGAAGTGAGGAACACGAAATTCATGGGAGGCAACGAACCCAATTTGGCAGATCTCTCGGTCTTCGGCGTCTTGAGCAGCATGGAAGGATGTAAGGCATTCAAGGATTGTCTAAAGTACACGAAAATAGGTAAGAGATGTGCTCTTGGAATGAGTCGATATAAAAGAATGTCTTTTGTAGGTAATTGGTTCTACGAAGTCAAAGAATTGGTGGGTAAGAACAGAGGTTCACTGATTCGAGAGCGCGTGGAGGGCGTTTTGCCGATGGATAAGAATATTAATGTTGCTTGAATAATATAGATATATAGATATTTATATTACTTGCTTTACCTACGAATAAAATCCCGACAGCTTCTCAGTTTGCCTTGTTTTATTTTTGAACTTTACCCATTTTCGCTGTAGCACCCTACTGTCTTAAAGCACACCCAACTTCACAATGCACAATGAACTGTCAAAAAATTGAAAACTCACTTGTCATCGGGGAGAGTCAGCGGCAATCATTCATCGCCGAAAAGAGTTCTTCTTGTGAAGTAGATTTGTTTTAGAGAATTAAACTAAAGAATCATGTTGGGTGCAGAAAATTTTCCCGAGTACCGTGTACCAGGAGTACAGCACGATGATTTTTCGCCATACGAGTCCAACGGAGGGTAAGAAAAGCACTCGCGTTTGCTGGAAAATAATTTTCATTCGATTGCCTTTGTTCTGTCCCGCAGGAGCATCGTGGCTATTGCTGGAAACGACTTCGTGGTCATCGCTGCGGATAGCCGTCTAAGCAGTGGTTACTCCATTCACACTCGTAACCAGAACAAGCTTTTCCAGCTGTCGCCGGAGACAGTGCTCGGCTCGACTGGCTGCTGGTGTGATACTCTCGCACTGACTGCTTTGGTTAAGGCTCGCATGCAAATGTATGCGCATACTCATCAGAAGACCATGTCCACTGACGCAGTTGCTCAGATGCTATCGATTCTCATGTACAACAAGCGATTCTTCCCGTATTACGTGTCGAATGTGCTGGCCGGGTTGGACAAGGAGGGCAAAGGTGTTGTCTATAGCTACGACCCAATTGGGCATTGTGAGCGCACGACTTACCGTGCCGGTGGCTCATCTGGGCCACTACTGCAGCCAGTGTTGGACAATCAGATCGGTTACAAGAACATTTCTCTGGCCGAGAAGCCCGAGATCACAAAGGATCGTGCTGTGGCTGTGGCTATCGACACGTTTATCTCGGCCGCAGAGCGTGACATCTATACTGGTGATGCTGTCTACATCAACATCATTACCAAGGACGGTGTGGAATCCAAGGAAGTCCCACTAAGGAAAGATTAGTTCCATGCTAATAAGTTTTTTTCTTTGTAATAAATTTGTACTTGTATTGGATTTTGGTTAATAAATACATTCAGATGGCTTAAACGCTTTTAAAATGAGGCTAATTTCAGATCTAGGCTAGGAAAGGAGTGTGATATGGTTGTCCCGGAAAGCAGTTGCTATGAAAGTCATGTCTCAATTTTTTGCATTTCGACAAGCGTTTTTTGAGTTACAAATAACCAGCTATCTGTGGTGAAGACAGCATACGTACTGGCGACTTATTTTGTAAATACATTTAGCTATAGCTTTCTTATAGCCTCAAACCCAACGCCAAACGTTCACAGCAAAAATATTATATATAGTAAAATTATAATGAACTTTTCAAACAACGCAGTTGCAATAAAAAGGGACTCGCTAAGCATTATGATATTAAATTTCGAGCATAAAATAAGGTACCCCATCTATTTTATTCTCTCTTATTAAACTTATGGCCTGGTCTGTGTTGATTGCATTTCTTTTGTTAAAACGGTTTCCTACTTTCTGCCCGCACGACTTGGATCTGCTCCTGCATCTGCAGTAACAACGCAGAGAAGTAGCTTGGCACGTACCTAGACTGCACGCTCTCCTACTGGGAGCAACTAAAAGTGGCAATAGAGAGCGCGGCAAGTGACGTTTCACTCTCTTGGATTATGGGGAACATCCGGGGTCCGATCATATCCATTCGAAGACTCCTCTTGTCCGTCACCGACTGCATCTTTCTGTATGGTTGTAAAATCTGGGCTGAAGCGCTGAACAAGGTAGTCTACAAGAAACAGATGGCTAAACAATGGCACTAAAACGACCTGGAGATGTTAGGACAATCAGGTCTTACCGCACGATAGAGCCGGCTCCACTTGTTATCGCAAGAGTGACACCTACCGATCTTCTGGCTGCGGAACGAAATTAGGGATTTTCCTGCATGGACAGAGCGGAGACACGGTGACGCCAACTTCTACGTCACCCAACTGCTATCTGGACATAGCTTTTTCCACTTCTTCTAACTTCTACAAATCGACATAAAAGATACTACCCGCCAGTACAACTCTGAAGAAGAAGACGCTTACCATTTGTTGCGGAGCCTCGCAGTTCCGCCCTGGTCATGAATTCGCTTCGTGCGACACGTTCTACACGTTGGCGAAAACATAGCAGGCCATGATTTTATTCGAACTTATAGTTTCATTTCCAGCAGAAGTAAACAGCAATAAGGAAAAGATAGGTGGAAGAATTTATTTTAATTTTATTTTAATTTTAATAAGGAAAAGATAGGTGGAAGAATTTATTTTAATTTTATTTTAATTTTAAATTTAATAAATTTATTTTAAATTTATTTTAATTTTTTTGTCAAATAAGCACAGAATGTGAGTATTATTCAGATCACAAATAACCTATAAAGCAAATTTTTTTCATCGTATTACCCCAGAATATAGCTAGAAGATATAGCGAAGAAAATGAAAACGTCTTTCCCCGTGGTGTTAAGAAAAAGACTGTTGTCAGAAGTAATGCGATCCACGAAGAGTACAAGATCTGTTTTAGTGCTATTAAATTCACACTATATGGATTACGTGCGTATTTGCGTTTTCCACAGTCCTCAAAGCTCTTTGATGGGTTGCTCATATACAGCGGTAACAAAGGTTGCATGAATGATCTCTACGCGACTTTGTTATGCGCCAGTCTAGCTACTTCCGGAGAGGATTGTCAGCCTATCGATGCTCTTGAGCTACAGGAGGCAAAATAAAATCTTTTGCAACTTCCTGTTTACATAAATAGATTGGCTGGCGTAAAAGCCCGTCAAGGATCAGATCACTGAGCAAAAAAAAAAAGGCTTTAAGAAGGCCGAAAACCACGAGCTAAGGCGGATATAAGACAAGGAAAAGAGTATACATGGGTCGAGACGAAGTAAGAGTTGCTCAGTATGTCGTCAGGCAAAAGAAATAAGCAAATCAGTTGCTTATCATATGAAACCAAATGAACGACGAAACTGAAATAAAACCGTCGCATCTTTGAAGCCACGACAGTTCTTAAACGACTCAACTTTGTAACAATGCTAATCGGAATGACGCAAAATGAGGCTTTGATGTATAGGTTTTGTGTTATTTGCATCTTTGCATTGATTGCCGGTTAGTCTGGACTTAATCACAGTCTTTATCAATCAACTAGTTCAATATTGCAATTCATGGACTGGTCGATCATACCACCCTCACTGCAATCGAACTATCTTTAAAGATCCGCAAATAACAGGAGTAATCTTTATAGAATCACCGACAACAGAAAGCGCCACGTATTTTCATGCAAAACAAATCTGGCCGTTACTGGATATTTGGCAAGCGATTAATTATGGTATCACCACCATCTTCTGCAGCATATTATCATGTTCTCATGACGCAATTTCACAAGACGGTGGTAACGAACGGTTGTTTTCTTGTTTATGAAGACTGGTTTAGGGAAATCCAAAACGTGCGCAAAATCAACAAAGTTGTTAGCGAATATTATGCGGTGGGTGTGTTGCCCTCAGGCTCATTAGAATCCATTCAAACTGATCTCTGACGGTCAACCTCATTGAGACACTTCAGTATACTCAAATAAACAAACAATTTAATTCTCTTTCACTCAGATTATCTACTTGCTTGCTTAATTTTAGTGCGCATCTTCACCAATACATATTTAAATGGCAGTGTGAGTATCGACCAGAACAAGTTTATTTCTGTTTACGTTGAAACCCGAGAATTAATCTCGGGAATTTTAAATCAACTGCGAGAGTTGTCTTATCTCAACACCAAGTTCATTCGCTGACTTAAATCAGGTTTCAGCTATTAACAATCGGCGGCCAGCGCAAAGGCTCAGTCAGTTTCAAGCTCTCCAAGTGTTTTGTTGTCTCTGCTCCGTTTAATGGAGAAGATAGTAATTTTTTCGGTTCTGTTGCTGGTGACCGTCGTTGCTGGCTATGAAGTGCCCAAGGCTGAATTTAAAATATTTCATCCAAAAGGATTTGAGGTGTCCATCCCTGCAGAGGATGGTGTAACACTGTTCGCTTTTCATGGCAAGCTTAACGAGGAAATGGACGGACTGGAGGCTGGCAGGTGGGCCAGGGACATTGTAAAGCCAAGGGACGGTAAATTCACATTCAAGGAACGTGAGACAAGTCTGAAGCTGGGAGACACCATCTACTACTGGACCTACGCCATTTACAACGGCCTGGGCTACAGAGAGGACGACGGGGTGTATGTGGTCACGAAGTATGATAGTCAGTCAGGTGGCTCAACACCGGTAGTCGTACCTATACAACCTCCAATAAGCACCGAGCCCAGAGACTGCCGTACAAGTGTTACGACCACCAATCACGGGGTTCCAATTCGGTGCTCTGGCCAAATCATATTCGAGGAGGAATTTAATGGTAACAAACTGGACGGCAACGTGTGGACGTTTGAGCGTCGTTTCGCACACATCCCCGATTACGAGTTTTCGATTTACCTGTTGAACGACGAGGTGTTGAAGGTGCGCAGTGGAAAAGCGACCATTAAGCCGATTCCGACTACACGGATATACGGAGACGACATTTTAAGGAAGTCCCTTAGACTCGGCCCCAATTGCACGGGCATCCCAGCGTCAGAAGAGTGTGCTCGCGAAGCCAGATCCCACGACATCCTCTCGCCGTTCATTTCGACGCAGTTCTCCACCAAGAAGTCCTTCACCTTCAAGTACGGCAAGGTAGAGATCCGCGCCAAGGTTCCAAACGCCGCTTGGGTCTTCCCCCAAATGTTCCTCGAGCCTGTTGAGCACAAGTACGACACAGCGGACTATCAATCTGGACAAATGCGAGTCGCGTTCACCCGAAGTGATGCTGGCGACTCAGTGAACGAGCTCTTTGGCGGTGTTATCCTCAACGCCGACAAGAGCTTCAGAAATCAGAAGATGTGCAAGAAAACTGGTGATTCGATGGACTGGTCCGGTGATTTCCATGTGTACACATTGGAGTGGCTGCCGAATAAAATCATCGTCAGTGTCGACGGCCAAGTGTACTGCACCTTGGAGCCTGGAAATGACGGATTCTCAAGTATTACTGGTGATGGTAAGGCTCTGCCCAACAAACAGTACCTGGAGAAAGGATCTTTAATGGCGCCGTTCGACCAGGAATTCTATATCAAGTTCGGCTACGGCATCGGTGGACACAATGACTTCCCAGACGACAGATCCCTCTGGCAGAAGGAGAAACCGTGGATAAATTTGGATCCTAAGGCTATGAGTCAGTTTTGGAAGAAACAAAAGCGACGCTGGAGTCAGTGGCTTGACGCAAATGCCGCATTCCAGATCGACTATGTTCGAGTGTATGCTGTTTAAGTATTGGGAAAATAAAATTGCCATAATTATTTTATATGAAAAAAAATCGAGTTTTATTTGAATTGAAGAAATTGAGCGACGTAAAAGATCTATTGTACCCACTTCTTTTGATTACGATTTTGTTACGATTTTAGACAACGTCTGTTAAAGTCGGTCCCTGATGCAATTTTATCTTGTTAAAGAATTTTTTTGAAGGCGAAGTTGTTTTCTTTTTGTGAATGTAATTTCAGTGAGAACCACGATGAGGTTGAAAGTGCTCAAAATTTGATTTTACGGAAAGATGTTCTAAAAACACGTGCTGCCGACCATGTCCATGATTGGGTTCGTGCTCAAAAACCAATTCGCCGCCTGTGTTTGGAACCTACGTAGCACACTATGGCTGAGTCTGTTTTGTGCAGAACATGAAAAACAAAGAAAAGCCCGCATGAAATCAAACACGCTAAAATTGGACGGTTTGCCAGTGGGCATTTCCTAATTGCTGGTACAGCCCAGTACTGATAAAAGTCAGTTTTGGTGTCAGCTCAGCTGTCAGACAACGTGAATTTAATCACCATCTTCTGGAAGTTCAGTCATCCACCAAGACAGTTGATTGCTGATGAGAGCTTAACCCCACCTATTATTAGTATGCTTGTATTGCCGCTTGAGTTCCAACGAAGTTCAATTATCTCGTACCCTTCGCTCCTCCAACGTGAGGCCGATCAAAAGCAATCTAAAACTCATTCTGCGTAATAGTAAAACCATCAAGAGAATATAAACTACTCCCTCCAACAGGTTCCCTAAACGAGCACGCGATTGTAAACAATTATGCAGTGCAGTTTCTCTTCAATGGAAAAAAAACAGGAATGAAACACGTCTACATCAATTTCGAATTAACTCCACGCTCCACCTAGACAAGTCGAATGTGTCTGCAGAGACAAAATCATCAGATAACACATCAAAGATTCATCACCCGTAAATTCTGGTTTTACCGGCATCTGTAACCATAAACGAAGAAAAAAACAACTCGTTTTTCCAAGAGCAAACAAACAAAAATAAAATAATAACTAACGTATTTGCTAATCTAGCAGGAATTATTAACTTCTACCGATTGTCATACGCTGAATCTGTGAGAGGAGGCATGCCATGTGTGGGGTGTTAGAATGTCAGGAATTTCCCGTCGTTATCAATTTCAGTATCAATTGTTGCAATATTTTAGTTCAAAACGTTTCTGTTTGAATGTCTAAAAAAAAAACAAAAAAAAAATGAAAAAAATCTTGATGTACTCATTCGGGATTTCCGTGATGAGCCACACGAATATGGGGAAACGTATTCCTTGTCTGCTTTTGTTATATATACATTAATAAATTAAAATTAAGGTGATTTTGTCTTTGTCCACGATAAAGGTGTTGTGTATATCACCTGCAAGTTACCAATCCCCCATGTAAACCACACTCGGACAATCAACAAAATGCACTAAGGCGTGACGTAAGAATAGTTTCTTCCCCGGAGTATTAAAAAGTTTAAAAACATCTCAATTGCTGTAAAAATTGTCTTATGCAGTTAATAAAGAGAGATTCTTATTCAGAAAAAGTTTAGGTAAAATGTGAGCAAATTTTTTTTTATTGTTGAAAAACGTTCTTCATATGTCATTGTGCTTGTTGCTTATGTTGCTTCCTCATTATAACACAATACGGATGAAACAAAATATTCCTATTCAACATTCCAAAGAAACCTTATCAATCTAAATTGGAAGAAACATACACATTATATCAGCAGTTTTAACACTATGACTTATAAGATTAACCAAAAATTGGACATGAGTCGTATTTGACATTCATGTCCCCTTCAATTTTGTCACTAAGAATTTTATTTAATCTCAAACTTAACTTTGTACGTGACAGTTTTGATTAACTCCACAGAAAAAAAATTAATCTTTATGTAAGACTTTTTACAATGCAATATAAGAACTACACTATAAACCACATATAATACACCTTATTTTACTCTTTATTTGAACGTAGGCCATGTAGGTGCAATATATTATTTTAAGCCTTATTTCACCCCTATAACTTGGTTTATCAAAGCTTTGTAAAACTTACTTAAGACTTTTTGTTTAGCGTCAGGTTTTAATTTCTCATTTTCCTTATGTTTCCCTTAGCCCTATAAATTTTTTACTTTAATTTTTGCTGAGTCCGCAACTCTGACAGACTTATGTGTATAAGCTCAACAGAACGAAACATGATTTCTGACGCATCTTCATACTTACAGCCAACATCGGGCAGTAGATGGCTGGACATTTTTTATTTAATGCCAAAACAAGTTGAGTGAGGTTTTCTCGGCTTATGGAAAACACAATACATGCGGATATGAGAGAATAAATCATCAATAAGTGAAGTTAATGCTTTAAACAAAAATTTTAGCACAGGTTCTAATGTGGGAAAAGACTACTCCGGTTTACTCTTTTACCAAAGACGCTTGTTGGTACAGCAACGTATCAATATCCGATAATTGATTTTTAGGGTTTCGTTCCAAGCAAATAATGAAATTAGTTCAGAATCACTATAGAATCACTTCGGTGTCTATAGTGATTCTGAATCTGGATCTTTTATTTGAGGGTAAATCATTCAAATCAAAACATTAATGCATTTAATTCCATGCAGTGAAAGTCCTACTCGTTACTCATCCACTTTTTTTTTACAAACTCGGTTTTGCAGAAAGTTAAACATGTGAACTAAAATTTTAATAAGTTGATGTGTTTAATGTGTACGGGGAAAATGTGGATACGTATTACAGAAACATTAAACTTAATTGAAATAGCTTCTTGTGATTATAAAACGGGATATTTATTTGAAAAAAATGTAAACTGCACAGTGTAGCATCTGATACAACTCCGGCATTTGGAGCCATAAATTATACAGGAATTTTCTTACAAAAAAAATGCGTTAATATTATATAACATTAACCTACCGAAGATGTTAGTAGTTAGAACAAAACTAAATAAAACAAACAAATGTTTTTTTGGTTAGTTAAACTCGAAAATACTCAATTTGTACACAATACGGGTTAACCTATTTTTTGGACTTCTGAGTTGGAACTAAAATCCCTTTCTTGTAAAAGCCTTCCCTCTACCGATGCAAATTTGACACAGCCAGAATAAAAATCTTTCCCATATGTTTTCAATCGAAAGTCCGGTGAGCGTACTGGCCTCTTTCAAAGTTCATCTACTTTGCCTTAAAACCACTCACGACTAGTCCGCAAGATACCAATTGCAGCATTGTCATAATCCGATGTCCAAAATGTTTGCCGAAACTTCTGACTACAGAGTAAAATGTACAATTTTCTTTCTTTTCATTTGGACAGAAACTTTATATATTGAAGGATGGCTGGAAGCAACCCAGATCATCTAAAACTCAAGATTTTTCAAAGAAAACAGGGCGCCTTAATTGAGTATTGCTGATTGTCTTATGTGATTTTGTTTGCAATTTTCCACACGATCCTTTATATCAGTTTCCGAAAAAAAAGTAGAACATTCCAGCTAGTGACTACTACTACTAAATCACATAGGACAGATTTTTCTTACAAAATTTAAATTTATTTAACAAATATCTCTATTAAACAGAGTAAACACGAACATAGTCAATTTGAAGTGCTGCAGCAGGTCCCAACCATCGATTCCAAAGAGTTTTCTGTTTGTTCCAGAATTTCTGCATCGCCTTCGGATCATTATTAATCCATGGCTTTGGTTTCGCCCAAAGTCTTATGTCATCTGAGAAATCATTGTTACCACCAATCCCGTAGCCAAGTTTAATGAAAAATTCCTGATCAAACGGCGCCATAACCGACCCACTTCTCAGGTTTGCTTTGTTGGGCAGTGCCTTTCCGTTGACAACAGTGTTGGCAAAACCACCACTGCCATGTTCGATGGTGCAGTATTCCTCGTTGTCTACACTCATTACAATTTTGTCTTTTAGCCATTCTAGCGTGTAAATGTGAAAGTCTGTGGACCAATCTGTCACAACTACACCAGACCTTTTGCACAGCTTCTCATTGCGAAAGGGCTCATTCGCGCCGAGGAGAACACCTCCGTACAGCTCGTTGACCAAATCATCACCGTTGTTTCGGGTGAAGGCAACTCGCATCTGTCCGGATTGATAGTTGTTAGAGCCATAACGATGTTGTACCGGTTCAAGCAGCAGCTGCGGAAACACCCAAGCAGCGTTTGGCATCTTAGCTCGGATCTCCACTTTGCCGTACTTAAAACTAAACCGTCCCTTCGTCGAGAACTGTGATGAAATGAACGGTGGCAGAATATCAACCCTACTAGCTGATCGCATGCAGTCTTCAGTATCAAGGGTGCCTGTACAATTGGCTCCTAGACTTAGCTCACTTCTCAAAATATTGTCGCCATACACCCACGATAGAGGGACAGGTTTGATTGTAGCCATTCCATTACGCACTTTAAGAACCTCGTCATTTATCAGGTACACGACGAACTCGTAGTCGGGCTGAGACGTAAACCGGCGTTCTGTGATCCATTTACTTGAGTCCAACTTGTTCTCATCGAAATTCTCCTCAAATATCAATTCGCCAGCGCAGCGCACTGGTGAACCGGACACAGAAGTTTCGCTCTTCTCGCATTTGCCAGTCGATGGCACACGTGTTGTCTGGTGAGTAATCGCTCGAGGGGTTGTCGCTAGCCCATCTTCATTCTCTGGCGTGTAATACGTAACCACATAGACTCCATCGTCCTCCCTATAGCCCAGTCCATTGTAAATTGCGTAGGTCCAGTAGTAGATCACATCGCCCAACTTTATGCTAGTTTCACGCTCCTTAAAGACAAAACGTCCGTTTTTTTGCTTTACAATATCTCTCGCCCATTTTCCAGCCTCTAAACCTTCCATTTCCTCATTCAGTTTCCCATGAAAAGCAAACAAAGTGACGCCTTCCTCAGCCGGAATAGAGACTTCGAAACCTTTCGGTTGGAATATTTTAAACTCCGCGTTTGGAACATCGTACTCAACGGCACAACTTGCTAACGTCACTGCTACCAATAATAGAACGAAACGCGCTGACCAAAGCATACCGCCGATGATACACAACCGTACGACTTGAGATTGAGCGGCAAACTAAAATAAATCCGAATATTTGCATCCATAGATGAAATTTGCAGGAAAACAAACAAAGAAATAAAAATTGTGGGAAAGAAAAACCCCCAAAAGGAAAGCAGAACTCGTTTTTTTGGATCTGAAGTGCATGGTGCAAAGTATTTTGACGCACGAAGTAAAATAATGATTCTTGGAAAATTTCGCGTGCCTATAAAGTGGGTATTGGAGAGAGAATTGGGGAGAATAGAGAGTATGAGATAAGACCTGCCAATAAACTGAGAGTAATCGCAAGAAGATTCTAGGTATTAGTGTTAAAATATGCTGACAGACTCTCTCTTGCACAGAATGTGTCTTATTTGCCAATCAGCTTTTTAATTGAACTGACTAAGTCTAGTGTACAAGGCTCTTTACTTCGTCCAGTCTCTTACATAGAGCTGATAGTGCAAACGAGCTCTCTTCTGGAACTTCTTTTCTCGCAGGCTTATCAATAAATTGAGTATTTTACGATGGGACTCAAATTTCATTTTGAACTAAACTCACTCGTTTTTATATTCTTGTGGTTCGTAAATTAGAGTAAATTTAGGAGTTTATACTCGTCACAGATTTAGTATGTATTTTTTTTTTAATCAACTGCCTTGCATATAAATGGATAATGGTCTCAATGACAAACTTAGGCTTAGAACCGAACTCTAATATTGAATTCCAACAAAACATTTGTTTCATAAAACTTGTTGATATCTATGCATTTCTTATAAACTTTTTTACATAAAAATATGATTTACCTAAAATCAATAGGTAATTCTTCCAATATTTCAAAAAAGAGTATAAAACATAATTTAAAATGAAATGGCTAAAATCTAATGGTGAATTAAAAAAAAAAAAAAAAAACAATTTTGTTACCTGAATAGCCTCGAGCAAGCAAAAGCCGATCATGTTAATGTTAATAATTATGAATTTGAAAATTTTTCTTTTGTCAGATTTGGCTCCAGAACTGTTTGACCGATTTGGCAGATATGTGCACTTTCTTGGTGTGCATTTTTCGTCTGGATGCATTAAGTTTGAAATTAGATTTGAAGTGCATAAAAAGCTTCATATTATTATTACAATTTTATTAATAATCAAATTAATTCAAAACTAGCTCTAGCTGTTAGGGCTTTCGGCTAAACGCTTCATATTAAAGGACGCAGGTGTTCGCACTACCCTTTTTGCTTAGTTTTTTATTCGGCAATTCGTGTATTTTTTTGTTTTTGTGACGCAGACAGTGATTGAAATAGCTTTTAGTAGTTCAGAGCCAAAATTACTCTTTATAATCCTTGGTTCGGAGGTTCCATTGTCGAACACGTATTTGCAATCTCCGGTTCAGTCGATCGCATGTATTGAAGAGCAAGTTAGTTAAAGTTCTAGTTCAGAACATAAGAAACCTTTTCTTTAAATCTATTCCGATCGATTAAGCCATTTACGAGTAAGAAAAAAAACTCAGCTTGCAAGTGTACGATATTAATATTTTAAATTTGAAGGTTTGGAATGGGTCGACCGATTTGGCTGAAATTTGGAAGGCAAATTCCTTATGTTGCAAACTTTTTTTTACGTTGTATTTCTTTTCGGTGTGTTGAGTTCGATTGCAATTCACGAGTGGATGCACCGAATCATGAACGTAGGTGTTCCAGCACCCTTTTTCTGATTTTCTTGTCGATGAGGTTATGGTTATTTCCAGAACGCCCGTTCAATGCACTCTGCATGCTAGTGTATCTAGGAATGTATGTATGTAATGTATGCTAGGAATCCCATTGAAACAGCCGGAGAAGTTCGAGTATCGCGGGGTCTTTTCACGAGTGATGGGAGAAGCAATACTGAGCTTTCCTGTAGGATTGGCCAAGCTGGATTAATTTTAAAACAGCTTGGAAGATCTGTAATCAGAAAGGCTGAGCTTGGTGTAAAAGCCAATTTATCGGTGTTTAACTCGGTATTTGTTCCAACTCTCACCTATAGTCATGAAATTTGGGTAATTTTCGGTCATTATATATCATAAAATCGCGAATGCAAGCTGCCGAGATGAGATTTCTGCGTGTTGTTGTGGGAGTAACTCGCCGGGATAGGCTGAGAAACACGACGGTGCGCGGAGAGCTCAATGTTGAGCAGTTGCTTCTTCGAACGGAAATACTTCGATGTTTGGTCACGACTTCTTAGGTGCGCCTTTAATGTGATCCCGTCAGGAAGGCGACCGCTCGGCAGACTCGGGATAAGATGGCTGGACCAAGTCCAGTTTTTTTAATAAGCATCAGAAAATAGTTTTATTTGCAGACAGGGGGCGAGCAGATGAACTTTACGAATACACCATAACTGAAGTGAATTAAACAAAGTGAACATCTTTAAAAGTTTCAAATCTCACTGTGTACATCCTCTCAGACATTAGTTTGACAAGATCGCAACTTCTATATACGTTTTTAATACAACTTTTTTGTAATCTACGCTAAATCTATATATTTTTGCAAGCATATATTTCTCCTTTAAATCTTATATACGAACGACTTGTTCACACTTTAACCTCAAGTGTGAACTTATACAAATCAGAGTCCCCATTTCTTAATCCAGAGTCACACTACCCACACCCAGACAAGTAAAATAGCCATAAAGAATTCATCGATCTAATTTGGTAATGTTTATTTTTATATATCTGAATATTTTCTTTTGTTTTGGTTTTTGTATATATAATTATAGTTTTATCGTTTAACATTAGTTTTTATTAATTTTTGTTTTGTTTACGTTTTGTTAGCTTTTCTCCTTTCCAATTCAAAATAAAATAAATTTCTATGCTCTTGCCACCGCAAAACAAGGTACTATAAACATCAAGAATACACCTTTTTTCTTTCAACCTTTTGGTTTTGCTTTTTTCATATCTTTAAACAGCTATAATTACATACGATAGTTTGTGTTTCATTTTTGTTTCCAAAGTGAGATGTGAAGTGAGTGAACTACAACAACATTCCGTTTTTTTCTCCAAGAAGCTCGTTTCGATGAGAATAAGAAAAAGTTAATTTCTGTTTTCTTTTTTTGACATATTCTGTTTCATTTGATGTTGTTTTTTTAATAAAATAAATTTTTCTTTTATTACATATATAATACCCAGGGGAATGGCGAATATTCCCGTGTACACCACATTGCTGAATGTTCTAGTTGCTTTTATATTTTCTAGGTTTTGTTTTGCTTTTAATAAAATATGTATCGTTTGTGTCCTCCCTCTCTGGAGTAAGTTGGATTTTTAATGTTTTATTTAGGGAAAAGGACGTCTTTTGCTTATGGTTTTATCACCCGTTTCAGTTTAATACTAATTTTTTAACTTTATTATGATTATTATAATAATAATGATTAGAATCGAGAGCAGAATGGACCCAAGGATTAGTTTCTTCTTTCGGAGTTTATTCTAAGCGAGAAGAAAGGCATAATTAATAGATTAAGATATTTCTTTTACTCGACGGTATGTCTTACCTTATATTGGCTGGCTTTGCGTAGATTCTCAGAACCTGTTGAGACGAATACGCTGGTTTGCTCTACAGATGATTCAATCGAGTCTACAACGATACCCTGTTCATATACCATAGCACCGAGTTTTTTGTAAATCTCATTTACTCCAACGATGTTTTCCTGAAAATTACGAATAGTTGTAGAATGCAGAAGGGCATGAAGGTGAAAGATCTTACTTCTAATTCACGAATGGCTCTCTCTTGCTCCTCTAATGCTTGTAAATCGATTTCTTCTTGCACCTGAGTCTGTTGTTGTTGATTTTGTGATCCTTTGCGATTGAAGAAATTTTCTTCAAAGAAGGATTTATTATTTTGACTGCCATTGCTGCCGGTGCTTCCATTGCTACTTGAACCGGGTGGTTTGGCGATGTTGTAGTTATTTGCTCTAGCCTGTCGCACCGCGTTCTTTTCAATGTCGACGGTTTTGCGCTGAAGGGTCTGTAAAAAAAAGTTGTTTCAATATAAAGCCAAAAGATAACAGATTATTTAAAAGATATTCGTCGACGTATAGCTATTTTTTGTCGGTTTGGCGGCCGTTCAACGTTTACGATCAGGATGAGAATCAAAAAATCAACGCAATCACCGCAATTTCGAGTAGATAATGCTCTCTAAAAAAAAAACAGAATAACACCGAAAGATAAAGCACTAATCCAACATAAAACGAAAGCGTAACCTAAGTCTCAAGTGCACTTTGTCGTGTGTTTTGGAGTGAAATAAAAGCCAACCTTTGCCTTGTAAGCAGCGGTAAGCAGCGGGTATTCAAAGTCCGCTTTTGAGGGAAGATACATTTTGGCTTCTCAGAGTGTTTTAGGTTAAAAATTTGACTTGACCCAGAAGCAGTTGCTAAAATTGTTGGTGTTGATATGCAACGTATTTTTAGACTACAAGTCATAAAAGAAATAATTGATTTAAATTAAATGCCCAATTTGAAGCACTTGCTTATGATATGGCTAGGTTGTTGATGTAGAGTTCTAACAGCAGTCCATAACTTCAACGACACATAAAATTATTCTGCACGAAACAGAACTTATTGGAAATGCTGTCCGAAGAAACAGCAGAAGCAGAGAATAAGCATTTAAAGTTGTACAGACTAAGTTCTTTTCTTTTATGTATTTATCACCATTATTAGTAAACAAATATTTTTGAATGGTTTTTCCACCTAAATAACCCTTATGTGCGTCGTTCAAACTAAAAAATAACGAAAAATTAACGCCCACGATACACGCACTTCGAGTGAAAGTGGATGTAAAACCAATTTAATTCCACTCGAGATAAAACTTAGTATGCTGCAACCCTGTGAATTCGAATTTACTTTAATTTTTTGCTTGAAGTGTCTCAAACAGCTGTGTAATTAAAACCATGTTAAAATTTAAAGATAGAATCTTCTTTTGTAGTGGAAATAAGCAAAAAAAAAGTTACATAAAATATAGATATCATTTTAGTATGATAGAAAAAAACCGCGAAGAAAACTGGATAGAGAGAATTTTATCGGACAAGTTTGCATTTTAGATTTGTCTTGCATCTTCCCGAAACAGTGGAATCAGAGACTACACTAACTTCAACAGAGAGACATACAAGCTCGGAGCACCACTTGATTTGGCTGAAGAAATTTTAAAAACTAAGAGCTAGTGAATATGGTCAGAGCAACAAAGGCCTGCTGCTGGGCCGGCAAAGTTGTGGGCGAAATCGTGAACACTTTTTATTATATAGATAATAGGACAGAGCGAAAAAATGGATGACAAGATGTTTTATTTTGAGAAATATAGAATTTCAGTAGTAGGTTGTTTGGATGATACACATATTCGAATTATACTAAGCCCCATCAGAACTTCAACCTCTTTTTTAATAGAAAATGATACGATGCAAAGGCAAGGTATTCAATTTACAAAGCAAAATGTGAAGTCAATTCCTATAAAAACGACGGTTTTCTAGCAGACCAGAGTCCCTGCTTATGATTTCGCAATTGCACGCGGAAAAGGAGCAGGAATCCATTTCCCATATTTTTTTGGCATCATAGTGGGCCTAGTCTAATCTAAGTGTAGGTTTTTCTCTGCAGCCGACCACATAAACCTACCTCTACCTACAGTTTTTGAAATTTAGAACACCAATTTTATTTTTCAAAAAACGAATTCACTTTCATGATTTCGAGTGAAACACAGAACGCTTAATTATTTACTTTCGACTATACAACGCTCTATACACAATTAAATTCAAAATCTAGAACATCTAACTCTACTTTTTTTGGAAGAAATGGAACGCAGAACAGGGGTAATAATGTCTAAACTTTGTGTAATTGGTCATGTTTTGACTTTCCGTCTTCGAACTAACATATATTCTATAAATTCAAACTCTCGTCTATACGCGACTATTTACTTACTTACATTTTACTGTCTTCCAGCCTTGGTGCTACCGGACGAGTTGGTTCTAGTTTCAGGGAGCAAGCTGTCTCCCGTTCATGATGATTTGGTCTTTATATGTGATGTTCGGTTGTCAAAAAATGTTTTCCATCAGATCTTTATTTGTGAAGTTTAGATTTGCCCTGAGATCGATGAATTCTTTGACTACTTTTTAACTGTAGCTTTCAGTGCTTATGTTTCGAAATATGCAAAGTATTCCACCCGATATGCAATCCATTTATTCTTAAGAACAACTAATTTTGTCTGTTGTGCATTCGCAATTTCTATCACAAACGTTTACAAAGTCCAGCAGCTGGACCAGCTTATGCACCATGGTGGCTTTTAAATTAACATCTGCCAGACGCATTATATGATCCAGATAAAAATTGAAGAAGTCACATGACAACGCATGTACTTGCAGATATCCGCACGGTTAATCACAATCTTATAAATTTGTTCGAAATTCCGAACATAGTCATCGAATTAAATAGCTCTCATAACAAATTCCGTCATAGGCGACTTTGCAATCGCTGAAAGTTAAGTGTATAGTTTGAATTTTTATTCCTTTCCAGGATTTACAGATTAGCTCTGAGGTTGATAAGCAAGCCAAGAAGATTCCTGGGCTTACACAGAACACTGGACGGATGACATAAGGAGCAATGTACTACAGTGACCTGTCAGATCTGGGATATGGGAGAGTTTACCACTTTTTATATATCTACAAATTCCTAGACAATGAATGTCTTTCTAATAGCAACAATCACAGTACAATCGAGATAATTTGCAGCCATGTTTAAATCTTGTTGCTGCGTAATAGAAAAATAAGAAAGCCATTCGCTACTTGGACAGATTACACATATTACAAAATTTGTTTCACCAAATTTGAAATGCAACTCTACAGTCTGAGAGAAAACAAACATCTCATATTCTTATCATCAAACCGCATAAACACTCAATCTTTCTTCAGTCGCAAGTGGCGCAGATAATAAGCTGAGTTCATTTGTTTATTTAAAACAGAGACCAACCTGAAACCTGATAAAAAAACACAACCGACAAGATAACTAAACTTCCGAACCGATGAATAACTCCACGGACTGTCTGCAGTTCCCCCACCACCGCTTGCAACTCACCTGAAAAGCTGTCAAAGCCGAAGTAAACTCATCCACTAGGCGATCGCGTTGAATTTTCAGCTGACGATCTTTGCACTTCTCCACCTCCTTCAATTGATTGTTTGTATCGGAAACCAGCTGACGCGTGTAGGTCATTATTTGATGTCTACAAAAGAAAAACCGTCACAAGACCTTGAAAACAAATCGCGTTTCACTTTTCAGCTACTCACAATTGCTTCTTCAAATCGGGCGAATCCTGTGGAGTGTTAAACTGATTGACCATTCGCTGCATCGTCGAGACTGTGAAGGAGACACAAACAAATCATGTTAGCCCTCGCAAAAGGACAAAGGTGCGCTTACCATTTTGTAATATTTTCTGTATGCTCTTCGCGATGGTCTGTGCCATACTTTCGAAATCGGGCCCGCTGAGGCCTTTATCCACCGGATTCATATCCATTTTTTATAATTGCGACCTCAAGAACAAATTAATTTCGAACAAAATTACTACGCGTTGCGATTTTCTCTACTTGGAATGCCTTTGCTGGAGTTTTTTTTTTTTTGCTTCTTCTTTCTCTTTTTTTGTAGGGGGTGGAAACGATTGGGCGCAGACAATTGGTATTTTAATGCTTCGTACGTAAGTTCTGCATTGGTAGCTCGAATGGAATTGACTTTTTATGCAACAACACGAAAAAGCACAACACCAGCAAACAAATATACAAATTTAATTATTTAATTAAGAAAACTATTTTGACGAAACAATGAAGGCAGGCCAGCGACTTGTAAATGACTTTTCCTTTGCTATTTTGTTTTTTGTACTTTTTACGATTTTTCGATGACACATCTCCCGTTCCAGGCAAACGTCAGGTGGCTCGATTTAGTTGAGAGCTGTTCTGTTCGGTTAAGAATTGGAGAGTTGTTTGTTTGGGTGGAGAGAAAGGTCGAGTTGGAGTAGGTCGAGAACGCGAATCTACAAAAATTTGGCAGTTTTTCATTTTGAAATTACAAATATTACACATTTCAATACAATCTTTATCGCTCGGAAGAGAATGATACTCCAAGTTAGAGAAAATACATAAAATTATGATGAGAAATAAAGACCTGAGGCACTCGAATGTCAAACAATGGATGACTACAGATTTTCAATTCTTTGTTCCTATTGTCGACTGGAACTGTTCCTGCACATATCACTGGCCGCATTCGGTACAGACTCATATATTTTTCATGCTCATAGGAGGTCCAAAAACTATAAAATGCTGCACATCACTGAATCACCACCTGCATCGTTAAAAAAAAACACACACACATCGTTCAGTTGTAATCAGTTTCTTTTCCACTCCACTCTAGTACATTCTTCTGTCAGAAGTGTCATCGTCACCCTGATTTTTTCTCTCGCTGCCGACTTCTTTTTTCTCGATAAACGAAAAAGTGACACATTCATCTCTAGGTGTGGTTTATATTCGAGTTTTAAACGATTGTTTTCACTAAAATTAAACATTTGAAAATACTTAATTAAAAGTTAAAAAGCAGCAAAATATGACAGGAAGACTACCAGCGTGCGTGATTGATGTGGGTACCGGGTAAGTGCAATTGAAGAGATTGTGTGTGTATTATTTGACATACTTCTTTCTTTCTCCCGATGGACAAAATGGATGAGAGAAAAACAGATATTCGAGTGCCCAGTGACTTTAATTTAATTTCTCTTCGTAGTTACACGAAACTGGGGTTCGCTAAAAACAAAGAGCCACAATTCATAATACCATCGGCGATTGCCATCAAAGAATCTGCTCGAATTGGCGACCAGAGCAGTCGACGGGTGACTAAAGGAATTGAAGACCTCGACTTCTTCATCGGTGATGAGGCTTTTGATGCGACCGGTTACTCGGTGAAGGTATTGACGATGAGTCACAATCGCACAGAGTGCTGTGTGTGGAGATCGGGGAAATAAGTTTGGATTTATGCCTTTTTGTTTTTTCCAGTATCCGGTTCGTCATGGTCTGGTCGAGGACTGGGATCTCATGGAGCGCTTCCTGGAGCAATGCATTTTTAAATACTTAAGGGCTGAGCCGGAGGATCATCATTTCCTTCTGACAGAACCACCACTCAATACTCCAGAGAACAGGGAGTACACCGCGGAGATCATGTTTGAGACCTTCAATGTTCCTGGACTGTACATCGCTGTTCAGGTAATTTCGAATTCTTTTGAGTGTGCGATTGGCGTTTGATTAGTGGGCTCAGTTATGCGCAAGAGTTCTTATCACGACGACGGCGAGATAAGGTTAACTTACGAGTTCGATTTTTTACTCGCCAAACGGTTTTGTGGGAATTAGTCATGAAGTTGTGCCCGTAGAATTCGTTAGTTGTAATGTTTGGGCTTTGAGCAGGGTCTTTTTTTTAAGTACTCCTGTGTTTTAGGGAGGAAGAGTATGTTTTGATGTCGGATTTATTTATCTACGTTTTGCGATTACATCTCATTGGAGAGTTTATCAGCCTGTGAAGAGTAATTTGCATTATCCAAAAAACACATTTGTTCACTTTCATTCGCATGTATTTCTCAACTGGTTCTAACAAAGCTGAATCCCTTCTAGTATGTGATATTTTTTATTCATGTTGTTGAAATTTTACGACAGTCAAAACTACTATTGGAACGATACCTGCTTTGAGTGTGTCATGAAAGCAGTCTTAGGTAGATGTGAAAAGAACACGGTTCTTTGGTCAAAATACTTGTTGTCAGCAGATTTATTTTCCTAGATTATATTTCTAGATAAAGTCTCTCTCCGCTCTCATTGAATGAAGGTCAACAGCTCAGCTTGCTGATTCAAATTTCGTTTTGATTTCAAACCGTTAAAAATAACCCTTTAATTTTCTTTTCTATTCAGGCAGATCACTTTTACTTCATTTATACAATTACCTTGCGTCAGTCATAACTGGTCAATCGTAATATTGCATTACCAGATATAATGTGAAAGATGAAAGACGCAGCGTTCTGTTCTCTTCTTTCAAAACATTTTTTATTTGTCCCCCAGTCACTGAGCACAGCTCGTTCTTTCTATGTGCGTACATGAAATTTAATGTTTAAAAGAACTTTTCATCCATTAAGCAATTTTTCTTTTGCTTTTGTAAGTGTTGTTTGTTGCCGCTTGTTTAAATTGTAATTGTTCTACTGTTCCTGCTAGTTATTAGATAAAGGGCTTTCTTTGGTTCTTCGTAAGGTATTGAGCTACAAATAATTTCTCCGTCAACCCAACCCGTGGCTGATGGAATCATGGGGTCATGGTCGATGGGATCAGAGAAAATCTGCGATCTTCACAGGAAACAAAAACGAAAGGGACTTTCACAATTGTGTGTTACAGAAGAGTTGCACAAATGACTCAAACTCAATGTGTATTTCATTGTTTATTCTCTTGCCTCGCACTTCTTTTTCTTCTTCTGGCAATACAAACCAGGGTAAAACTGGATATCAGCTAACAAACTTCTCCAGTCGGCCCAATATTTCCTCAGCTGCTTCCAATTCCGTACACCAAGTGAGTTGAGGACCTTTTCCATCTGACATCAACTAACTTTGTGTACGGAACCTAAATAACCTAATGTAACCTAATATTCTATTCGCCCATCGGTTTTCCTTTCAGTAAATTGTGTTGAATTCAGTTTTATAAGTTCGTTATCAGGTGAAGAACAATTTTCATACATCTGCCTATGAGAAAATCGATGTACACTTTAGTTTTTTCGTGGAGAATTGTAGTGGAACAGTGTCAGCACAGATTAAGCATAATTTTTATTAGCTTGTTTTGACATCTCTGCAGTTTTAGCTTGCGGGTTTTGGCATACATAAGAATGGCTTGTAAGATTTATTTGTATAATACAGCGAACTTCCGATAGTTCGAATCCCATTCGAATAGAGAAAAACTTCGAATTACAGAGGTTTTCGAATGCCGGACGTTTCAGAATAACATGTTTTTGGCAAGCGAAATTTGTTGAGGAAGAACATATAAACTTGACTTAGAGAGGTTTTCATTTTGTTTTGCACAATAGTAAATTCGAAAAGGACAAATTGCAAAGGTTTTCTTTGATTTACAGAGGTTTTTTTCATGGGACTACGAGAATGTTTTTATTTGCAGAGGTTATCGAATTATAGAGGTTTGAATTGTCGGGAGTTGTTGTTCCCGTTTTGTTTATGTGATGAGGTGCAGTGCCTGCTTTGGTTGATGTACCACTTGATGAAGATTGCGGTATTATTGGTGCAGCTTCATTCATCATAGACTTCCGACGGAGAACAGCACATTTGTCGCAGCGGTAGGGAACGTCGTTATCGCGCATAAAGGCGAACTCAGCTGGTCCTATTTTCACACAAGCGCAGTGCAAATATGCATCACAGTCGGAACAAGCAACCTTGAACTCACAGTTGCGTTCAATTTTTTTCGTGCATATGGGGCAATTCATTGTATACGCGTAAACAAACAAAGAACAAGAAACTGTAAACTGAATTACTAATTAATTAGGCGGACACTCGAGGAAAACACGTCTTATCACTTCCACTATCAATTGATGATTGATTATATCCATAGACGCTTGACTAGCCCCATGCCGCCGTACTGGCCATATAGTTCGTCGTTAAATCTCCTTCAAATACCACCAACGTGGTCGACCTGTCTTCAGGTTATTCATTAGCACAGCAGCATACTCTTCGCTCACACCTAAACCTAGGATAAACCCTTCTGACAGTTGTGGTCGTGTCTGGTCTTCTTGGAGGATATTCCAGTTCAATGGTCCCACCTCAGCCTCGTTGCCTTCGTCTTAATAACAGCTCTACCTTTCGGAAATATGGAAATAAAGGCAAAATTCATCGAGAACATTTCAACCAAATCCTTTTTTATCTGAAAATTTAACTCTTTTCCAACGCTTTTTCCACATTCGATTAGACAGAAGTCGGGCTTTCCCATGCCGTTAAGGAGCAGGTTTGCTTTTTAGTCGCTTTCTCTGCAGATGTTCGGTGTTGGCTAACAAACGCTGGAAAATTCCTAAATTATTGTCCACATCCAAAATGTCTGCTGTTCGTCTGCTGCGATTTCTCTTGTTGTGGCTGTAGAACTTGCTGTTGCTCTATGAAGGGATCGCCGTTCCCGTGATGTCAGACTGTATTTTCCCGAGTTTTGCTATTTTCCTATCCAGAAACCACTCTCGATGCATTTTTTCAATGCGTACCCTTTCAGTCGAGTTTATCATTCAGCTTTAGCCTTTTCGTATATTCAATTCAATTACTAAAGAATTATCATAAAGTTACACGGCAAACAGTTTCCGAAGGGAAATATTTGTCAAACTCAACCGTCTGTCTCAACCAGTTGTCGCGGTCGATTGAGGACAAATTTGCAAAATTTACAGGAGATAGCGGAAAGCATTCGATATAAAATTATAAGAATTTAGATAACAATTAGCACTAATTATTTAACAGTAACATCTGGGGCAACATCAAAATCTTGGGGTGTCTCAACAAGTTGCCGCGAAGTGCAGATTTTTGATAAAAAAATCATTCTCAAACTGCCCTTTGAATAGAAATTCCAACCATACTTGATTCATGATACTATGAAATATTTTTATTTAATCTTAGGCTGTTTTAGCTTTAGCAGCTAGTTGGGCTTCCAGACCGGTCGAGGAGCGTACGTTGACGGGAATTGTCGTCGACAGTGGTGACGGTGTTACGCACGTTATTCCAGTCGTAAGTAGCTATCGTCTTTACATTGATACAATCATATCCACGTTTGTTTCCACTGTTCTTTCTCAGGCTGAGGGTTACGTGATCGGATCGTGTATCAAACATATTCCAATTGCCGGGCGCAATATAACCTCGTTCATTCAGAGTCTTCTGCGTGAGCGAGAAGTGGGTATTCCGCCGGAACAAAGTCTAGAAACTGCCAAAGCCATTAAGGAGAAGCACTGTTACATTTGTCCCGACATCGCCAAAGAATTTGCCAAGTACGACTCAGAGCCGGGCAAATGGATCCGTAACTACACGGGAATGAATGCGGTGACCAAGCAGCCGTTTAGCGTCGACGTTGGTTACGAGAGGTTCTTGGGTAAGGAAAAGAATGTAAAACTCCAATTGGATAGAACTAAATATATCTGATTATGGAAATAGGTCCTGAGATCTTCTTCCATCCGGAATTCTCAAACCCCGATTTCACAATTCCGCTCTCGGAGATAGTTGACAATGTCATCCAGAACTGCCCGATCGATGTTCGGCGACCGCTTTATAACAACATCGTCCTGAGCGGTGGATCAACAATGTTCAAGGACTTTGGCAGGAGATTACAGCGAGACATTAAACGTTCTGTGGACACTCGTCTGCGGATCAGTGAGAACTTGAGTGAGGGACGGATCAAGGTAACCCCCGTCGCATAGTTCGACTGTCTACTTGAAAGTGAATACTCTTCTCTCTTGTAGCCAAAACCAATTGATGTCACAGTGATCACGCATCACATGCAGCGGTACGCGGTTTGGTTCGGTGGCAGCATGCTCGGATCTACGGTAAGCGATTATCTTTTTATCACACATTAATCTTTTCAAACCGATTTCGTTTCCTTTTCCAGCCCGAATTCTATCAAGTTTGCCACACGAAGGCCGCCTACGAGGAATATGGTCCTGGTATCTGCCGTCACAATCCAGTATTCGGAACAATGACATAATTCTTGTGCATTTCGCTCCTTCCCACGCCCGAAAACCGCAAATACAGCGTCCGATTTGCATTTTTTATATCGTTTTTGTTTTAGTTTTTTTTTTTGCAAAATTTATTCTTCATTCCGATAAAGTATTTTTGTTTTTTTAAATAATTTTCTGTGTATCCTTTTTTTTGTGGTGCGAACCTGATGAATTTATTATTTACAAAAGAAAAAAGAAAATGTTTTTATTCATTTACGCTCTAAGACAAAACCTATAAATAAATAAACAAATTCAATCGTTTCTATATTATGAAAAGAACAGGACACGAAAAGAGTTAGAATTAGTTTTAAAGGGAACGTTATCTTTTAGAGTTGCAAACTGATTGTTTACTTCACAATGAAAATGAAAATACAAAAAGAAAAAGAAAAGAAATTCATTTATAATTGCAATAAAGTAATTCTATTGGGAGAAAGACACGGTCTTGAGAAGTCAATCAAAATAAACGTTGTTTTATTTTACATTTTTACAAATAGATTTGGGGTCGGGTTTAGCAGCTAGTCTGAACAATAAACTTGCCAACCGCATTTGATAACGAATTTTCATATGACTGATGCACGAAATCCTTCTTTAATTTCATTGCTGAGTATTTTTGATTTACTTTAGTTTAGTGATATTATTCGTTGATGAGGAACAGAAGACATAAGCGCGAATTTTACTAGCTGTAGAAAGATTTGGATCTATTCCGATACGGCGACTAGAATGGTTCGGCTACATCGAGCGCATGGACACAAACGCTCAACTTAAAAGTGTCTTCGAATCACAGCCGATGGTAAATTTAGTTTTTCTGGTAAGATCCATCATTGTACTTAACTGTACTTAACACCGTGAACATTTTCTTTGTTTCTTCAACATGTTTTCAGAATTTAATTTTTCTTCATTTGTAATAAACTGGCTCCATGGTAGTCCCACCGCCCAAGTCGCTTTCATTATTTCTTTCAATCTCACAAGCCTTCAAATCAAAAGTAAAAAAATATATATATTTGTTTATAGAAAATTTACTCTTGATATCTCTTGATAAAAAGACGACATAAACAATAAGTCAATTATTTTACTTGAAATAGTGCATATGCACTCCACCGCATGTGGTAACTGCACTTCAGGTTGTAATATCCTATGACACCCACAAACTTGTAGGTGGCTACACTTTCGATGAATGTGGAACAGTTGTCGGTATTTCAAGTTTTTTTGAAGGCAGCACTGAAATCCTAGATCAAAGAATGGTGTACAACATATCTTTTAGGTTGCAGAATAAATGGCTCTTGAATGAATAAAAAAGGTCCCAACTTCGATCCTTAGCAGAAATTTAATAGAACAAGTGGAAATGTTGAACTTTTAAGCTAAAAGACTCATAAACATCGTAACAACCATACTTTCTTCTAAGCAAGCCGTAAAGTAATTTCTTACACCCTTTAAAAAAAATCCTTTGGCGTCAAAAAGTTTTTACAACACAAGTTTGCTTGATGTCTTCTTTATTCCTACCAAAGTTCAATGAACAAGCCTTCATAACTCATTGACGTTGATTACGAAACTTATTTTACACAACGGAAGCATTAAAATGACCCAGTGTTTCAGCAGAAGACCTCTGCTGATATAAACAACATTAAATCTCAATATCCTTGCCTTCCCGCCTTCCAGATGCAGAATTGGTATTTGTTTACGGTTCACGTTATGGCTGCGCAGATACTTCGCCTCGAGGAGAAGCAATTAACTCGGCGAATTTATGCAACCGGACAGTAAACAATCCCGAAAGTAAATATTCCCGCGTACATGCTTGCACAATAAGTTGTGTCTGATTTGCGTGAGTCAAGTAATCCCAAAAGAAACTCCCGCCACCAGCCTCAGCTCAGATCGATCACTGGCGATGAAATCCCATCCGGAATGTGTATCTCTGATCGATTTCACTTGGAGCGATTGACGACGGAAGTAAAGTACAAGGATAATCTTTTTGGAGGACATACAATGGCGGACAGGCTTCGAAGGTATGTCACGTCCTTCATTTGAATGCAAAGTGGCTGCGGTGAATGGCCACCAGGGGTGTGGTTCTGTGTTGGTTGCCAGGACATGGGATATGTACACAATTTAGGGATGATGATGATGAATTGATTTAAAATTCTTTTTGTTTGTTGATGCTGTGAAAATATTTGGGAAGTCAATGCCGCTAACAAAGCATCCCCTAAGGGGTTAATAAGGCGACAAGAATGTTTGGGAATGTTACGTGTGTTCTGAAGCAGAGCCGAATTGCTTTTTAATTGTATAGATGGCGATGACATTGTGGTGAATCAGCAGTGCGCTTTTATGGAAAATTATTTGTGAAAGAGTGCGTGGATGTGGTTAAGTAGAGTTATTGCCTGCGGAAGAAAATCTTGAGTACTTTTTTCAACAATATTCTCGTCGTTCATATAATTTCTGTTTCTTATTTTCTCTCTCACGATATTTGGAGGACCTCGAAATTGAAGAATAACTAAATATACTAACAAAATATACTAAATAACTTAATTTTACTACGTGATGGGGTGGTGGGGGGCGGTCCTCATATAAGCTGGTCGATTTGTCGTTGAATGACCCACTTGCAAAAAAAAAAAAACAAAAAACAAAAAACATAAAAACGCTACTAACGGTTTTTCTTACACCTCTGTAATTTCAAAACTATTTGCTAGCTGGGTTAGGTTAGGTTAGAGTGGCTGGCTGGGGCATGGCTGACCCTAATGGAACCAATTAGAGCTTCTTACGAAGTTATGGATCTGATTGATGTTGATTTTACTCAGATCACTCAGACTGGCCAGGAAGTTCCCAGATAAATTGCACAGATGAGTTCTTCTACGAAGCGCCAAGGACTCACATGAACATAAGAGATTCAGATAATTCTCTTCGGGGTTGTAATGGAATTATGGTCCTGTTTGTTCCGCCGACTATTTATTTATTTAGTATTTAAATATTTGCTTACATGTGTGTCTAACTTCACTGCCCAAACTACTAAGAAGACTTGGCATGTTATCCTTATTATCCTTATTATTATAAAATTTTATTTATAAAAGGAGAAAATAAAATATGTTACACCATTCATTTAGAGAGCTAAAACTTAGTATTCTACAAAATCTGAATAAGTGTGGGCAAAATAGTATTTTCCCACTTTTTTCTCAAAGGAAATTTCACATACATACATTCAAAGAAGTTGGGGGCTAAGATTAAGTGCAATACTCCACAAGTTCTGCTGATATTTTATATTTGCCGCCCTTTTATTTCTTTAGTGTATCGTCTTAATGTTTTAGTAACAGTGTACATTTACAAAATTGAAAAACATTAATTTCTGTGATCCATTGAACCAAGTGTCATCATTTCTTGTGTAATATATAGTTCCTTCACCATAAAAGCCATCATCCCTTTCACCACAGACCTGCCCACATCTCTCACCAATCACAATTTCAATGCATAGAAATTGGATTTTATCGCAAAAACGATGACAACAAACTGAATCATATCTCCGTGGCTGCAGGCAAGTGTAATCCCTCGGCTCTCAAACACAACGCATGTTCGGCCGGATTAGCATCGACGTGTCTTGCGTAAGCCTTTCTCCTCGGCATGCTGCATAACGAGTTAATTAATCGCACCCAGTGTTCAATTATATTGCCACTCATATTAGAATTTCAAAGGAAGACCCACACAATGCCACAACTAAGGGATGTCCGCCCTGTCACCCGTCACCCGTTACCCTTCCCGGTACAAATTTTCACAAGAAAATCAATTAATTTTCACCAGAAATCCCAATCAAAGCGTGTGGATATTTGTAAACAATCTGCAAGATACTTTGGAAATTTATGAATGAAGTGAAAAGACTCATCCACCGCAGCCGTGGAAATTGTAGCGAAAATTGAAAATTGTTTCTTTCTCGCTGTGCAGCGATTATGATGAGCTGGATGGAGCAGAAGGAGGAGGTGAGTCAAGGTGAATTCTTGTAAATAATAAACGTTGAATCGTGTGATCCCGGATCGGTCTTCTTGGAACACCGGCACACGTTCCTCCGTGTGTGTAGAGTCATCATGGCTTTGGCATCGTAAACAACACGTTTAGCAGGGGTTGCTGCTTCGAGTGTCAAAGCGTTGGCATGCGGCGAACTTAGCCGGGCGCGGTCGGCAGCCTTTGATCCTAGTCGACAAAAACAGATGCGGCTAGGTGAATTAAGACGTGCTCCAATGGCTTCGCTGCCGTTCTCGCGTTCGCTTTCGAGTTGGCGCGAGAAACAGAGGTCTTCTCTTTTTGTTTTTGTTTTATTATTCGCAACCGATAGGGGGTGATGTTCGGGCAGAAATTGTTTAATATCGTCCCGACACTGGATGATCGCAGGGGGCTGAGTGAATGGGACGGGTGAATGGTTGGATGGTTGGGTGGCTGTATGAATGGATGGCCGGGTGGACGGATCAATTGGGTGTGATGGTGTGAATGAGGTGCTAGAGAGATCTGCAGATTCGGCGGCGTTTGATGTGTGCGAGATCAGAGGCGCTTTGATACTTCTGTCATATGAATGACGAGCGATTTTCTTTTTCGGGTGATGGTCTGTTGGTAGATTGTCATTGGAGGATGGCAAATTGACACAGATGGCGCCTATCCCGGGGCCAAAATGTGACATAGAGTCGATCGACCGAAAAACTGCTTTTTAACGGAATTGGAATCTCTGGGAGATCGCCGAAAGGCACCCATCTCTGGTATGCACCTATATACCAAACGATTAGGCTTTAATGATCCATACTCATTCCAAAAATCCCAGTGAAACAAACAAATAGCTGTTCCAATCAATATTTAAAGCTTAAACAAAAAAACAATATTTAGACACCTGTATTGTATTGTATTAGGTGCACAACTTTGCTTTCGCCGTTGAGCAATAGATGGCGGTAGCGGTAAGTGCTAGTCGAAATAAATAGATCGTAGATATTATATAATAAGCTTAGGTATTTGTAAACATAACACTACCGACATATTAGTATATTTGTTTCTGCATCATAAAGTTATTCTCGATTAAACATGTCAGCTTACGAGCCAAATTCTCGTCATTTGCTGGAGGTTTTAATTTTCTGCTTTAATATGAAGAAATCTGCAGCTGAACGTGCCGAGAGTGGTTTCAACGCTTCAAGAAAGGTGATTTTGACGTTGAAGACCGGCATGGCAGTGGAAGAGAGAAGGTTTTCGAAGATGCAGAGTTAGAGGCATTACTTGATCAAGACTCGTTTCAAACGCAATCGAATCAAACACAAAACGAACCATAAATATTATATAAAACCAGTTTATTACAATAAAGCCTCGAGTTTCGGACAAAAACCGAAGCCTTTGTCGGTGGAAGCCTCATGGTGGTTTTCCCTAGAGGGAGCATTGCCATTGTCCTTCCCATCCACTGAAAATAGCGAGGAATACACCGGTGTCCTTGATTTTGCTGTTTCTGGTAAACAATGAAAACGCGGAATGGGTTTTACAGTAGAACAACGCTTTTTTGCCCAGTTAAAATTTAAGTGTCGTTTAAGTTATGAAACACGTAAAAAATTTGTTATTTTTTTTTTTGTAAATTTTCAACTTTCATACAATTGTTGTAATTTTAATTTATCTCCGGTGTTACAAGAAAACTTATTTTAGGCTTTAATAAATGAAAACGCATAATAACTGCCTGGGTTGTATAATTTATATGCAGTTAATGTTGAAACTTTTGGTCTTATTCTCTTAAAAAAGTATACCATTTTGTCCACTTTCTTAGACACATACGTTGTGTTAGATTTCATCGGCATTTTATTGTCGTTCAACACAACTTACTTTAGTGAAAATTCTCTTTACGGACACCCCACTATAAGGAACACCACTCTTAACGGACAATTTCTTTGATCACCGGCATCGAGGAAAGTGTACATTTCAACCCCTTCCCCTTAATACCGGACAGTTTTAGTGGTCCCGAGAGTGCCCGCTATAGAGAAGTTTCACTGTACTTGAATTCACTGTCTGAAACTGTTGATACTTTTGTCACCGTTTATAACATTTACTGTTTTCAGTCACTGACTTTTTTGAACGATCAAAAAAGAAACTATTCCCTTAACTCCACGATTTCAACAAAGGTGAGCACATCAAAGCAAAATTAAACATTTAAGTTGTGAATATCAGTTGTAAATTGGAAAACATCTTTTGACTCAAAATTATTGAGTGAATGAACCTTTACTAACACACAACCGAATTAAGCTCTCTGTGTCTAGCCCTTTTGGATGCTTTGTCCTTGATCACAAAACAAAGCTTCCCACATTCCACAGAAGCGATTGCACTAATCTTACGTAATTGATTTCCTCCGAAACCATTTAAAAAACGAAGGAAACCCCCAAAAAGCACAATAAACAAAACATCTCTGCACTAAAATCATCTCATTTACACTTCAACCCGTTTAAATTTTATTTCTGAAAGTAGAGACCATCACTTGCAGACGCCCTGAGTACTCCCAGAAACCAACAACATCCATCCAACATCGCATTGCCACGCACACGACCCAATGAGCCATCACTCCAATGAGGAAGTTAGACATCACATAAGTCATACTGATCCAATTCCTAATGCATTCACGCCTGTCAACGTATCTGTCAGTTGGTGTTAAGCACGTGTTCAATTAGTGCCTTGACATTCAATGTCGCCCTTGATTGATGGCCCCTAATACCGTATCACTGCAACTAATCGTCTTAGCCCCTGGCTCCATCCAAGGCGGCTAATTTTATGTCGGAAAATGACGTTTGGCCGGTTGCATGCAACTGGTGGAGACGTGTCGTCAGACTCACGGAAATGACATCTGTCATCGCACAATTTTGCTGCGATTCTGATATAAATGAATGCCATCATCGTGAAGGAGCAGTTTCAAGACTCAATCGTTTCCATTCTCTTGCGAATGAATTAGCAGAATTTCATCGGCCTTTTTGGACGCCTGCTCACAATCATCGTGGATAAATGAGATGCAGCAAAACGATCATAAAAAAAAAAAGAAAAATTGTAAATCATCAAAGAGCCACTTGACACACCTCGCCCCATCGTCGGACACCTCATCAACTTATCAACAACAGACCGATCTTAAAGAGCCTGCCCTCGGATGAAAGTGAGGATCATAAACGAAATGATCCTCAACCGATGAAGATCGCAGCCCCTATGACTGCGTCGCTGACAATGATCAGGCGAGAGGCAGTCAACTTGCCTCTTCATTCATTCCTGCGCATGATGCCACCCAGCCACCAGAGAACGGTGTGTGTTTGCTAAGGAGACGTGTAAGTGGCAACAATTTTACGCGTGCTTTCCTGCACCTCTAGTGCCGCACCGTCTCTCCGGTTCGATTCAGTGTGTTGTCCTCGCCTTTGGGGCCCTCGAGATGACATCAAGTGGGAGAGCCTGCATGGAATGACGGATGAATGCGATGATATGTGGCAATTGAGATTCGAAATTGATTTTCAAAAAATTTTATGCAACCCCACGGAATGTTCGGGCTTGGTCTCGGTCTTGGGACTACGAGCGACTGCTATATTTAGTCGTTGTGCAGTCGTTGCAAGTGAGTGACCAGACACCACGTGGATTGGTGTACGTTTCTCGTTTCATTGCCAGTGCTGCTTCCGCTCAAATTTTATGGGGCAATTTGTAACACGACCACATGAACGGGGATGAGTTGGAGAGGCGATGAAGCCGAACATAAACACGTTGTCACTGGAGGAGGATTAAGTTAATTGAGTGAGAATCCTGATTGATCAGGACTCGGAAGTACCGCGGCGCGACGAAGACACTTCAAAAGCCTTGACTTATGGGCAGTCGTAAAAAATCTGGTGACAAGCAGATCTTTGCGGTCGTTAATATTGCAGCATTTTTATATGGCAGAGTTTTTAAGAGCATGAATGGTTGCGTTAACATTTCCTCATCAGCAAATTGTCATAGCGAAGATTTGAAAAACTGGCTTAAAACACTTGATTTAACGATCTCCATTTCAAAGCGTAAGTATGTGGAGGAACGGTTTCAAATTTTCAAAGAAATTCGAAAACTTAATTGATCGTCCACAAAAACTTAAAGAAGTTGAAAAATTTGAAGCTGTGTATTTTTTGAAAATCGATTACGAATTCTAATTAAATTTGAAAGATTTCTCTAGTGATCTACGAAAACGAGTTCTTTTGCTTTTTGTATCCAACACGATCACGTGCCAGCTGTTTCCAATGGCACACATCGAGTTGGTCCACTTCTCAGTCAGTCGATCTACATAGATTAACCACTTTACGCACTGGATGCGTAGACGCCTGAATAAAACTTTTCTCGAAAGAATATAGAAACTTCAGATCGTGAGGGGAGTACGATAACTTGAACGCCAAAAAATGTTGATGGGATCTTGTAGAGAGGTTAAAAGCAAGTATTTTTTTTTATTATGGGACATTTAAATGTAGGATTAAGGAATAAATGTCTGGCTTTCAAAACTGGTATAGTACTTCATTGTGATTAATTGATGTTGTCTTAAATGGTCTCTACCTCCTAAACAGGACGAGAGAGACCGCCCATCCATCCATAACAAAATTAATCACGATCTCAAACTCCCTTATTTTCGCATAGAATTTGATTATTTTGATTTGATACGCGTATTTTTTACGTTCATTAACAAATTGTGGCTTTTAGTAGCAACAATTTTGTGATGAATAAGAAGTACGAACGTTTTTAAATTTATAATCAATTTTTAAGAATTTGAACTAAGGTCCGCAAGAATGACTGACAGCCACAAAAATGTCGCCAGGAGAAATTTGAGAATTTCCTGTGCATATTTTTATAAATCAAAACAAATTTTTTTAGGTTGTCTATGAGATCGGCTTCCAGCAAAGAGGAATATGAAATTTTTCATATGATATGATCTATGACTGATTGTAATAAACGTTTTTTCACATTCTTTAAAGAAAAAATAATCTGCGTAACAGCCCATACAGGGCCAGAGCATAGCTTGTTCGCACCTCCACTGTGTTGTGTGCGATATAATTTTGACATAAGTGGAGGGGACCTACTGTTTAATGCTGGTTCCGAACGGCGATTTGCAATTCGCAATTCTTTAAAGAAACAAAAGAAAAAAATGGAATCAGCTTTTAAAACATCGACGACAAAGAGCTTCAACCAAATCGCGACAGAACCAGAAAAACCACGATGAAAGCTATCGGTGAGGTACTTAAATCACCGAGTCTAGGACCTTTTTCACTTTTAAAAATGCTAAGACCAAAAAATGGAGTTATTGATCGCTTAATCGATTTCTCCTTTTTACTATCCCAGCAGAACAATTATTTACAAATGACAAAATTTTAATAAGTTGGATTCGATTTTCGATTATAAGTGTCGCAAGAAATTAATTTAAAAATTCTTTTATTTTATGTTATTCCAATTGGAAGAAATATTACTAAAGCGCACCATTAACAAAATAAATAAAATACAAAGGTAGCTGCTGGAGCCCGACTCCAACCATAGGAATGGAAGCTGTGGAATCTCCCACATATACCGCCATACAAGCTGAAGCTACTACACAAACAATAACTCTACAAATAGCATAAAGCTGCTATTCTTTATCAATTATTTAACATTGTGTTTCTCTGTCAATTATTTTACGTTGTGAACTATTTTTAATTCTGGGCTTTATTATTGTACATAGTAGTTTAAAAAGTCGATATCTAGCAGTGAGAAATGAAACAACAATCGTCTAACGATGACGCCCGAATTGGAATGCAAATGGGCCGAAATCTGACAAAAAGGTAGGAGCAGATGTGAAAAGTCCGAGATGAGGCCATCACATTCTTCTCTGCAGCGAATCAATATTCAAGACTAAATTATTTGTGATCAACGACCTACACAACGCATCATCCAAAGAAAGCCAATCAACACAAAAATATCTATACTCTCCGACAGACCTTTAGAGAGGTATTCCTATTACTTCAAGCCTGTCTGAGAATGCTATAGAACTAACGAAAAGGCTGATGTATTGGTGAAAGTAGGAGCGTGGATATCGTTCATAGGTCTTTTTCACCTGAAACTCAACAATACGGACATCAACCACTGCTTCCGTTAGTAGACCAATGAAACAAGGTAACCAACTCTGAAAGAATCACGGGATTTTAACTTTTCATGATCGCACCAAAAAATGTCTTCCAGAAGAAAAAATATGTCTTTCAGCTACACTAAAAACCCATTAATATATCCCGAATGTTCCTATTGCACTAACAGACGTCTCATGCAGAAATTGAGTTTTAGAATGAGCTTACGCCACTTTTAATGCAATTGCGCTAATATTTTTAGGTTGTCAGTAGATGAAATTCAAATTGTGCAAACCCTAAACGAACTAAAGAAGTTCTAAAACTATGTGAAGTACTTACAGGACATGGAACATGTAATTATCACCTTCACAAAAACAGTTCTCATCAGCACTGAAATCTGCAGACACTATGGTTAGGGAGACCCTAGAACACATATTAACCGATTGTCTAAACCTGGACCTAGCCAGATTCAAAACAATCAACAAATCCAATGTAAGAAGTCGAAGTCGAAGTTGGTCCCTGATTTCGCGAGAGCAGCTAAATCGCCAATCGGCTTAATTTTACAAAAAGTCAAAAGGTGCGATTTTTCGATCATTTGAAGTTCCAGAAATCTTACATCGGAATCTACAAAAACTCAAAGAAAACCCTGAATTGCATTGGAGCGATGAATTATATTTAATCATTGAACAAAAACAACCAAAAGACTTCAAAGCATACACAAAATGAGCAGATAAGAATGGTGGGAGTGTAAGTACTTTATACCCACGTGATTACAGCCTTTTTCTCTATATATTGTTTATTTTATACCAAATAGCAAAAATTTAAAACAAGTAATAAAAATAAATTGCACATCTAAATAAATCAGCGGGTTAAATTGCAAGTCTCTAAAGAAGTTCTTCTACAAAAGTGGCAGAGAAGACCCACCATTGGGGAGCGAAGACAAAGACATTTGTAAGCAAATTTCGGGTTATCTCTCAACTTCTTACTATTGAAGTAAATTTTATCATTGAATGAGTCTCAAATTGAATCAATGGAAACTGCACCGAACACGTTTAAACTTCAGCAAATTCGCATCACGATCGGGTAACGCATCGTGTTTGTCAATGTTGGGCTCTTTGATATTCATCCCGGTGGCTTCACCACTTAAATTAAGTTAAGCTTGAAAGAGAAAGACATCATTGTAGGTCTCGGCTTGTTTGCCAAGCTTGAAAAATTTAAATAACTACCTCTTCTTCTGTTCAACTTGTTCCTTTTGTTGTATAAAGGAAATCAATAAGCGCAGAATGGAGTTTAATGGAAACCTAACGTTGTGCTGATCAAATTCTTCGAATCTGCGCAGCATACTACAAAGGCTTAGTAATTTTATCACACGAATTGTGGAAACATTTCTTTTCTGGACAAGTGTTCCCACGCAGTTCGAAGGCACTATCGTCTTAACCAACTCGAAATATCCCCAAGACCACGATAAATTCCCACCGAAATCACCTGCACCCGGTTGATCCACGACTAATTTTGCACTTTTGACAGTTGCTAGTCACCAAGTCTCATGTGGAAGGATTTGCCAAAAATAACATTGCACCACAGACTGAAAAAAAAGATCATCGAAAAGAAGAAAATGAATTTAATCTGAAATCCCCCTAAAAACCATATCATCTCTGTTCTGCTCTCTCTTTTATTTTTTACAAACTCAACCCTCCACAGACAGTTGGCACAACAAAGACCAGCCCCAGAAAACTGCAACAATGGCAATTGCATGGAATAACTTAATGCCATTTTACACTGAACAAGGACCTCTGCGATTAGGCCATGTGAAACTATTCCAGAGACAGTTAAATGCAGAGGGATCCTCCCTGCTCTGTGTCTGGATTAGCTGCAGGGTTTCTTTTCGATTCCCTTAGGGATTTTGATTTTCAATTCAATTCAACCGCCCTTCCAGCGTGTAATTCGCAATTAATTTCCCTCTTGATTGGGTGGTCCTGCACGGGTCGATTAATTAAAATGTCTTAATTGGAGCGGCCCTCGAGGAATAATAAATCATTTCAACACTCGGTAGAGAACCCTTTTCTTTCATTTTAAAAATAAAATATTCCAACTCTTGAACGGTTTACGATGGAAGCGGTTGGAAAAGAGGAGAAAAGAAGAAAATTCCCTAAACAAAAACAAACACTGATGTATCAGCGTTTTCACGTTCTACCGCTCCATAAAGCGTCAAGTGGTTGGGTTATCGCTCCAAGATGCATTCTTTTGCAGCGCGCACCAGACACATGGGCGACAATCACTCGGCGCAAAGACGTGCTCTTGTTACTAATAGGATCCCTCTTAAGTGGCCACAATTATCTCGGGATGGTTTTGAGTGCTTGAAGGAGGAGGATTCAATAAAAAAAAAAAAACTTCGCTGGACTGGGTGTTATCGAATTACTAGACCGAGTGGCGGACGGGACGTTGGTACTCGGTGATGTACGTTCTGTTCTCGATGGAGAGTTTCTTTTTTGTTTTGCATTTGGGTGTGTCGGTGACGGTCGCAGACGGTTTCAGATATTTTCCGGTTTTACGGTCAATTCGGATGTGTAATGCGATAGCAGGGTGACAATTTTTACTGTCGAGGTTATGTGTGCGCGGATGACATCTGAGTCGTGCACTTGAAGGTTCTGACCCCGTTCCGGATGTGGAGAGCTCGGATTCTGAGCAGTAAAATGCTTTTACACGCTGTTGAGGCAGTCTCTTGATCGATTGCTCAATTTAAGTTGTATCGTTTGTGCCGAGCCTGTGTTCTGTCAAGTCGCGAGTCTAATTTTTACTCTTTTTTTTTCCGTGATGAACTAGAACCTCAGTCAACTTTCCCTGCTTCGAACCTTTCGTTCGTGCTGTTGTCCATTGTGGGATTGGGTTTGAAGCCTTTTCCAGCGTTGACGTCCATTCGGTCTTAGACTGACTTAGATATTTAAATCGCCAGATCAATCGAGCTCGTAAGGTTCATCGATTGATCTTCTCCTCCAAACTCTGCGTAAACCTATCCTATTCCTAAACTTAAACTAAAACTTTGTAAAAGCTATACTGCATTATGAAACTCACATTTAGAGCATGTTAACAGCTCAGCTAAAAAGCAAACGATCCGTCATAAGCGATATCCGATGCTGGCAAAAATCACAATGGGGAGTTTTGTCAGACTTCTGCTAATCTCTATCCCAAGAATGTCAAATGATTCATCAAAAGTCGTACTCAGTTACAATTTAAAAAGATGATTATATGACAGGAATTATGAAGGAAACGATCAAAATGAACCGCTTAGATGAGGTATTACATTCAGTGTCGCCGATGTAGTCGCTTAGTCATTTTCCGCTGAGTTGGAAAGTAAAAAAGCGGGACAAACCTAAGATAAAAAAAAACGGTCAAGAGTCATGAGAGAAAAGTATATTAATTTAATAACTGAGCAAAAAATAACGAAGTAGAACAAAATTAGGCATTCGATCAGTTTTGTGAGCTTAAATCAAACGCTAAAAATATGCGATTAAATAGCTTGTATGCAGGTAAAACAGCTTTTATTTAGTTTGGCATAACATAGATTGCCTTTTCTCATTTTCCACTATTTTTTTGCAACTAAGTCTTCACTTTGTGTTTTGTTCTACTAGAATGATCTGAAGATGTTGCCTTTTCTCATTTTCCACTATTTTTTTGCAACTAAGTCTTCACTTTGTGTTTTGTTCTACTAGAATGATCTGAAGATCTTATCCTGCGTTTAAGGATCCCCGAAACTTGTTCAATAGGGTTCAAAATGCATAGACTAATTGAATAAAGCTAAAATATTGAAAGCCTAATTTCTAGTAGGTCCTCGTGTCTGCAATGTCGGGCCATTATTTTGATGACAAATAACCCCCGAAAGCGGCCAATGCAGCACCTGTAACGATTTTGTGTTCCATAGTTAATGGGATTGCTTGCTCTACTGAATCATTATAAAGTCATGATGCTTGGTAAAATGTAATTTTGTTTATTTTATTGCATTTTTAAAAAGAAACTTGTATTTGCTCCACCCTATACTCAAAATATTCTTGCCATTTAGTGATCACGAAACGATGCTATACAAACAGATCTTGAGATTGCTAGCTTCGACCCAGTGATTACAAACTTTGCTACGAAGCTGCACACTCGATTTCACGGGTATTGTAACCATGCCATAACCCAGACATTGGATGCGAGAAACTTCGTGGGCCGATTCCAACCGACGAAACCGCTGGCTCTAGCGCAATGAGTGAAAGCCCCTCTGTCGGTCCCAGCAGGTGATTTAACAAAAAATGTACTAGTCAGACGCGAAAATACCAGAAAATTAAGTTACTGGATAGGAAAATCGAATTGTAGTAAAGAACAACAAAATTAAGGGATGGGCGTGTTTAGTCAGTACAAATCTGCCACTTCTATGGCTACAGGAGAGTCGTAGCAAGTTAATCTGATTCAGGATCCTAAGTGAAGACTAATTTTTGTTCTTCATTAAGTTTTTTGCATTTCTATTCATCTATTCATATTTTGTATTTTGTAAGCTTTCTATAATTGAACTCATTTTCTGTAATCAATCCAACGTCCTTAACTTGAAACTACAATCTTGAAACAGAAATTACATATTTCTTTTCTTGCTTTCTTGCTACAAACAAAAAAGAAACAAAATTTAAGCCGTTCGCAATCGATAGCCTCCCCCCTCTGATTTACATTTCTAAACCACAGCGCTGCACTGGCAGACAAGGTGAAAACAGATTTCGTCATCCTTAACTATAAGCCCCAAACATGCCGGAAGCCAACAACCCCCATCTCTCCCCGGCATCGTACAATTTTTAAACTAAGAACTTTTCAGTTCATAAAACCAAAAACCGAAAAATAAATACAAAAAAAAGACCATCCAAAAAAGGGGAAACCAAACGAAAAATCCCATGAGAATACCGTCATCTGTAGCCGGAGTATTGACAAAACTTTTCCCTCCCCCTCTCTCCCTACTGCAAAACATATTTTCACAGAATAAATTATGATAAAAACGGAGCCCAGTAAACTTTTCCTTAACCGAAAAATTATTTACCAGAGCTTGAGTTTCGAGCTCTGAACGGTGTACCTGGAAGCGTATGTTGTTTAAAAAGATTTTCCGGATTTACCTCGTTTCGAAAACAAAATCACAAAAAAGTTTAAAAGAAAAAAAAAGACCCATGGAAAGCGAAAAGAGAAAGAGAAGAAAAGGGTTTCCGACGAATCCTTGATGAGCACAAATAAAGAGTTGATTACTTCGCCGCCGAGCTCTCGAAAACGGCGCTGTTGTCCTCTCCACACGAATCGAATCGCCACACACTTCGCGATGCTCGATGACTGTCCACGAGACGTCGCCGTTGCTCTAAATTGGATTTTTTCGGTCTGCCACCCTCGAATTGGTGCAATTTTTCCCGGAGGCTGTTTCTCGATTGAACAATATTTTCAATCAAAACATTAATATGCTGACGATGCGGCTATGATGGAGGAGTCCGTGGCGCGACTGTGGCTGCGTGCGAGAAGGGACCTTGCAGGCATATTCTGTGCGGTCTCGGGGGACTTGTGTCTTTGCATAAATGAATATGGGAACACGTTACCTTGGGTGGAATGCGGTATTTTGTGCGACTAAATGACGCAAGTGTGAACTTAAGTAGTAGATTTACGATATTGATGAAATCAATATATATTTACGGCAGGTAGTCGTAAAGTTATCTGTAAGGCTCACTATAAGTGCCTTGTCTTTAACAGAAAGTATGTAGACGTATTAAGTAGACGAAAGCATTCTTAAAAGAATGGTTCAATGTGGACATTATGATGGCCTTATTCTGTAAAGAACAACATGTGAAACACCAAATTCAACAAAAAAACTCAAAGTTCTGTCTAGACCCCTAGAGAGCACCCATCTACAGCTTTTCTCAAGCCTTTCTATTAAAAAAGTTCGTGGTTCAAGCGTAAAGCGACTCATTTTGTTGCGCAGAGCTATGATCCTGACCTTCTTTCGAGCGCAGAACAGATATCTGTGTTACTATATCCTATGATTTAAAAAGAAAGCATTAGATGGCCCCAAATAAGAAACAATAACAAAGAATGTCAGACTAGTCTACTGAAAGAATGTTAAAAAATAATTAACTATTTCCAGACTAGGCCGATTCTGAGCAATGGAAGGGCATTTTTAGTAGCGCAAAAGGCGCTTGAGAAACTAGACTTTAAATCAATATCGCCATAGTGTGATTTCAAAATCTTCGCAAAATCTTTCTGATTTGCTTTGGATATAAAATAAATTCTGAGCTCCACTCTTCATCAATCGAAATAAAGTTATAATAATTCTATTTATTTCCTTCCGCATTCCCTTTCAGTCGATTGCCCTAAACGCTACAAAAGGCCAACAATTGAATCTGTTTCGAAAGCAATCAACAATGAGAAATTAAATCTTAAAAAACTCCCAAGTTGAGCACACCGTGTGTCTATTTTATAGCCGCAGGAATGTCTCAGGACACAAAAGTGCACACATTATCCTCGAGGTGATGTTTCTCTTTTTTTTTTGAATTGGTCCAGGTCCATCACTCCCTTCCATTATCCTTAATGCCCTTTTTATTCGCAATCCTGTCGATCTCTCTTTTTTTAGATTCACGTCATGATGTCTTCTTTGCGCAAGGGATGTAATGATTTCACACACTGACATGGGTGGCCATCCTTTTGTGAGACTGTGGATTATCGAAATATCTGGCGAACGAACGATCGTTACTGTTGCGAAAAAATAAAGACACAACTGGGCCACGCGTTACGGGCTTAAGATAAAACATTGCCTGAAATAACAATCATAGACCAGCCACAGGGTTGTTTTTCCAGGATGCCTTCCATCGTCGACGACAAAAATGTAGACAAGTGCGCAACTGCTCCTCGCCAATTGTGCCAATGTCAAAATGTCGTCCACGAAGTTGCAGCTGTCAAAGCAGCGCACGCTGAGGAATGCCCGTCATAACATGATTCACCATTCATCAGCCGCGGAAAGCGAATCTGCATCATAAACATCGAAGCATGCATAATTAAGTCACATTCGAGGGCCTAAAATGGAAAAGCGATTATATAACGTCTGCCCACCCACAACCCGGCGTTTGATCTATTCCCTCGCCCTGCCGAATAGCTGCCCGTTGACTAAGTTATTCAGCCGGTGTCATGTCGTCGAACAGTGTGGTAATGAACCGAGCGAATGCGCGCTCATTATTCATCGGATACCGTATATAATCGAAAGTACTCGATATGTGACTAGAATTAATTAAAAAGCGAAAAAAACGAACAACTTCACGGCAAAATTGCTCCATTTCCCCTTGTGCAGGTGACTAGACGCAAATGCAGACGCGCTCTTGATGAATAGCTTTTACTTGTTGGTATAAAAGTGTGCCGCATCGCAGTTTCAAATCACAGCTCGTCCTCACTTCAGTCGATAAACAACCCGAAGACCAACCAGTAAACATGTTCAAATTCGTAAGTGAATCGGAAGACTTTCTTTCCGGAGTGGTGTTAACTAGAATCATCTTCTTATCACTTAGACCGCTCTCTGCTTGATGGCTGTCGTTGCCTGCGCTGTTGCCGCTCCGGGAGTTGTCGCTTACAATGGTTACGCTGCCGCTTCACCTTACGTTGCTGCTCCATACGCCGCACAGATTGGATACAGTGCACCATTTGTCGCCCCGTACGCGTCCAGCTACAACGCTCACCAAATCGATCACTCCGTGGCTTATCCAAGCTATCCATATGCTGTTGGTCCTGCTGCTTATGCAGCTCCAGCTGCCTACGCTGCCCCAGCTGCTTATGCCGCCCCAGCTGCTTATGCTGCCTCAGCTGCCTACGCTGCTCCTCTCCTCAAGTAATTTGATGTTCTGAGATAATAAATATTTTAATTAAATTCAGTTTTGTGTCTGTTTAATTATTTCTGAAAGTGTTTGTATTCGATAAGGCAGTGAATAATTCTTTTGTTATCTGGCTGTAGGTATGCATAACACAGTTAAATTTTCTCTTTGTTTTATGTTGTTGTGTAAAATCTTGTTGTCGTTTAACCTATATTCAAACTTAAGCAAAGTTTTCAATTTTCTGAAGAATTGAGAAAACTTAACTAATACAAAACCTCGATCTTTCTAACTGATAAGAAATTTAAATCGAATTAGTGTCTGGATTTCAACGTCTTTCAATGCACCTCTTGAATAAAGACTATATTTATTCGACCATAAGAAGGGTTATCGCAATTATAAGCTACATTGTTTTGAAAATTGAGATATTTTTTGCATTCCACTTAAAAATTATTAAATTAAACCAAATGTAGTATAAAGTTCTAATGCATATTTCAAAGACATTTTCTAAGTATTTTGTTTTTGTGACTTATAATATTTATTCCTTAAACTATAAGCACCAATTTTTTGTTCCGAGCAGCACTTTCTCGTAAACTCTGGAATTGGTTGATTCGAAATGCGTTAAGTAATGTCCTGCCTCGTAAACCGTGCGATCAAGTCTCTTCACACTCTCACTGAACGGCCTTCCAAAAACAAATCAATTCCCATCACTCAGTCACGCACTCCAGCATGTCATTTTCACGCAGTGATTAATCGCCACGCATGATCTCGTGCACATTCCCGTGGAATCCTCGGTATTTTGACAACCTTGAGTGGCTGACGCCAAAAGTGGATCCCACACAAGCAAACTGTTCCCATCATTCTCGCCGTCATCATCGGCCGTGCTCAGCATCCACGCTAATCATCGCCGTTTTCGTGATCTGGGGTCGATTTTATATTTAATTCATCCATCGTCTCTTATTGTTATTCCAAGCAGTCCAGAGGAAATCAAATTTAGAGAAACGGATCCGTATGAGGGGAAAACAATTTGATTGAAGGCATCAGCACATTATTAGTGGCTGCTAATTTATGGACAGCAGAGTTTTGACAGCTCCCACACCCGACTATGGGAGGGGAATGTTTGCCGAATGACCGTGCGCCTCTGTTTTCACCCATCCGAAATTTTTTTTTTGTATTTTGACAAGCAAATCTCCACAAATGGAACGGGGCGCACATGAAACACATGTTCGCGGAGCGCTACTGTCTCTGAGATGAAACATCTTTTGGGTGAAGCGTTGTCGTCGTCCTTCTTCGCCGCAGAGGAGCCTACGTCATCCTGGTCGTGTCTGCCTTGGAATTTTCGTGTTTTGTTGTTTGTTTGTTTTGTTGGAAAGTCAACTATTTTGGTTTTAATGGTGAATGGTGAATGGAAAGGGAAATGGAGATCGAGATGGAGAAGATGAGAATGGGTGAATGGGAGAGTGAGATTTTTAGGGCCACAAATGGAAGTGCATGATGAGGCGTTTTGATTGCGTTTGACAGCTACAGCATCTCGACAATATGTCAAATTAGGGAGAGTGGTGTGGCGACGTATTTGGATAACCCGAATCTGTTTAACAGGCTGGGGAGTGCGGGAATTGTTTGTACAGATTGCGGCGGGGGATGTTGAACGTCGCGTCTGCCGGTATGTGGATGACTTTAACCTGGAAGACCTTAAATGGGTGTGATATCTGATGAGTGTGTGATTGCTGCGACTTGCTGGCGAGGATATCGATACTCCAGATGGAAGCTGTTGAGTCGATGAGGAAGTTTGAAGCGCTGTCGGGCGTTTGACGAACCAGGGTAATTGACAAGCGGGTGGTGTATAGTTGGCTGTCAACTAATGGGGAAGCCATTTTGTTCTGAGGAGCACGCGTGTCGCGTTTTTAATTTGCTCAATAATGACGTTCTTATTCCTTGCTGGCCGTCGGTACTTATAGGTCCCACAATATCTTTTTGAAACGAAGTCTCTGTATGACTAAGATATACGAAATGGCAAATTCCACGCCCACCTATTTTGCTGCGTATCAATTGCTATTTATATCAATTTTAACCACCGTTTTTACGTTGTATGTAAGTATACATAACGTGATAACTTGGACAACAAATGGTTAATGGTATATAATGTCAGGTAGAAACTAATGCTGCATATAAATTGCATATAAACTTTGCAGCACTGAAATACAAAGAATCAACTTTGGAACATTATGTCCATAAATTTGGTCACGGTGCTTTCATGCTTTCTGCATGCAATTGCATTTTACATAATAATCACGCCATATACAGTGGTGGAAAACTAGTTGGAAACAATGAAAATAATACAGATAAACGCAGCGGTTAGTTATTGTTTCTGACAGCTGTCACTGTCCTTTGATTTCCATTTTGTTTTGGTCACTTTAATGTATCCACCGAAGATTAAAGATTATTTCGCAAAACAAAGAGGTTAAGTGTTTTTGGTTAAAACTGTTGGGAATACAATTAGAAACATTGGTACAGTCTTATTTTAAGGTAACGTTTTAGCGCGGTGCTAAACGTAAAGCTCAGATCCAAAAAGAAGATCTGTTCAAAAAAGATGATTTAAAATGAACAGGCAGCATGTAAAATCCAAAAGGAAAACACACAAAATTCTAAAGGGAAACCGTCAGATAAACAATTGTCGGCTGACTAAGCGCTGAATTACTTCGTCAAATAATATGCATTGCGCGCAAAAAGCCTCAATTTTTCAAAAAAAAAAAAAAAAAAAAAAAAAAAATCTCACAGTGGTTTCGCCCATATGGCAAAAATTAAAGTATTTTCTTTCAGTCCAAAATGTTTTGTTTTTTTCATGGAGCCTTATTCTATTCTGTTTATTAATATAAACATGTTAACACTTGAACTTCGTATTATCTGTATCTATCAGACAAAAACGTACTTAAGTCAATATTTTGAAGCTGTTTTTTTTTCCATAATACAGAAATAAGTCATATGTATAATTTGTAAGAAGAAGTTGTATAAATTATCTGCTTTATTATTCGATGTTTAAACATGATCCACTACCGGAATATTTTTAATTCTTTAGTAGTAACACAAGTTCTTAATATAGTTCTTATACATGATATAGGCATAAAAGTTTTTATGTTACGTTTGGTAAAGTGTCAGCTTTACAAAAAGTAAGACTTTAGAATCCACATCAGTGCAATTTATGTTTTAAATTTTTCATGTTTACTTTATTAGTTATTTATTCTTTTGTACATAATTTTTTTCACGGTGCAAAAAGAACATCTTTGACATGAAAGACAGCGAAGATTGCGAAAAGAAAACCAAATTTTCAGTTCTATGGTGGAAAATATACATAAGTTCAGAAAATATAGAAAATTTAAGCTTTGGATGCTTTCTGATTAAAATACACTCGGGTAACTTTAATATAAGTCAAAGAAATTAACAAATCAAAATAGCATCGGTAAAATTCTTCTTTTCATTTTAAATGAAATTAAGCGAAAGAAAATCCTTTCCCATTTGCGGACTGCGCTAGACGTAAAAACTGCTATGGTCTACTTGGGTAGAAATGCCTGTAAGCGACACTGAGACTGTCGTCAATTTATCATTTTCAGCAGAAAACTGATCCGATTGAAATTGTTAATATCTCAAAAAATTGTGCAAAATAAAATTTTTTTATAATATTTTCTTTTGCACAGATCTACAAAATGGTGCTTTTCAGTTTTCGCTAATTTTACACCGCTTGTACAAAACAGTTAATTTTTGTAATCATTCGTGACGTATTCAAATAAACAATTTTTGTGTGTTTTATATTGCATTCATTTCATCAAACTATTTTACTAAGCCTGTAGATTTGAATAAACTTGGCTTCGCCGGTAGCCGGTGACCCCCATGAGATTCAACGTGTTAATATTCGCATGTCATTATTTTTTTGGCCAATAACTCGAAAACTGTTTGAGCCAGACTGTTCGGACTAATTCTAAACTAAAGTTTACATCTAGACCTACATTTCTTTTGCTTTATATCTCGAAAACTTAAATTCTAAGCAAAAAGCTGAAAAAGGAGACTGCATTTTATTTTACAGGACCTAACCAATGATACCCACTCAGTGGGTTTGCAGTAAAATCAAAAAAAATAAAATTGTAATTAATAAGTATGCATGTATGAATAAAAAATTATACCCGACTTTTCGGGCTCGCTAGTTACCAAGATTAAAGTCAATGACAGACGGACAAACATTTTTACAATGAGGACCCCGCCTCCTTTTCAACAACACCCATATCGACTGTCAAAGTTAATAAGACAGACAGACGGACACCGAAGTGATTTTATAAGCAACCAGAGACATATAGATGTTCGTACACCGATTTTTTTTGGGATTAATTCTATAAAGAGGCGTTTCAGAACGCATTTGTTCCAAAAGTTTTTTTACTAGAGACTACGCAGAGTCCCAATTTCAATTCTATTGAGAACTTGTGGGCTGATGTGGATGTAAGTGCAGCATCAAAATCTGCAAAGAATCTATGTCAGCTTTTTAGGTACAACGAAAATTTTTGGTAAAATAGTCTACAAAAACCATGTCAAGATTTAGCAGCCAGCTTACAAAACGCTGCATGTCTGTTATTGCCAATGAGTGATATCTCATCAAATATAAGCTCTTTTTAAAATCAAATAAAGAAATCTTAATAATAATATTTAGTTACTTTATTAATTCTTGTCCAATTATTCATCTTCTAAGCTTCTAACTTCATTTAAAAAAAAAAAATGCTCTATTGAACTCTACGATGTTTATGTGATTATGTTATGATTATTTACTATGTTATGATTTACTTAACATATTGCAGTGCCCGTCCGTAAAAAAAACATGTTTTCAACAAAAAAAAAATAAAGCGCTTTTTCTTAAATTCTTCGTTTTTAATTAGTGTTCCACCTAACCCATGGAGGTGTGCATGTAGCACCGATTTCCTCAATTGTCAAGTAAAGGAAGCTTATGAATTACAGCCCTAAAAAGGAATTACAATTTCCAATAATATCATGGTTGGCTTTTGTTTTATTGCTACTTGAAAAAAGCATAATTACACACACAGGGACACTGCAAGATTCACTGAATTCTAATGACTATAGCTACTCAAATTTTCTCACTAACATGACCCAAAAAATACCTCTTCTCGATCACATCCTCGATGAACTTTTCAGAGTTGCATCAAGCAGTTCATTGTCCGCTCCTTTGTTTCTCAATACCCTGAAAAAGTAAGAAAAGAAAAAGAAAATGCACCTCTCTCTGGACAAGTGAAATTTAAAAGTTCCTTGCCCCAGTTTGCCCGAGTATGCAACGCAATATCCTCGTATTTACGCGCAATTTCGAACATTTTTCATCGATCCGTAAACAACCGCCACCTTACATGATCCACATGGACTGTCTGCCTTCTCTGGCACTCATTAATTATTTTCCCGAAGCAATGACCAACTATGTGCCAGCGGTGCGTTGCAGTTACAGACCTAATAAACTAAAATGAAATACACTTCTCCCCTCGAATTGGCCATAATTCGAGAATTGATTCGAAACTTCGAATTTTAATATCTCATCATCGCGGCACGTTGAATTTTCGGAACGTTGTTTATGCAATTGCACCGACGAAGCGCACCGGAGAGATGAGGATGACTCCGACTCCCGGGGCGAAACGCACCCGAATCTGCCGGCGAGAGCACTCTTGAGCCTCATAAATCAACAACGTAAACAGGAAACTCATCAACATCATCGGAGCGTCATCGAGTGTGTGGGTGTGGATGTGGCTGCGTGTGATTTAGAATTCAAATTCTAAAACTTGCGTACTCGAAAAGAAGAAGAGCACCCAAGGGCGCTCCTTCGTCTGCATTTGCATCTACATCCCAACAGACGTTCTGTCGACACTTTCCGGGAAAATATCTAAATTGATTGTTGGAATTAAGATCTGGAACAACCGGACCCACGGTGCTTTATGATCCGAATTCGCTAGAACCGCATCTGTGTGTGCCCAGTGTGCGTGTTTGGATTCAATGAAAATATGGATTTTGTTTAACGTAAACAAAATGGAGTATGTGAAGCTTCGACTGCCACCCTGGGGTAGGTTAGTGTGTGCAGTTTCAGGCCGAAGGGTGAGTCACTCGGGTGTCTGTTCCTTCATAGGGGTTGATTGTCCCTGTGTTTGTCAGCAGTTGGAGGGGGCGCCATTTTTAAAATGTCGGTTAAGTAAACAGCTCTGGTCGGGTGCTCAGTGGTTCGCATCCCTTTTATGTGGTGGTCGCGGATGTGCTGTCAGTTGGTTGTGTTATTTTAAACTCTCACCCTGTCTGCTGGAGTGTATGAGTGCTGCACGCACCCCTTAAGGTGGTGAGGAAGTTGAGCGTGCAAATTGAGGGTTGGTGCTGAAACTCGCCAGGCTTGTCAACTGTCGGTAATTTATTTGTCTGCGATGACTGCGAAATGAATGTGAATAAATCGCTTCTGGAGGTAACAAAAAATAAATAAATGCAGAAGAAAATATCAACATTTTAATCACAGATTATATACAAAAATACACTCGAACCAGCTTGAATCTAATCAGAAAATAAACCTAAGAGCCTGGCTATATTTAAAAATTCGAGTGTCTTATCTTTATGGTCATTCAAAAAAAAAGTGCATTATTACTAAGTGCCCGCTATTAGGAATCACTCTAATTTCAATATATTATCCAAGGATTATTTGACTTTAATACACACGAATTGAAACAGCAAAGGTTTATTTCATAGCACATCGTAGAAAGGAACCAACAAATTTATGCTAATTTTAAGTTTAAAAGTGGGCTACTTGGTTCATTCGAAAAAATGCGAGTTATTTACTCATGTTAACTTGAGATCCGCTTAGAGGTGGATTTCGACGTTCATTAATTTATTCATCTTGCTTAAAAGTAGTCGGATTTAATAAATCATTAGAGGATATTTGCTTCGTATATAACTTTGTTGCAGAAAATGTTCGTTATCTTTCTAAATTTCACAGCAATGCTTCATGAGTTTTCTTTCAATGATTTTCCTTTCGCTTTTCATGACTAAGTATGGAAATGCTAGGCAGTCGTTGTTAACTTCAGCCTGGCAAGTAAAGTGTGAACCATCCAGTGGTCTCTTTTTAGATCATATGTTAATCGGACATTGATAGTTGCTATCAAAGTCTTGACAGAAAGCCAGTATCATATCGCGGAACGAAATGTAACTTATTTCCAAAGTAAGTGCTGTGTAGCCCAAACAGTGCGTTTAGCTTTTTATAACAATAAAGAATTTGAATGTGTGTTTATTTTGTACGTTTCGTTAGTATTGAATCTAGCATATTTTAAGTGAGCAAGTTTACACATTTCATGTGAGCTAGCTGTGTCTGGGATCAATATTGGACGATGGTGCTCGAAAAAATCACGCTTTTCAAAAAACTATGAAACAAAAGTGGGCTTAAAAGTGGGTAAAAAATATTAATGAATTGCAGAAGGTTATTAGTATTGCCCGGATCAAGTTTTTCGTCTAAGTTGATTTTACGACTTTATTTGTTAGTTTTATGCATATTTCTTTATTGTATTTAGTTTTTTGGATAGTTTATGAAGCCTTGTGATTACCGAAAAATAAAAAATGAACTAAAAATAACTGAAAGGATCATCTGCAAAGTTTCATTCGGGTAAATTTTAGTCCGGTTGTTCAAAAGCTTTCCCAAACTTTCAATGTGTCGCAGAAAGATGTTCAAAAACGGTGTAATGTTCTTAGATACATCTACTTTCGGCACATTATTATGGGTGTTTTTCTTAAAGGTTTTCGCCTGAATATATACCACCCTTTTTTCTATGACGAGGGTGGAGGAGCCTAGCTTGTCAGGTGGGGATCCTGACAACCGGATGTCATGAGTCTCCGTGGGCGAGTGGGTAGAGAGTTGGCTTGGGATTCGAGTGGTCCAGGTTCGAATCCTGTGCCGAGCGCTATTGTAGATTCTTTTTTTCTCTCTTTCCCTGCTCGGAACTGATCAACTGAAACTGGAATTCAGCTGATTATCCGATAGCAGGGCAGAGAGGATCTGTAAATCTGCAGGGAGCATGGCGCGGTGTTCGGCCTGAGCCAGGAGAATCGCCAAGCCATTAAAGATTTGGGAGCGCGGAAAGGTAGTCCCCTCCACGAGGTTAGCTAAAGTGCAAAGTGGAAAAAAAAAAGAAAAAGAAAGTGTGGAAGTTTGACCTCTAAAAGGTGAAGTGTTTCCTTTTGTTTTGAAAGGAGGTAGGTTTCTCTTCCCTGAGCCGTAGGAGCAAAAGCAAAAGCAAAAGATCTTTTTTTGTTTTAGTACAGTGGTACGAGGTTTTCCGGAGAGTGGCGTCGTTGAGGCGTCGGCGAGCAGCGTCGTGAGATCAAGTTCGCTGGTTCGAATCTCGCAGAAAAGATCAGCGCTGTTTTTTTTCCTTTTGCGTACCTTTCTGTTTTTTTTTGATACGAGTTTGAGTCCCAGGGTGGGGATGCAGTTTTCTTCCTCTCGGAGAGAAAAATCAAGTTACGTTCCGGGTTCGAGTCACGGTGGGGAGCTGTATTTTTTTTTTGGAGATTAGTTGTAAGTTAGGTTAAGAACATTTTGTACATAGTTCTTAAGTTTAGTTTTAAGTTTCTTTTTTTTTTTATTGAATTAAAATTGTAAAGTTGATGCGAGCTTCTTTCCTTGTCGCGGTTTAAGGGGTAGGAGTTTTCGGCCAAAGGGGCAATCGCGTGGCGCCCATAAAATTAACACCTTCTTTTTTACCACCCACTCCCATCTCCTGGGTTGGTCTGGCACCCTCTTGGTCGAAGTCGGGAGACGGCGGAAATCCGACGGTAACAACATCCACAACGGAGTTGCTGATTGCTCATTTTAACAACGTCCTTGAAAAATCAGCACCCACTGCTAACAGAAAGGAGCTCAGAAAATGCATTTCAACTAACCTCGCACAGAAACAGTTCCTCCGCAGACACAAAACACTTAGCTGACAGATTTCAGTCACGAGCCTCCAACACTGGCCCAAATCTCATTACCAATCAATCATGTCCACGAGAATCCAATATTCCCGCGTTCAGTTTGATCGATGTTTTCATTGCGAAAATCCGTGCATCTCTGGCGCTTTGATCTCAACACGTTTGGATTGTTTACGAGCAATGTGAAGTTCAAATCTAAGGAATGCATCACTCGCCTATCGCCTTTGAGCATCACTCCCGACGGACACTTTGTTTACTCCCATCCCGCCCAGACAGCGATCAATAAATTCCCCCTCCCGTGACATCGCCAAGCACTTGTTTCAATCCCTTGCCAGACACACACACCAAAATTAATCCCATGCAACAACCACATAATTTTCTAAATCAATATTTTATTTCTAATTAACTTCCAACATGACGCGTACGCATACACACGCGCACGCTTCGTCCTGAACAAATTTATTTTAAACTTAAAAAAAGTTAAGTGGCCTTCCGAGCGATGACAGGGCGACAAGGAGGTCGTTTCCCAAAAATTTTCCTGGTCTGGGATACGGGGCGGGGGATTTGCGTGCGCCCTGAATTTGAAGAGCGGCCGCATTCAGGCAATTACGGGAAGCAAAAGAAAACAGAAGCTTATCCTTTGGATAAACAAAATATGGCAATCCCCCCGAACGGAAGATTGGATAAGGATGAAGCGAAATGACAGCTCGTCGACAGCGGTTGTGGTCGGGGTGTCGTTCCCATGGCGGAACACTAAAAACCGAAGAATGTCCGCTGGGAATAACATTATAAAATAAATTGGAACGCAGGAATTTTCCGAGAAACTATGGGAATGTGGTGCGGGGGAATTAAGCGAGGACGTGGATTAATTTTTTAGTGACATTTTAAAGTTTAATTTGGACATTGGCAGTGAGGTGAAAAATTTAAGAGGCCGTGATGAGAATTCATGGCATAAAAACGAAGAACAACAGTGGACTTGGAGTAAAAATGCTGGCAGCTGTCAGATTCCAAATGACAACGACGACATTCGATTGAAGGTAGATTGTCAAGAGTTATTGAAGCGAAAATTGCATTGTCAATTTAGGAAATAAACAACCAACGGTATGGGACTAGATCTGTAAATGTACTGTTTGTACTTGGATTCCGAATTTCGTAGATTATGTGGTTTTAAAACCTTTTTTGCTAACTTGAAGTTTTGTCATCTTAAAAGACTAAATCTAAGACCACTTACAAACACTTTAGCGTAGGATCTAAACAAAAAATTCACATGGAGATATTTCGAAATTGCAAAAAACTAATAATGTCTAGAATTAATTAATTACAATATTTTTATTTTAATGGTATAGTGTGGCCAAATTCAAGTTTCTATTTTAAAATGCAATGATTAAATTTTATTAGTAAGTACCAGCCATTAATTATGAAATACAACGTCGTTCAAGTGACTGTCTTGGTTAACTTCGCAGTAGCCACAACTCCACAAAAAATCCAGCTCCGAGGTGGCCAATTTACATCGCCAATAAGGCTGATAACACGATTTCTTTTTATAAACCGTCCTGTTTGGGCTACACAGCACCCACTTTGAAAATAATTTTTAAATATTTCCGAACGTTGTTCAAGTGTAAGGTGTGACACTGACTTTCTGTCAAGTCGAGCGGTACAGCTGCCAGTGTAAAAATAACCTATGATGTAAAAAGAAAGCACTAGGTGCCCCACCATTTATAATTCAGCCGCTCAGTGCACAAATCGATCAACTCAATAAAAGAAACATTGTGATAAAAGAATTTACAATTGCCTCTGAAATATATTACTTTTTATCAAAATTTATTATAAATACAAAAAATTATGACTATATCAAACCCTTTCACACCTAACCTACTGCGGCCGTAGGTTGTAGTCTGACAGACATCGAAAAATAAAAAAAAATATTAATGGTATTTATAGTTTTAATTTTGATCACACATCCTCCTCAAAAAAAATCCGCCACCAACCTGCACCTGCCATAACACAAACACAGTCGATGACTTACTCAGCACCTGCCTACTCTCTTCAAGCGTAATCAAAAACAGTATTAATTTTAAATCAAATATCTTAGAAATTCTAAAGTGCCTAACGTAAAAAATATTGGATTAATTAACAAAATCCTTAATGTTCTAAAAATCAAATTATAAATTACCTTTTTTACACAAAGAGCCGATAGCCTTGCTGCTAGTACTCTTGAAATTTCGTTATTGATAATATATTTTAATATGTTGTTAATAAAAAAATAAATAGATAAATAAAATAATTGTTCACATTTTCATGTTTCAATAATAAAATATACCCCTATATTTACCATAAGCTAATTCCAGAATCAGAAGTTAAAATACTAAAGAATTCTTGAAATACAAGAAATGTGTCTGACACCACGTCAGTAATCGTTAAAATTGAGTCACGCCAGTCCCAGAATGTTAGATTTAAGATTTTTCAAAAAGTAGAGGTAGTCGATTTGTGCATTGAGTGGCTCAATAAATAAAATAAAATGATTTATTAATCAATACAAATTAAGGGATTACTCGAAAACCAAATTTATAGAACTTAGAAAGTAGGACAAAACAAACTCTACCTGTCGTGGCTTTTAATCGGGCTTTTTAGAATATTGAATTCTTAACTTTTGCAAATTAATCACACTTTTTTGTAAAATATTTTGCACTTGGAAATTTGTGCAATATTGCATCGTCGTAAGATTCTACCACTTTTTTTTCTTTTTCTGGAACGAATAATAAATTTGTCTTACATGTGTGTGTGTGTGTGTTGGAAGCTACGAACTACATTTTTGTTGTTTTCTTTGGAAGTTTGTCTGGAGCGGGACACGGAAGCCGAAAGGTTTTACTCACAATTTATCGGACGACCTATGCTCACCGATGTTTTGAAGAGAGCAGGCAATGCTATATATGACAGATTCTTAGCTGAAGCTCATTAATCACAATACAGGTTGGTCTGTAGCAGGCTGAACTTCAATCTTATGGTGAGCTCGTCCACGTACTTCTCTACATATGATAAGCACAATTTTTACACTTCGAGGTGAACTTTTAAATCTTTACTTTATTCCCCATCGACCGCATCTGTCTATTATGTATATGTGGCCTGTGCACCCTAAATAAAAGAGAGGATGTATTCTATTTTATTGGAAGATGTCCGATTTTGAAGGAATTCCGTTTGAGATATTTCGGAGTCACCTTTTTGGATCTTGATGCAGTTATCCAATTACTGAACTGTAGCCATGGGTGGGAAATTTTATACAACTATGCAACATACAACAGAGCCCGTATTTTAGCAGGCGATTTTTGAGTAAAAATACTTTGAATTATGTATATTAGATAAATTGTCAATTTGGTAGACGACCTTAAGCCAAACAATAATCGACTTTGTTTTTGATTATGTAAAAAATATTATATGAAGTAAATAAAAAGTCTCTATCTAACTAACTAACTTATCGGATATCAGCTGCTCAGATGAGTTTCTATATGGGGTAGTCTTTGGTCTGGCGACAAAATTTTAAAATTAATGTAGTCTGAAGTTTTTGAAGAGATCTTGGCTCAGCAAATGTTTGTAGATTTCTTCAGGAGGAATTAAATGAAATTTTATTTTTGGGTGAAAATGATGACATTTGACTGAATCCAAAGCATTCAAACCATCCAGCCCTATTTTCCGCACACTTCGTGTCAACTCACAAGTTTCAGAGACTGTTCAAGCAATTCACGATCAATTGTCAACCACTCAGCTCCATAACAAAATCGCTTGCATTCAAAAACCACTTTCTCATAAATGCTCCATTAACCGATGTAACAATTTGTCACGCCACCACCAACTCCACTGCACCTCTGGCCTATTGTTTGCCCAATTAACTCGCCCAACACGCTTTGCTGGCGCTTGAATGCAGGCCATCTCCCACACCCACACTCACACCCACAACTCCACCAAACAATGGACCACAAATTAAACGCGTGTGTTTCCAAATCAATCTTGCAACCAACAAAAGCTTCAACCATTTTCGCACTTAACCGACAAAACCATCGAAAAAGACAAAAAAACAGAAATCAAACCAAAAAAACGAACGAACGAAAAACCTCAAAGTTTCGCACCTCACCCCACTTTCGAAACCGGCGCAAGCGTATGCTCGGCACACCACATCACCACCATCATCACCACCACCATCACCAGTACGACCACCACTACTACACCGTTAAGCATAATTGCCCCCATTGTTGTCACCTCGTCTGGCTGTGGGCAAACCAGTTTGGCAACCACCGCACACCAAGGGCGGAGAATCGTCGCTGCGCGTTGCCACGCCTTCCGACGGAAATTTCGTGCTGCCAAAAAACAATGTGCGTGTGTGCGCCTCATGTAGTGGTAGTGGTTTCGGACAGAATTACCATACGAAAAGAAAATCAATTAATTATGGCTGATGGGCATAATAATTTTTCGGTCGGTTTATGAACTCAACGAGCGCGCAAATCCGCACAGACACACACACTCACACACTGGAAGGTGGCTAATAAAAAAAAATACACAGTCACAGTTACACAGATGTGTTATTTTTATCGTACCGTGATTGATTCGATTTTCTTTTTTTTTCCACGTTCCCATTTTTTTTTTATTTCCACGTTGACGGTTAGTGTGTGACTTTCTTTTTGTTGTTGTCTTTCGGCGTACTAAAGGATTTCCTTGTTATTCATTTCATTGATAACAAACAAAGTCGGGCGTCGGCAGATTGTCTGTGTGTGTGTGTGTGTGTGCCTGTATTTGGAGGAATGAATTAGCGGTGTAATTAGGCGCAAATATGAATTCTTAAATTTATTTTTGAAATAAATTCGAAGTAAAAGAGTTTTTCAATATTTTCTTAACGAAGATCAAAGCCTGGTCGACATCTGGCAATTTGCGTAATTGACGGAAGTGGGTGGCAGGGGCTGGTTTTCACAGTTCTAATTAGGTGGCTTTAGGCGTGCTGCACAAGGCTGGTGGTTGGGATCGAAACTGTAGTGTCCTAGAGTTGACTGTGAATGTCGTTGGCTTGAGGTCAATTCGTGGGAGTTTGTCTATAAAGCTGATTACTAAGATATTTTGTGTAAGGTAAATTCTAAAGGTCTATTGAGATAGAAAGCCAATTTGCATTGAAAGTTTTTCTAAAACAAATTATTACAAGACGAAGACATTAGAAACAAAATTGATGTCATTGAGTTGACTTTCTTTGGTTACTTCAACCAGTTTACGAGAAAGAATATTTATTCTGTTCTGCCTGTGAGAAAACTTACCGCCGGAAAAAAAGGACTTCATGGTCTTCTTCTGCGGCAATTGGAAAAACGAAGAAAAAGTTTTTGGATTTCAGACCTGATAGCGTTAATATTATTTTACCAACGACAGCACCCTTGATTACGCAGCTGTGGAGTTTATATTGTGTTATGAATGATTGTAAGATTTATTATGAACGATTTTAAACTACATCTTTAAAACTTCAGATCGATGACTTTTCTTTAATGCAATTAACTTGGGAGACATATTTACCAACATGTCTGTGATTTTATGAGGGAAGGAATAAGATGTGCAATTCCTGGATCTGAGGTCTTATCTGACACTTCTTTTTATTTTATATGTAAACAAAGATTTTAACAATTTCTATAGAAACTATCAAAGGCAGTCCACGTGAGGCCTATACAGTGGTTCAGGCCCAACTTGTTTACTTAAAAAAAGCAAGGTTCAATGTTAAGGGAAAGGACAAGATGGACACAGTATTGGAGTGTCTAACTTAACTAAGACATGCACCTACTAAGATCCGTGGTTCGCATATCATCAACTTACTGTCAGTAGCAAGACAAAGCTAATGTTTTTCAATATTAGGATGCAGTATACCCCGGATTTTGATTTTCATTTCCATGCCGCAGATTGTTATCGGTGCAAATTGTTGCATTATACTTGTCACGAAACCTATCCCAGACCACTTTTTAATGAGGATGCTGCCTGTCACTCTAACTGTTTTAGAGTTGATATCGTTAAAAATTACAGATACCTTGGCGTTGTCATAGATCAAAATATAAATTGGCTCGACAACTCTAAAAAAGTATGTTCGTTCTTGTATACGTGGTCTGCACGAACGATAGTTTAAGGATCGTATATTTCGCCTTAATCCATTCTAAACTGCAATATGGATTAGGGTGTTGGGGCGGTGCTTACTGCACAAAAATCATGCCCTTGTTGCTACTACAAAAATGCGCTTTACGTACAATTTGTGGTGCCACGCGTTTTAGCCGTTCTATGGAACTCTTTCGGCGACTGAAAATCTTGCCGGTTAGACATCTATATTATTATAAAGTATCTAAAATATTTTTCATGAGAGGTGGTTATTTGCAAAGCCCTATCTCTGATGCCCGTAACCTACGCAGTAACGTTGAGCTTCTGGTTAGCATACCTTCATTCCGAACCACCCAGTTTAGACACTTTTACTCCGTCGTTAGTTGTAAACTTTTCAATCGACTTCCTAATCCGATTCGCGCAGACAGGACACATTCATCTTTTCTAAACAAAATCGAAGAATGGCTTCTTGAGTTCGACCACAATCAAATTGAAGTTTTGCTTTCCTACGTATCTTATAATCTTAATCTTATAATCTTTTCTTATAATTTCTCGTGTATTTTTCCTGTATTTTTCTTGTATTTGTGTGCAATGAATAATTTAAAGTCTTAATGTCCGTTTAATTGATCACTTCCATATAAATTTGTATAAAAAATTTATAAATCCTTTTGATGTGGCATTTGTTATTTAAATACGAATGTCACTACTATTCTTTATCTACCATTAATTTTTGATTTTACATTGTTAACTATTTGACTTCCTGACTTTTTTTTGTACTAGTAGTTTAAGGATACTGATAATAATAAAAAAAAACTTATTTATTGGTATGAAATACAAAACAATGATTCTTTTGGTACAAAAATGACAGTAAGCGGGTTGTTGAGGCTTTTCATTATGCATAATAAAAATTTTTATTCTCAAATCTCAAAAGAGATTGGACAATTGGTAAAATGGCAGGAGGTGACCTTATTTGTAGCGAGAAAATAGAATTTGCTTTTTTTAGCTTGCGTAAAAGATTTCTTTACAAACTGTGTATACTTTTCTTTTGCTTGCCCACAACGCACTTTTAATCTCCGTGTAATTTTCCATAGTTTATGTCTGCATTAATGTACGTGGCTTCGGCTTAATATGTTTTGTCCCATACTGATATTTGAAATTTATTTTATTTTTACAGTTTACATAAATGATAAAGGTGTTATTTTAGCAAAAGTAATCCAAGAAAACTTTCTAGTCTGTCTAATTTAAAAATGGTCTCTGCAATTCATATGTAAGCTTTTTATTAAATTACATATGTTATATTTGTAACTCTGACAGGTCTTATTTCAAAAATGTCTTCAAATTTTTTATAAACTTGTTATCAGTATATCATCAATCGATCGATGATTGAACATCCTTGAAAACCATTGTATGAATACTTTCAAATTGGATTCGCTGCGATTAGTCGAAATCAATGCATCCTACACCAAATTTCTGAAGAAAGCACGATGAATCGGTTTGCTGATTGGTGCCAAAACATATTCACGTATTTGTCTTGTGATGAACTGAAATGTGATGCAAAGTTTCTAAGACTGAATACACAATAAGAAAGTAGCTGCTGAGTCGTAACACACGAATCCTTATGGGCCGGAATTTGATATTTGGCTGGGATTTCCGCATGTCGTTCGAAAAGACATTCACTTCAACCAAATATTTTACAGTTAATGCTAACGATGTATTTTCGAATAACAGGAATTAATCTTTTAAAGAACCAGAAGGAGTCCGCGAGTTAAATGGCGCACATACGTGGGGAAGGACCTAAACGATCGTGGTTAGCAAAATTGGAAACGACTGGAAAAAGACAGGTTAAAAGAAGAAAGAGATATTTTAAAGCAAAAGGCATTTTTTTCGGTATCATGCAGAATAAGTGGAAAAACTTAAAAAAATTAAAAATTAAACGAAATGAAGCAATACTAAGGTTTGAAGTATCAGTCATGAAGGCCGTGCAAAGTTTTAACATCTAGAAGTTGTCTATGTCAACCACATGACAAACCCTCATTCTCAATTTGACGACACAGTCTCTAAAATTGATTGTCATCGAAATTATGTGGTCCATTTTGGACGCAAGTATTTGCATACGCAAGATTTCTGCCAAAAACCATCTGATTGCTTACTTGTCGAATGGAAATAATTTGTGTAAGGGCCAAACAAATTGGTTGAATTCTGTCCTAACCGGCTTAAAACTGTTGTAGAACAGGGGTAAACCAAATTCTAATATCTATCCCAATGTTTTTTAGAATTGGGTCCAAAATCTAATATCTATCCCAATGTTTAGGACAATTAACTTGGGACATTGAATTTGGTTAATTTTTTTATGTAGTTTTAAGTTTCTTCGTTTTTAGATAGATTTTTTGATAGATTTTTTCGTTTCGCTATGCTCCCTTAAAGTTATAAATATGGAGTGAGTCAAATAACTGTAAGTCAGTGAGACCTCTGGGTAAGTTTCTTCAAAACCTTAAACAGAAGACTAACAATCGTAAAGAAAGCTGATTTACCAAAGGACAGCAGTTTTTATTTATTTTTCGACGTCTCTTTTTTGAGAAAGTTTGTTCTGAAGACTGTAAAACAAAAAATAAAAAGCTTTAAGTTGGAATCTTGACGTCGCGTCGGCATTAGTTCTACAATTAAATTGTTTGAACCGTATTTTATAGGAGGAAGGCGAATAAAATGACAAAGTTATCGTTTTGCGTCATTATATCGCAAAAAACTTGAACATATATTTAGAAGCACTCAAGTGGGATTTTCCGACGTATCCACCGTCGGACATTAATCTTTTTGATTACTTGTAACGATTTGCCAGATCATCGGTTCACTTCCTATATGTAAATTAAAAATTCGCTCTTAAATGGTGTTTATCTGAGAGATGGAAAAGAGTAATACCAATGAACAATGATTTATCTGTTTTGTCCTGAATTATTTTTTTTTAACCAAAGAGAAGGTGATGATTGAATCAAAAAATGGCACATAAAGGGGCAGTTGAAAGAATTACATTACCCATGTTTTGAGATGATAGAAATTTAATTAACATAACCCTTCTGTGCCTCTGTAACTTACAAAATTGTATGTTAGGTAATTCCAGGCGTCATTTCATATTTTAGAATGATTAAAGGAGCAACGTTCTTGGACTCAAATAAAAAATATACATAAAAATCTTCCACTTGCCTGTTCAATTCTATTTTGAACCTTGGACGAAGGAAGCACTTGCATTTATTTATTTATTTCGTCAGACATCAATTAATTTTGCCTTGAGCAAAAATATAAATAAAAAATATTTTTATCTGAAACTTTCAAATCTGAATAGTTTCTTGTCAACTATAAAACCAGCTTTATTGAGTTTTTCTACTTGGTGAGAAGAATCCATTTATGTTTCTCATGATGGTCACTGAATTATTTTTAATTCAGTCACTGAATTTATTTTAAAAAGCGTTACAGATGCATTTTGACTGCCGCCAGCATTAAGAAACGAGCCTGGGAGACCCTGAGATTAGATTTTGAATTGAATTCACTGCAAATATAAAACTAGAAGTTTCGTAAACTCAACAACTCCTTAAGCAAAAACTTTGTAAATTTCCGTAGAAGCTGGAGTGCATCGTTGCGTCATTGCATCGAATACCGCTTCGGCTTCAAAACCTCAAATAGAATACCCATCCGGATTATTTTTCAAACCATGTCGACAACCTTCATCCCAACCCATCTAATCATCCCGATAGTGTATGTATCCCAAGTAAGGACCACACAGCGGTCAGTGTCTACAATGTTTACGCAACGCCGGAACCCACCGCCGCGCCGCCGTCGCGTTACACCAACAAAAATTAAGTGGCCACAACCCCGCTGCATCTCCACAGACATTCTGTCGCCACAACACCACAAATACAAAAAAAAAGAGACCACAGAACACAGAGCAAACAAATTAAAAATTTGGGAGCCATTCGGAGATATATTAAGATGTTGATACTGCTGATGAGGATGCGATGCGAGGTGATGAGGCGATCAACGGTCTCGTTAATTTCTCGAACAAACGAACGTCATCCCTCGAAGGTCCTGAGATCGCTGCCGATTGCATCCTCCAGCGGATTAGTTTGTCGCTCAGCCAAAGGTTTTAATGAGTAGCTTGCCAGGATATCAGTCTCGGAGCGAGTTCGAAATTCGATTTTTATTATTTTAAGCATTCTTTTTTTCTTTTGTTCGTTTCTCTCCATTCATCTGGATGTGTGCGTCTCTCGTCTGTTTGTTTAGGACAAAGGCAGGAAATTGCTCATTTCAAGGGGAAATTGAAATTCTCTCGACCAGGCTACGTACGAATGTGGAGGATGACGATGACGGTGACAACGACGACAGTCAGATTGTCAAATGGTAGCCCACAGTCGAGTGGTGGCGTGGCGTAGTGGTGGTTGCAGTGGTTGACATGTCCACCGGTAGCACTGCAGAAAAGGGGACGCAGCAAATTCCAGACGAGGGGTGAGTCTGCGGCTGAGCGATACACGACTGTGGTTGGTTCTTCAGCTTAGTTGTATTTGAATTAAGTAAACAGAAACGGAGGACGACAAGGAGGCTAAAAGAATTTAATTTGTGGACATGGAATACGTTTCGAGATAAGGGCGCAATTAACGGTGCATATGGTGAAGAGGACGAGTAATGGGAAATGGGAAATGCGGCGAATGCGTCCGGATAGTTATGGCTGCTTAGGAGAGGACCCTTATTTTCGTGTGTTATGATTGTCCTTGGGTTTGCTGAAGGCAAGACACGGAGGTGGTTGTTCTCGGCACATGTGTCCAATCAAATTGCACGACTTCGAATGCGAATGTGAGAGCTAGTTCGTTGCTATTTATTCAAAGCAAGGGCCTAAAAAGAATAATTTTGAGCACGATACATTGCGGAGTTGTTCGAGGACCCAATTTGAATTCTCTTAGTTAGAGAACCCTAGTTTTTTGTCGAGATATGCCCCATTCTGTTTCTTCCTGAATTCACTAAGACTTTACTTAGACGTTCACAATCACTTTACTTAACTTGAAATTAAAGTGTTGTTTAAGCCTTTAATGAATTGGAGAATCCTATGGGTATATTTAAAGAAATTTGTTTAAAAAACACTGCTCTATTTAAAATTATATACATATGTTACCGTCAGCCCCGAAATTCTTCAATGATAATCTGAGTGAAAATCTTCATATTGTAACGACCTTATATTGCAAACAATGTGCAATGTGATCAACCGTTAAATTAAAAAATTTAATCGACATTGTTGACAGTGGAACTGAGAAAAGAAGAAGAAGAATAGGAAGAGATGGAGTCCACGTTGTTTGCACCATATTTAGAGAACATTTTATTACAACTAATTCTAATAAATAAAACTAAATTAAATTAAAATTCCGTGTGTTTGAATCGGTGTCAATTCCCTCTCGTCAAGTGTAACAGTAAGTTTAACTCACAAGAAATTATAAATTGAGAGACTTTTCTTAACCTTGCTTTGCTCTTAGCTATGTAAGTAGGGTCACTATTGCACTATCACAATGTGGTGTTTGACGATTTTAAGAGAGCTCAGCATTGAGGAATATGAAAATTCATAAAGATGGTACGTCCATCAAATGAAATGTCAGAAAAAAAAAACAACGCAAAATAACTTGCAATGCAAGCAACTAACAATTCTGTACATGATAACTTTTGCTGCTAAGGAGGTGAATATTTTCACTAGGGTACTAAGCAATTACAAAAACGTTTCAAAAGTGAAGCACTTAGGTTGATTATAAAAGCACATCATACATCCTTATATCAAGTTCATCATTATCATCATCACTATAAACGGATATAAAGCAAATAAATACAGTAATCTCTCGATAATGTAAATTACCGATAATGTGAATTTATCAAAAATGTGAATCGCCCAAACATTAAATTGACATATTAGGTTGTCAAATATCTCCCTTTCGCCGCTACAGCGCTTTGTACATAGCCGGAAAATTCAAAAGACAAAAAGGCAGAAGGGAGATATTTGACAACCTAATAATTATAAACTTCCGACAAGCCATTTTTAAAATGTGAATTTCCTTAGAAAAACTGAATGATAATGATTTAGTTCCGCTTATCCAATAACAAAGGACTACCTGAAACTCAGCTTCAAAGAGAATTAAAATAAATGCTATTGGAATTATAGATACCAAACATAACATGTCAATACAAGTAGCTAGAGACTAGGTCATCGTAGAACGCATTGATGAATCTGAACAAAGTGAGTCACTCTAGCTGTTCCCAAAATAACTAGCTCACAAGCGATTCAGGCTACAAATATGCCTCTTGAGTATACCGATTAAATTAACTGCACAATAGAAAGATAAAGTCAAGCTATTTGCCAGTGCAAACAAACAAAACAAAATATTTTCCAAAAATTATTTTAAATTCGTTTTTCTTCTGAAACAATATGTTAAAAAATTATTTTGTGTCGGTTTCAATGGATTTCGAAATCGTTTTAATCAGGTTAGTAAACCTTTAAAATCCGTAAACGCTTTGTCTGGAATGGAATGTTTTTGCTTGGCTTGACGTATAAAAATTTAACGTATTACGTACTACTATTGTGACATCATGAAAGCCAACTTACTGCTCATATGATGCAGAGCGGATCTTTAACAACGCTAAGTTCCGAAACTAAAACAAGAAAGTACCATTTTGGCTCAGACGGACTAAATATGTTGGATTCGCTTTCGAAATCGAAATAAAAAGCCTAACCAGTCGAAAAGCTAAGCAAGTCTTCGTTGCAAGGAATTTTGGATGCTAGTCAATTTTACTGGATAATCTGGAATCGATGTCGAAACCTATTTGGATGCAAAAGTGAAAGGACCAAAAGGAAGTAAAATTCGGCAAGAATTGACTATTTTTTTCCATTTTAAACTTACTTTTTTAGGTGATTTCAGTGGGCGCCGTTCGCTGGATCGTTTGTGCTTCGGACTGTTTAGCGAGAGTATCCGGGTTCGAATCCAGCTCGGGAAAAAGAACACCACAAACACGGCTCCACTTCCAGCGAACGACGGACAACCCTCCTAGAGTACTTCTGTTATAAAAAGCTTTCGCAAATTCGCCGTTAGGAACCAACATTAAACAGTAGGCCTCCTCCACATGTGTCACAAATTATAACACGCACAACACAGTGGCGTGAAAACGCTAGGCTCTGGCTCTCAACGGACTGTTACACCACCCCAATGAAATAATAACATTTTCTGTGTAGGATTGTAGCTTTTAGTTACACTCAAACGTAAAGCCAACTTTTGACGATACCGTTAACGTCAGTAATCTCAGCGATGATCGCTTGAGAAGTTACGTGATAGGACCCCAGCTATGTCGTATTGACACAAGGAATAATGCAATAGAATCTTTTTCTGACATATTTTCTTGTTTCTGCAGAAAGACAAAAATAATCAAATTGATCTTTCGAACTATCAACTTTTAATAATGCTTAAAGAATGGAATCGTTTTTGGTGTTTTTTTTTATTACGTTGTGACGTTTCTTAAAGTAGAGGCGTTCGATTCTGACTTTTGTTTTTCGACATTCAACGCATTAAAAGTTCAATAAGGGAGGAAGGAATATTGTCTTCTTTGCAGTCAAGCCATTCTTGATATATTGTTTTGATAGTTCGTTTCTCTTTGGAACGAAGCTGAAATTACATAACACTACCAAAATTTATTTAAATTATATTAAACTGTCAAAGTAAGGTAAAATCGAAAAAGCCAATTTTGAGCTTAGTTCAATTCAAAGCTGAATTAATTGAAGCTAGACTGGATCTCTGGACCTAATTTATTGAGTGAAATGGAAAAACGGGCGTAGTGGCAAAAGGAAGTAAATAAAGAGGAATTTCGCAGTAAATGAGGATCTGTTACTCTTTCAAGAAGCCAGCCTTTAACAAAAACTAAAAATTTCTCATCTCATATACAAAATTTCTTACAATTCAAACTTCTGACCTACGACATAAGTTTTCGAGTGGAAGGGGTGTTATCTCCACCGACTAGAAATGTTTCAAAGAATGGAATCGACAAATTCTACTATCCCCAACATTCATTCATTATACGATTAATGAAAATTGATCGTAGCTCACTCCGTCCACTAAAACAAAAAAAAGTACAATAAATTCGACAGAGAAAAACAAAAGAAAAGAAAATAAAAAAAAGAAGAGAAAGCCCCCACAACCGAGATACCCTCACGGAAAGAGTCATGTTTTCGAACATATCGCACCCGCATTTAGTGTTTTCTCAAACAACAGACTGATGTTTTTCTTATAAATATTTAAATATTTACGTTAAGTAAACAAAAAGATGATGATGCTCTTCTTGAAAATATTTGCAGGAAAAATAAACGTCGAACTAAAAGAATTTTTTTTACTTGTTGTTGCCTCCTCGCCACTTTTGTACAACCGGCTGTTGTAACTGAGGATCACCTCGCGGTCAGCCATGTCGGCAACGGGCTGTTTTGAAAATTCACGCTGACTCGTTTGTTGATCGGCCGGGACAGAACAATACGAGATGCAATGAGTTTTTCGGATAATTGGGAGAGTGAAGGATGATTTGGTAAGAGTGTCTGAGAAATATTTGGAAAATTAAAAGTGACTAAGGGGAGGAAGTTTAGATTCTCAATGAAGTCGAAGACTGCTGGAATGAAGTTGGTAGTAATGTTGTTTTTAAGATTGTACTTTGATTTCAAAACTTCGAAGTTAAGCTCCAAATGAGCTCAAAATTAAATTGGTAAGGCTTGTTATGTCGCTGGACGAGAAAATTTATTTTATATTTCTCAAATCTGGCTAATATTATTTATTTTTACTTACACTCTTATAAAACATGTAAATAGTATAATTTATAAACTCGGATTAATCATTTAATTTATAAGTATTTAGCTGAAACCCCTGGTAGGTAGAGCTTAATCTCTTTTATGGTTTTTATAATCTATTTATATTTCAATAAAGTTTAATAATAATAACATTTATTTTATTAAAGAGATAAGTGAGAATTTTTGACAGGCAAATATTTCTGCTAATTCTGAAAATACTTCCATACTCAGCAAAGAGATAAAAAGTCTGTGTAAAACTATCCAGTTTTCAGGCCAAAACTTCAGACCTGAAAGCGTCAGCAAAAGTGTCTACTTCCCTTCTCGCGTGAAGGGCCCAACATTTTTATCAACCCACCTCTTATTAGACGCAATTCACTTGAGACAAGCCACCACCCTTTCAGACAGACAACTTCTTTCGAAAGGATTAATAAATTTCCACATTTTGCATGTTGGTTACCCAATAAACTTGCGCAAATCGTTTATCAATCGCATACACTGGCCCGCTCTAACCAACCACCCACCATAACTCTTTCAATATCATTTTCAATATTTCTTCGTCGTTGATAATCGTAAAAATATTTACTCTTATAATATATTGCTGGAAAAACATGGCCTACCAGAATTTATAACCAACAATTTGGTAATAAAGATATCGCAGCCGCCATAGAACTCAATTTACAAGCAATTAGGCGATATCGAGTCTGCGGCAACTGAATTCGCCGCGCCGCTCGTTCGCCCTCGTATCAGTTCGCAGCTGACTCAAATTCATATCTGTTTACCGTGTAAACAAACAAATCCACGAATCCCGAGGCCCGTACACACCACTCGGCAGATACAAACTGTTTTATTTTTTGTGTGTTTCTAGAACTTGAAGCGGGTGCAATGGAATGGAGAATCTATTGCCCACCCCCTGGGGTGACCATGTGTCATTATTAAATCATTCGTTTTTCTGAGGGGTGTGCTACACGCTCGGTCAAGTGTGTGGTGTAGTTGGCCCAGTTTGGAGGCGCGAACGCGATACTCTCCAAATGGAGAAGGGCAATGAAAATTTTATCACTTCACCCACCGAAGGAATTCGGTGTTTGTGTGTAAATACTCGAGGAGTGCTCACCCGGCGTTTTAGCTTCCGATATTCATTACCGAACGTAATAAATTCTCGCAGCCGATTTTCGGGGTGAATGAAAAATTATATGCTACGGATCTATCTTCGTGTCTTCGAATAGGTGCGAGGGTACACATCTGCCCGAACTAATTAGACGGTGAGCTTTCGTATTTGCTCAGCGCGATAATTGTAATTTAATACATTTCAAAACAGAAACGCGGTGATATTGAACATTATTGATGGCGCTGTCGATCGGCCTGTGAATTTATTTCGGAAAATATACAGATGAGAGCGCATCAAAGACGTTTTGCACAATCATTAGCGGGAGATCCGTGAAATATTGGACTTTTGAAGCGCGCTGTTGGCGAGCGTCTAAATTTGAAATTTGATGGGATCTGCCGGTGGGGTAGTGATCAGAAATGGTCTTTCAAACATTTTCGGTGGCGATCAAAGACAAGTAATCACGATGTATTTGAACTCAAGTTGTTTTCGTTTTATGAACCGTTTCACCACGGAAAGGAAAAAAAAAAGACTTCCAAAATCCTTAAGTCTTAACCTTTTGAACCATACAAGGGGCCCTTTAACTATTTTAGCACAGAATATTCAAGTCATCGAAAAAGCATAATCTAGTGGAACTAGATCGGAACACCTGAAACATATTTGCATACCACATAAACATGATGTTGTAACTGTAACGAGGATGAAAACATCTGCGACTTTACCACGATCTACCCTATACTATTAGATCTGTGTTACCTCTACTTCTCTAAAGAGTCTCTCCCACTTGAAGAAACAAAGAATGATCCAAGTGGAACAAAGGGATCGAACCTGCTTCTTTGTATTTGTACTCATGCGTTGAATTTTAAAATTGTTTAATTTTGTACCGCTCTATTTTCTGCATATTTTGCCAAATGTCTTTTCGGTAAGAATTGGCTAGTATTTTACGCCAAAAAATCACTTACCTCGGCTTCTTTTGAAGGAGTCCCGCTGACTTAAGTGATATGGTTTTCGCTAAATGCTTACAGAACACGTCTATCAAACGTGGTAAAATCGGCTTTAAGAAGCCACCGTACAAGGTTTTTACCAACCAATAACCGTTTTCACGACACAGTTTTACATATTGGATGTGCTGCCTCAATCTTCTCATTTCCACGGTGATTTGGCATACATCAGTTTGCAGAACGTTAATTATCAAACAAAATCATTACAATTGTGTTAACTTTCTGCTATTGTAACAAACTTCGTACTTGCCTTGATTCTTGTTTCGATGGTTCGTACGTACTGGCGTGATAGCCAGTGAACAACTATTTTAGGCGCATGAGAAATTGGCCTCCTTTTTTTAAGTTTCCCATTGTCCAATTGCGAACGATTTTTTTTATTGTACAAGCCTCCACGTGTGATTACCAAGAGAAATGGACCACAACTCGAACAATTAAACCAAAGGTTAAAAAAAAGGAGTCCATGAGTTCAGTTTGTTGTACAAAACTTACAACAGCTTGTTTCGAAGTCTGTGAGAAATAAATTGCTTTTTAACAATAATTGTCATTAAAATTTAAAGAAACTGACGGCAATGAATTGGAATAATTCTATGAATCTCTAGTGAAGACTTCAGAAATTTGTTTAGTTTAATTGGTTGGGATGTGCAAAATGTTAACATTTTGTTTACCCGCGAAGCTAAAAACTTGTTTAAATTATCTATAAGAAAAAGCAAGAATAACTTTTCGAAAACTTTACCAACATTTTATATCTCAAAACAAAAGCCGGATGATTAGTCCACGAAAACAAGACACACTAACAAGCATCTTCACCAACTCCCGCTGCAATTTAACCACCGTGCGAAGAGGCAAAGACGTCAAAGAAAATTCACGCAAAGTTTCGCTAATTCGCCGAAGCAAGAAAATAAAAGATGCCAAATAATAAATGTAATGAATGCGGATTATATACTCACCATCCACCGCTCGCCCCCGAGATATAACGTGCTTTCAGCAATTATCGGGCTTACATAATGCGTGTATGTGCCCGCTCCATTATTGCATGGCGCCACTTGGCTTATTGAAAAGACATTATATCCGTTTCTGGCCAGCAATTGGAGTTCCCGAGGTGGTGATCGAATGACGACAACCGCAACGACACGACATGATGGGGCATTGTCTTGGATTTATCGCCGAGGGCAGTTTGTCCGTGAGCCAAAATTATGACAACCCAGACAGCAGTTGGCATTGTTTGACGTTTTTCTATTTTTTGCCTTTCTTCCATCAAAGTATTTGAACTGGACAAATTGGCCCAACCCAGGCCCACGCGAATTAAGATCAAAACAGAGAGACACAAAAAAAAAAATTCGGACAATCAAATTTTAGCTTTTCAATTGTGGCGTCAAGAGGCTTCGAGAGATTGAGAATTTCTGTGGAAGAAAACACTGCAGTCCGGTGTAAAGGCTTCGGTCGAGAATAGGCTCAGGAGAGTGTGGGACAAAACAAAGAGGCATGTGCCCTTGTGGCTCAAGTGCTAGTCTCTGGCTCTCTAATCAGCGCGATCTTGGTGGTACTTGACAGGTGATTTTGACAGATGGCGTTTACACCTTTTCTGGCCTTCGGGAGGTGCTTAGAGAGCACCCCACACCCGCACTCAGAATTATTTCACACCTCTTACAGCGCCATTAGTCTCCCCGCGTGACCACTCGACGTGATAAATTATCCTGAGTCCTCCGCGGGAGCTCTGTTTTCGGGAAAATCGAGGGCGCTTCGCTAAAAAGCTGCAGCAGAGCGGGCACCTGTACACCTTTAGCGCCTAGACAACCCCCGACAGGGTACCAGCGAGCGGTGTCTGCTGCTGCACAATGCACGGCATAGCGTTGTGTAAACACAGCGCCCAGGAGCGTGCACTAGCGCCTCGGCAATTTGTGGCGTTAGCATCCCGCGTCGCGAGTGCATTCCTCCGCCGTCCGTCGGCCGGAGGCCGGAGGAGGAGGTGAACCCCGTATGCGGTGGCACGTTATTCGTTTCTTTTTGAGGAAGAAACTCGATCCCGAAACTGGTTATTTGGCGTTTTGTGTTTACACAAAGCGACGACGACTGCGACGTCGATGATGATGATGACGATGATGACGACGTGAAAGCAGCCACTGCTCCGCTCCGAGGACGAGTGTAGTGCGCCGCGCCGACCGCCTTGACTGGTGGTCGTGGTGGTGGTGCGCTCCTAAACGCTGCTGATGAAGATCTTAGTTCGCGCGTCATGTGGTTGCGCTTTGGTTAATCTCTTTCATATGGTTTGGATTTCCTGGTTGAGCTCGGCCGTCCGCGCCTGAGATTTTCCAATCGACGACTACGGCTACCACCGTCGACCGACGTGCACTTCAATAAGCCAAAACATATTGCAGGCCTTTTTTTCGGTGTTTTTGTTTTTCTGTCCAGAGGCAGGGACTCTGGCAGCTACTGACAGGTATCGGAACTCATGCAGACTGATGACCAGGCGACGATGGACGGAATAAATGAACGCCTCCCCGGTAGGTGTGTTGTTTCAGGATGTGCGTGGAAAATTGATTGGGAATCTTTTTTTTGTGCTCCGCAGACGATATGAAGTGCGTAGGTGTGAATGGGAATTAATTTGCATTCGTATGGTTCGGATAATGGTACACACCTTTTGAGTTGTGGACAGGAGTGGACGGCAGGACAATGCCGGGTTGTGCCGGGGGTGTGTTGCGAAATAATTAGGCAATTGTTTACTGTGGTTTTGGGAGATGAGGCGTGCGACGATTGAAAAATAAAAACGGAAAATTGAAAATTTCACGCTACTAGAGGGAAATTGTTTTGAGGTCGCAAATTGTGTTGGCTTTGGCGTAATGCTGTGCCATTATAAAATAAATGAATGATGCGTTGAAAAGATAATTCCTGCAAAAATTAATAAGGAGAAAAAATTAATATTTGCCGTCTCAGAAAAATTCACCAAAGGTTGTTTCAATTTCACAGTTTGTATTTTCTTGGATGTGGCTGAAGGTCGTGAGATCTGAATTGAGCCTTGAATAGACTAAAGGACTTAAATGAACTGGATTTTTTTTTCAACGACAGTGAAATTAAAACTATTGTCTTGTTGAATTCATCGCATATTTTAGTGGCCATGTATAGTTTGAATCAGCCCCAAAGGAGCTCGAGCAGTTTTCTCTACCGAACTACGAGTGACTGACAAACTTGCGAAAGTATTTCTATGTTCCAAAATCTTTCCCATTTTGCGTTTTGAAATTGACAATAATGAGCAGGTTACTTGCTTCTAAGCCATTAATCCAATTAAAGTGAAACTTCTCTGTTCTCGTTAGTGCGTCGGACTGCTAAGCAAGAGTACCCGGGTTCGAATCCGGCTCGGGGAAATAACACCACAAACATTTTTCACGGCTCCACCTCCAGCGAACGACTGACAACCCTCGTGGAGTACTTCTGTCATGGAAAGCTTTCGCAATTCGCCGTTCGGAACCGGCATTAAACAGTAAGTCCCCTCCACATGTATCAAAAGGCTCTGGCCCTGTATGGGCTGTTACGCCGAATATTTATTTAAATATAATAAATACGCTCACATTAGACCTGGAAATGAAACATATAACATGTAGTTGAAATGTTAAAACGCTTATCCTTGATTGGACCGTGCTATATGAAAAAAAAAATGTTTACCCTGAAAGAATTTAATCTCATTTTTGTCGTAACCACGTCATTTCATTTTACTTGGGCGAAACCACTGTGCAATGGTGAGAAAACTTGACTTTAGTTTGAAACCCCAGCTTTTATGACGTGGAACTTATTCTCAAACTGAAGCACTCCCATTTCATTAAAGACCACATTGAGTTTCAAACGATATTACGATTGACGTAATTGACTGATCAGCCATTGACTTTACAACCACCCGATCTTGTAGTAGTAATGTCCTCTATTCAAAGATGGCAGATGCGACACGCTCTTAGCTACTCAAAGCCAAAGTTTTAGACTAAGTCATATTAAACATTAATGAAAATTGTGGATAGATTCTAAACTCCGATATCATGAATACATTTTTCGTTATAGGACACCATTAAATCAGTTATTTCGCGATCTGGTTCCCTTGTCTAGTGTTATACAATGTTAAAACGTCTTTAGTTCTTGCAACGGATGTTTACCTAAAGAAATGGCAACGAGCTTAAAAATGCATACTCAAAACCAAGATCGTTAAGACAAATGGTAAGTCTGTTTTTGGTTACATGCCAACTTCGAAGTTTCTTTTATATGTCGGAGGTACTGTGACTACTCCTTATCTGTTTTCACGTGTACATTATGTAAACGTTGTAGCGTTGGAATCAACGAGTTTTTAAATTCGGTAGTATTCTTAAAGAAAATTTGACAGTATCGACAACTTCGTTGTAAATCGATTTTTCATTTCGAACGAACATAGTCTGGCATAGTCTTTAAAAGTTGCAGCAAAAGAGATGACATCGATCGATATGTTTATATTGCTTTCAGTTGAACGGGGTCAACAATTTTCAAAACATCAAAAGACAAAAGCGAACTTATAAATTTCATGAAGTAATTAGATACGCTTGAACAACTGATGGAAAGGACTTTGGACAGCTCACTAAGGGTGTTGTATAGTATATCTATCTATCTATTGCAATTGTGTGTTAGCACTTCAACTTAAAGTGAGTTGTTTAAAACAAATTGGAGTATGCTATTTCTTGAACTCCGCCTAGCTTTACACATAACATTAACATTTTAGTATATTTGAAATAATAAAATAAAGCCTAAATGAAATAAAAAAAAAAGTGACAACGCGATGAAAAAGAGAACTTAAACCGAATGCTCGACAATTAGCAGTCAATGCAACATCACATTTCCCAAGGCTTCGCTTTGGCCAAATTCATTTGATGCATCCGTTTACTCATCTAAATTAGGTTTGAATCCGCCCCGAGGGGATCACAAAATCCGCATACATAATCACAAACCGCAGCAAAAAAAAAAATGTTTCTGTAACAATTCACAGCCCTTAAACAAGAGCACAGTAAAACGAACCACACATCGGTTCCGACTTTAAAATGCCTTTGTTCCCTTATCAAAGGGATGAACATCAGAACATCAATGAAAGACCGTGTGCTGTGGTTTATCGGTTCTCGCCACGCCCGTCGTCGCACAATAGACGTGCGGATGATCCAGAAAAAAAGTGAAGCGAACACAAAAAACAAATTTCTCAATCTACTGTCATTCTCAATATGTGCGTGCGGTTTTTTTCTGTTTTCATTTCTTCTCTTTTTTTTAATCCCATTCTCCGACTGACAAGCGAAGAATAGGCCAACCAAAGCCAACCCATAGCCGGCGCTAAGTTCGTTGATTCAGTTTGTTATTATCTCCAGGATACAGATACACAAAACTTGATTGCAATTCAAGCTAATTGGAGAGTTTTATATCCGCAGCAGTTCCATTGAATTCTACAACCCAGGGGGGAGTTGAATCTTTAATCGTTGCGTTAAGGCGCGATTCCGGGAAACCAAAATTCCAAACCATGCCCGTGTCGACACTGCGTCTCTGACAGATGATGATGATCCATAAGGAGAAGTGTATTCATAGGCACTGACACTCAAAATACTTCCTTGAAATTGATGTGGCAATCCACCACCACCACACGGCCGATCGAAGGTGCACACAGATCCCACACTCTCTCACGCATGCTGTGGTGTGATTCTCAGTTTTCTGATCGATTTCCTGTTTACACAACACGCTCAGGGGAGTTTACTCAGTTTTTTCGTCTTCTCGTCTCCTTTGTTTCTGTTTGGGATGAGGACCGTATAAATGTGCAGAGTGTGCACTACTTACACACTCCCCCAGAAGAAGAAGTCCATCGAATTAATTGAATAAACAATAAATTTTTATTTTGATTCTTTTTTTTTTTTGTTTTATTTTTATGACGCGACTTGGTGTCGCAAACGATTTTTCTGCCAACTCAAGTCAATCTGGGGTCGAGGCAAAGTCATCGCACTCCGATGAAGTGGCATAAATGTCGTTACGTAACGTGGTATGACGTAGATCCAGACGTCCCCCAGTCCCCAGTGTGAGAAAAAGAATAATGGCTGGCCCCTTTGGTGATTTAATACTTGTTGTGGGACTCTGCTAAAACTGTTAGGTTCTCTGATGGAGTTTAGCCCAAAAGCAAAATTCGACGAATAGTAGAAAACCATAACTGGAAAAAATGGTATTTAAAACAGGGCCCGTTGGCTTTTCCAAGTATTATCGTACTTTTTAACCCTAACTCTTCCGATTTTGCACATTCGATTTTTCTAGCAACTATCTGAATAAATTAGTTTCCGGGCGATTCCTTCATTCAATATTCTTGTACAAAGCGGATTTTACTTGTGAATCTGCAATTTTTAGGTTTTCATACTATACTATGTATACTATTAAGTGCATTTAGTGGTGAAAAACAACAATAAGCAAAATAGAACCAGTTGTAAGTAGAATAAACTCATAATATTGTTGTTTATCGATCTAGATACGATTGGTGTACAGTCAGTCATAAGAATCGCTTTGTAATCAATCATGGAAAAACAAGCTCAAAATAGACTCCACGCCAAAACCTTAGATTAAGTTTTATTCGAAAATTTCCTCGCTCTTCAAAGCAAATGTTTCACTCCGCACTATTTTACGCAACGTAAACCCAATTAGAAACATGTGGGAAAGTTTGTCCCGTCGTTTTTATTCCAGTTGTCGCAAATTTGCTTCGGTAGAGGGTCTTTGGAAGACTGTTACAACGAAATGGATTTAAATTCCAGCTCAAGAGTCCAAAAACGTAGTTTATTCGACTCTAAGTAGAATTTTCGAACCTATAACTAATTCTGAAGGTTGGACTCATTACTAATTTATAATGGTATCTCATTTGCTATACAGGTATTTGCTGTATTCACTTTACTTTATTTGATTTTCGCGGTACAAATTAAGTTTGTTTTTAGTTTGACTAACTATAGGAATACTTATTTGTTTATGTCAGTTCTGTTCTGATCAATTAAATAAGTATAATCAATATTTTTTAAAGTAGATTTATACTTTAACAAATTTTGTTTTCGACATTTCAAAGAACCTGCAGCAAAGCGTTGAGAAATTAGCCTAAGAAGGGTCATTCGTTTTCTAATAGGATAGAGATCTTTAGTCTACTTCGCTCTTAGTGAAATTTCGCTTCGCTTCTTTATTGAAATTTATTGAAATTATACCAATTTAAATGGCATTGGCAATATTTGGACCGAAATATCAGAAAGCATACAATGAAGTCGAAAGCTGACCTGAAAAACGCTCCGCAGGACATTCAAATTCTCCTCAAATGTTACCAAATTTACTAAATTCGATGCCATGATGATTAGGACCTAAATGTGGTAGGACTAATTCTGTCAGCCCGCCTACCTAACTACCTACCTAAATTCGATGCCATTGCGTTTGTCTGCTATTATGAAACCATATTGGTTTCCTACTAAATGTTTATACTGTGCAGAATTATTAAATTTTATAAAATGGACTGGTTTGGCAATTCGGATATCCTCAAGACTTATTTGCCCAAAAAAGTTAGCAAGATCGGCTTGAAAGGGTCATTCATGCACCAACAGGATAAAAACTCTAACCAAACTGCTCTTTTAAGTGAACGAACGGTTGCTTTATAATGTAGAAAGCCAATTCAAAACTCTACCAAAACTAAAACATGTGTTAATCAATTGACATCAAGCCAATTCGAATATTTTTGGATGTTTTTGAGAGCATTTGGACCGAAATATCAGACAACACAATCTGAAGTTGTTCTCAAAACACTCTGCCAGAGGTCACAAAAACCACTCCAATTATTAGTATTACAAAATTTGGTCAATTCGATTCCATTTCACTTGTTTGTTATAAAGAAAGAATGTTAAGAGTTTTCCACAAAATTTTAATTTCATTTATTTTCTGTTAAATTACTGAATTTCGTATTCTGTTTACTTACTTTTGTGATGTAAATTTTGACTTTATTTTTATTTTTGCTGCACAGTTTTTTTTCAGTTATTATCTGATTTGACTAATTTTTTCGCTCCGAAAAGTTATTGAAATTTCAAATAAAATTACATTTAAGGTTTTTTCGTAGGGCTATTTTGAACTTGTATTGCCATAAGATCAAAGCGCTCTTCAGTGTGCTTACTTACTTTTGTGACTGCCGGTATACTCATGACGCATGCTTTTTTTTACATAAAACTGCTTTCGAATTCTTGCTCTGCCTGAAAATTTGAAACGACTTTGACTCATACGTCTTCAGTTTTTTTTAAGTATTCAACATGTGTTACTATTTACCATAAATAATACAGTACCATCTGCCTGTTTCTATTCTATTTACTAGTTTTTAAAATCACTAAGTATTTTTTTTTCTAATAAAACTTAAGTTCATGAAAGATTATTTTTTGTTCTTGACTCCCATTGGAAGTACATCCCAGTTAGAGATACCAATGGAGCCGTCCTCTTTTCAAACCTATACAAAAACATTTATTCTATTGCTGTTAACAAGAGTAATCAAATAAATTAGGAGCGAAAGGGTTTACCACACATTTTCACTTTCACACTGTGCTGACCAAAATGGACATAATTGTTTCCTGATTCGTCATCATCACATTACTAATCTTTAGAGAGAGATTCTTTCAGAATTCAGCAGCGGATGCAGCAACCGCAACATTTCAACCATAATTTGATTTAAAAATTTGCACTGCTTCTTCAAAAAAATGGCCACTTTTGAATTTACTTTGATTTGATGATCAACTTAGGTTTCGGAGATTTAATTGTAAGACACTATGCATAATGCCATCTGTGTAGGTCGCACATGTATTGGCAATTGAAAAGAAAAAAAAAGATGGTCCACCATCAGTAAAACTATTTGCAGATAAATATAAATTTTCATTTTCGCCACCTAAGTGCAGGCGAATCATGCAAGCATTTAATTAAATGGTGATGGCCATAACTCAAACCAAGGGTAAAGCATCTTATCCAGGGTAAAGCATGGGGCTCTAATAGTCTGTTTCTGACCAGAGTTACTTAAAGTTACTTGCAAGCAAGTTAGATCAACTAAACAAATTTGATCACTTTTTGCTCATTTGTAGACAACAACATCTAAACTGTCGCACTGATGGAGAACTTTAAGAGCTCAAACAGCAAGTAGAATTATTTTCAACATGAGTCTTCTCCATCTTTTTGATATCTTCTAAGTTTAAATAGAAATCACCATAAACTTTCTTCGTGAAAACATACACTTTTAAGACTTCAAACCTTAAAAGTGAACAACTTTCTTATTTTCCACGTTCGCCTACTTTGCTTTACTTTTAAGTCCAAGAAATAAAAAACAGAAGAAGAGAAGTAGGGGGTACTTTGGTACAAAAAATGCCAGCGGATGGGCCTGTGACAAGCGTCTGCTGATTGATCTGTGTATAAATGACGTTAGATTGACAAATGTGATTTTGTAAGGCTTTCGTGTTGAATTTTAATAAAACAAATGTAAAGCTATTTCATACCTTTTCCCTCCAGAGCTCTATTTCAAGGATCCGTGTGGCTTCGCTCTGTAGTCCTAGACCTAGACATCTACAAAACTATACCATGAAAACTCTTTCCTGGACTTCCATTCAAATCACTTTGCCTATATATCGCAAATGCGATATAGATTTAATTGCAAGCAAAGCAGGGCTGGCTCATGGCCGATCGTTCAACCGATTATCAAACTCGGTCATCAACTGTCATACGACGCAAATCTTGAGCAATAAAAACGAAGAGAATTTATTTTTAAAAAAATCACTTTTTATCGATAATTTTTCGTTTATTTTCAACTTTACGATCTTGGATTAGAAATTGCCGATCGATCATCAATGACTGATTCGAATTATGATCGGCAACAAAAACACAGATTGAAGTCTTTCGGTTTCCGTTGGCAAACGAGCCTTCTGTAACGTAAAACATCTAATTCCGACACCACCCCCGCCTTTCGGTGCACGTATCTCATCCTCATACGTCACGGCAGCGAAATGTCTATTAACAGCCTCACAGCGAGCGGGCCATTTATCTATATTTTTAGGTCTTTCGTAAACAATGCTTTTAGCAACTGTCCACCCACCCGAAGTGACCACATCTCTTTGTCAAGCCATGACGCGCCCAGTTCGCCGATGAGTCTGCGGAACCACGAAATCGTCGAAGACGATTGAAGAACTCATATTAGAAACTAGACTCGATATAAAGAGAAGGTCGCAACAAAATAGCACTTCAATTAATGGGCCTGCGACAATGGTGGATGAAAAATGATCGACATTCGGAACGGGGACGACCACCCACACGCATTTGGCATTTGTTTGGGTCGTTGTCGCCGGCCGGTCGCTCGTTTAGTCGGTCCTTATTTTGTTATTGTTTTTCAACAACAGAATGTCGGGAGCACACAAATTTAGTGCGCCTAAGCGTTCCCATCTGGGCCGGTGTCGGTGGCTGTGTCGCCGACTGGCTCCGAATGGTCTTGCAATTGCAATCTTATGCTGCTGTTACTGTTCTGATGCTCTGCTGTTCTTTCAGTTGTCCATATGGAAATATGTAAATATTATCTGTGCACACACGGAATGAGGCCAGATAGATAGATTCACATGCACCATCACACGGAAGCGGAATGGCATTGTTTGCATTCGCCCGTTGTTTGCGGATACGTTTCAGATGTGTCCGTTTGAAAACCTTTCGTCGTGTTTTTTCGCTTTCACTCGGTCCGGTGAGGTAATATTGACACAAAGATTGGAACGAAAACATGGATCTTTGACAAATAAAACAAACCATCAAAATCACATCGTTTCAAAAAAAGAGTTTTCCGAAAAATCAAAGAGACATGAACGCGGCCGGCGTCCCAACTGCAAGCGAAATAAACAGATGCACTAAACTAAATAAGCACGAAGCGGGAGGGGTTTGAAGTTTGTGCTGTTGTTGCATCTCTTCGACGTCGTCGAGCGGCACTATCATCGAAATGATTATCAACGCATCTGGTGGCGTTTAGACCACCGCTCCTAAAAACAACAAACTTCGTGAGAAGACGCAGCCAGCGCGTGTTCGATGGAGTTCGTAAACGAAACAAATTGCCCACGGCGCGTTCTGGCAAAGATCAAAAACGACGCGCACACCCAACTCAATCAAACGCCGATTTTAGCCGCGATTGCTGGCGGTGAGTTTTCCAGCGGTGATTTGCGCCAGAAAATTGCCAATAAACTCATTCCGTCTCACTCACACGCTGTCTGTGCCCTTTGATCCTCGATCTGTGTGACGTTTCATCGGCGTCTTGTTTCTGGTTTGGACGTGTGTATCTTTTTCCCCAATCGAGAGGAATTGTTCGTCTAACAGCCGTTAAAATGTTGTTATTCCTTTTCATTGAAATTCGCAACACACACAAAAAAGTATCTGTGATCGATGGACAGTATTCTCCCCCGCCCACCATGGGGGCGACACACAACACAACTCGACTCAACTCAAATGACAGCGTTAAGATCTCGGACGGGGGATGGCGGCCGAAGATGGAGGCGAAAAAAAGTAAAAGTGTGAAATTGGATCTAATTCCGGTAGCGAGGAGCTGCGGCCGGTTGTAGATATAATTAGCGCGTAAATAGTATCTGACGGGGTAATTAATGGACTTATTTGAATGGACTTCTCAGATACTGGTCTACTTTATTGTGGATGTGGATTCGAGTGGATGGATCCAATTAGTTGCGATTATTTTGCTTTGCGATCGCGAAAATAGTTTCTGATTGATACTGATCTCGCTTTTGTTGGGCGATTGTGTTGAATTGAATAGAGAGGTCAGGGTGTGGTGAATTGAGGGAGGCGAGCTTGAGGCGCCAGATGGGTTGGCGTGTGGATCTTATGAAAGGGTTGTTGGTGGCTAATCTGTCGAATGAAGTGGAACGGATGAAGTCTATTAGGCTTGAGGTGTTTTTTGTGGTTCACATTTTGTGCATGAAGGGCTTCATAAAGAAGGTTCTTTTAATACTGATCCAAATCATAAACGTAGTACGAAATTGTGTTCTATTTCTTCCATCTGAAGATCCTTGCCAAATTTTCATTCAAAACAAATTCTTTCACATATCTCAGACATTACATTAGCCGGCTTAGCAGCTCGTTGAGGGTCAGAGCTTTGCTTTTTGCGCCTCTACTGTATTGTACTGTACTATAATTTGACACATTTGGAGGGGACCTACTGTTTAATGGCGGTTCCAATCGACGAAAGCTTTTCATGGCACATGGTACTGCAGGAGGGTTGTCAGTTGTTCGTTGGAAATGGGGGTAGAAATTATTTGTGGTGCTTTTTCCCGTTTAATAGTCCGACGCACTAACCTTTAAGACACGGCGCCCACACTCATGTCTTATTAGAAAAATAACCACTCAAAGGTCAAAGCTCACATCTAAATGAGAACAACACTTTGGCCGAAACATTCATTTCTTTGCAAAAACTTGAATTTTTGTTAGACTTCGTTGACATTTCTTAGTTAAGAATTGCAAAAGTTTGAAAACGTGGTCGCCATTGAAGAACCACAACTTTACGCGATAGGCAAACTGTGACAGCGCCTTTAAAGGATAGCTTTTCTACGTCTACTTCTTCGTATTTAATGTATAAAATAAAAGTATTTACCTTTTTGATTTTAGCTTAGGGACGATTCGTTGTGAAGTTTGCTTGATAGAAAAGGTTTCAGAATTAAGTACAAAAAACATAAAACAACGGATAGAGTTTGTAATTTCTAATGATGAAGTAACGTACGCAGTTTGCGGAACGTTTTAAACAGCGATGAAGCAAAGATACATTTATTTGGATCTGATGGTATAACGTATGTTAGAAAAAACAAATATTAACCTTTTCATAATCGCACCTTATTCCAAGCCAAATAAAATTAAGTTTCTGAGGTCTCAAATAAGCCAAATTTTAAAAAATATATATTCAAGGACGAAAAAATAACGTTATATGGAATGTTGTTCCCATGCAACACTGGTCATCTATGGTACCTAAAATTGTATCATATTCGAAACCATGGATTTCAACTTTAAAAGTCTGCTTTTTATTTTTAAAATACATACAGAATTAATTTCAGAATTCCGTTGTGATCTGTTGAAAAGTAACTTTTTATTGAGACTGCCCTTCACCAAAACCAAAGTAATGGATCCCGAATATAAAATTCGTATTGCACCAGTAAATGTCTGTAGTAGTATTGAATGGATTAAAATAGTTTTAAGCAAAACTAACCCTAACCCTAACAAACTTTTTGTTTTAATTGCTCCAATATATTTTTAGTTCTGAGTAGATTAAGTTCGTATTGTGTAGAAACAACACTGGGCATGAAAGGGTTAACAGTTGGGCCCTAAGTATACCAGATGTATAAAAGACTGCAATCTTTTTTAATGCAATCCCTGAATTCATGGAAAGAATTTTATGATTTGTGATTCATTTAATTGACTTCATGTGATGACTTAGACTTCGGCATTGAAATCTCTCATGCTTTTGAAGTCTTGATTAAATCAATTCTTACGACCAATCTATTGATTGTAAATCAATTGAATGCAAATCTTTAGATTGACATTGCATTCATTGCAGTCACTTTGAAGTCTTTGGGACTTCAAAAATTTTGCTTGCAATCTTTGGGACTGCAAGATTTTTAGTTGAAGTCCTTAGGATTGCAAGATTTTTCGATGAAGTCGAAAGTCCCAAAGACTTCAACGAAAAATCTTGCAATCCCAAAGACTTCAACGAAAAACTTTGCAACCCCAAAGCCAACGCAAACGAAGATTTTTAAAGTCCCAAATATGTTAATGGCAACAATTGCGTTCAATTTATTTGCAATCAATTGATTGATAGTAAAGTCTGTAAGTCTGCTCCAGGCAAGACTTCAAAAAGAATGTGAGATTTCAATGCTGCAGTTTAGTTCGCAGATTTAATATATGAATTGAAAAATTAGAGGTATGAATTCAATTGATTTTTAAAGTCAAAGATTGCAATCTTTTACATCTCTGAAGTACACCATAAACGCAGTGAGGGGGAACATCCAACTATGTTTTTCATATAATCTTTCTTTTGAATAAAATCGAAAATAGATAAAGAAATGTACCTCGATATGTTGGAGACATTAATGATCTCTGTCGGGAAAAGCGTGTCATCGATTTGGACCTTCCTGCAGGGTAGTGAGGCAGTGACTAAATAGTCCAACCAACGTTACATTACGACTTTGCCATGCCATTCACCAGAACGAGTTGCTGACCCAATTGAAAATCTTTGGAAAGATAAGAAATAGGGCTTCTATTAAGAAAGTGCAAATAAGAGAGATTCAAGAGGCCTCTTTTTGCCTTTTTTTAATTTTCAAATCTACTACGAGATACCAATGTCGAGCTAGAACCAAAACAGGCGAATTTTATATGTTTTACGAATAGTTTTTATAAAAAATACTTTGAGCAAAAAGATAGCATAGCTAAACAATGACTACACTATTGCAATTTGGAATACAAGTCTCGAATCAAAAACATTTCACAAAATTCATTTTTAACAGAATGCATTGGATCTGTAGCCTGAATAATAAAGCAAGATGTATGCTACTTGTCTTAAAGTCATTAGAAACTAGACGTAATTTAGATGATATGATGATTGTCACAGACGCTGTTATCACATAAGATGCCCTGCTCTTTTATTAAAAATACAATTTTAAATTATGTAAAGATCTTTAATACTTTTCCAAGATTGTTGGTTCAGAAAGATGAAATGAGACCTCCAACCAAAAAAATTTAAGGGATTCTAGAATAAAAAAGAAATTTTTTGTATATGTTATCCTTTGATATTTCAAAAATTTCCAACAAAAATTACATGTTCTGAATTCTTTCTTAAGAGTGTGTTAAAAATTGTTTTGATGTTTCCCTGCCCAACCTCAAGCATAGATTCTACTCTAGATTAACTGCCAGAATTCTCCACGCACCCAGCTAGACTATCGGGCGTCCAAACATCCTTCCAAAAGTGACCGCACTGGATATCAACATCAGAAAAAAACAAATAGGCAAACCTTAAGTGGCACGTACATATTGGATTTTCTCTCCTGATCGGATCACTTAAACGGGAACAATGGGATCACCGAGTGGTTTGGGAAATTGCAACACAATTGGATTACCCTCAGGTCAATGGAGAATGAGAAATGGTTTGCACGTGTTTCCCTGCTTCTTGGCGGCATCCCTTTGCATTCTTTTCGGGCGGCAACCGAACACAATCGGAAGTGAAATATGAAACATCTAATTTATAGATCCTCAGGAGTATGACGCAAACGAGGATCGGCTGAGGATCGTTGCGAAATATGAAAATAAAACCTGCCACGACTTATCCGCAGTCAATGCACATTTGTAACAAGTTTATTTCGACCAATGACACAGCAAATTACAAGAGTAAGGCGCTGCCAGGTTGGACTTAATCGCCCCAAACAACGAAACAGACACCTCATTGCTCGACGACAATACTTCAACCTCTGCCCATTGTCACGTCCCATAGCCACCGTCACTGACCGTGGCCAAATAACAACAAGAGGCCAACAGACAGACGCTAGTCAGTATGAGGCCCCGTCATCATTAATCACGTTTAATTAAAATATCGAATTAATAAACCAACAAAAGACGAATACACACGCTGACAATCGAGACACGCTGATGCGCTCTCACTGTGCTGTCTTGGGAGTTCGCGTGCAATGGGATCCCGCCCGTTCTCCACCGAAACCTCCGACGCTGACGGTGATGGTGACGCAGCGCTTCTGAGGTGCTGCTGGGATCTTAGGATTCTTTCGCCTTCAACACACAGAGATACACACACGCATTCGAACGCGCTGCGATGGTTGATTACAAATCTTTTTCCACTTGTTAAATACTCCGATTGTCAATTGTCAGCACATTTTCATTATCCCCAACGGGCATTCGACCGGACCACGGAGAGCAGATAAAGATAATTCGAATTCGAATTCCTGTTGCTGATGCTCTCAAGCTGGTGCTGATGTTGATGCTGATGCTGTCGTTGATGCTAACTAACGAGGCATATTGACAAAAGTATCTCTCGATGATCGAACAGACAAAAAAAAAGCTGAGACCTTTTATTTTTTGATTTTTTTTTTTTTCGTCAGAAGATTGGGCTTGTGGGGAGTCAGCAGCCGGAAGGTGAACGACAGCAGGTTCAAGGGGAAAATTTAAATATTATACTTCGGTGCAAGATGGCGTTGCAAGGGCAATGTGAAGAATCAACGCGCGTCCTTATTGTGCAGTAAAAGATCTTTTTAAATATCCTTATGAAACTTTCCGTTTTCGTTTTTTGCTTTGAAAAATGTGTTTATCTCTTGAATAGACACGATTTAAGAACATACGGCGATTTATTTATAAATGCTGAGTAAAGTTAATTAAGTTGGCCAATTCAATAATATCAATCTCTCGCTTTAATCTTTGTAAGTTTTCTTCGTAAGGTCTATCATCTTAGCCTTTCTCCATCGACCTTGATTTTAATCCATCTAACCATCTACTTTATTGATATAATACAAAACTCAAGGTTCGTTGCCTTTATGTTGAAAAAAAACCTTACACGTGTGTCCCTCCATGATTGGCATTCCATTGTCTTCTCGATTGTTTACTTACCGTTGCACGAGGTTTCCTTTTCCCCATACATCCCAGTTTTAGTGAAACTCCTTTGGTCAGCAGTTTTTTTGTTTACTTTATCGATGTATCGATGAAATTTGATACAAAATCAAATGTCCAGCCTGACGGATATGGAAGGCCTTCTCGATTTATTCTGGCTAAGGCGCGAAAGCCGATAATTGTGATTTGATATCGCGATTCAGAGATTACTTGAGTGGATGTGAAGTGATTGTAAATGTCGTGTGTCCTAGAAATAGAGGCGATCCAGAGTGATCATAAGCCTTAGTGGCATGTGTGATCTAACTGGAAAAGATAAAGTAGTGGTTTTTGGGCGGACCACGAGATTCAGCAAAATACCTTCAGTAACTGAAATGAATAATTGAGACTAGCAAAATCAAAAAGATTTTCTCACTTATCACAGACTTTAAGACAAGAAAAAATAACGGTAAAATATACCACCGCAAGAAATAACACACTGATTATCAGAACAGTGTCCACTTGCACATAAAAGAAGTCACAAGATAACAGAAAAGGTTAAAAGCTTTCGCTTTTTAACCACAAACAATGTGTTATTTGAAAAAAGTTAGTAATTATAATAATGCTTTTAAACATGTAAACACCTCAACCAACATGAAAGAGTTTTGTATATCGTCAGAAGTGTTCTATTATTTTAAACATTTTAAGTGTTCTATTATTTCAGACATTTCATATCAATAGTAGACAGTGCTTTTAGTCACTAAATTACAAGATTTATGATCATTTGATTCTCAATATTCCCTGCTTCAGATCTCAGTAAAATGTTTCAAAGAATAAATATATTCAGACGAAATAAAACCCCCAAAGTCCTAATTAGCCTGCCTAAGTATTTTCCACACAGGACTGCTCGTCACCAAAATCCTTTTTTAACAAATAAGGCGTACATAGCACAGATCGAATAAATCCATTAAACCATAAATTGAGAAAAGCGATGAAATGATTTACACTCCCCTTTGATATACACTACGTTTTATTCAAATAGTTGTTGTTTATTCGTGTTAATCTTTATTACTCAGAAAAAAAGTGCTTTGGCACATAAATTTAAATTTTTTTCAAAAAGTGGCGTTAATTCATCTGTGCACTGAGCGGTTCAATCAATGGCTTGTTTTTATTTTTAAATTCTTATTATAGATATTAATCATTTTGTCCTTATTTAAAATTTGTAGCAAATGTGAGATAGAAATTTTACAATTAAAAACATGATTCATGGCTCATTGAAATTTTTAGAGACTCAATCAAGTCAATTCTTTGAAAAATTTTCAACTACACAGAGAGAACTTTGACACAAATAAAAGGATAATTATAATGAGAGCAAAAATGAAATATTTTTAGTTTCCGGATCTCGGTAAATACGAAAAAATCTTGATATTTCCTTGAATTTGATTTGAATAGTTGACTTTATAAGATGATTCCTGATCCACTTTTTGTGAAAGGAATCGCACTTACCTTGTACACTACTTAACGGATATAAGAAAAACGAAAATTCCAAAGATTCTTTTTTTTTATGAGATAGACAGATATAAGAAAAAAAATTCTTATAAAAGCAAAAAATTCTTCTGGAAAAATTTTTTCTAATAAGCAATACAAAATTTATTAGACGATCGTTCGCTTTTACAGGCCTTTTATTTTGATTGATTTTTTCTCCAAAAATTTATTTATCGGAACGATTCAAAAAGTGAAGTTTATTTAGTAATATTAGAAAATGTACTAAATTTAGTTTACTAAAGTTACCGAAACGTTGCAAACCAAAAACCGACATTTTCGGTTAAACAACAAACACCTAATATTATAAACTATTTCCTTTAGTGAAATTTTTCTACTTTTATACATACCATGAATGAATTTCCTTTTTTTGTCGCGCTAACAATCTAAGCACTCATTTGAATAGTTGAAATATTGTGGAGACAATAGAATGTATTTTAGAAGTTGACCGGTTTCGTTTTCTTATCTATAATCCTTTAAGAAATGGAAAGGAAATATTTTAAGAAACAGCCCTAAAGTTGCAATCGTCCATGCCCATCAATTAGCCCATCAACACTTTACCGAATTTTAAACTTTAACTTAAAATTTAAAGAATAGCATTTAAAGTCATACAAATATTAAAAACATTTGACAATGTGCTTTGGCACTAGATTTACTAGAGCAGTCAAAATAACTGACCTTACAATTTCAATTTAAAATTCCTACTGCATGTAGAGTTTTCTTTCTGTAATATTGTCATGACTTTTTTAGATATAACTTAAGGAGCATTTTTACGTATTACAGTGTATTATACCCATTTTCTTATTTTATAAATGTAAATAAAGACTGGAAACCTAACTAGGTAGTTTTCTTAAAGACCAATCATTTTTTAAATAGCTAGAAAAGCTAGTGTTAATGAATTTACCAAGCATTGACGAATGCTTTGCAGATCTGCTGAAGAGAGGCAAACTGTACAGAGTCTCGGGATGTCATAAACAGGATGAATAAATTCCTTAGGGGGAACTATAAGATTGGGCAACCATTCTTAGAAGAGCCACGAGAAGTCATATCACAGAAGTTGAATAGAGTCATATTCAATGTCTGACTAGAAGGAATTGATTACCAATTCTTGGCATCCAATTTGATCGCATTTAATCCAGTACTCAAATTTTGGCAATAAAAACAAGACGAAAGGACGGCTAGTGCGGCGGACTGTTGACAGTTGAGAGAGAGGGTTCGAATCCAGCTGGGGAAAAAAAAAGAAACACCACAAACATTTGGAGTCCTACTGGAGTACTTCTGTCATGAAAAGCTTTCGCAATTCACCATTCGGAACCTACATTAAACATTAGGTCCCCTCCAGATGTGTCCAAAATTATAAAGCGCACATCACAGTGGAGCATTCTAAGATAAGATTTTCAATGAATAAACTAACTAACTTCTCTACATAGTAACAATAGATTTGTAGTCAATTTTTGCCCAAAAACATGAAAATTGGTCACATTTATTTTAATGATGAAAAAAATTATAAATACTTAAAAAATGCTTAGTTCATTCTATTATATTAGGTTGTCAAATATCTCCTTTCCGCCTTTTTGTCTTTTGAACTTTCCGGCTATTTACAAAGCGCTACAAAGCTCGTATCTGGCAATGTCGTATCTGGTCTTGACATAACACAAAACTACAAAACGACGCTATGCATGATTAGTTTGGATACGAGCTCTGTAGCGCTTTGTACATAGCCGGAAAATTCAAAAGACAAAAAGGCGGAAGGGAGATATTTGACAGCCTAATATATAACAATGCGAAACTAAAAGTTGTAAGCAAACGGAAAAAATACTTGTAAACACTTAACATTTGTGTAAGTGTAATGGTTTGGGGTTTCTTTTCTTGGTATGGCGTTGGCTCAATCTTCTGGATAAAGAATATTATGAATGCTGGTGATTACGTCAACATACTGGAGAACATAATGCTACAAATCGCGGAAGAGGAGATGTCATTACATTGAACGTTCCAGCAGGACAATGACCTCAAACACACTTCTAAAGTGGTGAAGTCTTTTTTGCAGGAAAAAAATATTGATGTTCTGAAATATCTTGCGCAATCTCCTGACCTAAGCCCCATAAAAACCCTGTGCGCTGACGTCAAGAGGGCTCTTGGTCATTCCAGGAATTATGGCAATCTGTACGAGCTGGGAACCCATCCTTGTTGAAAGATTTCAAAAAATGGTCTATTCTATGCCAGAAAGGTTCCAAGAAGTGAAAAAATAACTATCTTACAACCAAATATTAATGCCAAAAACTTATTAAATATTTAAAACTATTCATTTAAAATTAACATCGTTTCATCTACTTTTTTAGGAGAAAAGGCAGCACACCTATTTTTTGCACAGCAAGAGCAATTTTAAGTGTTTACAATTATTTTCTTCATTTGTTTATAACGTTTAGTTTCCCATAGTTCGATAACTACAATAGAATGAATTAAGAATTGTTTAAGTTTTTATTATTTCTTTCATCATGAAAATAAATATGACCAATTTTCATGTTTTTTGAGGACGCACCTCTTATTTTGCATACCACTGTATATATTTATACAATAAATTTGATAAAAGCTTTATATCAAAAAAGATACCATTTTATAAAATATTATTGGTAAAAACGCGAGAAAATTAGATGGAGAGAGTTCTTCGGATCTTCCCAAGACAGAGGATTTAGAGATCATGCCAACTTTAATTACCCGGGCATATAAATTTGGAGCAATACTTGGTTTTTGGCTGAAGAAAGCTACCAATGATCACTGGAAAAGGATTTTCAGATAGCTCTTAATAGACCAAAAGTTGGCAAAGTTCTTTTATTCTTTAATTATTCATTTTAAAATTAGCTAAAAACAGCCACAGAACCAAAAGCTTTCGGCTATGTCGGCAAAATTATTACGATTTACAATCAAATTGCGTTCTATGTGTACATCAAAGTGCAGAGCACAAGGCTGGATGAGAAAAGTATAATATAATAATAAAAAAAAAATTTCAGTAGTAATAGCTTGTTTGGATGGTACACACATTGGAATTACCAAGTCCTATCAGAACTCCAATCTCTTTTTTAATACAAAGGCAAGCAATTTCAATTAACAAGGCAAAACTTAGACTAAACGTTAAACATATAAACGACGGATTACAAAATGTAGAACACCAAATTTCCTGTTCGAACACGAATTCACTTTTATGTTTTTATTTACCTTATGTAAATATTTACTTTCGAACATACAATTCAGTATATGCACATAATGTCGTTGGAAATGCATAACACCTAATTCCACCTTTGGTAGTTGAACACAAAGACAATGCAAAGAAAACTGTGCAGCTTTACATACTTATATATGAAGAAGTATATACGAAAATGGTTCGTGTATTCACTATTCATACTGAAAACAAAATTATAAAAAAAACACTTATTTAAACATCTTAAAAGCCGTTGGACACCATATGGAGGGAAATTATGATATATGTAATCCTTTCTGTTACGGAGCCTTTGTGATCCTTTGTGATTGAATAAGAAATGTAGCGTCAAAAGCAATCCGCCACAGGCCACATCGTGCAGGATGTCTCGAAAATCGGACAAGCTCGAACATGAAGAGAAAAACAAAGACATTTAAATTTCAGTAAAACATATTCATTTTCTATTTTCATCCACTTAAAATAAGTTTCGTTATAATAATTAACTTTAGATTTCGTTTTTCGATAATTAAGTTTTATGTTTTTTTACACGTATTTTTTCTTTTTCCATATTATTTATTTGTTTTCCTTTTACACAGACAATCACAAAATGCGTTTATTATTTCTTCTAGGCTCTCATTCGAAACTATCAAATATTTTGTTACTCTCGCTTGTTTCTCTAACCGTGTATTGCATAATATCAAAAGAAATCAATCTCCATTTTTCTTATAAATTAATTCTTGATTTAGCTATATTTACAAGAAAAAATAAAAGTAAAAATGTCCTCTTTATACAGAAATTTATAAAAGAAAATAAAATTGAACCTACACTAGAGAGACCGACCTCTAGACGCCATACTTGATGCCGTAGTCCTGATAGTGAGGCCGGTAGTGCGTAAGGTTGCTCAAGTTGCTTAGGTTGCCGGCGTGCAGGTGGTGGTGGTGATGGTTTAGCGTCGCGTGGTGGTGCGCGTGATGTCCTCCGATGGTGACAGCCGGAGGGCTGGCCGACTGGATGCTACCGTTGGGGCTGCCCGTATCCATTTGGCAGGACTGATTGTGCTCGAAGACCATGTCGCGAAAGCCGACGGTAGTTGTGACGGACGTGGGGCTTGTTGTCGCTGCTGCTGCTGCTGCCGCCGCCGCAGCGGCCACTGCCGAGGCGTGATTGCTGGTTGATGGCATGTTGTTGTTGTTATTGCTGGTGCTGTTGTTATTATTATTGTTGTGATTGTGATTGAGGACGGATTCGGGGGGGGTGTCGGGCGTGTACCAGCCACCGTGCGGATGATGATGGTGCGGGTTGGTGTGGTGCGGATGATGGTGATGGGTATGCCGCAGCTGGCCACCGGCGACGGCGGCCGACGCGGCGAGGTTCTCCTCGTTGAGGTGGTACGGATAGGTTGTGTGGTGTATCCTCGGGTTGTAGACGTTCATCAGAGAGTCCACGCTGAAGCCGTGGTCCACTGTTGAGCCGAGATTGAGGTTCATTTGCTGGGCCAGCGTGTCGTGGCAGTTGAGCATCGCCGCAGTGCCCACGGAGAGATGGGCCTCCTTAGACAGACAACCAGTGGCCAGGTCCATGAGCGGTTCCTTCTTGAACTGAGCGTGCTTCATATCGAGGATGCCGTTCGGCATAAGCTTCAGCGGCTTGATGTCGGCCAGCTTCTCGTTCATCATCGCTTGCCGCTTCATGGCTTCTTCCTTCTCGCGCAGAACGTCCTTTTTCTTGAAGCGTCGCCGTCGCCGCAGGAACGACCCGTTGTCGAACATATTATACGAGTCCGGATCCAGCGTCCAATAGCTTCCCTTGCCGGGCTTCTTGTCGTCGCGCGCCACCTTCACGAAGCACTCGTTCAGGCTCAAGTTGTGCCGGATCGAGTTCTGCCAGCCCTGCTTGTTGTCCCGGTAGTAGGGGAATCGTTCCATGATGTACTGGTAGATGCCATTGAGGGTGACCTTCTTGTCCGGTGAGTTCTGGATAGCCATCGCAATTAGAGCGATGTACGAGTACGGCGGCTTGACAATCTCCTTGTTCTGATGTGGGGCGCCCAGCGAGTAGGCTGATGCCGGATACGAGTACCGCGAGTACTGGTCGTAGGCATAGTGGGCCGCAGCGGCCGTTGTCATGCTCGGTGTGGCCGTGGGGTAGCCAGCCGTTTGGGCATAGTGGCGAGAGAAGCTGTTCTGATCGGTAAATAGCGTATGCATTTTGCACAGATGCACGTTGCACTTTGCACTTTGAACTTGGGTATTCAATTCACTAAATTCTTTTTGGATTCTCAAAACAGGATTTTCTTCGAATTAGATTTGCACTTCGTATCCATGTGCGTGAGACATTGTCTTGGAAGAAAAACACACACAATCAGAGGCAGAAAGTAAAAGGGGGGAGCGAAAAAGGATGTATAAACAAAAACACAAAAAAAAAAATCGGATGATTATTCCTTGCAATTTATTCGCATAGTATAAAATTCACACAGGTGCAGGAGGATCAGATTTATTCTTTTTTTTTTTCTCGACGTGCTGTTTTTGAAAATATTTATTTTTTGCGCCTCGTTAGAATGAAAATATTATTTTATTTTGCCAGCGGTAACGGATAGAGAGACACAAATACACACTGCTGCACACACGTTCTTCGTCTATGGGAAATTTGCTTGAGTCACTACCATCCGCTCGGGACAGTCACACGTCTGATACTGAATCTGTATCTGAAATAACATTCACCTCGACACGATCCCACAAAAATCACTTCAGACTTGTTTTCATTTCCTCCTCCTCCTCTGGGGCAGGCAGAGAGAGAGGGATTCTCTTCTGGCCGCTGTATCTGGCTACACATGGATGGATGAATGGACAGATTCGGATGGATGGGCCATGGCAGCCAGTGAGGCAGTTTTTGTTATTTCTTCGGGCTGTCGTCGTTTGGGCTTTGCTTCTTTTTTCTTTTCCTTGGTTTTCTTTTGAGTGCTTCTCACGGATACACTGGCAGAGCGCCTTCCATTATTAGGTCTATCTGTGTGTGGCGCAACACCCCTGCAAACTAAAAACAAATGTCGTTGTGTGAGTGTGGTGAATTGCTGAATTCCCGCCCCTTCTTTAACCGAATTGGACGGAACTGTCGCACTTACACACTCGCAGGGATGGCATGTGAATGAAACAAGGTGCAGTGTAAATATCCACACAGTGACGGGTAAATATTATCCTGGAAAATTGAATGCATCCACTGGATGGAGGTGGTTGTGGAGCTTTCGTGATGCCAGGAGATGGATTGAAGTGTTTTCATTGGAAGGCATTAGCCATTCAAATTGTGTGTGCAGGAGTGTAAGGACCTCACTACGAGGGAGATGGCATGCGAACTTAATCAGTTTTGGCTGCGAGCAAAGCAGAAAGGAGCAGTAGGGATGTCTGGCGGATTATGTGAGTTGGAAAAAGATGCAAGGCTATTATTTTTGGATTGGATAAGCAATTGGAAGAATAATGTTTTTTTTATTTCTTACGATGAAGTGATGAGCATTGCCAGGAGATATTTATTTATTTACTTAGTTCGCTGTGTTTTTTTTTCTTTTGTTTCTTTTTAACTAATTAATATGTTCAATATGTTAACAAGATCAAACCTCGCATGAGTAAACGATAAGTTTTACGGAGAATCAGAATCAGAACTTGGATCGTCGCTTAGTCGTTGTTAGGGATCTCCAAGCGCTTTAAATATTTGCAGCAAATATCCAATTGTAAAATATTTGTTAATACAGTACTAAACGGATATAAGAAAAAGTCATGCTTAAAAGAAACAAAGAACAATGCACCATGTCCTTTCCCATATGAATTACCACTAAATAAAACTGATATAAGAAAAACGTTTATAAGAAAAAACAGATTGGAGAAAGTATTTCGTGATACTAATATCTAAAATTATGTGAGTAATATAATACGCTTATATGGAGCACAGTTCCCCCAAAAAAACCATTTTATTTTATACTGTGCAATACCTCCTCAAAAAACATGGTCAGAAAGATTTGTTTTATGCTGTGCGTACATTACCTCCTCAATCAATATAAAAGTTTGTCATTCATAGCTCAAACGAAATGGCATTTAGTTTTGATAGTTTTTTTTCATTCGGTTCGAAAATTGTTGTATTGTATTAGGAAAAGTTTTTTCTTACAGTTACTCCCAATATCAATCGCACTTTTTTTGAAGACTACTTTTTGTTCTTTTTGTTATAAGAACCGATACAAGAGGCTTAGAGTACTCAGACTTAGTTTTTATTATATAACTTAATATTCATATCTATTTGCTTACGAACATAGGGTATGCAAATCCTGCGGAAAGTAGCTTAATCAATTTTGTGAGTTGTTAAAAACGCAATCAATCTTATAGCTAATACATCAAGTAACCGTAAAAAGTGCTTTATTGCTTGCATTTCACTTAGAATACAGAGCACTACTTTTTTAGAAACCTTTAAGAGTATACTTTCGCATGTGGTTTGGATATTACACTAATACCACCGAGTTTACTGAAATCATCAGCAAATGATAAACTTTGAGAAACCCTCCAAACTTTTTACGGGGTTTGAATCTAGCAATTGCGGTTATTACATCGACTTTCTTCGACCCATTTTTTGCTGGCCTTGGCAGTACTCGCCGAATCATAGCCTTGTAGAATGACAATTTCCGTAGCTGCCATTGACCTTTTGCATCCACCATCTAAGGTAGCAACCCCAATCTCAATATAAACTGATGAATTTTTGTGTCCAGGAATCGGTGTACACATTACACAGCCTTATTTAACATACAGCTCCAGATCACTTTTGATACACACCCAAAGTTTAGGGTGACGATGCTGGAGCCATTGCCTACGTGAAATGAAATTATTAAAATTCACCATAAACATGGTGAAAATTAGAGTTGCGCAAAATCGTTCCAGCCGCGGAACGAACCTGGAACATTTCTTTTTCCTGTTGGAACTGGATCCTGGAACGGGTTCCTGGAACGAGTTCCTGGAATGGACTCCTGGAACAGGCTCCTGGAACGGATCACTGAAACGCGTTCCTGGAAAGGCCTCCTGGAACGGTTTCCTGGATCGGGTTGCTGGAACGAGTTCCTGGAACGGTTTCCTGGAAAGGGTTCCTGGAATGGATTCCTGGAAAGGGTTCCTGGAAAGGCTTCCTCGGAACGGGTTCCTGGATCGGCTTCCAATTAAGGGTACCTGGAACGGGTTCCTGGAAAGGGTTCCTGGAAAGGGTTCCTGGGACGGGTTCCTGAAACGTATTCCTGGAACGGATTTCTGAAAAGGGTTCCTGGAACGGGTTCCTGGAACGGGTTCCTGGAATGGGCCCCTGGAACGGGCTCCTGGATCGGGTTCCTGGAAAGGGTTCCTGGAAGGATTTCCTGAAAATGGTTCCTGAAACGTATTCCTGGACCGGGTTCCTGGAACGGGTTCCTTGAACAAATCCTTTCTTCGTTTTCGTTCCGAGGAAAATACGTGGAATATAGGACTAGCAAGTTCGCGAAATAGTCCAGCCGCAGAACGAAGATGTAGCCATGATTAAAAGAGGAAAAAAGGGAAAAGTGGTATCGATGACGTCGTCGTAATGGGGAGTCATTACTGCTTGGCACATAAAAGACAGTAGTTGACAAAGGTGATAAAGTGTATGCTGCTAGATGGGATACATAAAAAGAAACCATTGGTCATTGATATCAATTATTAATAAGTCGAATTATAAGCCCAGGCGTAAAACTTGCAGTGTTCTTATTAATTAATTCAGTAACACAATAAAAGTCGAAGTAAAGACTTTGGACAGATTTTGTGAATTTTTTTTATATCAATTAAAGCAAAAACAACACAAAAAAATGAGCTTCAGAGTTGACAATTGCGCGCTGACGAATGAAAATCAGCCACAGTATCAATCAAATTTGAGGGTAGTTATGAAAGATATGTACCTGTTTGCATCTGTATCTTTACATTAAGAAAATTCCTAACGGTATTTATATTACATGAGATCAACCCACAAAAAACTCTTGCCAATCGCTGTTTCTTTGGGCTCAAGAGGCAATTGAGTAACAGAGCCTTCTCTCGAAAAACTAGGATGGCTTTATATAACACCCTGTTCATCCCAGTCCTGCTCTATGGCGCGGAGACATGGACTGTGTCAAAACCGGATAAAGAAGAACTTGACCTTTTTGAGATAAAAGTTCTGCGTATGACCTTTGGTCCTGTTTGCATTGATGGTTATTGGAGGAGAAGGTTCAATCACGAACTGTACGAGCATGCGCCTGGCCAGGCGTCTACGGCTGTTAGGCCATGTAGAGCGAATGGACAGCACAGCTCCGGCTAGAAGAATCTTCGACTCCGAACCTATGGGGCAACGGAGCAGAAAACGCCCGCGTCTAAGGTGGCGTACACCTTTGGTGTGCGTCATTGCGATATCTGACAACCTAATATTACATGAAGAAAAGGGTTAAAGTGGCGACCGCCAGTGCGATCATCATAAGCGGGCCGTGCACGTCACGCTGTCGCCACGTTCAGGTGTGCAATGCGGTGTCGCCTTTCGCTAAATACGTCGCACAAAGCCCCACACATCATTTGATCCTGCGTCATCGACAAGGAGGGATAATGTATATGAGCAGAAAAAAATAGTTAAATGAGTTTCTAGCTTTCTAAGGAATGCATAAACAATAATAGCACTAACGACAGCCAAAGACCGTTCGCTACCTGCCAGTTCAAAAGCATGCATACCAGCCCACATTCGACACGCTTGCGGGTGCTGTGTGTGCGAAAAATCAAAATCTATTAATTTTCTTCACACCAGAGGCTCCGCCCATAATCGGTGTGCGCACCAATTTTTCATCACTTTTTACACTTTCAGTTCCAGTGTGCAAAACTGTTCGGGTTTATCGCCAGATCTACATATGTAAGTAAATACACGTCTGTGGTTGACGAAAACATGCCCTTCGTTCCGTTGAACATTGAATTTAAATGTTCTGATGTTTAATGGAACGATGGTCATGTTTCAAGTCCGGAACGATATGCATGTTCTGAGTCCGGAACGATGGGCATATTTCCGTTCCGTTTGCGGAACGAACGGAACGGGTTTCGATTGAGCAACTGGTTCCTGGAACTACACATGCCCGGAACGATCCAACTCTAGTGAAATTTTGGCAGAGACGGTTCGTAAGACTAAGACATTTTTGGGTCGTCGTGAAGCATCTTGTCGGATAGCAATGCAGAAATTGGTGGGAAAATTCCAGGTGTTGGGACAAGTTAGTGATGTGAAAAATAAAACCTGTGCACGTCGCTCAAGAACGACTGAGAATATTGCTGCTGTAGCATAAAGTGTTGAAGAAAACCCAAGTTTGTCCATTCCTCGTCGTTCTTTGGAATTGGGCGTTCCACAAACGTCATTACACCGTATTTTGCATAAAAATTTGGTTCTTAAGGCTTATAAAGTTCAGCTAATACAAGAACTCAAGCCGGTCGATCATCAACTACGTCGTGTCTTTGCTGATTGGGTCCTTGAAATGCATGAAAATGATCCGAAATTTCATCGAAAAATCATCTTGACTGATAAGGCCCATTTCTACCTCGGTGACCATGTCAATTAGCAAAATTGTCGCATCTGGGGCTCGGAGCCTCTCCATCGTCAACGTGCGGTTTGTGGTCGGCGGGGTCATTGGACCTTACATCTTTGAAAATAAAGCTGGACCAACAGTTACGGTGAGCGGATTGCGCTATCTAGAGAAGATTATGATGATGACGATTAGATGATATCTCTCGAAGGGGTGATCACAATTGGCCACCGAGATCTTGTGCTTTAACACCTTGCGACTTCGTCCTTTGGGGCTACGTGAAAGATAAGATCTACGCCAACAGCCCAGCGTCGATTCAGGACCTAAAGATGGAGTTCGTAAAGCTATTTAGGACACACAGCAGCCACTTTGCGATTCTGTAAGCGTAGCCGAGGCGGCCATTTGAATGATATTGTTTTCCATTATTAATGGCATACCTTCTCCTTTATATTGCACTAAATATCCGATCATTTATTTAAAAAAATGTTATTTTTCTTTGAATATCAAAACAACACCTCGTATTAGAAAACCCTGTACAAGGATCAGTGTTTAGATGAAAAAAATGGCACAAAAACAGACGGAAGTAAGTAAGTTGATATTTAGTAAGCCACAAAGAGCTAAGAAAGAGCTAAGAAAAAGTTTCGAAAAAACTTAAATCAAATACCAAATTTTTTTAAACATTTTTCTCGCACTTCGCCGTTTTGTTTTTTGTTTTTAGACGACTTGCTAGCAGACTCAGTCTTTCTTCTTGGTCCTGCGATTCATGTAGTATATAAATATTTATCAAACTACCTCCGATCACCGATGGTCTTAAGCTCACTGCTTTCTATGAGTGAAACTTTCGGGAAAGAAATGACCGAAGGCAGGCAGTTTCTGTTCTGAGCTGTGTTGTATCTCTGTCGCCCATTCGAATACACCCCACTTGTATAGCCCCTCATTTTTTCCACACAAATTTGAATCATTTATTTATTGACCGACATTTTAATGGCACGGAGCGTCAGCACAAGCAGCAAAATAAACGACAACTACCCCGTCACCGACTTTCGCTGTGGATTGCCTTGAACTAGAATCAAGTCGAAAGAAAAACATGTCTCTGTCCATAAACTAATATTTTTTTAACACACTTCAACTTCATTCGCAAGCACATTTTAGGTAAATTTCTTTGCCTCGACCTTCTGACCCACATCGAAAGGATTCACAACCAAGTCTCCACACACACAGCCAAACTCATTGCCAACAAAAAAGAAAAAGGGGGTAAAAACAATAAAACAACAAACAAATCGCCAAGTGATGTGTCTCCATGTCTCTGAGTCCAAAAAAACAAAAACGAAAAAAAAAGCCAACCGCACTCGACGTCCACCGCCACAGCCACCGCCGCCATCGTCGTGAGAAAGAGATTTTTTGTAAATCGCATTTCAAAATTATTTATGAAAACAAAAATATTTTTTAACGAAACTTGTTCATCATCCGGTTGTCCATCGCCCAACGTCGTCGTCGGTGCGTGGCCACCGGAAGGGTTGCAAAGAAGAAAACCACACCCAAAACAAAAAAATATAAAAAAAAAAAAAACAAGAACGAAAAAAGGAGCTCCGAATCGCATCCTGGACTGGCGCAGGAGCGCCAAAATTAAAGAATAATACGAGCGTGACTGCCCGAAACGAGGACTCGGCGAAAAGCTGAATTTATTATCTCTGAAAATATCCACAACAGAAATTTATTTTTAAGCTGCCAAAAACAATAAATAATTAAATTATAAATGAAAATATTTACTCAATAAGCAACTCGTCGTCACAGGCGAGGACGGATGAGGGGGGCTGGGCGGTGGAAAGGCTTCGCTGGAAAACTCGTTACACACATGGGTTTGCCGCTTCCAGTGTGCCTTTCTGGAAGGCGGCGGCGGCGGCGGCGGCGGAAGGCGGACATGTGTGCGCTTGAATGTTTTATTGATTAGGGGACTGGATCTACGGAGGAGTGCACACCGTTTATGTGGAGTGGAGTCGATTGACGTTGCCAGGCGGAGGGTGAAGTTGTCTTCCGTTACTTTTTTGTGTGGCCTTAAGAATTTTCTTTCGTGTTCGACGTTTACTTTTCGTTCGTAAGACCACCATCAAGCTGAAGACTACCTCTTAGGCGTTTGAATGAAAATGATTGTTGTGAATGAAAATCGATGACTTCTGATGGGGAAGCCTCATTTAGGTTTACACATCTATCTTCAAGGCAACGGGGCAAAGGAAATCTGTTATGTGAATGGTACAAGGGTCATGAACTGATATTGGCCACCAAATATAATATAAAACTAAACTCTTTCTTGACGATTATAATGGGAGAAATGAACAATCACAGAAAAATTATTCCTAATTTTCTTCAATGAGAAAGAGGGGAAAGTCCTATGTTAGTGAGTTACGAATTTTTCGCCAAAAAAAAGTTCACAGTTTCATGGTGAACTTCTTTTTAGGAAGTTTTTTTTTAATAACTTCTATAGACTTTTTTTTTTTAATGAAAAGGTAAAAAGATTTGGGAGTTAAGAGATGGTCCGTAGATGGAGGAGATCTTCTGTTTATTGCCTATTGTGAATTATGGACATAAGCTTAGCTTAAATGTACTGTTACAGAACAAGTTTCTGGCTTTCAAAACTGGTGTAGCACTTCATTGTAAGTGTTTCCGTTGTTTTTTAAGTTTCTTTTATTACGTGAATTAATTCTTTTCTTTTTGTTCCCCTACTTCTTAAACATTGCGAGGTAGAGCCCCTCCATAAGTAAAAAATGTTTGTTTTCGACCCCTTTAGAAAAGCCCAGAATCATTTCCTGGCGCCAAAGTTATCGTACTCTCCCCGCCTTTTTATTTATACGAAAATCTATTTCAAAATATTTAATTTTTTTTTGTCAAACCCGTTAAGATTCCAACGAAATTTGAAATTTGAGATGAAATGTGGAGTGAAGATGGGTGAAAAATTGTTTTTTTAACATATAAAAAAATTAAGAAAATTAAAATATAAATTTTTGAGATATTCAAGGATACGTGTCAAAAAGGACATTTTAAACTATCATCCGTCCTTGCAAACAAATTGTGTTAGTTACCTAAAAATTCAAAGTTATAAATTTTTGGAATACAAAAGAAATCTTGAATTTTGACTTTTTACCAAATTTTGAACCTTTGTCACTCACAAGCTATATCGAGTTGAGCAAACACTTTTTCCCCCATTACTTGAACCACTTCAATAAGTAATTTCCATTTAAGCCAAATCGGAGAGAGATCGATCAGAACGTAGGGCGATTCTGCTTGGAATGACCCTATTGTTATTTTATTGGATATTTCTAACATAAGGCTAAGCGATTGAATTAAGTGACTAAAAGTTGTAGAATACTTAGAATTGACAAAAAAGACTGGTACCAGGCAATAAGAATTTAAATCCTCATCTACACTCGATATCAACGAATCAGTTGAAATGCTCCAGCCTGGCTTTCCTCAGCGTTTCCTTTAGTTCTAGATAATCCATCGGATTCGTTCTGCACGCGTCAACAAATTCTTCCTTCTCCACTGGGCAGAGTGATTTAGCTAATCTCTGTTGACTCAGCCGAATCCTTTTTAGGTCATATAATATTTTGAAACCAACATTTTCTATTTGTCCAAAAACTGACAGAAACTCAGTAATACAGTGACACCACTCTATAATTGACACATCTCTTAACGGAGAATTTCTCCGGTCTTCGGCATGAAGATAAGTATACATTTCAGCCCCTTCACAACGGGCCCTCTCTATTCCGAACAGTTTCAATGCTCCCGTGAGTGTCTGATTAAAGAAGTGTCATATCTTTGCGGATCGGAAAAGAACAACATATCGAAATTATTGCGAAGTAGAAAAAGTAAATGTTTTGCTGCCAAAACGATAAGAATTTAGGAAAGAAAGTATAGAATACTGAAGCTGTTTCCGAAGTAAAAAAAACCGATGGTCGAGGCTACAGTCAATGGAAGGAGTGACAATTGATTCTTAACCATAAATTGAAAATTTGGATTTGAAAGATCTATCGCTGCAGCAATATGGCGTTCGGCCACCCTTGGCAATCGATATTGCTCTCATTAAATTCAATATCCTTTTCTTTATTTTCTGTTATTGTTTAAGTGCCATAAAATTTCGATTGAATTGTTTATTACAGTCATCCAAATATAGATTTGACACTTGAGAAAACATTGGTAGAGACTTTGGTGAAAGAGCATTAAAATCGATTGTGAAATTGACTTGGAAATTATGTGGCCCTAGACTACAATTGTGTTCGCCCAACATGATTTTGCTTTGAGAACCGTTGGCGAATAGTTTCGATTTTTTCATATTCTTTGGGTTCGATGTTTGCCGCGTAGGTCGCCATGCAAATTATCATTCTTGCTGTAAACATTCTTTCTTTCTTGCATAGATAAACAATAATAAGGGAAGCTACATGCGTTTTTTTCTCCGACGTATTTGCGCTAAAAAATCAACATGAAATGAAAGGTGTTCGTCATCCAGTGGCAAATTGAGAGAGAGCCAGAGCATGCAATACAAGTTGCGTGCTTGATACAAGTTGCGAGAGGAATTGAAATAGGCCAAGAGTCGAAAAAATGCATTCGAGTTATAAGGCTTTTCGACTTAGAAGATGGATTTTGTATAGTGTGAAGGGAATGCCAAAATATGGCGTAAATTTGAGTTAGAGGAATCTTCAAGCTAGAGGGCGTTCGGCTTAGAGGGCTTCGATTGTGTATAATGCGACTACCGAGTTTTGACTACTCGCATCACTCGTGAAAAAGACCCCCAGATACTTGAACTTCTCCACCTGTTTCAAAAGGATTCCACTAACATGCAGAGTGCATTGAACGGGCGTTCTGGAAATAACCATAACCCCAGATTTTTCCACATTAACCTTTATCCCAGCATCAGACATACTGCCACAAAACTATCTAGCGAACGCTGGAGTTCCATCTGAGAGGACGTGAGAATAACTAAGTCGTCTGCAAAAAGTAACTGACTTACCTTCAGCTCTCCCAGTGTGGAACTTTCCTCACCTCGGCTGCGTTGCAACATCCAGTCCATATAAGTAATAAAAAGGAGAGGTGACATGACGCACCCTTGGCGAAGTCCAACGCCCACGGCAAAAGGTTTTGATTTACTAACGTTAACCCGAACACAGCTGCCACAGTTTGTGGGTAGAGACCGAATGGCCCTCAACAATTGACCATCAATCCCATACTCCTGCAGAAGACTCCAGAGTTTACCTCGAAATCCAAGTCTACAAAACAAATGTAGATCGGTTTGGCATATTCCCAAGCCATCTTAAGTACCATTCCTAGATTGTAAAGCTGGTCGGTAGTACTTCTGCCAGGCGATCTCTCTTAACCCCCTTTTTAAAAAGAGGGACAGTCACCACAGTTTGCGAATCGCCAATTCCCAGGGCACCTTAATGACACGAGAGAGCCATAGAGCATTTCTGGCCGGATTTCATCAACACCGGCGGATTTACACTTCAATTGCTAAAGTGACTTCCTCCACCGTAGAACTATTCTCCGTCCTATTCAAGACGACAGGTCTGCCACCCTCAGCGATCTTTTCGGGATTGAGCAACTCTGAAAAGTGCTCGCTCCATCTGCGCAAGATGTCCACCTCATTGGAAAGCAACACACCATCATTGGATTTAACTCCTTCGATGGTGTTGAATTGCCTTCCTCTGAGGCGTCTGCCAAAGCACCTTATTCACAGATCTATGGTCGCCTTCCAACGAATTCGAGTTCCATTCATAAATGTTTTGATTGTACTTCAAGCCGATAATAAAGTTTTCCTAATATCTGAAATGGTTTGCGTGAGTTGTAAGGTCCTTATTGGTGATTCAGTGAATAGAGACACCCCCCACGGAGGAGTACTTTCTTTGCGGTCAACGTGACACTGGAGATGCAGCGTGCAGGGTTGTAGCTTATGCCTATTCTCGACAAGAAACTAAGCTGGAAACCCAATATTCTTGAGCGGGAGTGGTCCACTGGCTTCATGTGTCGGTCTTTAAACCAATACTGACCTATGGTGTCACAGTCTGGTGGACAGCGCTTGATAAAGCGAGGTCGGCGTGCATTAACGTAGCAGGAGCACTTCGCACCACGCCCTCTGCTACACTGGAAATACTATTTCAAATCCTCCCAGTAGATATCTACAGCAGGCAGGTAGCAGCCTGCACGGTGGTAAGACTGAATTCAATCAATACCAACCTTAGGACTGGACACTCCACAGTATTAAAAAGACTTAATTCCCTTCCCTGGCTAAAACACAATGTGGTATCCAAGAGGGATATCATCATTTATTCAGATACTCAAGCCGCAATTTAATCCCTCGATTCGGTCACTTTTACCTCTAAGACCGCCCTAAAGTGCCGCCAATCTTTTGATGAGATGGCACAGCCCTTCAATATTTATCTCATGTGGGTGGCTGGGCACAGTGACATTCAGAGTAATAGCCAAGCTGATGCACTCGCCAGGCATGCGACCACAGTTCCATTACAATCCCGAAGAGAATTACCGGCCATGCCACCACCAAATTAAACATAAAACTTCATAGCCGTAAGACCACCAATCACAGGTGGCAAGAAGGCCCAACATGTTTGCACACTAAACAGATTTGGCCCGCGCTGGATGCTAAACGCAATTGGGCGCGATCTTAATGCCTTTCCGGAATATAGTTTCCAACAAAATATTGCCACAATGATTGCAACTACAGCAACATCAACTAGCGTCGTTACAACATTGCCTCAGCGTTTGCAACAACAACAACGACTTTAAGTTCTGGACAAGTTGTCGCTATTCCGCTATTCCGCTGTAGCAACAACCCTACAACTGTTGTAAGCCATGCACTTGAGAATAACCAAACCCCAAGCACTAACAGCAAACGTGCGCGAGTTTCACCTCACAAAGCAGAGGTAGCAACAAAAAAACCGAAGACCTACCAAGACCTACACCAAACTACTGGCTAAGTGAACTCAAGCAGGATATCTCGTCCAACCGCTTTGAACTACTAGCAGTAGAAGACAACCAATGCACTAACGACATTAACGACATTAACGACAAAAACGACAACGAAAAACAAAACTTCCCGACCAAAAAAATTAATAAGAACCCCCCAATATATGTACAAGAGGTTGAGGGCGTCGAGACTCTTAACAAAGAAGCAACTTCAGATTATGAACTCAAAGTGCTCGCAAAAAATCAGATACGAATACAGACAAGCGACTTGACTTGATCCACAAAAAATAATAAAAATGTTGAGACAAAAACAAATCAAATACTTTACGTACAAACCCAAGGAAGAAAGGGGACTTAGAGTCATATTAAGAGGAATGCACCTATCAACAGACTTAGACAATATAAATCTCAAACTTGAGAAACTAAGCCACACGGTCATCAACATTCACAACATTAAACAAAAAGGTACAAATATTCCCCTTCTTCTTTTCACAATCGAGGTCGATACACACCTCCTAAACTGCGTAGTCTCTTTGGAAATACCGGACTATAAAAGAACTATATCCCAGTGCACAAACTGCCAGAAATGCGGCCACACTCGGAACTTCTGCACAGTGGACGCAATCTGCGTAAAATGTGCAGGAGAGCACAAGACTAGCGAGTGCAATATAAAAAAGGAAGAAAAAGGTCCGAAATGTGCCCTCTGTGGAGGAAACCACACGGTAAGGGATGGGAGGTTTATAAAGCCCTCATGATTCAACGCTTCCCTCCACTGAGACCAAGAGAAAACACGAACATGACGAACCAACCAAAGGTACCATGAAAAAAGCTAGCCAACCAGCAGCAATAAAACCAAGCATAAGCTACGCAGACGCTGTCGCATCAGACCTGATCAGATCCCCAAGCAAACAATCCTCACAAACGTCAATAAACAAAAGAACAGTTACTGAACAATCACAAAACACTAACGAACAATGTTCCTCCGACACAAATGACCAACATGTTAAACATCTAAACATTACCCATAACCAAACAAAATGAAAGTAAACAATAAATACCTTAAAATTACTATTTGGAACGCTGACGGACTTCACCAGCACTATGTGGAACTGAACAATATTTAAAAGATAACGAAGTTGACATCATTCTTATTGCTGAAACCCATCTGACTGAGAAAAAGCGTTTCCACTTCCCAGGTATTCAACTCTGTGCACGAATCGTCCGAATGGAACAGGACATGGAGGATCCGCAATTATTATAAACAGCCAAATACAATTTATTGAACTCAATAGCTTCAAAACAGACTATATTCAATCTACATCAATTCAAATTCAAGACGCACATGGACCTCTATATACTGCCCGCCAAAACATAAAATAACACAATATGATTTTTATTTAAAATCATTGGGTGGCCGTTTTCTTGTGGGAGGGGACGTTAACGCTAAACACACAGACTGGGACTCATTAACAAAAAAGGACGCCACAATGACAACATCCCACAGACCAATCAGCCTACTTCCAGTCCTGTCAAAAAAACCGAAAAACTCCTCCTCAAAAGACTTCTACTCATTTTGTATAAATCAAACGCTATACCAAACCACCAGTTTGGGTTCAACCATCGAGCAAGTACATAGAGTGACAAACAAAATATCGGCGGCACTAGATAAAAAAAATATTCTGCGGTGCAGTATACCTTGACGTGGTTTGGCACAAGGGACTATTGGTCAAACTTAGTAAAGTCGTTCATCCGGACTTTTTTGTACTCTAAGCTGTTTAGAACACAGATGCTTCTACGTAAGAGTAAATATCAAGTGTTCAAACATGCACCCAATAAAAGCTGGAGTACCCAGGGAAGCATACTAGGACCAGTTCTGTACCTCATCTTCACTGAAGACATCCCTATCCCAGACAGTGAAACGGCCATGATTGCTACTTTTGCGGACGACACTGTCTTGCTTAGTACCGGATACGCTCTTCCAACTGCGACCTACCGACTACAACAAATACTGGACAAAGCGAATGCTTGGTTCACAAAATGGAACGTAATTAACGAAGACAAGAAGACAAGATACAAGTCATTTACACAACTAAAACGAAATATGTACCGCTACCGCTTACAATAAATCACAAAAATATATCTATCCAACCAGCCGTTAAATAGACAGTAAATTGACTTGGAAGCTACATATCCAACAAAAACAGACTTAGATAAAACAGAAATTTCGACAACTATATCGGCTTCTACGACTCTCAGAAATAAATTACTTATTTATAAACCAATGTAGACGTATGTGATTCAAATATGGGGAACATCAAAAAAAGCAACCTGTGCATAATTCAAAGACAACAGAATAAAATTCTAAGGACGATTACCAACGCCGAATGGTATATCTGTAATAAAGACATTCATTGCGACCTGCAAATAAACACAATTTACGAAGAGATACAAAAAATAAGCAAAAAACTTGACAAACCGCAACCAAGACATCAACCTGTTCTTCGACGACTTTAGAACGAGAAGATTGAAACGAAGAAGACCTATTGATTTGGTTCTTCAATAAGTATAAGATAAGATATGTAATATATAATATTTCATGTTGTCTGCTGTAAGCTTACTGTAATATTGTAAATGTTAAATTATTGTGGATTGATGTTGTTAAAGGTTTTGCTCAAATTGCTTACGCAATTCCACAGGTGAAGAATAATGGGATATAAAAAAAAAATCTCTTATGTTCATGCGAGGCCTTGGCGTTTCGCAGAAGAACTCAGGTGGGCAATAACTTCCTTGACAGTCTGAGCGATCTGAATAAAATCAGCATCAATCAGATCCGCAACTTCGTAAGGTCTAATTGGTTTCATTAGGGTGTGGAACAGATTTCCGCATAGCGGTACCGTAATGGGCCGAGTCTGGCCTAAGTGTGGTTGCAGGTCTTTGATGCCCCAGCCAGCCACTCTAACCTAACTTAACCTATTGGAAAACTCTTTATATGGTTAGTAAGTCATATAAGTCAATAAGTTTAAAGTGCCAACAAATTGTAAAATAATGCTTCGGAGCTAATTTCGTAAAGTCCGGCAAAATGTCCAAAGCTACAGAGCAAAGATGTGATTTAGAACGAAATTTGATTATTTAGCTTGGTGACAGATTCAAATACATAGTATGTTTATTTCATTTCGAGTTTTTCAGTGTAGTTACTACTTGTATGAAGTTTTTCTTCGTATCGAAAATTTGTAATCATACCGAATTTTTGCCAGTTTCGCATCAAGTTTCATGGACTGTTTCTGCACTACGCACCAACTTTAAGCGGTTTGAAGAAAGTTTGTTTTCGCCGATTGAAACCGACTAAATGCTGCGTCAAGCCTTCGATTTTTATATTTTTAGGCAAATAGCTACCGTATCAAATTTTTCGATACCAACGTCCTACTGGTACACACAAATTTCTCGTCATCCACAATTTGAAAAAAAAAATATGAAATTTCAATTAAATCCACCTCAGCGTTGAATAACCAGACGCAGACAGACAGTCTGGAAAAGTGTTTTTTTTTTCCTCCGCATAAAAATAACGCACGGAAAATAAAACAAAAAATCAATTTCTTTTTTAGCTTTTGATTCATTTTAGCGACGTTGCGGCGTCTTCATGCACGGCGTTCATCTCAAGCAAAAACCTCCCAACCCGACCTCGCTGCTCATGGGTAATTTAGAGGGAAAAGCATTTTCTTCACTTGTCGACTAAACAAAACAAAAGACTCGACAAGATAAATCATCGGGAATGGGTTGTGAACGCCACGGATCGATGAAACTCTCTCCAAGTGCGGTGAAACTCATCTCATAGATACACAAGCATAGACAGAGAACTACACTCACACATGAGTACAGAGGGAGTGGCGAAGCAGGAATTCCACGCCCACTGAGCACTCATTGGTTCAGGTCATGTATCTGTGTGTCAGGGTACTCTCTCCGACATGAGGTACTCTACAGAGATGACGTCATATCCTTTCCGCAGTTTTACCGAACCCCATTTTCGTTTTCTTTTTTACTGCTGCCCCAACTCCCCACAGTCGACAGAAGGAAAAAAAACAAAAAATCGATGAGGCTTTGCAGCCTGATTGCTTCCTTTTTTCGTTGCTCGGTCGTGTCCTGAGCGGGTGGTTTAGCAGCGGATTATCCTCGATTGGAATCCTGGACTGGAAATTAAGTACGAAATTAATCCACAAACCCCAAGCCACGTCGCAACATGTTTAGCATTAAGTTGCCTAATGCTGTGTTTTCCCGGATCTGATATGAACGAACGTCGACACCGAGGCGCTAGAGTCGTCCGAGTCGGCCAAGGACAACGCTACCTGGTGGAAAACCGACCGACACAGTATTCAAAACAGTAGCGCAGAGGTTGGACGAGTAATCATCATCATCGTCGCCATTAACATAGACTGCCGGCAAGAGGATTCTTTTTAATTTGGTGTGGGAATTTCCCAATTTCCGGCTGCGCCGTGAGAGGACGTTTTCCAGCTCGACGTGTCCGTTCTCGCTCTGGCGCGACTGGTTATTGACGGCGGCAGGACAAGCAGGCAATTGGATGTGGATTAAGAAACGATGGGTTGTAGATTGGGCCAGCTAGCTCGTAATCAGGCTTAATATGATTGTTAGCGCGGCTTACCGCGCCCAAGATGAGTCCGCTGCCAACACATGTTGCTGACATTGGGAATTCCCGATTCGAGACCGGCACCTAATGGCACAGGTTGTGTGTGTGTTTTTGGGATAACTCGTGGTTTAATCCATCATTAGTGCAGAAAGGAATGCACCTCGATGTGCAATTTTGGTCCAACTACCTACCCGGTGTTCGTCCCGATGATGTTTCTCGGACAATGCGAGCAAATTAAACAGACAACGGATGCTTTTATGAAGGGCACGTGTGGTTGACTCGCATCAGCGATCCTTACTCGCTTTTCACAGAAAGTAATGGGCAGTGAACGGCGATAATGCTCAAAATAAGGAGTTGATGGTTGTTCTCTGGAAGGATGATGACTTCGATCGACTTCGAAGTAGTAATTTAAACAAAGGATGGGTTTTGTGATTCGGAATACCCAGAACTGAGATTGACCTATACCAATCTATAGGAGGAAGCAGTGTGCAGAACTGTGCAACATTCTTAAATCACTAAGAGACAACAAGCCGACCGGGATTGATTAAATAAGACCGAAAGATCTAAAAATCAATGCAACTAAACTATCTCCAATGATAACGAAAATGATCAGCTTGCGTTTAGATCAATCAACGGTTTCGAATATGCTCAAAACTTCTATAGTTAGGCCGATTCACAAAAGTGGCAAGAAAAATGACATACTAAAGAAGAAGAAATATAAACAAGAAGGGTCTCTGAATTCATTGAAAAGTTCAACATTTCTAACAATATTCAATTTAGCTTTCGCAAAGGCAAAAATATAAATATACTACTTGATAACTTTGCAAATAAAATATGCAAAAACCAGAGCACAGTTGCTGTTTTTATTGATTTCAAGAAAGTTTTCAACACTTTGAGCCATCGACAAATCCTACGACAACTGAAGAAAATTGGAAAAAGAGGTCGCATAGTAGCATGGTTTAGGAACTTCCATGGCTTAGGAATATTCAGAGTCAAAATTGACGAAGAATTCACCGAAGAAGCAAAAGTAGTACAATGTTCCAGAGGGTTCAAAATTAGGTCAGTTTCTTTTCATTATATATGCCAATGATTTACTTTCAGTGTTGAAGTACAGTACGGGATATGCGTATGCGGATGACACAGCGATAGTACTTAGCCATGGGAGCGTTCACGAAGCGGCAAAGCTAATGCAAACAGACTTTGATAGAGTCGCAGTCTGGTATCACGAATTTCAAAACTTAAGGTCTGATGTATTATCGGACTAAGATAATTTCAACTTAATAGTGTGAAATATTTATAACTCAGTTAATGTTGGAAAAAAAGAAATATTCAGGCTATTTTGACTATCTATAAGAATTGCCTAATTAATGGATTTCGTGTAAGCGAATGCCTTTTATTTGAAAAGGGAAAAAAATTGATCATCTGGGCAAAAGTGATTCTTTGATAGTTTATCTGTTTGCATTTAATAAATTAATATATTCATTAAGGCATAGTAACAAAAAATAGTACATTAAATTAGAACTTAAACAAAAAAAGTAAAAATACCCTAAATTTGAGCCAGGCTCAAATAGTTTTCGAGTTATTGGTCAAAAACCAAAAACTAATTACATGTGAATTTTAAAACTGATCTGAAAACGCCACTTTGTAGATCTCGGCAAAAGAATCAAAAACTATGTCTATACTATAAAATTTTTTTTTCACACAATTTTTCGAGATATTAACGATTTAAATCAAAGTTTACATCAAGACCAGCATTCCGGATTTTTTTTTTTTTTAGATTATAAGACACATGGGTATGGAAATGGGGGTAGAGGTTACGGATTAACAATTATGACAGGCAATTGAATCTCAGTAGTGAAGTGACAATTTCGGTAAACAATTTCTAATATTATACTTTAAAGTGAAAGTAATAATGAATTTGATGTGCAATTTCGTTAAGTACGCCTTCTCCGAATTTTTAGATTGAAAGATTGAACAATGGTTTTAATTTAATGAAAAATTTCGCGTCTGCAAAAGAGCAGCGAAATATAGTTTGTTAAAAATCGATCGACACCTCCAGCAGACCCAACTTTCATGTGCGCTACACTAGCTCAGATCATTCCGTTCGCGTTTCGCGCGAGAGTTATCTATTCGCGATTTCACCGTTAGAACGATACGATATTTACTTTAAAGAAAAAGAAAGAGTGGTTTAGTTGCTGTCTGGCAATCGACTGCTCGCACGTTGAAAACCATTTTGTGGTAACATCAGAGGGAACTTAGCACTGTCATTATTCTGTAGATTAAACTCTATAGTTCCTATCTTTTTTCCTATCATTATGAATTGCAAAGTTAATATATAAATTTCCTTGGTCAAAGCCTACATGAGTATACAATATTCTTTAATTTTGGTAGATCATTTCTAATCTCCGTAGCTAGATTTCCTGAAGCTAGTTCCCTAACCGTATTTACTAATAATCTGTACAATAATGATTTAAGATTTTCCGTATTCTCTTGTATGGATTTCTGACATAAAATACTCTATTTTATTACTTCGATCTAGGATGGAACTCACCCTTAAACTATTTATCCTCCGGGTAGCAGCGTCTTAGCATTTTCCCACGTCGTTGTTACGTTGACAAGGATGAGGTCTTTCGCCTTCCCCCTTAGCTTGCACTGCAATTGCGGTCCTTGTTGCCTCCGGTCTTCTGGTGTCAGTGCCATGTGATTATCGACATTGTTGATGAACTGCGTCAGGGCAGTTCACTCTCCGAAAAACTCTGGTATATACGATATTTCCTTCACAATGACTAATGCTTGACTGTTTCCTGATAGTTAAATTGACTCTAATCTTTCGAGGACTTGTGCCATTGTGGCTAAAATGGTTTCGTTTGTCATTTCGTGCTCTTCAGCCTCTTCTTCCTCTGCCGGGATGTCTCTTTTGTATTATTTTTATTTTTAACTGGTTTGCAGTTGATAAATTCTTTGCACTTTAATAATTGTTCACTTTCGCTATTTGTATATTTTTTTTTTGTTCGGAACCGTCGACTTCGTTAGTTATCTATTTGCGATTTCACCGTTGCAACGATACGACATTTAAAGAAAAAGAAAGAGCGGTTTGGTTGCTGTCTGACACTCGACTGCCGCAGAGTTCAATATTTATTTTTATTTTTTCATCGCGTACGATATTGCAGCTTTGCAATTTTGTCGGCAATAACAGATGCTACATCAGCACGTTGTATCGCAGTGGATATTGCGTCGATACAAAAGTGCTGACCGAACTAGAACATATGTCGGAACGACTTAAGGTCGTTGCACGACATGTTATAGGCCGTCGCGGCAGTCGTACAGATACGTAACTCGAGTGTGAAAATTATTTAACCCCGACACTTCGTCGAAGCGACAACGCAACTTCACATCTAACCGGTTTTCTGTCGCTAAACTCACTATCGATCGAGTACAATAAACACCAAGATTTATAGAATACCAAGAATATAGAATTATTATTATTATATTATTGTTATTATATTAAAGGATATAAGAAAAACTAAAAATCCAAAGAATCTTTTTCTTTTAACTGTTTTTTTTTTCTTTTATGTGATGGACGGATAAACGGATATAAGAAAAGCAATTTCTTAAAGAACAACGTATTGTATATAAGAAAAAACATCTAATAAGTCATACAAAAATTTGCGAACCGAATGAAAAAAACTGTCATTTCGTTTGAGCTATTAATGGCAAAATTGTATATTAAGTTTGAGGGGGAGGAGTACGCACAGTATAAAAAAAATCTTTCTAGCCATTTTTTTTTTTGAGGAGGTATTGTACAGTATAAAATAAAATAGTTTGTTTGGGGGATAGTTTCTATAAGCGCATTATTGCTCACATAATTTTAGATATGTGTCAGGATATACTTTCTTATATCGGTTTTTTTCTTATAAACGGGTTTCCTATATTAGTTTTATTTTGTGGTAGTTTATATCGGAAAGGATTGTGTATTGTTCTTTGTTTCTTTTTTTCATATGAGTTTTTCTCATATGAGTTTTTCTTATATCCGTTAAGTACTGTACTAGGTTGCAGTACAGTACTTAACGGATCTCTCCCGCATCTCTCTTTGTGTTGGGCTTATTCGATTTCTTCTCCGAATTTTGGTCTCTTTAGGGGTATGACGTAGAAGAGATCGGAACACGGAAATGCGTAATCTCCTATTCCATAAATCTTAATGCATACATTCATTGACTCGCTCGCCAATTTCGAATATTAATTTAATATCGTAGGATGAAGATCTTGATACTCCATTGTAGTCTTATAATGAAATCATAAAAAAAAACTATGTGGGTAAATACTTTTTTATCTACGGTATTTAAACGTAATAAACATTTGCTTAACAAGTATAAGGACTGTTCAAATAATATTAATTTTTTTATAAACCGGCCAAAAAACAATTTATAGGTGGACCACGTCGAGGATAAACCTAAAATTGCTTCCTATGAAACCACTTGGTCTCCTATGTCACTTTTAATTTTGACAATCTTTTACTGCATTATCCATTTGAAAATCTTTAAAAGCAAAACCTCAACTGTCGAGAATAATTTAAAGACTTGTTTAAATTATTTTTTTTTTTTCAAATAATCTAGACTACTAAACAAAATTTAATGTCTTGCTACATAAGATCCTCAACAACACCCCAAAGCCGATGAGTTCACCTTACCTCACCACCTCTGAGAACAACTGAGAGTCGCTCAAGAAGCTGAAATTCTGACCGATGGTAATGTTGTTGCATGACTTTGCAGAGAATATGACATTGTGAATATCACAGTGTGCACAGCACAGCCAAGTCATTGCTACAGGGCTATTGCTCCTCAGGTCTACTGCTGAGGACGACGTAGCTGAAAAGGCTGCAGGAACCCCTATGAACTTTTTGCGACGAGACGATTTACCACCGTCTTCGATTAAGTCCTACCTCTGCATCTTCACACGCAAGTACGGAAGTACACACGTATTCCCCAACACATATCACCCTATCACCCATACACAATTTGTAAGATTTCGGAATTTGTCACAAACAGCTGATAAATTTTCCCTCAAAAATTCAATCTTTAGAGGTGTGCAATACCAGCTTGGACGAGGATTTTGCCATACTAGGCACCGGATACTAAGCGAAAGTAAGAAAAACAGAGGAATCATCTGCGTCCAATCCCTTAAAGGCTTGCTTATATGAGCTGTGTCCAGAACTCCCATCAAAGCCCCAGTTAGAGAACAAGAAAATGTTAACTCAGCAAGAGATGTTGACTTTCTCAGCTCTTCAGTTTTTTTTTTTTTTGTTCTTTCTTAAGGGACATTTTTAAGAAAAGATAATGGGACTGTTAAGCCAAATGCTATTGGCTTTAAAAAATCTTGGCTCTACACTAGCCTTTTCCTAACGCATCTTAAATTGCCATTTGAAGTTGTAAATTTTTATATTAATATTGTTTTCGAAGGTATTAGAGCATTGTATCTGCCTAACAACTTCTTCCCTTAAAAACTTTATCTGGCTATCCAAGATTTCAGGCAACCTGAAATCTTCATTGGCTTGTAAAGGTCTTGTCTGGTTATTGATAATGATTTGGATATTTTTCGGCCTAAAAAGTTTCAATAATATACTAATTCTGGCAAAAAATGTATATTTTAATAAAAGGACGTCACCAACAAAATTGTACGCTACACGCAGGGGGCAAATTGTAGCAAGAAAACTTTACATATTCTTAAAGGAGACAAATCACCGAACAAAATGACATATAAAACATATTAGGATTTTACTGGAAATACAGTCGCATAAGCATTTTCGAGAAGTGCAAAAAATAATTAAATAAGAATACATTTTCTTTCAGAAACATATAAATACGCACCTGATCTAACTGATTCCATTGTAAAAAGATTTAATTTGGTACGAACAAAAAATAAAAAATAGTACGCAAATTGCTAAAACAACCCAAGAGGGAAAATGCGGTTTGCACGCGACACAAAACGTAAGCTTGCTCTTCACTTCTGACGATTTCCGGCAGATTAGATGGTGCGAATAAACTTTTTCTCTCTCATTTCTATTTCCCCCGTCCCGTTAAAATCAGGGCGGGCCTCAAATTATGCACATTCAGTATTTCGTCGACATTAAGTTGGTGGCTTTGTGGCGATTCGGCTCTGGCGCGGGATCCCATAAGGGCCTGTGTGCACCCTCGCACGGCCTCACAGCTTGCAAAGACAACCATGATCATTTAGGTGACTCCGCATTCGAGCACTGATAGCACCCTTGAGTTGGGACCCAACAACGATGACAAGCAACCAAAACAAAAACAAAAACATCAAACAAAATGAAGAGAAAGAGCCCGATAGGAAAGGAGCTTAATGGTGCGCAGGTCTCCAGTGGAGGACCGCAAACAACGCCCCAAAGAAGTCCCGCGGGTGAGGGGGCTGACCACAACAGGGAGGTAGTAAACCGAAAAACCCAGCCATATGTGTTCCACCAACTGGGGCAACAGATCAAGTTGATACAGGCCGCTCTAAGAAGAGCAGAAGAGGCACTAAATAGAGCTTAATAGCTAACCAGCCCCGCGAAGTAATATGGTTTAGTATGTAGGCGCGAGGAAACAGGAGAATAATATCCAGCGAATGCATGGATACACGGGCATGCTGGTAACACGGGTTGCTAGTATCTTACGAAGATTACAATCCACTAGCGCAAACAATATAGTTTAGTCATAACTTTTTATATTTATAATAACTTTCCTAAATAATGAACATTTTTCCATTAAATAAAAAGTGATGTGGCGAATGAAAATTATTTTACCGCTTTTCTAAAATTTTTGTTTTATGGAGTTAATTATTTAGTGCACTGATAAGGTTGAAGGGGCTGAAACTTTGGTAATATGACCCTTAGTCTACGTATAAGTTTTTCATAGCGAGGTAAAATGAAGACGACAGAAAAAAAAACCGCGGGTTGAAAGGAATGGTGAGAGGGAGATCGGAGAGTAAGATCGTTTTGAATGCGTAGCTTTAAAAGATTAAAAAAATCTGTTTAAGCTTTACCTACGTCCTGTTCTCCTGCAAACAGATTGGCACTACTCACACGTAGGTAAAACAGATCTTCTGTTGTATTTTCATTTCTTAGTTCAGACAGGTAGATAAACATTTTCATAATCTAGACACTATCCTCTTTTCAATGACATGTAAACGTTAGTAAAAGTTCTTACTAACGTTAGTATCAGTGCTAACTTTTTGTTAATGAATAACTAAAGCAAAACGCAAAAATATACAATTTTGACTTTAGTCAAATTGGTGGTTTCTCGAATCTCGCATACAGACGAAGTAATTTTCACAATATTGGACAACACAATCAATTTATTAAATTTTTGGAGCAAAAAAGCGAAACGAAACGAAACGAAACCCCCAATCAACATATTTCTTAAGCCTGAACTATCCGAAAATGCTTAGAAGAAAATGAACTCATAAAATAAAAATAAATTGGAGAAGTACTTTCATCAATTTCCATTTATCTGTGCAAATCTATAGAAATGTAGCATAAATGACGAATACTTTTGTCCAACCAAAAATTAGGTTTCTTAAGGTTATTTACTTACTTACTCAATGACTGTACATTTTAAACGTCTCTTAAGCTCGACCTTCCTAAAGATATTTATTGCTTACCAAAAAACACATGCCAACTTCAATCTTCTTGTACTGTCTACTCGAAGCTGACGCCAACAAGAAGAATGTGCAACGCGTTTTGACAAGTTCGTCGAAATGCCAGCATTCAAAAAAACCCAACCCGGAAGACCCAGAATAGTGGCGCCGACAGCAATTGGAATTTACCATTATTTCTGAATGCCATAAAAGCGGATGCAGAAAATTCCACAGATTCAGGGAAATGATGAGTCACAAGAAAAATTTGGTATGTTAGCCACTTTTTGTAAATCAATACGTTGGGAAGGACCACGTTTAAGCCAAATAAAAACGTGCCACTAAAGTTTATTCAAGCGAAGTAGAAATTTATAACATGGGTAGACCTGGGCAGCCCTTACATAGTTTTCAATGAATAGAATTTTCTGTAAATTAGGAACTGCTTATAGGGAAAGCTTTCCGTTGATAGACAAAAACTAAATAATTTGGTACCTGAAACACATTCAAAACTAAACGCGAAATCAGTATTGGATGCTAGAATAAAATATTTCCTTTCATCAGTTTTATAATTGAGTGCTAAAACACATTACATAAATGCATGTAAAACCAACCAAGTTTTACACTCACTACAATGCTTCATGATAGGACGGTTATTGAAGTTTTGCAATTGTTTGCAGTTTTTCTACTGCAAAGGCGACTTTAAAGAGCTTCAATTGTTTAAGATATTTGTGAAAATAGTAAAAACCCTGAAATGAAGATTATCCAATGCAAGAGAGCACAAATGTAAGGTCGAACATAAGAAACAGACCAAAACGCAGCGTCGTCTGCATAGTGAAGGACAATCAAAATTTGATTTAGAGTCAGTTTTAAATTCAAGGCTTAATACTGGTCTATGTATCTTCAGAAATTGCCGAAAAACTAGAATTCGTGGAGGTGCTTATAACTTTTTTACGTGCCTACTTTAATGCTGGTACACTAAAAGTTTGTCTGGCAACGGTTTTAGATATTCCCTTTTTCGAACATACTTTACTACATTGATAGGAATTGATTAGGAATTAAACTACCCAATGATAAAAGAGGAAAACATGAAGAAACGCTATATAGGGTGAAGTGTGTCAACAAATCAAAGATTACATCAATTGTTTTCCACAAAATCATAGCCATTATCTGTTTTTTTTATTATTTCATGAAGTTCTACTTCATTTGCTATTGTGTTCGTGTTTTTTTTTTCAATAAAATTCTAAAATAATGTTTAATTTAAATAATTTTTGTTGATTTTTCAATAATTTTTAGCTAAATTGAAATTAATTTGAAATGAATTGAATTGAAATTAATTTTTTAAAATCTTCTTTGTTGAAAATATTTTACCTAACATTTTAACTTTATACAAGTCGAAAACTACCTCTAATCAGTTTTCAAAGTTAGAATTATCAAACCGCCTACGTTGTAAAAATATACTGTTTTTGTCTCTTCTGTAAAAAAATTAAAATGTAACTTATGTTGTTTTAACAATCAGCGGGTGTTCCAAAATGAATTACTTGTTGATTTCCTCTTAGTTTAACGTTTATAAGAAAGACTCATATAAGAAAGTATTTCCTGACACTAACATCTAAGACTATATGAGCAATAATACACTTATACGAAACTGTCCTCCTAATAAACCAATTTACTTTATACTGTACAATACCTCCTCAAAAAAATTGCTAGAAAGATTTGTTTTATACTGTGCGTACATTACCTCCTCAAGCTTAATATAAAATTTTGCCATTTTGCTCAAACGAAATGGCAGTTTGTTTTGCTAGTTTTTTTCATTCGCAAATTTTTGAGAATCTAAATATCTTTGAATTGAAATTGAATTGTTGTTCTTTTATAAGAAGCAAATTGATAGAAAAACCTTAATTTCTGTACTACGATTATTATCTGAAATCAGGATAAGATGAAAGGCCATACTCGCAAAGAACCATGCTAAATTCAATCAGTAGAAAGTGATTCTTCAATTTGCCTACTTTTTGATTGTTTTAAATCATAAGTTCACAGAAGAAAATATATTAATTGTGTCTAAAACCGAATGTTCCTTTTTTGAGCTAGAAAATGTTTTCTATATACTGATAAAACGAACGAAATTTATAATAATTTATATGAAAATAACGGACTTAAAAAATTAACCAATACCGAACATCGGACAAAGGAAACATTCATGATTTAGTTAGCTTTTCGTACTGACATTTTGTACTCTTAGCTAGTCGTCATTATCTCTTAAAGGTGTGTTCACAACGTCTATTTTTACTTACTTGAAATAAGTCGTTTACACAAAAATGAAAATGAAAAGAATACTTACGAGTCTTATAACTTAGACAGTGAGTTTTAGCAAAGAGCATTTCTTCTGACGTCTTTGTTTCAAAGTTTATATAGCGGAAGACAATCGCTTTTCTATATGTTTTGGAGTGTGGTTAGATTTCTAGTTAGAGGTTGGAGTTTTGACCTTTATAGGAAACCTAATAGATGCGCAACAATATGGAAAAATTTTAAAGAGTCGTGTGGTAGATAGTGCAAATAAATTTTATTTCAATAACAACAGCAAAAAGCAATTCATATTTTACCAAGATAATTATCCTAGACATAGTGCGCATTTGGTGGAAATCTGGCCACTTCCACTTTATCTGTAGCTAGATATTGGATATGCTTGGCTAGAGTCCAGAATTGAGCCCTGTTGAAAACTTATGAATCTGGAAAAAAGGGCGTAAGAAGCTGCCAAAAGACAGGTTAGAAGGTCAGTAAAGCTAAAACTACAATACAGGAATGGAATAAAATAGCAGCCAATTATGATGTGCAGGACTTCATTTATTCGATGAAAAGAGACTACAAGGCGCTACTTACATTAAAGATGCCCATTCGAAATATTAAACACCTCTAGCTTTTGTTATTCTTCATTTTAAATAAAGAAAATATGATTGTAAAAATATTTCTCAAGAGCATTTTTGAATTTTTTGAATTTTTGTTTCGTTTTTTGTTTTTTGTTTTTGTATTTTGTTAATTTCTCTTAGAATGAAGCAATAGTTGCTACTGTTTCTAAGTGGATATAAAACTTAAATAACGTGAATTAAAAAAAAACAAGTAATATATCAAAGAATTTCTTTTTCTACTAAGAAAATGTCTATATAACCATATTTTTCTATATCAAAATAATTTTTTGATTAACTTTCGAAAAAAAAAGTGTAGTTTATGTTTTTGTGAGTTAATTATTTGTATCACGAAAATAATTTAAGCTAAAGCCAAAAATAAAGAAAGAAAGAAAAAAAGAAATATAGTTTTTTTTACTTTAGCACACCTGCTTACGAATATTTGGTTCTCCTGATGCATATATTTTGTTGACAGTAAGTCGGGAGAGGTGGGGATCAAAATTTCTTTATTTAATTTTCTTCAACCAAAACAAATGTGTTACATTCCATCAAAGTTATTTATTTTCAAAATAAATTACAGTAGGAAGATCACTTTAAAAATAAAAGATAACTTTCAACAAGAAAGCATGTTTGACATTGGACATTTTTTTTACAAGTTTTCCCTAGGGATGGATTGAAATGTGGTCGTGAAAGGATTAACAGTCCATAATAGCGACCCGATTTTGCCCAGTCAGTGATTATTTAAACGATTTTAGCTCTATTTTGCATTGCATTCTTCTCATAATTTTTAGATTATATAAAAACTTTAAGAAGAAAGAACTAAAATAAGAAAATGCTTTGTCCCTATTGGCCACTTTCAAATTACATTTTTTAGAGTGTGTGAAAAAAAGCTATACGCCCAATTGAAGAAATTCTAATGAAAGATTTTCTAAACGACGACCACTTTAGAAAGATAAGAGAAAATTAAAAAGAGTCTTGTGTTCGTTTTTTGAAAGCAAAACCTTCCGGCACTGTATTCTATTCTTCCACTTTTTGGACTGCTTAGCAGCTCGAAATTCGAGAGCTATTATTTTAGGCAAAGCATAAAAACTAACTTTGATGTCAACCCAAAAATCTTTCACTTCCTTAAATGTCATTTAGCCACTCCGAGCAGTAGACATTGGTTAAGACTTAACCCTCTACAAAAAGCTTATGCAAAATAATAAAGTTAATTTACAAAAATTTACGCCAAGAAAAGAAACCCCTTTCAAACCACCGCCAGTAGCAGCAGTAAGTCCTTCGCTAGTTTCAATCTACCACCGATTAACTTTCTCCTCACCCAACCATCCCCGAAATGTTAACGTACCCATGAAAACCCACAAAACTGTTTGAACTCCCGTCCCAGGTAATCAACTGCGAACACACCCTGAGAGCAAGCAATCGATAATTTCACATCCCTCCTGCAACACCACAAACGTAGTATATACACATGTAGGTATAGTGTGTATGTAACTGCCGAACTGTCTATCTCGTTAATTAGATCGCCCACGGCCGCACTCCGTCTTCAATGTGGAAATTGGTCTGAAAAAGGCTAAAACCACTCGTCCCGGCCACCGGTGTGGGTGGAGAGAGCCACAGCATTTATCTGCGATGTCACAAGTTCGGGAGTGAAAATGCCCAACTGTCTACCATGGCTTAGATAAACATTTCAAATAATGACGACGACGACGATGACGACGAATGGCGATGGAGGTCATCTAGAACACACCTGAAACCTGAACAGTCTGCACAAATGAACTTCATGAATTCATTCATGAAAATTTTATGAAACCCGACCAAATGTCACCGCAGACAGGGAGAAAGGTGTTTTAACGATGACACGGGGAAAAAAGACGAACAACGAAGAACGAACCGAGAATTTATCTCAAAGAACAACACTTGAAACTTAAGAACCACCCCAAGACTGGACTGTGTCCGCACGCACTTTTCAGGCACATCTCCGGGAAAAAAAGTGAGTGGTTGCTGTAAACGGTTGACAGTTTCGTTTTCGGGGAAATTAATTTCTTTCACCTCTTTTTTTTTTACTGGGTAGAGTAAACAACATCGGGACCTCGTATTTTCGTAATTCACCTATCAAAACATTTTTGAAACTTCGGGAACGGATTTATTGCAGAGAGTGTGGTCCTCCTGTGGTCTTTTGTGGTTGTTGCATCGACAAATTGGGAGGCTGGCCATTTTGCTGTCGTTTCTATTCATCCGCAACGGCTGGGCTGGGCATATTATTATCTTTTCACCTCCCTCGCACGGTCTCGCTTCACCACAATGTCCTGGTGAATGGACGCTGCTGGACGCAGGAGATCCTTTTGTGCGTTGAGGTGACAAAAGTATCTTTTGTGCGGGAATGTTGTTTTTCTGACTCTCTGACAAATCCCACGGCGAATGTTTTCTTTCCATAAACGCATAATTCTCTGCGTCAACATTGCACTTGACACAATGGGCGACTGTGGGAGGTGGGAATTCCTAATGGGCAGACTGCTGCTGAAGGAAGGAGTGCATGCAAAAAAATGGAAGGAAAGGCATACGTCTGAGGACAGCGGGAGCATTAACTTTTAAAGGCGCCTTAATCCCGATTATCCAGGTGACTTTGTTTCGAAGAACTAGTCTGGAGGAGCATGAGTCTAACCGGAGCATTGTGGCAGTAGATTGTCCGTCAGATAGAGGCAGATGATCGTGCTGAACTGCTGACTGTTTGATGGGATTTTGGACTGGACAGATAATGGGAGTATAATTGGACTATGACACGCTCAATTGCTCTTGTTCTTGTTGTGTGGCTTCAAGTGCTGAGCGCACTTAATGAGTCCGATAAGAGGAGTTTCGGATTAGGTGAAGTTGAAACTGATATGATATATATTTTTAGCTTTAAAATGATCTTTGTTGTGTTCTGACCATGCCTTTGGAACCTGTCTATGCAACTTTTAAGTCGTAAGCCCATAGCAAATATTCTATAACAAGAGTACGCATTAATAACACACTTTAAAAAAACACGGAAGGGATTCTATAAGTTTCGAATTTTTCTTTGCAACGGAACGCTTTTGTACACGTTTTTATTTTAAGAAAATTTACATTCTAGGCAAACACGCTCATAACTAGAGTTAACCAACTATGCAGCCAGCCCTATGCAGATATTCTAAGCTAAACAGGTCAACCTGCAGCAATGTCTTTCAACCAGATCTAACTGTAAGTAACATCGTTATATATCAAACGTAACACATAGTTAAGAAAATTTGAAATGAGGAAAACAAACTAACTACATAACATGTTAGAATGCAAACAGCGTTCCTTTTGTCCGCTCACCTCACTTAAATCATTTTCAGTGCCACCTAGATATCAGAGTCTGCACGATTTGACTATCGACACCATTTTTGGTGCTAGGAGAAACTAGAGGAGAGATATTTTACCGGAATAGCACATCTCACAACCTCGTTCGTTTGAACTTTGCTCGGCGTGTTACTGGCGTGCTTGCTGTGCTCAACACTACGTGTCGCTGTACATTGATAGTACTTTTTTAATACGAAAATTGCTCAAATTGTTTTTGAGTCGTTGAGAACTTTTGCTTGCTTCAATTTACAAATCAGTAGGGGTGCGAACATTTTATTTGGTGTGTTAGACACGTCCAAAAGATTGCTTAAATATCGACAGCGATGTTAAGTTCTTTTGGCAAATAATTTAAGGAAAATAAGTAAGAAATAACAGCTATGAACATCTATAGTCAATAAACTATGTTAAAATATCGTTTAATAGAATTAGACTAAAAGCTAATACAATTGAATCGCGATAATTCGTACCCCGATAAATTGAAACCTCAACAATTCGTAACAAACTGCTCGTCGCTGCTAATTCGTTAAATTTTCATACATTTTGCTCTCCTCGTTATTTTGTATTTTTTTTTTGCAAATGTAATAAAAACAAAAACTTTTATAAATCGTAATTCGTTTCTTAAACCTCTTATAATTCGTAATGCAAAACACAAAAAAACCTTTTCAGTTCAACCCCCGTTAACTTTTGTAGACAATTTTGTTGAATTGATTTGATTGTGCTATTAGGAATGAGAGTGATGAGAAAGATAGCGACGATGTACTTCATCGAACTTATGACGAATAAACAAGTCAAATCAGCCATTCAACAACTTCGATGTTATGTTTTAAATCAAAAAATGTTTTTGTTTATTAAATAGGCTTGGAGAACACAACTGGAAAGATGGAGTAGAGGGACATCAAGCAATCGAAAATAATTTGTTTTTAAAATAACATTTTTTCCTTGATTTTTTGTATCTTTATGTAATTTTATGTTTCCTTTTTTATTTTTTGTACATATGTATTTAAGATGAAATTACATATAATATACGTGAATTGAGCACTTAGTTTTAATAAACTTAGACAATATGTATTGAAAATAATGACATGTTAAAGCCCCATTAATTCATATGTTTATGTTTTCCACCTCGTTAAATCGAAATCTCGATAATTCGTAACCTGCGGTAATTCGTAAAAAATGCTATTCCTTTGCCATTTCGAGTTATCGGGACTCGACTGTACCTAAGCTTTTGAATTAATATGCAACTCTTATAATATCAAAGAAGAATAAATAAGAAGGTCGGCGAATTCTCAAAGTTACGTTGTGTGTTGCGAAATTCACATATTTCGAGAAATTTGGACAAAAGATTTTTGTCATCGTTGCTGCAAATGGCAAAGTTAAGTATACTTTTCAGATAAATTAGCTCAGTCTGATTTTGCCACTGATTCATCAGAGGAACAAAAAATAATCATGTGATCTTCCCTGACTTGAATCCATTGTTACTTCCGTTCTTTAAATGTCAATGTGTAAGGTTATTGGTTCTCGAAATCACTAAAAAGGGATAGATCACAAGTATCAAACTGTTTACGAACCTCTTTGATCCAGGAAGAAAATCTTTTATAATGCCCAAGACTGTCCAAAGGAAATCACTTAGAATGCTTTGGTACAAATGTTTCATAGTCAAATATTTTTAGTATTGAAGCTATTAAATTTGTATGTTACGTCTGTGCAAAGAAAAAGTTTTGTTTATTAATTTTTTTAAGAATAGGAAAAACAAAAATACCTCTCAGTTCTTTTAGAAAAATCAAAAACATAATCCTCGTCACTTTAAAACTGAGGACATTTATTTTCGAGAACCGCATTTAATTCGACGTCGGGGTCATTTATATCTGATTTTTTGAATACCTCGTTTGTCTGGAAAATCCATCATATTGGAATATTTTTTCGTACAACTACAATCATCCAAGTGCTGAGCGCCTTTTTCAACTTTGAAGATGAATGTCTAAAAAATGGGAATGATAAAATTTTAAAATAATACCTCTATTTTAATTCACAAGACCTAACGAAAGGTCGTTAGGTCTTGTGTGTTCACGCATTGCGTGAAAAACGGACAGAAAAGACCGAAAGGCCTGACAAGTTGATGGCTCGTAGCGGTCAAAAACTACCTACAAGCGCTGAAATGGGAGATCTTACCCCTCCCGTCGTACTCTCCAGATCTTGCTCGTTCCGACTACTGGCTTTTTCGACAGATGCAACATGATTTGGGGGGTCGCCGGTTCGGGTCTTTTGAAGAAATCGGAGAATAACACAAGGATTGGATCGATGCCAGAGCGCACTCGTTTTTTAGAGATGACGGAAATTACCAAAGAGATGGGAAAAAGTAGTCACTTCCAACGGACAATAAATTGAGTGATGTATATTTAACGTTTTTTCAATAACTTTTTTTTTTAACACAAAAAAACGGACCGAATTAATTTGTACTCCCAATATATTGAAGTCTAGGTCCCAAAGGGAAGGAGATGGCTTAGCCGTCTGTATAAGTTAAGAACCCCTTTCAACACCCCCATCAATTCATTTATATTACTCACTGCCTTCGTTCTTTCAAGAGAACAATTTTATACTCAATACAATTTAGGTGAACATTCATTTATTTTTACTTACTTAAAATAGAGATAATGGTACCCAGTTTTAATGTCAATTTATGGGAGTTCATTTACTTAACCATTTCATTCCATTTTACTCACTCGATGCGGCCCAGCAGTGAGCTATGTAATCCTTAACTTTTTGTAACTTTTCCTTTTATCTTTGGCCAACAATCAATCATTTCTTGATCTTCACAATAACCAAAGAGCCTCAATTATTTTTCTTTTTTTCTTTATTTACTTTTCTATCCATTATCAGGTTTCTTACAAAACTAATCTTACTCAAACACAAAACCATATCTACACATAAAACAAGCAAAAAATCTTTTTTTTAAATATAATTTGTTTCTACCATTTTGGTTCGTTCCACTAGCTGTACAATAAATAATTATGAAGTAAAATAAAATAGGTTCCTCCTCTTACTAACGGCAAAGGCACACAAAAAAAAACAACAAAAATTCATTTTGTATTTTAATTCGAGTACTTAATGTGCTCGTAGTAAGATGCTGGCGCAGATATATTCAGCGAACTTTGGTGATGCAATGGCGGCGTTGACATTGACGATGGCGGCGTTAATGGTGGCAAATAAACTGTTTTACGGTCAATTAATGTACTATTGGATGAGCTGCTGGTGGGTGTTAACGATGGCATTGATGCGATGGTGGGCATTTGCGATAGTGACATCGAACGAAGACCTGTAAGTAGACAAAGAGAGGGTGGATGAATTAGACGAAAACTAAGAAATTTTAGTGGTGTAAAAAGAGAAATGCCGCCCTTTCAAGACATGTTTTTTTGTAAGTTTGTAAGTTATTGCTTTATTTTTGTAAGTTGAGTGAGTTTACAGGTAGGTAACAAATCGTATAGTAAGTCTATTATAAAATCGAACGAAGATGATTGTAAGGTCAAATATTGTGCCAATATTTTGCTAGAGAAAAATCAGATCAGAAATCATCGGGCGATTTATAAAATAATAATAAAAAAGAAATACCTCGGAGTAAAATTTAAAAATTTGTATCGGTGGTCGCAGAATTAGAAACCCTTTCAATGGTGTACCTGAGGTCAAGCTCTTGTTAAGAGGGCGTCCTACGAACAGTTTCCCAGCCAAACCCATCAAGTTAAATTTTGATTCGTCACCCAATTCAATAGGTTTCTTAAACATTGAATGTTGGAGTGTATTCTCTTAGTATGGGTAGATTAATTTACAAGGAAATGCGAAATAAATAAAAGTGATAAAACTGCACCTCACTGCGTGGAATGCATTCCCGTCATGTACATTTTTCAGCAGGATAACAACGCGAAACACACCGCTTAGGTTGGACATTGGGCAGCGTAAAGTCCCGACTTAAAAATCGTTGAAAATTTATGGAAAGACGTTAAAAACGCTTAAAGCATGAATGATCAAAAAACGCAACAGAGTTATTCAGCAAATCAATATCATATGAGTTCCTTCAAGACACCAAGTATGACCAGAGAACTTTGTTCCGTTACAAAAAATAAAGGGTTTCGAACATAATACCAAATTTTCTTTCCAGACTTTTTAGGCACGATTTTTAAAATTTGCTTTGTCCGTTTATAGTTCTTTGGCCAGTTTTAACCTCCCATGTTTTGTTTTTTATGAATTTTGAATATTTTATTTCATTGTTAAAACTTGAATTTTTAAAGTTTATGATTAGTTTTTTAAGGTGAAAAATTACGTTTTATGTGCCCTTGAAAAAAGAAATATAAACAAAAAATGAAGAAAAAAGTAGCCGTTTCTAATTCTGTCATCACCATTGTTGGAATAGAAAATAATTTTTATAAGACCGCAAGATGCAAACCAGAGATCATTTACGATTCCCAAAACGTGTCGCAGACAATTTTGCGAACAAAATAGAATGCCTGCAAGCTAGTATAAAACTAAACTGAAAAATGTGAGGCTATCTTCCATGCTTTATTCAACTTGTGATCTTTTGTTTAAAATGATAAAGAAAAAATATTGTAGATGGAAATTCAAAGCTCCAAAGACCTACAAATAAAATTTGCAACTGGACAAGACTTTGACGCATTGTCGTTAACGAAACTAAATCAATTTATATCAACTTTACATACAAAAATATAGACAATCTATCCGTTTTGATTAACGCGGTACAAATTTCATTTGTATGCGTCGGCATTACGCGTCAAGTTAAGGGCCCACGTTAAAGAGAACTTGAAATTCGCTACAGAGAAGTGTATTGGTTAATTGGAAAATACCCCAAGCTCAGTATATAAAGTATGGTACGGAATGCAACTCTGGGGTTGTACCAAAGCAAGCAACCGTAAAATTAAAGAGCCTTTTCAAAATTAAGCAATACGAACAATCGTAAAAGCTCCCTGGTATATTAGAAACAATGACTTACAAAGAGAGGGAGGGATCGCAACAGTAGATGACGGATAACGAGCTTTGGACACAAGCTCCGGACTCGCATTCACGGTCATTGCAACCATTCTATACTCTAAACCCTGGCGAAAGAAACCTTGTGCGCCGTCTTCAAATAATGAAACCATTCGACTTAGCGCAAAAGGGACGTAATCACATTTACTAACGATATTCGTAGGTGGTTTTAACGAGAATCTACCGGCCTCACGACGTTGTGCGTTTACTTCTTGTAGGTTTGGTTTTCTTTGATAGAATTTTGTCCCATCTCTTAAAATCCATCAATTTTTAATATTTATCAGAAAATAAGCAAACAGCTCTAGTGTAAATTCAAAATTTATTTTGAAAGCTCGATTATTAGGATAAATCAATCAAATCCTTTTTTGAATGGAGAACGAAAACTACATTAGCGCAACCGCTTTTTGTTTTTTGTTTTTTTTTTGCCAATGTGCGTCAGCATTTGAGGCATTTTACATGCTGGTATACAAATCTGGGCGACAGCTAAGCCGTGCTTAATAATTTGTTTTATACTCTATGTAAGACAAAAAAAAATTTATTGTGAATTAATAAAATCCTCATCTAAAAATTTGATTAAGAAAAAACGGCATCAAGATGTTCATTGTGTCCAACAGTCGGCCGGCTAAGAAATAGACACACTTCTATAGATGAATGAATAAAATGGAAATGTGATTTCGACGCACAAAGATGGTCTTAACACACGATTAGAAGTTAAAAGGCTCGCGGCAGTTCAAACTTTTAGTGAAAGTGGAATGTAAAATTCATCAAAAATGAATTTTACTCTAACGGCAGTGTTGAAAGTCAGGCAAAGTTACTTCAGAAAGTTTTTATAGACGTCAATTAAAAAGAATGAAAAGGACTTTTTTCATTTTCGTACCTAAAGGGTGATTTTAACGTTTCGTGTTTTGTTTCACTGTCAAACATCTTCAGTTTGGTCTATAATTTAACCATGAATCGCCTTACAAACGAACAACGCTTGCAAATTATTGAATTTTATTATCAAAATGCGTGCTCTGTTAAGAAAGTTCAGAAAGTTAAGAAAGTGTTCAGCGACGAAGCTCATTTTTGGCTCAATGGGTACGTAAATAAGCAGAATTGTCGATTTTGGAGTGGATATTAGCCAAAAGCATTGTAAGAGCTACCAATGCATCCAGAAAAAGTCACAGTTTGGTGCGGTTTATGGGCTGGTGGCATCATTGGACCGTACTTCAAAGATGATGCGAATCGTAACGTAACTGTGAATGGTGAGCGCTACCGTGAGATGATATCCAACTTTTTTTTGCCCATAATGCAAGAGCTTGACTTGCATTACATGTGGTTTCAACAAGACGATGCCACATGCCACACAGCACGCGCAACAATGGACTTATTGAGAGGCGAGTTCGGTGAACATTTTATTTCACGTTCGTTCGTCACGGTCAATTGGCCGCCTAGATCGTGCGATTTAACGCCTTTAGACTATTTTTTGTGGGGCTATGTTAAAGCTCATGTCTATACAGACAAGCCCGCTTCAATTGACGCATTGGAAGACAACATTGAAGCATTTATTCGTGAGATACCGGCCGAAATGTTGGAAAGAGTATGCCAAAATTGGACTAAGCCGATGGACCATTTGAGGCGCAGTCAAGGTCAACATTTCCATGAAATAATCTTCAAACATTAAATTATATGGACCGTACTATCAATTTAAATAAAGATTTCATGCATTTTCTGAGTTTTATGTGTTTTTTTTTTTTGAAAAACTTTCCTATAGCTTTTAAAAAATCACCCTTTATAAGTACACAAAAAATAGTGATTTGTAGAGGCGAGTCGTTGAAACCAAAAGACTAACCCTTTACTCTTAGACCAAACAAACTATACAAGTCTCCCACATGACTCAGACTCACTGCTGCTTTGAAGTCATCATAGCCCCACTTATCCCTCAAAGCCGCGGAGCGAAAACGAATGAGAATATCAAGTTCCCCCATCATCGATGAGTCAAGTTCACTTCTGACCAACAGTCGGCCGCGTGTACTCATTTCCAAGTCCTCAGACCCCACATACGCGCCCGACGAGTAACTCAATCTCAATCCACTTGAAAAGTGTAACAAACTGTATCTCCCGTCTGCGAATTCATTTCGAAGCTCGGTCTTGGCCCAACACATGTTCTCGACGGTCCTAAGTGTCATCTATCCCTGGGACCCTTCAACCGTCAACGGCGATCGAATCAAAGACCCGCCGGACGTCGGTTGTTTTTGAGACCATCCCACTTACCGTTGTCAATGTTATAGGAACTGGTACTGTACTGATAGTTGGCATAGTCCATGCCGGGATTTGTACTTTGCATTGAGGCTGACGACGTTGGGGGCGGTGGTGGCGGCGGGCTGCCGCTGTGCAGCGCCGTACTGTGATGCGTCGCGATATTCGAGTACTGCGGTAGAGCTGACTGCGGGTGATTCCACGCGTCTGAGCCGAATGTTGCGTTCGTTGAGTATTCGTAGGAGCTGTAGCCCTGTGACGCGTAGAAGTTCGCGTTCTCCTGGAAGAGAGAAGAAAAATAAAAATGAATAAAAAATGCCGCTGATGACTAACCCTCCAATTCACCATTGAGCCGCCGTCGTATGAGGACGATGAGTAGAATCCGTTCGCTGCGCTGTAGGGTTTCATCTTCAGCTTCGACCGGTAGCCGCGTGGACGACGTCTCAGGCTGCCTTCGTCCTCGAACATGTAGGCAGAGTTCTGCTCGATGGTCCAGTAGTTGCCCTTGCCAGGCTTTCCCACGCCCATGCCCTTCGGAAGCTTCTTGAAGCATTCGTTCAAGCTCAGGTTGTGGCGAACGGAGTTCTTCCAGCCAACGTAGGGGCCGCGAAAGAATTCGAATCTGAGAAGAAAAAGCAAAATGTGAGTCTGGTGTTTACGAGAAATAAGAAATGTGTTTTTGCTGTAAAAGGAAATGTGTGTATCGCTTTGCCTCAGACGCATGACAATTTTGAGTTGAAAAATAAACAAACAGAGAGGTTGAGGATGAGATCGTTCATGGGAATCTTCGAAATGTATCGTTGTCATTTCCTGTGATTGTTTCCAAAAATTGCTGAAAGTCTTTAACTGATCAGCAGTTTGATCTGCGTATAAGGCCCCACAGCAGAGGGACGTGGTGACGGTCACTGTAACTTGAGGCTGTCTATCGAGTGGATAGAGATATGCAGTGGCTTTGAGGAAACCTACGACGAAGTTTTAGGTGATTTTTTTATTATTCGACAAAAAAAAAACGTGAATCCTCTGCAACAACTGGCTTTCACACTCAGTTGAGAACTGTTTAAAACAGAGCTTTGGTAAAGGAGTTGTAGGCGGCATTTCTTTATCCCTAGATTTACCAGACCGGTCAAAATGACTGGTCTTAAAATTCCGAGTGCAAGTAAAATTTTCTTTTTGTGATGATATTATGATTTTGTAGCTATAACTAAAGAACAATTTAATGCATTGGGTCTACAACTTTGCTTCCGCCATTTTGCAGTAAATGGCTGTAGCGGTAAGTGGTAGTCAGAACAGACTGGAAACCAGTAAGTAATTTTCTTAGGCACAAGACATTCTGACTGGTCTGATAAGTCTAGTGTTGAGATGTTTGGCATTCAATGAACAAAAAGCAGACCAATGTTGTAAGACGTAAAAATCCTCCTTAAAATTACACATACGCAAGAGATGTTCAACGTTCAAAATCTTAGATTTCAGAAATGGTTCACAATAATTATTGGGTGACGTTACAGTCCATGAAAGGCCAGACCCTAGCACTTCACTCCATCACTGTGTTGTTCGCTGTATATTTTGACACATGTGGAAGCGACTTACGGCCTATGCCGATTTCGAATATCGAAAACTCTTCATGACAGAGGGACTCTAGGAAGATTATTAGTTGCTTGCTGGAGCTGGTATCGTAAAAATTGTTTGCTAGGTCACTATGGTCACGATGGCCATCGCAAAATTGGCAACACATCTGACGAATTGGGATTACGCTGTTGGTGATAGGTAGTTCAAGATCAGTCAATTTGGTGAAACACCAATCGTATGGTATCACGGTGGCCATACAGCTGTTTCCTATATCTGATTCGAAGTGGTCCTATTATTGCTTATGAAAATTTGAATAAGTTTTTTATTTAACCCTTTCATGACCACATTTTATTCCAAACCAAAGAACAATATTTTTTGCTAAAATCCAGCTTATGACGTCTCAGCTAAGCCAAATTAAAAAAAATATATATTCAAGAACGAAAGGATAACGGTATATAGAATTTTGTCCCTATGCAACACTGGTCGTCTATGTTCGCTAAAGTTGCATTTTATTCGAAACCATACATTTCAATTGAAAGAGTAACTTTTAATTTTTAAAATACATACACACAACCGATTTAATTTCAGAATGCTTTTGTGATTTTAAAACAAACTATGAGATCTGTTGAAATTTAACTTTTTATTGAAACCAAAGTAATGGATCCCGAATATAATATTCTTATTGTACCAATAAATGTCTGAAGTAGTATTAAATTATTTTATATATTACACAAAATTTTGCTTTAAATGCCCTAATTTTTTTTGAATTCTAAGTGAATGAAGTCCATGTTGTACACAAACAACATTGGGCATGAAAGGGTTAAAGAAAAAAAATATTTCAATTTAATTTTCTTATGCCAAGTGAACAATTCAAATGAAGATTCTCAAAAAAATGAAAGTAGAACTTGAACGATCTTTAACACTAGAACTACCGATGTTTTACCGCTCCCGTCAAATTGACGGATTTTCAACTGGGGCTTTTACTGTAACTTTTAATTTGGTAAGTAAATAAAAGAATACAAGTTAGCAATAATAACATTTAATATAATGATTAATTAATTTAAAAAAAAAACACAAACAAAAATAAACAAATTTTTTAGTAAGTTGACCGAAACTAGATGTCTTTTCATACATTTGTAAACAAATCGATTAACGATTTTATTTGTCGAATGCCACTTGGCTAGCCCGCAGTTCTAAACTAGCGGCGTTGACGGCTTCCGAACATTTTGGATTATTTATTACAAATGTCTGGAAGCGACCTAGTGAATTTAAATACGTATTGATGTCCATCATTGAGTATACATAAATATATATTGAGACATAAATTATTATAACCTTTGAAACTGATAAAGCCTTCATTCTGACTGGTCTTGGTATAAATAGGTATATGTCACACTGATTATGAAAATTAAAGTCGGTAAGAGGAAATTGAATATTAATAACTAACTGTTCTTATATTTTATTCAAAGTCGTTATAAAATTCTAGAGCAATTACATAAGTTATATAAAATTTTTAAGCATGAAATTTGAAAATCGTCAAAATGGCGGGCTTGGTAGTTTTAGTATTAATAAAAGATTCTAAAGATAATAGTTAAAAAAAATAACATGAAAAGATAAACGATACGTTCAAACGTTTGAATTTTACTTTTGTTCGCACAATGTTCTTATTTGTTCGCATAATGTCTCTACTTAACTGTCTTTTTAATATGCAATCTTCTTTGTTACGTACTAACAATGTTCAAATAAGCCCTGCAAGTCGATTGTGTTTTAAAATGTAGATCTTTTTCCGGCTCGACGGCCGACCCGCGTCTATATAGATTATCGACTACCGTATTAGGTATGCATGTTTATTTTTTATAAAAAGTAAGCTAGTAAGCTATTTTATATAAAAAAAAAAGCTAGGCTCTGACTCTCGACGGGCTGTTACTCCACTTAATGTAAAATGAAGTGTAAAACAAGGCTTTATTTCAAAAGATTGTCCTACTCATCTGATTTCAATAAGTAGCAACCGAAGTTACTTTGCCTCGAAAGAAGTCTAAAAAGACCTTTCAGATGAGGTTAAGTCCATCGTAATGCCACACGGTAAAAAAAATGTGTAAGAACATAATTTCCACTGAACTTTGCCACTGTATTGTACTTGGTTTAACTACCGGCAACATATAAGGATGCTCTTCTGAAAGTTTTCAACGAATCTTCAAAATGACAACTTCACGGCCTTGTTCACACACGGTACAGAGAAAACCATATAAGCCCGCATATTTCAAACGTAAAGACAGCTGTCCGGATAGAAAAAAATACGTCTCCGTCTAGTCTAAACACTTCAGTTACTTTTATTAGTTTACTATAAGTAAAATGTATTAAAAATGCATTCCTTAAAAAATAGCATTATCTACCGTTTTGTTGCAAAGTAACTTCTTCGTTGTTGTCAAGTCAAAAATGATCATCCAATTCTCGATCAGAAAATTCTGAAGCAAAAGTGAATTTACTCGATCACGCTGTGAAAGAAAGAGCTTTGCAACAATTAACAAAAGTTATTTCGGATAACCTTTGAGTGAAAAATGTTTGAAATCCAGCTGCGACTTAACTGCAGCCCAGTTGGAGTCCCTCAAAATGATTTGTGGCGTGCAGCGGTGGAGCTGAATTTCATATTTAACTTTTTTGTTTCGTTTCTTTTCTGTTTTTTTTGTTTTTCTTTTTTAATACAAACCGATATAAATAGCATTGTTATTCATTTTATTCTTACGGGCCTATGGATAAGTACAAGGTTCAATTGTCTGTGTCCATGAGGAGAGCGGGTGGAAGTGTCCGAGAATCACAAAGTAGGAAAAGAAAAGAAAAGCAGAGCATACGATTGATTGGCATCGTTTTCATCGGTTGAGAAGAAAATGTGTCGAAAAAAAAACCTTACTTTTTGCAGTCTTTGAATTTTTGTTTCGAATTTTTTTATAGGTTAAACTTTTGAACAGTGAAGAAGGCAAAGAATCTACAATATCGAAAAGATAGCAACGATTTAAGTTGATCGTGATGAAGTTAGTGTCAGCTCATTTTATTGATGTGCAACTTTTTGACATTTATAGATTTACTTTTGCTTAAAATATATACAAAATCCGAAGTTAGACCCCGAAACTTTTGACGGATAAATCTTGTGCTTATTAGTATAAGTAATAATTAAAACAAATTCTATAATCACACTGGTTTAGGTCGTCAAGTAGCAATTATTGATATTAAATATGTAGTTTGTAAAATTGTTTTTTTTTGGAAAAGAAATTATTTTGCTGCGCTAGCAGCAAATCAAAAATTAAAAAAAAACTTACCGCATGAATTGTCTTCGATTTAGGTTTTATTATTTGTAATCAGAAATGCTTACGAAGTTGTATTTAAATTCTCTATGTGCTTAATATATTAAAAGAACTTCGCAGTGGACTTGCAATCACACTTTTAAACTTCTCATTACAGAAAAAGAATTGTATTTATTTAAAGTGATACTTTCCTGTTCCCCTAGACACTTTGGTTTTATTATTTTTACTAAGAAGAACCTTAAACTTTATTTTTAATTTTTTTTTACAAGAAGTCCTAATTACACACAAAAACTAATATAATTTATTTTAAAAACTGTATATCTCATATTTTAGAATGCATTTGAAAAACAGACTGCTTCTGAGTCAAATAGCCCCCTCCAAGGACCGATAAATTTAGAGCAGTAAAAGGAGATGAAGAGAGTTTTCAACGATATAAAGTACTAAAACTGCTGAAAAGATTTATTATTTTGTAAATTTTCTAAAATGAATCTAATGAAAAATCAACGGAAGTCAAGTTGGAAAAAAGACTAAGGAAGAATAGATTAGAACAGCATTAGATCTAGTATTTGATATTAGATGAATATTTGATGATGAGATGATAAGTTAAGTAAATACCCAAGAATATACTAAAACCGGAAAGAGAATTATTATCTTCACGTGAAAATTGAAAACCTTAAGTCGCTCCAGCTGATTGTCTGAGTTCGTGTAACAACTGATTCAGAATCAGTAACCATTATATTTAAGTAATCGTCTTCTTAATCTTTATTCTTTATTTCAGGACCTTCACCTCTTATTAACTAACTTTGAATTTATACAATTTCCGCATTAAGAACCACCACAAAAAAGACACGGACGTAATTCAATAAGGAGTTTTTTTTTTCTTTTGGAAACTCTAAAAATGGATAAGTCAAGGAATAAAGGCAAAGATTACTGAGCAGGTTGAACGATTCTACCGCGGCTTAAAGAAAAACGAAAAAAAATTGTTAAGGTTTTCGTGGACTGTAAATAAAATGTTGAATACTTCGAAAACAAAAACAATCAACTATCAGGGTCTCTTGCATTGAACAAATCAGTATGAAATGGCCGCTTTTAAGTTCACAACAAACTTACTTAATAAGATGAATGGCACGTCACCCATATTCAGGTATCAGTGAAGTTTGATCGGGCCGCCAATATTATGGTGACGCTTTTTTTGACTACTTAGTATTCGTTTTCAAAAATATTTCGCAGAGTTAGTAAAAAAAACACTATTGAATATTAATTAATATTAACAAATATCAACAAAAAACCTAATACGAAAATAAATGATCCAGCATGATACGTGGCCTGAAGGAAATTTCATTGTAAAGCGCGCGGCAGTCAACGTGGTTTGAAGCAGGGTTAGGAAAACAAGACACAAATCGAGTTGGTAGTCCGTCGGCGAACATAGTCGTTGTAACCGTGTGCCCAATAAATTTTCCAGGAGCAATCTACGAAGTCTTTGGGACCGAGTTGACGTCGCACAGAGGTCGACTTTGAAGACTGAGGCGTTCAAAATTACGTTGTGGTTTATTTTAACTTTAATTCTCGCAGTTTAATAGAAAGCATTGCCCTTTTTAAATACACATTAATTTTTAACCAAAAAATACAAAACCTATAGTAATCTTATTCGACAAAGCACGACATGAACATTTGACTCCTTTCGGTCAACGCGCTTTGACTCGTCGTGTATTATTATCATAAAAAGCTTTGTGACTGTAATTTTATATCTGTATTTTTACTTTGGATAATTTTGTTTTGGTCAATTACGAATCGACCTCTATGTATCGATAACTTTGATTCTGAAACTTTAAAAAGATAATTGAATAAATATCGCAAGACATCGCGTTTAATTATATTAATATGCGTTTACTAAAATCTTTAACGCTGCCTTAAAAAGAGAGAATTCACGAAGTATTCATCAGAACGTTCGTTATTAAAAATCAACTTTTAGGACTTGTACTTTTGGCTCGGGCATGCACTATACTACTTCAATGATAATCAATTCTATTTCGTACCCCAGATACTGAAACTGTGCTTGATTTCTATAATGCCTTGCAATTTTACCAATGTTCGCTGTAATAAAGAGAAGATACCGAGCATTTCCTTGGCAAGTGTCTGATCCTAAAGGAAACCAGACGATCTGTGTTTGGGAAAAATTATTTTTCAGAGTGAGAAATTGTATCTTTCTTAAACGAAGCAGAAGTCGGTAGGCTGTTTAAATACTGCACGATAACGCTAAATTATAGAAAAAGCATCATTGCAGGAAATTTTTGAATTTTTTTATAGGTATTTTTGTGTTAGTAAAAAGTTAATCCGGCAGACGACACAGCCAAGCTAAATGAGTTGTGTACTCCATGTGAAAGAAAAAAAACAAATAGTTCGTGAAAAAATCTTATCTAATCAAAAAAAAAATTAATTTTCGTTGTACTTTGTCTCAACTTTTTGTTGTTCAACAGGGAATTGATTTTCTTTGAACCTCTGTGTATTTAAACAAGAAATGTTAGTCACATTGTTAATCTTACAAATAAACCATGTTAAAATAATTTAAGCACAGAGACAGAGACAGAGACATTTAAGTAACAGTTGTAGCAAAATTGACACCCGAGTCCAAGTAATCGTGCACTGATCAAGTAATCCGAATAAACCGTGGCTCGAAGTTTAATGTACAAAATTGTTATTTGAGAGTGCCTAGTCAATTGCCTGAATTTCGAAAGCCTTAAAGAATTGTCGAAAAAACTGTGTCGGAAGTCGTTTGCGTGACCCCACCTAACCTCTTTCGATCCGGTGGCATAATTAGAATCAAAATCTCAAGCAGCTCGTTCGCAATAAAAATCCCACTTGCACTTCTTCTACTCGGAACACCGGAGGTGCTGCTAAATCAAGTTTCGCCGTTTCGACTTAAGTGCCAATGCTAATGCCTGATCGTCAGAAATAGTAAGTAGGTATCAAATGTTATTACGCATAAGACCGAGATGAACTAACAAGATTTCAACTGAAAAACCGAAGCAATTGCGAATTGGAGCGCGGCCTTCGGGGGGTCACCACCGGCCTGGGTTCAGCCGGCGGTGTTCTACTCACTTCTTTTGCAAGTACGTGTAGATCTCGCTGAGCGTCAGCTTTCCGCTGGGCGACTCCTTGATGGCCATCGCTATCATGTTGATGTAGCTCAGCGCGGGCTTTTCTGGGCGTCTGGCTCCGGACTTTTTCGTCGTGTCCGGCTGGGCTAACTGCTGCTGCTGTTGCTGCTGCGCCTGCCCTGACTGCGTCTGTGCCTCCGGCTGGCCGTTGACCGACTTCGCAGGCGACGAACTGTTCGAGTACGTCACCGAGTCGATGCAGCTCACGCCGCTGGAGCTGACATGTTGGATCCGCTGCACCGAGCCGTTCGCCGTGAGTACGTCCCCCGTCCCCGGCTTCACGTCCAGGTTTTCCACCTCGTGACTGGGGTGATTGTTGTTGGTGTTGCTAGTGTTGTTGTTGTTATTGTTGTGGTAACTGTTCGATGAACTGTTCAAGGAGCTGAGAACCGAGCTGCTGGGGCAGTACTTGATGTTCGGCGTGTAGTGGTTGATCTGCGCCAAGGACGAGGAAATCAGGATCGATGACTTGTTGTTGCCATTCGTCGCGATCGGGTAGTTGGCCAGAGCCATGGGGTTCTCGACTTTGACGGGTTGCGTCATCAGTCCTGTGGACATGAGCACCGACTGTGGGCTGCCCGAGGGGGTGGACATCTGGACGTGATGGTGATGAGAGGTGTACGGCGAGGGCGTCTGTTGCATGTAGTACTTCCGCTCCGAGTAGTTAATGTTGGGTTTTTCATCGCACAGCTCCGGCGAATTCTGATGCAGGCGAATTGATGACGACTGATCGCACTGGAGCGGCTGGAAGTTCGCGGTAGAGAGGATGTTCGAGGGCAGGCCGCGGTAGATGTGATGGGATACACTTGAGTCGAGCATGTCTTCACTCTTAATCATTTTCTTTTTTCTTCACAAAACACTTGCTAAAGAATTTTCTTTTCTTTTTATTTTCTTCAATCTGAAAACACCAAACACACTCGTCTGCACTGTAACACTCTTTAGGACAAACAAAAAAAGATGTAGACGCAAGGAGCAGAGACTCTCTATTACCGCACAGTGCCGTTTTTTTCGACTGACTAAAGCAGAATTTACTCGCTGTTACGCATGACACCCATCCTTAAGGCGAGATTTCACGATCAGATAGAGATACGCTGCGCGAGTCTGTATCTACATAGACACTTGGCCGGCCTGCACACAGTCGTGTGGGGCTGTGTGAGCGCGCCCCGCGCTCGATGCTAATTGGAACATGTATCTCAACCAGGGCGGTCGTGTGAGTGTTAGTGCGACCACTTGAGTTGTGTTCTAATTTTAGCCCTAGACTTGAGTTAGTTTTTGGTCAACGATTGAGTTAAAATAGCCGCTACCAATTGCTTTGGTTTGCTTATTAGTTTTTTATTTTTTTTTGTCTGTGTGTGTGGGCACACAGAAAGTAGGTGATTTATGCAATTTTGTATGCAAAATAAAAGATTCTTTGCGATGCCATTTGAAATGTCAAAAATTTTAAGTGACACAAAGTTTACACTGTCCCAACACCACGACAAATTCAGAGATATGGTGGAATTCGGATTGTTGTAAGTGCAACCTTTCTTAAGCACAATCGAATAAAAAAAACGAATTGATTGCGATTTGACTGGAACTGCGTCTTTTGTAAATGTCATGGACCAGGACGTAACGTAACGACGGCTTACGTTGTCGTCATTTGTACAGTGTGACGAGCATTTGAATTGTTGCATAATTCCAAACACAGTTTACTTTGGCGTTAGAAATAATCCTTGAGTTAAATTTTCTTTTGATTAAATTTTTTTGATCAAAGCAACGATGGGATATACCGTTGCGGTCAAAAAAAAATAGCCTTGCTGCTTTCTGAAGGACACCTTCTTGCAACTTGAGTAATATCATGCAAATTATTGGAGTAATTGAAAAATCGTTTACTCCTTTCAGTTATTGTTCTAAGCTAGAAGAACATTCCCAGAGTCTTCAAGAAAAAAATATTCTGTCACCCTATTAATGCTATGCACTGTTATTATTTGGACCGCAGCTCTAAATCGCCGTATTATTGGCGACATGATATCGGATTTAAAAAATAAATAGCTTATAAGGGAGCTTTCTTCGTCAAAAAATAAACTTATGCAGAAGTTGATATTGATTTATGTTCATGAAAAACTTTTGAAGCTAAGAAACTTGTTCAGTTCTTTAATGTTTCATTTACAATCTTCTTTGAAAGCGGTTTTCAAAAATTTGTTATTATCAAATAAATCAAATCTTGAAACTGAACTTAAGCAATAGTGGGGATAGAAATGGCTTTGCGGACGCCTTACAAACCTGCAAGTTCGGGGAACTCATGTGACGAGTATGGAGATTGCTCATTATGCCACTTGCTGTAACACCTGCTTTATAAAACGTTACACCATTCTTTGGCTTTGTTAGGTCTTAATTATAAATTAAAATATATATGAGATCTCTCTCAAATTCAACAAGCGAAGTCTTTTCAAGGTAAATTGGAAAGGTTATTGCAATAACATGATAAGAAACAAAAACAAAATATTTAGAAAAATGCTTTGAAATATTTGATTAATCGTACAAAAAAGGTAATACTTTTTCTTGCCAATTATGATTTATTTTAATTATTTTTTTGTGACTTTATATACAGTCAGTCAAAAAATTACTGTATATATAAAAAATGTTATATATGGAAAGAAAGAGGAGGAAAAACATTTCTTAGAAAATAAGTTATTCAGGTAATTCAGTTATGCAGGAAAAAAAAGTATTTGCACACTTTATGTTGTGAGCGAAACACAATAGAAATAAATAACATACAAGTACAAATGATATTTTGTATGCAGTCTATTTCCTTCGATAATTATCTGTAAGGTCTCAAATCGAAAAGATTTCAGGACCTATCTGAAGCCCTTCCTCAAAAATGTCAGTTTCGTTTAAAAACCCACATCCCAATATAATGCACGTTAAAATTTCATCATTTCAATTGTATGCCAACAACTTGGGATGTCTCCCTAATGAGAAGACGTATTTGATGATTTTGGACGTTTTTGGGACATTTGGACCAAAAAATTAGACAACATACAACAACATCGGAAGTTCTTATGAAAACGCTCTTCAAGAAGTACGAAGTCGCTCCAAGTATTACAAAATTTGGTGAATTCGATTCCATTTCACTTGTCACATCACAAGGATTTTCCACAAAATTTTTATTTCATTTACATACTGCTTACTTAATTTTGTGATGCAAATTTCGACTTTGTTTTTCTTTTTGCTTCTTCTTCGAAAAGCCATTTAAATTTCAAATAAAACTGCATTTAAGGCTTTTTCGAGAGGGCTATTTTAAGCTTGTATTAATTTATTTCCATTATATTTCGCTCATAGCATAAAGTGTGCTTATACTTTTTTGCTATCGATTTTGGTGTTTTTCCTGAATAGCTATAGTAATTCGCAACCGACCGTCTTTATATTTTAAAACAGAGTTTTTCCTGCTCTTTCTTTCATTTTTTCATTCTCAACATTTTCATCATTCTACACAAACTTTTCCGATTACTGCGAAATCATCAAAAAATCAATGGGTGTGCAAATACTTTTTTGACTGACTGTAAGTGTATAAGTGAGAGTATTATTAGCTACGAAATTCATGTGTGGAATCCAAGGTTGGACTGAGACTAAATCTTAATAAGTAGTTTCAATAATTGTGTTTGTACATACAGTAAAATAAATAAACCAAAAAATTAAATTCAAGTGACTAAAGGCGAACCATTTGAATATACTAAAGATTGAATAAGGTTGTCTATACAGTGAACCGAAAAAAAACCGGCACCCCTATCACAACCAATTTGAATTGAAACTATTACTTCAATGGCCAAAAAAAACCGATACAGTTACTTTAAATTTGAGCAAATCAAAATAAAAACGAAACCAAACCGTATGAAACTCATATTTTTTGTATTTTGTATTTTGATTTTAACATAGACTTATTAAGACCGTGATGCCATGGCCGATCCCAACAAGCATACCCTCAGAACAATACCCCACAAATGACAACATTAAAATATAAACGAAGAATTAATTAAAATAAAATATATGTATTGGTATATACATATACACTGAGTTGTACAACAAAAATAGTCAACCAACAGTTAAACACGGAGGTGGTGGAGTTATGCTATGGGGGTGTATGGCAGCTTTTGGTGTGGGAAAGCTGGTATTTATAGATGAAATTATGAAGAAAGAACATTACCTTAAGATTTTAAGGGAAAATTTGAAAAACAGTGCTGAAAGTTTACATCTGGGTAACGATTTCTACTTTCAATAAGATAACGACCCAAAGCACGTGGCTTAATCGTTAGTGCGTCGGACTGTTAAGCGAGAGTACCTGGGTTCGAATCCGGCTCAGGGAAATAATACCACAAACATTTTTTACGGCCCCACCTCCAGCGAACGACTGACAACCCTCCTGGAGTACTTCTGTCATGAAAAGCTTTCGCAATTCGCCGTTCGGAACCGGCATTAAACAGTAGGTCCCCTCCACATGAGTCAAAATTATAACGCGCACAACACAGTGGAGGTGCGAAAAGCTAGGCTCTGGCTCTCAACGGGCTGTTACGCCGCCTAATACAATACAATACAACGACCCAAAGCACACTGCTGAAATAGTACGTCTATGGATACTATATAATACCCCTCATACCCTGAAAACACCACCTCAATCCCCAGATCTCAGTCCCATAGAGCATCTATGGGATATGTTAGATAAGCGAGTGCGACAACACAGGATTACCTCAACAAGCAACATCTAAAGGTATTACTGTAGGAAGAATGGGCCAAAATAGGGAGCGACATAACAAAAAACTTAGTAGATTCCATGCCAAATAGATTGCTGGCAGTAATTAAGCAAAAAAGCAATCCAACTAGTTACTAAATATTGAGTAATGGATTATTTATTTTGAGCTTAAGTTGAATTACAAATACTTTTGTCCAGGCAAATATTGAATTGTTTAGTTATTTTTGTTGCTGCTGACTGTTGTTGTAATGAATTTTATAATATGTTTTATTGATTTTAATCTATTTTTTTGCTCTTCAAAATAAAAAAAAAAACAATTTTCGAATCGCACCATTGTGCTGTTTTTTTTCCTCATTTCAATGTAAGTAACAATAAATTACAAATACTTTTGTCCGCAGGTGTATAAACAGTTAAATAAATAAATCAATCAACGTTATAAAAGGTCGCAAAACGAGTAGTTTACGTTTCAACCGTTTTTCTCTCGTTTAGAATTCTTTGTTTTATTCTAAAAGTAGTTTCTTTTCTTCTTTGTTCTGTACCGAAAACTAATATTGTCTTTTTCAATGATCCGGCCAGATTTGTTTTAAGACACGTACAAATCTTTCATCTAATTGTAATGATTCAAAATGTCTGTATATTCAAATTTTGTTGATTTTAAAAACAAACTAACCATTTGCTGCCATCGATCCCAAAACCACTGCGGTTTCACCCCGAGGTTCAGAGCAACAGATCAGCATGACCGTTTCTAATGCTCCTGCACACAAAACACCCATCAAAACAGTCACAAATAATACATTTTGATTTATCACAAAATATAAACCAGTTCTATTTCTTTTTCAATTACAATGTATTTATGCGCCTTTTTAAAAAAGCTGTTTTTTTTGTTTAAAGAAATCACCGCTACAAAATGCTAAATAAAATTAAGTATTAAACAAACAAAGAACTCAGGATTTGTGGCTACGTACTTTTAAATCAAAGAATTTAAGTTAAAATATACAGACTTACGATCCAGAAGTGATAGGTCGGCACTAGGAATAAAAAGTTCGAGTGTTTTTTATGAAAATTAAAAAGCCACAAGACGGAAAGCTGAACAAGAGTTCTCATTTTACCAATAATCAAAAGTCTACGTTTATCTGTATGTTTTATATGCAGAGCAAATCTTATAAATGGATTGGGAGTCATTTCCAACCGATAACTTACACTAACAACCAAAAATCGATGATGTCTATGATAACAAACAATCTGGTGACTCTTGTTCGTTTCGATTGACCTAGAATTTCAGAAGAGACAGTAGGGAAAAAGAAAAGAAAGCCTTACAAGAGTTTATCACAGAGTTTTTGCCTTATTTTCAATAGTTTAAATCGAAATACTGGACACACCATCGCTTCAGAAATTTTGTTTTACTGAGGCACTTAGTGCACAAATCGATTACCTACACTTTTAAAAAAATCTTAAATTCAAGTGTCAAAGCACTTCGTATATTCATAACTTTTTATATGTATAATAACTTTCCTAAAGAATTAAAATGAACACCATTCAACGACAACCTTTTTTTCAATTAAATAAAAATTAATGCATTTCAGAGGTTGATGGGGTTTTTTAAAAAAAATACAACGGAAAACATGTTGGCCTCTTAAACACCCAACTTAAAACTTGGGATAATGTTAATGATTCTCTCTATCTCTTTGAATTAGTCCATCTTGAAAGTTGTACATTCCTCCGGCTTCTTACTAACCGTTTGGCACATGCAGACCTTCCACTCCGTCGCCGTCACTCGGACAGACTCATCCGACCCAAATAATTAGCGTGGCCACCCTGCCTCCATTTCAGATCCTTGCCTTCCCACCGCTCACGCTGCAGAGATGAACTTTAATTAATCTGCTGCCGATGATCATTCGGCGCGGACCCCCAACAAAAGAAAACACATCGCGATCGTTTGCGCGATCATAAATCTTCCGTTTTAAGCACACGCAGCCATATTGATTCCCATGTAGGTCCGCGAGCTGGCCGCTACATTGATAGTGATGGTGATCTCCACCACGCGGGAACGGGGTACAATAACAGAAAATGGTGTGTTGCTTTGTGTGGCGTGAAAAAAAAAACAAAAAGAACAACAACAACAGCGACGAACCAACGAAAAAGCAAAAAGAAATCAAAGCGAAACTCAAAATGAAAAAAAGAAGGAAAATTCTTTGGCGACTATTCAACGATCTGTCGGTTAACAGCGAGGGCGCAACGTAGCGCGATCATGGTGCGATCGGTCGTATGAAGCGATGCGGTGTGGTGCGGTGCGGTGTTTCCTCGTCTTCGACGGGGAGGGCGGAGTTTTGTTTACAGAACGAAACAACTTGCGATTGGCGGTTGCGTGTGAGAATTTCTTGAAAGATCATTTAATTAGGAACAGAATGGCGGGGACCGGGTGAATATCTCCGCCGAATACACGCCGCGTCGCCTTCGTCGTTGTTTTTGGTGCTGGTGTTGGTGTTTGTGATTTCCTTTCCAACTTGGCGTTTTGATTTTTCATTTTGTTTCTCTTTGTTTCACATTAAATTGAAGATTGATAGGGGTCAATACATTACCGACGTATCCATACAAATGTATCTGCGTCTATTGGTTTGCATTTTGGCGGTGAATTGGGAAACGATCGCGAGCAAGATACACGATTAGTGCGAATTGAAGTGAAACAAGTGATCACGTTTCAATGGGGTTTTGGTTTTTTTTTTATTGTTCTATTTTTCTGCAATTTAGCACTATCGTGGGAAGCAACGCAAAGGCGAGTGTGAGTTCCCTTGAACGAGGATTGGAATTTTGTTTTAATAGACATTTTTATTGCACTTCCACTTGATAAACACGTCGGTCGGTGGTGGGTGGGAGGTGGTAGCACATCTTTGAGTCATGGCGTGTAATTCGATCTGTGGTAGCAATGCCACCTTTGGACTGGAGACGTCTAGAATGAGTTACCTCTTCGGGGACTGATTCTTTGTGACTGTCTCAAACTCACATGCAATCTCTCACATGCAAGTTAATTTTGCTTAAATTTTTGATAAAGACGACCATGTGTATTGTGATATTGTGACGAGCAATTACGACAAAGATCATGCCATTCATTCTTGTTAAAGTAAATAATGGTTCTTGCAGTTCTGGTTTTTTTTTTTAGCAAATGTTTATATCGAAAAATCACAATGTGGTATTACAGTGCAAAATCAGTTGGTCTAATCATCCGTATCTAACAGAGAACAGTCCAGAATACACCTTCATTCGTCCCTGAAGTGGGTCTTTTTCATCCAGAAGCAATGTTTCTTTAAACATCTTTTAAAATATGAGGCATATTGTTTTAAAAATAAGTAATTTTAGTTTTTGTGTGTAAGTAGCACTTCTGGCAAAAAAAAGTAACTTAATTATTAGGTCGGTTGCAGTACCATGAAAATAGTATGCAAAAATAGTAATAGTATAAGTACGAAATGGTCACATGAGGTCATCGATGATCATCGTTCTTGAGGCGTTTTGTGCACCGTTCGATAGCAAACAATGCATTGAAAAGCGCAACCATTTTTTTTTTGACGTTGCGGTCCTGCCGGAACCTGTATTAGTATTATACTAATGTCATCGCCCGCTTGATTCGATTTTGATTTGATTTCAAAAAACACTTGTGTGCAACGGGCCTACGATTTTTCAAGACAACATTTGTTTTGAATTTTTTATTTACATAAATTTATTGATGAAGCGTGAGTTTAACCTAATTTATTTTCAAATCCATAAACCATGAATCAATACAGAAATATGTAAAAGAAAAGAAAAACTATATCCATTTCCATTTCTGTGAACTTTTCTTGTCATAAACACATATTAATATTTAATTGAACTTGAGGGCCACTCCAAAACGGGTACAATCGTTTGCCGATTATAGTCTTAACCCCCTTAGTACAGTGGAAAATTTGATACACTGATTTCACTCAGAAATTGCAGGTAACCATACTCTTTCATATTTTAACTAAACTAAATGTGTTTTAGAGTTAGTTTTTGAGCGAAATGTCAACGATTTGTAGTTAAAATCGCCACAGATTAAAATGCTACCAACTCCAAAGTTGGGATTCACTGTGACTTCAGGCTTGTTGCGCATGTTACAATTGTTATGAAGACTGTCAAGCCATCGAAATTTAACTTTTTCTGGTAGCCAGCGATTACATTTTGCCAAATACAATAAACTCTAGAGAATTGGAAACCGAATTTAAAAACCTTTGTGAGTAGAATCATTCTCATAGTCTCCTGAAAAAACCTCTGTAAATCAAAGATACAATTTTCTGCCCTCGTTAATTCGAATTTATTTTTATAAAAAAGCTCTATTCGAAAACTATGGCTTGTTTACCTCTATAATTCAAAGTCAATTTTATTTCTTTTTCTTTAACAACCGTTAGTTGAAATGCGTACGTGAATAAGGTGAGCAATAACTTTTTTCTGAAATCTCCGTAATTCGGAAACTTCTGTAATTTGAAGTTTTTCCTGGTCCCATGAAATTCGAGTTATCGAGAGTTTACTATAGTTGTTCACATCTGATCCTAACATAGATATAATATTTAGGACACCTCTTTCTGTGTAAGACATGCAACGTTTGTTTTTGTTTGAGATTGTAGCATAAAATATAGAATATTGCGACATTATCAGGAAAACAGAGTTTGTTTTATGGACTTTTGTGCAAATTGATTTTATTTCGAAGGTTGGTCACTATTACCTTTTCCCTATTTATCTTTTTCAGCCCAAACCAAACTGACGATACTATTAACAGCATTCAGCTTTTTATTGATTTAAGAAACTGTTATTTTTTTCACTTCAGCAAGCTTGTTTCCGCGAAAGTAGAGAAATTTAAAACAATTTTATCGAGAAACCAAATATTTTTTTTTTAAATGTCAGCTAACTCTATATTAATTTCTAGTAAAGGTTAGAAGAATCTTCACCAAATCGGTGATTGTTAACCCTTTCATGACCTCACCTACTTCCAGCAGTAGGAAAAACAGTTTTTCGCCAAAAAAATAAGTAAAAGATTAAGTAAAGAAATATATGTACATTTACTTCTAAATTTGTTATAATTTTGATCCAAAATAAAAAGAATATTTTTGATTATCAGAAACTTTTCACAAAAATCATGAAATGGAAATTAGAATCATAGTTCTTTGATAGCGCTCTTCTTCCGTAGGAAATTCAAACCAATTTTTATCCTCTTATATTTCGAGTTTATAAAGTTGATTATAATGGGCCATATGTACACCACCCAAATCACCAGAACTACTTTTTCTTTAAATTACTAAATTATTGAATATTTTCTAAAATTCTAAAATACGTTTTCGTATGAACAACCGTTCATGACAAAAATCAACGAGTAAAGATGGGGATCTCATCGCACTAGGAGGCGTTTGATACCGAATTATGATAGTTGCAATCAGAATCGAGAAAGCTTATCTGGACAGAAGTGGACGGTAACGTTATCATGATCGCGAGTATTATAATTCTTGGGAATCCCCTGGTATTGGTAAGCAAACTTCGCTTTGCAAGGCGAATAGGTGATCATATTGACTAAAGATAACAACATTGAGCACCTGTTTTCACAGGATTGGAAGAAAGAAACAAACCTATACCAATATTCTTGTTGTATACGTTTGAACATATGAAAAGGTTTTTTCAGCTAAGACTTGTCTTTAATTTAGATCTATTTTTACCTACTTTATGTAAGACCAAGGGAGGCTGCCTATAGGTGACCATATGATTTCCAATTTAAGTAAAGGATGAAATTATATCACAATTTTATCTATGTAGCTACCTTAACGGCTACACGCGATACCTGAACATTACCTCATCTCATTCATGAAGTTTCACTCAGTCTCATAGCCGAATTCACCATGCCAATCAGATTACTATAAGCCCCGCACGTAGTAAACATCGAAATACAAATCCTATGCTGACGGTCTAGGTCAGACGAGCAAGCGGGCGAATTTGTCGGATGGCTAGTAAACAATATGACTGGCGTACTCATAACCCACATAAACACCGGATTCAGGTCATTATCCCAAAACAATGTTCTCCGCCGGTCCACTTATTGTTTTTTAAACAATCTCCCCAGTATTATTAACAAAAACTAGTCTCAACACACCAGAGAATCGCCAGCAACAACCTGCGGCGATGATCGTGTTTACAAATAAACAAACGGCGAATAGGTAAACTACTAACGTGAACCGAACCAAACTGCACCACTCTCACTCTCATCCGGCGGAATGTCTGTTAACAATTTACATTCCGTCTAAGGAGCCGGCAGAGAGTCAGCCCGTATATACTATAAGTAAATATTTTCATTAACGTTTGATTTCTCTCCAGCACTTCATTATAAACAATTTATATCGTCAGTTTGGCTGTTTGGCGGTTCCACCGTTCGACTACCAGGCGATTTATCACAACTCCTTGACGTCAGAGGTCAGTCACGTGCCGGGATGGCCATCGAATTGATCCGGCCCGTCATTATGAACATCATCGATCGTTATGAGAACGTGATGTTAGACTAATTTTTGACCACAGTTTACTACGGCGGCCGAGGGTAGTATAAACTGGTTGTGTACTCCGGGGATATCAACAAAAGATCGGGCGGAGGATCTGTTGACGTATTGCAATGTTGATAATTGGCGAATTGTTTATTTCGTCTCATTACGCGGGACAACATACGTCGTGCACGGTCTGTCATTTAAGGTTGGTCGTTGGTTGAGTGGTCTAATCAATTTCACCACACCGCCAACAACGCATATCGTGTGGTTAATTGTAAATATTTACGAGTCAAAATCATTTTTTGTGCTGTGAGAGTGGAGAAAAAAATGTAAATTTTTGTTAAATTATGTTGTTGGTCCCGTCCCGGAGGAACATCTGGGCGGCAGCTATCGGCTGGTTGCTCTATGAAATTGTAAATATTTAAAAGTACGCGGATTGATGTAAATATTTTGGTAACAAAAGCGACTGACGCTGATGATGGGTTATGAATTGGTTTTTGAGAGATTTGGTGAATGAAAACGCTGTACGCTGAACACTAAACGCTGGAGAACAACAGCAGCAAGGAGGGTATTGTTTTTTTTTTTTTTCAATGGTATTTATTCTTGGAATAGGTCAGTTTGGAAAGTCTGTTTACGGAGCTGAGACAGTGTGTAGTCAACTGGGATTTGTTTGTAAATACAAGTTTTGTGGAGAAGGTATGAGGCGAGTGAATAACAAAAACGAGGCGCCACTGTGTCTGCTGGAGTGAAGCGTCTGCAGACACTAAAAATTTTATTTTGAAAAAAATTGTAAAGACAAATTAAAAGAACACTTTTCTAACTTCAGATGAAGCAGATCTTGGGCAAATATCGCAGCCTAGCCACCAAATTATCGTAAAAATATTTATCGTAGGCGACATCTACATTTTCAAAGACAAGAAAACAAAAAGAAAACAAAAAAGCCTCTCCTATGAAATTTTAATTTTTTCGCTTACGAATTTTCTGGTTAGAGCGCTGGTTTCGATGAGGATGACAATAACTGTTTTTCAGAAAAGACCTCTGCGAACCTAGGAGATATGAGCCTGAGTTAGTATTGCCTGTTAACTGTAGCGGTTCAGCCGCTCCTAAATTTAAAAAAATCTATTAAAGAAAACCTATTGGAACGACAACCCCCAAACTGCTGCTCGACAGTATGTCTAATTGTTTGTTTAGTTTGGTGGAAAGTCGTAGCAACTCGACGTCATACTAATTACAAGTCTTTCATACTTTTCTAATTAAACCTTTTGTTTTTTTATTGGCTATAAAGGCGGGCGCCGTGGCTTAATCGGTTAGTGCGTTGGACTGTTAAGCGAGAGTACCCGGGTTAAAATCCAGCTCGGGGGAAAAAACACCACAAACACTTTTCACGACACCACCTCCAGCAAACGATTGACAATCCTCCTGAAGTACTCCTGTCCCAGAAAGCTTTCGTAATTCGCCGTTCGGAACCCCTCAATAAACTCTAGGTCCCCTCCACATGTGTCGAAATTGGAGCCGTGAAAAGCTAGGCTGTGGCCCTTCGTGGGCTGTTACACCACTAATGATGATAATAAAGTGTGGGCTATCTATTGATTTCTTTTTAGATCATAGATTATTTTGACACTGGAGCTAGTATCTAATATCATACATCCGTGCAAAAAGTCCCTTTGCGCTTGACTAACGTGGGGAAATATTGAAATCTGATTTCCAAAGCCGTATATGTATAGCTGTATAGCCCAAACAGTGCGTTTTTTGATCGAAATCAGGCAATCACCCTGCCTACTGTGTGCAAATTTCTGCAAAAAGTTTCTGAGATTGGCATGTTAGTGGAAAACCATAGTCTCCGTTGTTGTACGGTACGCACAAACGAGTATGTGGCTTGTGTAGGCGAGAGTCTATAACATTTTAAGCTGCATATGTTCCACTAAAGGGATTGCAAGGGTAATGCAAGCAGATGAGATCCCCAAGCAACTCGATTCTCCACCGTCTACTCTAACTCATCAGGAGGTATGCCCAAGCGTAACCAGGCGAGATTTTCGACTTGGTCCAACCATCTCATCCTGCGTCTGCGGACAAGTCGCCTTCCGCGCGCCTCGGAAGACGATGATGGAGACATTCATGCCAAATGACCAAGCCATCGAAGTACTTCCGTTCCAAGAAATAGCTGCTCAACATTGAGCTCTCCGCTCTCCGTGTAGCGCTTTGTTCATAGCCGGAAAATTCAAAAGACAAAAAGGCGGAAGGGAGATATTTGACAACCTAATATCATCTTAAATAAATCTTTAAATTGATTATAGATTTCTTATAAGAGAGCTTTTTTTAACACTGATTACAACTAGCCGCTTTAACTGCCCTATTCACTTTAGAAAAGAAAGTCCAAGTTGCATTAGAAGATCGCATCCTTGCAGTCAACACAATTTGGTTATGCGACTTTAGAAAGGGAAACGAAAATTTAAGCTTTGTTTGAAACTGATTAAAAGCGAACCAACGACTCTTTCCGGTAAAAAAAAAGTACGATGACAAGAAATGAAAAATTAAGAATCCTTTTCAATTTAATAAATTTACATTTCCGCTTCATACGAAGCGAAACCGAGCAAAGCGATGCATGAATGTAAGTGAAACGCATTAATCGCATTATTTCACTAAACATAATGCTATTTCATTTCGCGTTCATATTTCACATTGTCCAAAAATATTAATTTGCTAATAATCAACAATTTGCGAATGTGCATTGCTAATGCTAAAATTAGAAGGCCTGAGTGTGTACGCAATATTCATGTTTGGAGTTTTCGTTTCTACTTCCTTTCTTCGTTGCTATTACAAAGCACACCGCCTTATGCTGGAGAATAGCTTAGCATTTCATCAAATTTAGCAAGTGCTTTTCATACTGATAATGCAAAAAAATCTTTCATCGTAAATCGTAATTTTGCTAATGCTAATTATTCCATCACTAGTTGACACGTTTACAAACAGAATTGCTACATCTGGGGCCGAATGACGAACCCGCACGTTATTGTCGAGAAGTCAATGCATCCACAGATCAGCACCTTGTGTTCCATAACTAATGGGAATGTTTTCTCTGACTAAGTATCAATAATAGAAATGAAATTATTGAATTTTTAAAGAGAAACTTTCTCTTTTCTTTTTTTTGTCTCCAATTACGCAGAAGTATTGAGTCCGTGATCTTTTTTTTCATTGAGCTGTTCAACGGTCATGATGCTGATAAAAGAATTAAAATCTCATCAATACACTAAACTCTCGATAGTTCGAACCTCTATAATTCGAAAACAACTGTAAATAGAAGCATTCTTACGGTCCCCTGAAAAAAACTCTGTAGATCAAAGAAAACCTAAGCAATTTGGTCCCCTCGTTAATTTGAATTTATTTTTGTATAAAGTAACATGAAAACCTTTATAATTCACCTCTACAATTTGAAGTCAAGTTCACTTCTTTTTCCTCAACTACCGTTAACTGAAATACGTTCGTGACGAAAGAGAGCTATATTTGTTTTCTGAAAAACCTCTGCAATTTGAAGTTTTTTCCTGGTTCCATAAATTTCGAATTATCAAGAGTTTACTGTATAACGAAAAATAAACTACACTACTATTGTTTGTTCGCCACTTTCAGCAACTACAGGCATGCAGCATCGGCTTGTTTATTGTTGGATTAAAGTGTCTAAACAAAAACCGAATGAAGCGAATTGTTAATCAAACTGAAAATCAAGCTTCATGAACCTTTATCTATCTAAAACCGTCCTCTATAAATAACTATCATAACTTACCATAAAAATTGTCGATATATGCGAAAATTCAACATTATTAGACTCTGGCCGAAGTCGAAAGCATTCCCCCACAACGTTTGCGCTTCCCCAAGGCACATGTACTTTTTAGACGATAAATCTTTAATGACCTTAAAGAAAGAACATCATTCGTGGAACAGATCTTTCAGCCATCGCTTATTTTTGGAAAACAGAAAATGGCCTCACACTCGCAACAAAGTAATCTCTCTCCCTTGAACTCTCCGAAACGCAGCCGTGTCGATTCACCGGCTGCATCTGTGAATTCATTGGTATTTCCCTCGATTCAAATTCATCAATAAAAACAAGAAAAACTAATAAATCGTATCGAAATGAATTCACAGAACAGCCGATCATTACACGAGCCCATAGTATGATCAGTGATCGCACCTTCACTGGCGGGATTCCTACATCGTCTTGGCCACGTCCATCTGCGTAGTTGAGTGTCTTTTGATTTCTGTTTTCCCTCCACAAGGCCCCGGTTTTATTCTTTTATCTCGATTTTATTATTTTGCAAGGCAAATGTCTACTGATCCGCCCACCAAGGCACACATTTGGTTTTTTTGTACTTCTTTTTTCGTGAATCGAAATTCCCTAGCCAAGTCGTCATCTGCACAGCTATGCCGTCAGCCAATTGAAACACCATTTCCCAAGCACCCGTCGACCCGCTCGGTCGGCTCCTTCTTCTCGTTTTTCCGTTCACGCGGTAATTTTCACTTGCGAACCAGATAAATCAGCCCGACCGGGCAGGCACTATTTTTAACCCTCGCTACCATACGGCGCGGCAGTCGATTGAGATGATCCAGATACGGCTTTGGACCGCGGCCATAAAGTCGACAACTGAATAGCTCTGCACCAGTTTTGAGAGTGGGAGCAGCGTACTGCCTGCCTTTTCGTGCACCGCAATGGGATGGTCCCCAATGGTCTTCGGGCCGGCGAGATAAGTTCTAGGAATTATTTTGTTGGTTGGTGCTGGCAAAAAAGTTGCCCGATCGGAGTTCGGAGTGTACAGCGGGGCCGAAATCGACATAAATTTTCTGGAAAATTTCATTTCCTTTCGGTAGGATCTTTCCGAACTTTGTGTTCATTGGATTCGGGGATTTTTTTCTTAACTTTTTGCTTTGTTTCAATTTGTGCTGAAACTGGGGGAAATTTGTTGACTCATTTGGGAAGTGGGGAATTTGTTTTCTTTATTGGATCCTGTTTCCGCGAAAATTCAGTTTTTCCGGGAAATCAAATCACGGCTTATTGGGATTCTAAGAGAAGCGAAAAAACACTTAAAAGTATTGAAAGAAAGACATTTGGTGTTGGAAAGAAGGCAATCAGTCAAAAGAAAAGCTCTTAAAAACTAACAGAATATTCTGAAACTGATATTGTAGTAGACTTTTTTTTACAATTTGATTTAAGATTTATTTATTCATCAGGAAATGTTTAGACTGCAAGATACATGACATCTTATAAGATAGTAAAAGCAAACAGGTTTAATTACAGAAAAACAAGTTATAATGACAAAAATATTTAAAAACCGAACATTTTGTTCTTCTGGAAATAAGGAATTAGTCTTGAATTAGAGATACTAATGCATACTACATTGTTTGTAAATAAATTTTTAAAGTGTGTAGAAAAGCTCAGACTATTTTGCATTATGAGTTTAATCTGCGCTCAGATTGAGTTCTCTTACTTCTCTTTGTCGAAATTTTGTAAATTTTGAATTTTTAGTAAGTAATCAAGTTAGTAAATAATAGTCATTTATTTTCATTTAATAAATCATTTCAATTCCTCGGTTCTTAGATTGTTTGTGCTACAAAAAATTAATATAAAGCTTTGGTATTGCCTTCAGCATTGACTTATTTGAAGCTCTGTAAATGTGTGGACGCTTACAAAAAGTTAATGCAGATTAAAATTCACACAGTTTTCAAGAGCATTGATATCTGAATTTCAGGATATAACATTATAGACAGACAGTTTTAGAAAACGTGACATCCTTTCCGAGAATGTTTTGAAGGCTTTGTTCTGCGAGTGAGGGTGTTCACTTCTCTTTGGGGACGATTCTGGTATAAAAATCGGTTCTTGTTCCGGTTTCAAGATTTTCAATTTTTGAAAATTTGGGTAAGAGATTGCCTACCTACTGCAGATTTTAAAACATTGATCAAAGCTTTGACATCAGGAGAATGTTTTCGAAACGTTTGACAAGAATATCTTCATAAGCTATCAGTTTTTGAGACGCTGGAAAAAAATGTGTCTATCGAGAGTACACGCAATTCGATTCGCGTGTGGTGTAGGACTTAATTTTAATTAAAAAATTCATCTTATTTTTCTTCTTTAAATGTTGATGAAAAGCAGATACTTTTCGGCCTTAAATTTCAATTTTGAATAGAACAGAACAGGATGTGATGTCGTGATGTCGCAATGAAAATTAATAAGAAATCATTCTTCCGACCAAACAAGGTTTGAAAAGCAGAAAATGTCTTTCCGCAGCTTTGCTGAACCGTTTAGTAACGCTAAAATGTCGCGCAAGTCTACCTTTACACAATCCCAGAACATTGAGTATGTTCATTTGAACTCAACAAGTTATGAAATGTAAAGCTGGATATATTGGATAGTAGAGACCTCTTACACAATATGAGCGCACCGACACTACTGTAAGCGCATTTTGACCGTTACCCTTAGAAGGTGCTGTCATTAAACGAAGACGCTCCGTGAAACTCTGAATTGTTTGGGCTTGTCTCAAATTACCAATGAGAACAAATACACAACAGCAACTGTGACAAGATCCAGTCCAGTGCGTGGGACCTTGTGACCGCCCAGTGACGCCAGTTCAATGCCGACTCCCACCTCCGCGTCGAGATAATTTATTCCCCAGCGCACATGTGTAACTGCGTCATTTTCAAAAGAAAAACTTCAAAAGAATCATTGCCCCGAGTCTTTCTTTCGTTGTGCTTTCCTACGGGGAATGCGAGGGAAATTTATGCTCCTGACTACAAATTACACCCAATCATTCACCACCAATCACGTGTCATCTCCCGTCGAGTGCAACCTTAATAATTCTCCCCCTTCAATCGCCAATAGATTTATCCAATTAGCTCGGTCTTTAAGCGGCAATTTACCCCTACCCCACCATCCATGAGGCGTAAACAAAGCGCCTGCATCCCAAACGACATTAAATAGGTGGTATCCGTCGATGTAAACAAAAGCCTACCCTCGTGCGTAGTACACCGAGCGAGTATCTGGCGTGTGTCATTCACAGGTGCTTAAGATACAAAAAAAGAAGCGACGAAGGAACACCGAAATGAGTCCCATGGCCAACAAGAACGACGCGCCACATGAAGCACCAGAACCATCTCAAGTGCGTGTGTGTGAAAAGATAGATATTTTCCGAGCTCCATGCCGCACCGGGAAATATATGTGCTCGCACGTGAAACGCGCGGGACAACCGAACCGCACCGCAAACAGATTGTTAATCGTAAAGACCTCTGTGCTTGCCGAACACACGACAAGTCAGGAAATCCGAACAAACATAGACGCATGATAACGTAAACAAATCGAGGATCGAAAGTGATTTTCCAAAAAATGAAAAACAAAAATTCCTCCTCCAAAAACCGACGTAATTTTAGAATCATTTCCCCAAACATAACCGATTAAAGAGAAGCGAGAGGTTTTGTCGATTTTTCATCGGCGTGTGATGGGCGTCTGATCGCGTTGATAGCTCGACACATTTCAGCGGCTCGGAGCAGCTTCTTTCTGATGCGATCACGATCAAGATCGCTGCTGATCACTGACTTGCTCCCGCTACTGAATGCTTCGATTGTGGCCGCGAGCGCTTCGTCGCCGCGCAAACCGCCACGCGATCAGCAAAGCTATGCTGCCGATCACAGGCGTGATTTACATATGTTTACAGCGCGTTAACATTGCGATATGATGTGGCATCCATAAGCGATCCTGGGTGGTCTCGCTCGTTTGATAGATGGATCACTGATGTCGGCGGACTTCAATCGGGGACGTGCATGTGCATCTTCTATGCTGCTGGCTGATCTTCAGCGAAAGCGAAAGCATTTCACGGAGTTTTAGAGTGTTTCGTTCTCTCGCCTGTCCAGACACATGTTTCCGAGGCTCTGTATGATCTCGATCTTGAGTAATTGCCTTGAGGCAGAGAGAGGGATGCACGTTTTGATTGTACCTTGGTGGCGGGGTGCTCTGCTCGGCGAGCACATGTGTGCGTGCTGCCAGACAGCGGCTCTGAATGATCGGGATGATAATGATTAAAATGTCGGACTCCGTCTAGCCTGCTAGGGAACATAAAAACAAAAAACGACGTTCTGTAAACGGAATGGAATCTTCTTGTGATGAATTACAATTGCTGCATCCATGCGAAACCAGAAGGGATCGTAAAACGGGGTTTTATTGCACTTTTAAGTGCGTTCATGAGAATAAAACTCGTCGAGTTTGTGTTTTTCCTGCTACTGGCAGAACGGGGACGACGGGTGAAGTGAAAAGTATATTTGATCAGGTTGCTTGCTGCGTTGATGTGTCGCAGGGCGAACACATGGGCGAAGCATGGAATTTGTTTATGTGAAGTGATAATAGGATCTTCATTGAGCTACGTAGAATGGGGAGGATATTAAAAATATGAATGGGATTTTAACAGATGCCTTCGAGTGAAAACGGGGAGGCGGTTGGCGCACCTAGGTGTTTTGGTCTTTCTTTAAAAGAATTCAAGTATAAAGTGAGCGATCCAATTGGGGGAATCAATCTTTTTCCATTGCTCTTAGATTTTTTGGGTTCATTAAGACGGATGACTGAAATCGAGGCATTTCTAATTTTTTTTTTTTTACAATCGATGTGAGAAATTAATCGCGTACGATAATCCGAATCCACCAAAAAAAAAATAGTTAAGTTGCACGATGCTGGTAACAATTGGTTACGACTGATTTGTAGTGCTCGTAATTGACAGTGATGGTTTTATCTTACCTCAGGTAAATTTTCGAGGAGTAATTCCCAGTTAGTGAAACTCAGCTGACATAAGGTCATATTAAAAGAAGCAATTCTGCATTTTATGGCATATTTTCCACCCATAATTGAGATCCTTTTTTAACCTCTCCGAATTACAGAAACAACATTTATTGCAGTAATTTACTCCATTAGACAGTTGGACCTTGTGCAAATCGGATGAAAATCCAAGCACCGATGCAAAATTCGCTCAATAAGGGTCTTCAAAAGATCATGTGGTTGCGTCTGCGCACATGATGTTCTTGGCCAAAGTGGACTTCTTTTGACGTTCTTTAGACTGAAAGTTTCCATAATCGGCCATCCAAAATTAAGCCAACAATATTGAAAACTCATCTCAACCCTAAGAAAAGACACAACGTTTCGTATCTCCCCATATCGTAAATCCCTATCAACTAAAATTTCCGATTTTTGTGCCAATTTGGAATTAGGACTTTGTCTCCGATTTATTCACATTTATTCTTTAAAACTAGGTCTTCAAATAAGCCAGAAAATTATGATTTCTAAAAGCCCTAACTGCAAATCATAAGGTTTAAAAAAGTCCCAACAACCAACTAGGGCTTTTTATTATATAAATTACTACATGCAGAAAATAGACTCAAGGCATTTCGCTAAACTATGTGGCAGTTGGGACTTTTTATAAAATTTCTGGTTTTATTTTTCTTTTCAAAGGAACAATAAACAATCTAAAAGAAATATGTCATGGCAGTTCGATTTAAAATTTTTAAAAGCGTTTTCTATAAGTAGCTTAGTTTGATAAATGTCAATTTTTCAATTGGAGAATACGAAGTTGACTTTCATCATCAGTTTTAAGAGGTCTGTTCAAAAAATAAGGTTAGGTTATAATTTTCAAATTCGACTATCGATTTTTTTATTTTGTTATGTTTGTACCCTCATCTCGAACATATATTTACAGTTTCTAGCTATCTAGCATATTTATTTTGTTTGTGAGAGGCATAAAAGTTTGACCTGTTTTACGTGTTCGGCGATATCCTGCTGTCGAAAAAAATATATCAAAGAATTTGCATTCAATTTTGTGAGAAAATGGAATGCAAATTCCTGAGATATTCCCACATTCCCACAGTAATATCTCAGTCACTCGCGCTTTTGATAATTTTACGTAGAAATTATAAAGAAGAAAATTAATTAATTTTAAAACGGTATATTCAATATATGACATAATCCAAATATTCAAATGGGTTGTATCTTAGTATGTATTATAACAATCGATATTAACAAATATGTGATGATGCAGTATCATCAACTAAAGAGTGTTCGACGATGTTCTGACAACCACCAGTATAAAACCGCAAAATGTAAACTGCCTTAATAGAGCTAACACTAGTTAACTCTAGTTAAGATCACTTTGAAAAATCACAATGAGCTAAAATTCCAAATAGAGCTACAAAGAAACGACCGATTGAACTTTTATTCAAAACATGGGATTGATATGGAAAATCTGTTTTTCTTTAAAAAAGCGTCTGAACGGTCATACTTAGGTTCTATCCCAGACCGATAAACTAATCAAAAATGTTTTCAGTGTTCCGCCTCATGCGAACGGCTGCCAATTCTTTAAAAGTATTTCTTGCTTAGAAAATCTTTCTCAATTTACGCTTCGGAAAAATCTGTAAAAGATTGCCTATATTGGTCTTTTATATAGCCTTACAAAAATTACTCATTGTTCCCCCTGTCCTGTCCTTAACTTCCCATAACTCACAAACACCCACATAGTAACACCGCCATTATGGGGACAGTCACTTAGTCACTTATTGAATGAGAGATTTTTATGGCAACGCCAATAAGCCACTCTTAAAAAAGCTGCTTCTAGTGCGATTCTAGAAGTCACATCCACCGCAACAAAAGTCACACTTATCCAGCCGACCCCGAACGGCGACGGAACGCCTTAAAAATAGCCTCGATTACGAAACTGTTTACATTGAGCAGTTTCTTTTTCACTTCCGAAGATCACGCCCCAAACGGCTGACTGAGTTGTGCCGCCCGAGCCGCGAAACGAACTTCCGAGACGACAGGTTGGCCATTAATCCTCAGTCTGTTTAGCTCACGGCATGGGCGACGATTAGTTAGTTGTCTATCCACGCAGTCAGTTCCGTGCTATTGGAGCCGATCTTTCGACGCCCGTCCAAATAGAGCCGAGGCGATCGTTCCAGATCCATTATTGTCGGCAACTCTAATCTGTTGTCGCTCGCAGACGACCCGATGAAATTGATCGCTCGACTAATGATGACACGCCGAGGCGGTGACGAGAGCTACGAATACGCACGACGAGTGAGCGACTGAGTTCAAGGCCTCATCGTCATTAGGACGGTTCAAATTTATTGACAACTCAAAGTAGAGCGTCCCCTGCATGGATCGGATCGGCAGTCGATCCACGGAGATGCTACCAGGAAACTGAGAACCGAAAGTGATTTGGCGTAATTTGTCACCGGGAAATCGTTTTCTCCGCCGTCAAGTGGCCACTTGAATCTTCATGTGCGATCATGACGTTTTCGGGGTCGAATTTCCCGTGCGTCGAATTTCGACAGTGAAAAAACACTGTGCGTGTGTCAAGTCAAGTGAGCGAGGTATTTTGACATTTTGAAATGGAAACCGAGACTGCGGTCGGCGCCAGTTGAATGCGGAATGTCATGGTCCCGGATAGTGGGTCATTTATCAAAATTTGTTAATTGGCCGCTTGAAGGGGTGTGGGATGGTGATCTTTGTCGACCTTTGACTTTTTTGCAAAATCAGGCTTGCCACCATATGGTGGGAGACGTCCCCTACACGCACCGATCGTTACTCCTTCTATGCTGCGTTGTTTATTTACACTTGAGACATTTATAACAGACCCGAGAAGACGAGCCAAAAGGGAACGATTCTTAGAACAATAAACACGCATCCGAAACGGACACATCGCCCGTGGCTGATTTAAGTGATCGCACTGCGGCAGGCCGTGTATCTTCTGATGGATCTGCTTCTGCTGATAGGTAGACTCCCATTGTTCCTCCAGATTCCGAGAGCATATATTGAATTTTGTGTTCGCGGCACATTTGGCTGCAGTGCGGTACGACGCGGCGGCCTTCCGGTCGAGATGCCTGCGGGATATGCGGGAGCGAGGAAATCATAATTTTCGTGATAACGTAAATATTTACGTGATTACGATGATAAATTGCAGTTCGCGTTCGTAGTTTCTTAAATTAGGATATCCGAGAGTGAGAAAAGATGGGACTATAAGTGTTTTTGTGCGGGAGGTATTTTCGGAAGAAATTTGGGTAAATAACTTGCACCGTGTGGCTGTGGGCGTCAGAGGTGCTCTGTGGGAGCACGTTTTTATCAATTCGCCATGTGATGCTAATGATGCAGTTGGAGTGTTTTGGATAGTCACGCCAACCTGCACCATCTAATCACAGATCACCGACATTGGCTGCAATCAGCTTGAATCGGGAGCTTCTGAAAACCTTTTCAGTGTTTCAACTTGTTTATTTTATAAAGTCACTTTCTTTGGTCGAATGTTTTTGTTTTTATTGTAACACAACTTAAGGATTGCACTGAGTTGCTCTTTGAACTTAAAATTTATTTACTTTAAATGATGGAAGTCTAAGTCCAAAAAAAAATTCAACAAGGTCTCTCCCGTCCAGTGTTTCGAACAGAAATAAGGGATAGCAAGTTTAGTGGCTAATAAGCCGTTACAAATTGTAGTCAAGTGGTTACTGTAGTACAATTTTCACGGCCCCACCTCCAACGAACGACTGATAATCCTCCTGGAGTAACCTCTGGATAGCTTTCGTAATTCGCCGTTCAGAACCGGCATTAAAAAGTATGTTCTTTCTGTACTTGTGTCAAACTATATAGCGCACAACACAGTGGAGGTGCGAACAAGCTATACTCTAGCCTTGTATACGCAGATTATTAGTTTTATTTTAAATAACCAAGAGGAAACGAGTAAAAAAAATTTATTTAACTTTTCAATGTGCAATAAGAATATTACATTCGGAACTCATTAATTTAGTTTTGGTGAAGAGCAATCTCAATAAAAAGTTACATTTCAACAGATCTCATAACTTAATTTAAAATCACAAAAGCATTCTGAAATTAATTCGATTGTATCTATGTATTTTAAAAATTAAAAGAGACTTTTTTAGTAAAAAATTATAATTTCGAATATGATGCATAGATGACTAGTGTTGCATAGGAACAACATTCTATATATCGTTATCCTTTCATCCTTGAGTATATATTTGTTTTAATTTGGCTTTGTTGAGACCTCATAAGCTAGATTCTGGCACAAAATATTTTTCTTTGTTTTGGAATAAGGTGCGGTCATGAAAGGGTTAATACTAAGGTAATCTTAAGGTAATACAAGTTTTTTAACACTAGTATTAGTGCCAACTTTTTGTTTAGTCAATGACTAATTTATTGCAAGAGCTATAAAGAGATTATTGCGTCTTAAAGAAAATACTTCATGCAAAATATGGATGTCATTCCGCTCCACCTTTTAAAGTTCGTCGCATAATTGCTCACTAAAATATAAACGAGTTATATACAATCGCTTTTTGATGTCGTTATGCTTCATACCGCCGAAAATGGAACCTCTTGTATGAAACATTGATAAAAAGGAGTTAATAATGTGTCATTAAAAATCAAAGTAAGATATCCATGATTTTTTTTTTGTCAATTGTGCTCAACGCCATAAAAACTTTTTATAAGGATTGTTGTTTTGTTAGCGATACAGAAAGCTTAAGCAAAAAGGAGTCCCTTTTAAAACGTTTTTCGATATGATCTCAGCAAAGAATTCGAAAAAAAAAATTTGGAAATCCATAAGAAACGGAATTAAGTTTCAGACTATAGACTATGCCTATACACGCCGATGAAAAACCTTTGCCAAACAGCCACTGTACCAAGACCTTCCAATTGTCAAAAGCCTAAGTCCAATGAATTTCATTTGTGGGATCCATTTGCTTTCTCCCATCCTCTTATTAGGTCTTATGAGTTTTTAACTTTTAGAATCAAACAACTGACTCTATGGGCTTGGGACTTAAAACCGGGAGACATCTTATGAAAATTTATTTTGTGAAACCACACACATAGTTGTCATTATTGGTGGCTGCATTAAATCAAAAATAATCCGCCTGGTAGCATAAACCGATCCGATTAATCGATGCAATTTTCTTTGACTCTTCGTTTCCGGCTATGACTATTATCACTGGCTATATAATTCATGTCAGAAATGGTTCCCTATTCTGCTGCTTCAGCTGCCCATCTCAGATTAATGAAGACTTACGTGGACGCCAATTGCCGTGCTTATTTTTGCACCCACCTTTTTGTAAATGGTTAACATCAGCAGTTCTTCGTAACCTTTGCAAAAAGTGTCAAGTACCAAGCCCGCGCTAGTTCCAAACAGACGGGCAAATGAAAAGTCTCATGTATGGAATAGATTGGGATTTGCCTTATTGTTGTAATTATGATACCTACTGCACATGTATTTTTGCTAAAATATTTGCCTGAACAAATAATAAGCTCCACAAATGTTTTAAGCAATATCCGAAAGACTTGTCACTCGATTTTCTATCTGAACTTTTTTTTAATGGATTTAGTAAGCAATTGTCTCGAAGTGGCGAAACATGTGAGGATTTACTGAACCTACGTTTAAAAAAAAGCACCAAGATAATCAAAAGCCAACACTAACGACAAGATTTTGACACGATCTTGTGTAGGTTCTAATGGAAAAATTTCCTTTAAAATAGGCTGTAGTTGTTTGTAATAGAATGACTGAGAGTATTGCGAGCAATGAACATTGTAGGAGGGCTTCAAAAAATCGCTGTTTATTTTATTCTCACCTAAACAAGTATGATCTTTATATAAATCTGAAATTCATTATCATTTCCATTGAAGAAATATAAGAGGAAATGTAGGCCTGATAAGGGTTATATATCTACGAACGACAATGAATAAAAAATTTCTCTTACTCATTATTTTACATTTAAACTTTACTTAAAATCCTTCAATTTTCCCAAATTGCATTCGCTCGCATCGCACCCACCCGCAAATTTTCGTCATTATATAACAACTGCACCGAAATGCGTGAACACACTCATTCCTGCTCACCATCTCGATCGCACTCATTCACCATCCAAACCCCAACCACAGCCAGCTTCACTATACACTCTCACCTCATCTCCTTCGTTCAGTTCGCAATGAGTGCCTTCGTTCTTCGTTAAAATACCATTGTTTAGTTTTTTTGTGATGCTGTCGGCGTATGAGTGATTCATTTCTCCAGCCAAGAAAATTACTCGTTTTTACCTAGTTTTTAGTTCTTTTTTTTTCTGTTTTCAATTTGATTTCCTTCGGTTTCCTTAACCCAAACATTCGAGTGTGTGCAACAAGTGTTTAAAACCAACTTCCCACAACTGAAAACGAAAAAAAGAAAATTCAAAAAAGAAAAAAAGTGCCACCCCAGCGTCGCGCGGTGTGTTAAATAAAAAAAAAAACGAATTAGTGTTTGCAAAGAAAGAAAAAAAAAGTATTAATTTCCAGATCAAACCATGGGTTGTGCAGTCAGTACGGCTAGAGATAAGGAGGCAATCGAACGATCGAAAAACATCGATCGGGCGTTGCGTGCCGAGGGCGAACGAGCCGCCTCCGAAGTGAAACTTTTACTCTTGGGTGCGTCTTTTAGCAATAAATAAATAAATAACTATACATATTTCTTTTCCTTCCTAATATGCCTGCTTAATGTATTATTCCTCCCATTTTTGCGTGACCGAAGAATTTTTTGATTCGAATTCCGTTGAAGATTTAAAACTACCTGTCGGAGTGGCAATCACAGTCGTCGTCGTTGTCGTCATCGCCGCCGCCGACAACGACGTTAGACATCAATCAAAAGAGAAACCGTAGCTAAGGGGCACCAGCTTTTTAATTAGATGAGCGTCTTGGGAACAAACTGACGGTAGCAAAACGCGACGCGCTGTGAAGTTTTTTTTTTTTTTTTTTTTGCTGCGCCGTGTAACGTCCACGGATGAATAAGTCTCGCGGGGTGTGTACCTTGGCGGCGGCAGCGTGTACTTGCTGCGGTCGGTTGAACGCGATGGTGGTGTGCCGGCCCGGCAGATGCTTTGGCACTTTTTTCAACCCCAAAACCGGAGATTGTGCTGGTGTCGGTGTCAGTTGGCTCATGGGAAAGAATGGGTGATTTTGTTTGTTCGGGGGGAAGTGGTTTTTGGAAACAATTTCTGGATGACAAATCGAACTTTAATGAGGGTGCTCTTAGGCTTAAGATTTCGCTTCAAGTGGGTGTTTGTAGACACTTATGCTCGGGATTGAGCAATGTTCGCGACGCGGGTACTTGAAGCGAAACACTCAGGAGCCTTTGGGTTGCTGTGGGATTGTAGACAAAAGGGCAAATTTGAATTTCCTTTTTTGGGGACCGCATTTGGCAAATAAACTCGTCAAGAATTGTGCTAGCGTAACCGTATGGTCACACCCAGAAAAACTATGAAATAATGTCATATGTCTTCCCATTAATCTGTTAAAATCAAAAACGAAACCTGTGACATTCGGGTTTGGACGACTTCCTGCTGAACTGTGGGTAGGTCTATCGTTGGACGGTGGATAATTTCCTTTAGAAAAGCAAAAGTCGTTAGGGTTTCGTTCAAAAAGAATAACGACTCTCATAGAACCACTCGTTTTCTTAATTGTTATACATTTTTTGATAAACAGTTTTCCACGCTAATCGACGTTCCACGTTAAAGAGAATTTCTCAGTAAGGGCATCACAATTCCTATTTAGAAATCCCGGAAAATAGAATAAAAGGCTGCAAATTTTTCCAATTGTAGTACACATGTCAGATTTAAGAATAAAATTAGATCTCGTTCACATGATATTTTTCGTTTGCTTAGGCACACGTCTTTAAACATCGGTCTTTGCATTCAATATCAACAAAAATTCCATCTAATGCAATCACAACATCGGGTCAAGAAACATCGGTTGAAACATTGTATTGCAATTTTATTTCAAGACCGTTTTCTAAACTCATTTAATGCTACTAAAGAAAAACAATTGACTTCACGCAACACAACCAAAGAATATTCAGCAGTCATTGGACTTTACACTTTCTGTCAAATCATGGAAAATCAGCTGATTTTAGCTTCTTAATCTAATGACCACGCTTAGTTTGGAAAATCTTCCTTGAGTCTTATCTAGCCGAAAGTCCTAGCAGCTAGAGCTTAATTGTATTGTTAATGAAGTTGTTATAAGTTTAGTTATACAGTAGATGACGGATATAAGAACATTCTATACAGGCAAGACACACATTTTAAAACACCATGCACTTTCCCATATATTCATGTACATAAAATATCGTATATAAGAAAATTGTTTATAAGAAAGACACTGATATAAGAAACGTATTTCGACACAAAATGCTATGCCTTACTAACAAAATAATTAACAAATATTAAAGGTAGTAACCTCTAAAATTTCTGTTTTATAAGTTCCCATACTTTTCACATAAACACGGAAATGAAACGGTGTGTAACATATGAACATACCCTTCCGAAAAACCAATAAAAGAATAAATAAATAAAAGAAATAAATTCTTTGGCTTTTTCGACTTTCCTATTCCGTTATCTACTGTACCTACACATTTATTTCAGATGAATATTAAACAAATCGTCCCCTTTCTGCGATAACCTCGTATCTACATTTTTCATGAAATCGAGTTTTTTATGTAACAATACTGGGCACCTCTTCCAAAATATGTGGGCAAAAAATTAAAGTTTAAATACAACAACAAAAATATTTTAAAGTTAATTCTTTTTCCTTGTAACTACATTCATGTAAAGTAAGTATCGTATCTACCAAAAACCTTTATTACATGAAGGTATTAGTATTTAACCCATTAAAGACCAGGGACATTAAAAATAGAGATTCATCAAAAATCTTTGAAATGGTGTTTATTGAGCTTTATATTAGCACAAAAATATAGTTATTTTCAAAAAAAAAATTGCAACTTTGATGTTTAGAAGGGTGTACTCATTCGAGTACACTGACCAGATGTGGGTGCATTCTCGACCTAATTATGAAAATTTTTAAAACATTTTTTTTCGATGCAAAGAGTGGTTTGACACCGCTCATAAATGCATCGAACTCTGCTGTGACAAATTTTACACCATAATTAAATTATAATGTTTTTTTGGGAAATGTGCTCCATCACTGCGAACAAAACTTTTTGACACATATGGCTTATTTGGAGCTTTTTTAGATGACTCTGAGCGTAAATAAGTCCTGGCTATGGTCCTATCAAATAAAAGAAAATCGTGGTTGTCTTTATTTTTCAAGCAATGGAGTCGCAAAGCATTCACTGCCATTGAGCTTAGCATGTGTGTAAACAAAGGCCACTACCACTTTTTACCCTTTATTTTTTTGCGGTAGCAATTTACAAATTGGTCGTGAAGATCGACCCCACTCATGGCTATATTGTATGGAACCGGAAGATTTGGCTGAGAAATGACTACTTTTCTCTTTTCTGTTGCTGACCATCTCTTGACTTTTCCAAGTGGTTCCAAGTTGTCGTAATTTTTTACAACAGTTACAACAGTGTCGAGTGGATAACCACTATCTCTCTTTCATGTCCATCATCTGGTATATCCTCAATACCAATGTAGAGGTTGGAATAACGCCTGCCATAAAAGCTACCGCAATTTATAGTTGAAAAAGACATTTTTCTGCGAATCCAGTGAGAAAAAAATTTAGCATGGTTTTGGCCAGTGTACTCAATTGAGTACACCCCTTTTATGCACGACTTACCACGCAGAAGAAAAAATGTGTGTTTGTAATGTATATGCAATCTTTTTTCTAGATAATATATCTAAAGAATAGTAAGCATTATTCAATTGTTATTCAAAAGTTAAAATTTTTACTAACATTTTACTTTGGCAAAGTCACAAAATTGCTGAAAACAAGAAACAAAAATTATTGAGAAAAAATGAAAATGGCTTCCTATCACTACAAATTCACTACCAGTATGAAAGCACATGCCAATAATTTGTTCCCAATCAAAAAAAAACCAAAATCAAAACCTACTTTTAAAAAAATCAAAATAAAAATGCACAAAATACTGTACTCAATTGAGTACAGTGGCAGGTAATGGGTTAAACGAAAATACAAACTGTATTTATGAAAAACAAGTGAAAAAGACCTAAAGTTTCACTACTGTGCTAAATGGAGGGATACCATTTGTTTTTTTTTTTTTAATTCCTGAATAATTGATGTTTTGTAGATACGTACTTATCGCATAACGTAATATCAATCAAAACTATAGTTTGATTGGTTTACCAAGTTGGCATTATAAATGAATCGTAAACTTACAATTGCCCAAAATCCCAAGATTGATAAACATTTAATAAGGTTGAACGAAATAAAAAAAAATATCAAATATCTGCTTCGCGTACTCTTTTTCTACAACAACATCCCATCATTGTGCACCGTTTGAGATCACCACTTTTTCTATCTCCTCCAAAACCTCTTTCGAAAGCCATCATGACCTGAGATTCATTAAGGATTGGACAGACGCTGAGAAACTGCAACTCATCTTCCCTCGTTTTCATGTTGCAGAGATCGCATGAAATCGGTAGATCGGTGCGATGAGGTATAAAGTTCTAGTTAATTAATTAAACCCTTAGTCGGAAAATCGTGCTGATGTTGTCCACGGAGAAGCGATTTCGGAAGCAAGATTTCCGTCCTCAAAAGTTGTAATAATAATAAATACATTAGCCGCGTAACAGACCGTTGAGGGCTTTCGTGAATCCACTGTGTTGTGCGCGTTATAATTTTGACACACGTGAAAGGTAACTACTGTTTAATGCCGGTTCCGAACGGCGAATTCCGAAATCTTTTCATGACAGAAGTACTCCAGGAGGACTGTCTGTCATTCGTTGGAGGGCCGTGAAAAATGTTTGTGGGAGTTATTTTTCCCCGAGCTGGGTTCAAACACACAAGGCCACAGGGCTCTTAGATATCCCTCACTTTAATCAAAAAATTTAAACTAAAAGGATTACGTTATATTTTTTATTCGCGCAAACATTACGCTGTTCAGAAACTAGGCACCAAAGTCCAGCAATTACTTTTTCTTAGTGGAACTGTGTTAAAGCAACTCCCATGGAACGGTGGATGACACATCTCAAGCTACCTAAAGTAAAAATCCAAAAACAACCACTCGACATCGGTGTGATTCCTTGAATGAAGTCTTGCACGAAAGAAACAGGCTCTCAACCACTTTCAGCTTCACATAATAACCGATTGTCTCACCACAGGAACGCACACTCTTCGTACACCCATCTAACCGAGGTAATCAACCGCCAATTTTGCAGAGAGGAAATCTGTCCAATTAGATCTCGTCTTTCCATTTTCACCGTCGAGGTGTTGACCCAGTTTTCAGGTTAGTGGTTTACGCTTTGAAAGTGCAATTTTGGATTTGATAATATCGTTCGCAACTAGAAACTTGTTTGCACTTTCAAATCGGACAGCCGTATGGGAACAAAACACTTTTAGCTGTAAAATGTTGATGTTATGATTCATTCAGTCGTCACTTCGTGATTTTGACATACTTCTGGACTTTGTGTTTGTTCTCTTTTTCCGGAGTCATTAAATTAAATTTCAAGTGTTTGAGTGTATCCACACCTTCGGTTGAATTGAAAATTCACAAACAGTCGAGATGCCGAACATAAAAATTGGTCAGATTCATTCGTTTGCCAATTCAACAGTTCGATCACCCCATCAAGGTAATCCGCCACGTATCCACATCCTGTTGTCGATAATTAAATTTCTCGCCTAAGAATAAATAAAATCTCTGACGCATTTATCTAATCTTAGAACAACCTTGAAGATAACAATTAAGTGCATAATCTCGTCATTACTTCGTCATACCGGAAAAATTTAATTTTCCCCGAACCTGTGTCTAAAAATAGTCGTTGGGGTTTATCTGGCGAGAAAGTAGTTTACCTCATAAATTCACAGGGCCACTCTGTGTGTTTCTGATAAGGAGTGTTATCGGTGATGTGTGACCCCGTGTGTGCAATTAATTTCACTAAACAAGCTAGACTAACTTTTTTTTAATTTATGCCAACTGCTTCTTTTTTTTAGGATTAGGTTCATTGGTCAAGTCTAGGCAGTTACGTAAGAGATAAATTTCTGACCTAAAGCGGGTGATTGACTCGGTTAATTCGTTTTGCTGCACATTCTGTGGATGAGGATTTGGAAATTTATGCTTGGTGTTGGTAATTCATGGCTGTGACTAATGAAAGGCATGCGGCTTTTTATCATCATTCACACAGTTGATAGTGGGGAAAGAAATATTTGCGTGAACATTTTTCAAGAACCCAGCTGATATTGAGTTTCTCTGAACGAATGCGTGATTTATGGAACGAAGACGAAGTGTGTTTTTGTTGGTTTTATTCTGCCTTCTGATTGTTTTATTTATTCAGCTGCAGTTAATTATGCAACAGCTTGTGAATTATGCAATTTCAATTTCAGTTAGGCGGCGTACAATTTGAAGTCGTTACAGACTATTGGCCTACCGTAATTAGAATGTAAATTTTTCTGAATTTAGAACTAAGCCAAAGTCTCCCTTTGCGTCGTTGAACAACGCAAACTGAAATAAAACCGCAACAGCTTCGGAACCACTATAATTTTTAAATGGCGCAACTTCAAGGCGATGCAAATCGGGCAGACGTAAACCGAGGCTTTGTTGTATAATGTAGTAATAGTTGCAAAAATGAGTCATAGTTATAACTCTAGGCTTTTAACAGATTCATTTAAAAGATGGAAGCACAGAACAATAGCCTGAGCCAAGACTGCCTTACATAACATGCGGTCTGTGTCACGCTGCTTCTGATCTGGAAGAAAAGATAAAATAAGATCCAGCACCTTTGCTATTCCTCTTTTTCGAATGTACTGTCCTACTATCCCACGAGCTGACGATTCGGAGCCGAATTAGTAACCAAATAAGACTGAGGTTTGAACCGACCACAATATACTGAAAAACTTGTTCTATATAATAACAGTCAAGTAATAAACTCTCGTTTCGTTCACACAACTTGTGCACTCAATTATCGGATATAAGCGATTACATCCAAACGACTCGCATTACGAGTAATTATTGTAGTTTATCTAAGGGAAAGTTCTTGAATCACCACAAAGTTGACCTTCGAGCAAAAGTCAGTTGATATAATCCAATTTATTTTATTCCAATCACGAGTGTTGGGTTGGCTATCTCGGATATTCGTTCCAACGTATTTTCATTTTCACAAAGTGGAACAAAAATTACATGCAGCTAATGGCCTTCAGATAATTTGGTTTGCAAACCAAATTCAGAACTGGAAAATTCAACGCCGACCTCCTGAACACAAAACCCGATCTACAACAAACCCCCATCCATTTGTAATGGGCTCACAAATATCAGCGGCACAAATCTCTATTCTATTGACCACAGCACGGCCTTTGTCGGAGATCTCCTATGCAACGCATACCACTGCCACCACCACCAGGCGACTATGACAACAATGTGACATTCATTCAGAAGTTTTTCTTTTCTTTTTTTTTTCGTCGACGATTTTCCATGTTTAATTAAACCAAACAAATAAGGTAGTGTACGATACCCCACCACTGGAAATTATCCCTCTCCGCTACGAATGCGAGTGCCTCTATGCACGTCTTCCCACTTGTGAGAGTTAACCCCTTTGACTTTACGCTGGTTTTGATGTATTGGGGTTCGTCAACATCGCCATCGTTGTCGCTGTTGAGCCCCATTCATTCATTGAACCATAAAAAAAAAAAAAAAAAAAAGGAAAAACAATTGAAAGCTCTTAAATTCTGTGTTATGGAGAGATCTCTTAGTCATTTGTTGTGAGCGGGGGTATTGTATAATTGCCAGGAAATGAAAGGTCAGTGTTACTCGATAAAAAAAAAGAAACACAAAAACAGTGCAGTTAGACTTTTAAATGGGCGTTCGAAGGCTTTCTGTTTCACCGGAAAGTCATCAAGTGGTTTAATGAAAATGACAAACAAGTGTTGGGAATAAAAATTCCTGAAAATGAGATCAGCCGTGGTAGTTGAGGTTCGGTTAAACTGCGATTTTTGTGGGTTTTTCTGGGCTTTTATTTCCGAAAATGTGTGAAAATATCAACGTCCGAATCATAAAATATTCCCATGGATAGATTAGAGCGAAATAATTTGCTTAAGCTATGCCAGTTTGAAAACATGCTTTAAAAATACACAATTGATTACGGAGTAAGCAAACACTTTTTTATTTCATCGTTTTCAATCGATCAGAACTGGAGATTTCGTTCACAGTATGTCAAAATTTATACTAACGCCGATGATTTCCATCCGTAGCGGAAAGGAACCCTTTTTTTTTTTTTTTGATGTCAAAATTAAAAGTTTCCCAAAACAAAAATACTCTAAAAGGTGTAAGGAGCCTTAAAGCAGTGATTTAAAAGACGCTTTATAGAGTATTTCAGTTAAATAACATCTTTATTTCTATATACGGTGCTACAGTCCGGGTCTTAGTTGGTAAGCTACTCCACTCAGCATGATCTTGTACAAGCTGCTTCCACTGATTGGAGGATGGAGCTGGCTTATATCCTTTTACACCTGTGTACGTCATCTTAAACGCGGGGGTCCTCTGTCGCGTTGTCCCACTGGTTCGGAGTCAACGATTCTTCGGGCCGGAACTGTGTTGTCCATTCGCTCTACATCGCCTAACCAATTTAGACGTTGGATTCGTAGACCCTGGCCATGCGCACACCGCATTGAACCTTCTCCTTCATTAACCATCAACGCAAACAGAACCAAAGATCGCACGCAAGATCGCTTCTTCTTGCGCTTTTGAAAAGTCCATGTTTATGCGCCATAGAGCGTACTGGGATGATCAGAACGTTATATAAAGCCACCCTAGTTTTGCGAGAGGGGGCTCTATTACAAAATCTATTCTGCGTTTGATTACGGTATTGATACCACAGAGCTGAGGTAGACGAAGTCCTCGACCACCTCAAAACTATGCCTATGCTGCCTCTTGTGATGCTCTTCGTACTTCGTTTTGCCCTCATTTACCGCATGACCGAATCTAGCCGCTTCTCTTTCAATGCCGGCTCGCTGTGTTCATCCAATCACGTCAGCGTATGCTAGCAACTGCACGGATTTTTGGAAGATTGTACATCTAGTGTTGGCTTATAAGTTTCGCACGACCCTTTTAAGTACAAAATTGAAGAAGTCACATGACAGCGCATCGCCTTGTCTAAGGTTTTTTTGATTCAACATTGTAGGTATTGATAAGTTCGTTACCGACCTTGACGGAGCAGCGAAAGTTCTCCATCGTCTTGCTACATAACTTGGCAAGTTTTGTTTTATCAGATCGGTGACGAACGACTTCAGACGTTCGCATAAACCACAGAGAAAATCTTATTAGTGTGGCATCACTAAAAGCATTTACTGTTGTATAGTTTCCTTCAACTTTGGTCGAACCACATCACGCAATGAGCGGAACTTTGCTGTACCTTATAAATGAAAGACTTTAAAATAGGTTTTCCACAAACATCAAAACTAAATGCACTTTCACTAGACTTCCATCCTTTCTCCTTTCGACCAAAACATTTTTAGCTTTCCTCGCCAACCCATCAATAAATGACACCACTCCATTAAATGAATGACATTCTTAAGGAGTTTTCGCTTTTATAAAGAAATTCAATCTCCTCTTCGACCGCCTCAATCTTTCTCCAGCCTACACCACCGTTCTTATTGATTCCTTCTATCTCCTTTGTCTTGTCCCCAGGTATCTTCCGCACACTGCACGTTTTGAAGTAAACTCCCTGAACAACTGAACCAATCAATCTCCATGGCCCCAGTCGAGCTTTTAAGTGCCTGTTGTGATGTTTATCTGCCGTTGATCCCAGCACTTTATCCATGGAATATCTCCAGCTTATGCTGATGGTGATGGGTGATGGTTGTTTTTATTTTTATTTTTCGGTTGATTACAAAACTCCGCATGGGATGTGGTTGAGTCACTTTGTGGTTTGGAATATCCATACACACGCACTCAGTTTTTTTGTTTCTTTCTCGTTTCTCGTGTTTTTTCTCTGTCGCTCATTACAAAAGAAAGGAAAGTATGTGCGTATATAGCGCCAGTAAGTTCTGCCGTAATGAGACATATAATTAAGAGGTGAAACTGCGGCATGGTTTTTGGTCGCTGTTGTCGTCGTCATTCAAATGATCGTTTAATTTTCCCATTAACATGCAGCAGTTGGTCATTAGGTCATGCCTAGTGGGTTCCACAATCCACAAACTGATCGACAGTAGCTTGCAAAGACAAAAAACCTTCAAACTTCTTTGACCGTGTCAAGAAAAAAGGGATACTGAGACTAAATAAAATGCGTGATAAGCGACAAGGCAGCAAGGGGTGATAAATTTACACGTCCCATGTTCAGTTTGGATCATTTCATTCCTCTTAATAATAATGAGTAATTTTAAAGTCCCCAGAAACGTAGTGTGTGCACAAATTGAGTCACACACTATCGTTGCCGCCACCAATGGTAAATATCCGAGGGCAGATGATGACGATCAGGCGCCTCTCTGTCGCATCCGTCGACAATCGAGTTACAGGGTGAAACAAATGCGGTTATTTCATTTTGAAGGAAGTTGTGACCTTCGTGATTGCTTTATATATTTTAGAGAAACCTTTTGCTTCGTTTTATAGACTCCATTGTCCCGAGTTCCAATAAATTGGAAGAACCAAAGTGCTCACTAAATTAAACATGCACTCGCAAATCTTAATCTTAATAGGGTGATGGAGCCAGTAGTCGGCCCTTTGATTTTTTTTTTACGTAGTAAAGAACGGGTATTCATCATCATTTCATCATTTTCAATTAATTAAAATGTTTTAATTATGAAAATAAAGTCATTTTTAGGGTATTTACTACCGAAAACAAATTATTAATAAAAATGTAAATGAAAATGTCATTCTTGAGTAGTCGGCCTCCTTTACCTCAGAAGTCGGCCAGTCAAGTATTCAGTAGTCGGCCCGAGTTTTTACATCCAGACTTGCACTGTTGCAATTTAGGTTAAAAGCTAAATTTACAACTTTAAAATATTAATTAACTCAAAGAAAAAATAAAACAAAAACAAACAAAGCAATGACTTTTGTATGACTTATGGAATCTGTTTTTTGATTAGGCTTTAATAAATAATACTCTCATCCCTCGTTTTGCGCGGTCTGTAATGTAATTTATGGACAAAACAAAAATTTAGTTTCCATTACACATTTGTATGTAGTTAACCTAATATATTCAACAAAAAGTTCACTACTGGGACACACACTCTCAATATTCTTTCCACTTCTTTTCAAATTCTCAAGTTTACGAGTACACCTCTGAATATCGTCTGTTTGCTTGGTTGACTCAAAAGGTCTCTAGGTTGCTTTGTGCGATTTCGATTTTTATCCAAATTGAGGGCTGCGTCTGACAAAGATAAAATGAGTTTAGAGGGCATTGGTGGACCAGGCACAAGTTTCTTTTTAAAAATGCAATCAAATGAACAAGACCAATTTTTTTCATGTCAAGCCGTAATGGCTTTATTAGCAAGAGAAAACATTACCATTTATTGTGGAACGCGACGTCGTTCAAGTGGCTTCGTAGTAGCGCATTTTGTCACAAATTTTTCATGAACTTGATGGTTTCAAGCTGTAGATTGTATGATATTGGCGTTGAGTTCCTAAATTGTTTCCGGATTGTTGGCATAACATCGGTCGTTTAATGTTTCGCAGAAAAAATGGGTCAATTCGCAGTTCCGTTGCGCCAATTGGCATTTTTTGCTAATAAAACGTTCTATTTGGGCTACACAGCACTCATTTTGAGAATAAGTTTTTAATATTTCCCAGCGTTGTCCAACGTAAGCTACTTTTTTCGTTTAACGAAGGTATGATACTGACTTTCTGTCAAAATTTCGAGTGGGAAGCAGCTGTCAGTGTCGAAATTGCCTGTGGTTAAAAAAGACACCACTAAATGGCCCACCCAACGCATTCATTGTAATCAGAAGTACTAGCACGCAAGGTTTTTTTTACAATAGAGCTCGCGAACAAGTTCCGAAAAAAAAAAAAAAAAAACAAACACACGGGCCATTTAGTGCACAAATGAACTAACTCCACTTTTTGAAAAATCTTAAATGTAAGCGTTGAAGCGCATGGTCTTAAGTTTTTAGATATATAATAAAGATTAACAAAGTTAAACGAAACTTTTTTTTGTCATTGAATAATAAGTACTTCATGTATTGCATGTAGCATGTATAGCAACTATGAAGCAAAATATTTACAATCACCCTATGTAGAGTTAGCGCTCCCTCTTCACAGTTTACTGACACTCATGCCGAGGCGCAATAATGCGAACCTTAGCCCTAACGATAGGCATGATTGAATGGTGATTATCGAAAGAGTTGGATCATTTATTATAAAGCGATTGTGTCAGTTGATTTAACCGACTATTTGAATTTCGAATTTCTTTCATAAAATAAAACCAATCCTGCCCCATCTCGTGTAGGAAACTAAACGACCTTGATTAACGAATCATTACGTTATAATGTCTATCTGCGACATTCAAAGAAATCCTATGATTGAGTGGAATTATGCAAAACAACAGTAATTACACTGATAATAGGGTGCCGGCGATAACGTCGGGTGTTGCTGCTACAAATTGTGGGTGAGGGTGGACAGCTAGTCAGAACTGCACACATGTTAAAAGCACACCACACAGATGGAGGAGGTAACAGAGTAACAATGCATTCACTTTTTCATGCACTCACTGTCGCTCAATTTATTTGATTAACGAGATACATGAGGCACTGTGAAGAGGAACATGCTATTGAGGTTATGTGCTATGTGCGTTTGGGATATACTATGTAGTCTGTGAGTTATTCAAGGAATGGAAGAGAAAGTGGCTGGGGTTGCATTCCATTGAATGAATGGGACTCAATATATAAGTTTGAAGAGAGAGAGAGAGAGAGAGAGACATGTGGGTGAAGGAAAAATTAAATTCATAACGACGCAAAATGCCAGACAAGAGATTTGACAATATCACCGGTTTCGTTTTTGTGGGTGGAGTACAGGAGCCTTGTCGATGTCATGTAATATACTATTGATTCTTGTTAAAATTTAAAGGATAACCTAATTGTACGATACTGCGTTATGCGGAATATAATATAGTTATGATTTTAATGGTAGCAGCGTGCCTGTGGGAAAATTGATAATTATAAATGTTTAGACGATTTGGCCAGATACGGACGCCATCTGCCATTAACTCCATGATGATTCCTGTTGTGTTTGATTTATTTACTTATTTAAAACTAGCTAAAAATTTAAAAATTAATTGTAAATCGAATATCCAATTTATTCAAAACTAACAAAAAATTATAGCCGAAAGCCTTTGTTGCTACATTCTAGCTGTCAATTTCTTAGCTAGATTTATATAAATAAACTAAAAATTGAACAGTTGAGACCTTGTAAATATAGCCAGAGCAACAAAGGCCCCCGGCTTATCCAAAAACTAAATACATTCTGCTGATTTATAACACACATGCGTGATAAAAAAAAGCTTGAATAGAACTTACAACACACATCTAGTATCTACAGAAAATGTTTAAATTTCTCTTTTTCACCTTTCCTCTTTATCAAAACCAACGAAAAGTAATAAAGTGCTTTCAACTTTCCTCCAATGCCAAGGCCAATCGAAAAGAATGTCGCGAAAGAAATTGCCGCTGTCATCATAACCATGAAATCGAATTTGTCACCGAAGTACTCGCGTGAATCGGAAACGTATTGTTATGAAGTGAAGTGATTTGCTGATGAAGAAATTCTTTTCCCGTGATACATTGAACCCATTGCATTATTACCTCATAAACAGATGCTCAGTCATGGCTAGTCCATGAACGAGACAGCGATGACGCACTCTACCTTTTGAGTTCTACAACACAACTCATGCTCGCAGCTTTGATTTCAAAACAAAAAGAGGTGCTGTTGAGAAAATCGAATAGAGATTATTTTTGAGGGGATCAGGTACTTTTGCCCTGTAAAAGAACATCCGAGTGTGTGATGCAACATTCATTTATAGTCGTCGACATTAGAGCTAAATTTGAAATAGAGCCATTTAACCACGATTGATCAAATTATCTACTTAAACAGACAAGTACGCAATTGATTCTACCAACAAAAACAATGTCATTTGTGGTGAAGAAATTTGTTTTTGAAAAATTTAATTCTGTTTAGGGGAGGGAAGCACTCGATAACTTTTTTACCGACAGATAACAGTTGCTAATTGACATTTCACGAGTTCGTTTAGAATATTGATTTGGATTTGTTAATTTTGTTAAAAATCTCTTAAGTTTTTCAAATTAGAAGACTTAAATAACTTTTCACGGCAGTGTGTGCGTGTGTGTAAAATCGTCATACGTGACTTGGAATCAATGTGATTAAAATCTTCATCAAAAACTAAATTTCTGACAATTTAGTTGTTACTTACTCCTATAATATTGTTTGCAGATAACCTTTAATATGATAAAATTTATGTGTCATATTCCACCAGAATCTTCTCATTGACCGACTTGCAATTCTGTCCAATCCAGAACATCACTGGGGGAACTTTCTGTGCCAATTGCACAAGCGAATGCCAAAAATGAATAGCCCCAGACACTGTCACACCCCACTGCTAAAGTTGTCACAGCTGAAAAGGAAGAGCCACTGAATGAATCAGCTGTTTTGCTGGTTGATTTTGCCCCTCGTCAGTGGCACCCATTCATAACCACGAGGTATACCCAGTCTTGTATTTAAATTTATCTCATTCTCGCGTAATTTATTCAGCAAACAATCTGCCTGTACAGCAGCACCACATAAGAAGACCTGGAGAGACAGTATTTATGTGCAGAAAAAAAAACCGAATAACAAACTCTTTGTGGATATGTTCCCGAAGAAATTCGAGCGCATTCGGGCACGTAGACACTTATGCCCAGCGAACATGGAAATGCTTGTGTTTTGAGAAAGTTTTGTGTCTGCTACTGCTGTGAACTTGAAGAGACAAAAGGCGAAAAATAAAAAGAATTTGAAAATAGAACGTGCATCCGGCGAATTTCTCACACACAACCACAATTACAGAGAGCCACAGAAAATGCTGCGCACGCTGCTCTACAATCTTATCGACGAATCGCTTTGTTTAACCAATCCCGCACACTCCAATGCGTCATCAGAGACGCGGAGAAGCTAGGCACCGATGTATCCAGATGGCGGCGTCTCAGAATTGTATTGTTGTTTAAATGAAAGTGATAACATTGGCACATTTTTTTGACATTGTTTGTGCTTCCTAAATAGCTGCTTAGGTGCGGTAGGTTCAGATAAAAAGGTCGAGTAAGAAGCTGTCGTTGTGAGTCCAATTTTGGGCTTCTTTTTCGTGTTTTCTTTTTCTTTTCTGTAATGTAAGTAATTAAGGTGTAGGAAAGATTTGATCAGATAGTCAGTTTTGTTTAAGCTTGTTATCTGGGTTGGAGGGCAAAAAGATTTTCCTCGCCATAAGAAAACCGTAGAGTCAATTCTAACGAGGTAACACTTTCAAGCCGATCAAAGACCTGAGTTTCTTTAATAATACTGCTAACGATTGTTTTGTTATGTTAGAAACCCAATTATACAACTCAAAACAATAAATTGCTATCTCTCGTTCAACTTATTAATCAAGCGCGATGACTAAAGAATCGTAAATAAAAAAAAAAAAATTAACAGGAGTAAATTATTCTAAATTGACGCCAGTGTGTCAATTATTTAATATTGTCTTAATTTTTTTCTTTCCCAATTCAGGCTTATCCCATGAGGGGCATAGAATATTTTTGTGTATTCGTTGGACAATTTCTTTGAAAAACATCTACATTTTCGTTTCGACTTTTACTTGCCATTACAAAATGGTAAGCTCTCGTGCAACGCATGCTCCTCTCACTATACGCGATGTGAATGTAGGTTAGGATGTCGCGTCATATACAAGCAATTTTTTTTTTCTAAATTGCAAATGCCTCTACATTTTTTATAAATGCTAAAACATACTCAAATATGAATTTTAACTTTCTAACATTATCGCAACGGGTTGCGGTTTATTAAATATCGTATGTGCTGATACTTAGGTCTGCTATGCATTCACGTTATTTGCAAGAAATTAAGTGAAAAAAGGGAAAATATAATGAAATAAGGATTCATTCTTATTAAAATCATAAAGGAGTAACAATCATCACCGGAGAACTGGTTTCCGCTCCGGGTTACACCGGTTACATTGGTTACTATCGGACTGAAACCGATTAAATTTTGATTCGTCTGATCATAACACATATTTTCAGTCATTTGCCGTCCAATGGCAAATGCTCTCTGACAACCTTGAAGCATGCCTTAGATTTTAAGACCATTTTTGAAGGGAGTTATGCGAGGAGAGAATCGCCGTGTCGTAATGTAAATTCAATACGGGTAATAATTATCGATTTGTGATTATGTCATGTGTATTGTTCTGAAATTCAGTTTTTTATTTCTTTTGCCCTGAATTTTCTCGTCTCAGTTCTTCCTGAATTGAACTTTCATCGTTGCTTAGTGTGTGTGTAAGGTGGTGGTTCCAAGAGAAACTCATTAGCACTAAGTGCCGTTTTGTAACCACAACTCTGAAAAGTTGAATATAAATTAGGATTTAGAAACATCGTGCGGCGTTGAGGAATGAAATCAAATCTTTAATCTAAACCTCGACGAGAGATTCAGGGAAGGGTTTGCCTAGGTTAGGTTAGGTTAGGTTGTATGTGGCTGCCTGCTCTATACACAGGCTCACTTAGGCCTATTGTAGGCCCATTGTGCTGCCACTCCTCCGGGTTGCTTCCACCCGATCCGGACTCGCTACCTAAGGGTCTCCTGCAAAACTACCAAACTGTGTTATACTACCTGTCTGATGCCAGTGCTGATAGTCTATTATCCCCTGGTCTAAACCCAGTTGGATCTGCTTATGAAGCCGCTGATGCGCCTCACATCCATGCTATCGAGCTCGCTTAACTCCTTGAAGAAGTATGCACCTAGGGTGCGCTTCCTCGTGCGTGCAAGTGCTGGGCATGTTCCCAGAAGATGTATGGTTGTCTCTTCTTCCTCCTCATCTCTGCAGCTTCTGCAGAAATCATTGGAGGGGATTCCCATTCTTTTGGCATGATTACCAAAGAGGCAGTGGCCAGTTAGAACTCCTACTAGTCTGCCTATGTTTGCCCTGCTTACCGAGAGCAACTGTTCTGTCCTGCACCTATCTAGTCTCGGCCATATTAGCCTAGAGATGTGGCAGGAGTGTAGATTGCTCCATCTGGAGTTTGCTGCCGTTATGGCCTCAGCAGTTAGTTGTGAACCAACCTCTTGCATGGAGGGCCAGGGGGTCCCTTGATTGTTGTTGGTGTCCATTTCCCCTCCTTTCCTTGCTAATTCGTCAGCTCTTTCGTTGCCTAGAATACCCGTATGCCCAGGGACCCAGCACAGGGTAAGACTACACCTGTCCGCCATCTCTTTGAGAGATTGGCGACATTGTTTTACCATTCTTGATTTTATCAATGGTGTTTCCAGAGCCTTTATGGCCGCCTGACTGTCTATGTAGATTACAATAGACTGGCCATCTATCGAACCCATGGACAGCAAGCGCGCTGCCTCATGAATAGCCGTTATTTCCGCTTGGAATACACTGCAATGGTCCGGGAGCCGGAGGGATTTCGCAATGTTTAGTCTTTCGGCGAAGACTCCCATGCCCGTGCCCTTTTCCGATTTTGAGCCATCCGTGTATACTTCCAGAGCAGCCTGGTCTCTCACACTATCTTCCTCCCATTCCTCTCTGTTCGGGATCCTTATTCGATAGTTTCTATCGAAATCTTCCTGAGGTGGAAGGTAGTCTGTGCGAGATGGGATTTTCGAATTTCGAAGAATAGCAGTATGTCCTGCTGTCTGGTGTCCTTGCCACCTTTTGCTATCCCTTAGCCTGATTGCTGATCTTGTGGCCACGTATCTCCCGTGTATGTCTACGGGAAGAAGGTGTAGCATCATTTCCAAGGCAGCCGAGGGTGTTGATCGTAATGATCCGGTAGTGCACAGGCACGATGTTCTTTGTATCCTGCCTAGTGTTCTTATGTTATCGCCCGTGCCCAGTGCCGGCCACCAGACGATTATGCCATAGAACAGAATAGGTCTTACAATTGAAGTATATGCCCAGTGGGCGATTTTTGGCTGAAGGCCCCACCTGGAGCCAAGGGCTTTCCTACAGGTGTATAGTGCCACTGCCGCCTTCTTCACACGCTCCTGGATATTAAGTTTCCAGTTGAGCTTGCTGTCGAGAATAATACCAAGGTATTTGGTGGTTTTTGAGAGCCCCAGTTCCTTGTTTTTGAACTTCAGCGGTCTCATGGAAGGTACTTTGTACTTTCTTGTGAACAAGATTAGTTCTGTTTTTGTCGGGTTGACGTCAAGTCCCACTTTATCTGTCCATGTCGCTAGCCTGCGAAGGGCTGCTTCCATGACATCTCTGATAGTGTCCGGGAATTTTCCCGTGACGGCTATTGCAATGTCGTCTGCATAGGCGACGGGCTTGCATCCAACTGAGCTAAGCTCCAAAAGAATCTCGTTTACCACCAGTAGCCACAATAGCGGTGATAGCACCCCTCCTTGTGGTGTGCCCCTGCAGGTCGCTCTGCTGGTATGGTGACTTCCTAACTCGGCTCTTACGATTCTGTTAGACAACATATTGTTGATCCAGTCGCAGAGGCTTCTGTTTATCTTCAGCTTGTATAGTGCTTTCTTGATAGCTTCTGAGCTTACATTATTGAAGGCTCCCTCTATGTCCAGGAAAGCTACCATAGTGAATTCTTTGTGTTCAAAGGATTTTTCTATAGTGCTTACTAGAGAGTGGAGTGCCGTCTCCGTTGAGAACCCTTTGCGATACGCATGCTGGGCCTCGGATAGTTCGCCTTGTGAGATGTTCTCACGTATGTATATCTCTATCAGTCTTTCAAGCGTTTTCATAAGAAACGATGAGAGGGTGATAGGTCTGAAGTCTTTTGGGGAGTTGTGGTTTGCTTTCCCACATTTGGGGATAAACACCACCCTCGATCTTCTCCACAGGGTCGGGGTGTGACCTAGCTTAATACAACTCCTGAAAATATGTAGCACCAGGGGTGCTAGGATTTCGAACCCTTTTTGTAGTTCCACCGGTCTTATACCGTCCAGTCCCGGGGACTTGTAGGGCTCAAAACTATTTACCGCCCACCTAAGCTTTTCCAGCGTTATGAGTCGGTCGGGTAGGAGCCCAGGCAGCTTCGCTTGGGTCCCTCCAGAATTATCCATTGGATAAGTACTACCTGGAAAGTGTGTGTCGACTAGTAGGTCTAGAGTATCACCTCCAGACTTCGTCCACTCTCCGGTCGTGTATTGCAGAAAAGATGGCATGGTGGAGGTTTTGGAAAGTATCCGCCGTAGGCGACCACAGTCACTGGTCTTTTCTATGTTACCACAGAAATTTCTCCATGACTTCCTTTGCTCTTTCCTTAGCTCCTTTTTGTAGGTCCGCATGCTATCTTTGTAAAGGTCCCAATCAAGGGTTTGCCTAGAGTCCGTAACCTTGCTGTGGCAAAGCGTCGGACAGAAGCAGAGGAAGTGTGTCAGAGATTCTGGTTCCACCATGTTATTGCAGCTACAGCAGTATGTGCGATAAGGGATCACTAGTCTGGCTGCATGATCCCCTATCAGCTAATGACCCGTACTAATCGCTTTAATTTTAGCAATGCCTATGCGAGTCCTATTAAGAAGCTCGTTGGTTCGTGATAAGTTGTACTCTGGCCAAGTGTCCCTATCCACTGCGCAGTTGGTCAACTGAGACCACCTGAAGTTAGCAATTTCCAAGAAGTGAGTTGAAATTCGTGCCTTGACTAGCCCTAGTGGAACGTGTACGTCCAAAGCTGACGAGCTGTGAAGGGCAGCTCCTTGTTTGGCCAGCTCATCCGTTTGCTCGTTACCATAGATGTTGGTATGTCCTGGGACCCATACTATGGCAACTTTGAACTTTTCGGCGACGTCGGAAAGCTCGTTGCGGCATCCCTGCACTAGTTTTGAGGTAGTGGAAGTTGACAAACATCGCTGCTTAGACTAATGCTAGAAACAGATGTGCAGACTTTCTCATGCAGCGTACGATAATACACGTAAAGTGTGCATGCAGATGTGCGCTGCAATCAATTTCTATTTCTAATTTAGCTGCGCAGCGGCAATAGTGCCACAACATAAAAAATATATATTTGAAATTTAGAGGTGACTCTGACTTCTGGCGTGGGCATTTGTTTAATATTTGTTCTTAAAACGATAATAATAGCGATTTTTTGCGATATGTCATATGCCGAAATGTCGTTAATTATTATTATTATTATAATTCGTTACCTTACAATTAAAAATACTAAGCTAATATTTTTCTAGCACAAACTGCAAAGGTTTCGGCTTAAACATTAACTTAAGGACTTATTATTGAACTTACTAGCTATTTATGTTGTTAAATTACAATGTTTCGGTTAGTAAATAAGTTATGAATTTAGTTAATGTTTTCTTGGGTTTGGTTTTTTAATAATGTTAGTATCCGTGAGGTTGAGTTTTGAAATGTCGTTAAATTCTGCACGTTTGTCACGTCTGAATATCTGCACGCAGCGCTGCTTGCAGAAAGTCTGCATATCTGTTTCCAGCATTATTTTTGAATTGAAAATCCGTTTTTGTGCAAAACTTGACAAACAAAACGAACGAAACGAATGAAATATTAGTTACAGCATTGTCGGCGCAAGTTATATGTACATGTTTAAGGCCCCTATTACGGTTCGTTGGACTCGTCTCGAAGGATCAGGCGAATATCTTAGGTCTAGCAATTTCCGTCGCGAACGATTTTCCCGAGAAGGGAAGTTCGGGTGAAAAAAAAGGTCTCTTGGAATTCATAATAGCGGTGAATAGTGGATCAATACAAAAGTCTTAAGAAGGTATACGTCAAAACATTTTAAATACGGAAATATACGGGGTATCTTAACGTAGGTAGGTCCGTGCTTCTATTGAGGAGCGTCTTTTCTTTTGATGCTTAAACTGAGAAAATCTCCTGCTTCACTTTTGGATAAAAGAAAGAAATTCTGTACTAACACAAACGAATTCCAACCTTTTTACTTTATGCATCCATTTGCGACTTATTGAACTAATCTACTTGCATTTCTTTCACCCGCTGCAATAGGGAAATGTTTATCCCAATTAAATAAAAATTCATTCAAGTTAATTTTGAACTATGAGGCACCATCGTTGCGACCAATAATCACTTTAGCATCAACTTTACATTTTGAAATTTTAGTCTTTTCATTAATTAATACATTGAAAAAAAAACAGGAAACTAAATAAAAAAGTTAAATAGTTGTCGATTTAATGTACCACATTCGCAGATTTTTTCTACTTACACCATAATACGTATATATTTACTTTTTTCCCCGGTCTCAAAGAGAAATCGAGGTTAAGATCTAAATGTAGTCTTCTAATAAGTTTGACCTTACAGCCTCCAATATTGTTTTGTTTGCATTTCAGTTAACCGCGAGATAGTACGATCAATTGCAAAAACTTCATCTTGCACATCCAGCTTCAAATCATCCTTTTCGCCTTCGAAGATGTTCTGTAAGGGCGCTTGGGCGGAAATCACTACACGAACTTGCTTGTCATAAAGTGTATCAATAAGTACAATCAAACGTCTAGTCTGTGATTTCATTTGAATGTTAAGCTGAGGTACATCACGCATGAAAACCGTGTGAAAGACGTTCGCTATTTGCAAGTAATCATTTGCCGCTAGTGGTGAATCACAAAGTTCTGCAAAAGTGGTGTCTAATATTCCTCCACATGTTTTCTGGAAATATATATCTCTTCCTAAGTGCGTGATTGTTTTAGGTTGCACACTGCTACCCTCTTTGGTGCAGAGTTGATCGAACAAGGTATCAAGAGCCCCGTTAGCATCGGTTTCTGAGTGGACAAAATAAAATCCTTTGTCGGCAATTTGGAATCCGCCCTCTCTTCTGAAGTCTAGACCGCTTTCCAATTGAACCAAAGTACACTTTGACTTAAGCAACTGAATGAAAGGTACAAAATTTTGCCGCTGAGGCCCATTTTTGTACAAATCATCTGGAACGCGGTTGCTCGTGGCCACCATTACTCCTCCTTCATCAAATAGATAGGAGAACAATCGCTTTAAGATCATGGCGTCAGCGATATCTGTTACTTGAAATTCATCAAAACAAACCAACCAGCTGTCTTGTATAATCTTAGTGGCCACTATTTGGCAGGGATCTTCGCTTTTTCGCCCGGCTGCTTGCAAACTCTCCCTTACCTCAAACATGTCCGCATGAACACTGGCCATGAATTCGTTAAAATGTACTCTCCTCCTCCGACTTATTGAAGTGCAACAGTCGTAAAACATGTCCATAAGTGTGGTCTTGCCGGTGCCCGCGGTTCCATAAATATATACACCATTTGGGGGAGATCTTTTCTTTGGTGCATAACCCTGAACTTGGTGGAAAAGATGTGTCAGTGCTTCCGCAGTGGCAAGCTGATGGTCGTTTCGTTGCATTTTCCCGCTGCTAACAAGCGCTTTAAATACATCAATCGGAGTTTGGAAAGACGAAAAAGAACGCACAAAAGCGGCAAAGCATTTTCCAAAGATTGTGTCATCTACAGCACCAAATTTAACGCTAATCATTGCTTAAAAATTTATCTATTTTTTTTCTCATAGTAAAAAATAATACGATTTAATTTTGTTCAATTTTTGATTGGTTTAATTCCGAAATAATGTGAAACAAAAATGAAGGTTCGTGAAGTTTTCCCCCACACCCTACTGAGGGCAAACTTAAATGTGTAAAAAATAAAAACACAAAGTATGTTTTCTTAACTCAAACAACTAGCTTAAATTAATTACAAATTTTTACCAAAATAATGAATGTGTGTTGTCTTCTTTGCAGGTGCTGGTGAATCTGGAAAATCCACAATCGTAAAACAAATGAAAATCATTCATGAAACAGGATACTCACAAGAAGAATGCGAGCAATATCGTCGTGTGGTGTATAGCAACACAATCCAGAGCCTCATGGCAATTATACGAGCAATGGGTCACCTTAAGATCGATTTCGCTGATCCATCGAAAACGGTAAGTGATGGGCATGGAGATGATTGGAAAAAAAATGTAACACTCGCTTTTGTCTTTTTTTTTTTTTGTAGGAAATCGCACGACAATTTTTCACATATGCATCTGCAGCCGAGGAGGGAATTTTAATTCCAGAAATAGTTCTCTTGATGAAAAAACTTTGGGCTGACGCAGGTGTTCAACAGTCCTTTGCTAGGTAAAATATAGAATAAATTCGGCAACATCACACAAATAAAATATGACTTTGTTTATTTAGATCTCGTGAATATCAACTGAACGATTCGGCGGCTTATTATTTAAACTCTTTAGATAGAATTTCTCAACCAAACTACATTCCACTGCAAGAGGATGTCCTACGCACGCGAGTCAAGACCACTGGTATTGTTGAAACACATTTCACATGCAAAGGACTTCATTTTAAGTAAGTTCGTCTAATGAATATTTCTCTGTGGAGTGGTTTTGAAACCGATCCCGCTTTTTTTTCTTTTAGAATGTTTGATGTTGGTGGTCAGCGATCAGAAAGGAAGAAATGGATTCACTGTTTTGAAGGCGTAACTGCAATTATCTTCTGTGTAGCTCTCTCCGGTAAGTTTGATTGAGTGTGTGGTTTCGTTTTGGGGAGTTGTTAGTATGAAGTCCCTCTGAGGCACTCGCAAAATTAATTACGAAAGCTTTTTCTGCAAATATTTTCAATCTAGTGAAATTGTATACTAGGTTCGATGAGATAGCCAATAAAACTCAACTGCTCGTCCCTCAAAAAGAAACCTCGATCGATTGTTTATCTTGAAAAATGTCACTAAATCAATTTTCTTAATTTTTAGGTTATGATTTGGTTCTAGCAGAAGATGAAGAAATGAATCGTATGATTGAATCACTTAAACTCTTCGATTCAATTTGCAATTCCAAGTGGTTTGTCGAGACCTCAATAATACTTTTCTTGAATAAAAAAGATCTATTCGAAGAGAAAATAAACAGATCACCATTGACGATATGTTTCCCCGAGTACACAGGTAAGTTATACTTAGCATCCTTTAATTTCAGTTCAAAAAATGTTCTTTTATTTTAGGCTCCAACACCTTTGAGGAAGCGTCGAACTACATTAGAATGAAATTTGAAAATCTTAATAAACGAAAAGACCAGAAAGAAATATATACGCACTTAACCTGCGCAACAGATACAAATAATATACAATTTGTATTCGATGCTGTTACAGATGTTATCATTAAGAATAATCTAAAAGATTGCGGATTATTTTAAATTATTTTTTTTTTTGCTTATTAAGCTCACATACACAGGCACACTCTCTCTGTGTCTCTTCTATTCAAAAGATTCCTTTTGCATTCTTTTTCCTTTTTTTTGTTTTTTTTATACTTTATGTTAAATGAGAGGCCTATCATTTTCAATTTATATCACACAATGAAAATCTTATTTAAAACGCACACATTTTTTAACGCACACTAATACTAATATTTAGTTGTATAGAGAATAATGTACACAATAAAGTAGATAACAAGTAATTCTATGGTTTATAAAAAAAGTAAAAACAATGTAGAAGAAGAACAAAAAAATATGAAACGATTGTGACAATTGCTTAAATGCCTTTCCTTTTTTATATTCAATAAGATATAGCTAATTATATTTAACATTATGTATCTACAAATCTATATCTGCAACGCAGATAAAAACTTGCTCCAAGCTTTCAAGACTGAAAATTTGCAACACAAAACCAGCGAGCGCCATAAATAAGAAACAAAAAACGAAACGAAAACACTAAGCAATATCATTTGTTTTTGAAATTTTGTCTTTGTGTTTATTTTTTATCCATGCACGTTCTTTTGCCTTTATTTTAGCTGCAATATGTGTGTAGAAATCTTGAACAGGAACAGATCTTGAGGTGTATTTTTTCGCACATATTTACCCAAACATTGGAGCTCTAAACAATTAATTCCATTTATTTCATAGTTATAAAAAAAAGGCTAAAATGAGACAGCTGTGTCTGTGCTGAACACAACAACGAAAAAAGAAAATCCCTGTTGCAGCTACAAAGCACTATGCCATTTCATTTTCTCTAAAAAAAAAAAATAAATAAAACAAGCTAAATGTATTACTCAATTCCACACTTGCTTTTTACACTTAACATTACAATTTTAAGTATATGAGGATATTTCTAAAAAATGTATCAACGACGAACTCTTTATAGCTCAAGTGAATAATGTAACAAGATTACGACAAATTTTATAGAAATTTATACATAAAATATACATATACTATATATATTTTTATAAAATTTTCTTTCAAAAATACAACGTAAATTCTGGAAAGTGTTTAGACTTTTTTTCAAAGAAAAGAAATTGATTTTTTTGTCTAACTATAATTATGTACTTGTAAAATTTAAGTTATAGGTTAATGTACAAAAAAGTAAATAAAATGAAAATATACTTTTCAAGAACTAAACAAGAATTAAATAATATTTATTTGACAAACAAAAATTTACATGTTTGCAATGGTGTGTAAGAGTTCCAAGATCTACCTTAAAAGATCAGACTTTTGATGTGAATCCCTGACTTCATATGTTGGATTGGAGTTTGAATATTTCTGTCGTGTTCAATCCAGCCAAAAACTACTAGCAGTAGACATTCTGTAGTTCCTTTAATATGTCTACTACATTTAGTGTGGCTTTAGCTCAATTGACAAAGATGGTAATAGCTTATTTCGATATAACCATCGTCCGTCACTGCGATCGAAAGGCTTATACCAGAGATAAAATGAATGGTAGTCGTCTTTGTTCAAGTAATATCGTATGAACTTTTTTAAAATAATCAGATCCAAACAAAAACATCTGAGTGTTTTAATTTATGTGCCAACACCCGCAAATCGGTGTGTGAATCAAAGAAATTGTTTGCAACTGGCAATAAATGGCAACTGACATCTGTAATGTTGCTACAGCCCAGTACAGGTTTGCCTACAATAAGATGCCTCATAGCAAAGCACCCGTGAGCCAAAACGTATAGCATGAAGTCATCTCATCGTGCGATGAGAAAACAAAGCAAACATTTAGTTAATTGTGACCGGTGTAGCTGCGCGTTTGTGTGTAGATTTTTATAATTATTTTTTTTTTTTATTTTGGAAGAAATAATTTTTTTTGTCACTAATATGCTTTTTTTAGTTCGCGTAGCGCCGCGTTATGCGGCTACATTACGGTCAGTATTTTATCAATCGATTGTTATGCAATCAGTAGCACCATCAAGACGATCCCAGCAAAGAGGTCCCATGAAGTTAGCAACTACCCCCGCTGGTAAATTGATCAAGAATTTCTTGATGCAAGAAAAAAAGAAAAGAATATTGCTTTCTTTGCAGAAGACTGGTTAACCGTTGCAAAGCCCTCATCACTTTTTATATGCAGATCGTATGGATCTGAAAAGAATAAAAAAATAACGCCAGGACACGCTAAAAATTGTGTGTGTCCATTGTGTGACTGTGAGGAGAAGAAAAAACCATGGGATGATTTGCAAAAAAAATTACCAAAAAATATACAATGGGAGGATATTAAAAAAAAAATACCAGGTGATATACCGTGGGATGATTTAAAAAAAAAAATGCCAACGCGGGATCAAGTAGAAAAGGCTTTTTTCAAAGTGGCTGTTATAGTTTGGGATATCTCATCAGCAGCCTTTTATACATCGAAGGGTCTCTTTAACAAGTATGTCGTTCAAAATGAACAAATTAGAGCCTACTGGAAGATTTTTCAAAAAAAACTTTCTGAGGCCAGACAGAACAAATAAATCAATTTACATAAGAATATTTCCAAAAATTTATAAATGTTTCAAGCTGTCGTCTAATAATACACATATGTTGAGTATTCTTAGAGGGCGTTCCAAGTTTGAAATCCTTGAAACAAAGTTAAGTCTAAGAGAAAGTTCTTAAAACCACCACCAAAAAATGTAAATAAAGCTACCAATCTTGGGACGTTCTCCCAGCAAAAAAAAAAAATAGTAATAAAATAAAACGAATATAGTTATTAACGGGAAATAAAAGGAAAAGTATTTATTACTGTTGCCACCTTACAGACCAGATCGCCTTGTTAGAGGCTACTGCACCAAAGTTTGGATGTAAGCTCGAATTTTCTTACGGGCCTCGACCAAGGAGGGCGGATCACTTTCGCTTGGTTCGTACATATTAGCACAGTGCGCAGTCCCTAGAGATGAAGAGTTAGTTTTACAAATGTAATAGACAATATTTCTCGTACACAACCTTCAATATAAATAGTAGGAGTGTCCGGGTTGCAGGAAGCCGTCAATCCCAACACATGCCATGGGTCAATAGACCCGTGAACATACAATACATTAGTGGTATTCGGGTTAAGAGCTCGGTAGAACTTGTTCGTGTTTTCAACGACGGTCTGCAAGTACATCGCATCCATTCTGATGAGAAGACAATAAAGTTAATTGGAGGGGAGAATTACGTGTGCTCACTCACTTGTCAGAAAAAATGTCCATGCACTGCTTGATAAAGAATTCCACTGGAAATTTGTCGCCGAAAAGGTCATCTTTATTCTCGGAGGTTTGATAGAAACCGAATTCGTTGCATGTTTGGAATGTCCATTGACGCATGGCCTTGTCCTCATCCCACGTTACGTTTTGCATCTGGGCAATCATTTTATCATACCTGAAGTCTAAGCACTTCTCTTTGTCCTCAGCAAGTAAAATACGGTTTACTTCGGCTAAACGTTGGACTGGCGTTCCAATCGTTGTGTTCAACATCACATCACAGACCTACAGAACAGAAAATGTTTACCAATGCGCGAGCAAACGAATTCTCCAAACAAACCTCATCGATAGTTTTTGTGGCATGAGGCGAATTGTCTTTGTTGTATTGCACAACACCGGCAAAGTTTCCGGCGATATTCTCGAACAAATTCGATATGTCCAATTCGTTTTCGATGGATTTCTCAACTGGATCACAGAGCCTGAAGAGAAAACATGTCCATTAAAATTAAAAAGTACTTTTTGTCGTTGTTTCACTAACAACAAGGCTAGCTGGGAAAAGTGAATGTAAGCAAGTCTGAAACCCAATTATTTGGTACTCGTTTTCTAAATTTATTTTAACGTCTGAGAAGCATTGAATAAATCGAAACCACTCCATGTGATATTAATACTCACTGAAACTTTTCATTGACTTCCCGTTGTCCAATCATATGCCGAAGTAGAATGTCCAACTGCTGGAATGACCTCCTAACAGCTGTGACACAGTCCTCTGAATACGACCCCAATGAACTTTGTACAACTTCAAAGTATCCCTTGAAATCAACAACAGCCAACAGTGGTCCACTGGAGCTTATAGCACCGTGAATATATTCTGGGAATTTCTCCCTCGCCCAAGCAGCCAACGAACCAGGATAGGATCCACCAAAGGCAATCCATGGCTGTGATTCTTCGAGTTTATAGTCAGCTTTCATGTGAACCACAAAATTAACCAAATCAGCCAGAGCCTGTTTTGAAGTCAGGTACTGAAGATTTTCTGTTGACATATCCCTTGAAAAATAAGACTATTTATTTAGACTACCACAACTTCACTTCATTGTATTCACTTTGTTGGATGACTTGCACCATAGAAACGATGTTCCAATGAGAAGCATAGGGCATTGAACTCCTTAGCGTACTGTATCCAAGCACCACTGGTCATCCATTTAATCGTGGCTTTTCCCTCGCCACCGATCATCAGAAAAATCGGTCCTCCTGGCTTATAGTACTCATCATTCACGTAGTATCTCTATGAAGTGTGAATCGTCAGTCAGTGACTTAAGTGGTGGAATATGTGTCCAACTCACCTGCTTCCATTTCTCGTGCTCTGTTGGATTCGAATGATCAAGTATCTGATCGAACCACTTTAGTTCTGGTTCCTTTCCACGGTTGAGAAGCGGAGTCTTACTCGGCTCACCAAGGAATCCATTTGAGAACATCCTCTTTCCACCGGAACTGTGTGGAAAAACAGCTAGACAGACTAGCAATAGAGAAACAGTAAGACGCATCTTCAGTCCACTAAAAACAAATACACACTGCGAAAATAGGAAAAAATTCAATGGGAGAGTAAGTAAAGATGAAAAGGCTAAGTGTTATCAATAATTTCTGCTGTTTGTTTATTGGAATTTTTTTTTTCTTACCATCAAAAGAAAAAAATAAATACAAAGACGATCACAAAACAGCGCCAACGAACGACAAGAATACAATCAGCTATGTCAAACATAAAACTCAATTCATGTTCCGCAAATCGGACTCAAGTTTGGTTTACCACTACGTTAACTGTGCGTTAACGTGTATGAAATTTGCTTCTACTCAAAAAAGCGTAATTGAGTGAGAATTGTTTTCAACTGAGTGCCCTGTGGCCACAACATTGTATTCCAAACTGTTTGAGATTTATTTGACATTTGCTGAAGTCTTGTTTTTTCACTGCGACCTGGGGAGGTGAAAAACAACCCTTTGTGGTTCTTATTCACTGAACCAAGTGTAGGGCTAAAAAACATAATTTTGGTTTTATCGCTTATGACCATATTGTGCATTTTGAATGACTTAAAATGTGAAACGAATCTTTTCTGAAGTTACAAAGCCTAAGCTAACCGTATTGATATTAAATACAATTACAAAAATAGTACATACAGTACAACCTCAAGGGACTTGGAAAATATTCATTGTATCGAGTAAATCTCGATTTTATCACATTTTTACTACAAATCATTTTGTTATCGAGGTTCCAGCTAGAGTCTTGAACAGCAAATTCGGCGGCGTTGTAAACGCTTTACAGAGCACATTATTTCTACTCGAAAAAAAAGGACTATCAAATAAGCAAAGTAAAATAAAAATAATAATTTAATAAAAAGTGGGCGTTCATAATTACCTCACCACCGAATACACCTAACTATCAGATACAAGATCTCGTCGGAAGATTATTAAGCTTACTCAATATGAGCATCTTTATAACCACCACAATTTTGGGATGTGGCTCAACCTATCGGTGTGAGGTTTGAGACCCCCGAGTACGATTGCAACGTTATATCGCAGGCTGTGTACTGAGATTGCAAAAAATTTAGTGAATTATATTATAATAAAAAAAAGCTCGAGACAAACCTTATTGACCAAGCTTAGACTTAAATCTGATTAGTGTTTGAGTTCCATCCAAACGATATTGTAAACAAATTCGGTTACATTCTATACATGTTAACACGATGGATTGTGACCTCCTGATCATAGTAGTTTTTAAAGAATGCAGTTAACAGAGTATTGCCAGTTTGCCTAGTCCTGAATACTATTAGCTATGCAGTAAACGTTTTCTAGTTGAGATGAGAGACCATCGAATTCGTTAGCAAAGTGAAACAAATAAAATAATGTGGCCAACCAATCGGTGTGAACTTTGAAAACTCAAAACACGTGCATACTAATATCTCAAAAAAAATTTCGTGAATTATAACTCAATAGAATAAAATCGCGAATAGAAGCTGCCGAGATGAGATTTTTGCGCTCTGTTGTGGGAGTAAATCGCCGGGATAGAGTAAGGAATACGTCGGTACGCGGAGAGCTCAATGTTGAGCAGCTGCTTTTTCGGACGGAAAGAGCTATACTTCGATGGTTTGGTCGCCTGGCATGAATGTCGTGAATCACGACTTCCGAGGGGCGCCTTGGATCCCATCACGAAGGCGACCGCTCGGCAGACCCAGGAACAGATATCTGGACCAACTCCAAAAGCTCCTCTGGATCAAGTTGCCTAGAGATCTCTTCTGCATGAATTGCTCCCGCGACCCCGTTAGAGGAATATGCGACTACAGAAGATGATGATGTTGATACATTAATAGTAGCCTGCTGGAAAACTGAGTTAAATCATTGTTTAATTGTTAACGAATAAATCGAGAAACTAATGGAAAAGTTTCACAGTTTGTGCATGCCAACACGATGTATTGTTACCACGGATGTATGATGTTACTAACTGCGTGCTGCAGAACCAGTCACCGTTTATTTGCCTAGGTCCGAGACTACCTCTTGGGGTCACTAAGTTGTTCCTAAAATTTGATAAGTCAAGACTAAACTGTAATTGTTTCACTGTTATTTTCTAGCTTTGTGAATTGTTTAACCTCAAAGTTGGGGGTCTTAAAACTTGTCTATCGTATACACCTTTAACCTTATCCTCATCCTTCTAAGCAAACAAACTTTGTGAAATTGTGGCAATATATTTTTTTTGTAAATACAGCTAGTAGACATCATCTTAAGTAAGTTCGTGAGCAGTTTCAGTCGTGATTTTTTTCAGGTTGTCTCGTTTTGAATACTTTTGGTTTGGCTAAGCAACAAACTTCTTCTAGTCGAGGTGAGGTACCAGCAAGTTCGAAAGCGAAATGAAACAAATAAAAAAAGTGGGCGTTCACAATTACCTCACCACCAATTACAAATCTTGACAGCTGTTCTTTACCACAATTTTGGGATGTGGTCAACCGATCGGTGTGAGGTTTGCGACGCCCAAATACGATTGTGACGTGATATCGCCAGCTGCATGCTAACCCCGTAAAAATTTTAGTGAATTATACTTTAACAAAAAGAAGCCCTAGAAAAATCTCCTTAATCAAGTTCAGACCTAAGCCTAGTAATTGTTTGAGTTTAAACAAAATTCAAACTGGTGAACGAATTCAGTTTTGAGTTGCACATTTCTTACAAGGTGCGCCAAATATCAGTTTTTTTTAGAGCAATGAAATAAACAATTATTATTTTTCCTTGTATTATGGCTTTATTATCAATGGTAACCATTCTTATTAATTATGAAATACGTCTTTTAAGAGGCTGCATCATCTCGAATCGCAGTAGCGCATTTTGTCATTCTAGTTTTCCAAGACCTTATTGATGGTTTCAGGTTATTGCTCAAAGATTGCTTGCATGATATTGGCCTTAAATGTTTGAATCGTTTCAGGATTGTGGGCATAACTTTGGTCCTTCACTGTTTCCCATAAAATAAATCTAAATGGGTCAGATCGCAGCTCCGAGACGGCCAATTCACATCACCAAAACGATTGATAACACGACTTCTTTTCAAAACAAAAAAAAAACGCACTACTTGTGGCACTCTGCACTTACTTTGGAAATAAGCTTTTAATATTTCTCAAGGTTGCTGAGTAAAGCAACTCATTTCGTTGCGGTCAAAATCTCGAGGAAATGCTACGAGGTAAAGCTAAAGCTATGATTTAAAAAGAAACCACTAGAAAGCCCACCCTTTACATTCTAACACTGTAAGTAATCATCAGCGTACTTTCCAAGATCGCATTTAATAGAGGTTTACGAAACCAATTAAAATCAATAACAGTTCTTACGTCTTGAATGCTATTTATTGACCAAAAAAATTTTTTTTACAAAAAGCAGCCACACGGCTTTGACTGCTTCCCGATGAAAAACCACAAAATCAGTTAGCAAAATAAATGAAATAAATAGAAAAAAAAGTGGACGTTCACAATAACCTCACCACATTCCCGGCATGAAACATCTAAGCTGCTCAATATGAACAACTTACATTAATACCACAAGCGTGGGATGTGGCCAACCCATCTGTGTGAGGTTTGAGACGCCCAAGTACGATTGTGACGTCCTATCTTTAGCTGCATGTTGACATCACAAAAAATTTCGTAAATTATACTTTAATAAAAAGGAGTTCTAGAAAAACCTAAACCTAACGAATTCGAATCAAGTAACAGATGGAAACGTTCCATATATGCAGCCAAACCATTTAAGCAATTGTTTTCATTGTGTTCTTTTTGTGGAAAAAAAATTAAAACTCGTTTGACGAAGGTTAATAATGTAGGTTTTGGCTTTTTGCACTGAAATTGAATTCGCTGAAAACTTTCCGACCCTAATTCGGTCCAGTTGGGTTTGCAACACCCCTGAATTGTTGTGGATGAAAAATTGTAAGCGTCCCCCTTTGAGAGATTTTTAAGTCCGCCTCCCAAGTTTTCAATGATCTTGGTATGACCGTGAACGCCCACTTTTTTTGTGTTTGGAAATGAAGTCTTAAAGAACGCAAGGACTTGAAATTATTATTAACATAAATATTATTTTATTTATGACCTCCTTTACCATCGGCAGATGGCTTGCATGACTCATTTACATCCGGCATTTTGGAACAATCGACTGGTGGACATTCGGCACACAGTGATTCCTTGTTGGCACGGTTTGCCTCGAGCCCTGTTATGTTCTCCTTCTTTCCATCTGTTTTGCGCATGTTTGTCTCAACTTTAGCTTCAACTCCATCTTTAGCTTTTTCGGGTGCTTTAGTTTTCGTTGCTGTTGAATTATCTGGCCACATGTGCTGGTCAAAGATCGAGAAAGAATTTTATCAGATTGTTAGATCTCATGATGGATTTTGGACTCACCTGCGGAATGTCCCAAATAATAAGAGACCCCTTGGAACTACCTGTTATTAAAAATTTACCGCAAGGACTGAAAGCACAGGTGGTGACTGCTGAAGCATGCCCACCGGAGCAAACAACGTTGCCACTCTCATATTCCCACACCTAAAGGTGGAGAATGTGGAACCTGTTATATGAAAACGGAGGAGAAAAATTAAAGTCTACATACCTTCACACTAAGATCGCTGGCAACTGAAACGAAATAATCCCCCGTCGGGTTGAAGTCGACGAAATTTACTGGATCCTTCTCTGAACCCTCGAGCTCCCTCAAGAGACTTCCATTGAAAACCTACAAATCGAGAGGGGCACTTATAAACCTGAGATTGGGGGGGAGGAACTGATTAAACCTCACCATCCAATAACCTATTCGGCCGTCAGAGCCAACTGTCAGCACTTGAACACCACTGGGGTGGAATCGCCCGCATGTAAACTGCGTGTTTGCACAAATTACCTGCTTTCGCGTCATTCGTCTGGAAGAGGACAGATGAATGTTTAGGCATAAGGTTCAATCAACCACCCAAGGAACTCACTTAATGTCCCAAATAACACACGATCCATCGGTGCCAGCAGAAACCACTTCGGTGTCGGACTTATTGAAATGTAACGAGCTAATAGTTCCGGTGTGGTCCTTCAAGACTCCCAGCAGGCTTTGACGGAACGGCTCAATCTTCCAAACTCGGACTTGGCCCTCTATCCCGGCGCTTACAAGGATCTTGTCATTTTTCGAGATAACCAGTGCGCTGACACCTAAACAGGAGCAGTGCTTTTAGGCCCGTGCACCGGCACAAGCGATTTTTTGACGCGCGTTACTGCTTGAGCGTCTTACAATACTAGCAAACCAATTGATCGTCATCGCCCGCTTGTGTGCACCGCTCAATTGATTGGATAAAACTTAAGCGGTCCCGCCGCGTCAAAAAATCACTTGAGGCTTAGGCCTCCAACCGAGAGCAGTAACTTAGGCACTGCCAAAGGCAAAACCATTTACATTTCCACACGACTTACCCTTATTGTGAGCATTCGGAATGGCGTAGATGAGCTTCCCAGAGATTGGCGTGAAAGATCGGATAACGCCATCATTCCAGGCAGAGACAATATTTGTTCCGTCATGCGTGAACAGAACCGACATGCAATGAAAGTTAAACACAACTATCCGCAGAAGCTCCTGACGCTTCTTCATAGACCATATGCGAATAGATTCATATCCAGCTGATGCGAAGACACTTGACATATTCCTGAAAACAAACCAGGAGCAGAAGTTGAATGTCCGTCAGCCCGACAAATCTGTCTTGATGGCTTACTGGGGAAAAGCTATTTCTCGAATCGCCTCCTTGTGACAAGTAAGGATTAGTTTAATCGCGAATGTCGAAATAGTGAGGAGATAGATTTCGCTCATCGCAGTTCCAATGTAGTAGATGTTCTTGGAGGACTTCGCTATGCTCGTCACCGGACCTTTCACATTTGTGGATTTAATCTGGCAAGTAGAAGTTACCTGAGGTTCTGCGTAAGGCTACTGCTACTCACTGTCTTAAGGTTGGGCCATGTTGGCTCCGGGTAATCCTTGAAGCTCACATTCCGAAACGCCACAAGCTCGACTGTTCCGTCACCGGCTCCCAGCAGTAAATGACCACTTTCAGTTAGGACGAGCTCCCGTATACCATTCTTGTATTTTTCACAGTCCTTTCCCAACGGCTTCCGGGGATTATGCTTTCCATAGAGTCCCACCATGACGGCCGTGATCGACTCGCCCTCGGCACAGACTCGGACATGTGCTGCATCTCCAGTCATGGTACCAATATAAATGTCACGATCGTCTGGACACAAGACCATTGAGGTGTACCGACGTTGATGCCGCCCGCATTGCACCTCCTGGACGCTGAGCTTTTTTTGTTCCTTTGAAATTGACCACAAACGAAGGTGGCCTGCAAATAAAAGAGCAACGACACTTTTATTGTCACAAGGTATAACCGCCTGTCATTTTTTTCACGTTTTTAAAAAAGAAGGCTTAAACCATAAATAAGGGAATATAAAACAACAAGCTATCAAAAATTTTGGGGGCAAAGAGGGTAGTAGTCTCGTCTCGTTTCCTTTATTCTGAAAACTCGCGTGAACATCGGGGCGTAGCATTAATTTAATTTTCTTTAAAATTCGTTTAAGACACTAAAATCATTTCCGATTCTATGACGTAAATACCGAAAATTGTTTCAATTTTGTCTGAATTCGAATTAGGCGGTTATTCCTTGGCCACAGTGGTCACAGAGTTGTTAAGTTGTGTTGTTAATATAATGAAAAATAACAAGTGCCAGCCAACTTTAACCACATAAGAGTAAGAACCTGTCAGAAATGCCCGAAAAAACCGCTCTAAGTCCAATTTTTCAAACTGACTCAATATCAAACTTTCAAAGGCGACTACTTACGATCTCCTGATACCAAAAACGTAGATGGGAACGAATTCAAAGGACACACGTAGGTTGGGTTACCCGATGTACTGTTAACAGCCACTGCTCGACAAATGGGCATTCTAAAAAAAATTTAATTAACCTCTCTCCAAACCGAAAAGCTGTACCCAAAGTCGTCCCTACCGTGCCTCCACATCAAACACGATAACGCCGCCATCATCGATCCCGCCAATGCTTACTATATACTTGTCCATCGCAGTGAAGCACACAGTCTCGCAACGAACCTACAAATAATCTCATCAGTTTTGAATTAGAATGAAAACTTGAGTTACCTTATGAAGGTCATGCCTGGCAAGCTCCTTCCGTTCTTTGAAGTCCCACAGAATGACATAGGCACGAAATCCCATATGATTGATCTGTCCGGATGCCACATACTTGCCACTAAACAACACAAACACAGCTACAGCTACAGCGACAGCGACAGCGACATGAACAAACAACACTCACCTGTAAGCAATGTGCAGGCAGGAGACCATATTTGTGTGTCCGATCAGAAAGTCTTGCTTATTTGACTTGATATTGGCGATGACCACCTTATTGCCAAGTGGAAAGAGGGAATGAAGACCGTCGGGATGCAAGTTTAAACCGAAAAGGACATCACCATCAAATCCAACTATGCCGAGTGTCTTAAGTTTTGTGTCGTCAGTTGCCTCTCCCATGATATTAGGAATGTGTTTAAGAAAATTGTATGAAGGAGGAAAATATACACGTCCGGAGGCGAGTGCCTTTAAATTGTTTTTGAGAACGTTTTTGAGGGAATTCTGTGTTGCTAGTTGTTTTCTCTATTGAGGGTAGTTTTTTTGAATGAAGTGGGGGTTGTAAAATTTGTTTGATTCTTGTTCAGGATGATTACCTGAAGGGGAATGCATTACTGCTTCACAGATGGTGAGTTTAGTAAATTGCACCTGGCTGGGGTAGTCATGGTAACTGGTGTCCTTGCTGTTTGGGGTGCATGTTAAGGATCGCATACAATTCGGCGTTGTATTTCAGCATTAGGATAAGCTACGGGTTGTTTGCGGTTTATTTTCATGGTCAAAATCTGGTTAATGTATTGAGCTCGGTTGTGTCCATAATTTAAAGACTTAGTGGAATCTTAAAATGTTTGATTGGCCATCTTTTAAAAATTTAACATTACAGTGCGACTAATCATTATGAATGCATCTAAAAATTGCTAGCCTATTTTCTTCTACAAACAAAAAGAACTCGATAACCCCTAAAACAAAAACTTAAGATAATTTCAAACTAATCGTTGCACTGTTCTTTTCGCCAAGTGTAATTTTTTTATTTTAGGAAAACAAAAAGACAAAAAAAAACTAGTCCACTTGGCTTTAAGAATTTTAAATAATTTTCTGTTCAAAGTCGCTTTTTGTTACAAGAAGTAAAAATTATCATTTTGTAAAGAGCATAATTGAGTTCGCAAGAATACATTTGGTAACAATGTGTTTGTCATGCTGGTGTTTTTATTTAATTTTATTTTAAGGCTAAATAAGATTTTGTGGTCCACATGCGGAAGTGTTTGACCAAAAACACTACGTTAACGCTCTTGATCGTACTGCTCAATATTAATAGCTTCTTGCTACCGAGCTAGTTACTGCCAGCTTCTTTCCCATTAAAACTTAAGCCTAGAAGCGGGAAGAGTTGTGTTTTTTTAATGTTTAAATGAATCGACAAATCAAAAAATATATTAAGAACAACGGTATATGAGACTGGACTGCAAAGTTAATTTGGACAACATTTTGAAGAACAATTTTATTTACGAAACGGATTTTTCGAGTATAAGTTATTATGATATTCTCCAAAGGGATAACGAAACCCTTATAAAATCACGTTCAATGTGTGTGTCTTTTTAAAGGGGGTGTGGTGCCTAGATTACGAAAATGTCTGCAATCAAATTTCAATTTTAGTAACAAGCAAACCAAATAAAGAAAAGGGGTGAAATTTCAGTAAAAATGTGTTTTTAAATCGCAACAAGTTCAATTGCGCAAAAAGCTAATACTACGACTGATTTTTTTTAATGTTTTTTTATTCGAACTAATAAAATGGACTTTTTCAACTTTTGAAAAGTCCTGTTTTCAGAGTGATATGGCTTCAAAGTTGCTCCGAAGTACAGAAAAAGCCGCCAAACATTTAAAGTGGAGGATTTTTCTGGAAGAATTGGGAAAAACGTTTATTCAAGCAGAATCTTCTTCCACAAAGTGTTCCAGCAAAAATTGTACTTCAAAGCTTTCAAAGGAAAAGAATTCAATGAAGAGTATGCAGCAGAGTCTAATTTGAACCGTGAGCGTTGTTATATCTGCCCAGCATTCTCTTTCAGGCGGAGGTCCTGGCAGTCATGGAATCGGCCAGAATGATATCAATGTTAGCGATACCACCGGCTGATATCATCATTTTTATTGCCAGTCAGGCGGCCATAAAAGCGATTTCCGCTACGAAGATCAAGTCTAGGCTGGTCCTGAGTTGTCGCGAGAGCTTAGGGCTCTTGGCTCGCAGCATAGGATTAATCTCTGCTGGGTCCCTGGTCATAGGAACATACCTGGCAATGAGGAAGCTGATAGGCTTGCGAGGGAAGGATCCAAACTAGGGCTGGAACAGGCGATAGTAGGGATCGATCCACCGATCTGCCTCCTTAAGAAGCGGATTGGGGATAAGATAATTAGATTAGCGAACGACAGATGGAAAGCGCTATCTACATGTGAAACAACAAGGACTATGTGACCAGAATATGATTACCCCAAAACGAAAGTGCTGCTCTTGCATGACAAAAGGTCTCTCGCAAGAGCGGTGGGAGTAATCACGGGTCACAATAGTCTCAAAGACCATTTATTTAAGATAGGACTACTCGGTGACAATATTTGCAGGGGCTGTGCTGATGAGGAGGAGCGGGAAGATACTCAACACTTCCTCTGTCACTGCCCCAGCCTTTGTCACCTGAGGCACAGAACATTAGGAAGTTACTTATTCCAAGACCTTAATGAGATAAACTCTTTACCTCTAAAGAATCTTTTCAGGTATTTGAACCGGACCAAATGGACCGAGGATGCACTGGGATAGGACACCGCGAGTGAGGAGGAGGACACCTTACCACCCCCAATGGGTAACACAAGGGGTCCACAAGGACCTAAGTGAGGCGGTATATCCGCCGGCCCACCAACCTAACCTAACCTATATCTGCCCAATATTCGACAAAAATGCTTTATCTATAAAAACAATTAATAGTAAAACAAATATAACATGTCAAAAGTGTTTTTAAAAATGGTTTTTAAAGGTTTTTAAAAAGAATTCTGTTATTTTGGAATACAGGATAAGGGTCAATAAGATCAGTAATTGCAGGAAGACGCTTTTCTTTCCAAGTTAGTTTAGACAATCTCTTTTTCCGAAAGAAGCCTTTTGTCGACCGTAAATGAAAAGCGAGAGCTTGTTTTTAAAGCCAGGTGAACGGACATTACAAACGACTGCAGTTGAATTACTAATGTGATTCCTATTTAAAGTTAATTTGGCATATTGAAGTAGATATAAGGTACTCCCTTTTTTCATATTTTTCATTGTTAGTGAAACATTTTTCATTTATTGTAAAAATACTATAGCTCAGCGATGGTCGCTCAGTAAATGGCCGCCTATCACTCAGACTCGTCGCCCATTGCGTGCCCGCAGCCTAATGATTGCAAACAGAATTTGAATATTTTATGCTTTCATAAACCGGGTTATAGGGCCTTCTATTAAAGTTGAAACTGTCAATTTAGTATTTTTAGGAGCTGATTCACTTCTACGTTTTCCCACTGCGCAAACAACCATGTGCTGTGGTAAAATTATGCAAGGTGCGATTGCGCCATTTCTCCAACAGCTCACACAAATTAAAAAAAAAAAACAGCTTTTATTTTTATGGCCCAGAAAAAATGCATGTATATTTTAAGAGAAAAATAAAATTATATACTGCATTTTAACCCTTTGTTTCAATTATTCGTCCTCGTAACCGTTGGGCAGAGGATTTACATGGGGATTATGAAAGAAAGTCTTCTCGCCGTCAGCCCAGGGATATTTTTTGTGGCGAATCCGCAGATATTCGTACTTTACAAACGGCGGACGTGGTTTCTCGGGTTCATCTTTCTTCCCCATAAAAACCATTCCAGCTACAACCCCTATCGTTGGAAAGGCGCCAAAGATGCTTATTTTTTTCCACAAAGATGCTTTCGCTGCTTCATGTTCTGTAATCACAAAAAAAATTAATAACAAAAAATATAAATAATCAATCACGTAACACAATGCACCTGCGTGCGACATTTTTTTGCCACCACCTCCCTTGGGCTTAGGAGGGGGCTTAGGCTTAGAGGCAGGAGGTTTTGCCACATATAAATTTTGAATTATACTGTGTAATCCACGTTGCGTTCGACTAACATTTACCATTTTTTTCTTTTATTTTTTCTCCTTAGTGCCGTTCGTCAAAACCTTCTCTACGATTAGGACTTGTCTTTTAGGAACGATGTCTGAACTTTGAATTAAAATGAAAAGAAAAAAAAATTAAGAATTTTAAAAATAATTACTGGATGTTTGATATTAAAAAAATGAATGCTTTGATCGCTTGTTTTCCTTACACAAAGTGAATGTTTTTATTTTGTATGAAATGTGTAATGCGATCGAATGTCAGCTGAAATTAAATCACGTTGGGGTATCAAAGTTGCTAGATGAGATATAAGTATTTGTTTAGGTAGAAGTAGAGGTAGCAGGCTTGCCGCAAAACCCACGGCAAGACTCGACTACTACGCCCAATGACAAGTAATTGTAATTGAAAAAAAACTTCACTTACATGTTACAACTAATGGAAGGTTTTATATTATGCAGCTCATCTCCTTTGGCCGCATGTTTTACTCAAGGTGTCGATGGAGTTATACAGTACATGTAATTTAAAATGTATTTGACTTTGCGGGTTGTGACATCGTCGTCATTACAGAATAATTTAATCATTATATCTTTTTGACCAATAAATTACCATCTCAATTATATGACTTTAATTGAAATGAAAGTAACTGAAATTTTCAATTACATGTAATTTGTAATTAAAGATGTTCAATTATTTTGCTGTTCGCTCTTACTGGTCAATATGTGGCTTGCTTTATTTCCTTTATTTTTCGTTGGCTTAATGATGTGCAGTGCGCTTAACCTAAGATGCGTTGCCCGTAGCTTCATCCACTTTAGCTTAAAAATGTGTACAATTTACAGTTTGAAAAAAAATGTATATCTCTGACCAATATCTGCATTTAAAGAACTCATTAGTTGACTGTTTATTTTAGCTATTCCTAGGAGTTTTAACTGACAGCTGTAGCTAGTGTTTTGAAGGGGCGAGTGATACGAAAGGCTTGCTGTTACTACAAAAGAAATATAAAAAAAATATCCTTTTTAGAAATAATTGAGAATTACCTTTTCCGTAAATATATTTTTTCGAACATTGATTTTTTCGCGAGCCTGTAAATTTTTAGAAAGTTTTCCGAAACAAACAAATTGTGGAGGTACCAGTCTCAGGCCCCCGCTAGTTGTGTTGGACACTTTCACGATATTGTGGGAATAATGGCTCGTTTTCCACATAAAAATATTTAAGAAATGCATATTTGGCCGCATGCTGACTGGATAATGTCGCTATCATGGCTGCTTTAGCACGATGGCGACCCAAAACACATAGCTGATGAAAGATTGCCTAAAAGGCAATTTACCACAAGTTTTTGATTACCTGGCGCAATCAGCAGACTTGAATCCCATTGAAAATTTGTTTGGGATTTTAAAGTTTTTGTGGTATCGTAATATTTGTTCTTAGTGTATATAACATTCCATTTAAGCAAATAGCTTAAGCTTATAAGGTAAAAAGCAGTACATATTTGCCCATCAATTTTTTTCATGATTTTATTCTAATCTAAATCCTTTTCTAGTTATAAGTATAAACAAAAAATGAGTGCGCAATTTAAAAACACTTGAATATGGTAAGATATTGAACGAATATATAAAAATTAATTGCTTATGGAAAAGTTTAAGTTCTTGGAACAACCGGGCCAGATTTGAACAAATTTGTTGTGGAACTTTTAAACATTCCTAAAATTACAGGATAATGAACTCTAGTACCTTAATCTAACTCATTCTAAAAATGTAACTTTCAAAAGTTTTCTGTAGACCATTTCCAGAACCCCTTATGTCGTTGTGATGATTTCCTTAACGAGTCAACGAGATTAGCCAAGTAAATTCTTTAAATTAATTTTTCTTTTAAAAATTCGTAAGATTTTTGTAAATATTTTCTACGACCTTACGTTCTTTCTGATTATCTGATTGATAATCAAAAAGAAATTTGATAGAGTTTTTATTCAAGTGGAATTCAGAAAGTAATTTGTTTTCCACACCATTTTTTTATGGATAAAGCCAAACACCGAGAAATAAAGCCTACAGTCATTGCCCAAGAATTCGATGATGACACTTTCGTCATTTGGCACTTAAAAAGTGGTATCTTCGCGTACATGAAACTCGAGAAGACAACGTTGTGTTCTTGCTTAGTTTGCACACCAATCCCCATCGATTAAAACATATTCTTTTATATTCTCGGTCATATTCTTTTTTACGGAAAGATATTTTTCCTTTTCAGACAGCTATGTCCAGTGGACCAGCACGGGAATTTTAATTTCCATTTAAATTTATTAAAAAAAAAAGAAAGAAGAAAAAAAAAGGTTGCAACTGGAGTTTTCGACGTAACCAGTAATTAAGAGTTCTTACAATATCAGCTTTTAAATTTCATTGAACCCGAGCGACCGTGTTGTCTAGCAAACTTGTGCCCCGTGGAATCCGTGATCGCGTCTTCGAATTAAAATTGTTGGGTTTGGATCTATTTTGATACAATATCCGCAAAGTCCATCAGCCATTTCGATGTCCTGGGACAATGTACACTACATATCCAAATTTAATCTGACCGATGTCAACATTGAACAGCAAGAATCCTTCGAATCCATAACTATATGTCGGTTTGATCACGCCCTTGACGTCCTGTTCCCTCATATCCCTCTGGTAACGCATTAACATCGGGGTTATGAAAGAACGATCTCTGACCCTCGCCCCAAGGAAACCTCTTCTTTCGTATGCGCATGTAATCATACTTCACAAACGGTGGTCGTTCCTTTTCGCTGTCACGTGAAAAAACAAAAAACGCAATCATGAGCAATATTGGTAACACGCCCATCACAGTGATCTTCCTCCATTTGTGTGGCGTGTAGTAATCTGTAAATGAATTTTGAAAGATAAGAATAGAACTACTTTAGGCAAAAGCTAACTTACCTTTTGACATACACTTTGGCCGCAGGTATTGACCCCGAAACGGGCTTTCCTCCTCTTCCGCTTTAAGCAGATTTAGTAAGAATTTCAATAATTTGCTCATGTCCGCCGATTTAGTTATATTTTTAGATTATTTTTTTTACATTGAATTTTGTTTAAATATTTGTCAAATGATGTTCAGAAATGTTTCTTTTTTTGTTTTTGATATGTGAGTTTTTGAAAACTTTTTAAATTTGAATAAGGGCGCGTGTTATCTACTTTGGACTTTGTTTTCGGAGTTTGTTTTGTTAGTTTTCTGGCTTAAACTTAACCCTAATCAGCCCTGGCCAATTTTCTCTCTAATCCACACAGGCGGTAACCCAACGACACCGTAAATAGTGCTAAACTATTTTTTGTGCTAACTATTTTTAATTTTATTAATTGGTCAATTTGTTCATAAGGTAAAAACTTAGCATACAACTGATTTTTCTGAGTGTTCGTTGCAGACGTTTTTTTTATCTTTGAAACATGTTTGTTTTGGAGCGCAAATAAAATGCAAAGTACTGTGAAACATAATGGCGGTATATGTTTCTTACAGTAATACATTCCGAACTTTTTTTTCATTTTACGTAGTGCTTCCGTAGAGAAACAAAGTCATTAAGCTTCTGCTTTTCAAAATTTTGTGGAAATTACTCTCGAAATTGAAATGGTGTCCCAAAGTCAGCGGGTGGGCGGATTTGGGTTAAAATAATTTTATAACAATTTGCAAGAAGCGGAACTGTGAACAAGAGGACGGCAAAGATGCACTCATTGATTGGGCCTAGGAGAAGCGTTAGACTTGAGAGTCAAAGTCAGAGTTGGTCGTGTTGTTACATTTAAGACTGAGTCTGCGAGATAATTTCATTTGAGACGTAAGACGTGTGAAGTTTGTTCATTAGTAGATATTCTGAATTTAATTTAGTCTAAGTCTACATCTTAAGCCATACCCCTAAACTAGTATAGGTCAGAAGGGTCGTGATTTCAGTTGTATTTGTAGTTAACACAACAATCCTAGTCATATATGGCTACATTCAAATACCTCGAAATAGATTAGAACACTACTGAAATCAGAAGATAGTCTAATCCAAAATTTTGAAGCATTTCGTAGCGAAATACAAAAAAATACACGAGCCATTGCCAATAAAACTGGTTTAAAGTTCGAAAGTCGGTTTAATGAATTGGACCAATATGGGTCTACTGAATAACGAATTAAATTGAGAATATACAAATTTATTTAAACTGATTAATTTTTTGTATTTATCTGTATCCGTTTTTTGTTTTTATGGATTATTTACTAAAATGATGAATATTTCTCCGGTCGGCCGTTTTCATTTTGAAGAACGACCACAAGAACAAATGAAAAATAATATAGCTAAGGAATTCTTGCTGTTTTGAACGCTTGAATAAATGAGAGATCATCTACTCTTACCAGGCTGAATTGATAATTTGTGGGAATATTTGATGGGCTGATCCGTAAACGGAAGATTACAAAATATTGAAGCTGATTTTATTAGATGAAAAGCATAGTATTCTTGCCGAGCTGACTAAAAAGAGCTCAGATATTTAAAAGCTATTTTTCATACGAAAAGATAGCAGACATAATGCTAGTTTCGATCAGTTCTTGTTCTTGTCTTCTATTAAGTATGTTTGTATACTTTTTGTGATCCATTACACTATCAATGAAATGCATTTTGACACTTATACAACTCCACGCTAGCACAGAACCACCCCCATGACTCAATGTGATTAAGGTTAAGGTGTTTTTCTCTATTTTATCATGTTTTTACCCCCATGGGATGCTTTAACAATCGAAATCACTGTATTATATTTAACTTATACATTAAACGTTTAGAAAACATGGGACTTTTGGACTTTGAATGATTTTAGTTTAAAGGGCGGCAGTGGCGTGGCGTCTGACAGGCGGTTACTTTTGACCCATATATTATAAAACAACCTTGAGTTTTTAATATAATATTAATAACCAAAGGAAACCATGGAAATATTAGTGAACGAACAAACTTTTTCTGGCAGTAAGCTTATAAGTTGGCGTATCAGGAAGCGTTTATTCAACTGATATCTTACTGAATTGTCTATTATCTGAAAGCTTATTCAGAAGTTAATAAATTTTGATTCATAGTCATTGTGAAACGTTTTAAAAAAAAATACATAAAATTTTACTTCTGGCTTCCAAAATCCGCTATATTCAAAGCAAATTATTTGCGGCATCGAAACGTCCCACTTTCTGTTGTACAGTAAGTAAATTGTAGTGGGACTTTTGTCAGAAAAAAATTTAGCTTAACAGTAAAAACACGTTTAGACCGAGGTACACTAGGTCCCAAGTACATAACATCCCAATAAAAAGAAAATACCGGTACACAATGAAAGCAACAGATCTGATCGTCTGCAAACTTTATGTTGTTAAAGTAGTAAACGTCTATAATTGTAATATCAAAATTAATGAATTACAATGGTAGTTTAGTAAAAAAAGTGCTGAGTTTAATAAAAAAAAAAAGTTTCAAATATATAACTGACTAAATTTTAAAAATAGTTTGGTTTGCACCACAAATTAGGTTGTCTGTGGTTTGCACCAACTTTTGAAAAACTGATTTAACTGACTGAACTGAACGATAATAAGATAAAAGAAAATTTATTTCACGAGCCGCTGTGCAGTCCAGTCATCTCGCTACAAACACCGCACATCACTAACTGTCAAAATCGCCGACTAACTGTCACTCGAAATTGCTATGAAAAGTCAAAGAAGTGCCTTTTATCGCTCATTCCGTGACCATCTGTGCGACACTGTCGCTGTGGATATCTCTGCAAATTTTTCTTAATCAAACTCGCGTCAGCCACTGGATCGTGTATAATTCTCAGAAAACTAACGATTCTCAAGCGGAAGTCTGATAAAGTTAGTGTTTCATTCAGAAATTCAAATGAATGCCGTGTTTGCCACCACCACCACCAAAATTATCGTTTCATATCATCGTTATTGCTCCTACTGCCTTCGACGTCGCTGCCGTCCTTTCTTCGGTCGAATTCAGTTGATTTAGTCTTTTTTTTTAGTTTTTTGTGCTGTTCTTAGATTCTAATTGGCTTCACACATAATTAATATGTCGTCGCAAACGACCGGAGTGTCTAAAGTGTGTTGCATCGGTGCGGGATATGTTGGCGGTCCAACATGCAGTGTGATGGCATACAAGTGTCCGGGAATCACAGTCACTGTTGTGGATAAAAGTGTTGAACGTATAGCACAATGGAATTCGGACAAGCTGCCCATATACGAGGTGAGCATAATAAATGATTGTTTACTGCCCCATTAGAAGCTATTAAGCTCGTGTACCGATGATTCAGTCGGTGAAGGACAGCTGCGCTTGAAATTAATACAAATATTAATAGTCTTTTGGGTATGCCGGACACCTTGGAGATTGAGTGGCTTGTGGTCATGGCAACCGGAGTGTAAAATACACGAAGTCAAAACAGATTTGTAAAGGCAGACGATGACAAGGCTGCTAGACAGCCGATCTTGTCTGCCGCGTTGTGAGGTGCAATGATTTGGCGGAACAAGTGTTTAGGTTGCGTGTGGGAGCTGGGCGAGCTAGCGACGGCTAACCATGAACTCGTGCCCTTTTGGATAGCGTGCTCTTGTCTCAGATAAGTAGGCTTGTAATGGTGTTATGATCGAACGCCGGAAACTGCTCGATAAGATATGCCGGTGGTTTTAAAGAAACCATCGAGGCGAGTTGCGTCGGGTGATTAGTAGTCAGCGTGGCACATTTGATTTGCTTTTAGAATTTCCAACAGCGAATAGTTGTTTGCTACGGACGTTGACATGGATAGCGTCTAACGGGATAAGTCTATGGAACGTTGGACTAGGTTCCCATGGTTTCCAGAAGAGAGCAATTTATCGATGGCTTTTAGAAAAGTCTTGTGAAACGTGTGTTTGGTGCGTAGCGTTTTTCTCTATATTTTGGTCTACCTCCTACATTCGTCCCTCCCTTACGTCCATCTTCTTTATCTACAATGTGGGACAAATGCAAGATTCTTTTTAAAAATGTTATATTATTTTTTCTATGTATCATGACTTGATTAGTAAGAGCAAACATGCCCATTAGTTATGTAATACAAGGTCGTTTCTCGACCGGCTTCGCAGTAGCGTATTCTGCCACTCCAATTTTGTGTAGCTCACGGATTGCTTGGGTAATATTGGTGTGAAATGCTTGCTGCTAGTTTCCGAATTATCGGCATGGCATGGTTCCCCATAAAGAAGCAGAAAGATCAAAGAGTCCAAATCACCGGATCGAGGTGACAAATTGAGATCGACATCGCGGCTGATAACACGATTTGAAAATTGGGGGCATTCCATCATTCGTGAACCAGATGTTTTTCAAATACATGTCATCAATTTCGGTAAAAAAAAAAAGACTCGTTTAACTTGGCTCTGTAACGCTCACCGTTTCCCGAAACCTTGTTCCCAGCCTCATTTTCGAAGAAAAATGTTCTAATGATGACTCCATTCCAGCTTTTCGCGCATCCACTGTGTTGTGCGCGTTATAACTTGAAACATCTTCATCATCATCATCAACATCTACAGTTTATTGCCGGTTCCGAACGGCGAATTGCGAAAGCTTTCCGTGACAGAAGTACTCCAGGAGGATTGTCAATCGTTCGCTGGAGGTGGGGGGAAAATTGTTTGTTGTGTTTTTTCCCCGAGCTGTATTCGAACCCGGGTACTCTCGCTTAGCAGTCCGACGCACTAACGATAAGCCACGGCGCCCACACCATAACTTACTTGTTTTGACTGAATACCTATATCATTTCGCTTTTTGTGGCCATCCGTCCAAGCACCTCTTCTAAATTCTAAGTATTATCCACATTTCGAATGCTTCTATTTTCCGGATTATTTCTCTTTTTAGCGTCCAGGTTCTACCCCGTATAGCACCACTGACTAAATATAACGTTTCACCATTCTTTTTTTATATTTAAGTTTTCATTTTGCAGAAAACCGCCCTCGTTCGTTCTATTTCCTTGTTTGGGCTGGCAATACTTTTAATTATTGTCCCTTGGCATTTGAACTTGCTGACTCTTTCTATGATTCGATTGCCTATCTTTAGCTTTACATTCGGTGTTGGTTGCCTTCTAGTAAATACCATGAACTTTGTTTTGACGGTGCTTATGCTTAGTCCAAACTTATTGTTTACCCTTACATACCAATCGCTTGCTATAATGATAGCATCGTCCGCATGCATATACGTCTTTATTAATTTCGCTGAACTATCATGTTAAAGGTGAACATTGTCTCTCGTCTGCCAAAGCCTGTCTGAAGTCAAATTGTAAGGGGCTTGCATCAAATTCAAGTTTGTTGTATATTATTTAATGGGTTATTTTTAGCACGTGACTCATTAGACTGATGGTTCTGTAGTGGCTACATTGTACAGCTTCACTTTTCTTAGACTTGATTACTATTTACTGCCTCAACTTCAATCATCAACGTAATTCATTTCATATTGCAATTTTGTGAATTTAAAGACATACGGAGATAAAACTGTCATACTTTCTCAACCACTGCAAATGCTGGGGATAGCTCCCCATTGTCATTAGGACGAGTTGTATAAATAGTTATTGTCATTCCCTTGTTCGAAGCGTGCCCGTCACATAAAAATAAGTAGACCCCTAATAGCACTTTAGAGTCACATCTAAAACATCTAAAAATATTGAGAGCTTAGTTTTATGTCACGTAACACTGTCGTTGTTGTCACACTGAATTGGTTATCTATCCAGATAATGCCCATGTCTACAGCACTTCAATGCGAGCAAGTCGAATGCTTTCATTGATTCATAAGTCTGGTCAACAATACCTATTCATTTCTTTTCTTTCTTTGCTTACCGATTGAATGCACAGACCATAAGTGCACTGATTACTTCCGTCTGTTCGCCCAAAAATGAACAGATGCATTGGAATGTGATCTTACGCACAAAAGACACAATTACTGAGAAAATTTTCCACAGACGAAAAATGTTTACGCTTTCCGCGTAACGTGCCATAAACAAAATTCGTTTAAAAAAAAAAAAATCAACGCAAAGAAGTAAAAGAAATATGTAGTACCTGTCTCAGCGATAACTAAGTGCGTTCGTAATTTTAGAAACAAAAAAAAAACATAATACACCAAAAATATGCACGCATACCAGTTCTTATCGAATTGTTTTCCCTCGTCGTCGCACCGCAATTCATTTATCAAGTGAGCCGGTGATATTGGAACATAAGCTGTTCATGTTGATGAGTGTCTATCTATATTTGTATGCAATGTGATCCATTAGAGCCGCTTAGTTTTATCTGAAGGTAATAAAATATTACTGAAAACGTCAAGTCTGAAAGGTTTGCATTTTGATTGGCCATTAGTTCACACGAGGGAAGTAAAGGCCATACATACATATCGATCCGAGAAGCGCGTGTGACTCACGACCTCGTGTCATGATGAATTACAACATCGATTGCAGATGCGGTTGGCACTGTCAATAAGCTCAGCCGGACCTTCAGCCAAATGAAAGTCTACTCCAGCAATATGTTTGTGGGAGGGAGATCTCTCTGATCTTTTGCGGCCACGGAAAAATCATGTAGGTTTTTTTATTGTTATATGATCGACCAGCAGACGGTTCTGTTTTGAGCATTTTTTTTTTTTTTTTTTTGCGATTAGCATTTGCCAGGCCAGGGATTTTAAGACTCCGCACAAAGGTAGCTTTTTGTTTTCTTTTTATTGGGTTAGTGGGCTGTGGGCTGTGGGCTGCTGGAAATCTTTAAAAGACTAAGAGACACTGTGTAGCATCAGTTTTCTACTGATGATTTTCATTCTTTAAAGACGACGCACGGTGATTCTCTCATCCAGGGATTGAGGTATAACATGGTTGAAATGAATACATATGCAAATCTCGTCATCTCATCTTTTTCTTTTCTGATACTCTTTTTGTAGTCCTTAGACATAAGACGAACAAGAGTTCTATTTGTGGAAAAATAAATACGACGAGTTTGTAACTTGAGCCAGCTTACCAATTGTGGGTGGATGCCCACCCAGGTAATTTGTCAAAAAGTGGTAAAAAGTATTTTGTTTTTTTTGTCCACCCATAAAGTGGAACCAATTATTTTTCGGGTAAAACACAATTCCCACTGACCACAATGAACGTTACTATTGCGAATTGAATAAAATCAAAGAGAAGCTACCAAACAAAAAATGTTTGAGCAAGTGCAATGACAATAGGCTGAGCAAATGTAAATAATACTTTTGCTATTGACTTAAGTCAACAGAACATCTCTAACAACAGCAATCGAGTACGTGCGTAAATTGCAGCGGAGCCAGTGTGTTACTTCAGCTAAACATATATTTGATCAATGCCCAATGGTGTTCCTGAAATTAGTGAGTTGTTTTTTGCAAATATTAGCGCAAGTTTATAGTGAGATAGAGTTGACTTCCAGTCTATTCTATTACTGAAGTAGAGTCACTCTAACTTGAAAACCACAAAATGTTACTTGTATAGTTTGGTGTTGAATTTGAAACATTTCTTATCTATTCATATCTTCTCTTTCCACAAAAATTCAGGTTCATATGAATATTTGTTTTTTTCGAAACTGGGGTAAATCACCTCTAGAGGTAACAGCAGTAGGGAAGACATAATACAACTATTTGGCTAGGATCAACCGAAAGAATGTATATCTGGGTTCTTTATGCAATTCCGAAAAATAGAAAATATTGAAACACAGAGGAATAATATTGTCTCGAATTCGACAAGTCCAAGCGGCCCAACTTGCCCCGCTAGTGGGGTCTTTAAAAAGTGTGATGAATTTATAATAGAAAATTTTCTTCAAAACACAGGTAAAAAATAGTCGCTGTTGCAGTTAATACGAATCAAAATGACTTTAAGTATAAGTGAGCAATTCTTATGAACCCAAGGAGAAAATGTCTCCTTGCATATTAGACATTATCAGCCCAACTTTGCTGGGAAATAGATTGAAGTTGAAAGAAATAGTTGAAGTTCAGTGGGAACAGCTGAACCTATTAAAAATACATGTTAATCTTTGGAGGTTATGTATTCCCATAGTATCGAAAACTCATTCGAAAATCGGAAATTCGTATTCTGTATGTCCATAGAAAATGCCCACAATCCGCATTCGGAAATCAAAAAAGGCTACTATCTCACGAATATTTCGTGCCAAAATCGCTGTCTCTTGCGGATTTTCATTCATGCCATCTCTCCGAACACTTTCTACTTGGTCCTATCATCCCTAAACCATAGAGCAACACTATCCCTTACATTCGATTTTTTTTCCATTTAAATAATCCTGATAATAATGAATAATTTTTAAAATTAATTTATTTGCTACTAACGTGAAACTGAATCGTTTCGTTTTGACAGTTTAAGTTTCGGGAATTTCTGATAAAAAGTTGGCATCATACCACCAAATCCGAAAATTATACAGAATACTAATTGTATTTCGGATCGAATTTGATTTCCGCATCCGAAAGTGCTACAAAATAGCACCCCAGGGGTGCAGGTCCCACATTTAGTTTGATAAATATTTTACATCATAATTTAAAAAATGCTCAAAACAAAAAAAAATTTGAACGGAATACGAAAATATAATAACGTGATCATAAAAAACAGCACCATAATGTAAAATGTCCACCTTTTCGCCACTAAAATAATAATAATAAAGAAAACTTTTTTTTTACTTTTTCACTGCAAAAACGAAAAATTCGTAGCTGCTGATACAATCAAGAAAAAACAATCCAACCTCGATCAAGTTTCATTTAAACCGTGAATTTTCAATTTCAAACTGCTTAAATGAAGCAATTAAATTCCAAGCGGCTAAAAAATTCCCCGATTGCGACAACGTGAATTGAGAAAAACAGATCGAACAAGTTCGATAAAAAATTATCGGTAACTCTTGTGCCGCTCTGTGCACAGTTTGACAAACTCGACTTTTTGAAAAATCTTAACTTCATGTAGAATAACTTTACTGAATAATAACGATTAACACCATTAAATGACAGTTATTTGAATACATCGTAGTGTATTTTAAAGGGGGAAGTAAATTATTTCATCGATTTTCTTAATTTTTTGTTTTATGGAGTTAATCGATCTGTGCTCTGAACGGATTGTTTAAGTATTCGATTGATTCCACTGGTCTATTCCGTATTAACGAAGTTAAAGATCTAGATGTCTTACTAAAGAGTTCTCTGAGCCGTTCTTTTTCTGTCATATATTTCCCTTGTTAGACTCTCTTGTGTACGCAAATTTGGAATACTAATCTTAGCACGTTTCAAAAGACTCACTTTTTGCAGTATGCATTGAAGCTTTTGCCTTAATTAAAAAGCAAATTGTATGCTTTTTGGCTAAAATGGTTAGAAACTAAACACGCATGTAAAGTACATGGCCGTTATCACATAAGGTGCCCTGTTCTTTTATCAAAAATACAACTTTAAGTTTCGAAATCTCATCTTTACACATACCATAGAACCAACTATGGTACAAAAGAACCTCTTAGGCCCTGGTAATGAGCGGCAAGTTGCAGAAACGCTGAGCGGCAAGTTAAAGCGGCAGCTGGCCATTTAGTGTGCGGCAATTCCTGAGCGGCTGAGTGGCTAGTTGTGAAAATGCCGTTGTCAAGTGCTGTTCGCAATACCGCGTTAAGTGAAAGTCGCCTTAAAATTTAGAATATTATTTTACGTTTAAAGAAAAAAAGACTCGGTGTTCATCTAATTAACAAAAAAAGAGAAAGTTATGGTGAGTTTGACCATTTATATAATAACTTGCGAAGATATGAGGATCGCTTGAGGCAAAACTTACGAATTTTTACAAAAGCATTTGATTTGTTGCTGAAAAAAGTGTAATCTTTTTAATTTTCAAAATCTTTAAACCTGCATTGCCATAATACAGGACGGCTTTGAACAGCTGAAATTAGAATTTCCGTATTGATTTTTGTCATGATTATCTCTTGCCGCTCAGCACTGCAATAAAATAATCGAACAAATTTGAAAGAAAAAGGCCCCGCTCTACCGCTCAGAAATGCCGCTCAACGACTGCATGGCCACCACCATACAATTTCATATGTTTTAATTTTGTTTTTGCCGCTTGACGCTCATTGCGTGGTGAGCACAGCTAAAGCTTTCAATTAAGTTGGTAATTTTCTGGGCATTTACTAAGATCGGATCCAATTTAATAATGTTGTTATAAACTTTGTGTATACTTAATCAATTTTTTAAATATGCCACTCAATGTTGTTTATTATCTATGATATTAGTTTGAAATTGCTTCTATATGACTTAAACAAATACAGTAAACTCTCGATAATTCGAACCTCTATAAATAGCAGCATTCTCACAGTCCGCTCGAAGAAAACCTATAGTTTAACATGAAAACCTTTACAACTCAAAAATGATGGTTTGCTTACTTCTATTCGAAGTCATGTTTACTTTTTTTTCTTCATCAACCGTTAGTTGAAATGCGTACGTGACGAAAGTGAAAAAAACTTCCGTAATTCGAAAACCTCTGTAATTCAAAATTCTTTCCTGGTCCCATCAAATACGGATTATCGGGAGCTTACTGTATTAAATGTACATTGCCGTGCACGTAATTAGAAACATCTAAAATTATCTTTTTGTTTTCATATAATTTAAAACACTTGGATGAAAATCTAAGTAAGTCTAATTATATGCACGGGCTCATTTATGCGCTTTATTATTTATTTATCGCATTTTTCCGATGTTGGGTGCCACATGAATTATCAGTGAAAAGTTTAATGCACCGAATTTTCATTTGCAATTCACTGATGAAACGAAATCGAATCATTTCTAAACCCAATGAATATGGGCGGAGTAAAGTGGATCACGTACGACAACAAAAAGGTAGAAAGATCACGAACGAAAAAAGGAAAAACTTCGCAAAAGGATTGATATCAAGAAAAGAAATCCTGTGTGTTTGGTGTTATTGTACATTATTAGCTCCTACAACCTTGTTAAACAATTGACTTTGTTCACTACTGTCAACAATTTACAAGATTGAAGGAAGCGATTCAATTAAAACGACCAGAATTGATCAACAGAAAATGTGTTGTTTTCCAATATGAAAACGTTACACCACACACAGAAACTAGGAGAGCCCAGAGCTTGCACCTTCAAATTTTTATTTATTTCGATCTCTGCAGAACTCTTTTAATGGTTCTATTTTAAATTCCGTGAAGATCTGCAAAATGCAAACGGAATTCCCAGAAGTTCTACACAGACGGAGTAAAAGCTTTACCCAAAAAATGTCAAAAGGTTATTGATCAGAAGCTCGTTTAAAATGAGAAAAAAAATTTTAATTTTTGCTGCACTTTGTCGAGCACTCAATATATTTGTATTCTTATGAAAATTATATTAAAGATTTAAAAGTTGCCTTCAATTCAATGCTGTTAACTCGACTGTTAAGCGAGAGTACCCGGGTCCGAATACAGCTCGGGAAAAAAAAAACACCACAAACAATTTTCACGGCCCCACCTCCAGCGAATGATTGACAATCCTCCTGTAGTACTTCTGTCACGGAAAGCTATCGCACTTCGCCGTTCGGAACCGGCAATAAACTGTAGGTCCCCTTCACATGTGTCAAATTATAACGCGCACACAGTCACCGTCTAGCTTCCGAAGCGACAACATCGTTCGGTATTCGCTCCCGGTCACTTTTTGCATCGTCTCTGATATCATAAAGTACTTAACACTAATTACCTACCGCAGGCAATCTACATACGGGAAAACCCCAAAACAGTTAACCTTCATTTCCGTACAACACTAATTACCAAGTGAATAGACCGAAATCCATAAAGAGTGATAGTTTTCGTGCTTCCAATGGCCTCAGGGCCACGTGTTTTGACGGGTAACCGGTTCAGCGAGCTCGATTTCGAGACGCTTACCGAACCCAAGCATAATAAAAGAAAAAAGACAACCTACACTCCTTTTAACTCCACAACCCAAGCCCCTTCTAACCCCAAATTTATAGTTATCGCTCCTACCACCCCAGAAAAACCGCTATCCAACTATAGCGTCTTTTTATTGAAAAAAGCCATAGACGGTATTAGCACGGCATATGATAACATAACGCAACTCCGCGACGGCAATCTTCTGATCCTAACCAGATCACAAAAGATAGCGGAACTTTTCATCAAACAAAAAACCCTCGCTAATATCTGTCCGGTAAACATAACATACCACCATAGCCTAAATGCCTGTAAGGGCACAGTATACGCTCCCTGCTTAATTAACGTTCCAGAACAAGAAATAATAAAGGAAATGAAGTCACAAGGCGTCACAGACGTATATAAATTCAAAAAAACAACAGACGGCAATCAACGGGCCACTGGTCTAGTGTTATTAACTTTCGACCTTTATCGACCACCAACATCAGTTCACATTGGCTGGTATACAGTCAACGTAAACGAATATTTTCCCAATCCCATGCGTTGCCAAAATTGTCAGCTCCTCGGCCACACGGCCAAAAGGTGCAAAAGCAGCCCATCGTGCGCCAACTGCAACCTTCCCCCACACAATCCCAGCAGCTGCACACGCACTTTGTGCGCAAACTGCCAAGAAGACCACCCATCGTCATCAAAAACATGCAAGCGGTATCTTCAAGCCAAGGAGATACTCAAGATAAAAACAATGAAAAAATGCACCATGGCCGAGGCGAAGCAGACTTTCAGGGAACAAAACCCCAGCCCTACAACCTCCGTATCCTACGCCGCAATCTCTAAAAACGCATCCCAACCAATTGCACCTGCCACACTCCCAAATAACTGTGTAACGCGCAACAAACCTATCGAAACAATCAAAGCACAAGCTCCCAACGTGACCGCAACCTCTACCCCTACGCCATCAGTTTCGCAACCAAAAAACCCACAACCACACAACAATAAAAATCTACCCATCACTAGTCCCAGCACCACCTCTACCACCGTAAGCAGAAACTCAGCCACTCCACAACCCTCTACGACATCTTTCAAGCTTGCCACAAGCACAGCCTATCCTAACACACAAAATTTAAACACTAACACCACTACGCGAATTTTAACCAACCCAACACAAACAATGCCTGACAACAAAATCAACACAATCACACAAACACTCATTAAAACCAACAAATATTTCTTAGATCCCCCTGTCAAAATTGACGATGATGACAACTAATACTAACCATCCGACTCCACAACCTGTCTCTGTTGTCCAGGCTTCGAAACATCCGAACTCCAACCGGAGTCCGAATGTTTCGAGGGCTGGACGACAGAGTCCCATCTCACAAAATATATCTAACACCAATGCCCCGAAACACAATCTGAACCCCTACACAACCAAATCATCTATCAAAATCCTCCAATGGAACCTAAACGGTTTCTTCAACAACTACCATGAACTACAACTACTCATAAATGAGCACAACCCTGCTGTAATATCACTTCAAGAAACACATATCAAACCTAACCTCCAACCTATTCCTCCAAAACAATATTCAGCATCCTTCCACAACCTGGACGCAATCACCGCTTCAAAACAAGGTGTCGGCCTTCTGATCCACAAGTCCATCCCACATACATTTCTTAACATAAATTCCAACATATCAACAATAGCAGTCGAATTAACCCTGAAAATCAAGCTCACCATAATCTCCTTATACATTCCACCCGATCAACACTTTTCGTCGTCAGATCTTGACAATATACTAATCAACATAAATACACCAGTCATTATCACCGGCGACTTCAACGCATGGAGTCCTACCTGGGGTTCTGACAAACATAACAAGCGCGGAAAAATAATAGACCACTTCATCAACAATTCAGGGCTAGCAGTTCTCAACGACGGCCGCCACACCCATTTCTCCACACACAGAACATTCACGCATGTTGACTTATCCCTGATCTCTCCCTCTCTCCTACCGAAAACCACCTGGGCTATCTCAGACAACCTATCAGGCAGTGACCACTTCCCTATCTTCATCACTCTCACATGTGGCCCCTACAACTCCCACATAAAGCACACAACAAAATTCCTGCTCGACAGAGCCAACTGGGACCTTTACGGTACCACAGTATCAAACGAACTTTCTAAAAGGTTAGAATCGCCGAATATCAATAGAGAATCCGCACTTATCCACAAATCCATACGTACAGCAGCCAACGTAGCCATCCCCCAAACGACTGGGAAGCTTCACAGGAAGACAGTTCCCTGGTGGAATAAAGAGATCAGCGACCTCCGGAACTACAAACAAAAGGCTTTTCATAGATTCCAGAAATTCCCCACTGACACAAATCTCATTCTGTATAGAAAGCTTAACGCTAAATTCCGACAAACAGTTAAAACTGAAAAAAAGATCTGCTTCGAAAAATTCACAGCCCATATAAACCCTAACTGCAAATCGCGTAAGCTTTGGGCAGACATAAAAAAATTAACAGGTACATATATACCAACCACCATCCAAACCATAAAAACTAGCGCCACAACCCTTACCTGTCCAACAGAAATAGCCGATCACTTTGCCCAGACTTGGGAAAAGCTTTCTGACGACTCAAATTTTACTTCAAAATTCATTCAGGAAAAGTATATAATACTCAACGCCACCCATCCCTCCTTCAATCCCTCTCCTACAGCTACGACAATAGAAACTAAAATAAAAATGATCGAACTCATATCGTGCTTAAACACTGCAAAGGGCAAAACACCAGGTTTCGATCGTATCTCATACGCCATGCTAAAAAATTCCCCCCCAATTTTGAAAACACGACTATTGTCGCTTTTCAATAACATTTTTAATTCAGGAACCATCCCACATTCTTTCAAAGTTGCAACCATCATTCCGATACCTAAACCCAACAATAATCCTTCCTCTACTACGGGATACCGCCCAATCTCTCTCCTTCCCTGCACAAGCAAAATCCTTGAAAAAATTATCGCCAAACGTCTTTTCTGGTTTCTCTCGAAAGACAAACTATTAGACAACCGACAAGCCGCTTTCAGAAGAGGAACATCTACCCTTGATGCGCTCCTCCAAATTGACCACTTCATCTCCTCGACGCTGTCAGAGAGAAACCACGCGTCTGTTCTAAGCTTAGACTTCGATAAGGCTTTCGATAGAATAGGTATGCACGTCATACTAAACCAACTCATAAAATGGAAAATTGGTCCCAAAATCTTCACTTTCATCAAATCTTTTTTGTGCAACAGACACTTTCGAGTCAAGGTCTCCAACACCCATTCCAATCCACACCAACTAAAAAACGGTATTCCACAAGGATCATCCCTCTCGGTAGTCCTATTCCTTATAGCCTTCAACGAAATAAGTAAAACAATAGACATCCTTCCATCCATAGACCACTCGCTCTACGCGGACGATCTTTTCATTTTTTCTAAATCCAAAGACCTTCTTGAAGTCAGTAACACGTTCACCCGCATCATCCTTGCCCTCCAAGAATGGTGCGATTACTCAGGTGCATCCATTTCGCTCTCCAAATCCATCATCTTCCATATTTGCAAAAAACACTCATGTAACAAAACAATAGAACTCTGCATAAACAATACCCAAATACAGAACACAAACTGCCTAAAAATTCTTGGGCTAGTCTTCAATTCAAGGTTTGATTTCCGAAACCATTGCCTTTATATAAAAAAAAGCCTCACAGCCAGAGTTAATATTATAAAATATCTATCGGCGAAAAATAGCAGATCTAATATAAACTCCCTCATTCATTTAACAAAATCCATCGTACTTTCAAAAATAGACTATGGACTTCCTATCTATGGAAAATGCTCCAAATCGTGCATACAACTCTTAGCCACACCCTATCACGCCGCCATCCGAACAAGCATGAGAGCTCTCCGCTCTACACCCATCAAAAACATTCTGACCGAAGCAGGACTCCCTAGTCTTGCAGAAAGATTTGGGAACCTCACCTCTTCGATCATTCACAAAATAAGCTCCAAATACCCATCTGCTATCCACAAAACTATAACAAAGACCGTAAATCGTATTCGACCTCCGAAAATCCAATCAACCATATTCAACGTCATAGCCTCAGCAAGAGACCTAAATATCCCCATATCCATCCAAAACCCCAAAAGCAATAGCCAACCTCCATGGGAGCTTTGCAGCCGCCAACTAATCACAGACCTCTGTAGCTACACCAAATCCCAAACCAACGATCTCATCTTCAAAGCCCTCTATTCAAGCATCTCCGACAAATACAAATCACTTGGCTGGAACTTTTTGTTTACAGATGCCTCTAAAACCGACACCTTCACCTCATTTGCCGTGGTCAACGAAAGTACCTTAGTACTCTCGAAAGGCCTTCTTCCGCACTATACATCAATATTCACTGCAGAAGCTTTCGCCATTCTCCAAGCCATAAAACTCAGTAAAACAAAAAAAACCATAATCTTCTCAGATAGCCAATCAGCAATCTCAGCCATTAAGAACATTACATCCCCAATAGCAATTATTAATTCTATCCGTGACCTCCTCATCTGCAGCAGTGACAATCTAAAAATCGCCTGGATTCCCGGTCATATCGGCATCAAAGGCAACGAAGCCGCAGATCTGGAAGCAAAAACAGCAACAAAACAGCCACTCAAAATGTTCTACCAATACAGTAAAACAGATATTAATAAACTCATTCACAATAACTGGAAACATAATAGGAAAACCTCCTGGTCATCCTACAATCACACCTACAAACTGCTCAACCCCGACGGCATTAAACCAATCTATCCCAATAACATCGCCCAAAAGCAGATCCAAATCTACACCCGACTTCGACTTGGACATAGTTATATCACCCACAAACACCTCTTCCACAAGGAATTACCCCCTATCTGTCACCTCTGTGATCAAAACCTCACACTCACAATATCTCATTTTCTCACCTGCAAAAAAGTTATAACCACAACCAAAAAATTTTCCAACCATAGCCTTACATATCTCCTCACACATGTAAACAGGGAAAACATAGAACTTGTTTACCAAATCATCGATAACCTCAACATCGCAAAACTCATTTAACAACCTACATTGAAAAACCAACTAGTTGAAGGCCCTGGCAGCCAATACTAGTATTGCATTAAATTGTAATTCACTTGCAATTTAATAACATTATAATAATAATAATAATAATAATAACGCGCACAACACAGTGGAGGCGCGAAAAGCGAGGCTCTGGCCCTTCGTGGGCTGTAACGCCACTAATGATAACGTCATTATATTAGAATACATGAAAATTTCTTGAAATTTCTCACTGGTTTATCAAAGAATATCACACGAAACTATCTTAGGATCGAACGTCTGGCAATAAAGTGGTAAACCTACGTATCAGGCAATTTCTCTTGAAGGATCTGTACCTGAGCTGAAGCTGCTAAAGCGGCCTTCTAACGTTGACAGTCTGCTGCTTCCAGTCTAAAAGACCAAGCTGTCTTGTGTCCACGATCACATTCCTGCATGTGGTGCCCCCGCCACGTGGAATACATCTTTTTTTCCTTGTGGTTGCCAATATCACATAAAAGTAGGCAGATCAGAACGATGTGGAACATAAATGTTTGGTTGCCTTTTAATTGCCTAACACTTATCATAGAAAGCGATAATCGATTTGAGAAGTAAGAGTGCTTTTACAAATTGTAGTCGAGCTGGTTGAATAAACCTTTGCTGCGAAAATTAAGCTTTTATATAATAACCACCGTTAGCTGAACAATTTACACTATTCAATATTTACAAAACAACGGACCTGATACCTGGTTGCATCGGAACTCTTTCTTCACACTCAACCGCCAAGGCATTTTTTTCTACGAACTGTGTTTCCAGATAAACCATTAAATCATGTAATTTTGAATATAGGTCCGGAACCGTAAAATTCACCTATGAAAGTACCTTAGAAACTGTCCCACAATATCAACCGCACACTTGAACACCATACAACAATGCTATGTAGGAAGCTGCTTCTATTAAAACATTTCCACGTTAGCACCTTTCCATATTAAAGCTTTTCGACCAAAAAAATCCTTATATAGAGAGTAAAAATGCCATTAACCTTAATGGCACGGATTTAGTAAGACGAATAAAAATCAAACCCACAGGCGAAAGCATTGAGACTTCATTTTTCTTAACCAAACAAAACGACACTTCAAATATCTCTGATGCAAATAGAGCCGAAAAATCATCAATCAAAGAAAAGAATCCTCAGAAAACCAAGCAGGCAAAAATCCGTGACCTGCGCAACAATTCCCTTTTTGTGAAGCGCTCGTACGTGGTAAGTGAAAAACATCTAGCTGTTTTCGAAGGTTGATTACTAACAGAAGGATTATCAATAAACTGTGAGAGCATACATATGCTTGCAGCTGAATCCCTTTGACTATTTTCCCACATTCGTCAAACACATCATGCCTTCTGTGCATGAATGTCGGCGTAGGGAGCAACAGACGAGCCGCCCATCATTTTGTTATGAGTCAAATGTGCATGCGTGTGTATTCATGGACACAAATGACCTACTAGTCATATAGTCTAGAAGTCTAGTTAGTATACCTACTAACAATCTAAAAAAAATTCCAAACCGATAAGAAAATGTTTAATTTAGATGTGTACTCAGACCGTTCTTTTCGATTTTCTTAACTGTTGCGCTGAGTTGGTGTCGAAGACAAAACGGCTCTTCTTTGTCACCAACACGACCAATATCAGGTGGTTTTTCTTTCGAATAAGAACATGGAAGGTCGGCTTTGTCACTTCTTTATTGACTGTACCCGGATTAGTAAGCGCGTCCAAAATAACACTGCCTCATATGACCTCGTCCAAAAATAGCATACCACCCAGACGTGACATGTTGGACGTGATAATCGGTCGCATATAATCACACATTCCGTGATTTTCCTACTCCTACTCCTCACGTTACTCTAACTCTACTACAACGATGTTCTGGCGTCTGTGCTGGTTTAGGTACCTGTTCTGTCATTGAAGTAGGTTTGGCATTGTTCTTGGGTGTCAATGATCCCCCCACCCCGAAAAAATACACTCTCTAACTGATGACGGTGATTGAAATCAGTTTCTGAGAAGGAAGACAATAATTTTATCCAAACACTTTTCAAATTAATCAGAATTTATCAGCACTCAAGTACGAATGTGTTCTGATCAAATAGAAATTCCCGTATAATGAGTCAAGAAGAGTGATGAACCTAAAACTTGTTTAAACTTTGCGAACAACTGATGATAATTATGTTAAGCAGCGTGTTAAAAAAAGAAAAGCAAGCAACAAAGTAAATAAAATATTCATCAAATGTTGTCTTTTCTTCTCTTCTCTGTTTTTCAGCCCGGACTCGATGATGTTGTTAAGAAGTGCCGAAACGTAAACTTATTCTTCTCGACTGACATTGAAACTGCCATTAAGGAGGCAGATCTGATCTTCATATCGGTAAATACACCAACGAAAACATTTGGCAATGGCAAAGGTATGTTTGGTTAATTCATGGTTTGGCTTATATGCTAAGTGGTAAGACACTTGCTTTCAGGTCGTGCTGCTGACTTAAAGTATGTGGAGAGTGCTGCACGAATGATTGCAGAAATTGCCCAATCGAATAAGGTTGTTGTAGAGAAAAGTACGGTTCCAGTACGTGCAGCTGAGAGTATAATGCATATATTGCGTGCCAATCAAAAACAAGGTAAGGGTGTATTTGTCTTTCGAAGTCTTGTTTAGAGATCTTAAAGATGACAAAGAGTCATTTACAATAAGTTTACAATAAGTCATTTCATTCATCAGCAATTGGATTCGTGTACACTAGTGGATCTAAAAAAAGGCCGGAGGCAACTTTATTGAGGGCCTTAATCAATAAGCATTTATTGAATCGTTCCCAAAATTTACAAAAAACTGAAAGATTTACAGACTACCTACCATGTAAAGATAGTCTTGGCGGCGAAATGGAATAAGTCGAGGCGATCAGGGCGAAAGTGATAGCGATATAAAACCCAAAAAAAAAAACAAGTCGCTGTGAAAATCAGATTCAGTTGGGAAATATCGATGAAATTGAACTAATCGAGAAAAGGGTGGAAAGTAGGAAGTCGTTAATTCCTACGATCGAAATAACTTAATTACATTTGTTATTACCACAAATGTATTATATCTCATTTAAGTTATTTATTTTAAAAATATACTAAAGTACAGAAAAACCTATCAAATTAAACCACCCTCGGGACCGATGAAAAGTGGTCCGATTATTTTTTTTGGACCGGTCCACATCCAAAGGCTTTTCGTTCTTCTTACCTGCCCTGTTAAAAGTAGTTTAGAAATATCTATATGCGTAAAAACATGGCTGGCTGTCCACCTACCTAGTATAAAGATCCGAAAAATATATTTGAATTTCACTTAAGAAATAAAAATAAGGGATTTTTAGTATTAAATTTAATTTTTTACTAAAAAAATTTTGATTTCACCCTCTCCCTCTGAAGATGAATTAACTAAATGTGCCTCGTCAGCATGTACTAGCTGAATATCGTACTTTTTCTAGTTTTCTAGTTTTCAAAATTCGAATTGTTCCATTTGCCAACTAAGGAAAAGCATAAAACAAAACAAAAGTTTCCGGTGACAAGATCTAAATTTTCCCCATACTGGAATAAGAAATATGATGTGAAAATGTTTCGTATTTCGATAACGTATACATGCTAAATGTATTTGTATAAAAAATAGCAAGGAATGCATGGCGTGCGGTCCGATTAGGGGGTGGTCCGATTATAGAGAGTACCGATTAGCAGATTTTACTGTAATGTACTTTAATATGATGTAATTTTACGTTTTTTTGACTTAGTTTTGGCTTAGTCAGATTCTATCAAAAAATGTTTTCCTTGGGGCTGGAATGAGGTGCGGTCATGAAAGGTTCAACAAACATTATCCAATTTTGTAATTCAATTTAGTCGCAGCTCTGCGAACAATCTTCAGTCATGGTGAAGCTTTTACAGCCCGTCCACCGGATCTTTTTTCTGTTTGTCTTTTTAACAAACCCCACTCCAACATCCGGACCCGGCATACAATTATTACCACAACTGAATTGTTTAATTAGATCTGATTTGACGTGTCAGTAAGTTTTATATTCGCACATGTGAAGCTAATTAAAGATTTGGTGCCTTTTTTTTTTATAGCCAAAATGAGTCACACTCGATTTTATTTTATCTGTTTATTAAACACGTGGAAAGCAATTCGATTCAAAGAATGCTTCTTCTTTCTTTCACAGGTGTTCGTTATGATATTCTTTCAAATCCAGAGTTCTTAGCTGAAGGCACAGCTATTCAGGACTTATTGCACGCTGATCGTGTGCTCATAGGAGGTGAAGACACACCAGAGGGACATAAAGCTGTGGAAAAACTGTCATGGATCTATGAACATTGGATACCCAAAGAGAATGTTTTAACAACAAACACATGGAGCTCAGAGTTGTCCAAATTAGTGAGAGCAAGATTATGCGTTGAAAAAATAGTGATTAATGAGCAATTATAATTGCAGGCTGCCAATGCATTCCTTGCGCAACGTATTTCCAGCATAAATTCTTTATCCGCGGTTTGTGAGGCGACGGGAGCTGATGTTGCCGAAGTAGCACGTGCGATCGGGTTGGATTCACGAATCGGAAAGAAATTCCTACAAGCATCAGTTGGATTTGGTGGAAGTTGCTTTCAAAAGGATATTCTGAACTTGGTGTACATCTGCGAGGGCCTCAATTTGCCCGAGGTCGCGGCATACTGGCAGCAGGTGATCAACATGAACGAATATCAGAAGACGAGATTCTCCCAAAAGGTAAGGAAAAGGTATAACTCTGAGAATTGGTTGATAAAATATTCTTTTCCAGATAATTGAGAGCCTTTTCAATACAGTCTCTGATAAGAGAATATCAGTTTTCGGGTTTGCCTTTAAGAAAGACACAGGAGACACGAGAGAGACACCCGCAATTACGGTGTGCAAGACCCTCCTGGAGGAAGGTGCCAAATTAGACATCTATGATCCGAAAGTCGAGCCGGAACAGATCATCGATGACTTAACACACCCCTCTGTCACAGACTCACCCGAAGATGTGAAACAAGCTGTTCAAATTCATAGCGATCCTTACAGTGCGGTGCGCGACACGCATGCGATCGTCCTCTGCACCGAGTGGGACGAATTTATTGTGAGTTTTTGAAGCTATGCAAAGCCGCATAATAATGTCCTTCTTTCTTTTTAGACACTCGACTATAAACGCATTTACCAATCAATGATGAAGCCAGCCTATATCTTTGACGGACGCAAAATTCTAGACCATGAAAAACTTTTGCAAATCGGTTTTCACGTGCAAACCATCGGTAAGCGATATAATCGCTCCGGTCTGATGCGATCCTGGGGAAGTATTCCTCAGCTGTAGAGCACGAGTTACTTCAAAATGCTGTGCTTCCTGCCACATTCGTCATGCCCTTGAAAAAAAGTATTTACTGGCTACACTCCACGAAAAAAAAACAACACAGTATTTCTATAAAACGAGAATTTATAACTTTCGCGTGTTGCACTTTATATTTATTTAAGAATTGACTTGATAGACTTGATAAACACGTTGCAGTGGTAACCTTTTTCCTTATTCTATTATATTAATGTACTATGTGTTTCCATTTCGAATTCATTCTTTTGTAAATTTTAAGCCAAGAGAAAAAGCTAAAGAACATCTTAAATCGATATCATTTATTTTGCAATATATATAAATATTTGTGTTTTTAGTATTTAAGTACGAAAGAGAAAATATATAAATATATATATTATTATACACATTATATAATAAAACACGCAAAGGTTTAGCATAAACAAAATAAATGTTTATTTTATTTTTTTTGCAATGACACTAGATAGGTAATCTCTTAATTACTTGTCGATACCAAAGGACGGAGGTAGCCGCTGAGAGCGAGAACCAGGTTAGTATGTATGATAAATGCTCGTTGCGGAGAGTGACACGAGTTTGTCCACCGATTGGTCCAAGATGTATACTGGATTTGTAGTCGGCGTCGAGGAAGAAAGGGTCCGCATCTGTTTCAGCACACATCTTCGGAAGGTCTCTGCAGAGGATAGAAAGAAGTGGATGAAAATGATTTTGAAAAAAAAAATTGTTTTTATTAATAATAATAATAGAATTGCGTTCTTTTCGGGTGACCGCGAGGAGCACCCATCCTTGGCATGGACACATATTTATGTACCAAAGGATTAGGCTCTGACGATGTATCCCCAATCCAATAACCACAGTCAGACAAACAAAACTCAATTCTATGCAATTTGGCCCAGTTGCGATTTTAACCCATTCATGCCCAGTGTTGTTCCTGCACAACATGAACTTCATCTGGTCAGAATTAAAAGAATATTGACGCAATCAAAACAAAAAATGTGTTAATTTCATGCTAGAACTAATTTTAGTATATTTAATCCTGCATCAGACGCAGGAGAAGTGCAATAAGAATATTATATTCGGCATTGTTTACTTTGATTTTGGTGCAGTATAATTTTAATGAAAAGTTACATTTCGATAAATCTCACTTGTTTTAAAATCACGAAAGCATTCAGAAACTGTTTCTATTGATTTAACAAGATCTTTTTTCATTAGAAAATTGTAAGAGATATTTGGAACTCCATATTGTAACATATTTTTATCGACATGTTTTATGCTCATGTTGTTTGTTACACTGAGTACTGAAAATGTACTATCGTCGGTCTACGGGTCTTACAGATGCCTATATAAACGTGGTCTTGTAAGTGAAATAGGATAAGTCTCACAATGAGGTCGAAGATGATAGAGATGGCTATAATATCGAAATAAGTCAGTCCTTGAGCATGGCTATTAAAATCATGTTCAATTGGGATATATCAATAAAATCGAACTAATCAACCAAATGATGAAAATTCACGAGGAAGTCGTTACCTGTGAGGATTAAAACCATTTAATTAGATTTTTTAAAACGCCACAGATGTGTTACTTATTTAAGTTTTTTACTTTCAAAATGAACTAAGATAATTCACTTAAAAATTCAAAAGAAACTGTTTTAGTTTAGTGTATGGTTTCGAGTGTGATGTAACTCGACCATAGATGACTTGTGTTGTATAGAAACAACATTCTGTTTATCGTTATCCTTTCGTCCTTTGATATATTTTTTTAATTTGGATTAGTTGAAACCTAATAAGCCAGATTCTAGCAAAAAATATTTTTCTTTGGGCTCGAATAAGGTGCGGTCATGAAAGGGTTAAGCAACATTTAAAACTTACTCAAAAAAAAAAACATTTAGGTGCCTGTCTTTACGAATATCTTAACCCGCTCTTTAGCTGCCATGAATCAGCGATGCTCTTTCTTAGTTCAGCTGGTAATTTATTGATTGACTTTAGGCCCTTACACATGACAGAATATGCGCAATAACAGGTGATCAATCTACTCAAAAGTTTTGATCGTTTATTGGGTTATATGGTCTAACCTAACCCTACTCATGTAACAGACCATTTTACATATTAAATAAAAAACACTTAAACATCCATTTGAAATTGCTACCTAAAACTTAATCACCTAACAGTTTCCAACATACTGCTTATCGATGTTAGTCCACCACGCTCTAAAATTACTCTCATTGCAATGTTTTGTTGCTTTTGCAATCTCGTCTTTTCCATTAACCAGAAATAAACTTGTAGAGCAGTATAAGAAATGTGGTCTCACCACAGCGTTATATAATTTATACGCAGTTGATGTTAAAACCCTTGGACGTATTCCTTTTAGGAAGTACACCTTTTTGGCCACTTGCTTACAAAGAGTCTATGTTAGATTTCAGAGTCATTTTATAGCACCCTAATACTTGAATTCACATCGAAATATACGTATACAGCGGCTAAACCACAAATTGGGAAGTTGAAAGTTGATTCAACGACGTTCATACATATATAGCATATAGCAAATATCGCTGGTTTTTAGACTCTGAGGAGAACTCTTAAAGCTGAACTTCATACCTCATGGAGAAGATTACCCTTTACTTTGCAGTATGTGCAGTTTAGAAGAGAGGGAAGATACGCTACACACCCTAGGCAAATGTTCGATCCTATAAGAAAGTAGTAGATCGTGTTTTGGAAAGAACTTCTGAAATATAAGAAATGTTCTTTTGTTAATAGAAAATTTCTCCTTTACGAAATGGAAGTAACTAAGCTGTATAGATTCTGCGAAATTGCTCTAGAGGGTATAATCATATCATACACATTTTAACAGTCATAAATACAAGATTTTTTCAGTACTGAAGTCAATTAATCCGACAGACAGTATAGTCATGATGTAATTAATTTGCAGCGCTTTATATTTGATTGCTTGTTCGCACCATTTTACCTTTGAAAAAATTCAAATATTAGGTTTTACCAATATATGACGGTTCGTGGGGCGTATCAAACTGCCCCGACTTAGTGTGTATCAATATGCCCCGACTTACTTCGCAAACAATAAACACCAATTGTAACTAAGACAATGTTTAATAAAAGCTTTTTAAGTGAAAATCCTATTAAGATAGGAAGGCGAAGGCGATTAAGCGCGAAGGAAGTGAAACTTCGTAATGTGGAAATGAAAATAGGAATGGGTAGAAATAGATTTTTAGTGAACTCATATTGTTTCTTTAAGACAAACTTTATTAACATTGCTTACAAATCGCAATTGATCGCATCTTTTAATTATCATTTTCGAGTGGAGAAATATCCAAATCTATAACATTTACAATGGGATTATGATAACTAAAGTAAGATACGAAATTTTTGAGTTCATTTCAACTAATTTCACGACGACACTGTTTACTTCGCTGCATAGCAAGAATACCACGCGCATGTGCTGATCTACTCTTTCTCTCCTACTTTCTACCTTTGTGTATCTTTCTTTCTCTCTCCCTCTTGCGTTGGAGTATCGGACGCTACTCGTTGCTAACGCTTGCGCTGGCCTGCAACAGTTCGAGTGCCACGCATTCACTCTCGCTCGTCTTTTTTATACCTCCTACATAGTAACGTTAAACGTTTAACGCAACATTGTTGGAAGTCGCATTAAAAGTTTCACTTCAAAAAGCATGTACTTACAGTCGAATTTTCACGGGATCTCAAAATTAGTTCGAGTTAGGGGGCTTTTTCGAAAAATTCGAGTTAGAGGGTTTAATATTTTTTTTTTGTTTAAAAGCCTTTATTTTATTCAAAAAAGGATACATGTAAGGAAACAACACAGGAAATTACTTAAGCTTGTAATTTTGTATTGAGTCTTTAAAATTGGAGACAGAAGCCTTTTATAAAAGGACTCTATTTTAAAAAGGCAATGTTGGACCCCATCCGGACTCCCAATACATTCACTAAATAAAGCTTGAAAACATCTCAGATACCTAACTGATTTTATATTAAAAGCAAATTGTTTGAGTCCCAACCAACAACACAACGAATAAGCAGCGCAGTTATTCATACAGAGCCGGACGGTTGTGTGCATAAATAACCTATAGCTCATTCGTGGTTGTGTAGACGACGATAGACCAGTGTTGCCAGATTTTTGAGAGACCAAATTCCCATTTTATTCCCCAAATGATTCCCCATTTTCAAAATCGTTTTCCCCATTTTAGAAATACTCTAGTATACACTTATTTTAGTAACTTTGAATAATTTTCGTAATTCATTTAGTCGCTAGATAACTTTTTTTAAAAGACGATATCGTAATTTCAGTTGAAAACTATAATTAAAGTGAACACATTGTCAAATTTCATCATTCGCATATTGCGTGCGTGTGCGTGTGTGTGTGTGTGTGAGGTGGTGGCTCTAGGAGAACCCAATTAGCACTGTGTCGTTTTGGAACCACAGATCTGAAAAGTTAAACTTAAATTAGGATTTATAACCATCGTGCGTCGTTGAGGAATGAAATCAAATCTTTAATATTCATCCAAGCTGCTTGTGTAATGGCAGTAATTTAAGAAATGCCAAGTATTCATTAAGAGGTGTCATAAGAGTATCTCATCATATTTCTATCCATGGTTTTTTTTTTCAATATACATACATATTTAACAACAATTCCAATGAAAAAAGAACAAGATAAAAACAAAGTGATTGTGTGGCTGCAATATAACCATGAATTTTGAAGCCCAAAGAAAAAACATCACACTTGCAGGTAGAAGTTAATCCTTTCATGCCCAGTGTTGAATGAATTTCATCTACTGACAACTCGAAATTTCTGGCGTAAAGTTCTACAGTAAAACTAAAATAATTTTATTCTAAAACCCGATTTTAGACCATTTAAATCTGCATTAGATACCTCCTAGTGCAAAAAGAATGTTCAGGATCTTTTACTTCGTTTTTGGTGAAACGAAAAAAAATATATTTTTCCTGCGGTTGGAATTGGACGTGGTCATGAAAGGGTTAAAAAGGGTTTAAAAAAATTCGACTTAGAGGAATTGAAAATACTTAGAGGAATTGAAAGAGTCGAAAAAATGTATTCGAGTTAGAGGACTTTTCGACTTCGAGGGCTTCGACTGTATTTTTTATTAATGTTTTGACAGAAATATGCTAAGACAAAACGTACTCGAAAAAGATTAAAAAAATTACTTGCTTGCAAAAGAGTTATATGCTTGTTTCGCGCAAAGCAGTAGCTGAACAAGGGTGTCAGACAGATATATGTATGCTTGCGATCATATACATGTTGCAATGTGTGCTTAGTTGACCCGTCCAGTTAAAATGAAGTGCACCGTGTCAATATGCCCCATGTATCAATGTACCCCGTCTCCCCCTATATTGAACGCGTCGCTTGCTGCATTGACATCCTAACCACGGTGTCAAATGAATGAGCCTGTGCGAAGCTTTAACGCTCCGCAGAAGAACTCCCTTACGCAAGCAACTTTCTTTATAGTCTGTCTAAGCGGTCTGAGCAATATTAGTTTTGACTAGATCCGTAGTTTCGTAAGAAGCACCCAATGGTTCGAATAGGCTGCGGGGTAGATATTCGCGTTAAGGTATTACAATGTAGCTAGCTAAATGAAAAAAAGGAAAAGTCATTATTTCTGGTAGCTAGTCTGTCCTAAGTGTGCCTGTGAACTTCTGTTCACCTAATTATTTATTACTCAGCAACTCGTGTCATTCAATTAAGCTAAGAGCATCATCGATTTGTTCGCCCCTGCATCCTGGAGGAATTGTCAGCATTTTCTCAAGTATTAAACCGAACCTCGTTAATGTAATATTGAAAGACAGTTTGACAAACAAAAAAATTCTAAAAAAAAAAAACAGATAAAGTGGAGAGATGTCTGTATTAGTTGACACTAGACGGCAGCGATATTGAAACCTAGGCGACCACACAAAAATTTAATTTTAACCATCAGGTTTTAGCTCCACGTATAACACTAAACATTTTCCAACTAACCTATATAAATAAATGCCTCCTTTATGCACTGGTGTAAATTGCGGTCGAACGTCACCCAAACGAACTACCCCGGTCAACTCCACTTCGCCAGCGATTTGTCCCTGTTGCCGCGACTCAGGCTTGAGGAATTTCTTTGATATCCATCCTCTATTTATCAATATGGTCTCTCTGGAAGATTAGAAAAAAAAAAATTCAAACTAATTTTATCAATGACTTAGAAATCAATGGATTTTAGCCGAAACCTCTGATATTGTTATATAATTTATTAATATTTCAATAACGTTTTAATAATAATAAGAAATTAATGAAAATGATTCGATGATCTCAGCAGCAATACCTACAACACAAAAGAAGGATGACAACATTTCACTGCACGGATTCTTGCACATACGCGCAATATTAAAATTACCTTCACCACTGGTTTACTTCTGTGGGATGGATTACACGGATGGGATGTTTTTCTATGAACGTAGGCAGAGAAAGGAAACGTCTTGCATAAGCCTCTTAACAGAGCAAGTTAGAGAAAGGAAGCACCATACACACGTCTTGCATATTTTGCACACTTCGAAGAAGTCAGATGTAGCAATGCAATGATGGATGTGATTTAGGAATAAACTGAATATACTGCAAAAGAATATTTCTCCTTTACTTACGATCTATCGGAGAGTTTAAACGGTGTTATAACCAAGTACCCGGGCGTGCTGTCGCGATGAGAAAATATCCCACCACCGACATCAGCTCCATCGGGACGAACAAAAGACCTCGGACCTAAGTAAATCTCTTTATCATGTAAGAAGTGCCCACGCACAGTGACCGATCGGTATTCCATGCGGTTTAAATCATCCAAACTAAAAAAAAATAATAAGACAAACTCCGTGCAGTAGTTAAAGTAAATACACAACTTGTCAGGTAATTTCACTGGTGGTATATGGGTTTTTTCTTCCAGCTCTTTAATTAAGTTCTCCTTCCATATCTTCCGTTTAATTTGCCAGCAACCAAGCCCAAATGATGTAACCGGAATCAACTTTTAACGACATCTCTAAAATAATATAAAATTATGAAATTAATTTTATTAATCTTACTAATAAAAACCATCCGGCTGGTGAAATTTTCCGGTTGGAATCTTTTCCAACACTCTGGGGCCTGATAAGTGGTTGATTTGTTCCTTGTGATAGAAATTGCCGCCTAACGAGTGATATACACTGAATTTGGGATGCTTTCGACTTGAGTAGACATGACAGGATTAGGGGCCGTTTTGTCAGGACAACTGCAAGCTGTAACATTTTTACTATGTAGTGTTTATGTATCGTAAATAAGTTTGTTCTTATGAAATCGTTCTTTTAGCACTTTCAACTTGTCTCTGTCAGATAGTAACATGAATCTTTTTTTGGGGCGAAATCTGACAGATGGAATTTTGAGTGGAAGCGTGTTTTTGACGTTTGCTCAATGAGTGTAGATTTTAATACTCGATTCTCGAACGCATGTTTGAAAAAAGTGTATTTACATATGGATTTTATTTTGCCTGCATTTGTTGAAAGGCGACCGTTGAAGACTTTAAAAGGCAAATAAATGTGTGCGTTTTGTTCAGTGGGAAAGTTCTTTTCGCTTCTGCAGCGAATTTTCAATACTTAAACGTCCAGTTATCAGTTGCGTACGTTTTTTACTGCCACTTTTGAGTCAAGAAAGGCAGACACAACCTTTAAAGAACTTAAAATATTCTAGCAGGAAAGCTATCTCCGTTTCTTCAGCCAATTTTAATTTAGTTTAATGTGCAACCCAGCATTCAATTGTTCAACGTTCAGTTGTCAATTTGCTTACAACTTCAATCCACACAGTCTTCGTGCCACTTTGTGGTGTAGAAAGGCAGAAACAATTAAGGGTTTTAATTTTTTGGTTCAAAAACTATAATGAAAGTACAATTTTGTGAATTTATTCCAGCTGTTGTCCTAAAAGAAGTTCTTCATAGATCTCTACTGTTGTAACGATTACACGTTTTAATTCCCGATGGATTTAATAATGATGGAGTGAAAGTTCTCTTCTTAATTCAAATTAGACATATCTGAGCAACGAACAATTACTAACTATCGTCATGTTGCATGTGAAGAAAGGGCAATGAATTTCAAGGCACATTTATACATTTTCTTTACGGAAATATTTTGATTCCGTTCTGAGCATGTTGTCAAATTCTTTCAATACGGCGTCGTTTGTGACCCCATTCGACAAAAAACGTTTAATTTGAATTGTTTTAAAAGAGACTACTACAATTGTCAACACACAAGTAAATGTAAAGAAACGTTTGTTGATTAGTGTTCATTTGTATCATGAGCGAATTTGTTGTTAAACATTCTGATGTTCAAGAAGAAAATACGAATTTATTCTCGAATTTGTGTTATAGTTTGTAGCCATAGAAGAAAGGTATCTTTGGCTGAAACTTGGTCAGTCAAACATCTGCTTTGGTTTGTTGAATTCAGATATTTTTGTCTGTCTTTTTTCAGAGTGAACGCTCTTTCTTGTGATCAGATTTGTCGTATAGAATTTCAATATTTTCAAATTTTTGAGATGCGTTATGACAAATCTTATGATGCGGCCAGCGGTCGTTTCTCCTTTCTGAAATGCGGAAGAATGATACGGAAAATAATTTTGGGTTGATTCAAAAATATGAAAATACATATCTCACTGTTATATTTTGCATTTTACTTCAATTTTAAGTATTCTGTTATTCATTAAAAGTGTAATAAGAACACCCGTCGCCATGTTTATACTTCGACATTTTTATAGCAAATGAAGTGCCTTCCAGTAGTTGTAGTGTGGATTAATTTTGGCCGTCAAACAATCGTCTTAATGCCGCTAATAACGGCCCGCAGGTCGATCCACATATCTCTTCATTTCAGGCCTGCATCAGCGACCATAAATAACTACCAAAATCAACCCTCACTTGAAATTAGTTTTAAATCATATCACCAACTGCTCATCAAACAAACAACCCCACTTCCCATCTAACCGCTGCAACGTCCGGGTCGAATCAGACAAATGCATTTGAGTGTTGCCACTACCTCACCGTCAACGGTGTCACATTCCTCAACAAAGCTCCATTGCGAACCCACCCATTCAAAAGATCCCCATCTAACCTCTACGCCATTCGATACTCGAATCATTCCACAGCACTGGCCACGGACAGCCCGTTTAGCCGACAAAAAAAAAAAAACGCCGGGTTCTGCATCCTCTGCCAAAATAAAAACACCATTCCTCTTTGTTTTGTTTTCTTTTATTCTCCACTTTTTCTTTGAATTATCTTACCTTTTATATAATAATAAAATGAAAAAAAAAAATTATAATTGCATACAAATAAGGACAATTATTTGTTTCATTTGTATATGTATATGTATAGACAGAACTCTTTGCCAGTGTGTATTAGAAAAAAAAAACGGTTTTTTAATTGAATATAGTATATACGGTAAAACTGTATATCTAAGAGGAAAGCAGCAAAACTTAAAAATTTGTTTTTGCCCTATCAACAGATTTATCGATCACTTTCTTTATCTTCACCACTAAGATGGCAGACAGAAAGAGAAAAATAATTGTTTTCTTTTTATCATTTTTTTTTTAAATAAGCTGTCGTCCAATGTTATTTCGAAATTAAAATAAACATGTTTATAAGAATATTTTATTATTTCTTTTTTTTTTAATTATTTTTCGTTTGGAAATTTATTGTTTTGTTTTGTTTTCTCTTCTTCTCTATATTATTTTGGGTTATACTCTATATAATGACTACTTATATTTAACATTTTTAATTATATATATTTTTTTTTGTTAAATTTTTATTTTTTTTTTTTTATTTTTGTCTCTTACGTACTCTTGAATTAACTGAATTTTACTGTTTAGCTTTTTTGTTTCGGTTTTTCTTTTAACAATTGTTAAAATTTTCTTTTTCAAAACAAATGCCTAATTAATCTGTTTATTTTATCTTAATTACAAAATAATATTAGATGATAAAAAGAGGGGCGGGGTGTGTGTGTGGGGGTTGGGGGTAAGTTAATTATTTTTAAAACAATTTCTACTTTTGCATTAGTCATTGCGGCTTAAAAATGATGATTTGTGTGGAGGTGCTTGAGTTGCACGTGCCAGCGGATGTCTGTATGTTGTAAACTCATAACCGAACGCCTCTAAATTATGTATATATATATATATATGTTACAAGATGTATGGTTGTATTTTAAAAGTGTGCCCCAAATTAGAAGATGGTGGTTGGTACTATTGGTGATGGTTGTGGTGTGTACCATGTACAACATTTCGTTTTGTTTTACAATTTACAAATAAATACCATTGGGCGCCAGATAGATTGAAAATCTGAAATGCAGTGATTCACCAGCGTGCGCGATGGCCTTTCTCACTAGGATGACGATGACGACAATGAGGGCGACGACCATGCGTTTGTCGATTCTAGTCGGACGCCTTGGCTTGATCAGGCTGCTGTATTAAGTCCTCGAGGGCGAAGTAGCCTGCGGCCCCTTGGGAAAGACTCTGAGTGACTGCGGTATCGCCACCGGCGGTTGTCGTGATCACGGTACCGTCCATGTCCTTTCCGTCAACACTCTCTGGCTGTTGGGTGACTTGGACAATCGGCTGTCCGTCTGCCGTGTACGACACTGAGACTGGGATTCGAACACCTCCTTCACCGATCACATGTGCGCCCTCGCCCAGCTCGCCGTCCTGGCCCTGCTGGATCACGATGTGGCCGTCGGCGTTCAGCAGCGACGCATCGATTAACTGGGGTTCATTGTCGCCCTGTTGCACGATCACCATTTGGTTGTTGTCGCCGATCATTTGAATTGTTTCACCGTCGAGGCCGTCGCTGGTCTGGAGCACACCTACGCTCTGCAACAGTTGTTGGATCTGCTCGCTGTCGGTGCCTTGTACTAGTATCTGATTGCCATCGGCGTCTGTGATGATGTGGTTGTCCAGCTGGAGGAGTTGGCCGTTTTCGTTGAGAATGAATTTTATCTGGCCACCTTCGACGCCGGCTTGCATATCTTCCAAATCCATGGGGACCTGATCACCACTTGCCATGTTCTGTTGGTTTTCCTCATCTTGATTCTGATCGCCGCCTTGCTGTTGCTGGGCTTCTTGCTGATCTTCGGCGTCTTGATTCGCTGACGCGTTCATCGACTCTTGCTGGGCTTGCTGTTCGAGGGTGGCAGTCGAGTGCTGGCTACTGCTGTCTTGGCCCTCGTTATCGTCGTCTAGGCTCGGCATGCTCACCGGATGTGCAGAAGATCCAGTGGCGTTCGGGGAACTGCTGGCCTTCTTCTCACTATCGCCTGTTGCTGAAGATTTTTCACTGGCGTGCGCTCCATTTGACGACCCGCCCTTTTCTATACCCTCGTCGGGGTGATCTAATACGGGCATATCAATGCTTACAGACACGGGGTTGCTGGAACTGTCTCCAGTTCTTTGCTGTTGTTGTTGCTGCTGCTGTGTTTGTGGTTTATTTCCGGCCTGCAAGACAGATTAGACATTAGTCGATATTCACAAGTCTCGTCACTCAAAAATAACTTACCTCGTTTTCCTGTTCCCCGGCTTCTGGCTGCGGGATGGTTATGTTAAATGTAATACCACCGACTGCATTCTCCTGACTGGTAATCACTAAATTGTCTCCTGAGCCCGTCCCACTCTCTGCGGCATTGACCCCAGCGCCCACATCATTATCAGACTTGTCCGAATGCATTTTCTCGAAAATGCTCTCAATGTCCGCCTCTGATATTGAAGCAGTATTGTTGGCGCCACCGCTCATGACCATGCTGCTGGTGTCGTTCGAGTCTTTGCCGTCACCGCGGATCAAGCTCTGACTCACGCTTGCCGACGTACTGGATGGGGTCGTGCTGATGCCTGCACTTGTTGCGGTTGTCGCGAGAGACGCAGCTGATGTGGCTTTCTTTTGTGTTTGCGACTTATGTGTCTCCATGTGCTGATTGTAGTAGCTCTCCTGAATGAAGGTCAACGAACATATTTGGCATGTGAAGAAGCGGATTGCCTTCGCGTCGATTCCAGCCTCGGCGGATTCACTAAGGGCCTCATCAATTGTCTCCTGCAGAAGCTTTTGCGTAGTCATCATATGCGGCTGAGATTGATTGCTCTGCTGCTGTTGCTGTTGCGTTATTATTTGGGTTACCTGTTGTGTTTGCTGCTGTTGCTGTTGTTGTTGCTGCTGCTGCTGCTGTTGATGCTGTGGCTTCGTTTGATGCTCTTCGAAATGCTTCACAAGCATCTCTCGCTTGGGGAACGACAATGAACAAGTTCCGCATTTGAAGTAGTTCGGCTGGTGGGCTTTTGCGTGAATTGTGGCTTGTTCGCGTGTCTCGAACCTGGTCGAACAGAGGCGACACTTAAACGGTTTCGGCTTGACATGCTTCCGCATGTGCTCGTCGAAAATAGATTTATCAGTCGACTTATACTGACAGTGGTTGCAAGTGTACAATTGGGTTGTGGTCTCACCCTGCTTGTATTCATTGTGATTGACCTCCATGTGCTTCTTGAGTGCCAGCTCATTGGTGAAATTCACCTGACAATGCTGACAGGAGTGTAACTCATTGGATTGCTGAATTGTATTGCTGGCTACTGTGTTTAAGGTTTGATTTGTTGATCCGGCTCCATGTTTTTCTTGTATGTGCTGCTTCATTGCAGGTAAATTAGCGAAAAGTTTTTTGCATGTTTTGCATTGAAAACTCTGTTGCTTGCATGTCTCATAATGCGGATTGAATAATTTCAAATCGGTTGTTTTAAAATCGCAGGACAGACATTTGTAGATCTTTGTTGTGGTCTTCTTTTGAATTTGCGGCTGCTGCTGCTGTGGCGGTGTTATTTTGATTTGTTGTACTGCACTCACTGCAAATGCGTGGAAAAGAAGAAAATTAGTTTAGTTTCAAAAATGTGCAATAATTGGTTTAAGATCTTATCTCAGATAAATGTTCCACACCGATTAAAGTGATCAATCTACTAAAAATTGTGCTTGGCAATCTTTTAATTACAAAACCATTGCGGTGACTAATTTGCGTGCAATGCTTTGTCATACGTTGTACTGCGTAGTGTTTAATCTTATTGCGGGAAACACAATTTACGCTAGTACCTCTTAAAAAAATTACTTTTCAAATGATTGCACATATTGTTCAGTTGGCAAAAGACTATTCCACATCTGAGTGGATAAACGGTAGCCTTTGTGGCGTTTTAGAATTGCCACGGATCGTCTTTAAATTTGGCACGAACGTTACATGCTTTGTTTCCTTAAAATCATCCAAAGCAGGAATTCTGTATGTTGCACCACTTTTAGAAATCCGAGTTTATTGTCTGCGATTTGTTTTTATTGAACTTGAGTAAGTTTTTTCAAAAAGGCTGTTTTACCCCTCGAAAAACTGTCGCAAAATTTGAGTGATCGTTTTTTTATTAGGGTTTTCTAGTTTAACCTTACATTGACCTAGAGCGTAGGAATGATAACCATGTGAGCCGTTTAGACGTTTTATTTGTGTTATGGCTGATGATCCTATGTGCAACTTAAAGAGGATTTTCAATAGGTCTTTTAAAAACATTTACCAAACATTTTTCATTAATATATGAATGGGTTACGCCAATAAGCGCGTCCTATGAGTCCTTAAAATTCCCAATTCGTTTAAGCATGCTCTAACTTGCACGTCTCTCACAAGAGTGGAGAAGGGCCCTTCATTAAAATTTATTAATTCAGTGATAAAAGACAAATGACAAGCTAAAAAACAAAAAAAGAAATTAAATAATTCACTTACCCTTTTTAGTTCTTGCATCCGAACTATCATCGTTCATGCTAACAACACGATTACCACTATTCAACTTTTGCATTTTAACGGGCGGCGATGCTGACGCTAAAGACTGGTTACCTACACTACCTCCACCCGTCGCTGTTGAAGCCGTTGCTGACGATTCATCTGTTAATCCATATTTCTTGTGCAGTAAGTTCATTATGTTATTGCGCACTCGTTCCACATCGTTCTCCAGTCGATCTAAGTAATTTATCAGATTGTTGCATCGCGGACAAACGACATCCTCCACGCTGACAATCACCATAAAAGCATCACCAACTAACTGGCCAATTTTATTGGGAAACTTGGTACTTGTATGTGTGGTCACCATATCGGTTAGCATCTGGTTTTGTGTTCCATTTGTAGCATCATCGCAAATATAGCATCGGCCCATAATGCTATTGCTGCTGTTGTTCTGTTGTACATTGTTTGTGGAATTTGTTGTTGATGATACAACTGTGGTGCCAACTTTTTGCTTTAGAATGCGCGGCTGATTTGGTCCAGTGACTGTGACAGCGCCACTCGACAGCAAATTGTGGATCTTACGCACTGCACTATTCATTGGGTTCATATCTGGTGGATTGACTGTTTGTTGTGATGTTGCACCATAAACCTGTAAAAATTAAATCGTTTTATTAAATCAGAATTTTTGATCTTTTGATTTTGAAACAAATGAAACAAAGTGCAACTTTTGAATGCATTTGTGAAATTCCTTTTTTTTTATTTTGAGGTACTATTATTATATTGACACTTGCAACGCGGAAAGCCGCGTCTTTCTTTCGTTCAACGCACACACCACGGCAGATCGAGTTAAGCAGAGCAGCGAAGGACAAGCACAGGGGTTCATGAAAATATTTCCCTTTCGTTATGTTGCGAGAGCGAGAAAAAGGGGAAAATAGCACAGACACAAGCGCACATAAAGTAGATGTACATTTTTTTCCATTCTCTGCTCTGCTTGGGGTAAAAGCCTAACGAGACTATCCGTGTATACACTACACTCATTTTTCTCCCAATTGTGCAGCAGTACAAACCAGTATTGCCAGTTTCTTTGCATTTTTTGTGCCTTAAAAAGTGTACTTTAGCACGTTGTTTGTTGTTGCTGTTCGAGGAGGTAGGCAGCAGCCGACTACAGATGGCGGAATGCAATGTTAATGTTCTATGGTGGTCGGTGTTCTTTTTTATAGACTTGGAATGATGTCAATCAGTTTTAATAACAATTCGGCTGATAATGTAACAGAGTTGGGCAATCGGCGCAAGAGAAACACTCAATGTGTGTTGAGTGGTGGTTCGAAAAAAGTACATTATTGGTGTAAATTGGGAGAAGCTTTAATGTAATCTTCTAATTGAGTTTTGGGCTTTTATGTGTGAGCCCGTGGGGGTTCGCTACAAATGCGTGGTGCATGGGTCGGCTGAGCTTTTTTTTTCGTTTCATACTAATTATAAATCACACATTGTCGAACTTTCACATTGCAGATAAGCATATTTTTGGAGATTGACGTTAAATGCCACTCACTTAATGTGTAAAAAAAAGGTTTGCTATTTGTTAAAAACCCCTGCGTTCTAGCCCATTGATTTAGAAATTTCAGAGAAAATAAAATGTTTGTGATTTTAATTAGTCGTTCTGACAATTTGTTAGGAAGATGACAGGTGGTTCCAAAGATCAATGTCTGTACATTAAAACCGATAGAAGAAATAGTAAACTAAAAATCAACGGACAAAATCATAGAGAATTCAAGAAGTATACATCTTTGAATGGTCATCAACGATTCGGCCTGACCGAACTGGTTTGAGGGGTTTGTTACGTGAGACCCCGGTCTAATCCGGACTATAGCGGCATCAGGTAGGATAGATCTTTCAGGTATGACTTTGGCCTCCAATGGTAACAGTTCAGGGATCCATTTAAGGTGACTGTCCTTTGAACTAATTGAAAGTTCAAGTTTGTGTACTAAAGCTAAATGCAGGTGACAGTCCTGTAAGAAACGAATTGATTTGTAGGACTGCAATTATTAACGGAATGTTTTGCAGGACTTCCAGTGTTTCATTTATGAAGTCACCTTGTTTCCACAAGCTTTTTCATGCTTTTCATACAGTCTGACTAAAAGCATTATGTATTGAATATAACGTGATCAACGTGGACTGAGCAGCCAAATAATACTTCATAATGATTTTGCAATCAATTCCAGTTAAGGTTTTATTCATATCTACACTATTGACGTATAGGTCTATGTGATTGGCGAGTAGCTGGGACCACATTTATTAATGTCGGTATCTTATTTAAACGATTTTTTTTAAGAGCCTGAAATAACACTAAATATATGTATGTTACTATTTTGCTTATTTCAAACCACCGCCACACATAAAGTTTGAATAGACCAGGAAGTGAGGACATTTGGTAAGGTTAAAACATTAGAACATGACAACGATACGGTTTATTTACTCGTTCGGTTTTTATCATGTCTCACTTATGCCGGCAACCAATACCAACTTTAAATCGAAAAAGGTGGCTTTAGTTAGATATTTCTCTAGTCATAAAGGGCAAAGATCAGCTTGGCGCGAAATACTTCTCTGTACTTTAAACTTTAGAAGCTTTAGAAGAATTCTAATTATTAACATCTAAATACAGAAAGCAAGGGTAACCTGGAATTGAAAATGCGTTCACCTTTCACTGATAATCTCACGCAAAACTTGCGTCATCCTTGGAAATTAAAACCAATATAAAAGGACATAGTACAACAATTAAACTGTTAAAGTGTACAACACAGGCATTATGACCGTTTTTACGAAGACCTATATAAAATATATTGGCACAATCCACGGTTGAATTATAGAAAACTGGGCCTATGGTAGGAAATGCTGGCTACAAGCGGAAATCACTTATAATTCGATAGAAGTCCAAAATTAGAAACAGCTGAAGAAACTTCCTAAAGCGTAGTTATGCGGGTATTTACACGAAATAACAGTGTTTTGCTTCCCGAGAAGTTTTCGGAAATCCGCACAAAAATTCACACGCTTTTGCTTGAATTAAGCTTTCTGAACAAAATCATTCCCAGAATTTCATTGTCCGCAAATTCCGTCAAGATCTTCAGATAGCTGTATTCTTAACCAACTCAAAATACACACCAACTATGTCACAAATACGACAAAAATAGCCACAAGCGCGGTTCGGAGATTCACCACGACATCTTCGTTCCGTTGCTTGCACCTTATTGCTTCAAATTCCGTCTGGCCGAGTATTTTTTACGATATGATTCACAAACGTGATAGCAGAAGCCAATCACCGCCAACTACTAGTACCAGAAAGCGTAGCTTGCACTTGGAGGGATCTCACGCGCCCGGCAACACTATTCACGAACGAAATACGTTTTTTTTCTTTTTTCCTTTCTGAATTTCTTCTTTATCTCGTTCCAAGATATTACCCACAGCCGCGCCAAAATATTTCACACACGATTTTTTTGCTTTATCTTTTGTTCCGTCGTCGGGAAATTAAGATCTTCGTATAATATGCAATGGCGGCTGAACGGTGTCCGACTCACATCAGCAAAAAGCAACACACAAAAAAAGGAAAGAAAATCAAGGGAAAGCGAAGTGCGAAAGAAGAGGATTACTAGACTATTACCTTTCGATTATTTGCCGTCGTCGTCGTCGTCTGAACGATTCTCTTCATCATTGAACCAAAAGAAAAAAATAAAGCAAAAAAAAATAAAAGAAAAAAAAACCTAGCGTACGCTCTCGGCGGCGCGAACTAATTAATGCAAAGGAAAGTCTAGCTGTGATCGTTATTATAGAACGTTTTTCTTTCCCGAAATTATTTATTTATTCAGCGAGGATCCTGCGCTTGTTATGATTATTCACACACATAGACTGCGGGGGCAAAGCAGCAGGGATATAACGCGCATCGAGAAAAATTTCTTTCTTTTAAACACTCAACTCAACAACACTCGCGAGTCTCAACGACGAAACGTAACTGAAAGAGATGAATCGACGAAAGAATGTGGGATAAATGAAAATGGCGGCATCTCGCTGTTCGTGTTCTACTGCTGCCGCTGTTGCTGTTGCTTCGTTCAGTTTTTGTTCTTCTTCTATGCGTTGCTCCCTCTATCTCACTCTCTCCCGCTAGTGGTAATTAAAAGAGCGGCAGCGTTTCAACAAAGACGGATAGACCCGCACGAAAAAGGCGGGGAAACAAATCTCGCTATGTGTCTCTTTCTAGCGTTGTAACTGCGATAACAGAGTTGCGTGCGAGCACTGTGAAATTTTAAGCGTTTTTTTCTTTTTCTATTTTCGAAAAACAGAACAAAATCGGTCGTTTGGAAAAAACTACGAACTGATGGTTGATTTCTCGTTGCTGTGCGCAGGTAATTGAAGCCGAATTCACTAATTGTGATGGCGAAATGAGGGCGTAAGTGCGGTTTTCACTGGTCTCCACCGAATCACCGGATCCGCCGTCCACAAATTAAAGCGAAAAAATGCCGAACGAAAACTGACGGCGCGAGCAACGACGTGGTACTTCCTGTACAATGTTTGCACAAGAAAGAGATGGATAGATTCCTTGTGGACTGGGAATGTAAATCTGTTGAGGGGAATTTTCTTTTGCTCCTCACATGGCGGGGAGAGTGTTTAAAGGTACACGTTAACGTGCGTGATAGGTTGTGTTTGGTTTTTTTTATGAGGAATGAAAATTTTCGTTATACGGTCAACGTTAGAAACACGATTTTTAGTCAGTCCGGCTAAAGGTTTTTAAAATTAGACGGAACGGCAGCTTTTATAGTTGTGATTCTAATCAATCTCTCGGTAAGATGGTATGGGAGGATGGCCATCACAGAATATCAAACGGGCATTTTGACCTCTGCGGCTGACAGTTTTCTGATTCATTTTCAATGCATTTTTATTTTGAATTCATGTAAATCTTGCGTGCTAGACAACAATGCTTAAGACAAGCTTAACTAACTTAACGCTATTTTAACTAACTTACTGGACTTAAACAGACACTCTAATCTAAACAGCACGTTCAATCTTTGTCCTTCGACCTAATATAACATTGCAAAAAAATCACAATCACAATTTGAACTGAGAAATGAAAAAAGATTTAGTGCTTGAGCAACTCAAATTAGCGCCCAGGTCATATCCAAGTGCAATTGCCGCCAAAATAATAATTGCACCCCAATATAATAAAAACGAAACTTTGTAGACTCCGAATATTTCTCTGATGCCTAGCATTTCAAATTTTCGAGTGTCGACTGTACCTTTTACAAATCTATTAGACTTTATCTTGACTCCATTAACAAGTTTTTTTCCCATTGGAAATTCGTTTCTGATACGATGCGAAAATGTAGGCAGCCGTAGTATTGAAAAATAACTTCTATCAGTTGCTTGAATTTTCAATGGTCCCCTATTAGAATATTACAATAGGCCTTTAAAGTTTTATATAAGTGTGGCGGTGGGTTTTCTAGAGCTAGTCACTCCTACCTCTTCATCACAAATACTCGAGCGACACGAAAATCCGTCGGAATGGTGCTGCTCATCAGCAGTCTGTTATTAGCAGCATCGACACCAGTCCGTTTGGAGTACGGGAACGTAGTACGAATAACGATGTGCATTCACTAAATCATCGCTGGCCAGATGGGATTAGGATTGTTCCCCTTGATGACGTAAGACTTATCTACGGCTTGAAGGTCTCGCTCCCTCCACAAACGCATATTTTTTTAGGGAAAAAAAAAAACAAAAAATCGAGGCTTCACATTTCATTACCCGAGTAGAGAAATCCCTCAAATAGGAGAAACAACGAAAGAAAAAGTATCAAATGTGTATCACCTACCACCGCACAGGTTATTCTCAAATCCAATTTGACCACAAGTGGGAAATTTTGTTTCCCCTCATTCGTGTAATCTCCATCCTGCTCTACTGTTTAGAAAGGTTTCTTCTTTTTTTCTTTTTGTCTTTTTTGCCTTCTCACTACGGGTCATTACACAAGTACGTTGGAGTGTGTTGGAGTTGGAGTTACCCGAGCAACATGACAGCGACAAGGAACTGTAAACAAATAACAAAACGAGGAAAAATTAAACGCCACAGAACAAAAGAGGTCACCGGTTGGTTGTGAGTAGAGGCAAATAAAAAAATAAGAAAAAATCTCACTAGAGAGATGAATTATTTTAATTAATTTGTATTAAGACATTGGCAATATGAGAGGCGTCCTTAAGTGGGTGGAAAAAATAAATATACCAAACACTAAGGAGGAGGATGTGAGGTGGGGTGAATGTGAATATCCCTATCAATGTTTGTTAAATTGATTTTGTTTTTTTTAGTGTTCACGCAGTGTGCTATCATCCCGAAGGGCAGCACTTAATTGTTGCCGCTGGAGACCGGGTTCTGGTGTACGATCCAACTGATGGAAGTGTACTAAATACACTGAAGGCCCACAAGGACACGGTGCATTGTGTTGCGTATGCAAAGGATGGTAAAAAGTTTGCTACTGGTGGGGCCGATAAATCTGTCATTGTATGGACCAACAAATTAGAAGGACTTGTGAAGTATTCGTGAGTATATTTTGTGGTTTGTCGTTGTGTTGCAAGTGGAGCAGGTTGTGATTAGGTCATTGCTAAATGTGGGCCATTAGTTTTACTCGCACAAAATTCGTTTGAGACTTTATTTGAGTGCAGCAACTTTAAAGACATACGATTATGTCTAAGCCATTGCAATGGTTATCCATTCTAAAACCTGAACACGAACAAGATATTACGGTAGTACCAGTGGCACCCCGGCTATAGTTGATATTTAATGTGGCGATACACTGTGACCTAATTAATGACTCCTCCGTGGAGCATCGATTCCATTTTTTTGATTTGGACTTCATATAATGTCCGAATCGAAAAAAAACTGCTTTTGGCTGCATAGCAGGAGTAAACGTTCTCATGTTCTCCCGTCGCTCATAAAAGAGTTCATAGAAGTCGCCATAAGAAATACACAAGAGTCTTGCTTTACATCGTTAATTGGGACAAGAAAAACAAAACGCAAATAGATCGATAACTATTCCCATGTACTCTGCAATTCCCTTGTATTGTAATTTTGTGAATGATGCAAACTAAAATAACGACGCTGTTTTAGAACCACAACAGTTTTTAAACAACATAACTTCGAAAAGATGCAAATCGAAACAGCACAAAGTGTTTGACTTTGAAAACGCTTGAGCCGAAAAATTTTCCAGCAAAATTTCAAAGATCTAATCCTTTTTACTAATCCTACTTACTACTACTACTTTACTTATTCTTATTTTTAGACTTCTGAGGGTCTGAGAAATTGAAGAGTTTCGATTTTGTTATGTTATTTTATGTTGAGTGCCAATCATACAGACCTAGGTTGGTCAATAGTCTATCTACCATCTCAGAGTTCCCTTCATTGTATCATTTCGTTACCCCTGTTGAGACAGTTAGTTAATTAGTTGGTTCACTTTACGATCGGCTTCAATTTTTTGCACACCCTAAAGCTTTTTTTTTATTTCTCTCCTGTCTAAATTCGGCATGACTGAGAATACACTGAAGATAGTGTGAATGAAATTGAATTGAAGAAATTGGGGGTTGTTACAGAGCCGCTTGTACTGCGAACTTAAAGATCCCCTTGTACCCCTCTTTTGGTCTTCATAACTTTGACAACATTCCTAGATAGGATGTCATTGAAGCTAATCCTTGTTACGTTCGCTTTGTTGATTATTTTGAATCCTAGTGAGTTCAGGACAATTGGTTAGTAAGTGTCCTTGGCCTATTCACAGTGCCTGCAGATATACGTCCTGAGACTAATTTGATGGAGGTGGTAATTGCATGGTCGGCTTCCTGTAAGTGCTCCTCTCTATGGAATTTGGGTTCTCTTCTTGGCTAACGTGTCCGCCTTTTCATTAACCTCATAGTTTTCATGTCCTGGCACCCAGATTAATCCTAATGTGTTGTTCTTTAGCTCATATTTTGGTTGCATTCCCAGACAATGTTAGAGTTGATGGTGGCTTAGGCTTGTTTGAGAATTTTATGGACATGTGTATGTTGGTTTTCTTTGAATAATGCGGTTTATGGCTTTATTGATTGAATGGGATGGGGAGATGGGCTACATTGATACATGGGACACACTGATACAATCGACTTTATTAAAACAAAAAAAAAACAAAAAAAATTCCATTTTTAATTTCCGTGTTGTACGGCGTTATAATTTTGGCCGTGAAAATTGTTTGTGGTGTTCTTTCCCCAGGCTGGATTTCAAACTGAGTATGCTCGATGAACAGTCCGACGCACTAAGAATTAGTCAAAGAGTAAATTTGTCCAATATAAGCTTGTTAGAAAGTCACTGAATAAAAAATATATATATAATATAATATATCATCATTATTAATGTCAACCATGTGGTGGTCCCAAGGAAAAACGTATCAATGTGTCCGAACTCCCGCTACAGTTCATCCTGAAATATTAATCATCCACTGCAGAGACAAATATGCACCTGTCTCAACTTTGCTATCAGACTTCAACCCATCTGTATACTACGTTTGGGCGTCATTGTTCAACCAGGGTGATTGCTGTTCTTCTCTTCTCCGCTAGGTTTTAAGGCTTTTTGAAGTTTAGCTCCGTATGCATCAGACCGCATAGTTCTGTGTATTCCCAAAGTTCTTGAGACTCTACATGCCCCACGAGGCCTCCTTCCTTGTAGGTATAGGTGCTTTGTTAAGCAATTGCTTCCTTAACAGCCTTTACTTGTATGGTAGTGTTTAGTTATGGGAGGCTTAGATTGTTCCCATTCCTGCAATTTAAGCCTTTCTCATTGTTCCCGTTCTACAATTGCGCTTTGTGAGTGTAAAGTGCCGGAGAATTGATCTGAATAGTCATTTAAACATTTACAAAAAAGCCAACAACCAGAGCGCCACTCTCCCACATTTATTGTACAAACGGGTGAAAGGAGGTTTCGGACTAGAAATATTATTCAATTTAATAAAAGAGGTGCCATTAGAGGACACCGCACAATCGGCAGACATCCTAACAGACTCTGCTAGTCTGCTTTATCGAAGTTGCAGGGATGAAAAGGAGAACCAATCTATTTTGTACCTTCTTTGTTTGTGCAATGTTCGTAGAAGAACACATCTCGGCGAATATTTCTTTGGTAGCCAGTCTCATTTAGGCTCTGTCAGCATAGGACTGCTCCACAACTTCGTTCGAATCTCCAATTGGTTGAACGGGTAACGCTGAGTCTTGCTACAGTGTTGCATTACAACGGGTATAAACTGCCCTAAACCCGGTCTAGCTACCTATTAGAAGCGGTTGCGCTGCAAGATAATTTGGGGAAAACCTCTTTCTTTTATCAATTTCTTGAAATCTGTCCACTTTGGCTTCACTCCAATCAGTGATAGTCTAGTAAAAAACGCTCAATTGCTTCTTTCAAATTCCATTTAAAGTTCAGAAATAATTGAAGAATTCTTTACAGACATGGCGACATCATCCAATGCCTCGCATTCAATCCAGTTTCGCACCACCTCGCGTCGTGCTCGTCCTCGGATTTTGCGTACTGGTCAACGGAGCAGAAGGCCGTTCAAAAGTACAAAATCGGATCACGCATAAACGCCTGCGCGTGGACCAACGATGGACAGTATTTGGTGCTGGGTTTAGCCAATGGGACGATCTCAATTAGAAATAAGGTAAGCCTTCCTCCTACGCATCCATAGCCAATATTTCCTAAGACCTCTTTTGCAGTCCGGTGAGGAGAAAGGCCGCATTGAACGTCCTGGCGGTCCGAGCAGTGCTATCTTTGGTATCCAATGCAATCCGGTTGTGAATTCAACAAACATTGACACAATCGCGGTGGCAGATTGGAATCAAACACTCTCATTTCACACTCTCGGTGGCCAGATGATTGGAAAGGAACGTGCCTTAGGATTTGATCCACTGTGCCTTACATACTTTCCGAATGCCGAATTTCTCATCGTTAGCGGGTGTTGCCGATCACTGCAGATCTTCACAAAGGAGGGAGTACGGCTGGGAACACTGGGCGAAACTTTTGATTCCTGGGTTTGGTCTGTTGCGATGCATCCGAGCGGTTTCGCTTATGCTGTGGGATGTCAAGATGGGACTTTGGCTTGCTACAGCATTGCTTCAAGTACGGTGCACGCGCTGTACCGTGAGAGATACGCCTTTCGAGAGAATATGTGTGACGTGATCATTCAGCACTTGATCTCTGGCCAGAAGGTTCGGATTAAGTGCCGAGATTTGGTGCAGAAAATCGCGATCTACCGGAACAGGTTGGCCGTGCAGCTGCCTGAGCGTGTGGTTCTTTACGAGCTGAGTTCTGCAGAGGATCAACCGATGCATTACAAGGTTAAAGAGAAGATCACAAAAAAGTTCGAATGCAGTCTGTTGGTGGTGTGTGCTCAGCACATCGTGCTGTGTCAAGAGAAACGTCTACAGAGTCTTGACTTTAACGGTATTCTGCAGAGGGAGTGGATCATGGATAGCTTTATAAGATACATCAAGGTGACTGGGGGTCCTGCTGGTCGGGAGGGACTCATGATTGGCCTCAAAAGTGGACAGGTAAGCAGGTCTATCATCTGAGCGAGATTCTATTTCGTGTGCTTACAGGTGTTTAGAATATTCTTGGACAATGCGTTGCCGATTTTAATAACAACTGTCATGTCTGCCGTGCGTTGCTTGGATCTAAATGTGAGCCGAAGTCGGATAGCGGTGGTAGATGATGCTGGACGACTTGTGGTGCGCGATGTTGTCCACGACACAATGCTGTACCAGGTAAGGGACTAGATGATTTCCTTTAAGTTTGCCCAAGAAGACCCTTTCCAGGATTCTGGAGTGAATTCGGTGGCATGGAACAACCACTTGGATACGATGCTGTGCTACACTCACACCACAGGAGGCCTCAGTGTTCGTGTGGGCAACTTACCGCCGCGCAGTCCGCAGAACATGCTCGGAGTTGTTGTGGGCCTTTGTGGAGCAACTGCGTTCTGCTTGCGGGGCAATGTAATGCACAACATTCCTTTGGCGTTGGGAGCTACGATGTGGCAGTTCATTGAAGCTGGTTTCTTTGAGTAAGTCGGTCACACTTGCCCGGATTCCTGACACAAATTTTCTCTCTCTCTTTGCTGTAGAGAAGCATATCAAGTGGCGTGCTTGGGAGTTACAACCGCTGACTGGGAAGGTCTCGCCCAAGCAGCACTGGAATCTCTTCACTTAAACATAGCCAAGGATGCTTACGTAAAGGTGCGAAACTTGCCGTGGCTCGAACTGATTCATAGCCTGATGGACAAGCAGCGACGTTCAGAGGTTCCCAAGGAAGTCTTGCAAGGTGAGAACTTTGCTTTTGCTGGGAAGTTCAAGGAAGCCGCTCGTCTCTTTCAAAAGTGTGGACAGAAGAACCGTGCGCTGACAATGTACAGTGACCTGAGAATGTTTGACTTGGCTCAAGAGTTCCTTCAAGACGGTGACGACGCTGAGAAGCGTGAGTTGATTAGAAAACGAGCTGAATGGGCGTGCTGCGTTCATGAACCCAGAGCTGCGGCTGAGCTGCTCCTGTCTGCAGGAGAAAATGAAAGGGCAATCGAAATTGTGTCAGAACAGGGATGGGCCGATGTGTAAGTTAATGATATTTTCGTCATCTTCGATCTTTTGCATGTATTCTTCTTCGTCTTCCGCAGTTTGTACGACATTGGTCGTCGGCTGAGTTTGAATGAGAGGAGCTCTCTGGAGTTAGTAGCATCGCATTTGAAGCGTCTGAAAGCCCTGCCACTAGCGGCTGAAGTCTACAAGAAGCTGGGCGATGAATCGCAAGTCATTCAGTTGCATGTGGAAGCGAGAGACTGGTATGAGGCTTTCCGCCTGGCTGAGAACGTACCTGAAACGTTGCCGTCTGTTCATTTTCAACACGCGCAATGGTTAGCGGAGTCAGATCAGTTCATCGAAGCTCATGAGGGTTCGTATGTGAAGGCGATCACCGAGATTGCAGCCTCTGATGAATTTTGCCTTTAGCATACCTGAAAGCTGGGCGAAGCAAGGACGCAAATCGTCTCCTTAGGAGTCTCAGTACCTCAGCGATTAGTGAAGAGCGTTACTTGGACAGTAGCTACTTCCACTGGCTGATGGCGAAGCAGTTTCTCGAAGTGTATTTGTCTAAAGAGTAGGTATACGAAACTGGCTTTGAGCTTAAATATTGAATGTGGTTTATCCTCAGCGAGCAATCCCCAATGGACCATCACCTAAAGGAGTACAAAAGCCACATGCGTGTGGCAAAGTTGTACTACGCCTACGCCATTGTACACAGTTACCTGAAGGAACCATTCACTAGTTATTCTCCGGTAAGTCTGTTTAATGCGAGTCGATACTTGGTTAACGAGGTGGAGCATAAGGACTCTCCGAAGGGCGTGAGTATGTTGTAAGTATATCGTAGAGAGTATAGAGAAAGGTATTTGATAAAAGCCCTTGAAACCCTCCGCTTAGTGCAATATACTACACACTTTCGAAGCAGGCGAAAATCTTAGAAGCGAACAAGCTGTGCCTTCAAATCAACAAAAAGCTTCAGTCGTTGAAGCCACCGGCTGGTATTCAAGAACAAATAGATGTAAGTCCATGGAGTTTGGATAGTGGGGAAACACGTATTCTAGCTTAGTTTTTCTTTTCAGATCAACTACTTGAACAGCAAAGCCTGCAAGGGTGGTTTTAATGATCCTGAAGAACTGCTACCGCTCTGCTACAAGTGCTCCAACTACAGTGCTCATCTGAATGGCAATAGTTGTCCTTCATGCAAGCAGGACTACATTTTTTCATTCGTGTCCTTTGGTGAGTGAAACGTGTCTCGAAGACAAGATAGACGTGACAAGCTTTCATTTGTTCACAGAAATCCTGCCGTTAGTTGAATTTCATCCGGAAATTGACATAAGTGATGCTGAAGCAGAAAGACTTCTCCTGGCTCCTCCAAAGTCTGCCGATGACAATGATCCGTTCTCAGAAGTAAGTTAGGTGGCTAAAACATTTGTACGTGGTTTTAATCGAAATCTAATTTTTAAGGACGTAGCTGGTGCTCTGCCATTGAGTTTAGATCGAAATGCTTTACGAGCTGTTGATCCAAGTCACGTGCTGATTGTGAAACGTCGAGAGAAACACTCGAAGAGTATCTTCTACAGAAACATTCTCCCTGATTTGCAAGTAACATTCTGTCCTGAATGTTTATTGGTATGTTTGTTGTTGTTATCCACCTCATGATTAGTTGAATTAATTTATTGTGTTTGCAGTTATTTTACGCCGAAGATTTTGAGCTGCAAGTATTGCAGAAGGGTCACTGTCCATTCTGTAGGACACCGTCGGAGAAACTCTTTGAAAGTTACTAGGGTAGAAAATTTAATTTATTTGCAAAATGTTTTGAAAATAGTTTTACTGATATAAAGAGTATTTGAAAACTGTAGTGTTTTGTTTTGTGAGAATATGGTGTGTGAAGGTGGGAGGTGGTGGTAAAAGTATAATATGTTATAGTAATCCCTCGAATCCCCCAAGAAATGTGGACGTAAATCAAGACAACGTTAATCAAGAAGTACGAAAACTGGCTGTGAGTAAAGTCGAAAAGTGAAACCAAGCAATCACATACATGCAATGCAGCAATTTCAAATCTAAGCCCCTGAGAAAACCCCCGAATATAAATACATAAATCGATAGATAGGAGGACATTGAACACAATGTAAACAGAGGCAACGTAAAACGCGCGATTACAGTATATGCTTTAAGTAAACTAGAAACTCGGGCTTTCAGTTGAAGTTGTAATTATATGTGACAGACCGTGTGCTTTTTCATCCGGCGCTACGATCAGGACTTGGGCGTTATCCGATAAGCTTCTTTACCAAAAAAATTTTATTTTTGGGTGGACTTTCAGTCCACATTTCAAACCTTAATTACAAAGGACTTATAAGTTATAGTCAAACATGTAAAAGGCGACAGACACCGAAGTGATTCTATAAGAGTTTCGTTGTTCCTTTGGAACGAAACCCTAAAAAAACCTTTCACGAAAAATTCTGAACTTCTACTAAAGCGATGCGCTCGCCTCATACAGTTCAAACCATTCAATGCTAATAAACATTATTCATCTTCCGCATTGCAAATATTTGGTCTAATTTATTAACACTAATAACATGTAGCTCTATCGAACCTCGGACGTGCACACATACTGTTTAATCTACCCACTAAGAATGAATGATGCAACCTCGTCGGACATTAAAAACAACCTAATTAAAATTTTACTCAAATATAGAACAAATTAAAATCCCATTCACGTGTGAATTACAAATTAAAAAAAAACACGTTCCATCAAAATATGTTACATCCATCGTTCGATAAAAATAGAATGGAATCAAATGTTTACTAACGAAACTAGATTGCTTAACTAATGATTGGATTTTCAGAGAGAGTAATAATTTGCATATGCAAAGGTATAGCCCTATTTGCACCTTTGAATTAAAAACTAATATCAATTGTGCTAATGAATGACCCAATTCTGTGGTTAGAAGTTTGTTCTTGTTTAAATAAAAATAATGTTAAGGTTAAGTTGATCGTTGAGCTTATGCTAAAGGTCACTTTGTGTGGGAGTTTGGAATTCAATTTTGGATATGTTTCGATATTTTTTATTTGAATATCACGTTTGGTTGAATTGATTTATATGATGTTGCATTCTGTGAAACACATAAAAGAGATCAGTCATTAAAATGTGTATAAGGTCACCTGACTGAATCAGCGAACGAGTTTTTTTTTATTAACTCCCATTCAAGCTGCAATGAGTTTCATGTTGGACGTTTTTTGTGAATTAACTGAGGAGCTGGACTGCAAATCTCGGACTTGATAACAACATTGTTTGTCTTCAATGAAAGTGTGGTGCGGTGACTTTGATATAGTATTGACTGCGGCAGCGAATACGTAACTTTTTTTTAGCTTTATTCAAAACTTTTTATGATTTGCAAAGCAATTGAGCAATTTGCAGTGTGAAGAAAAGGTCAACAAGAGGTAACTTCATATTTAAGTCACACCCTTTTCAGAAGCTGTTTGCACAGTTTTGTGAGGTAATGTCACGCGATGTCACGCAATGATTTGCCTGCATTGGACATGAAAAAAAATATTCTTGCATGATTTCTTTTAGATTGAGTTGATGTGCTCTAAAGGGAAATCATGCCTGATGGCTGTTTGTAGAACTTAGGTGAGGTAAAGCTGTCCATCTTTTTCTCACGATGGCCGCATTAACTGTGATTGGGTGTCATTCAACGTCTTTAGGAACTTAAAAAAGATAAGATAGAGAGTTTTAGTTAATCTAATTACGAGCTCTATGAGGAAAAAAGCAGACCCGAGAACCGACTTCTAAGGAGGAAAAAAAGGAAGCATAAGCATATTGAGAGATGCCATTGCAGGGAGCTCAAGTCCAATAAAGCGGCCGGTACCGATGGCGTAGCTGTCAGGCTCTTTAAAGCAGCGAGAGATGGCTTCCTATCGAATGGTCCGATAAGTGCATGACCGATGAATGGAACCTCAGCATTGTGTGCTCGATCCTTAACACAAGAGACTCTTTAGTATGCACTAATTCCGACCGTATTAACCTCCTTAACATCCCCTACAAAATCGTTTCTACCGTATTGAGCGAAAGTTTAAATACGCTACGTCGGAAAAAAAAATACAATCAGAGTCAAAAGAAAGTGTGCATCCATGTTTTGAACATTCAAAGACTAAATAAAATAGGTTCTGGTACTCTGTGATGTTTTTCATATAAAGCATTCTAAGTATGGAATGTCGGAGGGGGAATATAGATTTGAATCATATATAAAGGGATAGAACGCAAAGAATATCCCTTACTAACATAATGGCGTTAATGGAAAGTCTCGTTGCTAAAGACTTTAATCCTAGGTAAAGTCACCGTCCCTTGTAAAAAGGGTGAAAACTCTAGATAGATGCGTAAAGGGGCCTGTAATTCCCTTTGTATTTCGCTTGATGAGGCCTTAGACAAAATGTGGTTGATGTGGTTGTGAAATATAAATAAGGAGTTAAACATAAGTCTAGCAGATATGAAGATCCAATTATATAACTAAATTGAATTGGGTTGGTAATCTTCACAAATATAATAGAGTGACAATTAGAAGTTCTTAATGATTGCCTTTGATCTTGCCTTCTGTGGCGCACTCAACAGGAGAGCAATCCAGTCATGTGAGCAGCGGGGAAACAACCGGACCAGTTGGAGAGGCATCTTGATTGAAAGCCAGGACCACTCCGGACTATGCTTAATACATATAAAAAGACAAGTAATTATAAGTGAAATGTCTTTGAAAGAACACTGCTGGATTTGCAAAATGAGAATGTTTACCATCTTTTAATTTCCTTAACACTTCATTATTAACTTAAGAAACCGATTGGTGTGTCAACCTATTAAATTGCAATTTAAGGCTCAACCAATCGTTTATTTCAAGTTGGTCGTAGATTGGGACAAAAAGGAAGTTTTAAGTACCCTAGTACCTTTTTTCATGTTTGCTGCAAAGAACTCAAATCACGGGGAGACCCAAATTTTATGGTAAGTCCATGGCTCAGATTTACCTCAATATATTAACAATTTGCGCTCAAATCATCTTCAAGCTAAAAGCTAACAAGTTTTAGACCGAAACATATCTTCACCAAGGTTGTCATCATTTACAAATCGATTAAGGCAAAGCAATGCGGAAGCATTTCAAAGTTTCCAAGAAATGGACTGATAACGCAAATGCCCACTACCCTATGGAACTCACCTGTTGCTTATTTTCGCAACTCAACTAACCGATTTCGCTACGGCTTAACCAGCTTCTACACCATTGCCAACAACATAGAATACACCGCAAAGGTGAGCCAGTAGACGCGTGGGCGACTATAGAGAAGTGCGTCATTACCACAAAAGGTCGTCACCTTCAAACATCTTCTCGGTGCTTCGGACTAGAACCATTAGTCTAAAACAGCACACTCACATAGGTGACTTCCTATGCAAATTAGATAATCTTTCAAAGTGTCTGCCAATTTTTAAAATGTCATCCATGCAAATAAATGTTCATATTAAAACCGTTATTATTAAGTAACATTTGAGCTCGAAGAAAACGTTCCCAAAATTATGTCCAAAACTAATTTTAATAAATAAAAGCGTCAAAATGTGGTGAGAGTGGTCCCATCTATCAGTATTTATGGCGAATACCCAGAACACAGCGTCACACAAATTGGCAAGACTACAGAAGCCAACCAACGCCTAGGTCCATCGTCACACTTTCGCCTTCTTCCGTTCTGACTCGCGGACTCAGTGTCTGCGTCCGCTTCCACCCAACACAGCAACGAGGAAGGCCATAAATTCAATTAAACGAATTTATCTTTTCGAATTAAGGCGATCGATTGAATTTAAATCGACCAAAAATGTGTGTAAATTAGAAGACGGTTAATGGATTAAGTAATTTCGGCCTCTGTGGTCATGGAAGCCACCCCAGCCATCTCCGAACGTCCAAATTCACCAATCACACCTCCAATCTTTGCATTGATTATAACCGTACGTATGCTAATCATTGGCCGTATGCTAATTCGAAACTGGACGGCTTTCGGCGGGTTGTCATGAAATGCCAGCGCTAGCCAAAGCGCAGCCGCAGCCCCAGTTGCCGCTCTAGCGTAGATCAGCGGTACTGCGACCATGATGATCGAGTTTTCGGTTTAGGTTGGGGTATAAAAGCTCCCGCATCGCAGCAGACCATCATCAGTGTCTTCCTCGTTTCTCTTGGAACATCATCCACCAAAAAATCAATTCAAAATGTTCAAGCTCGTAAGTACCTGCGAAGACGACACAACACCAATGGATTACTACAAGGGTTTCTTCTTTCCCAGGTCCTCGTCGCCGTCCTTTTGGGATTAGCCGCCGCCGATAACATCAACAGGGATGCTGAAGTAAGGAGCTTCAAGAACGATCCCGCTGATGCTGATGGCAACTTCGCCTATGCCTTCGACACCACCAACGGAATCTCAGTCCAAGAGAGCGGAAACCCAGCTGGAGTCAGCGGAGCCGCCCAGTGGGTGTCACCCGAAGGTGTCCAAATCGCATTGCAATACACCGCCGATGAGAATGGATACAACCCATCCGGTGCCCATTTGCCAGTCGCCCCTGAAATCCCAGCCCAAATCGTCCGCGCTTTGGAATACATCAGGGCTCACCCACAAAAGGAGGAGAACCTCATCCCCCACCGTGGATAAGAACTTTAGTTCTTCAAGGCAGGAAGAACGCTCAAAACGGTGACCTCTCTTAAGTGTTATACATATGTAAATTCAAACCTCTACGCTCTAATTCTAAAAATGTTAATAAAACGAAAAGAAATCCTACTGTTGTAGGAAGATATTAATTACTTTGTTCGTTTTTTTTACTTACTTTCGGTTTCTTTTTTTTTTTCGCCACTCGCATAGGAAGGTAAATTCGCCGTGGTAAGGTGATCCGCTGGCAGAACTCGTTTTGCTCGCTTGATATTTGGCTGTTTTATTTCGCGGCTGCGTTAATGGAAATAGATGCAGCATTATTGAGACTCTTTTGTTTCGGTAACAAGATCGTAAATTTAAAGTTTCTTTTTGATTTATATTCGCTTGTTCGAGAGGTGGTCTCATTAAAAATAAAAGTTAACGATCTTCGATTCGCGTTTTCGCATTAAAGCTTAGTCATTGTCTAGTGGGCGGTACATTCCTCGGAATCTACGTAATACATATCTGCACCAAGGCTGCATCCAGCGTCATTTACAATAAGCAACAGAAACCGCGCAAGGACTCATTCGAGTCAGAGTTTCAAGGGACCAGTTTGATGCTTACATTGGAATCTTAAATTGTGCCTTAAAGATTAGAATCCTCACAGCTTTAGATAGATTGCGGTCACAGGATGCAACTATTCTGATTTCAGATTAAGAACTCCCTGCCTCAGATTCTCCGGGACTTAAGGCAAGTACCTATTTCTTTTCGGTTATAAACCATATCATAAGAACTTTCCAGTTTTCAGATTTTGATAATCTTGCCTCCAAATGGTGACCAAGTGAAGTTGGAGATTGTCTTCGATCACGGGATTACTAAAAGAATATGGAAATACAAAGATTCGGTTGTTTTGCGGTGAGTCTTGTGTTGTTATCGCTAACCTCAATTCTTTAATTCCACAAGTACAACTCTTATCGTAGCTTAAGTACGTTGATACAATTTTGCATCCACTGCCTCTGAATACAAGTAAAAACAAACAAGTGTTTAATACTCCTATTACAACTCTCCAGAAAACTTGAATTGTTGGGAAATTCTCGGATGCTAAGGCACGGTTAAATTTTTAATATATCGTTTGCAAGCGGTCGATTAGCCTGTTAGAGTTTACATGTCTTAGCTATTTATACAGATCTTATCAGGCGAACAAATTTATGGTATTTGATTCGGTATCCCTGCTTCTATTGATACCACACCTAGCGCACTGTGTAGGCTGCAGGAAAGGCCATTTTAGTCAGTTTTCCAAAACCATAGACTGGCAAAAGACTATGTTCGGCTTATAAGTTCCTAGTTCTGTTTCGTAAATTTAAGTTTTTTTTTTGTTCTGAAATCTGTCTGTTTTTCATTAAAATCATTGAACTCATCCCACGGCAATTTTTCGGTACTGAGGGCACAAACGATTTGGATGTGGATATAACTGCCGCTAAGATTCACGGCACAGATTGACTCACTGTGCTGTTACTCATGTAGTTTGTTCCAAACCCGGACTCGATTGGTAGTTTACTGCTTATAATAAGAATTTGCAGCCAATCGCAGCTATTTCAGTAGTCTTGACGCGGCAATTGTTCAATGTTTTGCTGGCCATTTTTTTCTTTGTAAAGTCAGGCTAAGTTAAGTTAGAGTGACCAGGTTCCAGGTTCAGTAGATCCATATGCATAAGTGGCTAACTATTGAGCAGGCAAAAATTCCACAGGCATCGTTTGAAAGCAGAGTAATTTTTGCATAAACACCGTTTAAACAAGTTTTTACCTGTTTATATGTTTGTCATATGACATATTCGTAATGTTTTTCTATTAGATCTTAAAACGACGATATTGTATAAAGACTAAAAAAAAAAAAACCGATCACTCGCATCATGCCATCAATCATTAACACAACTTCCGATCGGCCCATACTTTTGATGAATTGCCGTTGACAGGTTTTATAAAGCCACGGTCAAAAGCCCGACTATTCAAATAAATAAATAACCTTTTATTCAAATATAAATAAAAAGCGGCAGAAACCAAAACAGAAAACTTTGCCCCCGGAATGTAACAGAACTGCCGGCGATGAAACCAGTTTTGGTTAATACTCCGCGGATAATTAATTACTGATCTTGTAAATAAAATTATAATAAAAAAGGTCACTAAAAAGAAAGAAAAAAATTGTTGCGTCCGCTGTGCTAAGTTGAGAATAAATATTTAAATATTTCTCAGTTCATTCATCAAGAGATATGTAACATCTGCATCAGCAACCCACTTGCGCTAGACAATACTTTACTGCAACTTATCGGTTCGACGTGTGGCGTGTGTTTTTTTTGGTCTTTGCTAATGAGTGCTTTGAAATGAACTTGAAAATGAAATAAAAAAGGAAAAATTTGAATAAAAATGATTAGTGGGGCGTGCTTTGGTGATCTAGTTCAGGACCGAGATGAGACCTACTTCGCTTGCTTACAAATTTGCATTTCAAAGAATTTTTTTCAAATTATTTGTTTTCTTTTGTGCTTTAAATTGAACATTTTGTAATTTAGGTGCTCATATTGCTGTAAACTAAATGTTTAAATTTCCGGTTGTGATTTTTGATTTTGTAATAACATTAATCTCATTAATTTGGCCACGTCTCCGCGTTATTGAACTTAATTAGAATTATCCTCTATATAGTTTAAACATAATACTCTTAATATACGCCTACCTAGAGGCCTCCCGTTGATGAAAGCTGCGAATCGCATGAATATCTTGTAATACTGTTAAGTGAATTACCCCTTTTTTTTTTAAGCCATTCATCATCATTAGTGGCGTAACAGCCCACGGCTTTTCCGTGACAGAAGTACTCCAGGAGGATTGTCAATCGTTGGCCGTAAAAAATGGTTGTGGTAGTTATTTTTCCCCGATCGTGATTCGAGCCCGGGTACTCTCTGACTGACTAAGCCATGGCGTCAACTTTTTAAGCCATTGTCTTAGCATAAACTGCGAAAAGCCTACGAAAGTTAGGTTCATTGTTTTAAAAGAAATGTTTTTATTTCACCCCATTGAATTGAATTTGAGGAGTATTATTAAACCACTAGTAACTGATTTGATTTGTTAATTGCCTTAAATCTAACCAGGTCCAGGCTTGGACAATCGGTTAAATACTTTACCCCATGTCATGATGATCATTTAAAATGTCTGATAATTGAGAAATGTATTTTCTTTAGCAGATGCTCACGCAAGAATTATTTTACTTAGCAAAGACAAATTTCAACCTTCGGAAAAGCATTACTCTTACTTTCTTTTATTTATTTTATTTCATGGTCACTAATGTAAATAAACCACATCGTGAGTGATTGTATCAATTTCGATTCCTCTAAAAACGAAGACTGCTTGCAAGATACTTCTATCTGTTTATTTCATCTCAAAAAAGTATTATGAGCTCATGTCGGTCCAACCCTACATATCACAAATCGAGGCATCAACTTTGCGTGCGTCCAACTAGTAACACCTCACCTCATAGTGACGCACATCTTGACCTTGAATTTTAAGCATAACTAAAAAGTCTCTTTCATTTTTTAATGTAATGCAATCTCGTAGGTGTGCAACCTCCACTGCAAGACTGTCGTCAAGGACTTCCCATAAAATAAAAAAGAAATAACTAAAACCGTTTCCAAAAACAAAACAGATGTTTCATTACTGGTCTCATAAACTTGGACTACTAACATTTAAATAGAAATTCTTTCAGAATTCATGCAAATCTATGCGGAAACAATAACTCACCCACTGAATATTTGAATTTGAATTAATTTCTCTAAATCTAAATTATGTAGATAAACATGTAATCAATCAATTTGATGAACTTGTAACAAAAGGAATTACAAGACTTTAATTTTGTAAAATTTTTACGATCCAAAAATTGACCTTTTACGTGAAGTTTATCAGAAGTGACCAGAGCAACTGGTTTCGTATTAGTATTCCGCTTAAAATTTATTAGGAAATTCTTCGGTGAGCATAAACGTAGATCTTGGTATTTATTGAGATGGGGTTTATATTTTAAAGATTCAAGATTAAAATAAGCATTTAGCAGACAAAACTGATATTTATGCACACACACAGAAACTGCATGAGAATTTGCAACCACGATTGAAAAGAAAACACATTTGTATGCATCAAAAGTTAGTTCAATTAGCATTTTTTAATAAATCGATTTTAAGTACAAGAGTGACATTTTTCAGACAAAATATTGTCACGGCTTTCATTATGTAGATTTTGTTTCTCAGCGAAAATGACTGATTCATGTTGAGACATTAACATTCTGTCAAAATGAAAAAATGAATGCTAGTTGTAGACGTTACTGGGAAGCCGTTTTATAAAATAAAATAAAACAAAGCTGAAGATATGAGTACATGCTTTTCATATCCATCCTTAGTAAGCTGTGGAATGTAAGAATAAAAAGTTCTGTAAAAAAAATTAAAACTAAAAAATTGCTTTTGGTGTTTATCTTTTGTCTAACAGGTTGTTTCATCCAGCAAAATCAAAACATAATTTAGCATCTACTCACAGCTGTTCTTCGAGGACACAACCACAAAAACTAGTGACTCAAGACTCAAAATTAAAGGCGCGAGTTGTGGTTTTTCTTTAAATTTGCAAAATTTATGATTTGTGATTTTATAGAACAAATTTAGAGTCGTTGCAGCAGGGACTGCTGGAAGAGAAGAATAAAACGAAGTTTAAAAATTAACCGTAATAAAAAGTATTAGCAAATTCTCATCATGATGAGAAATTTAAAATTTCTTTATAATAAATTCCAATTCAAGCAGTGTGTGACTGTCGTTTGTATTAGTATACGATTGCCATCAGTTAATATAAATTGTTTAAAAATAATTGCAAAAGTTCTTCTTTTGCTTAACGTAATTTATAGTTTTGGACCACTTCATTAAAAGCACAAGTCCACTCATTAAGCTGTACAAAAAATGTAAGCTTCCTGACTCGTCTTCCTTAACGATAGGTTTTCGATTGATTTAATCATTCAATTTTACTTTACAAGAGATAATCTTTTATTTTTATTTTAATAATCAGCCATGGAATTTTTAAAGACTTGTAATAAATAACTCAATTTCACTGCTTTATTCAGTTGGTTTGTACCCTAGTTTCCAGTAAATTTTCCTGTGTTCACTCACGTTTCTCACAAACATCTAATCTGCATTAAAGAACAAGAAGCTATGTTCTTCAAAAGCATGACCGGCGACTAATGATTGACACCATTTGAGCTGTTTTGAATTTTGAATGAATTAATTAAAATAATCGGTTCGGGTGACTCTCGAAGTAGACTTGGCAATGAATTTTGTGGATCTACAGTGTGATCATTTGGATTCAGACAAACCATATCGCAAGCAAACGTCTGAGAAAATAAATTGCAATACTTTTAGGAGATCAACAAATTAGGCTACAGTTGTGGTTGGGTTGGTCAGTTTTAACACGAAAAAACTGTTTATCGTTTTACGTTCATTGTTACCAAATGTTTTAATAAACTGAAAAAAAGAAGATGAGGAAAAATAATATTTTTGCGGTTAGCTATTTTTGGTTTGGCGTCCATGTGAATTAGTTGCGTCAACATGAAAAAGGTAGCGACAGAAGACATCTGACGCAAGTCTGATGGTTTTGATGTTTATGTAATGATATTGATCTACTGTGTAAAGGCTTGTAGAAGCACTTCAACGGAGATGCGTTCGAGGTTAAGTGCTATTCACAAACATTTTAGTGTGTGTTGTTCTTGGGATTGGCGTCGATGTTACATGTTTTGAAATTACATGACACAACAAAACTCCCAAAAAAAGCATAAAGTCTTTATGATAAGGAATTTTCTGAGTCCTCACATATTTTGATTTAGATTTGAAAAAAAAAAAGATTCCTATAATAACTTGAAACAGAATTCCGTAATATTTTCTGATTCGTTGTTACTTTATTCGACATGCCTACTGTTATTACTTTATTCGACATGCTACTTCAATATGCAGTATTAGTTTGCTAAACATCAGTCCATCTACAAAAGCAGAAAATTATTTGTCGATGGAATAAGATCCGATCTGAATGTTTCGAAGGTCTTAGAGAGTTTATAAAGTCTATGAAATACATTGTGAAGATAAAAAAAATATTTCCATTCCTAGAAAGACAAAAAAAAACCAAATAGATAAATATGGAGCCCCGGATTTTTTTTTCGATTCAATTGTTTTTTATTTTAGTGTACAGGACTACAGTGGCGTTTTTAGCACATATAAAAATATAACAATAAATTAAGTTTTAAGTCTAATTTAAGGAAATGAAGAGATGTGAAGGGAAAAAGCGAGGAAAAAATAAATATAAAATAAGGGATTTAATTATAAGAAGTAACATGACTAACTGAAAAGATAAAATATTTCCTCTTTGTAATTTAGTCGGTCTAAGTAGTTGCTTTATTGTGGGGGAAGGAAATTGCGAAGCCAGATGCCATCGACATAAAATAGACGAGAAGAGTTCAAGTACTTTGAAGGGGGAGTGATGCTATTATTGAGTTACATTAAAGAAATGAAAGCTTTAAAAAATGTACACTTGCATGGTGTACAATTATAGATCTTGTAATAATAGCGGACGTCGGCAAGTGGGTAGCTCTTAGAAACGCTGCTACTGCTATTACATTGCTTTAATTTTACCAAAAACAGCTCGCTAGGAAGTTGGTTACATAAGACTTATGGTGCATGTTTTTTGTGAACCAATTCAGTATTCGGTTGCTTCAACTCACTGAAGAGACCAAATAGTAACACACAAGTCCTAACCGTTTTTAAGTTAATCTGTGGCATTTCTACTGCTTCACTTCTGACTCAGTCCGCATGAATGCTGATTTATTACGGACTTACACAGATAGAGCAAAATAATACATCATCTGTTGTTCACCAAAATAATGATAAATCACTTTTCTTCTCAAGCGAAGAGTGGGGTTCCATTTTCGTCAACACGTGCCTGCTTACTAGAAGTTTCTTGAGTTGAAACTTTTATTACATTCCACGACTGTATCAAATGCACATACCAGCAACATTTGTATAGGCAAAGGACCATCCTTAGGAAGAAGGGTTGACTTTCTTACAAAAGCAACTGCTTTAAAGCTAAATTGCGATAAATTCACTTTTTTGGCGATAAGGCCGCATCAGCACTGTTTTTATTTTTCCCATAAATTTCACAACCAAACAAGTTACTACCAGTCTGTGCGGTTTGCTGGGGGGGCTTTATTGAGAATCCAAAATTAAATCAGCGTATCTACGTTTGTTCTAACGGATAAACCTGCTTTCCCTTTATGCCAGACATATGGGATGCTCTGGCAAAGATCATCTGTATGGGGACGCAGACCAGATCGACAAGTTAGAACACGGCATGATACGTAACGGCGGTTTTACCTCTAACATTAAGGATCCTCCCATAGTTGAGTATAAAAGCCTCGTTTGCGACAGGATTAATTATCAGTTTCCCTGGAATACTTGAATAATCAACAACCCCAATTAGCAAAATGTTCAAATTGGTAAGATAATGAGCGGCTGCTCCTATTCGGTAGTTCATGACAGCCTCTCCTCTCTCTTTTCAGTTCGTTATCGCTGCCATGCTTGGCTTGGCCTACTCCGCCGCCTTGGACACCGATGTGCACGCCGAAACTAAGTCTCTGGAGAACGACATCTCGCCGGAAGGTGTCTTCAAGTACGCTTTCCAAACCTCGAACGGCATTGATGTAGACTCAGCCGGTGACTTGCATGCCATCGCAGGAAGCTACAAATACGTCTCACCCGAAGGAGAAACTGTTCACTTGGTCTACACTGCTGATGAGAACGGATTCCACCCAGAGGGCGATCACTTGCCAACACCACCACCAATTCCAGAGGCCATCTCCCGCGCTATCCAGTGGATCGAAGCTCATCCAGCTCCACCAGAGCCTCTTGGTCATGGTAAATTGTAAGGCGCTAACAGGCAGATTCTACGAAGGCGATGATAAAAATAAATGCAAATTAAGTTGTTTCGAGATAGCAAACAAGGCGTTAATTATTATTTTTTAGTTCCACGAATTTGGATTGACACAGATTACGAGCGGTAGTGTCTGGTTTTGCCAAGCTTGGCGTTCGCGTTCACAAGGTCGTTTCAAATGAAATCAATTTAGATCACGGTACACAGCCGAGTGTGGTCGGTTGTTATGGAGCCCCAATTGCAGAGAAGAAACCAGATTTTGGTGATGTGGTGGGATCTTAACTAAGTCGTGAAAAAGTTAAACAAGTTTATGTTCCTCTCAAGATATTAGATGATCGCAATCGGAGACGTTGAAGATGTTTTAGCTTTGCCATTCTACAGACGATGACATGATCGGCGATGCTAAACATTGGTAAGTCTAAGACATCCGGAATATTTCAAAAAGTCTTTCAAAGAGTCCAAATTTTCTCGAGTTATCATTTGAGTATAGAGTATACATTGTTGAGTATAATTGTGAAACTCCAATGAGAAAAGGATTGCGTTTTAAATGCAGACTACGTGCTAATACCGAACTGGGATGCAATCGGTGATATATCGACAGTGCCATATTTTGAATTATTTTCCGTTTTAGGAGTTCTCCATAATAAAATCCAGCATTAGACAAATGAAAGAAGACCTTAAGCATGTCTCGGTTCGTTCGCAACTATGAACGCCGGTCGGAATAAAGAACGTTTCAAAAATATTATATGTTACAAAGCATTGTTAGAATATTCAGTGGCACTTTTTCAATTTAAAAAAAATCAGTATCTTAAACTTGTTGGACAATTGTAGAGATGGGTATGCCTCGATCCGCCAAGGCTTCTTCGAGAAACCGATAAATGAAATAATTGAGTCGTAAATAAATACATAAGCAAGTAACGACAAATAGACCAGGATGTCGGGAAGTTTGTTGAAGAAGCGACGGGATCTCTGCATCGCAGTGCTTATAGCCGGCTAAATAACAATCTGGGAGATAAAAACTACTTCAAAGACATCTATAGTATTCTCGAGATATCAACCATGTTTAAACTTTGTGAAGAACTCCTAAAGCTAAATTATATCCCCTATAGAGAAGATCTTCCTATACTCTGCGGCATGTGCAACCTAGAAGGAAGAGAAGTTGCAATTTTTAGGAAAGTGTCCAATTCTACGGAAATAAGGAGAAGTTTTTTTGGAAAAGACTTCTTAATGGAAATAGAAGTATTATCCCTTCTCAACGAAGCTAATGTCACCAAAATTGCATGAAAACACAGAGAAAGCATACTAACAGGCAGGGCTGATTGAATGCAATCATTACGAAATGCATTCAATGAAGTCGTCTTAAGAATTTAAATGGATTTGTTTCAATTCAATGACTTCAATAATGACTTCAACTTAACAAAAAAATAAATCAGCATTCATTCTGAAGTCATGACAATCATTTTTTGCCATTATAATTTTGAAGTCAAAACGAATGCAATCACTACCATTCATTGCATTGAAGTCATCCGAAGTCATTGAAGTCTTTTCATTCACTACTTGAAAATTGAATAAAATAAAAAGGATGTCATAATGATGGAAATGAATATTTAAGTTACTTTTTATGTCTTACAATATTCCAGTTCTAAGTCTTATCAATTCTGTAACTTTAATTTCTGTTTTCATAATTAATGGTGGATTCATATGTAGAATGCATTTGGATTTACATAGATATATATGTAAATATTTGTATATATAATAATTCATATAATAAATGAATGTATATAATGAATACAATGAAAATGCTTGTTCCTTTAATCTGCCAAATAATAAGTTCATCTTTCTTTATTAGTTTTTTGGTATCTTTAAAGACAATAGACTAACAATTGTTGAGAACAGTTGCAGTAAGGTGGAAAACTCTGTCATTCAAAGCGAAAAGACTCAGTTTATCTCTCAGTTTAAAAACAAATATTTCTTTATTTATTCTTGAAGTCTAAATATGTATTTGACGTAAACAAAAGTTGAGAAAAGTTTAATTTGAAAGGATACTATTAAATGTTTCCCGGGTGACAATTATGGGAAAATGATGTTCAATAACTTTTTCCGAAGTCCCTTTATATTATTTTTATTTGTGTAAGGGTCTTTGTTAGGCAGTGATCGTTGTTTAAAACCATTTTTCTTGGGCTCTTTCTTAAAGAACTTCTTTTTTTTTAACAAAGACAGTTTTCAAGAAGATAATTTAAAACCTAGACTACCTGTCTAGCCAGTGTAAGCCATCAAATCGTTGTATTTGAAGCCAACTTTAAAGACTTTCGGTTGTGTTTCGGGTCTTTAAAGTATTGCAAAACAATCTCAGTCGAAGAATATCGAAAGCTTATTTTTCTGAAAAGACTTCCTACAGTTTAAAAAATTTTATTTTTCATGTTGATTTCGTAAATCTCATGTTGGAGAACATTTTCCGGTAGGGCAACGTTACGGAAGGACTATCTTCTACAAGTCGGTTCAGCTGCTGGGCAACGCAGATCGTATTAACATTATCGCACGTTCACTCCGGCCCATTGTGAAAGCGATTGAGGAGCAGGCTAAATAAGATGGTCTTAAAATAAATGAGGAAAACAAAGTATATGTTGTCGCCAAGAAGCAATCCGTCACAAGTGCAAGCAAAAGTGACCGTCGACAGATATACATATCTTCAAGATAGCTAAGTAGTTCGTATACCTCGGGGCGAACGTAAACTCTACGAACGAGATGTTAGTCGTAGAATCACCTTTGTCTATACAAAGATGTGGATATAGTTCGGAAGGGAAACATCCATCGACTACAATGACTTGGTCACATCGAGCGCATGGATACAAACATCATCATCATCAGTGGCGTAACAGCCCACGAAGGACCAGAGCCTAGCGTTTCGCGCCTCCACTGTGTTGTGTGCGTTATAATTTGACACAGGTGAAGGGGACCTATAGTTTATTGCCGGTTCCAAACGGCGAATTGCGAAGCTTTCCGTGACAGAAGTACTCCAGGAGGATTGTGAATCGTTCGTTGAAAGTGGGGCCGTGAAAATTGTTTGTGGTGTTTTTTCCCCCAGCTGTATTCGAACCCGGGTGTTCTCGCTTAACAGTCCGACGCACTTACGATAAAGCCACGGCGCGCGCAGACAAACGATTCAACTAAAAGAGTCTTTCAATCTGAGCTTTTTGGTTCGAGAAGAGGGAGACCGAACCTCCGATGTAAATATCAAGTGATCGCGGACGCAAAACACTCCCGTACTGGAAGCAGTAAGTTCGAGACCGTCAACGTTGAAAGGCAACGTTGCTCAGGCACTGACTCTTCAATGGTTGACTGCCTGATAAATAAGCATAAAATTTTACTCCTTACCAAATTTTTTTTAGTTTTTCTCAATCTAATCTAATCTTGTTAGCAATGATATAAACGAAAATTCAATGAAAAGTGAGCAGATAATGTTAAAGCACTTCCACCCTATAACTAACAACTTTTATTGTTTGCAAAATGCATTAAATTTGACTGCTGCTTTTAAAAATACATTCTAAAGGATGGAAAAAAGTTGATTTGCATGTCATCAGAAGCGATTAAGAGCTGGAAGTATAAATTATATGGAGTTGTAATAAGATGGCTCGTAATAAACACTTTAAAATTAAAAAAAATAGTGGCCAATTTTTTGGTAGGTTAAAAAAATAAAAGGTCGATTGAGTGTTTATACAGCGCAGAGTGACGATAGACGCCGTAAAACCACCTGCCACGACGATAACAGAATCATCAGGATCATTAGAAAGGAACCCTTCATATCGTGAAAATCTCTACAAAAAGAACTAAGAGATGTATACTTAATTAAATACGCTAAGATACACAAGTACAAAAAGAGTTTTATTGCATCACAATAACATTTTGTCGACCCCCTTCAAAACATGACGTACCATTAGCTTTAAAAATAAATACTTATATACCCCGAACAACATTAAAATACATTAAAAAAAAATATACCGAATCCGTAGACTTGTCAGTAGTCTATTAAAGCTTGCTTGAATTCTTTTCCTCGACCTTCGGTCCGTGTCTCTCAATAAAGTCATTAACCGCATCCATTATATCCTCGGGGTTGTTCAAATGCAAATGATGTGACCCCTCCGCTTCTAAGTACTCAAATTTCTCTTTCTGCGAGAGAATTGCCAGAACTTCATCATAATACTTCTTGTCCTCAAAATAGCTGGAGCTCTTCGCTTTGATGAACATATGAGCTGCAGTTATCCGCTTCGCCATCTCGACGCACACCTCTTGCGGAGCCACCGTGTAGTTGTAGTACTTTAGCCGGCGATCTCGACAGAAGAAGTACTTCTCCGGATATTTCTCCGACTTTTCAATGTTTCTAGCTAGCATGTATTTACAGCGATCCTTGTTCACCGAGTGAAACGAACCGTGGTATAGCCTTTCGATTAGTTCATCATAAGTGTAACTTGGCGGCTCCTCATCGCTGCGATTGCGTTGATCTTCCTTGAGGAACTCTTCCAGGCGTGTTGCCATCGAGATTATTGTCTTCTCCATTGGCCTCTGGTGTGGTTTCAAGGCATCAATGCAGATGATCATGTCCACTTTTTCGGGAAATACTGCTGCGAACACAAACGCAATGATAGCTGACATCGAGTGACCAAGTATCGACACCTTCTTCCAGCGATACTGATTCATGAGTATACGAATGACTAGAAGACTGTCGCTCATATTGTAGTAGCACCCATCAGGCAGACGCGAGGACAAACCATGACCTGGCAGGTCTATCGACAATAGCGCAACATTTGGATTGAGCAGGGGCGCCATGATATCGAAAGTGCCTGCATTGTCTTGCCAGCCGTGCAATCCCAGAATCGGACGAACATTCTGCGGGCCAAACCACTTCCCGGAGATATGACCCCATGGTACTGGAATTGTTATCTCTGCAAACTGGAATGCAGAAATTTAGCTGGAATTCTAGAGCCATCTTAGAGAACTCACCTCCCGTAAGGGCTTTTCTCCAGTCAGCTCACCAGCATGTGTGTACCTCTTAGGAACCGAGACCTCTTGATTTCCACCCTTCATTGCAGTGCTTCTGTTGACTTCGTCTGAAAAGTAAAAACCACTATAAATGTCGTCGCGTCTCTAAATAAATTATTCCACTGATAACATTTTATCTTGCATGAGACGATTGATTGCGATTAAGATTAAATGAAACGTTGGACTTTGGGTGAACATATGAAAACGAAAAAAAAAAAAAATTCTTACTTTGATTTGGAAACATTTTGACGAGGTCTGGAAGTTTATGTTTTTGTGAGTTGTAAAAATGACATTCGACAAATGAAAACTTAAGCTTAAATGTACTGACACATAACTCTTGGCAAACTTACAAGTGGTTGCTGGGTGCTAGTGCATGTGAGTGACGTCGAGGATTAGAAAAAGCTCTCTAAACAATCAAAATACTACTCTTTAGGAGGTTGAGCTATTCTGCATCTACCAAGGGTCAAAAAATTTGTTACTTGTTAGAAAGAAACACACACATATCTGCGATTCTGACGTTCGTCGAAGCATTGCCGGACTTGACGTTCACTGTCAGATTATAATACCTTTACTGAGCATGTAGATCTGCCACGACGCAGGGTGTTCCATGATTTGGAGTGTGAAATGCAACTCCATAGTTTTTTTTTTCAGTTCTGTGAAGAAGTACGCGACTACAGCTGTCACTTCATACACACATCTACGTTCAATTGCGTAGTAAAGTTCGGCATTCTCTCCTCAAAACGAGAATCTAGCTAAGACTGGTTATTTTGAAGAGTCTTTTGTTTAAGTCCATTTTCTGATTCAATTAGATTGCGTAAGCATTCATGTTTAGCAGAGCCATTTTTATCACGGCAACTCTGTCTAAATCTTCAAGAGAACAATTTCTTTGACGTCTCGCTATCACAAACATATGTTCAAATGCCAAAGTGGTTCCTCGAACATACATCCCTTCGCCCCACCGATGGGCAATGGATCGGTTACGATTACACAGCAGAAAAACGATTTCATTATGTTGAACTTTCTCCCAAAGTGAATCACTTAAAGTCCATCGTATCCACCGATGCGCCGTCATGCATCGTCTCTTCGTTTAATAGATAATAGAACTCATTTGCACCAGAAATTGTTTCGCGGTTTACGCTACATTGACGCCTTCGACGAAATCTCGTCGGTCTATTAGGTAATCATTGCTGTCATTTAATTTCCACACTGCGAATTAATTGTTAGCCGCGGTCGGTGATCTGCGAACCACGCGGTAACCTCCACAGAATAAACACAACAGTTTCGGGGCTAGTACTAGACACGCGCAAATCGTGTGCTCACTTGCAACTGTTTGTTTTAAGCCGCGATTAGAAATGACAGCAGCAACGGCCAGCTCAAAGCTTCTATTTCGTTCACTGCAAGGTGTGTTGAGGAACAGCAGGAAAAACTGTTCAACCCTTTTTGCAACAAAAGAGGTAAGTGCCTAGTTCAGTAGAGTGGACAGCCTGAAATCAATTGTGTCTTTTCCAGATTGTGAAAAAGCTATGCCCTGTATGGGCTGTTACGCAGATTATTTATTTTATTTTTTTTTTCTATTTCAGTTTGAGGAGGTCAAGTTGAGTGTGCCCTGGGGATACGTAGCGGGGAAGTGGTATGGTCCGAAAGACGTTCGCCCGATTGTCGGCTTACATGGATGGCAAGATAATGCCGGCACTTTCGACACAATCGCACCCTTGCTGCCACCACATGTGAGCTTCCTGGCGCTCGACTTACCCGGGCATGGACTGTCTTCCTGGTTGCCGGATGGCTGCGCGTACCATTCCATAGACTATGTGACGTATCTGCTCACACTAATGCGGCAGTTCAAGTGGGAGAAGATATCAATGATTTGCCATTCGATGAGTTCTATCAACGGATTCGTGTTCTGTTCCTTGTTTCCTGATAAGTGTGATATGTTTATTGCTTTGGACGTGCTTAAGCCGTTGGTGCGATCAAATGAAAAAGTCATTACATCAATCGCAGAAAGATTGGAATCGTTTTACAAAGTGGACGAGAGAAATCGCAGTAAAAGTGAACCACCTTGCTATGAGTATGAGCAATTGGTGGATAGGCTATATGAAGGCACTGGTAAGTCGGTGGAGCGGGAGTGTTGTCCGTTTTTACTGAAAAGAAACACAAAGCCATCAATACATCAGCCGCACAAGTACTACTTTAGTCGAGACAACAGACTGAAGGCGTCGATGTTCTACGCTCTACCTCAGGATGTAGTGCTTGAGATGGGAAAAAAAATTATTTGTCCGCATTTATTTGTAAAGGCGTTACAGGCGCCGTACTACGAAAACAAAGCATATTATGATGAAATGATTACTTTGCTAAAGCAAAAATCAACGTTCGAGTACCACGAAGTTGAGGGCAAGCACCATGTGCACTTGAATGAGCCCAAAAAGATAGCTGATATTATTAATCCGTTCATTTACAAATACAGGCCAGAATAAAGAGATATTTATTTTATTTATTATGAACTTTGGTTGTTTTAATGTCCTTTGTAAGGAAAACCATTACACACACTTTGTGGAAAATTCCCTTTTAGCCTTTCGATGAGTAGATCGCCATGAAACCTTTCAAGATTTTCAGTTGACGGGACGGTTGAAAGTTACAATTCTTCTTCTCAGCAGCTTTGATTCAAATCGATAAGCCTTTTAGTTACTTTCTTAGTTTAATGGGGTAACTAAAACAAGTGTAACGTAAAATTTGTAAGCATGTGCTAAATTGTTTTAGACCGATAGTTTTGTTTTGCTGTACATATATAATCCTACTACAGCTTTTGTTTAATCAAATCAATACGCTAACAGCAGATGTTCGGTTTCAGGTCTTAGGTAGGTAGGTAGAAGTGACTACCACGAAGATTTGCTGTTCACGTAGTTCAAAGGTTGGCCCATTGTGTTGTCACACTTCCGGTCGATGTTTAGCTTAGATGTAGCTAAAAATCTATAGTTCAGTGGTGACCAGTTTTACTGGTCACATAACCACATTAAGTCATAAAACTGATTCACTGCATTGGTTCAACAGCGTCATCAACTGATCAAAAGAATCCTTCGGAAATGATTGATACCTAAAATGATTTTTTAAAACATCTTACAACTATAGTATGGAACGAGGAGCAGGCATATGCGTTTGCTTTTATTTATTTTTTCTTGATTAGATTAACGTCAGGGGGCAGGTCGGTTAGGTCACGGTACTGATCTGCGTCAATAACAGTGACATGATCTTCTTATCTGACCCGGTCAATAATGTGGCTACTTATGACGTTGGAGGTGCAATTACTTATCTTCATAAAATTGTGAAATTGATATGAATAAGAAGATATAAGCATCATCGCTCAACAGGTGCGGAAAGTCTGCGTGATAAGCATCACTTAGACTTGTGTTTCACTTTAAAAGATCTGATCTGACGATGTAACCAAAGGAATTATTAGTCGCTGGTTTTTCCGTAAGCGTTTAGATCAGAATAATTTATTGTTGTTTACGTCTGCCATATGTGTCGGTCTCGAAAATTGCGTTTTCAAAAATATTTTAGCAAAATTTGTGGTATACTTTAATTTGTGTCGTTTCACCAAACTTTTGGATGCTGTTCGTTATTTGTAGGGGGCTGAAATAGGCCCGTAGACTTAAGCAGGCATTACAATAGACCTAATTTGGTCTGCGTTTGGCTGCGGATTCCCTCCAGTCCGCCACTCCAAGTTAGGCAAGCGTTGAGAATTTTTTTTATTCGTTTTGGCGTTGCGTTGAGTTTGGGGGTGTGTAGTGAAAGGAGCTTTTAACAAAATACACGAGTATCTGTTCACTTTTACAGTTTACAGTGTGAACCGATGTCCTGCATTTCATGCATTGCCTTCCACAATTTTGCTCAAGTGATTCAATTCAACATGCATCTGATTTGTGGGAATTTTTTTATTCGTTTTAAGCTGGTTTTTTCCATGTGTTGTTTACAGATAGTCTTGTAAACAACGCATGCCGATGACGTGACCGTCGCCAAGCAGTCTACGAGATTTCATTTATGGTTCGTTGATATCGTTATTTTCACTGGAACTGTGGCTTTATATACAAGTGATCAGCGGTCAGTTGGACTGAGTTAAGATATTGTTTGTGAACTTATTGAACTAATACATTGAATTTTACTAACATATGTTCAGAGCACACATCGATTAAGTCCATAAAACAAAAAATTGCGATGAAATTATATATAACCACTCTTGAAACTCACCACGTTTTATTCAAATAGTTGCCGTTTGTAATGTAATATTAGAAAGTTATGACTATACCAAGTGCTTCGACACTTAAATCTATGATTTTTCCAAAAGTAGAGCTAATCTGTGTACTGAACGACTCATATATAAAAAAGTGCAATTGGGACAGTAGTCACGACGAACATTTTCTGATCTGAATATATCTTTAGATTCTGACAATAAGTACTGAATTCTATGAAAAGGCACACACAAAGACAGCATATAATAACGTTGGAAATAATGCGTGTAAATTTTTGCAATAAGTGCAAATTTATTACAGAGTTCCAGTAATTATTTACAGAGTTACAAAAACATCAAATGAATTGACGAAATTATTTCCCTCTGTCATTTAACCTGTCTAACGAATGGGTTTACGTCATAAACTGCAAAAGGCATAATTACATTGTAAGATAAATCAACTGGACAGTAAAAAGACGCAGATACTCCGACTCTGTTTCAACGTTCTATTTTAAGGTTATTCGTTTGTACAATTTAAGGCATTTTTCCAAAAGTATATTACAGTATTTTAATTACGTACATATGAATACATTAACATACATGGAGACATTTTGGGTAGATCAAACTATTATGTGGCGAGTTCTGTTGCAGTTCGTACATTGACCTAATACAGTGTCAAATACAAGCTAAGAATATATAAATTATATTCTGTGACTACAACATTGATCAAATCGAAACTTATCACCTCAAAGAAATATGAATCACCAACAGGATTGGGATAATTACGTCCCGAAGTTGATGACTGCTGTAAAAATGAAACGCTTTTACTTTACAGTCGTTGAAATGAAGGAGTTCACCGATCTTCAATGGGGATCTCCCAGGAGCGGTCAGTTGAAAAATAACCAGTGAATTAAAGTAACTAACTCGAGCTTCCCCACTTCTGCTGTGTTCTGCTCAATGAATTCTGTGGAATAAATAGGGTTTCATAAATAAATTGGGCGTGTGCACTATGCTTTGTGTCTTTCCTACTTGCGCAGCTTCGGAGTTGCGTCGTTTTTAACAATTATTGTGGTTTCGTGTGTTTGCGTCGTTCACGAAATATAATACATGAGAATTACGTAATTGAAATATGTACATGGGAATCGTTACTTCTATTTGCGTCGTATCGACCAGCGTGGTGTTTTTCAGTACTTAACGGATATAAGAAAAAAACGCTTAAAAGAAACAAAGAACAATGCACCATGTCCTTTTCCATATTATCTACCACTAAATAAAACGGATATACGAAAAAAACTGATAAAAGAAAGTTTTTCCTGACACTAATAACTGAAATTATATGAAAAATAATAGGCAAACAATGTTATTTTATTCTGTACAATACCTCCTCAAAAAACATAGAAAGATTTGTTTTATTCTAAGCATACAATACCTCCTCAAACTTGATATAAGACTTTGCTATTCACATCTCAAACAAATTATTGTTGGTTTTGATAGTTCGTTTCATTCAGTGCTCAAATTTTTGTATTCCTTATTAGAAAATGTTTTTGCTTATATGTATACGTTTTTCTTTTATAAGAATTTTTTTTCTTATATCCGTTTCTCTCATAAAAGAAAAAAACCGGTCAAGTATGAGTTTTACTCACCCGCCGAGGGTTTCGTTCGCAAACAGATTAGTAGCTTAGACTTAATAGAAGTCTAAGAAATCAACAAACTAAAATAGTCAATTCAAATTAAACTCAATTCACTGTCCATTCACTAAAATTCTTCTTTTCATTTCGCATGAAACTGAACAAAAGAATATCCTTTCCCATTTGCTGATCGCGCCAGCCATGTGAAAATTGCTTTGGTGCATTTAGGGGATGAAATGCCGCAAGCGACACTGAGACTGCTGTCAGTTCATCGTTTTTTGCAGGCAACTGATTCGATTTAAATCGTTAATATCTCGAAAAATTGTATGAAATTATTTTTTTTAGGTAATATTTTATTGTTCTTTCGCCGAGATCTACAAAATGGCGTTTTCGGATCTTCAAAATTTGTCGAATATTGTTGTTTTTTGGTTTTTGGCCAATATCTCGAAAACTATTAAAGCCAGAGTGCTCAAACCAATTTTAACACAAAGATTACATCAAAACCTACATTCCAGATTTTTTTCAGATTTTTAGACCAGCGTGTGTGGAAATGAGAGGGGGGGACGCCTTTTTTGAAGCTTAATATCTCGAAAACTTAACTTCCAAATGAAAACTCTATTTTATTTTGCAAGACCTATCCGACGGTACCTCACTTAATTTATTCCCGTGAAATTTTTTTCAAAAAAAGTTAGTAATTAATTTATTTTAGTATGAGCAAAACATCATACACGATTTTTGGACAATTTTGGGGTATTGCGATGAGTTACCCCATAACTCCAATTTTTTTCAGATTTTTTGGTCAAATATTCTAGAAAGTAAGGCGGGGGACACCGTACACAAGTCAGTTTTTGGCATTCTGTTGGCTAATAACTTCTTACCAACAAGAGTAAGGTGATTACCATAGTACAACTTTTTGATCTCACTATCATCCTCTTTCCAACGATACCCATATCAAACTAGTAAAAGAAATTTGTTTTTTCAAATTTAGTATTGGTACTAAGCTTTTTGCTAATATAAAATTGTTTAAAATTTTTTTATCTGAACTTTCTTTGGACAAGTGAAATACATATTTTGGCGAAGTTTTATTTCTTAATTCTTAGTGGTTCGCCAATTACCAAGAATAAAGTCTAATAAAAGACACACAGACACACATTGTCATAATCAGGACACCGCCCCCTTTCCAATGACACCCATATCGACCTTCAAAGTTAATAAAAGTTTTTCCGGGCGTTAGTATTCGTACTAACGTTTTCTTTAATCTACGACTAATTCCAAAAAAATGCATGATTTGTTTTTGGGTCGCCCAGATACATCTTCAGTCCAAATTTCATCCCTTAACTATAAAGGACTTATAAGTTATAATCGAATATGTAAAAGGCGACAGACAGACAGACAGACACCGAAGTGATTCCATAAGGGTTTCGTTATTCCTTTGGAACGAAACCCTAAAAACGGCTAAAAGAAAAAGATTATATTTCCAGTTTTCTTATATCCGTTAAGTACTGTATTTAAAATATCTGTTTTTTGAAGTTGTTTAAACAAATAGAAGGAATTATTTTTAAAAAAGACTGGCAGAACATACAACTAACAGAGTTATCAACAAAAACCCCGATGTGTTACAAAGCACTTTATGGTGTGCGTAATCAAAAGCACACATTCTGTTTAGCAAAAAAAAAATTAATCCATTTAATTATAATTCCCAGAAATTCGCGTTGTTCCCGACTACTAGGCCTGATGTCACTTTCACTGAAAAAAAAAACACTAAGTTAAACCAATCCACACCTCGTTTCTTTGCCACAGTGCTAATGTGTCAAAGAGTCTAGTCGACTGTGCCAAAGATTGCTCATGCACCTCTTCACTGTGAACACTTACAAGTTAGAGGCAAAGTCCAATGGCTGGTCAAAGTCCATAAAAAGACGACGTCATTTCGACGAGTGATTAAAGTCCAAGACCGCACACGATTCGTCGGAAGTGTGGTTGGCCGTCGACTTTAGAAATTCCCGCGGTTCGTTGGATTCGGGTGAGCTGACGCTCGGTTACTGGCAAATTTCTGCGAATTGGCTGATGCTGGGTAAATGTGAAGTGTAGCTGAGCTATTTGTAGATCGACGAAGGTGCAGTGGGAACGTGATTTTACAAGGAATTCAGCGGACGCGTTGCATGTGGGGCAAACGTGAATTAAATGTAATTAGTTTTATGATTTTATTTCATAAAATTAATTATTAAGGTAATTGGGGGAGAATTAGTTTCGATAAGATTGTAGTTACATAATTTTTAGGCTAATCAATCTACATATATGAACTAGCTTCATTGATACTAGGTTGCCTATTGAATGCTTAAGAAAAAGTTTTCTAGAGTTTTCAGGCATTACGACAACAGACAGAAATGTTCTTTGGCTTCCCTTTTGTCTCGTAATCTTCTTGCAGGTTGCAACTAGAAAAAACTAAGCTGTTTATTTAAATCGACCACGCGCCATCTTGTTTCGTGCGGCGTTCCCATTAGGCAGCCTAGTGTATTGCAATTAGCCAGACCTTTACTTAGGTTACGGTGATTATCAGTAGATCATTGAATGATTGTTACTTTCTGAATTTTGACTGGGAGAAATTGTTTCATTCAAGTTCTGTCGTTGGGGATAGGCGTTGTAATCAGTCAGGCTGTAAAACAAAGTGAGACAGAGCATGAGAATATTGCCAAAACTCCACAGTACATCCAATAAAAAAGCTGCAAATCGAAACGCAAGATTCAGTCCATTTTCAATTCCCGACATCCTTCGGGGAAACACTTCAGCTTCTCTTGACTCACATTCAGATTCATGCGTTCTGTCCGAATTTTGTTTCCCTTGCCTGGTTAACAAATCGCAACTCATTGCCCAGAACCAGTGATGATATTGGATTTTTTCGGATGAATCATTCGACGACTCTTTCGCTCGTTTGTATCGAAAAATTCTCTTTAACCCATTACACAGACGCGCGTTGTTTTATTTTTGCTGTGCACACTTACTGCGGCACGCGGCCGCTCGATGTGGGAAGACCCCAATAGCAGCGAATATAAAAACAATGGTCTGCGAGATGTGTTTATTCAGTCGCATTACGACCTGGTCGTGTGTTAAACTGCAACCCCAAAGCAACAGAATTTGAATTCATTCATCACTAATGGCAACCTCAGGGACTACAAGGCTTATTCGGAGATGCCTGCATGCCGTTCCAAAGGAAAAGGGAAATCATCCGGCTCCAAATTTTGCCCCAAGAGAGGTGAGTTCAAATGTGAAAACTGCAGAAGAAGAACGTAAAAGCCAACTTATTCTTTTTTGCAGTTTGAAGAAATCAAAATAAACGTTCCATGGGGATATGTTGCGGGCAAATGGTACGGCCCGAAGAACACACGGCCCATAGTTGGGTTCCACGGCTGGCAGGATAACGCCGGCACCTTCGACACAATCGCACCACTGCTACCGCCACACATTGGATTTTTGACCGTAGACTTGCCAGGACATGGCTTATCTTCCTGGCTGCCGGATGGATGCAAATACCACGCGGTGGATTACGTCAGCTTAATGCACAACCTCATGCGAGAGTTCAAATGGGAAAAGATCTCAATGATTTGTCATTCGCTGAGCTCCATCAACGGATTTATATTCGCTGCATTGTTCCCTGAAAAGTGTGACATGTTAATCGGCCTGGACATTCTGAAGCCTGTGGTCCAACCCACCGACGAAGTGATCCGAAGGACAGCCGAGCGGTTTTTGGGCTTTGACAAAGCCGGCGAGTGGAATCGCAGCAAAGCGGAACCACCGAGTTATGTTTTTGATGAGCTTGTCGAGCGACTACACGAAGGAACAGAGAAATCCATTGATAAGGAGGTCTGTCAATTCATCCTGAAAAGGAACATTAAACCATCTTTGAGTGATCCAGAAAAATACTACTTCAGCAGAGATAATCGACTGAAAACTTTAATGTTGTACGATGTCCCACAGAATGTCACTGTCGAAATGGCTCGCAGGATAACTTGCCCACATTTGTTCATAAAGGCCTCTCATGGGTCGTACTACGAAAGCAAGAAACACTTCTACGAAGTATTGGAGATACTGAAAGAGAAGCCAAACTTCGAGTTTCACGCCGTCGAAGGAAAGCATCACGTGCATTTAAATGAACCAAAGAAGATTGCTGACATTATCAATCCATTTATACTTAAGCATAGATCGGAATAGATGATAATTCAGTCCATGCGTTAAGAGCCAAATGTGTCCTCCTTTATTTAGTTTTTTAAAATAAATTAATGCCAAATTAAGTTTATTGTGTTTTTTAGTGCAAATGTCATTTTCAGTTCAGTTTGAGCTGTGATGATTGGAGATTGGTCTAATTTATTAAGCACCCTACAGACAAAGTTTCTCGTCTAAGAGATTTCATTCCTTTTGTGCTGTGTCAGGGATACTCGCTTGAGTATACACTCAATTCTCTTTTTATGCGGTAGATACGTTCCAAAACTAACCGCACAAAAAAAAAATCGCATAAAGAAGTACACTAATGTAGTGTAAAAGAAGGAATGTGTTCCATTATTTTCAAAAACGCATAAAACCAAAAAATCATATAAAAAAAGACATTAATTACATTATATAATTAGGGTTACGTTCATTCTTTTTAATGGCTCTTATTGTCGATTCACCGTAGCCAAAACACCTCCCAACATCAGTAAATCTTTGTCCTTTCACTAAGCAATCTAAAATTGCAATTTTTATTTCCAAGGAAATTGCTTTTCGTTGCTGCTTCTTTTTTTCCATCTTTAAACAAATTTTTATTTTAAAATTTAAAAAATTAAAGTTCTTAATCAACCAAACGCATCTTTACTCAATGAATGCATTAGCTCAAGTGATAATTCATTCTTACACAAATAGCATTGAGCATATGTAACTATTGTTTGCTTGCTCTGTATAGAAGAAATATTTAAAAAGGGGAATCCCATACAAAATACTATAGAAAAACAACGCATAACTTCAAAATCTTGTACAAAAAAATCAGAATTAGATTCTCAGGAAAAATCGCATAACTTCAAAACCGCATAAAAAAGATTCGCATAAAAAGAGAATTGAGTGTACATCTAACTCTTTCATGCCCGGTGTTGTTCGTGCACAACATAAATTTCATTACCTGAAAATTCAAAAATATTGGCGCATTTGCAACAAAACTGTCTTAAGTTTATTCTAAAGCTCGATTTCAGCCTATTTAATTCTGCATTAAACGTGTCTTAGTGCTATAAGAATATTCGGGATCTTTTATCTCGTTTTTGATGAAGTCAAAAAAAATTTTTTTTCCTGCGGCTGGAACTAGGTGTGGTCATTAAAAGGCTAATCTACATAAATGGAATCAAAATGGAGTAGGGCTGAAACAGAACTCATTATTTTTTTTGTTTCTGGCCAGATGCTTATCTGTTTACGAAAGCGCTTATCTGTTTACGAAAGCGCTTATCTGTTTACTATATCACGTTAAGGTGATTTTAGTGAGTTGATATTTCTGTGGCCACAGAGAATAACCGCTTAAATCTTTTTTTACAGCTTTCAAGAAAAAAATATTAAGTTTAAGACCTTTTCGGAAACTGATGTGAAAATCAGAAGGTAGCAAAAATTGTATTAAATAAACATTTATTAATTTTTTTTTTAAAGAAATACAATCGAATCAATTTTTTCTAAAAGAACACAATCTTTTCAGATTCTGTGACGTGATAATCGACATAATCTCAATTTTGTTTTAACTCGACTTAAATGGTTATCATCTATGGCCACAGATTTTATAAGTTCAGAGGTTTCAATTCTGTTCAGGTGTGACCTAGCAATCTATCGGATCTGGGGGTGTTCCTGAAGCCCTGTAGCATTTTTCCTGGTCCCATTATCGATTATCGGGTATCGTCGATTTGCCGGGTTGGGCGCCACATTGGCACGTATCAATTTACAAGGTGATCTTGTAGGTTACATTCAGTAGGGATATACCACGGTAGTTCTTGCATTGCTTTGTTTATGGATGGTGCAATGGATCTGGTATATCAGATCTACCTTCTCGTCAACCCTGAAACTTGAGCAGACCTCGTACGTGACGAACGTGAGCAATACTTTTTTCTGAAGCCCCTGTAATTCGAAATTTGGTCATGGTCATGGTTGAAATTCGAATTATTGAGAGTTTACTGTACTTAAGTTTTTGATATAGATTAAACTCGGCAGTTTAAACTCAGCTCCTTACTGCACTCCATTAGTCTGTACAATTACTGTTGGTCGTTACTAACGACGTCTCCGCTCAACATGAAATGCTTAAACGCTAATAAATTTTAAATTCCACACATTTTTGCGTTTAGAATTTCAGTGAGTTCATTGTATGTATTTCCGTTCGATTTCTTTATTTCTGTAAGATTTTTAGTTTTTTTGTGTTTTTTTCAAGACCTTCTATTCAATTAGTAGCCTTTGAAATAAGTTGAAGTTTCAAATTTAAAAGGGGATAGGGGTGTCACAACGTCGTTGCACATTTGACTGCAATGTTTGCCGTTAATGCACTCGTCTAGCACTCTGTTATTTGAATACGATGTATTGCGCTGTAATTTATTTTAAAAGGAACCGCAACAATCATACAACCAAAAGCCATTAGTTTATCTTCAGTTCGGCTTCAGATAAATTTTCTTTTACAACTAAATTGCACCGGCTATTTGAGCAACCCCATCCGAAGGGCTGTACTAGAACCAGGAGATTAGTATTTGATCGAAGCGGGCTGTGAAAGGGAAATGAGGAGTGATTGACTTTTGAGAGACATGACTTGGGGCTTTTCGAAGTTTGCACGCGGATTCTCTTCGAGAATCTGGGGAATGAGTTGCAGTACCTTTCCTCCAAAACCACCACCTAGAATGGTAAGTTTCCCACAATCCCTGATATGAAAACGGCGCTAACACAGTAACACCCGTTCCAGTCCGAAGAAGTCAAGTTCACGGTGCCGTGGGGACACGTCTCAGGCAAGTGGTATGGCCCGAAGAACGTGCGGCCAATCGTAGGGCTTCATGGCTGGAAGGACAACGCTGGTTCCTTCGACACACTGGCGCCATTGTTGCCGTCACATTTGGCGTTCTACGCGGTTGACCTGCCCGGCCACGGGTTGTCTTCGTGGCTTCCGGAGGGCTGTTCATATCACGCGTTGGACTACATTACTTTGATGCATCGCATGATAAATGCCTTTAGCTGGGACAAAATTTCATTGATCTGCCATTCAATGAGTGCGATCAACGGCTTCACGTTCTGCTCGTTGTTTCCCGAGAAGTGTGATATGCTGATTTCGTTGGACGTCCTCAAGCCGGTGACCAGACCGACAGACTTCATCATCAACACCATGATGTCGTACGTGGAGAACTCTGCCAAGGTGCCTGTCAAAACTCTGGACAGGTCTACGCCTGCATGTTATACGTTCACTGAACTGATAGAAAAGTTGCATAAAGTGACAGACAAGTCGATTGACAAGCAGAGCTGCAAGTACGTCCTCAACAGAAGCACTAAGCCGTCAAATGTAGCGCCGAAGAAGTTCTATAACAGACAGGATAGCCGACTGAAGGGATTTATGTTCTATAATTTAGAGCACGATGTCGTTGTTAAGATGGCAGGAAAGATTACCACGCCATTTCTGTTCATCAAGGCGTCGGGCGGGCCGTACTACGAAGACAAGAAATACCATGATGATGTGATAAGAGTCTTGAAGGCGAAGCCCACGTTTGAGAATTATTTGATTCAGGGAACGCATCACGTGCATTTGAACGAGCCGAAGAAGGTGGCCGACATTATAAATCCATTTATTTTGAAGTATAGAGCGAAATAAAGTCTTTTTACTATTAAAATATAGTTCATACACATGGAGTGGAAAGTAGTCTCTAGGCCCTTCGATCTGAATTTGATCTAGCCTTTTTGAACGGGTTGATTCATACAGTGTTGGACAGAGAATTAGCGATGTTTTCTGGCATTTGTCCTTTGTATAATGCAACAAAGGATAACTCAAATATACAAAAACAAAACCTTAACAAAATAATAACTACAAAACGCTTAAATGAACATCAGTTGCTTCACAGAATTAGCACACCAAGAAATTAAATAGTTTTAAAAATAGTAAAAACTATTTTGTACTGGCGCCCAACATAATCATAATATTGGGTACCCTTTCTGCTTTGTGACAATTGCCGAAGAATGCTTTCAACATAGGGTTCGAGGACTCTCCCTCTTCCTCTAGCAAATATGTTAAGATATGTCCGGAGTATATGTGGACTGTACTTCAGTTAATGTTACAAACAGCAAAGCTGCGCCTTTGAACCACGAGACTCAGATTCGAAGGACCCTTAGCTAGAGCGTTAGTCTCTATGTTATTTAACCTTACACTGCGCGATTTTTACTAAAGTCTTGTTTAAATTTCTTCCAACACTTTCTCCACAGCCGGTAAGATTGAAATAGGTCTATAGTTCAGCATATCAAATTTTTTGGCACTTTTGTGAACCGGCCGAACTATGGAGGTTTTAAGCTGGTTCGGAACCGTTGTTTGATCCAAACTCATGCTTATCATCTGCGTTATCACTGGCGATAACTTAGTTGCATTAGTCTTGAGGTCTTTCGGGCTTATTCTATCGATCCCCGCCGGCTTGTTGTCTTTCAGTGATCTAAGAATGTTGCACACTTCTGCTACAGACGCATATTCCGCATAGATTGAGTTGCGCCTGCAGTATGTATCATCTGTGTAAGTCCGGTATCCACATACATAAACAATGTTTTTCACTTCAAAGTCAATGTTTTGACAAATTTATGGTGAGTTCGTTAACTTTTGCGAAATTTGTAAAATAACATCCAGATTGCTCGTGTTTTTCCCTAATATCGAGTTAATGATCATCCACGTTTCTTTTGGGTCTATTAGCAACTCCTGTCTATAGTAACTCTTTTTAATCCTTGCTCTTTTTTTTATTCAGTTTATTTCTAAAAGAAATTGTATTCTTTGCGATATTCTTCATTGCGCCTGTTGTTTTTGTACCGTCTATATAGTTGTTCGCGTTTCTTTAAATCTTATCATTCTTGGCTCCAATGTCTGTTCTCATTATTTTCAGTATTCAGAAAAATGAAAGCGGTAGCTTGGACATTTCTTTTATCAGAGTGAATTTTGTATGAATACATATGACAACCTCTCCAGGTCTAGCGTTATTCCGGATAGGATTTCAGTGCCTTGGTACAATTGTTCCTTTCCGGACATTTGATGAAATAAAAGTTAACTATTAATTTTCAATTACAATTTAAATGAGGACAACAAGTTTCTCAATACGTAGTGCAACTGGTTTATGTTTAAAGATCACGTGGAGTTTTTGCGTGTCACAAAAACAAAAGAACGGGCGACATCTATTATTGTCACTGCTCATGCTTTTTCATCAACTCCATGATAATACATTTATTTATTGTAATTCCGTAGACAACGTAGATGCTTTTAACGATATCTTAAACAATTTCTTGGCTGTTAAGTGGGACAGAGGTGGGCTAACATAGATTACATTAGCTGGTGCTTTTCCGCGTAAGGAAACTACACCTCAAGTATTTAATTTTTTGCTTGTTCAGGCGATCATAACGTAAGTGTAACAATCCATTAAGCTGTGTAATCGTTATCACGATAAGCATGTAATGTCGACAGATACAAAGTGAGTAAAGTTGTCCAATAATTCCAATTAGCGATAGTAATGAATTTAATTGCTTTGGATACGACGACTTATCGATGTACATCAATTACAAAATTCTTCTTCCAACTTATTTTGCTACTCGTCGCACTTCCGGCCAGCCCCAAAAGAAAAAAAGAAATAAATTTAATTTTAAACGTAGTTTAAATATAGTAATAAAGTTTGCTCAATGAGAGCAAAATACGCGGTAAACAGAAAAACTCGTCTACTTTAAATAAAACGACAGCAGCTTTTGTGTCTAGACAGCACATCAGCCGATTTTTGTTCAGATTGTGATACCACACGGTTTGGGACACAAGCAGATAAGATTAGAAATAGAAATGCAATCTTTTTTCTTATCATGACCAATTTGCAAGCAAATTTTGGTTTCTTGCTGAGTATGACCTTTTGACTTAACTGAAGCTTCGCTTCAACAGCAACTTATTTCAGAACTATACCATAATAGAATCAACTGTTTCAGTTTCTGCTTGAGATTTGTCTAAATTCGAACGATCACTATTATAAGAATATGGGCCGATAGCATCGTCGACTATTCATGGTAGTCGTGAGCGACACAGATTCGTTTAGATCCCTAAACTCGTTGCAAATTTAACTTAATCATGTGAGCTAAATTCAGAGACCACCTGTTCCCATGGTGTTACGGGTGGCATAGTTAATTTTGTCGTCGATATTTAAGCTGGAAAATATTACTTAATTAGTCTAATAACATGTTATTACAGTATTTACAATCTCAGTAAAGTCAGTGTTGATTGGCGTCACCTAACCACTGATATTGCATTCTGATGGCTGTGTTAATGCCAGCCTAGAATGTCCAACGTAACTGATCGTACACAAACTTAATGAAAATTTCAAGAAAATCAAATTTTTGTAAAAATATCCAACAACCGCCACGCGAATACCGCACTTGTAAGTGTTTGGAATGGTTAAGTAAACTGCTATTGAACCTATTCACTCTAATATCAAACTCTAAGCATCAATATGCAGTTAGTTATTGATTGCCAACTCTCTTCTGGCGAGAGCTCATGTTATGACTCGATTCGTGTTTGTCGTACGTCTATCGATATTTCTCGTCATCACTGGGTCGTAGTAAATACCCAATGTATTCGGGAAGTAGTTCTTTGGTTTTCGTTGCAATCTAGAAACTCCTAGCCGTTTTAGCTTAATACATCGTTATTCACTCCACCTCTAACAACGCCCTCCACTCCAAACAAAACAAAATCTCTGTATATCTTCAAAATAGTTTTTATTTAATTCGCTTAAAAAGAAAGTCCACACTTTTGCTTAACTCTACTCAACCATTGCGTTACCGTCTTTATCTTCACACGAAACCAAGCATTCCTCATACGTCCACTTGGGGAAGACCCGCTTGAACAAATACAGGAATACGGTGTCGTACGACTTCAGCTGACCATCAAAATAGCACTTCATGTGACCGTGAGTTCCCAGTGACTCACGAATGTGTCCCAGCCGACCGCACTTGGTGCGTAGTTTAATCGGCTTGAAGTACTCCACGTCCTCCTTGTTGAAGAACATGTATCGAATCGTTGCAGATTTGCGGTTGATGCGCTTCGGATGACCACTGAGGACAACACGCTTGAGAACAACACGATCGGGATTGCACGAGAGCACACAACCACGTGCCACTAGGGCGAGGGTGGAGTCGGGGTTTTCTTTGAAGCACAGCACGGGTGCTGGGGGAAATTGGATGGGGGCGAAGAAGGTAGCCACCACTGTTGAGTGTGGTCGGAAATACCGCTCGAACTGGAAAAGAAGATTCACATTAGCTTGGGCAATTTAATTGGAGTGCGTGCGCAGTTGACTCACCTTGTGTTTGTCGCCGTTCGTGTGCTGACTAAAGATTGGGTTTACCACAAAACGCCTGTAGCCGCATTGGACGATTAGTTTCTCCTTTGATTTGATAGGCACTTCGGAGTCTGGTATCCGTTTAAGAACTACGTTCATCACGGACATTTGGTGCTCGTGCGGGAGCAAGCCGTACACGACGAGATTGTTTGTTTGCCGGGCGGACTTGTACAGATTCCATTTGATCGCGGGTACGTTCGCAATGTGAACTGTAACATACCAACCAGGCTAAAAAATGGATTTGATATTAAATTTTGAAAGTTACATTAGTTAAAAATTAAGTTTCACTAATTCTACAAGCTGCCATGTGTCTTTAATACAAAAAAGGACTTCGTTGGGGTTCGGAATGATGACAAGGTAGTATTGTCATCAAAGGGAAGACAACGAAACTCAATCACTGGTTACTTTTTCTACTCTTTACACCGCGGAAAGTTCCCAAGCAGCAGACAGACTGTCTACCCAAGGAGTAGACTATAACTACAATATTGTCATCCCTGCATTTTTTCCTAACTCCCATCCCTATATCTTTTCCTAACTCCCATCCCTGTATCCATTTTGAAATACATTCATTCATTCTTGTGTAGTAAGCGGTCTCTTCCAGACATACTTATTTTTCATATGTACAATTGTGTCGTTGATTTTTAATAAAATAAAACAAAGCTAATCCTGACAGAATCAGAAGTGGGATAAAGAAAAGTTGAATTCAAAATGAATCTCACAACGCTTAGAGATTTGACCGTGAAGGAATTAAAAGAAATCCTGAGACAGCTCAACGAAAAGACAACGGGGAGCAAGAACGAGCTGCTTGCACGTCTGGACCAGTTCGAGTTTGCGGAACTGCAGAAGGTAGCTGAATCAATTACACCGACCGAAGATGACGAGGTAACAGATCGTGAGGATGAGGTAAGTAAGTTAAGGGACGAAGTGTCAACACTCCATCGGTCATTGGAGTTGTTAACCCAACAACTTACTACCGTCATCAGTCTGACGTCCCAAAAGCATGATGAGAACACTCGGTCGACGAAGGAGATTCAAGCAATAACATCTGTACAGAAGAGTTGCAGTTCGCATGGTGTACGTGTCAATCCAGTCGCTCCTCCAAGAGACAACCTAACGGGTTTCGGTAGCAATATGTCGTTACAAACACAATCCGTCGGTATACCGGCGCCACAAATTCAAACTTCGGCTTCGCTTATTAATACTAATACATTTACAACGAACGTCCTGTCTAACGAAAATGTATCTGTTCCGCAATCGTCGGGTGTGGAGAACAGATGCGAGAATGTATTGGTCGCGTTCGAAAGAGAAAACCAAAACAAAGAACAGATAATAAATCGATCGGAGCTGCCAGTAGTGCAAAATAATAATATTCGCGAACTGTTATACGTTATACCAGATTTTGATCCGTGCAATGGAAATCTGTCGTCAGTACAATTTATCGAGCGTGTTGAACAATTAAAAAACGCATATCAATGGACAGAAATTTCGGTTTTATTTGCAGTGCAAACTAAGATGAAAGGTGCGGCAAAAATGTGGATTGATTCCCAAAACGTTTTCCGTAATTGGTCAGATTTTGTAACTGCCTTTTTCTCAGATTTCCCATGTGTCCTAAATACAGCCGATATTCATCGGCAAATGATGCAGATGCGCATAATGAGTGGCGAAACCTTAATCGAATTTTACTACAGAGTGCTGTCTACTGGTCGTCGCGGGTGTCTTGATGATAACGCAATAATAAGTTACGTAATATATGGAATTCAAGACAACGGGTTGCGTAGAATGCTTTCGGCCTATTCGTTTCCAAAGTGCTCCGATTTGTTAAAAACACTCAACCGGGTATGCGCGAGTGAAGGTCCTTACGTGAGTGTACCACGCTATGCTCCAGTTTCACAAACACAAGTAGTAGGACAACCGCGAGAAAATGTAGGTCCTGTGTGCTACAACTGTCGCGAACGTGGTCATGTGTCCAGAAACTGTCCACAAGCGCAAAGGAAGCCTCGTTGCGAAAAGTGTTCGACCACAAATCATGAAACACGAAATTGTCCCTTACTTAATAGAGCCCCGGTTAATTCCATCGCGAATCGTGTGCGACAAGAAACATTGAAAGAAATCTACATCAAGGACATGAAGTGCTTAGCCTTAATAGATTCCGGCAGTAGTTTTTCCTTAATTCCTAGAAGGCTGGCCCTTAATTTTAAGAACCTTTTGATTCCCTGTAATGAAAAGCTATTCGGGTTTGCAGGTGGAGAATTTCAGTGTCGCGAGATGTTAAAAATTCCAATTACTATTGACGGTTGTGATTTCAAAGGTGAACTAATGGTTATCGACGATGAAATTTTGAGTTACGATGCCATTATCGGAACAGATATTTTGTGTAAAGGCCGTGTCGTGATCGAAAATGGACAATGCGAGGTGGTCGCGTTGGATAGTAACAAAATCGATACCGGTGATCATCTCTCGGCGGATGAAAAACATAAATTGTTCGTTCTTTTGAATTCGTTTGCTGGATGTTTTGGTGAGAACCTCAAAGAACTTGGAAAGTGCGCGTCGGTAAAATTGAACATAAAGCTTACATCGGATAAACCAATAGAAAAGAAACCGTATTCTACCCCGTTTCCAAAGCAACAAACAGTGAATCGTATAGTCCAAGAACTGCTCTCGTTAAATATCATACGCCCAGCATCCTCCTCTTACGCGTCCCCCATTGTGCTCGTTCGAAAATCAAACGGGGAGGAACGATTGTGCGTCGACTATCGCGAATTAAATGCAATAACAGAAAAACGTCCATGGGCGATGCCAACCGTCGAAGAAGTCCTAGTAGCCATGGCAGGTAAGAGATTTTTCAACACATTAGACATGATGTCCGGGTATTATCAGATTGAAATCGAAGAAGAATGTAAAAAGTACACTGGGTTTGTTACCAGGGATGGACATTTTGAGTTCAATAGAATGCCGTTTGGGCTCAAAAATGCTCCATCGACGTTTCAAGAAATGATGCAGAGAATCAAAGAACAGCTAAAGAGCAAAATCTCCATTTACGTTGATGAGATCGGGTCTGCATCCGATACGTTTGAAGAGGGTCTGCAAAACCTCGCAGAATTTTTGAATGTGATTCGAAAGGAGGGTCTAACGTTGCGGCTATCAAAATGTTCTTTCATGAAGAACAGTGTTAAATTCCTTGGACATGAACTTGATGCGAATGGTGTGAAACCAGGGCAGAACAAAACGAATGCTATTCGAGAATACCCTGTCCCAACGAATGCGACTGAAATAAGAAGATTTTTGGGTCTCACTGGGTTTTTCCGGAAATTTGTGGCTAATTACGCTCACATTGCTGTGCCTTTGACGCGTCTGACGAGAAAAGACGCCGAGTTCAAGTGGTCAGCCGATTGTGACGGTGCGTTTCGACAGCTAGTGAAGATACTTATTGAGGAACCAGTTTTAAAAATCTACGATGTGCGCAAAGAACACCAAATTCACACCGATGCTAGTAGCGTAGGTCTAGCAGCAGTGCTTCTACAGAAAGGCGAAATGGGAGAGTTTGAAGCTGTAGCGTATTTTAGCCGAGCATGTAGTGAATCCGAAAGTAAGTTTCATAGCTACGAGCTGGAAGTTATGGCTGTAGTCGAAGCTTGTGAACGATTTCGTATATATGTGCTTGGAAAGCACTTCGCAATAGTCACTGACTGTTCCGCCATTTCAAGCTTAAAGTCGACCAAGCCCCTTAATCCGCGAATAGCTCGGTGGTTTTTGAGACTACTTGAATATGATTTTGATATCATACATCGACCTGGGGAATCTATGAAGCATGTCGATGCGATGAGCCGTGCTCCGGTAGAAGCTTCCAGAGAACCAGAAGATGTTGGCGCTTATATCATGACCATTCAAGCCTCCGCAGACGATTGGTTGTGGACGATGCAAAAGCAAGACCCGAAATTGCTGGAAATCATGGAAATAATGAGAGGACATATAGCTTCGAATCAAAAAGCAAAATATCTTTCCGAATATGAAATCAGATCAAATCGACTTTTTAAGAAGAATGAAAGTAAACTTTTGTTGGTGATTCCTCGTGGTGTGAGATGGCGAGTCGTTAAATCGTGCCATGACGACGTTGGACACCCTGGTGTTGATGGAACCATAAAACGAGTCACTCAGCATTTCTGGTTTCCGAGAGTTCGCAATTTCGTGAAAGGATTTATAAAATCATGTGTTGAATGCTGTTTTAGCCGTGAGCCAAAGCAAAAAGAATGCCAGTTGTATGGGATGGACATTCCGAGAACGCCCTTTGAAATATTACACCTGGATCATTTGGGACCGTTTATTAGAAGTCGTCGAGGGAACGAACACATTCTTGTTGTGGTGGATGCGTTGACAAGATACTCTATTCTTGTTGCAGTGAAGTCAACCAAGAGCAAACCCGTGATTGAAGCTATGAACCAACTGACGCTGAACTTTGGTGTACCGAAAACTATAGTCACCGACCGAGGAACAGCCTTCACCTCAGCCATGTTCGAAGAATTTTGTGACGAGAATGTTATTAGACACATTAAAGTAGCCGTGAGAACTCCGAGAGCAAATGGGCTTGCCGAACGAGTAAACCAGAGTATTCTGGCGTACCTCAGAACATCATCTAGTGATGCGAAGAATTGGGACTCCGAACTGCGTGGACTACAATGGACAATCAACACTAGAATCAACACGACAACAAAGTATTCGCCCCTTGAACTTGTCTATGACTTTCCCTTGCGAGATATTGGGGGTAACAAGTTATTAGCAACACTCCACGATGACGACATTAACGACGAGAAACCTCCAATTGCCGTTAGACGAGAAGAAGCCATTAACAACATCGAGAAAGCCCGAGAGAAATGGAAGCTTCGTTTCAATTCTAAATACAAGAAACCGCACTCCTATGAAGAAGGAGATATGGTATTAATTGAAAGCGCGATTCCGAGCACCGGCGAATCACGAAAACTCGAAAACAAGTACAAAGGGCCATATATGATAGCCAAAGTCCTTCGATTTGACCGATATGTCGTTGAAGATATCGACGGTACGCGATTGAGCCAGCGACGCTTTAGCACAATAGCAAGCAGCGATAAATTGAAGCCATGGTGTGCACTGTATCCCGAAATTGATGGAGCTGGTGAAGAAGATGACCCCAACAGCCCACTGGAACTCGGGACGAGTTAAGTCAGGAAGGGCCGAGCTGTCATCCCTGCATTTTTTCCTAACTCCCATCCCTATATCTTTTCCTAACTCCCATCCCTGTATCCATTTTGAAATACATTCATTCATTCTTGTGTAGTAAGCGGTCTCTTCCAGACATACTTATTTTTCATATGTACAATTGTGTCGTTGATTTTTAATAAAATAAAACAAAGCTAATCCTGACAATATCGTGTAACGCAAGGAAAACTTTTTAACAGAGTTTTTAAATGGTGTTTTCTTTTGGGAATACTCAGAACTTGAAGTCAGTTTCAGTTTTGTAGAGGAAAAATATGCCGCGAACAAAATCAAAAGACAACAAACGTACAGCAACTTCTTTGTTTAACTCTTTATTTTCTTTCTTTGTACTGATCACCGCTGCAACCGGAGGTCAGTGCATTTATACAAATTTCATAAAAAAGCTTTGGAGATTTGAGGTCATTCACCTGACTGGATGTTCGGCTGTTTTTCGAAATTGGCGAACCTAACAGTCCGCAATGCATTTTGTGCATTTGCACAGTGTGTTGCACAAGAAGCGGTTAACTCGAGAAACGACACCACCTTGGATATCAAGCGAAGAGTGACTCTTGCCAATCGCTGCTTCTTTGGGCTGAGAAGGCAATTGAGTAGTAAAGCCCTCTCTCGGACAACCAAGCTAACATTATATAAGACCCTGATCGTCCCGGTCCTCCTCTATGGCGCAGAGGCTTGGACATTATCAAAAAAGGATGAGGACCTGCTAGGTTGTATCGAGAGAAAGATCCTTCGCGTGATCTTCGGACCTGTCTGCGTAGATGGCGAGTGGAGAAGGAGATTCAACCACGAACTGTACGGGCTGTACAGCGACATGAACCTTGTCAGAAGAGCCAAAATCCAGCGGCTTAGATGGCTGGGCCATGTAGAGCGGATGGACACCAATGCTCCACCAATGCTCAACCAACTTGGCGTGCGAAACTGGAAACAGCTGGCAAAAAACCGGGCCAGTTGGAGAGGCATGTTGGTTGAGGCCCAGGTCCACCCCGGACTGTTGCGCCACCTAAGTAAGTAAGTAAGTTGCACAAGAAGGTGCATACCTAATATTTAATCTCCTACAGTTTTTTTTTGTAAAACAATCAAAACTAAAAGGAAGCTGGGATTTAAAAATGTTATTCACAATTCTTTTGAAGTCATTAACTTTCATGGCCGCATCTTATTCCAGCCAAAGGACATTTTTTTTTGCTAGAATCTAGCTTATAAGATCTCAACTAAGCCAAATAGGAAAAAAAAAAATATATATATATCGAAGGACGAAAGGTCAACGATATACAGAATCTTGTTTCTATACAACACTGGTCATCTATGGTAACTCGAATTACACCACATTCGCAACCATACACTTCAACTAAAAAAGGCTCTTTTAATTTTTAAAGTGTTCATTTTGAAAACAAACAACGCATTTGTTGTGTTTTAAAAAGTGTAATTAAATGAATTTAGTACTTCCAAGTAACCACTCTACAATTTGGCCCCATCAAACATATTATTAAAAAAATTGTTAGGTCTAAACCCCGCTATTGACTTCTAAAGAAAGGCTTTGAATGATAAATCCAATAGAATTACAATCTCTAAAGATCGAATTCTTTTACAATTCTGCCTTTTAAACTTGTTTTCTTTAACCCTAACCCCCTGAATTTTCAATTGAACTCACCACAGCGCCAGGAACATCCTTAGCTTCACCGATTACCCGCCTCTTGGTGCGGTCAAAGTTTTTGAATTGGTAGATTCGCGCGTAGTCGCTCGGCAGATTCTCCTTAACGTCCCACGGTGATGTTCTAAAAATACACAGACTCATGAAACCATGTGCAATTGCACAGCGACAGCTCAACCGACACTCACCTGAAAGACTCCAAGCCCCTGAATTTCTGAAACCGTTCTCGCGCGGCGACATCCAGTGGCGTATCGATCTCGTCAGGCCACATCTGGTCGGAGCGCGCCTCTTTGATTTTCTTCAGCGTCTCTCGCTCCTCCTGGAAGTCCATCGTCTCATCGTACTTTTCGTCGTTCACACCCGCGTCCGACACCGACGCGGTCTCAACGTACTCCTCCGTCTCGCTTTCTTCCTCCTTCTCCGCCTCCTCGTCGGAGTTGTTCTCGCATGACATGAATTCGTCCTCATCGTTGGCCTCGTCGTCACTATCGCTGTCGTCATCGTCGTTGTCCTCGACGGTCTCCACGTCGGGGATCCAGGCGGCCTGGTACTTGCTCCAGCCCTTTGGCATGCGCTTGATCAGCTTGGTTTTCTTCGTCTCCTCGTTGGCGTTCTTAATCTCCTCCTCCGTCGGCCACGTCTGTTCGGCGTCCATGGCGTCGGGGATGTTCTCGGACTGAAGGCTGACCTGTTTTGCTGGATCCGCCACGGCGACAACTCGTCCATCAGGGAAGTCCGGTCGGTTCTTCTCTAGTTTGTAGGGATCAGTCTGCGCTTCGATCTGGTTCATTTGGAAGTCACCCAGGCCTGGTATGTGTACCAGGCCGTTAACGTCGAGTGGGTTGCCACGTAGGAAGCCGGTCACCTTGAGGACGCCTGCGTCCTGTGCAGGATCTGAGTTCGGCTCGTATTCGACCTTCTCGGCGAACAGGTGCGGGCGGTTCTCCTTGTTGTGGAGAGTGTTCTTCTTTTGCCCACCAATTCTGCGGAGCACGTTGAGACCTTCAAGATTCGTGTCCAGCTGCATGCACTTGTCCTCGGGCAACAGTTTGCTGATGAACTTCTGGATGGCGGATTTGCTCTGCTGTCGCCGCTTTGGGTTTATCGACTCGAGGTCCATAACCGCTACGACAGGAGTGGGAATTCCCTGCGCCACGATCATGTTAAACATCTTGTGGCCCCATTTGTCCAGCACTTCGTCCTCACCCATTGCCGCCGAGGTGAGCAGAAGCGTTGTGTCGCACACTTTGAGGTAGTCCAGCACTGTCAGCTCATTCCCCCGGCCGAAGGGAGGGATAACAAACGCGAAACGCTGCTTGAATCGTGGCATGTTGATGTAAGTCACTCCAGCGGCGCTTTTGTCTACGATAGCTTCCTCATCGCACGACTCGAGGATTGCCAAAGCGGAGTTGGGGTCGATTTGGGAGTGCAGCGGCAAAATGCAAATGAGGAAGGGCGCCGTGTGCTGTCCGCCGAGTTGACGCTTCTTGGCAATGACTTCTTCTCGCTTATTTTTACGGATCTGCGAATGGATTGAGTAGTTTTACTTACGTTGTAACAAATTGACCGTTTTCGACTTACTTGATTCATTTGATTGCGACGTTGTTCGCGTCTCTGCTGCTGTCTGTGCCGGTGAGTGGCTGCCTTGATTTCCATCTTTCCTGAAATTTAAAAAGATCATGAGAATTTTTGTGGCTCCGGGTGGGAAGACGGTTGTTTTACCCTTGTTAGCCATTTCGACGGCTCCTTTGGAGCGATGTCTTCCAGTTTTGTGGGTCTTGTTGGACTGCTTTAGGGCCCCTGGTCGGTGAAAGACCGGATCTGGACCCATTTTTACATGTAAATTATGTGCAGTAAATAAATTTAAAATTTATTTTGACGAGAATGTAATCTTCGACGACTGTAGCGTGAAGCACATGTGTTTTGAAAGAATTTTTGGCAGTAGATTCGACAACACAAATGTCAAACAGTTTGAGGGGCGGTGTGGTAAGACATTAATTTTTGACGTTTGAAGTGAAATGGTGACGCCACATACGGTCGTGGTAAAAAAGTTTACTAAAACAGTAATTGATGCATTGGTAAAATGAATTTCTTCTCCTGTGGTCAAAAATTCAAAATTTTTATTAAACTGCATGCGCCTCCTCAGTATTAATGAGCTATTTAAGTAGGAGTAAGAATTAATCAGAGATCTCAACTGTGTTAATTTAACAGATAACCATAAAAGTTTTCGTACGATATTGAAAACGAATGTGAAAATTGTAACTGCTCTTCGGGAAGGATTTAGCAAGCAAGTCAAGTCAAAATAAAACACGCAGTCTTACTCATCAACTTACAAGTTTGTTTTTGCAAAGACTTTTTAATAAAATGTGATTTTTTTATGGTTTCTCACCGAACTTTTTATCATCCTGTGTACATAACAATAAATCAATAAAATTTGATTGTGAAATTCATGATCAAAACGCGTTGATTGTAATTTTAGCTTATATTTGAATACGAAGTCGGTTGCATAGAATTTATCGAATAAGACATCGTAGGATAGGTCTTGAAAAATGAAATAGAGATAAAATTGAAACGCAGTTTTAATAAGACCAGACGATAAGGAAGTGGGAAAGGAGAAGGAAAGGATTGTCCACTGTTCAGTTTCATTCAAAATGTTAATCACTCAGTGCACGAATGTATTCACTCCATTTAAAAAAAATTTGTGTCAAAACACTTGATATAAGACTACATCAATTATTATATTTATCAAATGCTTCGATGCAATTGCGCAACTTAACAATTGAGTGGATTTAAAGCTAGCTTCTTCGTTCAACGACTTAATAAAGTCTTGGCTAACGCAGGGCAGGTGCGTATCGAATATTCCAGTGTTTCGCTAGCTGACAATATCTGCAGTTCCTGTAGGTGTCCGATGAGGTCAGACCAAGCTTAAGCGCGGGATATCCCAGTAAGTAGCAACCCGTGTTGATACCTATTAATAGGCTGTAATTGGTCCTAGGTAGTTTCAGAATTTCATTCGAATTATGTACTTCGGCTATATTTCGGCCTTGGCAGTGCCCTGGTTTCACTTAAGAACCAGAATCTATGAAGAGTTCGGCGCTGAATACGCAGAAAAAAATGTTTCATTGAAATCGCACCTCATGTGTTTTGCTCTCTTCTACGTAACAAGAGACCCCAAAAGAGAACCAAAATTCATAGAATAAAGCGGAATCGAGTCAAGGGAAAATATATCCATAAATAAAATAAATAAATCATTAATTCAAAATAAATAAATCATTAATCCATGAAAAAAAGGCTGTTAGCATGATATTAGCGTAGGCAGTATTCCTTTTCTTTTGGTCACCTAATGTTACGTTCAAAGTTCGAAGAGGACAAATTAGTGTTAGTTTCGTCACTCCAAGAGATAAGAGCATTTTCCTCTAAATTTCAGCTAAATCGGTGTAGACGTTACAAACTTAAAGTTTGCAATATTAACAAGGCCGATGTAATAGATTTTTTTTCGAACTCTTGATCAGCTTAACCTATGATACAAATATGGAAGGTAATATACTTAGCACAGATATTTTGATTCTGTTGTGCGCATGTTTCAAAATGGCGTCGTTCATGACCCCATTAGTGGGAAAACGTTCCATTTCAATTGTCACTGTTCTTCTAAATACAGTAAACGTAAACAAACGTGTGAAAATTAGTGTCACAAATGGAGTCACGTTTTTAGCCATTTTGAATTTGGTTTTTTTGATTGACACATACGCAATGTATTACCTCTTATATTTGTATCATGGGTTTAATCGATTTACATTTAATTTGGAATGTACAGTGTTGTGAACGTTATAAGAAAGACTTAGACCGCTCCCAATCATAGCTAATTTTTTTAGTACTAATTTCCGTAAAATGCAGAAACTTGTTGCTATGCAATCAATGCTTGTTTTTTCGAGGTAGGATTGTCTTAGCCCTTCTTCTCGACACTGTAAATCTTATTAAATGCACTACTCTGTATTGAAAAACACAAAACATCAAAGTATTATAACTGTTTTGTGAATTCTCGATTTCATATGAAAATCGCAGTGTTTCTAATTATATACACGGGCTATTTTACTCATTTTTGCGCTTCTGATGGACAAACGCCTAAAATTGTAGTAATTGATGCTAAATTATTGTTCTTCTAATATGTGTAAGATGCAGTTTCAATAAAAACCAAAAATTATGCGAAGTACATGAGTTATGGTGAAAACAAAAGATCATTTTAGGTCATTCTAATCACATGCGGCACTGTAGATGGATTTTCTTTTGAACATATGTTTTGTTTTTGAATGCATTTAATTTGACTTCAACACAAACTGCATCAGAGAAACTTATTAAAAAAAATATTTACGATATTTGTTGCATTTGTTTTGCACAACACTGTACTAAGTTAAAAATGGCTTAAGTTGCTTCCTGCAAATAGACCATGATTTACAATTTTACTTTTGTTTGTCATCGTTTTATTAAAAGCACTCACCGTATTGGTTGTATTTTACAGTAAATGTTGAAATGAAAATAAAAACAGTGCAATAATGTTCGGTTTTCCTGAGCCCTTATTCAAATTGTTTCTAGTTTAGTAGCATCAAATGAAGACCTTTCAATTTATTTTGTGAACTATTTCTTGTTAGGTTGACTGTATGATTTTGAGATCCGTTTAGTTCAGATAAAAAACAAACAGTTCGGTGTTTGTGTTATCAGTTCTTTTGATTTTCGTAAAATTCATGGAATTTTTTGGACGCGTTATTATATTAAGAAGAAGACATTAAGGTGTTTGTAGAAGCGGTCCTTTCATTATAAGACGGTGGGGTTGGCTCGTATTCCCGAATTATGAGCGGTTATACATAAGAACAACTTGGGAATTAATTTCGACTATCCCGAATGACATGTATGTACACTAATACCGTGCTAATGATTGATGATGCAAAAAAAAAAAAAAAGAAAAAAAAAAGAAAAAAAAAAAAAAATATTCGTGATCGCTTTGTTTTTTTTTTGTGTTTTGTTTTTATTTCTTTATCAGCCAACACAAAGCGACTTATAAGACTTAGATTTATGTACCTCAGACTCAGATTTTGATGCAGTATTTTTTAGGTTTTGAGTTTGAGTTTGGTCTTTCTAATGAAGAATACAAGGCTCAATTGCTAACAAAGTTTAATTTTGTTCTTTTCAAATCAGAACTCGTTTGAATGTTTAGAAATGGTTGGAAAGTTCTATTGGATCTACTTAAACTGCAGAGTAAAAATATGAATTTGCGGTTTGGTTCAAAGGAGACTATGCTCCAAAGATTAGTCGGTTTGAAGAACAAAAGAAAACTTTGTTTGCAATTGAATCTTGAATTGAATTAAGTCAAGGCTGGTTCTGGTCACAGTAACATACCCGGAAATAAGAAAGCCGACGAGCTTGCGGGAAAAGGATCAAAACGTAGTCTAGATCAGGCGATAATAGGTATCCACCCTGTTTCGTTAGGAAGTAAATTGAGGACAGTATATTGAAGATAGGCAATGATAGATGGCAGGCCCTCCCCAACGCGAAACGAAAAGTGCTATATGCCTAAATACGATTACAGCAAAACGAAAGCGCTACTATTGCATGACAAAAAGTCTCTCGCAAGGGTGGTTGGCGTAATCATGGGTCACGATAGCTTAAAAGACCACCTTTTCAGGAAAGGACCCTTGGGTGATAATATATGCAGATAAGGAGGAGAGGTAAGACAACCAACACTACCTCTGTCACTGCCCCAGTCTTTGTCATTTACGGTTTGAAACACTTGGAAGACATATCTTCCACGATCTTTGTGATATTAACTTTAAGGTTAACTCTATTCCTTTAAAGAATATTTTAAGTACTTGAGTAAGATCAAATGGACGGATCGGGCCACAAATGGATAGAACTTACAAGGGAGGGACCGAAATCCCCCCTACTGGGCAACACGAGGGGTCAACAAGGACCTAAGTGAGGCAGGGTGAAACACCGCCTACCCGCTAACCTAACCTAGCAATTAAATCTTGTACACTTCATGACAGACATGCAATGAGCTGAAAGTCACGGTTCAACAATGAAAACGCGCTTTTTTTTGTTTTGTTTGAAATGCATCAACGTAATTTCCATCAAGAGCCACGCAGGCATTCAATCTCTGCTCTAACATTTCAATACCAATTTTGTAGAACGGTTATCTTTTGGCTCTAAATAGGTGTTACTTTTTGCTTCCATTCGAGCGAAATTTTTTACCGGTGCGCATTTTTTTGAGGTCTGCAAAAAGTAGTCGCTGGGAGAAAAATCAGACGAATTGTACGTGGGAACAATTCGAAGTTCAAGGCCAAACAATGCTCGAAATCATCAACACGTTCTTGTGTTTGGTCAACAGTTTGCAAACGCGACACCCACTTTGAACAGAGCTTTCTCATAGTCAAATGCTCGTGCAATATTAAACCAACACGTTCTTTTGATATCTTTCAAGCAACTTCACTTTCCAATGCCAATGTTTCGCTCGAACGTTATTTTTTCCCATTAAGAAGCAGTGTAAAGTTAAAACACGAAATTATTTTTGATCCAGTACTTGGAAATAATAAGAGTAGTGCCACTCTTAGCTCAATAACACACAAACTTTTAAGTAGAATATTCTGTAATTTTAACAGCTTTCTTTTAAAGGTTAGTACTAACTAGAATAGCGGTGAATGCAATAAAACTAGCGCCAATTATGTGTAAGGCCCGGGACTTTTCAGTCCAATTAAGAAAAAGACGACACACCGAAGTTAATTCCAACTATGTACAATTGAGCAATTAATTTTAGGTGGATGCAATTCTACACTACCATTTCCAACCAAACAAGTGAGCTTTATATATATATGGGGCGGCGTAACAGCCCGTTGAGAGCCAGAGCCTAGCTTTTTCGCGCCTCCACTGTGTTGTGCGCGTTATAATTTTGTCACATGTGGAGGGGACCTACTGTTTAATGCCGGTTCCGAACGGCGAATTGCGAAAGCTTTTCATGACAGAAGTACTCCAGGAAGGTTGTCAGTCGTTCGCTGGAGGTGGGGCCGTGAAAAATGTTTGTGCTGTTATTTTTTTCCCCGAGCTGGATTCGAACCCGGGTACTCTCGCTCAACAGTCCGACGCACTAACCGATCGAGCCAACGGCGCCCACTGACTTTAGACAAAATAAAACTTTGCAGTTGAGTTTTGTGTCCTCCATGAGAAAGACATGTCAGCTCGATAGCTCGTAAGAAATACAAAAAAAAAAAAAATACGATCACGAAGCGCCACTACGGTTACTCGTACACATGTTGCCGGGTAGGGACTTCGACTATGTCCCTAACCTGTATGGTAAGTATGATATGGCCGGTAAGGATAATGTGGCCCTTAATGAGGCACAATCTGGGAATGCACTAACCCAACCGTTTTAGCTGCAAGACCGTCTGATAACATGGCTCGTCGTCCTACGTTATGGTAAACAGAATACTAAAAAATAATCTGTGAATTATGTACAAAACACGAGAGTCAAAATAACGGTTAATGAGCTGATGTGTAAAACTCCCATAGAATTGCTGACTTACATTTTTAAGTAGTCCAGGGACGGAAACTAGTGCCGGTTTGGATTGTCGTCTCACTTAAGTGGCTTTCATACAATGATCGATAATCGATGTGTGCACTGAACGGCTTATGTAAGTTAACATTCTCTGTATGCTTTTCCTAATACACACAATAGCCCTTTAAGCGTTTCGCACCATCTTTTTGATTTGTTTTAACTGGATTGTTGTACAAAAAAAGGTAATTGAAAATGAGCAGTACGAAGTTACAACCAACTAAAATTTGTTGCTTGTAATTCGATCTTAATGCGCATGAAATAGACTGCAGACTAACAAAATAGTCTTTCAATTTTATTTAGAGAGAGGGTGAAAGGTTGTTTGAATGTTTAAATTTGCTTCAAAGTAGCAAGCAAGTACTGTGAATTTTAACAAAGAGATTTGATCAAAATTGTTTCATGGCTTCTAATGGTATAAGCAACCAGATTGCGCTAAACTGGCAACATAATTAGAATCAAAACAGTTTTACGAAAAACTCTTTAAATCAAAACTTTTAATCAAAAAGGGAAAGCTGCTCTCCAAAAGAGTATTCAGACGTAAAGACTTTAAGTAAAACGAAAATTAGGGAGTGGAAACTTTGTCTAAAGCGGCGGACGAGGGATCGAAACATGGCACATCCCGCCGCATTACTAAAATCTTCTGAACTTCCACAGAATTGTTGACCTACATTTATAAAATGTTATTTAGAACTAAACAAACAGATAAAAACTAGGATAACAGCGCTGATTGAGTGAGATTACTGGACAGTTTAATTTAACGCAGAGACGTGCTTAACTCAGTTCCTTAATACCTTTCTCGGCAAGTGAATTGAATTGTAATATAAAAATGTGTGGCTAGTCAAAATTAGGTGGGCACCGATTAGTCAATTGTGCTCAGAGGCAGTACTACTTGCTGCTGTAGCTAATATTTTGCAGCTGTAAACAACAGTGGAAATTCTACCTTGAGCAACCAATAGCCTTAAAGTACAAAAGCCTTCTTGAAAAAGTACATTTAGATTTTCACCAAAGCTAGGAATTAACAAGAATTTGTTGAGTGTGCTTCATGTATTGATTGTGTTTTCTACGGCTGAAATTGGAATATGGTAAGAACTATTGTATAGCAACAGTTTCCTGAAGGAGTATTTAGTTTTCATTGACCTTAATTTAAGTTATGATGAGTTAATTTAGAGCAAATGAATTTATGCACACAGACCACTATTATTTATTTCGTGAACGATTTCTTGTTGGATTGACTGTAAAATGGGGAAGATCCGTTTAATTCAGAGTAAAAGAAACAATTCTGTGTTCTTTTAATTTTCGTAAAATTCACAGAATTTTTTGGGCGCGTTATTATATTAAGAAGAAGACATTATGGTGTTTGTAGTAGCGGTCCTTTCATTATAAGACGGTTGGGTTGGCTCGTATTCCCGAATAGCGAGCGGTTATAAAAAAGATCAACTTGGGAATTAATTTCGATTTTCCCGAATAACATGTACGTACACAAACATTGTGCTAATGATTATTCGTGATCGCTTTGTTTTCTTTTGTTTTTATATCCTTATCATCCATTATTTATAGCAAAGCGACTTATAACTCTACCGAAACTACTGATTTATATGCCTCAGACTCAGATTCCACCACCATTGAGAATTCTTTTCATTACTGATGCAATATTTTTTAGGTTTTGAGTACTTTTCACAGTTGATGAGTTTCTCTATGATAAAACTAGGGGGTGGCGGTCTGATGGAGTCGTTAGATTATAAGAATGTAACCCTCTTGTTATAGAGAAAAAGGAATTAGGACTGAAATCTAAAAAAAAATTACAAAGTTTAACTTATATTAGGTGTGGGAACTGCCCAATCACCTCCAGTTCTCTCTACCATCTCAGCGATCCCTACTGCTGGTTGCTGATGTATTCGAATTCAGATTAAAAGAAACAACTCTGCGTTTGTGTTAACATTGCTTTTAATTTTCATAAAATTCACAGAACTTTTTGGACGCTTTATCATGTTAAAAAGAAGACAGCCAGATGGTTTTAGTAGCGGTCTTTTCATTATAAGGCGGTGGGGTTGGCTCGTATTCCCACAATTCGGAAAAATGCTATGAAACATGACAACAACTTGGGAATAAAATTCGTCTATCCCGAGCGACATGTATGTACACAATTACCGTGCTAATGATTAGTCGTGATCGCTTTTTTTTTATTTTTATTTATTAGCAACCATTAGTTAGAACAAAGCTATTTACAAGACTTACTTATATTACTATTGTAAATTCATTTAATTTTGATGCAATGGTTTGGTGTTTTTAGTACTCTTCATAGTTAACGAAAAAATACGCAAAATACGTGCTCCAGGGCTTCAGGAGCCGACAAGTCACCGCAGGTGTCTGTCGACATTAAAACCAATTTTCAAGAATGACCACCTATAAAGCAATATCAACAGTGACAAGCGTGCTACATTTGAGTTTCGATATTTTTATAATCATTTTCATCTTAAGACAATTGTGACCCGTTCATAAGAGTTTGGTTTGTCGTGGTTTTTCCTTTTGAACTGATGATGTGATGGTTATCGTTTTAGAAAAAGTTCCTATTCACTCTTTTTCATTTTACCTAAAACCTCTACGAGTGAGTAAGCTTTTTGAAAACAGTATTCCCTTTTTGATGTACACTGTTGTGGATATAATTATGTTGCTCTTTTGTACATTTCAGCGCAAGTTTTTCCTTCCTACTGCAGCAGAGCTCATAGTCAAATGCTCGTGCAATATTAAACCAGCACGTTCTTTTGATATCTTCCAAGCAACTTCACTTTCCAATGCCAATGTTTCGCTCGAACGTTATTTTTTCCCATTAAGAAGCAGTGTAAAGTTAAAACACGAAATTATTTTTGTACTTGGAAATAATAAGAGTAGTGCCACTCTTAGCTCAATAACACACAAACTTTTAAGTAGAATATTCTGTAATTTTAACAGCTTTCTTTTAAAGGTTAGTATTAACTAGAATAGCGGTGAATGCAATAAAACTAGCGCCAATTATGTGTAAGGCCCGGGACTTTTAAGTCCAATTAAGAATCCAATAAGAGAAAAAGACGACACACCGAAGTTAATTCCAACTGAGCAATTATTTTTAGGTAGATGCAATTCTACAATACAATACCATTTCCAACCAAACAAGTGAGCTTTAGACAAAATAAAACTTTGCAGTTGAGTTTTGTGTCCTCCATGAGAAAGACATGTCAGCTCGATAGCTCGTAAGAAATACAAAAAAAAAAAAAAAATACGATCACGAAGCGCCACTACGGTTACTCGTACACATGTTGCCGGGTAGGGACTTCGACTATGTCCCTAACCTGTATGGTAAGTATGATATGGCCGGTAAGGATAATGTGGCCCTTAATGAGGCACAATCTGGGAATGCACTAACCCAACCGTTTTAGCTGCAAGACCGTCTGATAACATGGCTCGTCGTCCTACGTTATGGTAAACAGAATACTAAAAAATAATCTGCGAATTATGCACAAAACACGAGAGTCAAAATAACGGTTAATGAGCTGATGTGTAAAACTCCCATAGAAATGCTGACTTACATTTTTAAGTAGTCCAGGGACTGAAACTAGTGCCGGTTTGGATTGTCGTCTCACTTAAGGGGCTTTCATACAATGATCAATAATCGATGTGTGCACTGAACGGCTTATGTGAGTTAACATTCTCGGTATGCTTTTCCTAATACACACAAAATTAAGCATTTCGCACCATCTTTTTGATTTGTTTTAACTGGATTGTTGTACAAAAAAAGGTAATTGAAAATGAGCAGTACGAAGTTACAACCAACTAAAATTTGTTGCTTGTAATTCGATCTTAATGCGCATGAAATAGACTGCAGACTAACAAAATAGTCTTTCAATTTTATTTAGAGAGAGGGTGAAAGGTTGTTTGAATGTTTAAATTTGCTTCAAAGTAGCAAGCAAGTACTGTGAATTTTAACAAAGAGATTTGATCAAAATTGTTTCATGGCTTCTAATGGTATAAGCAACCAGATTGCGCTAAACTGGCAACATAATTAGAATCAAAACAGTTTTACGGAAAACTCGATTTTAATCAAAAAGGGAAAGCTGGTCTCCAAAAGAGTATTCAGACGTAAAGACTTTAAGTAAAACGAAAATTAGGAAGTGGAAACTTTGTCTAAAGCGGCGGACCAGGGATCGAAGCATGGCACATCCCTACATTTATAAAATGTTATTTAGAACTAAACAAACAGATAAAAACTAGGATAACAGCGCTGATTGAGTGAGATTACTGGACAGTTTAATTTAACGCAGAGACGTGCTTAACTCAGTTCCTTAATACCTTTCTCGGCAAGTGAATCGAATTGTAATATAAAAATGTGTGGCTAGTCAAAATTAGGTGGGCACCGATTAGTCAATTGTGCTCAGAAGCAGTACTACTTGCTGCTGTAGCTAATATTTTGCAGCCGTAAACAACAGTGGAACTTCTACCTTGAGCTACCAATGGCTTTAAAGTACAAACGCCCTCGTGAAAAAGTACATTTAGATTTCACCAAAGCTAGGAATTAACAAGAATTTTTTACCATTTTATTGAGTGTGCTTGATATATTGGTTGTATTTTCTACGGCTGAAATTGGAATATGGTAAGAACTATTGTATAACAACAGTTTCCTGAAGGAGTATTTAGTTTTCATTGACCTTAATTTAAGTTATGATGAGTTAATTTAGAGCAAATGAATCTATTCAAACAGACCACTATTATTTATTTCGTGAACGATTTCTTGTTGGATTGACTGTAAAATGGGGAAGATCCGTTTAATTCAGAGTAAAAGAAACAATTCTGTGTTCTTTTAATTTTCGTAAAATTCACAGAATTTTTTGGGCGCGTTATTATATTAAGAAGAAGACATTATGGTGTTTGTAGTAGCGGTCCTTTCATTATAAGACGGTTGGGTTGGCTCGTATTCCCGAATAGCGAGCGGTTATAAAAAAGATCAACTTGGGAATTAATTTCGATTTTCCCGAATAACATGTACGTACACAAACATCGTGCTAATGATCATTCGTGATCGCTTTGGTTTCTTTTGTTTTTATATCTTTATCATCCAGTATATATAGCAAAGCGACTTATAACTCTACCGAAACTATAGATTTATGTGCCTCAGACTCAGATTTCACCACCATTGAGAATTCTTTTCATTACTGATGCAATATTTTTTGGGTTTTGAGTACTTTTCACAGTTGATGAGTTTCTCTATGATAAAACTAGGGGGTGGCGATCTGATGGAGTCGTTAGATTATAAGAATGTAACCCTCTTGTTACAGAGAAAAAGGAATTAGGACTGAAATCTAAAAAAATGTCTACAAAGTTTAACTTATATTAGGTGTGGGAACTGCCCAATCACCTCCAGTTCTCTCTACCATCTCAGCGATCCCTACTGCTGGTTGCTGATGTATTTGAATTCAGATTAAAAGAAACAATTCTGCGTTTGTGTTAACATTGCTTTTAATTTTCATAAAATTCACAGAACTTTTTGGACGCTTTATCATGTTAAAAAGAAGACAGCCAGATGGTTTTAGTAGCGGTCTTTTCATTATAAGGCGGTGGGGTTGGCTCGTATTCCCACAATTCGGAAAAATGCTATAAAACATGACAACAACTTGGGAATGAAATTCGTCTATCCCGAGCGACATGTATGTACACAATTACCGTGCTAATGATTAGTCGTGATCGCTTTTTTTTTATTTTTATTTATTAGTAACCATTAGTTAGAACAAAGCTATTTACAAGACTTACTTATTTACTATTGCAAATTCATTTAATTTTGATGCATTTTGTTTTCAGTACTTTTCATAGTTAACGAAAAAATACGCAAAATACGTGCTCCTGGGCTTCATGCGGTGTCATGCGGTGACTTGTCGGCTCCTGACAACTTTAATGTCTGTCGACATTAAAACCAATTTTCAAGATGACAGCCTATAAAGCAATACCAACAGTGACAACAGTGAAATGTTAGAGCGGAGCTGGAATGCCTACGTAGCTCTTGATGGAGATAACGTTGATGAATAAAAGCTCATTACATGTCTCTCATGAAGTAGGTATACAATCGACGGATCCAATCAAACAAATTTTAAGCTTTAAGCGGAGCTGGAATGCCTACGTAGCTCTTGATGGAGATAACGTTGATGAATAAAAGCTCATTACATGTCTCTCATGAAGTAGGTATACAATCGACGGATCCAATCAAACAAATTTTAAGCTTTTTTATGACTGGTGTGAAATCACAAAATTAAACTTTGTTAGCAATTGAGCATTCTTCATTAGAAAGACCAAACCCAAACTCAAAACCACAAATGAGCCAATACAGATACCCAACTTCTACTTCTCTTGCCCCTCGATTTTATTTGACAGCGTTTTTTATAACATTTTGCGTCTGTGAATACGTGTAGGAGCTTTGAACAACAAATCAAACAAATGTGCATGAAAATGATGAGCTAGTGTTCGGTGCTTCCTGAATTACTGTCAAAATGCTTCCTGTATTTCAGCTACATTCGTGAATTACTGTCAAATTCATCGATGGACGAGGGGTGTCTATATTAGGTTGTCTGTGCTCAAAACTCAAAAAATACCGCATCACAATGTGATAAAAAAAACAAAGCGATCACAAATAGTTTTTTTTTTTTGTTTTTTTTTTTTTTTGCACCATCAATCATTAGCACGGTGTTAGTGTACGTACATGTTATTCGGGAAAGTCGAAATTAATTCCCAAGTTGATCTTTTTTATAACCGCTCACTATTCGGGAATACGAGCCAACCCAACCGTCTTATAATGAAAGGACCGCTACTACAAACACCATAATGTCTTCTTAATATAACAACGCGCCCAAAAAATTCTGTGAATTTTACGAAAATTAAAAGAACAGAATTGTTTCTTTTACAATGAATTAAACGGATCTTCCCCATTTTACAGTCAATCCAACAAGAAATCGTTGACGAAATAAATAATAGTGGTCTGTTTGAATAGATTCATTTGCTCTAAATTAACTCATCATAACTTAAATAAAGGTCAATGAAAACTAAATACTCCTTCAGCAAACTGTTGCTATACAATAGTCCCTTACCATATTCCAATTTCAGCCGTAGAAAACACAATCAATACATGAAGCACACTCAACAAATTCTTGTTAATTCCTAGCTTTGGTGAAAATCTAAATGTACTTTTTCACGAAGGCTTTTGTACTTTAAGGCTATTGGTTGCTCAAGGTAGAATTTCCACTGTTGTTTACAGCTGCAAAATATTAGCTACAGCAGCAAGTAGTACTGTTTTTATCTGTTTGTTTAGTTCTAAATAACATTTTATAAATGTAGGGATGTGCCATGCTTCGATCCCTGGTCCGCCGCTTTAGACAAAGTTTCCACTTCCTAATTTTCGTTTTACTTAAAGTCTTTACGTCTAAATACTCTTCTGGAGACCAGCTTTCCCTTTTTGATTAAAATCGGGTTATCCGTAAAACTGTTTTGATTCTAATTATGTTGCCAGTTTAGCGCAATCTGGTTGCTTATACCATTAGAAGCCATGAAAAAATGTTGATTAAATCTTTGTTAAAATTCACAGTACTTGCTTGCTACTTTGAAGCAAATTAAAACATTCAAACAACCTTTCACCCTCTCTTTAAATAAAATGGAAAGACTATTTTGTTAGTCTGCAGTCTATTTCATGCGCATTAAGATCGAATTACAAGCAACAAATTTTAGTTGGTTGTAACTTCGTACTGCTCATTTTCAATTACCTTTTTTTGTACAACAATCCAGTTAAAACAAATCAAAAAGATGGTGCGAAATGCTTAAAGGGCTATTGTGTGTATTAGGAAAAGCATACCGAGAATGTTAACTCACATAAGCCGTTCAGTGCACACATCGATTATCGATCATTGTATGAAAGCCACTTAAGTGAGACGACAATCCAAACCGGCACTAGTTTCCGTCCCTGGACTACTTAAAAATGTAAGTCAGCATTTCTATGGGAGTTTTACACATCAGCTCATTAACCGTTATTTTGACTCTCGTGTTTTGTGCATAATTCGCAGATTATTTTTTAGTATTCTGTTTACCATAACGTAGGACGACGAGCCATGTTATCAGACGGTCTTGCAGCTAAAACGGTTGGGTTAGTGCATTCCCAGATTGTGCCTCATTAAGGGCCACATTATCCTTACCGCCCATATCATACTTACCATACAGGTTAGGGACATAGTCGAAGTCCCTACCCGGCAACATGTGTACGAGTAACCGTAGTGGCGCTTCGTGATCGTATTTTTTTTTTTTGGTATTTCTTACGAGCTATCGAGCTTACATGTCTTTCTCATGAACGAGAGTCAATTACTAGCATAGTCTAATTTTCATTTTTGAAACCGGTCATAAAAAAGTGCAAAATTCGTTTGATTGCTTAGAAAGTTCTAATGGATTAACTTAAAAAGAGCTGCAGAGTTAATATGTGAATTTGCGGAATAAAACAAAATTTTGTTACATGCAATGGACTTAAAAATCCCGAGAAAACGTGATTTGTTTGTTCAAAATTATATTTATTCATCAACTTAATCTCCATCAAGAGTTTCGCAAGCATTCCAGCGCCGCTCTAATACCATTTTTGTAGAACGATTTATATTTTGCCCCCAAAGTAAGTCTCAAAATAAACGATATCCTCTTCATTCGAACGAAATTTCGTACCGGTGAGCATTTTTTTTAAGTCTGAGAACAGCCAGTAGTCGCTGGACCGCAAATCTGGCTTATAAGGTGGATGTAGGAGCAGCTAGAAGTTCATTTATTCATGGCCAAACACTGCTCAGAATCATCACCACGTTTTTTTTTTGACAACAATGAGCAAATACGGCACCATCTTTTAACAGAGCTTTCTCATAGTCTTTTACTTTTAGTCGTCTAGAAATTTGCTTACGACGCGGTGTACAAGTGAATAGTTGCTTAAAAATAAAAATGTAAGGACATATTTTTGAATGGAAATTGTTTTAAAATATTAGAACTTATTCATTAAAGTATAAAAGCGTGAGTAACAAACGACTCCAGGAAACTGAAATAAAAGCAAATGGCTTAATTTTTAAAGATTGATTGGAATGAGGAACGCATCGAAATCCGATCTCTGCAGAAAACTCTTAATGGAATTAAGGAATTTTCTAAAAAAATTTAAGGGTTAGAGACTACATTCAGTTATTTGTAAAGACCAGAAACAAAAAAAGTTATTCTGATGTACCATTACTTTAATCGAAAAATGGTTAATTGTTGCCGGTACTATTGGAGCATTTTTTTTATTTTCGTTTAAATAAATTACAATCTGCTTTTATTTTTTTTAATAAATTCAATGAGCCACGTAGATTTATTCTCGACCCAATGTGTATTTATAATAGTAAAACCTTTTATTTCGCAATTAATGAAATTGTAAATTTAGTGTGTACTGCAAGGAATTCTGCCCACAAACTATTTTTAGAAAAAGTCCAAATATAAGGAAGACATAGCCAAAAACAAGCACACCCAATAAATAAAACTTCAACCATCAAACACGTTTTTTTTGTTTATATATTGTCTCCATAGCATTTTTGGGAACATATTCTTTCACTCCTAGATACGCCATTTCTATTTTTAAATATTTGTTTTTTTTTGTTTATAATTTTTTTTTATTCTTTGTGCATAAATATATCCCGTCAACTAACATTTCGGGGTCACAATGTAACAAGCAGTTGATAAAATACTCTTTTCGTTTTATATATGTATGTACTATTTCTTGTTTTGTTTTATTTAAGTAAATATTTTTAAATTTTGCTTTAATAAACATTTTATGTACACAATAAGTTCTTTTTTTTGTATATATATCCAATTTTTTTATTTGTTTAAATATATATATATATATCTTTTTTGTTTTTGGGTAAATGTGATTGTTTATAATGAGTATATTAGGTGTTAATAGGTAATTGTCATATTAATTTTTTTATCACGTGGGTTTATTGTTGTCTAAACACAGATTAATTAATTTTTTTTAACAAAGATACATGTTGTTTGGCAAATACAAGGATTTTCTTAAGCACTAAGGTAAAATAAGGAAAAGGGAAGTGAAAACCAATCGACGGGTAACATTTTCATCGAATTCCACTTATGCAACGTAGGTCGCAGATGTGTATAACAAATGCGATCCAAACAACTTATGCGAAGATTGAGCTGGTTACAAAATTTGTTCAACAAGGCCTTAATAGTTTAGCGATTCTCTTGGGAAAACAAATTGCCATTTAAAACAATTCAGTTTATTAGACACTTAAGTTTAAATGGATCAAGTTTAATGCCCAGAAAGAGAAATTTAAAAAAGATGTCTAATTATTAACAAAGTCAGAATCAAATTCTGACTCCAGGTGGACAAGAAAAGGGACTCCCGTAGTGTAGATTAAAACACTTTGCTTTCTTTTCAAGTCCGATTTCGAAAAGGTTATTTATTTTCATTAATATCCTGAACTACAGTGAAGTAAAGTCTAGCTAAAGATATGTGCGCTAATTTATTAGTAGGCGTTATGACGGCTTTATTTGGAACCGAAAATTTGTTCATATGTTTGGAGCGAATATTGTTTACATGTTTGGATTTTGATAAACTTCTTAGCAGTTACTAAATGTGCGAACACCCAGCGCAATAAAAAATTTGTACAACCATTGCTACCAGTATTTGTAGCAAAATGTGTTTTAGAAAGCAACTTGAAATGCATCCTTTTCAGTTCCTGATAAATAAAATGTGGGTGGGTGGAGTTCCGATCAAAAAAACAATCAATGAAAGTTACAATTTTAATTCCCCACAATGAAATGTGAGTGAACTACGGTAAAAAAAATATCCATGCAAGGTACATTTAGAATTCCCTAAAATGACTTTTGTTTTGAAACCAAAAAGATTACAATAAATAGTAACTTTGATACGTTCTCATTCCACCATCTCAAAAAAATAAGCTTGTCATCAACAAATATATGCTCCACATATTTTTCTGCTATACAATAATTTTTATTATTTGTTTTTTTAGTGTATTTTGTTGAATACTCTTTGTTTGTTATACACGCGTATACACATGTATATTTTGATCTACTTTATTGTTATGCGACAGCACTTTATATATTTCTTTATTTAAGTAACAATTATTTCCTTAAATAAAAATTGAGAAAAAAATTGACAGAAATTAGTTTTTTATATTTTTGTGGAAACATTTTTGAATATCATGACAACCTATCGAGAGACAGATAATTACAATAAATAAATTAATTAATAACAATTGGTCAGGTTTGTTTTAGTGTTGAAAACAGGAGATATGCAGTAGATGAAACATTTTAAATATATATTTTTATTTTTTCTCTTTTTGCAAATTTTAATATGTGTAGATTTCTATAGTTGGTTAATTTTTTTATGTATATTTGTTACAACATTTCATATAATTTTATTTATTTTTCTCTTTTCTAATAAAGTTTTTTTAATATTACAAATATGTTTTCTTTGTATTAAATTTCTAGGCTTCTATGTTTTGGTTTCATCATTGACTAGATGATATTTATTTTCTTTTTTTTTATAAAAAGTTTTTATATCCCAAGGTTTATATACAAACATTTTTTCAAACTCGTGGGATATGCGATGTAGAGTTTGGGTAGACTCAAATGCATTCAACTGGCAGGATGATTGATGAACATTAAAAAAGTTTAGTTACAATTTGTTCAGTAGGTTTTGGTACATCCATTTGCGTCTAAATGCTTTCAATTATAGCATAGCCATAGTTCATCTACTTTTTTTTTTAAACATTATCATGTGCAAGTTTAGATACATGTTGTGCTCAAACAAAACAGTGCCACTTGAGGGCAAAGTGGAAGAAGAGGTTACCTACCTAGCAAGTTTATACATACGCTTTTAGCAGTGACAAATTTCTGTTCTATACGAAGTTTTATGGTTGAAGAATTGTCGGCAATGGCCTGATATGAAGCCTGAGTACCATCTGTCTTTTTTAGTTTGAGCAACACATTATTTCACTTTAATCTTCGTTTGCTTTTTAGGAGATGGATACCAAAAATAAAATTGATTGTATAAAAATCTGACAAACAAATTATCACACCTTTCCGAAGAAAAAAGCCAACCAATTCTGAGGCAGAGAAAAGAAGGCATGGGTAGTTAAGCTGGCATTCCAATGAACTGTGGTGTTTAAAATATTAAAATCTGCAAACGTAGAGTACTACCCAAAAGTAGTTAAGCTACTCTGCCCATAATTTCATAAAGGTGCTATCTATATTTTTCATTCACTTAATCGCTTACCGCTATCCGAATATAGAAATTAAAATAATCTAAAAATTATGCCTCTTAAAGCTTACTGTGGGGCTTACTTTTTCCAATTACTTCATATTACAAAGTTGTATGTATTTAAAAGATAAAAAAAAATCAAAATTGAAATTTTTTTATCAGATTACTAACCTAACTATAACTAATTTTTTATCCAGTTCAAAGAATCACAAGTAATTGAAGTTTTAATTTAAGTCAAAAGGGAACGGGACCGTCTCAGCACTGAAAGTACGGTAGTAAATTGACACACTTTAGAGCTACGCACACTTATTTCGTCTCACAAAACACATCCGCTGAAATCAGCATTGTTTTTAAAGTAAGAGGTGGATTTATTGGTCAGAATTACCACTATTGTGCGATCTATACAATTTAAAAGTTCGCGAAAATGTTTTTCACTTTCACGGAATATGTATGTCCAAAACATAGTCTGATATGGACTTTTTTTTTTTTTTTTTTTTTTGTTGAAAGTGTCTAATTAGTTATGTTTTCAATGCCTTTCGGTACAGAAATCAAATTATCGTAGAAAATTTTTAAAGCTTTGCTTTGGAATTGTAAAAATTTACATATGTATATGTATTTTCACAATGCATGTTTGTTTTCAAAATTTATAAATTAAATTTAAATGTCATTCTGGTAGACGGCCATACAAGGACTAAGCAATTGATTTGTAATTTATTATAACAGTATCTATAAAGTCAATACTAGAACTAAACTATTTTGAAACTTGTTTTGAAAAGATCGATTAAATTCAAAATGCAAGAAAAGATCTTTTTAATTCGTTATATCAAGTGTAGTGAGCCAGCTAGCGGGAAGTTTAAAGTAAATAAAGCGAATGTTTGTTCAACACAGTTTTTCTTTAAACTTTTTTTTTTTTTATAGTTTGAAAAAATGACTTAAGCGGCTGCTGCTTGTGTCCACAGATTTATTAACATCCCTGACTTTCTTCAAAACTGAAAACAAACCATGAATTGCAAAACACTTCAATGTGTAACTTTTTTTCTGCTGTGTGTCAAATGGAATTATTCCTACTGACGTTACTTTTGGACCCATCGATGCTGTTTTACCTTTCAGTTTGTACACCTCTTAAAAACTAGACATTTAAATTGGTTTGTGAAAAATAGGCTTCGATTTAAATTAGACGGTAAATAGGACATTCAATGGCAGCGATACACACTGTTTTCAATATCAATTGATGAAACTCAGCGAGAATTCTAAAAAGTTGTCTACAAGGTAACCAGAAAGCATTTCAATTTTTTTTTACCTTCATCTCGATTTTGCACTACACTTTAAAACACATACGTGGGTACTTCGAAGAATTGAAAAATAGTAAGTTACGTTATGTTTTTAGTTCCAAAAGCAGAATTCTTTAACATTTCTAAGAAAAATATTACGTATTCGCCCCACAGTCTATCGCCTATGGAATTTTTAAAAGTTCTTCAGAGGACCCATTAAATTATAAGAGCCCCCAGTCACAAGCTTACAAGGGATTGCAGATGTCTTTGAAGATCAATCAAGGCCCCCTTAAAAATAAATGCTGCTTTTATGTGGTTGTTGACTAAAATCAGAAATCCTAAAGGAACCCTTAGTCTTCAAACACCGTATGTCCTTTGAGAGTTCATGAGAAATTAAGACAATTAATTTTCCTAAACCGCAGCACTGATATGTACGTAACTTAAGAAGTTTCTTGCAACATTTACCAAAACCACTGCATTCCTTGTTTACTCGGATTATGAACAAGTTAAGTATCAGATTTTAATTGATGCCACTCCAGTGTATGTCTACGAAGACAAAAGCCACAGTATTTGACTTGAAAATAATACAACTCTCTTCCCAAAGCCATCACCTAACTCATGCAAGTGCATGAAATATTCAATAACACGTAATTATGACTAAGAAATCTGCTTATTTCACATCCATCGTATGTTAAAATCAATAGTTCCCCTCCGGCACATAATATGTTCCTGTTTCTGTATCAAATTGGTCCTTTTCGATTTTAAAAAATTTGAATAAATATAATTCCAGTTCGTTTTGTTCAACTTTCATAACACGCGTGATTGTGTTACTTTGTGGAATTTGAAAATAAAATCAGTTTTGTGGTTTGTGGTGAGGGCAATCAAAGGGATTCTCTGGAAAATCATACGTGCTATGGCTTCCTGTTTTGCCCGAAATTGAAAATTTTCCAATGAAATTACTACGCTTATGCACGAATGAAAAGGTTTCCAGGAACTGAACTACGACGATTAAGGTATATGATTTTCATTTATTTCACTCGTGGTTCCAGGAAAATTGTGAAAAATTTTGCTAGGACATGTGGAGTGTATAATGGTATTTAATTTGGCAATGACCATTGCGAGGACAACGTCAGATGAGAAATCAATAGTTAAGTCCACAAATGTAACTTATCCCTGTTATTTTGCAGGAAGTTTAAAAAAATGTGTACGAAACTAACGAACACAAATGAATTTGTGAAAACTGGGTTCAGTGTCAATGTACATTCAAATAAAGCTCCATTACAAGCAATGAAAAAAAGACATTGCTCGTAAGATAAATCAAACAGTTTCTGATGAAACCTTTGTCATTCTTACTTTGTTCTTACTATACAACAAATTTGCTTTAATTTGGTTTTGCTGACAATTCTCTTCACATCGAGTTACGCTGTATGTCGATCGGAACCATCGGATCAGTTCCGAAATATAGAAAAAAAGTACGTCGTACAAAAAGAAAGTTCTAGTAAACTTTCTCTCTCTTTGTATAAGCCAACTGAAAAATTCCTTTATAAAAAGATATTCAGCTAATTTCTATGCTAGAATACCAGAGACTGATGAGTACCCCAAGTTGTTCATCATATTGTTTTTGCTCAATTCATCCAATTGTTGAAAACTATTCAGACAATTTTGCTGTAGGTCTTTGGAATGGCCATTTAAAACTGATCTAAAGACCTTTTAAGATTTTAAAACAGTTAAAAATAAGGCGACAAATAAAAAGCCGTCCTATTACAATTTCAAATTTAATTTTTCTCAATATCCACCAAACCACACAGCATATCTCACAAAGTTGACTTACAAATTCATTGTAAAATTGTTTTTTTTTTTCATTGGTTCGAAAATGCATCTTATTTAGTTTTATTTTATACTGTAATACTTTTCAAATTCACTTGATGCTGTAGCAAAAACAAAAAACAAAAAAAAAAAGAATATGACTCTGTACACAACAAACATTTTCGTTACATGTTACACTGCGGGCAGGTTTGTTTCGGTTGTGTTTGTTCTCTCACAAAGTCCTGTACGTTAAATTTCGCCTCGTCAATTGATTCATTTCTCCTGCTTTTCAGTTGCCTAGTAATGAAACGAAAACAGAGACAGGGGGAAATTACTTTTAGTTAGATGAAAATAAATTAATTTGATTATTGTCGTCAAAAAGAGCGGGGGAGAAATTAATTACCTGGCGACAGCTAAAAATGCCAACTCAACATTCAGTCCTGTCTTCGCCGATGTCTCCATGAACGCGACGTTATACTCACGGGCAAGTCGCTCGCCTTCTTCCCGCTTAACCTGCCTGTCGCTACCGCAATCAGCTTTGTTACCTGAGTAGCAAATGCAAAGGACACATCAATTCAATGATAAACTTTATCATAATTTCCACGTACTACATAAAGTAATTAGTTTCAAAGCAAAAGCAACAAATTCTCGAAAAACTGGACCTTAGGAAAACTAGGGAAGGGTCGTGCACTTGAAGTTCTCGGAATTTTGTACTCACCTAGAAGCATTATAACTACGTCTTCCTGGGCATATTCTCTAATCTCGACCAGCCATGCCCGAATGTTGTCAAAACTCACTTTATTGGTTACGTCGTAGAGGAGGAGAAGAGCTGTGGACAGATGGATGGATGGATGCATGGATGAATGTAAACGGTCAACAAAGTTTTTTAATAAAAATGAATTTTGTATTTGTCGAAGGCGGGAGAAGGTGAAGTTTCGGCTAACAGGTTGTTGAATTTGTTTTCGTCGAAAAGGGATAAAAGGTACTCGGAGAATTGGGTTCTGGTTCACGAAAATAGGGTCGTACATACATGACTAATCAAAGCCTGAAAGTAATCTGTTCCGGCTGGTTTTTGGGGTGTGCTTTTTTGTTTTTGTTCTGTGAAGCAATGGATTTTTTTAAATTTTTTCACCTTCCCTACCCAACTTTTAGTGTGGTTAATGTATGCTATAAGTCATTTTGAATACGGTGTCAAGGTAAAGTTGATGTCATAACTTCGACCGGCAGCGGACAACAGACCACTTTTTAGAAAATAACCAACTTTTTCTCATAAATACTGACAAAATGATTTAAATCGATTTCCAGTTTCTTCATTGCGTGTATTTGCCTATCACTTCAAAAAAAAAAGCAAATCCCCGGAAGACCATTACCTTCTCATTGTGTACGTATTTCATTTTTTCCCACGTATGGAGGGGACCTATTATTATTGTTGCTCTGGGAGATCTTTTGTAGGGGCAGCAAGCGTGTTTGTTTCACTTAACCTCTGAAGAAAGATTTATGTATTTCTGACTAATGTGAGCATGTCTGCGCTTTGAATGGGTGGGTGGTGAATAAAACGACACATTTGTGGTCCTTTCTAAGGAACACGTCAATCCAGAGATTTGTTTGAAATTGTTGGACGCTTAGCTACATTATGGCGAGATTATAGTTAGAATAGAAAGTTTATATAGACGGGTATATAAACTTTGTGAGGAGTCTATTGCTATTAAATTTCTACTAAACAAATTGTAAATAATATAATTACTATCACTTTGAACAGTTTTTCTAATAACATTATCTTCCTAATGCCCTGATAATATTTTAAGACAGAGATTCAAACATGATTTCTATACTCTTAATTTGGTTTGGTACAATACTTGCCTGATTGCATAAAATGTATTACTTTTTGGATTCATGGATGTATTTAATCACCATCCGAAAATCGGAATCCATAACCATCAATAAAATAGTTCTGTAAGTTGTCTTTTTTTAAATTCGTTAAAAACTGCAATGTTCTACTTGAAGTCAGCGAACAGTTGTTGATTATTGCATTTACATTCAAAGTAAAACTCTTAAAACTTACTGCCAAAATGGCGGCTCAAACGAAGCCACTTTCGTCTTACACTTCTGCCTTACGCAATAATAAGGTCCTCATAATCGACCGACTACGCAAGCAATCGGCAAAATTGTGAAGAATTTTGAGGAGAATGGAAGCATTACTATTATTGTTTCTTTACTGTGACGTAAATTTACAAATGTCTAAGTACAATTTTTAATGAAGAGATTTGGTATTTAACCTTAATACTAACATATAATATAATTTACATGTAATATTTCACAGAAAAAGAAATATGAAGGAAAAGCCACTAAAAACCTTCATGTCAAAATATGCATTACTGATGTCATAGGGCCTTTCCATCATCGTATTATACGCACAATCGAAAATATTGTTGCTGCGAATGCAAATGTTGCTGAGCCGAATTTATCGATTTCACGGCGTTCGCAGCAACTAAAGCCACATATCACGACCAACTATGGCTTTATTGCGTAAGAAGTTTCTTGTTCGCGTAATTTCACGTTTTAGTGGCTTCAATTGGCCACCAAACTCAAGCGATTTGGAACCATTCGATTTTTGTTTGTTTGTGGGGATTCGGAAAAGACCGTGTTTACGCGAATAATCTCCGATCTCTGAGAGCATCTAAAGCCAACATTACTCAAGTTATAACCGAGATACCACCCGAAATGTGCGAAAATTACTCCAAAAGGTAAAATCGCAAGCTGTAAATCTACCATTTCAATGATGTTGTAACTTAAGAGCAAAATCAAAACTTTTCAATAAAATACAATTTTAACAAAAATATATCGTTGTATATATTGATATTAAGCTTTACTTTTAAAGAGCGACATATGAGTGAGTCTTTACTAGTTTAATTGTCCGATAAGGAGTAGTTCGTAGACGTCACTATGTCAAAACTGAACAATTTTGTGACCAAACGAGGCAACTATTTTGTCTTATTGCTGTGATTATGGTAGTGCAAAATTTTGGTATTTTAGCATTTATTTCTTTTTCAAATTATAATAGCCTTTCAAATCAACTGAAATCATTTTCGTTTTATTTTTCATTCGCTTGCGAGAACTTGTGGCAAACCATGATTCCGAAATAATTAACATTACAAAAAACGTTTCCATTAAGACCCCGTCAACCATCAATCTGTATGGCATCTGTCACCTCAAGATGACATTCGACAACAAATGGTTCCCCTCACTTTTGTTTTCTATAATGGCACAATAGCAACAAAAGAAAAAATTGAAATAACGAAAATAAAAAATCCTTACCATGTGCATCCCTGTAGTATGCGTGAGTAACACTTCTGAATCGCTCCTGGCCAGCTGTGTCCCAAATTTGTAATTTCACTCTTGTGTTGTCAACAGCAACAACTTTATTCTATTTAATACAAAACAAAAAATCATAAAATTCAATTAATATTCACAGATTTAAGTTAATAAATATCTACACACGTTCACAACAGCAGAGGATGAAAATATTTTACAAAACATTCATTTGCATGCATGTACATCAATTTTGCATTCAACTCAAATTCCATTTAACCTCGGGCGATTAGGTGGATTTATTTATTTGTTAAATGATTTTTATTTCATTACCTTTTCATTAATTCGATTCGATTGGCTTGTTGGAGAGAAAAAGCGAATATTTATCAAATTTTTTGTGTGTCCAGAGTGCGTGTGGGAGGGGACGACCGCAAGTGGGAAACTCCCTCCCAGTTTGTGTTTATTTTTTTTGTTCATTTTTAAATTCACATAGTAGCAGTGTAGTTTGATTTGACTCAACTGCTGACTGGAAGTTTAAAAAATAATCTTCACTAAGACAGACAGGAGCATTTTGGCTCACTGAAAACGCCGGCTTATTTACAAATCACTGCGTAAAGCAATCAAAACAATTCTTAGGCGCTCATTTACGTCAGCAGCACAAGAGCGAGCCCTTAAGGGAAAAAATGAATATTTAATTAATTTCTTTGCGCATTTTTTTTTTCCTGTTTCATAAACCTCCTTATACCACTCAGAGTCTGTCGTTTTATTTTTTAAATTACGAAATGTATTCAAAGTATGTAATAATTTTATCGCCCATGGCTGCGACAGCTTTAGCTACACATTCGTGTTTTTGTTTCGTCTTCTCGTCAACTGTCGAGGATTATCCTTCTCTGGTAATAATCATTACCTAACGTCAAATTTTGCTGGAAGGTGATTTCGAGATATGCAAGACACGAGGAGCGTATCCTGCCGGGGGACGACAATCACACAGCGTGCAGGTTCGATAGTAATTGATCTGTTTTTCTTTTTGTTTGCTCGTCAAAAGGCAAAGCCACGTGTTCGGGTTTAATCGGAGTGAAATGTCGGCATGAATATTTTAACTTAAAACAATGATACTCATGTCGATGGGTTCGTATTCATCGGATGCAAATGAGTGCAAAGCGAGCTGTGCGAGGAGATGGAATTTATTCATTGTTGTTGGCTTACTCTTTTATGTGTGTATGTCTTTTTTCTTGTAAAATACATGCGATGATGATGATCTGTCTGAAATGACTTTCGTATGGAAATTTAAAATTGATATGAAATTCAATAGCAAACAAAGTTTTGAAACGGCTTAAAATGGAGGGCTAACTCGCGTACTGTCTGCGTCAGTTCGCGTACTGTCTGCGCCAAATTTCATTGTCAGGTATGATGCATTTTTCTGACAAAGAAGGGTTAGATAACGGACAGATACAACCAATCCTGTGCTGGGTCCCTTGAACACACGGGTATTCTACGCAACGAAAGGGCATGAACTTCAACGATAACCAAGAGACTCCATTCCCATCTATGTAAGAAGTTGGCTTACTGCTACTTACAAAAGCCATATCGGAAGCAGTCTCCAGGTGGAGTTATTTAGGTTCCTGTTACATCTCTAAGTAATTGTGGGGTAGAATCGATAAGAGTGGAACTAAGCAGCTTCTATCGTTCAGTAGAGCGAACATAAACAGACTGGTTGGTGTCCTACTTGATCACTGTTCTTCGACAATCACACCAAAAGTGGATGTTCCGTGCAGCAATTTCTGCAGACGCTACAGAGAAGAGGAGGAGAAGGAGACCGCTGTACATATTTTTGGAACACACCAAGCACTTGCTTAGACTAAGAAAAACATTCTGGGAAAATACTTCTTCGGAGATTTAGGTGTATTGTGTATGTGGACGTCAACTACATTACCAAATTCATAAATAGGGCTAACTGGATTGAAGTCAATCTAGGGCAAACATGCACTAACCAATGGCAACCGAATAAGCCTGATAAATTCTAATCATTCGAAGGATGTTATCTAGGCTGTCCATAGGCAAACGAGACCAGACATAAGTTACATTTGTATGGAATCCTTTCAAATTAAAAAAAATCACCGAGTTGATTTTCCTCTCCAAAGGTGCTTCTTTCACGCGATATCACTTAATATCAGGCCAATTAACCTTTTTATGTTGGGTGCTGTACGTGTACATTATGTCTAAGCACAACTCAAATAACATTGGTACAGTTGCAGTTAGAGTGTTTTGTTCATGCTAAGGCCTTTTTCAATCCATTTGTTGATTATATCGGCCTCCTTTTTTCCGTTTTTTATAAAATGTAATCTGAATAAAAAAGCTACATTTTGCTATGTCACCTAATCCCAAAAACATTCTGAAATAGCTCCAATGGTGTTAACACGGCCCTATTTTTATTTTTTTACAAAATTATGAAGGATATTCGAAAATCCATGGTTGTACATATGTTTTTATCGATAAATGTATTTACATGTCATCTGTACCGGGCACAGGGAAAATGCTTCTAAGCAGGTCTAGATGCCAAGATAAAGATGGGCTGTGAAAAAAAGGACGAAGGTGATGGCGATAGCTATGAAATTGAAATAAACTAAACCCTTGAGACAGTTCATTTGGGAAATATTAATGAAATCGAACTAATCGATCAAATAATGGAAAGTCATGAGAAAATTGTTATTTTCGAGGATTAAAACTAGTTAATTATATTTTTTTAAGCTACCACAAATGTGCGATGAAGAAAATGAAAAAGCCGGTCCCCTTTCGGGGGAAGAATACGACACCACTCTGAAGTAATGCGAAAGCGGTCCCAGAGTGGATGGTGTCAAGGAGAAGAGGTCAAGATGAGATTCTAGTGGGTGAAAGTCTCACACTACTTGGAATGAGAATGAGCCTGCTCCACCTGCTTGTTAGGTTTCCACATCGTTCTCAAGGCAAAAAAAAAAAACACAAATGCTATATATCACATTTAAATTGTAAAATTTTAAAAATGAACTAAACTGATTTTAGCCTTGATTTTCATTGATTTTCGAAAATGGAAAAAAATATATTTTTTCGTTGAAACAATTCTGTAGAGTTTTATTTTAAGCGATGGTGGGACAAATCTGCAGAACGTCCAAAAATCTCTTGACGCGTTTGATGGATATAAGGGTTTTCTTTGAACAGAGACGATGTTACTCGTTGATCTGATGCACAAGATATTAACTAGCAGAAACAAGGCTGCGATTATAAAAAAAAATAAGCTTCACTAACTGTCAACGACAGTATCTAATAAAATCAAATTCAAATGTATTCTGCTTCTAATGCTTACCAGAACATAAGAAGAGAAAACGGAAGGTTTTTAATGCTTAAAGGGATGTCAAACTTCTGAGTGCCCACCCTCAAAATTGATGTCTCCCAATATTTATATTTACATATAGACAATTCATATTTGTAATAAATATTGATGAGACGGATTCCGAGAATCGACTGCACGATTGAGTGATTGAAAGACGGCAGAGTGGAGTGAAGTCGATTGGAAATCAGCTCCAGCGAGTCGAGATTCCTTTGAATTACAGAAGGGATGCCTCGGAACACATTCCTAAGTGATAAATCGGTTACCACTCGGAATGCTGAAAAGGATTTTTCTGCGTTGTTTTGTGTGTGCCAGAGGTCCAGGCAAGTCTATCAACCAGCGGTCGAGAGAGGGATGCTGGTTAAAATCATGTTCACGACGGGCATTCATTTTGGATCGTTTACCGCATTTCCTTTGTCACATGTTCGCATTCCCTCTGTTCTCTTGGTTGTGTGCGTTGGTCATGCAGTGTCCTTGCTCGGACGTGTCTGTTGCGAGAGTGCGGTATTGCGGCTAGTTCCGCCTTTGAAGCCCACACAACATGTGGGTTTAAATCATGTCACAGGTGATGAAGTTACGCAAAACAATAACAACTCTCTTGTATATGTAAATATTTACGCAGCCTGTTTAATTTGTTGACTTCAAAATCGATCAAAAGCCACGAAACTCACACACACACAGTTAAAGAAACCCTTTGTCCTTGAATTTTGAACACACCCCCCTACCACATAAATGAAAGAAAATTAATTTATTCCTTTCGACATCTCAATGCAAAGGCCAATTAGGAGCATGGTCTCGACATCATAGCGGGGACAGCATGAAGCGACTCCTAAGAGGATTACAGATTTTAATCAGAGGAACACATTGAAAATTTCTCAAGAAGTTTGAGAATACGAAGGACTTCAGCTGGCTCCCAACCACAGGGTTTAGTGAAAGGATTAATTGTTTCTCTTCGTCTCCGTCGCCATTCGGTTAAGTTAATAAATCGCATTACTTTGAGAAATCATCTTCTTAAATACACATTATCTGAGCGGCTGGGGGTGGAGGCCACGTAACCACCTCTGTGGCTAATAATTCATGTCTTCTCGCGCAACTAGGTGGATCTCGGGAGGATACCGCAGGATGATAGAGTGGACCACAAGTTGACGGTATTACTTGTCGTCAGTCCCTAATGCTGACTGTTGTATTTAATTTGTCATCATAAACGTGCAACAGACATCAGAAGCGTTTGGGTGGGATAGGGGTGGCTCTGGTAATGACTGAAGGGGTGTCAAGCGACGTTTTTGATTCGGCGTGCGAGAGAGCGGACGAAAGGTTAATCACTGTCAATGTTTGGTTGATTGGAGATCCCTTTCATCGGAGCACGTACCTTTGGGTCGATGCTCTCGGTGGACGGGTATTTTTCTTTTAGTTGGTTTTCTTTCGGCTGATTGGAAGGAGAAGGAAATAACCTTTTTTGTGTTGTCATTGAGCTCCTCAATGAAAGGGTGCAATTGGAGAGGGTAAAAAGTCAAGGGCTTAACAAAAGATACATTTCGATGGTGGAATCGAATTCCTGCATGAGAAAGAGCAAAAATTATTAGAGGCATTCACCTTAACGGGATTTTTTCTTTATAAATGTTTGTGCTTTGGATAAATTGATAAGGAAAAGGTTTTGACGTCTGTTCTCCACCGTAACAAAGAAAATGATACGACAGAGTTGTTTGGACGAAAATACTCTGTTTGTTTTAAAGGTGTATGCTTTTTATTAATTTTAGCATTTCGATGGTCTGAGATTGGTTTAAAGATTGTTTAAAGTTTACGTTGGCCAAATTATTTTATTTAGACCCTGATTTCGTTCGATAAGCAATCACGAGAATTGGTCAACGCATTCAATTAATGAAAGACGCTAATTTACTGAAGTTCGTCCTTATTAAGCGCCTTTTAAAGAGACTTAAATGGAATTAACTTAAATGCTCTTTTATACCTTTGTGTACTATACGAAAAATTCTGCAGTCTTACTAAAAATCTAGAAACAACTAGGTCTTTTTATACTTCTTTTATTTTTTATACCTTTTTTATCTTTTATTAAGTCTTAGTCAGGGAGCCAGACATCTGACTCAACTGAATATCAATCAGAATCTGCTTTGAATTGCATCAGGATTTCAGGCGAAATGAAATTCCAATATTTTTGTTTGAGTTTGAAAGCAGCCTTAAGTAGTCGGCAGTTATAGAACTGCAATTTCATTCTGAAAGCAACATAAATGAGTCAATTGGTTGTAAAAATGTCTTTCTCGGACAATTAAGAATGGAAGATGATCTGAGTTTTTTGACTCTAAGGGTTTCGGTCAATGGCAGCGAGTTTAAAAGACCTTAGGTTAAACATCATCACGTTTATATCTTTCAATTCGAGTCAAAAAAAAAAGTCGGCAGATATACCACGATAACCTCAACGTCGAGTGGCAAGTGATTCCCCTGCCATAAAATACTTGTTTTAAGCCTGGTGGGACTTGTGGCGTCGTTTCACTTACGGATAAGAATACGCCAGCCGTGCCCAAATGAGTTTCCGATAAACAAATATCGTAAATTTTTAATTATTTATGTTTTTTCTTCTTTTGTTTGTTAACTTATGATGGTGAAGACGCTGCTAACGTAGTATAAGACAGAACAGTAATAAGAAATTGCTAACAGTGATTTTACCGTGCATCTTCTGAAGTAGTTTGAGGTATCAGTAAATACATATTATAGTTAAACAAATTTAAAAAAAAATGTTATTTGTAGCTTAGTCTTAGTCTTAGACAAAGTCTGTTAGTTTTCTAACGAAGAAAGATAGTTTCTAAATAGTAAGTTTTTATAACGATATCTCCAATTGAAGCCAGTAGGAACATTAGAAGTAAAAATAGTTCTTATTTTTCAAAGGTAATTTGTTGCATAAGCAATGGCTAAATAAACATTTAGCAGCCACAAAGACTAAGTCTGGCTTCAAAAAGCCTTTGATGCTGTAACGCTTGACGAAGACGATGTTATAGCGATAGATTTAGCTGCATACCCTCCAGAACTAAATGCGCTAGTCAATGAAGAAGAAGGTGGTGAGGACCATATTCAGAGCAATGCTACTCCGCCATACCTGGAACGCGAATAAAGGTAAAGGCGAATGGGACAGTAGCTGTCGAATGGGACGGACGGATCTAACCGTTGCAAACTCATTATATCAAATGGTGATAAGTTATATCAGTTTCAATTTCATCGCCGCTTTGTTTGAGACGTAAAAGAACTGAAAGCGGGGTCAGTCATTGCCCCAAAAAAAAAACTATCCCTGCAACTAAGAAGTACTGTGTATCATATCCATTGGCAATGGAAATGATGTGTGTGTGTGTGTGTGTGTGTGTGAGAGAGAGAGAGAGATAGAGAGAGAGAGAGAATGCTTTGAGATTTTTCATACCACTTAAGACCAATGTATCCCATTTAAGGATGGCTTTTTTCCAACGAAGCATATACATTGTATATTATTTTTTATTATTTTCTTTTAACAATTATAGTTTTTACCAATTACAGAAACAATTTTATTATTTCTACTATTTTATTTGATCTCCAATGGGTTAACACAGTCATTCATCCAAATATGTGTCAATCCACTAAAGATGATTTTTCGAAATTCAAGTTTTCTTCAAACAAATCAACACAAACAATGCTGTCAATAGTCATCAGCTTAATGCTCTTCGATCAGCTTCAAATTATTTCTTTTTTTTTGCTCTGAATAAATCCACCATCATGTCAATATTTTAAATCTATTGTTAGATTTTCCTTTAAAGGGTTTTCCAATGGTGCTACTCAATGCTTCCAATTAGTGCTGTTTATGATTCAGTCACTAATGCCAAATCACTATGGCAATTTATTAAACGTGCAACTTTGTCAGCATGTCCAAATATGTATGCAATAGGATTAATACAAATGATACGCGCGATGCTTCCGTCCGGATCTGTGCCCAGCTAATTTCAACCTACATTCGCAGGGCGAACGTAACAAGACACATGAGAATTTTTGGACAAATTAGTCCCAAAAGTACATTCTGTTATAACAAATTTTTGATTCTATGTCATATTAAAATTTAATAAATTTGAAAAATATGCATATCACAAACTAGATTCATTTCATTTGTTTGTCAACAGGAGTTAAATGGGGTAGTTTCAGTTTGTAATTGAAACATTTTTGTATTTATTCCTATCTCTTGCATTAAGGTTTTTATTCATTTTATTATTTTATCAACGAGCTTTAAGATGCTTATTTCATTTCGGTATTTACTCACTTTTGACGTTCACTGTAAGTGGTGCTTCTTTTGTATGACTCAACTATGTTGTCGTTTTTGTTGTTGTTTCTTTTTGTTCCATTATACTCATAGAACACAATATAATTTTATTTATCAGCCCCAAACTCCACTTCTCTTCTGCTATTTAAATCAGACTCGATCTTATAAGGCCTAGATTTCATGACTTCACCTTTTGTTGTCGTCCATTGCCATCTCTGTCAAGTCGCCCCTAACGCCATACGTCTCAGCATCGGCCTGGAGCTAATTTTCAAAATTACTTATGCAAACAGATTCACTGAGTGGAAAACTAATTATTTTTGCATTTTCCGCTTTACTTTTCATATTCTATCGCACTTCTCATCCGGTGTTTCAAGCGAAATTGAATTTTTTGGAAGTGGACTACCAAAAGAAGGAGGCCCCCTCTCTCAACCCCGACATTCTCATCTATTACGAATCCCAGTTTCTTCCCCGATTATGATTGATAATAAAGATTATGAGCCAAAAAAAAGCCGCCTTGTCACATATCGGAAACAGAAGTCATCATTGAATCATTTCAATAAAAGAAAATATTTCCATTTGAGACACATAAAGGACATTATACTCCACGTACGCACAGCGAAAGGATACGGGATCCTATCAACCGTATCCGCATTTTATGACATAAATGCTCAACAATACACAAGTTCAATGGCTGTCATTGGTGTTCTATTCAATCGTCATTAGCCGTTTGTATGGATCCAACCCATCAATCAGGAAGAAAGAAGAAACCTAAGCCGTTGTGCTTGTGTGTATCTCTAAGTCATCCTTTTATCCCTTCTCAGACCCCTTTCATTGGAAGAATTGGCGGGAGGGGGACTGAGAACAGCCGAGGTGTACCCCTTTTGAGGGGAGAATTTGAATTGGGAAAAGTAATCAAACAAGTTCGAGAAGTTCTTTTTTTTTAGATTGAAAATTTTGTCTTTTTTCGGGAGGGTGTGCAACACCTGAGCTTCGGAGGATTTGCATGCGATGGGGTTGCTGCTGCGCCCTGGCTTTCTTTTTATGAGCTGACTGTGTGAGTAGTCCTTCTTCTGACACGCAGGGGATTAATATTCTTCGAAGGTGGGAGTGACGGAAGGATAATCGGAAATAATCGCACTTCTTTCCGAATTTTCTTTTTTTTCAATTGGACGCTTCTCAAGGGTGCGCCAATTGGAGGGTACGCACGTCGGTTCCTTTTTTATTTTATTGGAAAGCGATTACGTTCTGGTAAGGATTACTCTTTTCTGGAGTTTGAGGGCAATCGTGAGGATATTGGTTGGAGTTAGTGTTATGGTGTTAAGGGTGTGTTTGTGGGAAGAGCAGAGGGCCTAAAGCTTTTGGCATAAACGTTTCAAAAAAGGGTGTGGGCGACAGAGTGGGTTTGAACAGAATGTGAGAGTAGGAGTACATAACACCCTTGTTACTGGGAACAGATAAAAATTGAACATTTATTGAAGTAATTGAGAAGAAAGATAAATGAACTATAGCTTTCTAATCTTAAATTTGTGCCTGGAGATGGTCAGCCATGGTCTTGTTAGTCCCACATATCTGTGTAGAGTGAATCCAATTACAAAAATAAGGTTTGACGCAGTTTGTCAAGTAAATTTAGTCACAAATTGCCAATCAATTAAGTCTTAAAATATGTGACAAGACTTTCGCAAACTATTTTTTTAATTCGCTCTCTATGTATTTTCCGTAAGGCTACCCGAATTTCAAACTCATAATCTGCTTTCCTTCTTTGAGACTACACAAATACCTCTTTCTATTTTCGATACTCTACCCCAACAAATTATTTTAAAAATAAATTCAATTTGATGTTAAGAATATCCCTTTAATGACCACAAGGACTGTTTTCTGATACTCACGCGCCAAAGTTTCACCGTTGAAACTTAGTCAGACGAGAAGCGCGTTTGTAGATTTTAACGCTTTTACGAGCTCAAAATGAAAGTGCAAACAATGGAATTAAAACAAAAGATAAAGTGGTTTTAGTTGCTGCCACAACTGTGCGGCGAAGCAGCGTGTCCTTCTGCAGATATAGAGGGCACCTACTGTTTGCCTTTGAATTCGAATTGCTAATTTGAGAACGATGGGGTATTCTGTGAATTCAACTTCACTTGAAATGAAATTAAGCGATCCAGTCGTTAGCTTATTGTGAATCTAAGTGCACCATTAGCTGGTTCGGCTGGAAAACTCTCGAAGACTTTATTTGCCTTTCGGTTAGTTTTATTGGAATGAATGTGTTGGCAATTATAAAAGGAGAGAGTGCAGCACTTGAAGTTATTGAAAGTATACTCCAAATATTGATTGTACTAGGACAACAGAGGAACAAAGAATAGCGATGACAAGCGATATATTCCATTTACTCAACTGGTTCACCTTCAAGTCCTTAAAATATTGCTTAACAATTTCTTCCTACCTTTGAATGACATATGACGTTTCCCTAACTCCCCGCTTGCAAACTATTGAATCCATATCCTTACCGCCATGGAAACAAAATAAATTACTTTCAAATTAAATCTACTCCACTATTTCAATAACCAGCAATTTCTCTGTACTCCAAAAGAGCCTTAAACAAAATCCATACATAATTCCATGAACAGAAACAAAAAAAAAATAAAATAAAAAACATCACATCAAACATGCAAAAGCAAGGCAAACAAAACGCAAGGCAGGATTATAGAAACAGGATATAAGGTATACAAACACAATACACAGCTTATTGCGATGAAAGCATCAGGTAAACAACAAAGCACGTAACTCTCCCTTCTCCAGAAAAAAAAAGTTTTCCCTTTTTTTTTTAGTTTTACACATGTTTGGAAAATATTTTTATCCTCTTTATTACTGCTACTCTTTATTACTAAAACTCGTTTTAAAAACGTAATGGAGATTCGAGAAAGGACTTTGAGGAACGCAAAATCCTATTTTTCATTCACCATTTCCTTCGTTTTGTGGCGATTTAATGGAACTGAAAAATATTCCTTCGATTGTGTTTGTGAAATTGTAATTGTGTCCTTTTTCTGTCGTCATCGTTCGTAGTAGTGGGCGGCCGGTGGAATAAAGTTGAGAACTTGAAAAATTTGAAGGATTTCTTTTCCTTTTTTTTTTTTTTTTTGATAATGAAGAAAGTAATGAATAGAGAAGCTAAATCGAAAAGGATGAAGTATGCGTTCGTTTAAAAGAAAGTCAACAATGAGTATCACTACAAGAGACTCTTTTGAGGAACGGGTGGTCGTTGGTCCATTCACCTCATGTATTTGTTCACTTACTCCGATGAGGAGTGTTTTTTTGTTTCAACTTCGAAAGTGGCTGAGATTTCAAACAGACAAGATATCGCGACTCACTTAGATGGATCTTTCGGATTTTTTTGCTTTTGAAAGTGGGGGTTGCAAGACTGTCGTTTGCGGCCTTCATAATGCCTTTAAGGAGTTGTGCCCGTAGAAATCCAAAGCTGCCGATGTGAATCAAACAAACTGTTTTGCAGTGACTGAAGCATTCCACTTGCTATCAAGTTTACAGACTTGTGGGTTTTGTTCAAACAGATCGCCTTTTTCCAGGTTCCTTCAGTTGCATGAAATTGTTTATTATAACATATAAAAAAGAAAAATCGTCGTAATTTCTATAACACAACCATTTATTTCGGAAAATAAAATTAAGTTACAAGAGCCTTATATATTAATTTGTTTGCTTATTTAAGGTACAGGTCTTTTTAAAGTCAAATCGAAATGTTTCTTTTTATGTGACTTGTACTTTTATTAGAACTGAAAGCGATTTGAAGTATACTTCTCTTGTTTTTTTCTGTCAACAAAATCTAAAACTGACATAATCCCACCTTATAAATAGCAAAAATTTACCCACGAATCAGTGGGTTTACTTTTCATGCTCTTAATCTTTTTAATGAAAACCAAATATAGTGTGAATGAAAAGTATTCTTTTCAAAATAGTTTTCATATTCTCGTATATAACAAGACACATCTTTGCTCATGTCCTTTCTTAAAACCAGTCAATCAAAAATCATATTTCTTCACTCAAAAACCTCTAAAATTTGCAGGCTGGTACCGCAAGCGTATGTAGCGTTGACGCAAGTAGAGAAATTTAAAAGACTGTATGACTTTGACTTTAACCGTATCATATGTTTTCGAAAGCATTTTGGAAAACATTTTAGAAAATATGAGACAGTTGCCTCACTTTTGCTTTCACGTTGCCATTAAAAATTTATAAAGACAACCGGAAGTTAATTATTGATCCAAAGCATAACAATTTCTTTCTTTAATCAATTATTTAATTAGAGCACTAATTTCTCAAGTGGAGAAATTATACCACTCAATTTTGAAAAAAAAAAAAAAAAAAAAAAAAAACTAATTAAAATCTGTTTTCAGCAAGCTAATATGACTTGTTCGTTTGCGATTCTAGAGGATCTTAAACCTCCCTTAAACAACTGAAATGTGTCTCGTCTCTCATGTGTCAAAATTTAAAACGTATTAAGCCCAAAATGCGATTTTGCTATCTTTTTCTGCTATAGAATATACCCCTCTGGCTATTTCATATCTAATTAAAATGGGTATGCTTGAATAAAACTTTGATTTCATGTACATTTAAAAATACATTTATTTGATTAAAAAAATTTCTCATTAGTTTATATTTACTGGTTAATGATATGTTCACAACTTGAAATATATCAATAAAATAAACTCAACACCTTGTGAAAAAAATATGTGACGGTTAAAAGCTATGTCAAAGAGCTAATAACTTTCTTTTATTTTTTTTTAAGTCTTTACATACATATGTCACTACAAATATTGAAACATTTTTGGTGTTCAATATTATTACGATTTCGAGTGTGTTAGAATTGAGTTAAGAAGCTGGGAATTTCAACACAAGAGATCTTAGCTTCTCAACTCGTTTGTTAAAACTCTTGATATGGAAAATCTGTCAAGCAACAACATATATTGTTTGCTGATTTTAATTTTTTTGAATAAATTGTAAAACTACTCAAGATTTAATGTAAGAAAGGATTGAGTAGAAAAGACGAAAGTTTGTGTTTTTTTAATAAATCTTAAATCCTGTCTTATTGGAAAAAAAATTAAATACAAAAGCATTTAAATATATTTTTTTTTCTTGCTTTCCCTTCGTTAAATTTAACAATATTTATAAATGGAAGTTCTATTTGCCTAACTCAGTTGCAAATCTCAACCTTCCTATGTATTTCACTGCCTGCTAGTTTTACTATACGTAGATCAATCTTGGATTTGATTGCGACTATATACGCATGGAGATATTCACATTTTTAAAATATATCAATATATTCTTTAGGCAAATAGGATTTATATAAAAGTAATAAGAAATAGAAACAGCATCATAGTGAATTGAACTAACGTTTCACGAAATTTCAAATCCTTTTGACAGATGTTTGTTTTGTTCAATTCAAAACTAGTTCGTGGCATATTCCATTATCTAATCAACGCAACCCTTCACCACTATCCTTTGAAGATTCAATCAAAAATGAAATCATGCCACTGACACTTGATGCATTTAACTTACGTCTCACAGAATTACATGCTCTTTGTTGTTACTTCGGATGAAAATTGAATTACAGATACAAAATAAAAAAAAAACAAGAAATAAGAAAATAATGAAGTACAACAATTAACCGTCGAAGGTCACAGAGAAACGGAAAACATAAAGCACCACCATCCATCATCCGCACACAGCCTCACACCAAAACGAAAAATAAAGAAAAAAAACGACGCAACACCGATCAACAACATCAACACATTGACAGCAAAATAGAAAAAGGACACCAGCTTAAAGCTATTATCTATGAGTGTGTGTGCGTCCGTCTGTCGGCGTGCTGTGCTCACCCTAAAATCAATTCCAACTGTTGATATAAAGTTTCCCGAGAGGAAGGTCCCGTCCCGAAACCTCACTAAGAGACAGGTCTTTCCAACGCCGGAGTCACCGAGGAGCATCACCTGTTGAGTGTATTATTCGATTTTTTTTCTTGTTCCTTTTCTTTTTCACTTGTGTAGGTATGAGTTTAGGTTTTTATTTTCAAGGATTTTCATTCAACCATTCAAGCACGCCCCATACATTCAACACACGCACATACATAATTCCTGCGGCTAACAAATCATAGAGGATCTTAAACAGAGATTGAAAATAAAGTCGTGTACGCACGCATACACACGCAGAAGGTCCTGACAGGATTTCTTTTCTTTCTGCTTTTTTGTTTGGCGAAAATGAAATTTGCATGACAAACACTTCCAGAGAGTGATTGAAAAAGGTTGATGGCTAAATTTGGCAACATTTTGTGTTGTTGCTGCGATTTCAATTCGGTGCGGGTGTGTGCTGGACAAGTCACGTACGATATTCGGGAGAGGCAGCAAAAAGGGCAACAATCTCTGCTGCCTCTGTGTGCTTATCGCGGCGGTAGATATGACGAGCGTCTAGACGGGAGTTATCTAAATTTAAGGTGAAACGTCACTCTGCGGGTGAGTTTGGTGTTGGCAAGGAACGAGGCATTTGACAGCTTGTAAAAAGAAGGAATTGACGATTAAGAGGGGTTCTATAAGACGCCAAAGCTATCTAAGTCTAGATATTGGATTAAATTGGTTTAAGTGTATAGATATCAAATAAAATGAATATCTATATCCCAGTAAAGTTTTGTTTCTCTGAAAGGCAGTAAACAATTTTACTTTAGTCTTTAGAGAAAAACACGAAAATCTTTTGTGAAGTCTATGCTTGGATAATTAAAGTTTCTTTTGGTCGGTTGAGTCAATAAAGAAAGGAAGAGCGATTAAGCTCAAATATTCTTCTAAAGCGCATCTGTTCATTTACTGTTAAAATATACTTAGAGAAATTTAATTAAAGGCAACTTATTCTTCTTTAAAATATCCAAAACAAAAATTGATTGCTTTCAAAGTCTTGTTTACTGGAGAAGCTCCAAGGACGTTTTATATCAATTAATTAATGTATAGAGCTATCTGCCGCATCAAGATTAAATTTAGTGTGAATCTCCAAGTCCTGAGACCTTCTTCACTAAACGGAGTATGGGTGGTGGATTTTTGTTCGTCTGGACTGCCTTCAGCCGTCAATGTAAAACTCTATTATGCATGTTGACCGAATGAAATCAAAAAATTGTATTAGTCTGTAGTAAGAAGTTTTGGCAGAATTTTTTTGAACTTGAACCAGATTAAAATCTGACTTACCATTATCTTGTTGGTAGGGGGCCAATCTTAAGTGGTTTTTAGGCAAAGAAGTTCAACTTTAAAAGAGCTCATCATGTTTACCGGACATAAACTCGATCGACAATCTGTGAAGAAATCTGTCTCGTCGTTTTTATTCTGACTGTCACACACTTGCATCGGTAGAGGTTCTACGAAAAGCTGTTACAAGGAAATGAACTCTAATTCCACACCAGTAACCCGTGATCCATGCTTCAAGATGAATAGACGACATAAAAAATTACATAAATGTGGGTGATGAATCAATTAGAACATGAAAATGCAGTTCGTAAATTTAGTCCAAATTGTGCTGCAATTATTTTTTTGACCACTTTTCGCAAAACATGTTGGCTAGACCTTGCAATAAGCCTACCATTAAGGTTATTAGCACAAAAAAAAGGTTTCACCCAAGTGTAAACAGAAAAAAACAATCCTTATCGATTCACCACACCGATTAAGACTGCAACACGTGCGTCAAAACCAAAGAAAACACCAGAAAATCAAGTCCGTACTCCTTTTCCCTCTTCTCAACTTGACCGCATCTTCGAATAACGGCCGACCATCTACCACTTCAAAAACATGCCTTTGTGGCTAAAAGCCGAGAGTCCCTTAAGTCAACTTTCAAACTTCTCAGTAATCGTTTTCCCCACAAACTCAATTAACCAAAGCGAACTGTTCGCTCTTTAAGAACTTCCGTCGAGGCCAACTACTACAAAAGGAACTTCGAACAGCCGGAAGGATGAAAGAGAAAATACGAATTTTTGGAATGTTTATTAGCGAAGGATAATATCTAATTACACAGAGCACACGTGGAATGAGTAGACACCAAACCAAAAAAAAGGTACTGCGTCTTTACTTTGCAAGAATCGGTCGTCCTCGGAGGTTTACCGCAGACGGGGAATAAAATTCCCTCGAAAGTGAGACAGAGGATATATGAACAGAATGTTCAGGCATGTTCTCTGTATGTTTCAATTAGAATTACCATTTTAATTAATTTCTGCAATTTGCATGAGTTCGCTTTTACATTGTTTATTTAGGACTGGTACTGATGTCGGAAGAACCGATTTTTTCTTGGATTCCTGGAATTTTGCCTGAGGGAGGATGGCACACTGAGAAGATCGTCTTTAATTAATTATAGAAACATTGAGGAAGATAAATTGTTGACCTCGAACAAATTAGGCGTCTTAGGGCGTGTCGGTGAGGTTCAACTTTGAAGTGAACAACGCGTGTCTTAAGACATACTCTAAATAGTAAACTCGTGGTTTTATTTAATCCTTAATGAAACATAACTCAAGCGGATGTGTCGGCATTGATTCTTTTTTTGAACTTTCTCTGGACTTTTCAATATGTTTTGCGGTTCATATTAAATTGGCATAGTCAAACTGATATGAAATTGTTGGGTAAAACTATTGCCTTCAGTGAATGTGGTATAAATGAAGTCTCTTTTGACTTAAAAGATAAAAAAAAAGTCTAAAATACGCGGTCAGCTTTATTTGGAAGACAAATCTTTTCACCTAGAGGATAAGAGATTTAAATACATGGGCAGTATAAACCGAATTTTTTAAAAATTAACTGAAAAAACGTCTAGAAACAAGCTAGAATCACTTCTTCTGAAGCGAATGAATGGTAATTCTAGAATCTAGATCAAGAATTAAATTAAAGGAATGTAGAACCAAACAAGTTAGAGCGAATGCCTCAATATTAAGAAAATATATGTTTTTCGAAACGGAAGAAAAATCTCTAAATTTTTGCGGTACTTTTAGATATTTTTGGTGGAGGGTTTATTAGAAGAAGAAATTCTCTTGAAAAAAGAGCAAAAAAGAGAGGTTTCACTTGAAGTTCGTAAGGCTTGTATAATCATTTGACAAAAAATGTCGAAGAAGTGCATGTGTATGCATAAGGCCTTCCCCTCAGTTACACTTCAAGCGAGCAAGCTATGTATTTTTATTGGTGATAAATTCGAGACAAGGTGCATTTTACTATACCATTCCCCCAATCGCCAAATGCCAATAGTGTACTTTTGTATTTATGAAACACATTAAGGTCATAATAACGGTTTTTAATTTAAATCAGCGGTTGTTGCAAGATCTTTAAATAACATTAAAATAAGATTACTTTAGTCACATCACACAACACACAGCACTTAGCGCTGTCGTTTGACTAAACAGAGCGAAATAAATATAGAGGCAATACAAGAGCTGTGAAAAATAACATTGTTTTGCTAAATTTTGTAGAAATTTTCAAGATTGTATTTTTATACATCTGTTATAGGTAAAAGCCCAGTGCTATATTTTTCTAATTATTCTGAGTATAATTGATTGTATTCTCAATAAAATTATAATAATACCACTGTAGATGTTGTAATGAGTTGATATGCAACATTATTTATTTCTTGTTGCATTTTTTAGAAACTTGATATTTAAGAAAGATATACGATTTTTCTAGCTTGTACTGCGAAATTAATATAGAGGTCGCTTAAGTTTTTAAAAAAAATCACTTTCTTTGTAAAGCTTTTTAAAATATTGGAATATAAAAATCATCAATTTCATTATGTGCTTTGCCCAGTGACAGGTTGTGGAATAAGCTGCATGAACGTACCTAAGGAAATTAGGTATTTAAACCAACAAAAACGGGGAAAATATCATGGCCTGCAAATGATTTTAATAGTTTCTTCAATTTGGGTGAGAAAGATAGATTAAAAATTCGTTTACAGAAGTTTCCTCAAAAACAACCTTGTTGCTTCACTGATAACGGCTGAATTAGATCTAATAGGAAAATTTTGAAAGCCATTCCAATCCCAGTTTTCAAATGACCTCCAAAAAAACATCGCTTTCATACCGATTGGCATGATTTAAGCGACAAACTTGAGGTAACAATGAGCCCAAACTTTGGAGGAGGAATCAAAATAATCTGCAACACTTCTAAGGACAAATGTCTATTGTTGACATTTCGACTAAAAACAAACACTAAATCTATTTAGATTAGTTAGAATATGCCGCAGTATGCTTAGCACCAATTTGTGGCTGAAATCGGTGCATTAAATATCATCTTTCAGCAAGGAAGTGGCCAAAAATTTATGAAGCTAATAAAAAGTCTCTAACTAAAACTAACTAAAAAAGTGGCCAAAGTGGTTAAAGAATAAAGTGTATTATATAGTAAAGGCAAGCACTCGTTTTAAAGTGGCCGCCACACATTAAATCCAATTGAACAAAACTGACTGTACGGCAAGAAAAGTGTAGAGGAGGAAGGCAGTGGAACACTGTTAAAGAATTTAAAAAAAACATAAAATGTGCTAGGTGAGACTTGGATAACAAATACTGCCATTCAATACCCAGAACTACATTTGAGGTCAAAACTAAGAGAGGACAAGCCACTCGTTAGTGGGAAGCGGCTTTCTAAAAAAAAAAATTATACAGAAGCACCAAAAATATACTGCCTTTGTATTTATATTGCACCACTTTTTAAAAATCGACGTTTTCAAAATTACTAAAAGTACAAATTTTTTTTTATTGTTTAAGTGTTTTATTAATTCTGCTTTAATTAGCTATATATCTTTCAATCGCTTTAGCTTTTTAGTTATATATCATGATTATATATTTATTTCGATAAGTGTATGTGACAAAGAAATGCAGCTTGACTTGTAAACTTTTATGAATATGTCTGCCTAAAATACGACACTTGAAACACAGAGAAAACGTAACTATATTATTTGACAGGAAATCTAACCACTTTCTCTGTGGTCGGCAAAGCTTTCTAAGGCCAAGCGATCTTTGGGGCGTGTCGAAGTAAAATAACGAAATACATAATTTGAAAACGGAACCAGGAAAATATTTAGGTTTTTAGGAAACACGGGGTCATTTCTGAGGCTGACAAGAAAAGAGTATAACCGTCGCTTTTGACATGTTTTCTTAGTTGTCTCAGCTTAGTGTTAGATAAAAGAAAAAAAATCGTACTTTGTTATAGATTGAAATAAAAAACGGGTAAAAATCAGAGGTATCTTCAACACCAAGATGTTTAGCAGGATAAAATTCTTTAACATTGTTCAATTCACTTCGTCATTTTTAATCTTTTCCAGAGGCTCAAGAAAATCAACATAAAGTCTTTCTTCTTTTGTATCTGATTCAACAAAAGTAGCTTACTTCGAGAACTCCGACGCCCCCGGAAGCACCTACACCTTTCCGGACACAAGTCAAAGAGCAGCGTGCCACCACACAACACCAATAAACTCACCACAATGACATAAACTTTTTGTGGCAACCCACAGAAAAAGATACTCCACACCGAACGCCGACATCCTTCATTTCCGCACATCCGCTTGCGTTCTCGAAAATCAAATAAAGCATCTCCATCAAATGAAATTCTATAACATCGACACACGACGACAGCGACACTGAAAAGAAGGAAAAGCAGGCTCACGTCTATCCTAATCAAATCGACGATGATGGAAGGAAAGGACTCCCGCCGAACCGACTAAGAGACGTTTGTCCTATTCAACCCTCACCACTGATGGCGTAACCCCAAGAAATCGGCTTAAACTGTTTACACAACACTCCTCTTTCACACACATTCGCACATTCACACGCAGTAATCATAATCACCTTTCCAAAGATGTCGTATATCTCGCTACTCTTTCGGCTGGGATTTCTCAGGAGTGGCCGGTTGGAGGAGTCACCTGAATTAAGACCACCAGGGCCACCCCCAAGACCCATTCCTCCGTTGGACGGATCGTCGAATCCATTGTCGATGCCGTTGACGCGTTCCAGCGTTTTCGGCGACACTTGGCCAGGACACACGTTCTGCCATGTGGGTTTCACTAGCGACTCCCGTCGGTGGAACTCCTTGGTAACTGGCGAAGAGGGTCCTGATGGATTGCTGCCACTCCCGCCGCCGGGATTGTTCAGGTTCGATGAACCGTGATTTATGGAGAAACTATGAATTGATTGACGTCGCATGATTTTCTCTTTTGTCTATAGATGGCAGCATGTGTCTCGCCTTGACATTGACCTTGGGGTGCACGCACCCTCTCGACAAGCTGTCGCTTGGGATGATTGGATGCCGCGTTTGTTTTTGTGCTAAAAATAGAATTCGCACCGTTATATCCTGTTGAAGTGGAGATGGAGATTCGGCGGAAACGTTTTGAGCGAGTGGAATACTTCTAACACGCGAGAAATTCGATCGCCTTTGATGTTTATTTATATCTGCCGCGGGATAGATTCTCCGTTAATAGAATTAAAATTGCAGGAATAGGACTCGGGAAATAAAAATACAAAGGTGTAGGATGGGAGCTATTTTTGGGGCGACCTGGTTGTCTACTCAAATTTCGATTGTGTCCCGCTGACGCGATTCCATGGATGACGGTTTTTAGACGTGAGATCAATAAAGCCCGTCGGGGCGAGCCAAGTAGTTTTCATCAAAGCGTCTTATGTCTTGATAGCGTCAGAGGGTGGTTGTCAGAGCGTACCAATTGAGTTTTGGGAAAAGGTGAAAGAAACCCTACCGCAGCGCAAACTCTTTGATTGGATATGAAGTTGGGCTTAATGGTATTTTGTAGAGCCAGAAGGGTAAAGAGCACTTAACTCGTGCACGTGTAGGGCTTTTTAAATGAGGCCGAAGGGGTGGAGTTGCGAAGGCGTTCGTTTGATTTCTGTTCGATTAAAAGAGTTGGTTCATCGTTGTGCTGTGCTCATGCCAAGACAGAGCTGCAAAATAAATAGGTCTGCAGTATCGACAGGCGGAAATTGTTAGGGTAAAAGGCGCTGCGGATCTTAAGAATAAAAGTTTGCTTACGTTGTAAGTAGTAAATTATTCCCAAACACTATAATTAGCATGTGGTAGCTACAATTTGTAAGGAGACATTTTTTTTTTGTTACGGAGTATTCTGGCTTCAACTTGTGTAGGTTGCAAACAAAAAAAAAACAAAAAGAAGATCTCTGTAGAAAATTGTCAGTATCTCCGACAATTTTAAGTCTATTATTAAAAATGTCTTGTCTCATTATTCAAAATATCTTATTTTCTTTTTTTTTTTTTCGGCTGACGACTTAAGCCATGCATTGATTATGAACTTGTATTTGTTTAAAAAAAATTAAAGAAAAATTGAATAACGATTACATATAGCTAACTAACATTTTTAGTCTACAATTTTGCAGTCCAAAGAAGAAGGCACAAGAGCAAACGCATCGAGCCTTTAGTAGTAAGTAAAGTCGGAGGATCATCGAAAGAAACTCGTTATTGCTTAACGCACACACAAAACTCATTAGCGCTGCGTGACAAATTTTTGGTTTATTTGTTTAGCCAAAATTCAAGGCGATTGCTTGACAAACTTGCGACAAGGCTAACATTTTTAATTTGTTTGCGGCACTGTATGTGGCAGGACCTTAGAGAACTATTTCGACGTTTATCGATTTGCAACCACGTTAAATGTTCAACTTGGCTTACAACATTTTGAAGTTAAGATTTTGATTTGGGAAAAAATAAAATCATTTCAGGACTTAAAATGCTTAGCTCTCAGAAAACCTGATGGAGAGAGTTCTTCAGACAATTTTGCATTTTAGATCAGTCTTCAATTCCTTCACTTCAACTCCTCAGACATATTTACAAACTTAAAGCAATACGCTGTTTTTTGGCAAAAGAAACCACTGTATAGAAATCACTGTATTGGGGCAGGGTATGAAGAAAGCCCTGACAAGAGATGTTTTTGATGAGTTTTGTCTCAAAGAATGGTGAATCTGGTAATCTGATTTTGGCTTACCTATCGAAATCGAAGTTCTGTGTGTCACCCGAAATCCAAGGAAAAATAACAAAGACCAAGCTCAGTCACCCGACTTCAGCCAGTAGTTTTTGTCAAAAGAGGAATTCATCTTCCCCTAATTTTTTACTGTGACTGTGAATGACTGAGTCTTAAGAAAAATGACGAAAAAATATATTAAAATATTTTCGGTTTGTACATGCAAAGGATCTTAGTATCCTGCTTATGTACGTCGATACGTAAGAGATCATCCAGAGCTTGGCATTTTCTAAGCCTTCTGCAACATTTTATCATCCTAAATCAGACCCGCTTAAGTTTCTGCATTCGTTCTTTCTACCATGCAGAACTAAATCTCACTCCAGAGCCAATATGAAACCAATTTCACTCGAAATTTCTTTGCCCTGGGTGATATTTTACTCGCTTATCTGCCAATTTTTGCCATTTTTTTCCGCAGCTGAATAAAACCAAACGTAACGTGACAAACTCTAAACACGTGCCAGTTGAATTCGCAAGTCTATTCACTCCCTCTGCCTCACTGAAAAATTCATTTCGCCCACAGCCGCCGGAATTGATTATCCTCTGCTATTATTCCGCCGCTAATAAGACCCCCAGCAACGGTAGGCACGAGTGATAAATGCGTTGAAATTTAAAACGCCTCACACATGCTAGCCAAGCTCGCGTCCAGCACAACGCGTCTGTCTATTAATCACTATTAACACGGCCGTATCACGATTTCATTGCCACGGAAAGGCTACCGACGACAGCAACTGTGGCTGAGAGTTACTTTACTCTCTCACCTTACAGATTAAATAACAGAGATTATCCTGTTGGGGAATGTTGTAACGACGCTGATAAATCACCTTTCGGCTTTTAGCGAAGGAAGCAATCGAGATAATTTGCTTACTCGGCACTCTTGTGAGCAATTATCTGTGGCCATTAGGCCCGGCGGGAGGGGGACTGTCGTGAAAACAATCTCCGACATTGTAATCAACATTTTGTATCGATTTCGGGTGTTAATTCGTCCTGGCGGCAGGATACACCTTCTCATCTTGAATTCAGACACTCCATCGGTTCGCAAGTGATGAATCCGCAAGCTGCGCGCAGATTGTGGAGGGAGCGAATCCTTGCGTGGGGTCTCTCTTTTTGTTGGTTTGTTTAACTTTCGAGGGCAGAAAAAGTGGCATTGGGATACAAAGTGACTTAGCTACGATTAGTGACAGTAATTTTCAGTGATGTGCTTGTGTTGGTGGGTTACTTGCCAAGGTTGGTGAAGGGCGGAGCGTGTAAACAAAAAACTCAAATTAATTGATTCAATTAGGCGCATTGCGGAGGCAGAACGAGATCAGGGTAATGTGTACCAAATGGAGGTCGGTGTTTTTGACTCATTGCCAATGTGGCATAATTTTTTTTTGTAACTCCCTATCCACAGTTAGTGGGAGAATTAATAACACCCACAATAACATTTCATATTGAATTCATTAATATTTGGGACTAAGCATGGTCACTTACAGGAGACGTTGTTTAACCTGGCAACCTAGGACGAAACGCTCTTTTGAAATTATTTGAGTACGTGAAGGTAAACAACAAACTGATCGATCGAAATTGGCAGGAGGACAAACTTACAGCAATAGAAAATTTCAAATAAGCTCGTTCATGTTCACCCAATTTACTGTCGAGTTCAGAAAGAAAGAAAAACTTATGAAAGGATTAATGTTACAATTGTAATTACAGTGCCGTGCACGTAATTAGTAACATTTAATAAATCGTATGTTCGTTGTTTTTGTCACAAGTCAAATAAATCAAAGGAATTTTGATTTTACAAAAGGTTTGGTTAAACAGCAGCTCGTAAACCATCTTCTCTTAAATAAAATGGGTATAGAAAACAGAGTAGAATTTAATGCCAATTCTGTCCAACATCTCATCATTTAATTTTAATCTGCTCGAAACACCAAATTTCAAACAGAGCGCTGCAAAATTCGTAGGTCTCCTAAAAGGTCCCGAAAAATGGATCGCATCTTGCTTTTCTGCAAACAAATCTGTTTTCTTTGCTATTTTATAAGATGTCAAGCATTTCTTAGCAAAAAAAAAGAAATCTAATCTAATATGTCGATCCGGCGACAGTTTACTAAGCTTACCAATCAGGAATGGTCACTAAACAGACTTTTAGAGCTGATGTGAACTGCTCTTTTCCACTCTTGCTTTTTGGAGGTGGCAAAAGAAAATCGTTAACGTGTCAAAAAATAGAAAATGATTTTTTTTAACTTAATTCCAAAATTGATGAATTGTATTTTGGGCTCCGAAATAAAATTTTTTTCAACAGCACCCCTTTTTTTTAGAGCAAAATTAACTTCGCGGGGTTCCAAACCTATTATGTAACTAAGTAAAAATAGATTGATTGTTCTGCCATTGAATTATCGTTTAACATTGCCTTAGCTTGGTCCCAATGGCTGTTTGGTAGATTTTTCAGAGTGGGCAAATGTCTTACGCCAAACACCACCGAAAATCTTCCACTTATGAGTACAACAAACTGAAATATTTTTGTCAAATTGCATGTTTATACATTTTCGTGAGAATCTTTTGCGCTTGCACGCAGATTACAACTTTTGATAGAGCATTAAGTCTGTTTTGGGCCCTCGTTACAAAACTTCAAAAAGTAATCACTTTCATTTTATGTCGAAAAAATTCACCATCTCTTTTTTTATTACACCGCTATCACATTTCACTGCCTTTCTTCAATGGAGAACAATGAAACGCCAATAATTGGCTTTCTCTGAAAAAGAAAAAGCCCTACATCGATACTGATAATTGATCCTTAAGAGCGCACTCCTCACGGTAATTATTCATTTTGGGCAGAAGCACCCGCACCAAGTCGGCGTGTGCAATTTACAGCCAGTGCTTCCGCATGAACTGTCAATTAAACCAAACTCGAGTACATCACCCTCCCACCAGCTGTTACGAAGTTTTTCGTATCTGAATTCCAAAAAAAAATACAAGCCAACGAGTCACCACCACACGCGTATGACAAGGCACGACAATAATTTATTCAACGCAACAATGAAAATCTTTCAATTTTCGTTGTTGAAAATCAAAATCAAATTGAATTATCTCCTGGGTCGAGAGGGAAGCGCATGAAAAGAAAAGAAAAGAAAAAAAGAGAAGAGCACACGAAATGAATGGCAGGATAAGCTTAAATTCAGGAGCTCGTCCTCTCTGCCTATTCCCGCCGTGCTGCCTCGAAAATAAACACAAAAGAATGCGAATTTCAGAAGTTCGAATAAATTACAGGGGTTCAGGGCAACATCAGCAACAGGGGACCTGAAGCCCGGCCTGGCCCGGTAACCTTTTCTAATTTAAAATTCTAGCTGCGAGCGGGACGCGGGGACAAAACTTCTGGGATCCAAAGTGCTTTTGTTTGGTCAAAAAGAAAAAAAAAAAAAAAAAGACGACGAGCCCTAGATATGCGTTTCGTCTTCGTGGGGGAAATATAAATTTGTTTACAATTTAGATAAAATTTAAGATTGATTGCTTGTCGTACCTGAGGTTTTCGGGATAATTTTTTTCGTATGTCGGTGTATCAGCGTGTCGAAGGGGTAAACAAGGGGAGGAGTAAGTTTACTTTGTCTCCAGCTAATGCTGCTTGGTAAACAGAAAAGAGGCGTGTTGTGTTTGTGCGCTTGTAATCCCCTTTGTGATGATAGACGTCTAAGGACAGATATAAAGATCCATCGTCTTCGCAGTCAGACTGGGCTTAGACGGTCGACCAAGGTCGACTGCACAGCATTGTATTGTTGTCGTATGGACAAAGCTTACAAAAATATGAACACAGTAATTTTAAGGGAAAGTGGTGCTTAGATGAAAATTGTCAGAAAAAAAAAAAAATCTGCGTAACAGTCCATACCGGGTCAGAGCATAGCTTGTTCGCAGATGAAAATTGCCAAATAAAAAAAATTTCGGCTTTTGTAAGGTCGTAGAACGAAAGAAATGACCTGGAATGGCCTTGGTGTAAAATCATTTAGTAGTGTATTTGTTATGGGCATTTTTCTTTCAATAATCCGCCCAATTGCATTAACTGTGTTTTGATTTCGTCTAACATGGAGCTTCATCCAGGAAGGGGGTCCTCAAAACGTTTCAAATATATATTTTCCAAATACATATCGCGCCCTAACAGCCAAATTGTCGTAAGCGACAACATTTTACAGGAGAGGCTTTTTTTGTATTTTGTCTGAGCTAAAAAATGTGTTAATGTCGGTTACGATATATTCAGTTTTCACTGTTATATGCTTTATTAAAAAGCCAACGCCCGTAATCAAAAGAAATATTTGTATGTTTTCTTTTGTAAATGTTTGAACACTTTTTTGACAATTTTTTTAAGTTATGGACGGCAAAATATTTGTGGCTACAACACCCACTCCCTCATGCTGGCAGTTGTTAATAATATATCTTTCGACCAATATGTACATACATCTACATATATATAAGTCGAACGTAGCTTTAGCGTAAGTGACTAAATGAAAAAAAAATCAAGTTCAAGCTTTTGCAAGCAAGAACTAACCACATTAATTAAAAGCTGCCGCGACAGATTTTATGTCGTTTTAACCTTTAACACAATAGTGAAATTCTGCATTTTGAACAAATATGGCATTCGTATTATACATTACGCTTTCAAAAGGCGGGATGACAGAAAAATTTTTTTCTGCCACACTTGGATCCTTGCGTAAAAAAAAGTATACTATACTTTATATTATAAGAAAGGTTATAAAATGAACTTTCATATAATGTTGAAAAAAGCAGTCCTTATAACAGAACTTTTCACAGGCCCACAATTTCAAAAATATAAAACTGATTACAATGATTTTTATACCAGTCGAAAGAGCTTTTTAATAGCTTTAATTCTAGAAAGATTGTGGGGTTTACGAGATATTTCGATTTCTTTTTTCACGATTCTTCGACCCTTCTAGTCATTTGAGGTCACAACGGCTTTGGATTTTGGTTTCTGACGCATTAGACTATGTCCTTAAAAAATCAGAAGTGAGTACTATTAGAAACTCCAGTCAAAAATTAAAGCTGTTTTATTTTACACTGCACTACATACATAAGCCGCATGAAAGAAAAAACAATTAACCACTATCTCCGTTACGAAAAAATTACTATACATTCCGTGTGCCCAATCAGGTTTTTAAAATCGTTTGTATAATACAAATTCGTTTTATTTTTGCTTTTTGCTGCAAAAAAGATTAATTTGATTGCAGTTCATACCAAAACCTCTCCTGTAAGGCTGCTGAAAATTATTGCTCACTATTCGCGAAACATAATTTCGTAATTTTTGCCCCTCAGTACAAAGAGCTAAAAAAAGCTTTTAACCTGCAATTTTGGCATTCCATACTATTTGTATCTTTAACATTCATAAATTGAAGAGTAATTTTAAAGTTATCATTTCATAGTTAAAAATCATTCCCAACATTTCGATTGAATCTGAAGATGACTTTTCCAGTCCAACTAACTTTATCCGACTGCATGTATTGCTGACCTCGACCTGTCTACAGGTGTCCGAGGGAGCAGTGTCATCGGCCCTCCAGAAACCAAACTGCATCACAGAAAATCCATTGTCTTTGACACTCGTTGATGGAGTTTTCATCGGAGAACTCTGCTGGCTTCGCAATTTCGCAGCGATTAATTACTTTCCCTCCTCCGACCTGCAGATGTTTCTTTTTGTTTTGAATCCCTGGTACAATTAAATGCTCCGCAGGAGTACACACAGGTGACGCTTGGCCCCATTTCACCGAAGGACACTCCGAAACAGGACAATTTAACTTTAATTAGTTTCTCATCCTTTCACGCGCTGTTGGTGTCATATTTCTTTGAACGTGTTTCGTGTTTCATTTTCAAACCCTTTTAATTAAAAAACAAAGAAATGACCATTTGAAAAGGAAACCAATCATCGAGCTCAATATTTCCTAAGCACTATGAAACATAAAGCCGTATGTCCGTGCTGAAAGGAGAGCAAAAACGGCGGCCATCCTTCACGAGATACGAGTACGTCCTGTCATCTGTCCGATGTCCTTCTTTCGCACGCATGCAGCAGGCAGGACAGGCAGGATGTGCTGCTAAATGACACACCACATTGCCGTCGTCCCCATCGATCTACATTTTTACCTCGACAAGTGTCCTCAGTAATGAATTCACCTGAAATTCCGATTGAATGACACGGTCCTGTGCTCGATACTGGAGACAGTCTGAAGGACACCCGGGTGGCGGTGACTTGCCGCCATTTATTCATCTCGGCCGGCACGGGAGATGGATGGACGGACCATTTGATATTGAATTAGTTTTTTGTTCTTGTGACTGGTCCAACGCAGGCAGCCGTCATGTCAGAAATCAATTTGATTCCATGGAGCGGAGGCCGCCGTCGTCGACTGGCTGTGGTCGTGAGGCGGGATAATTACAAGCCGGTCTGCGAAGTCGTCGGTCTCGAGAACTAATGAGAAACTTGGTCTACTTCAGTTCTAATCAACGGTTGCGGCGGTGTTTCATGCTCGGTCGATGCTCGTTGCCAAGAGCAACACATGGCAACAAAGATGTGGTGGGGGCCTCGCTTTGGCTTTTGAAATGTTCTTTTTTTCTCTTTTTTTTTGGGACGGGGGAAATGAGACCGAGTTGCGGCTGAGTTTTGCGGTGAACCGAGACGTCGCGTAATGAGAATTCAATTGAGTAGGCTGTTGAAGCAGATTGAAACCGAATCGAGTCGTAGTGGGTGGCACAACATTCACCCGAGTGTCTAGTTGTGACCTTTGGGATGTGGCAAAACAATTAAAAAGTTTGACGGGATAAGATTCAATGACATTAAAGACGGGTTACTGGGTCGGTCTTGTTTTGTAGGCCGATCGTGGGAGTTCTTTGGCAATCTGATGGTTTCAAGAAATACCGAAGGCTAAGGGTAAAGAGGGCGATGACACCTTATTCTTAATTAGATTGGCTAAAACATATTCATGACGTCGTCATATTCATCGTTAAATTGAATTTTTTTATCTCCTAACACAATGATGCAATAAAGCCACTGTTGTGTGGCTTGTTACCCCGTCTTGCTGGAGCCGCAACTAAGCGTTTATTGTCTCTTGTTCTGACACCCAAGAAGCGTATCTGGTCAGCTGGCTTAAATTGTTGCGTAAGTTTAACGCAAAGATAGGGGAGCAAAATACGCCATAATGAGTATACCACATGTTCAATTGCTTCGTACGCTGGGAACTCGATAAATTCGGATCATCAGCAACTTATGCACTTGCAGCAATAGTGTTTTCTTCTGAGTGTGCATTACTATGATACTCGACATAAAAACCGCTCACAATTTCTTCAAATGTCCTTACGACTATACGATTATAACGACCATAATTATCTCGGAGTGCACGAAAATTGGTTGCGTTTGAATCACCACTGTAGCAAGTTTTAATAATTTTAACGCGTTTTTCGATTGCTAAGCGATCCACTATTTACGAACGTTCAATTAGAATTAGAATACTTTAAACGATAGCAGAATTTGACAGTTGCCAAAGGCTAGTTGAGGATTGGTAGTACTACCAACTTAAAACACGACGTATAAATACTACAGACTCGAGATGATTTCGTTTCTTTTTCATACAAGTTCGAAAAAGATTTTAAATCCTAAGCTTTAAATCTTTACCCGTTGAAAACTGCTTAGAATACGCCTCAGTATCATTTACCTCGTTCATGACCTCTACCCCAACAATTTCAAGACATTTGTTTATTTGACCTTTATTTTGATTTGTTTGCTGCTCTTAATCCGCCATGTCTACTGGCACAGCAGCACCTCAGTCTCTGGCATTAAACCCTCCCGAATATTTACTCCCAAAATGAAAAACGTCCTTGTCGACACCGAGGTACCTAATCAGCTGTCTTGTCAGTCCTGTGCTATGCACACTGGGATCCAAGAGGATTTGTTTTTCTCTGGAAACATCTTGCCTGCCTGTTCTACCTGCATCCAGAGGTAGAACAGGCGGTATCTCACTCAGCAAAAAAAGCACATGAACATAAACATCCCAAGGCCTGCTTTGTGTAATCCCATTGTCTTCCTCTTCCTCCTTTTCCTTTGGCGAATCTCAACAACTACTACGCCAATCAATTTAATTCTATACTGACTCCTCTTAATCCCGTTAAGGATTTTTTTTTGTTTTTGAGTGCGCTTCAACAAGGGATAGGTGGATCAAAGATTCGCCTCAAACGTGGTCAGATAATGAATAGATTTCTGAAATGCCTTCGACCAGGATAGGTACTTTCATAATCCGGGAATTTTTCAAATTTTCTTGTCATCGCCATCGGATGGCCGGTAGGAAGGATAAACGTTGCAGTAAGGATACGAATTCTTTGCACAAGAATACAATAGATGCCCTGGCACTAGAGATACACTGAATTTTCTATAAAATTTGAAAACTCGACATGAAAATATCACTTCGGTGGTGTTCGCGTTGAGTGGTTTCCATTTGCTGAACACTGCACAGATCCAATTAACAAATCTGATTAACCGTGAAACCACTTCGTGCAAAATGCCGCATGAGACTTCTGACACGGCTTGTTAGCAAACTTTTTTAACTAACTTTAAAATGTTTGATAAAGTTTGATGGATAAATTTTTTGCTTGCTTCGCATCGAGTTGAATCTATTTATTTTTACCGTTTTGTTATTTTGACCGTGACATCCAATAAAGTTTTCTTTTTAATAAACATTGCAAAGACTCAAACGACGCGACGGTAAATAACCTTGCGATATCCGTTGCAAGTAAAAGAGAAAGCTGGAAAGTCCATCTGAGAATAAAACTGCAAAACATCCTGAAGGTATCACAAAATTTGTCTGTTTTCTAAAAATTTTGAAAAAAGAGCTGGTTTACAGAGGAGATATTTCTAGCATCGCCAAGTCATAAGCATAAATTTTAAAGGTTGGAAATCCAGTTTTCGCAAAAGGATAGTCAGGTGCGAGTCATGATTTATTGGAAGTAGGAAACATTATCATACAACTGAGTGCAACATTAAATTTTACAAGAGACAGTAAAAGCTGTTATTGAGTTTAAAAGGTTGGAATGGTTTGTAGAGACAGAAGCAAATCTTTTGGGATGATTATGTGCACCTAAAAATTCTAGCAAGACAACTGCTCATGGTATTTTTTAAAAGCATTTGAATTTCAAGATCATAATCAACAAAACTATTGTAACAAATCACATTTTTTTTTTGTTAAATACAATAAATAATTTTATGGCATTGATGCCAAAATTATTCGAGAAAAAGGACGAGTGGGAAATTGTTTCTCTTATGCCTAGTTTCACATTGATAAGTGATAGTTGTATAAAAAACAGTTGTCTCGCGGTAAAAGAGAATTTCAATTGTAGCGTAAATTTTGTTAAATATGATATTAGCGACTGGGAAAACTTTCAGATAATTGCGAGGGTCATGAGAGAAAAAGCAAAGTTAATATTAATTCATCTGATAAATAGACTTTCACTTATTGGAAACCGTTACCAGTTGCACACAATTTTTATTTGTCTGAAATATAGTTTTTTTTTGCAATTGTTATTGAATTTTCTTTCTTTGCACGTAATGCGTCGTATCTGCAATGATTCGAATCACTCTCCAGATTAACTTCTTTGTTTCTTCTAGTTTTCCTTCATAAAACACAAAGCAATTTTTGATACTAGAACCAAAGGACGTAAAGGACACAAACTGTAATTTAGTTCAGACACAACTTGAAAAACTGCGGTAACCTAACTGAAGTTTTTTTTGACCGTGAAACCAAATGAGTTTACAGAAAAGTTTGAGTTCTGATTCAGGTTTAGTTTAACTTCAGTTTAAACTCTCAGTGTGAAACTGTTTCTTTGGCTCTTAAAACCTGGCTTATCAGTGTAAACCAACGACTTTAGATTTGCTAGCTAATCAGACATTCTGGAATACCATTTCGGTCACTTTTGAAACGGTGCTAAATAATCAGCCTTATCACAGTTAATGGCTGTATGTAAGTAGTGGGCCATCGAGTGGTTTCCTTTTAAATCGCTTGAAATCTTAACAGGAAGCTAGTATCGTGCCTCTGCGGAAATGAGTCGCTTTCCGATTAAATAACCTTGGAAAATATTGAAAACTTATTCCCAAAGAGAGTGCTGTGTAGACCAAACGGAAACGTTTCAAGCACTTAAGGCTAAGTATCATCCAAGTAATCTGTAAGCTACAGCACTAAAACATCAACATGGTCTTGGAAAATTGGAGTAACAGAGCGAGGCAGCCACTTGAACGAAGCTGTGTCCCATAATTAATGTAAGTAATGTATGCTCTATTAAGAGCCATAATAAAGCCATAATACCTGGAAAACATTGCATTTTGTTCCATTTATTGGCTTTTTACAAAGAAACTTGTAATTGGACGCCCTATACTGTTTATTCTTAGCTTAGACTACAAACGAATAAAAGAATTGGAAATTGAATTTGATTGTACGATTTCAATGCACGTTCAGCGCAGAAATAAACTACAAAGCAGAGAAATCCTCAGCAGTTGGTGGTTGTTTAAAAAATTAAGTTTGTAAATGCTCCAAAAAATAGTTGCCGCCACCTGCAGAGAAGGTTCAAAATTTGATTTCTTTTTTCTACCTTTGCCACTACCAGACTGTAATAATTTATCAACCATCACACCACTTGTCCGTTTAATAAAAAAAATGTCCAAAGGATAGTTAAATTAGACTCCCAACTGTGATTCCAATTCTCAACATCACTTCAAACTTTTATTTTAAAGACAAATAGAGACCAATACCAAGAAAAACATTTCCACACAGAACAATCTTTCCCAGCGTGTGTGAGTATCGAAACTCTCTCCCTTTGATAGACGAAGCAACAACCTGTTTGTGTTTGCCTCTCGAATACACAATTCCTTAATGTTGTCTACACACAACGAGTAAGCTAATAAATTTATTTGCATTCCCTCCCTCTTATTCACCCCCACCATGAAAATTTAATGAAATGCCATCGCGTCTTATGCCAGAACCATCAAAGACCGTCAGTAGTTGGCTCCCTCATCACGGCAGAAGAGCTCGCACTTTCAAAATCAAAAAGCCCGCCGATACTTTTACACGGTTAAGAACGTAATTTTGGCACGATGCGAGAACTTGTTTTCAAACCGAATTCCTTGCATTCAATAGATACTGTCTTCTGGCTGAGGGCTGGTGGGAGGACGAATGGCGGTGGAAATTAAAGACTCCCCTCCGCCCCAAAACAAATCAATAATTTTGAGAAGAACCGTCGCCATCGTCAAAAATACGTTCGAACTTTTATTTCACCCTACGTTTGTTTTATGTTCAAACATCGGCGTACGCTCGCGCCTTCTGTCATCTGAGGCCGTCGTCAGCTTCAAGGACCGCTCTGCTCGTTTATTGCGACGAGAATGTTTGCTTTATGCGAATAATGGTGCAAAATATTTATTTTATGAGCACTTTCGATCGATTTCGAAAACCGATGGACCGAACGCGTTTAATGTTTTCTTTCCCGTGGAAAATATTAAATATTTTTCCGTGCTTTTATGCGGCGTTGGACGGGGGAATATGTTTATAAAGACGCGGCTGGCCGTGTCGTAAAGGCTTGGTCAGGGAGAAAAAATGCAATGTTACGAGCTGTTTACGACAAAATAAATGGGTCGACTTTTATTTTCAATTTAAGATTTTTTTTTGGAGCGAAGAACTGGTTGAGTCACCAACTCTCAACTTTTAGGTTTAGTTTGATGGATTCAATTTCGGCGGGAGCGTGTGATCAAATGACAAAAGTGACTGGCGCTAGAAAAGTTGTCATGTTAGGCAGATATAATTGTAAATAGAGTTCAGTAAAATAAGCTATAATTTAACAAATGATGCATGCCATATTTAACTCGAGTACGGCGACGGGATTTTCCTACAAGAACATAGTAATTTAAGAAAGAAATATATTTTGTGTAGGCATAGAACACACACTTTTGATGGGATATCAATTTCTTCTTAGCATTCTACAAAATCCTTTAACGATAGAATAAATATTCTTTGTTCACATAATTCGGAGAGTCGTAGTACGATCTTATCTTTTCAATTTGACTGCAGTTTTTTTTTAAATAACGGAAATAAAAATGAACTAAATTACATAAACAAAAGTTTAAAAGATGATTGCGAATTTTTAGTAGCTGGTGTTTGAAGATCAGAAGGTTTGGAGAAATAATTTATCAATTCATTGTATTTCACTGGCCACACTTCTCAACTGAGCTGTTTTACATATGTAAACTCCTCCAATGTTGTACTTAACGTTACGTTTTCTTTCAATAGGTACGTTTTTTTTTACTAGCTCTTAGGCACGTACCACTCGAATGTAACTACATATCAATAACTACATATTAAGTCCGTCCGATTCTGATCAAAAGCTATGGGTCAACATGATACGAAAGCCAACTTCATTGGATTCTATTTTTTTCATGTTGTTCCAAAAGTCGTACTTTTCTCATTCACAACTCCATTAAGTACAGAATGATTTAGGATGTTATTTTTTGTAAATCTCTAAGGATCAATCGGAAAAGTTTTGGCAATTCTAATAGTCAAGACGTTTTCCAAAGCTTAAAATTCAGTTAATAAAATACAAAATATTTATGTTTCGATTAAAACTTTTTAAAAGAGAACTCTAACTAAGCGAAAGTAAACGAATGCAAAAACAGAATTCACCAATTTGTGTGGCTTTTTATTTTTATTTTAATTTTGAAAATTTAAAAAAAAATGTAAACACTACTGCTACAATCGTTTTAGTTTTGAGGCTACAACATGTGTGTGTGCCAGTTGACATGCAATGATAAAAAATAGAATAAATAAATTGTTTTCCTAGTTTTTATGCGTGACAAGAAACTTTTTTCTTCTTCAAAAAATGTATAACATAGGGAAGTCTCCCCCTCTCTCTAGAGAATTGAATTGAAGAAAACTGTAAGACCCTCGGCTATCGGGATTGTGTTCAAAATTCAGTAAAAATTGTACTGAATGTCCCAGCAGTTTTTTTTTATAATGTCTAAATATCTTGGTGGTCCAGAATTGTACAGAGTTAGAAGCAAATTTTTTGAATCTGTAGAATGTGTTAATAGAAGGACTCCAGGTGGATTGTCAGTCGTTCACTGTAAGTGGGGATGTAAAATATGTTTGTGGTGTTTTTTTCCCCGAGCTGGATTCGAGCCCGGGTACTCTCGATCAACAGTCCGACGCACTAACTAATCGAGCCAACGGCGCCTACACCTTTGTCAAGTTTTAAATTATTTGTTTGGTTTTTATGAATTTTTATTTTTGTTTTTGTAGCAATGCTATAGTCAAGCTGTCAAACTGCTTTAATTTTTCTTATCGTAGATCATTTTTAAGAGTTCTGAGAAAATAAGCATTAGGTTCGAAAGTTTTGCTTGTCCCATTATTACTTCGAGCTGCTGTACCTGTCTTTTAGCTAATCTCTGTGCATATGGATCAGAACTAAATCAGTCATTACTAATCCCAAACATGCAAACTTAAAGACAAAATAAAAATTTACTTCAAATGTTTTTTAATTTAATTCATTATGGCAGTAACTCTCAGCGCTATTGTCTACAGAATAAAATTCCGGCAGACTCATAACCAAAAATGTCCAAAATTCGAATCCCCTTAATAAATGACCTTCACCCTGCAAACCACACTTCCACGTGTTTACCACCGATTAACTAAGAGCTTTCTCAAAACTCATCCCGTACTCTGGCCAAGGAACATGGTAGAATTTCCAAAAACACCTCAAGGCAAAATGTTCAGTTCTGTTTTCCTGCGCCAACCTTCAGAATACGAACAACGACGAAGTACCTTTAAGCAGATCAACAGCAACCGTGTAAATATGAACCAGTTAAGGAAGAACCCCCCTCAATGTTACAGTAACCAGTCGCAAGCTTAAACTAAAATTAAACAAATTTTAGATATTTTTCAATTAAACCTCACAACATTACACCGTCACATTGTTGTGTTAAATCATCCTGACACAATCATCAATCATCGAGACTGTGTGGATTATTACAAATCCATCTGTCCAACGGGTTCTAATTGCCATAATTCTATCCATCAATTGACAGTTGGCGTAAAATTCTGCTTTCAAAACGACATAAAATTTCAATTGAAGTAAAACAGGCACCGAAATGATTCCATGAGGGTTTCGTTATTCCTTTGAAATGAAACCCTAAAAAGACTATGTAATTTAATTCAATAATTTAAATTCAGAAATAATTTTAATAATTTTTCACACAATTTCAATTTCTGTTCGTTTTCAACCCCAGATTTATCAAAATCGGTTATTAGTTTTGCCCAGGATTGTTTTATAAAAATGTTTGTAGAATAAACAGAGCGGAAAGTTTCTAGCCGTTCTGGCAAGACTTTTTTTTTTTAAAACAGACAAATTCGTAACCGAATGACCGAAAATTAATTTGTTTGTACTATCTACCGACAGGCTTAATAAGACTTATCTATTTATAAACTAAGTGAGACTTATCGAAGAGAGCAAAAGGACTTGTTAATTTTTTTGACTGAATGCTAATTCTCTATCAACAAAACCAAACAATGGACTCAGTGAAAGTCATTTAATTAACAGGACCCAACTCAAACCCTTCAAGTCTTCCTGGTCAAAATCACATCTAAAGACCCACAACACTCCTGAAAGCGTCTTCATTTTCAACAGCAATGCAATAAAACTCTTTTCTGTTCTTAATTTTATCAGAGAACGAATTCTCAGTCCTGACGTGGTAAACACCGATCGCCCAAGCTCTTAAGCTCCTTATCATTTAAGCATCCACCGCCTCCTAAAAAAAAGAAGTAGAATAAATAAGAATCTCCAGCCAATGAACAACGAGTTCCTCATGTGCGTGGATTTTTTTCCTCAGTCATTTCCTCGTTTCATATTTTCTTTTTTTGCAAAATTCTCAGCAGAGGTGAGCAGGCATTCTGCTCCATTGCCTCCCACCCTCTTCTTTATTCGCATATAAACCATCCTTTGTCGTCAAAGAATCAACGCACACAATAGTTAATGCCCTTAAGGGTTATTAAGAGAGAGAAGGAGAGTCTTTATGTTGCCACAATTAAATTTGTTGTTACCCCGTTGTACTCGACGATGAATGTCACTTCTCACTCCGCTCAAACGCCCTTCAAGAGGTACACATTCGTAATTATCACTGAAAGTGCAATCTGATTACAAATTTAAGGTGGAAGGCCCACCCTCTGTAAGTTTTTTTCTCTGTGCTCAAGATGGTCTCAAAAGGGCTCACGTTACAATATAGGACACGTTTCAGTGAGTGGCTACACATTTAAATTGCCTACCATGAGATATCCTATTATCGTTGTGAGAAATCGCTATCAGGGAATTCATCGTCCTGTTCGTTTGTGTGTTTGGAAAAAAAAGGAAAGGACAGAGAAAAAATGAGAGTAAACCAAGGAAAGGTGCATTAGCGGGAGCCGGTCCTTGGCTTTGTCCTTTTTGAAGGTCTTTCCGTCTTTGTTTTGGTTTAAGAAGGATTTTCTTAAGTGTTTCTGAGTAAATATTTGACTTGGGGAAAATTTATTGACCACCGCTGTGCTGTGAGTCGAGCTAAATATGTTGCTGTTGCTTTTAAAGCGGGCTAAAAAGTTTGACTTGATAGGTCGGGGGGATTTCATTTTTTATTTTTTGTGAAAGAGGACTTGTGATGGGACTGAAATAAGCTGTCAACTGTTAAAGAAAGTTTTGAATGATCGTCAGATTCTCTTTTATCCTGGGAAACAGCAGAGACGCTCTAGTAGAGTCGGGTAAAAGCATGTTAAGCCGCTGTTATCTATTAACAAAGAAGCTACAGAGTGAAATGTGATCAGTGAAATGGAGAGCTGGTGGAACTACTTAGAAGAGTAGAAAATATGAAGAATTTGCAGGAGGCTTTAATTCTTGCTTGAATTCAAAGAAAGGTACTGAGTGCTTGGGGATATGTATATATTGATAACTATCACGTTTCAGGAATGTTATCTTCAGTGTTAATAACAAGAATCTTTGTTAGACTACCAAAAAAAAGTTAAAGATTAGAAAATGATGATTAATTCAAACTTTGGGCAGTTCGCCAATTTGTACTTAAATTCGGGCAACAAGGGCACTTCAAAGCATACTGTCTGGAAATTATTGTTGGGAATTCGAACTACTCTTTTTGCTTAATTTTCCATTCGCCATTTGCACATATTATATACACCGAGGCGAATTATATATTGAACCGACTGGAAGTCCTAGTATTAAATACACATATTTTGACATTTCAAGCAAGAGTTGGAAATTTACTCCAAAAATTCCAGTTCGCAGCAATTGCGGAATACTAAATTTCATTTCGAGTGAAATTGAACTTAGTTTTGAAGTTCCACTCATAATGCAGCATAGAAAGATTATATCATTTGTATACTAACTATTCGTTCTGTAAAAAGCATTCGAAATAGATTTTTTTTATTACAAAAGAGCTTGTGTTTTTTCTATAAATCCACTCTTTGCTTGGACTTAGAAAAGTAAGAAAGTATACAAGTTAAAAATATCGAAACTTTTCGATGACATTTTAACTCTGGCAGGACTCTTGTTGTGTCATTTGATATTTTAAGCCTTTTTTTTTATATTTTTTATGGGTTGCAAAAATATTTTAAGACTCCAAGAACTTTGAAAATGGCAGGTGCCAGATCTCACAATATGCACATTAGAGTCTTCACGATTACGATGTGATCTTTCAGCTGTCAAGCCAAAATAACAAGTAAGCAAGACGACATACTGCCAAAACACCGGAAACAGTAAATGAGATAATATTCCATAGTCAAAACTTACGTTAAGAAATTTTGAACAGTGTCTTTTGTGTTTTTTTAAGGAAAACAACAAATGGCCGTGTGAGTCTCCTAAGTAGAATATAAAGCTCAGTGAATTCATATCAACTACCCACGACTTCAAATCCTTTTATAAACTACTAAATCTTCAAGAAGCACTACGAAAGCAGACAAAATGCACGTATATGTGCCTGATTTAATTGACGACTGTTGCTCACTTCGCCTCTCCTAGATTTTCACTTTTCTTTTCCATCTGCTTATGTTCCAGATGTGTACCCATGTGCAAATACACATCCATCAATTAAAGAATATGGAATTCTTGTACGCTTTACTCCTCGAACAAAGAAGCAAACATCCAAGCCAAAGCTGTCGTCATTTCGCACAAAAATCATCCCCAAATAAACTTAACAATGGTGTTTGGCAATTGACTAATATTTTTTGCACTTGAATTTCATGAATATTTATTTGTTTACTTATTTATTTACTTATTTTATTTTATAGTTCGCTTGTAGTATTTGCATTAAATAAAATCCAAACAAATATGAATTCTTTAGCAGGCTTAAAATCTAATGTAAACGAAAGCAACTGGGGACTGCAAACAGATGGATTTAAAGCATTTTATATAGAAAGATACGGCGACAAGGTCGTAATGCAAACTTTGATCAAATGGAAGAGTAGATTCGGAAACTTTTTCGTGACAGTAAAAAAGATATTAAAACCACTTTGTAAAACAAACTCTTGTCGCACAACAGAGACATGTCTCGTCCGCGCAATTACCCCCAAACGATCTCCTCAACCTGTTTTAAAAATAATCACCAGGCACTTTAAAAACAATCCGTCTGGAAGAAACAGGAGCTGCAAATCTTCACAGGGTCGAGACACAAAAAGAAAAAAATGGAAAAAAGAAGCCCCAAGTACATTTATTTCCACTAACGCTGTTTAAGTTTTGCAAATAAAAAAGCCACTCAAACCGTTTTCAGTTACCTAAACCCGGACAATGCCCGCTGAAGTGGTTAAAATCGCGAGAGAATCGTGAAAGATTTCTGAACAACAAAGTTTTTTAGGCACCCACTTGAAACTGCTTTTTGTAAAGACATTTTCTGAGCTCAGGCTTTTTGGACGAATATGATATAAATTTTAAATAAAAAAACAAAAACTCCTTAATCGACCTCAGCCCGAATCGACGAAGAGATAATTGTTTGTTTAAGTTTCGAAGCAATATGTTAATTTCCGGAATATTTCCTTTGAAGTCCACATCTCAAAACGTTTACCAGCCGAACACACCTGAAACATTTAAATTCCAATTACCTACCGATGAATATAAAAATAAATTAGCTTGTTTTTTTTTTTCTTTTTATCACTCAATCCACTTGTTGTTGAGCACCTGATGCTGATGTCAAAGACTCTCACAAAAACCACGCAAATGATGGAAAATAAACGCGCCCACTTTATCGCAACCAAAAACACACAGAACACCCGTTTCAAACCGTTTTGAATGAGGTGAAACTTGGAAAACTTGGTTTTCGAGCGACTCGAACGAACGAAGAAACACGTTCAACCGCTTTTCTAGGACGTCCAAGTGAAACTGAAACCGATTTCCCTCGTTGATTGGAGTTTCGACTACACACTCGTTATACCAGTTGCTCCATCGCGTCTCGGCATGTCGGGATGCTGGGTGGTTGAAGGCATTCTCAAAACATCCAATGCGCAGTTGTCGACAGTTGTCGAGGACGTCGGGCGGTGAATGAGTAAAACTTGAGTGGAGTAGCTCTGCTCCAGCAGCCAGACCGTACCTTCATCACGATGATGATGGTGATGATGATGATTTTGACGGCGGGTGGCGGACGACAACGAAGACAGGTGGTGACGGCCGTGAGAGAGAATCAACTAGAGGTCGAGGTAGCTGCTTGTGTTATATTTAGACGAATTGGCTGGGATTCTGCGAGGATGTGGAAGTACGTGTAGGCACGACGACAACAGCAACTGGTCACCTAACAAACCCGTCTCGAGGGCAATCTAGTAAAAGTAAAAAAGAGTTTCCGTTCGTTCCTCGCAGGGGTGGCAATGGCAGCAGTCGCGGTCGCATTGGCAGTGGCAATGGCACGATGCAAAAGGGTTTCAAAACAAGGGTGTCTGTGTGTTCAGGTGCTAGGGAGGGGAGGTGGAAATTATATATATTAACAGTGCATTCAGCAGATAAAATTTAATTTCGGATTTCCATAAACGCATCGCTTCCCGGGCCGCTGTTCGAAGATGGACGCTAGTGTTTGTTTTGTGCTTTTGTAAATCACGAGGTCGGAGCTTGCAGCACGTAACCGGGTGCACGAGTTGTTCTAAAAATGAGTTGGGGATGCAATCACGGTTCTAATGCACTTAGTTGGGTAAATGTTTGAGAGGTTTTGGATCGCTTGGAGAATTTGTAGGCGATTATTGGAATTGATTTTTGCAAATTTACCTTCGATTTGTTTTTGGGGGAGCAGCCATGGCTACGACGTGTTATTTCAAATAAGTGGTCAAATATTTGCGATGTATCTAATTAAGAGGTATATTTTTTCTATGTTTTGGGGAGCCTTAATGACTTGGCATTTTTTTAATTCTTGAAGTCAGTGGCAAATTTAAATGCAGCATCTACATCTGCTTGCTTACGATTTTAACTCTCAAAATGGATAACTCCAACTAAGAAATTTTGTACACTAAACGCCGTTGCCTGGATTTCCCACGCGACCCCAATAATGGAACACGCGGTCAAGAAGGTAATGATGATGATGAAAATAAAAATTTAAAATAAAGAAAACAAGCAAGGAAACATGATCCTGAAAGAGAAAGAAGGGACTCAAGACCCGTGTATTCGATTTTAATAAATCAAAAGTATAGGAGAATCTTTAAAATGTTCGCTTATCGTTTTATTAACACTTATCCAGGTTTTATTTTTTGCATATGTTCTTATAGTGAACATTGTACACTATTTATTTGTTTACGACTTCTTTCCATAAATTATGCAAATGAATTCATTTTATTTATGGTTTTAGTTACAGTTGCCGGCACATAAATAGAACACTGCTTTCACACAAGAAAGGATGAAGATGTGTACAAACACATTCATATGTTGTCGTCTACCAAAGAAATACATCATGCAGTAAAACCGAAACGAGGCTAAATTGTTTGGCCAAAATTAGATTGGTTAAAAAGCTATTTTCAAGGAACGTTCTCAAGCGTGGAGAGTCATCTTCGGTAATATGCAGCTGTGCTTAGTAACGATTAAGGATTTTTCACAAAATATTAGCTTCCTAACTTGTTTAAAAGGTATTTCATAATTTTAATTCAATGAAATGTAATCTAAGTACTATTTATATGGCCAGGTGTTAGAAAGTCTCTTGATAAAATGTTTATTTCCAGGCCAATAGCCCAATCTTTCTGCAATTCAGTTTCAGTTTAACCATAACCACTGTTGTATTACAGCAAGAAAAACTGACTTTTTTTTTAAATCCAAGTATGCTATTTATGCATTGTATATACTCGTACATACATTTCAAATAAAAAACAAAGAATTTCTTCATTGCACCATCTCCAGTCCATCCAATGAAAGGTACTATGATTTTAAGCAATTCAAAATTAAGATGTACACTGAAATTGGTTGAAGGTAATTTAAAAAGTCTTGTTTTCTTTTATTTTGGGTATAAGGCCATCTGCGCGATTAAGAAGGACTTCGAACTGAATACATCCGTGCACGACATTTGTCAATCCGTCATTTTGATCGATCTTCTAAGACAAAAAACTTAGACCTATTTAGTTTAGCAAAATTCAAGCCAAAGAGAATATTTAACAAAAACACAGTGCCTAACAATTTTACATAAAAGTTTGATTTATTTATTGATATGTCTACATGAAATATTTTCACCTTTGGATCCTGCCCGGGAAATTTTTTTTACGATTTATAAGACATGTAAAACCAGTTAATGAAAAGAATCTTTGCGATCTGAATCATCTAATTTAAATAAAAAACCCATTTATTGCAGGTATCTTAATTAAAAGAGTCAACGATCTTCGGTGCTTTTATATTGATAGTTCTCTCCAGAATGATTTTCATATTACAATTTTGTGAGTCAAGTTTTTTGATGATTTGTTTTTTAATGAATGTAATTATCATTAGCATTTTTGACTTAGGATAATAGTTGATGATCGGTATTACTTGAAGAGGTTCTTTCTTGAAAGTACACCCCATTTCATTTTATAGGGAGCTTTTTCATCACTTGACAAACTTCTTCTGGTCGTTCCGTTGACAAAAATTATTTGCTGGAAGTACATCGAACTCTTATAGAGTATTTAGTACCATTCTGGCTGCACTACGATGACAAGAGGGTATTCCAAGTGGGCAATACGTCGGGGCATACAATTAATATGATATATTTGGAAAATGCTGGTAGTAAAATTTTGCGCCAAGAACACCCATTACAAATCGGTAAATGAACAAAAAAGTAAAATGGTAAAAAGTCGAGGCAGCTCGACGTCATACTAATTAGAAGTTTTACATACTTTAAAAAAAAAATTATAGTCGGCGTAACAGCCCATACAGGGCCAGAGCCTAGCTTCTTCGCGCCTCCACTGTGTTGTGCGCGTTATAATTTTGACACATGTGGAGGGGACCTACTGTTTAATGCCGATTCCGAACGGCGAATTGTGTAAGCTTTCCATGACGGAAGTACTCCAGGAGGGTTATCAGTCGTTCGCTGGAGGTGGGGACGTGAAAAATGTTTTCATACTTTCATCTCCTTTTTTTTATTGGTTATATAGGTAGTCATGAAACACTAGTTTTTAGATGTTGATTGATTTTGACTGATTTTGTAGATAGAAAGCTTAAAAATTTGTTTTGTGTTAATTTTTTTCCCGGGCATCGAAACGTTGTCTGTGTTTTTAAATTTCCCACATATGAAAGCTATAAGGATAGAAATACTATTGAAGAAAAATAGTACCTACAAATTATTTGCTATGAAGCAAAGGTGGCCCAAAGGAGGCAATAAAAAGGAAGATGAAGTTTTAATAATGTCGTTAAGAAGAGTATTACTTCATATATTTTATATGCATGCGTGCACATGTCGTTTAAATAAGTAGTACCATAAGATTCGAGCAAAAATTACTATATCTTGCAAAGATAAGAACTTTTTCCAAAGCTGCGTAGAGACCTGACGATGACTCTCATTGCAAATATAAGGAGTTTTCCTTAACCTTCAAAAGTTGTAAGCCTCAATCTAAAACCAGTTTTTTTTAATAGATTAAGTGTCATATTCACACTTGAGTGCACTTGCTAGAAAGTCTCAATGCTTAAAGTATGCATGCAATGTTGGCTGGATTGCTAAAACAGTATTCAAATGAACTTCATTACCAGAACAATTGGATAGATTCACATTGGTACAAGCCGAAATCGTTCAAGTTGACTATTACTCCTTAAGTGATTCATCGCATTATGCCAAATAATCAGTGGCTTAAGTTGACGTTGGCATTGGTGTTATATCTCCCTTACAGATTCGGAGAAGCACCAAAACGTTTTCTATCCAGGAACTAGTTTCCATTCGATAAGATCTTCTACTCATATTAATCAAAATCGCCCGGATCCCGTTTCCATGACGGAGCACTACGTTAACCCAGGAACGTTCCTCTCAATATCTATCCTGAACCGAGTAGTAGCAGTTCCTTGCACAAAGGATATGCAAAAGTTTTCCGTTATTCACTGGAATTTGATAAGAATCACTTCACATCCTTTCAGTTCATTCCCATCGTCTGGAAGTCATTAACGAGGGACATTCCCCACCAGGAGAACTGTATCGGTATATCCTGTGCGTAGATATCCTAATTCGTACCCATCAGGATTTTCTGGGGAAAATCAAATTAAATAAGCATATCCTTATTTGCCAGCCAGCGTTACTTAGCAACTGGTTGTTGGTTCTGCCTTCCATCACAAACGGAATTTCCTTTTTTTCCTGTTTGCAATCGAAGAGGTAGTGCAAATGAAAACGTGATTTCAGGTTCGAGTTCAATGTCGATGGTGTTGTGTCATTCAAGGATAAAGAGAAACTGAGCGCAAGGACAAGAGGGTTCAAGTGAAAAAGAAACTTTTAACGATTTTTTTTACACGTTATTAAAATTAATGAGATGGTTTAGCTCTCCGTTTTTTTTTTTGGAGGGGAGTTTCGGAGTGAAAATCCGAGAGGACATTTTATTATATCTGGCAATTTGAAAGAATTAATTAAATGAAAGTGTCGTTTGGATAATGGTAGTTGAAGTTTAAGTAGAGCTGACTTACTACAAATCCATCACGAACATATTTCAGCCTAAAGTTGCCGTATCAAATTTGCATCACCTGTTAACATTTGCTTTAGAACACTGTTGTTTTTTTTCGATTGAGCAGCAAATGTCTTGCACCTAAAGAGAAGAGATCTGTAACGCTATTGCGGTTTTGGTTTCCACAGATAAATCAACATTCTCTATTTGACTGACTGAAATTTAATTTTGTTTCTCGTCTAAAAATCACTCAGGTGGCAAGATACGTCGCTATTAACTAATCTTTCCAGGAACGCTCCTCAACAGCTCTTCACCGCCCTATAAGTCACCTAAAAAAACTTCGTCTTGCACCCCAGGGTTCCCTCTAGAAAAAAAAGTATTATAAATAACTCTTGCCTCCCTCTTCTGTGAGACTGCACACCGTCTCTAGTCACTCACTTATCAAAAATTCGGTCAAAGTACTTCTAAAGAGGTGGTTGCCCGCCTCCGAAAATAGAAAGTTTCCTTAGACCGGAGATCCGGACCGAGATCCCGGACATCCCTGGCCATCTCTTTGACAACAAATTCGAACAACACAAATTTTCCACGGATTTCAAATTTCATTCGTAATCAGGTGAAATGGAAAATATTAAATCACATACACCGCACTGGAGTTGGTCGGATGTGTTTTCGGATGAAAATAACCAAACACTCTGCGTGAGTGCGTGCGTGTGGGCTTGCGGGCTTACGAGCATGCGGATGGATTTGCGTGTGTTCGTGGGTTAGTGGATGCGTAAGGAATTTGCCAAACCGATTGAGTTTTCCGCTTAATTTAATTAATTTTGTTGGGTGAACCGCACACAGTCATCGCATATATCAATCATAGTCAAAATCAGTTTTGGTATTGTTATGCCAAATCTCTGGCTTTGTCGGCAGCTGTAGACCGTTCTAGACGGGTGGGTTTGAGTGGAGTGTCCAACTCCAGCGGACAACAAGCACACACTTTTGCGTTTTATTAAATTTCAGAGTAATTACTGAATGATGAGGGTTCATTTTGGGGGAATATCGTTGCTTTTGTCTATAGAAGTGTTTAAAGAGTTTTTCAAAGCCGTCAGTTGGTCGATGTGAGTGAAGTTAAAGGCTTTCTCGGTGAGAAAGGTGGTCGTTAGTGGGTATACTGGAATTGTAGACAAATAAACAGCCTGCTTGCGTTAAATTTTAAGTTTTGAGTTACAATTGGCTGCATTTTGTAAGCTTTCATAAATGGTTTTCGTTCAACGGGACATTATAAACATCGACTCATGTAAATTAAAGTTCAACGCAGAGCCAAGCCAGGAGGAAGTACTTGTACTTGTAAAGGGAGAAATTTTCTATGGCAGGTGGCCAAGCAAAAAGACACTCTAGTCAAGAGTGATCAGATATTGATATTATTCATAGTTTTTTTTTCATGAGGTTTGTTTCAGCAGCGGTTCACCATGAACACATGAACCTTAAGCTCGTCGAGAGACGTTGAGGCAATAAGTTTTTATAATTTTCTTAGTTTAAGTTGCGAGCGAGTTTTCACAATGCGCGGTTATATTAAGTTAAATTACGTGTGTTAACTAAAATTACGATGGTGTACCTCACTTGTGCAATAAAATTTTAAACAAAATACTCAGAAAAATGTTTATGCTAACGAATAAGTTAGTACTACTAAAGTTCTTTTAAAATTTTCCGATTGGATTTCACCTAATCACACTAAGTGATTCATACAATTGCAACTCACTGAGAGCACGTGAATGTTTGATTAAACCTTTTCGGCGACCTACGTATGTTTTGTTATATGTTGGACTTATTGTTAATTTTAAATTCTCAGGTATGGCTAAATTAGAAACTGTAACAGAGGGAAGAATGGTTCTATTGGGAAAGACAAGCTTGATAGTTTATATGTTTTCCCGTCTTGCACGGTTATTATTTCCAAAATTAGAACCTGGATTTAAGTTGTTTAATAAACTCAATAATCCGCAAATACGCCGAAATTATGAAGCAAACTAAAACAACCTAAGTGTTTATTTACTACTTGTTGAAAAGAACGATTACTATAAAAGCTTTTCAAAATTCTCATGGTGTTAGGTGCTAGGATGTCTAACAATGAAAAATAAAGCTAATAATTAATCGTGGAAAACCTTTTTAAATAAATATAAACTCACCTACATCATCAGACTACAGACTGTAACATCGTTTCATATTTCTTGACAAGTCAGCCTTGTAAGATAGCACTATTTTAATAGTCCTAATAATGAACACAGATGACTGTGAGACATCGGCTGGGTGGATTAGGTGGGCGGTATACGCTTGTAATTTTTAATTTAATTTAATTTAAATTAATACATTTTTAATTTTTTTTCATTTCTACGTAGGGTTACCAAACTTAATTAGTGAGAATTGTATTGCTTTTCAAAAAGCTACACTCGAAAGTGACCCAAAGTAACCGGGTGGGCGAATTAGGGTTAAAGACGACGCGTCGTATTACTTTGCAACGTGGGTTAGTTATACGACTGCCAAAGGTTAGCAAACGTCGCAAAAAGTAAAGTATGACTGACATTCTTATATAATCAAAAAACTCCCACAGTTTCACTTTGTTCAGCATTTAAAGATACATAAAAAACGCCTTTTCCGCGTTCATCTCAATAACAACAAATTTTCAGCAACACCCTACGCATCACAGACTCCTTGTTACTCATCATATCCTGACAAACTCTCCTCACATACAGAGGTCGTCAGCAAAAAGACGCCTACTCATGCCTCTCACCGTGCCGTCCTGAAATGCTCCCTCGCAAAGAAAAGCACACAGAGGACGTGTTTCAAGTCTTTCTACACAAATGTTAGCCATACTGCCTGACGCAAATACCCGCCAACATTGGCCGTCCTATGACGTTTATCCATCCACGGATAACCGCTATTGAGAAAGCTCCAGAAATAGAACACTAGCTCTCATATATCGATTGTATTGGAACATCAGATTGCCATCATCCAAGGACACTCCTCTAACAATCGTTTGCTAAAACATCATGATGGACTAGTTGTGAGCATTTATGAATATTTTATCATACCTGTTCAACGTTGCTAAAATGGCGGACTAAAAATTACTGGAATTCAGAAATTGTGTGAAAATTATGATAAAGGATTTTGCTTTTTGTGTTTGCTATAATTTGGACGTGAATTTTAGATATGAATTGCACGCGCAGTAAGACACGAAAATGATGTTTGACTAATCCGAGCATGGAGCGCAAGGTGGAAGAACAGGTATGTAGTCCCATTCCCAGAAATGGTCTTGGTCAAACAAGAGTGGAAGTATGAGGGGCAACGAGTCCGGGCAGATGAGGTTTGTGCGGTGGAATAGTGCAAATAATTGCTAGCCATAGTGGAACGGCTAGAAATAGATTAAAGAGGTTAGGAACGTAAGCAGTTTTTTTCTGCTCTGCTGTTTAAACTCATCATTCAAATTATGACTAATTAGTTGTTTTTGGTTGAGGTAATTCGCCCGCGGGTTTACCTTTTTTTGTAGTCAAGGTTTTTTTTTAAGGAGGATAGGTTTAGTTTTTGTGAGCATAAGCAAACAATCATATTGGTCATAGTTCGAATCATTTCTTTAATAATTCTTTGTCTAAAATAGAAACCAAAAAGTGCTCATTAAATTTTTTATGGTACATGTCATTAAATTACAATATAAAATTAGTTCTGGAGAGAAAATAGCATGAAGCGATAGTTTGCAATAGTTGTCACATTTGTGAAGAAGTATGATTGAAAGTGTTTTACCCACCACCCACAAAACTTTTTTCTATAGTGTAAAATAACCTCCTTAATACGAAAAAAGAATTTTTCTGTTCTTGTTTTTGTCCTAGAAGATAACACAAATCACAAAGATGTAAAAAAAACCCTATCGGAGCCATTTAAAAACCTCCTAAAAACAACTTTAGTCGCTTTTACACTACATCAAAAAATTGCACATACACGACATGAAATTGAGTGATGTTTTTAGTATTTGATAAGCTGGGATAAATAGGCCATACCTTTGGTTGTGTATTTTTTCCTGATGTAAAATCTTACATCAACTTTTTGCTGAGTGAAGACTTTACAGTATTCAACTTCATTTCCATGAACAGCTACAATATTTAATTCGCTACAACTACACACAAAGAAACGGTTTGCTTTCATTCGCAATAAAATTATACGCTGTATTTCACCCATCAGTTATGCGAGATTTTGTGAGCTGAAAAAAGCAGAATAACGTCGTTATAATGCATAAAACGCTATGGACCAGCAAAAAATCTTTTTCAATTTTGATCGAGATGTTTTGCCAGACATCCAAGCTTCTAAAATTTTTAGTCTTGTACAATTTACATTGCTTTTTTTTTATTTCCAGAAGAAGGAAGCACCCCAAATCAATTTTAACAACACAAAAAAAAAAAACGATCAATTCAAAGAATAATTTATTTCGGAACCTGTTTGACATAGAAGAATGGAGTTTTAAAAGTAGTCTTTAATCAATGCTTTTCCCCTTGTCTTTTAAGAACAATCCAGCAAAACATCATTTGAAAGGTCTTGACATAACCTACCTAAAACGACGCTATGCATGATAAGTTTGGATACGAGCTCTGTAGCGCTTTGTACATAGCCCGAAAATTCAAAAGACAAAAAGGCGGAAGGGCGATATTTGACAACCTAATAAAATCAATGTTTATATAAGTTTTATATATATATATTATATATACGCTTTTTTAAAACTAGAGATGTAATGAATATTCGGTTAGTATCCGGCTATCCGTCCACTTTTATTGGTACTCTATCCGGCATCCGGCCGGTACCAATATTCGACAAAAACCGGATAGGTAAAACCAAACAAAAGAACTTAGTCTTTAATCTTTAGCTCATTTCTTTGCATGGGAATTTTCTAGCGCGCTCTTTCGATTTGAAGCAATCCTTAGATTGGCTTGAATCTAGACTCTAGAACAGTTGCTATCAAGCCGTTTATATTTTTACCAATTTCAAAACGATATGAATTCTTAATGCTCAATAAATTAGGCGTTCTCGTACCGTTTTTTGTTTTTGTATGTGATGTCAGTGATATATAAAGAAATGGCTCGTTTCTGTTCCATTTTTAATGTGGGGTATTGGAACTAGAATCCATTGCGCTGTACATATTCTGCCCATAACAGCATATTCAGCTGGATAGCCGGATATTCGGTCAACGAATATAGCGAATATCCGGTATCCGGTATTTGGTCAAATCGTTACATCTCTACGTAAAACCTTTGCATGGTTATAAAAAAGCAACAAATTTTGTATCTTAACCCGAATTGTGCTATAGTTGTTTTTTTTTTGACATGGTCTGTTTTTATTTTAAATGTAAAGATTTAATTGCGTGGACGACATATGACATTATGTGGAAATTCTTTTGGGTGTGACCATACGGTCTGCTGGCACAGCAGGGTAAAACAACGAACAGAGCGATAGAATATCCAATGGTTGACTTCAATATTCTCCTTTTGAAATGAAACTTCAAAGGCCTCCGATGTATTCTACGAGCAAAATAAACTAAAACTTTTCCTAATATCGTTTTTTATATGAAAACAAAAGACCTTTAATCAATTAAAAAGTAGGTCTCACCAAAGTTCCGCCAAATCACCACTACTTCTCTCTATAAAAAAAAAAAAAGGTCCAATAAATCTTTCTCTAAATCGAGTCAGCATATTTTTCAATTGACTAAAGCCCACACTCTAGAAGCACAAGTTATTTCATACTCCTTAAATTCAACGTGACTTGTAAAAGGGTTTACTGTCACCTGCATACTGCGGAAATCGTCGTCTCTATATCTCAAAATTAAATTTCATATCGAACAAATCGTCCCTGTTTACACTAGGCCACATCAAAGGCGTCTCCCGCACACGCCCGGTCCAATAAATCCCCCCTTAAATTACCGTCCTCTTACAGCGATTCCGAGAAACCGTACACACTACTCAATTATCCTCCTCATAGGTCCTTAATTAAACCGAGCAACTTATGCATCTGATGCTCTCACATCGCGGGTGCCACATAAAAAAAAAGAAAAGCTCGCACAAGAAAGCCGCATGCACATCTACGCCACACCACGCGTGCAAATGCAATCAACAGTAGTTAGCTACCACACAGCATCACCACACCACTGCTCGTACTTACGCTCAGCGCTATACCCACGGTGGCGGAGAAGGAGCCCGCCTTAAACTCTCCAGTGTTGTACTTCACCAGGAATGATGTCTTCCCCACCCCGGAGTCGCCGAGCAGGATTGTCTGCAATGCACGTCGAGGGAATTGGTTACAACACTAATCGACCCACGTGGCTGAAAGTGTTACCTTGTGATTTACGGTGTCATCAAATGCATGCAATTCCTCCTCGTCCTCGTACCGGTACGACCTCCATCCGTCATCCAGGTCATCGTCTTCGATGGTCTGTTTAACGATTCCGCCCGAGCGGTGGTGCTTGTTGCTGGTAATCGAGTTCAGAACCATGTCTGTGTCCGCCTTCAAACCGTACAGCTGCAAAGCTTCTCGCGGTGGTTGGTAGCCCGGATATCCGCTGGGCGATGGCGTTCGATGATTCTCCTTTGTTGTCGGGTTCTCCAGCCGTGCCGGTTTCGGGACTTCCTGCGACTGCTGCTGCTGTTGCTGCTTGCTGCGGTTCTCCTCGATTCTTCGCGCCGTTGTCTCGGGGTCCTCGAAAACGTCGTCACTTATACTGCTCGTGTCGTCGGGAATGGCAGCCATTGCAGATGACCGTTAAATTTGAGTCTGTTCGGTATTTGTTTTGACAGTGGCGCTGCCTGCTCGTCAAGTGGAGCACTGAAAAGCTATTTCCGCGAGCTTTTTCTCTCGTGCGAGTGCGTTTTGCTTTCCTCCGTTGACAGTTGTTTTTGTGTTATGTCAATGTCATCCTCGAGTGGGCGGGAGGTAGATTGGTGTTTCGGGTCTATAACTTATGCTATGCTTGTTTTGACAGGTCAAGTACTTAAAATTATGCGTTTTCGACTTTTACGTTGTAGTTTTTAACAAAAAAACAAAAGAGCTCTTAACACTTGGTACACTAAATGCAATGCACTGCTAAAGGCGTTAATTATTATTAAATTGGTGTATTTTGTTGATAAAGCACTAATTTGACAATGAACACACTTGAAATCTAATCCTTAACTACAATCACTAGCTGGGAGTTACACTTAAGGGATTTATTGTGGGACGTACTGGGATTTGATGTTCCGTATGTTCGATTGCGGGGGGTTGTTATTTATTGAATTAAAGCTGTTTTATTGCGAGTTTTTATAAAAACTGTTTAGTTTTCTTCTTATTATCACAGTTGAACTATAAAAAAAGATTAATTTGGTTGCCGCAAAGGGCAAACGCTCACCCTTATTTCTTTGATTTTCTTTTTTGTGTTTTATTCGCGGATGTAGCCTACATTATGTCACATCAAGAGCACGAGTGCCGAAAAGATACAACAAACATTTACGATTATCTCTGCGTTTAGGTGTGTGTGCGGATGAAACACACACAGTTGCAATTGGAGCAGTGACTTACCGAAATGACAGGAAGCCGAGGGCATGGGGATGTTTTCTTCTTTCAGTTTTGTACACACACAGTTTGTGTATTGCGTGTTTACGTGTGTAAGAGAGGAGGGGGAAATTGAAAGCTTTGTTTTTTTTTGTATTTTTGCAGGATAGCAAATAGGGATGTGTAAAAGTTTTCCCACCGTGGTACGATGCATCCGTTATAAGTTGAGAGTGAGAATCCCCTTGGAAGTTGGGTGACCTATATTTTATGCATCTGCCATAGGGTGGGTGAAAAAAACTTGAACTGCGTTTCTGCTTGCTAATATTTGATATAAAAACGAAACCGATATGTTTTTATCAGCAATATAAATCTTTGTACGGACAACTTGTGAAATTTCGAGATATTGCCGACAATAATAAAAATTCTTCTTTTGATTCCTATTCTGTCACTCTCCTTTTGATTTCTTTTTTTTTTTTTAAGTAAGCCATTGTTCCTTTCGCTTATTTTGGCAAAAACGGCAACAGTAGACCTCGATTATTAAAGAGGGCTCGAAGCACTTTTTTCAGTTTGAATTAATATGGAGATGGATAGCAAAAGGAAAAATAAGTCATATTTTATAGATTTTCTTCCTTCATTTACTCATTTTTTTACTGAGACAATTTAATTCAACCTTAATCTATGACTAGACCTTAATTTAACTGATAAGTTATAACTAAAACATAAGACTTATTAAAAAGAATATATAAATTTAAGGTATTCGACTAATCATATATTTACATACACACATGATAAAAAAAAATAGACACACTTCCATACATCCTACATTTTTCGTCATAGACGCCCTAGAATGAAAAACATTTTTAAACTTTTAATGCATTTGTATTTTAAACACTTGGTGGAAAACGTAAAAATCGTGTAATCAAAAAAATAGATTCATCTGTATCTTTATTTTCTTTGCGAATTTCGGACAAATAGGTTTAGAAGGATAGAGGATAGAAAAAACAACATCTAAAATTTTCAATGGGCCAAGATAATCTCTGAACTGCTGACGAAATAACTTTTATTCTGTCACACAAAGCAGATAAAAATCTCTACGGGAAATCGCAAAAAGTATGGGATGAACGCTTTTTTTTGCTCAAAATGTATTCAAACCTGTACCCTAAAAAGACGTTCATGGCAGGTCAACAAAGACGGCCCCAACGGATAATCGCCGTTTATTGAAATTTCTAGAAAATTACCATTTTAAGCCACCTGAGGCGAGTTCTACTGAAGTTAGCAACATTGTCAGTGCTCCAATAGTCTATTGTTGTGTAAAGAAGTCCAAGCTTACTAGAGCTTCGTTAATTGCCGTTTTCGAAAGACAAACCGCGAAATGAAAATGACGCGTAACCTCAACCTGCATCTATTTCTTTCTTCTATATCGTTAGTGTTTTTAATTTCTTTAAGATTAGTCAAGTTAAGCGAACTATTCCGAAGAATTGAGTTAACCAATTTAAAAAAGAAATAAATAAATAATCTGCGTAACAGCCCATACAAGGCCAGACTATAGCTTGTTTGCGCCTCCACTATGTTGTATGCGATATAATCTGACACAAGTTAAGGAGACCTACTGTTTAATGCCGGTTCCGAACGGCGAATTGCGAAAGCTTTCCATGACAGAGGTTACTCCAGGAGGATTGTCAATCCTTCGCTGGAGGTAAGGCCATGGAAATTGTTCGCGGTATTCTTTCCGGCTGGATTCGAACCCGGGTACTCTTGCTTAACAGCCCGACGCACTAACCATTTCAGCCAACGGCGCCCACTATCAATTCTCAAGGAAAAGAAACAAACTATCCAATTCTGACTTGCTTGAAATTGCTTGGGATGGAAACCTCACGAACGGTATGAAGATGCAATTTTAGTTGGAGTAAAGAATGTCAATGCATTCGATCCATTGTGTAAGTTAAGCACGTTTTGTTAAGTGAATTATGATTGGGCGCTTATGAGAAGCCTTTTTAATTCATCAGTTTGTTTGCGTATTTTGGCAGATGTTGATATTTACAGTCTTAGGTTTGTCTAGAAAAAAAAATACGTATAAGAAAAGATTTTAGAAAAATTATAATCCATTCTTAACCACGTTTTTGTATTTTTAGTTCAAGTTCATAAAAAAATTTAAGTTTTTCGTGGTTTTGAATAAATTATTTACATCTAAGGATTTGAAGATTTGTGAAAATAAAATAAACTCAGATGAGAATTGCTTATTTAAATGGGTTTAGAAATAAGGGCAACAAGGTTAACATAAATATAAAAAGCAAAATTATTATCGAATGTCTTGAGCAAATTAAGCATTTAGGAGTAATAGACGATAGTAGCTATTCTTTTAACGATCACGCGCATTTCATGTACTGCTGAAAAGATTAAAAACCTCCATTCTTTGCAAAATAGAGCAATGATATGTTTACTAAAATGTGGTCTAGGTGCACATTTTATTGATATTTTAAATGAGTTAAAATGGATAACGATTTCACATAAATTTCTTGTGAATGGACCGATGCATTTGCAAAGAACCTGCAATATACTCGTGGGTATTATAACCTTTGAAATGTAGGACCTTCGATTACTCCTGTTCAAAAGAGCTAGTTTGTAAAATTATATACTCGGAGAGGTAACCAAACCGTAAGATATAATATTTACAGCCGACCAATGTGCCTCAAATTATCGAGTCACCAAGATCTATAAAAGGGAATTTTCGTATCTTTTAAACTCGCATGTCGTAGTTCTTTCGGTTTTTGTCGAAAGAGTTGAAAACTATTAAAGGCAGAATGCTCTAGCTAACTTAAAATCGAAGATTACTTCAAGACCTACATTCCAGTTTTTTTTTTTAGATTTTCGGGTGTAGAAATTAGAGAGGACGCCTTTTTTGAGACCTTAAAGCTGAACTGCAAACAAACAAAAATGAAACAAAAAGTTCAAAATAAAATCGCTATTTTTCAAGGTAAAATTAAAAAAAGAAATTTTATTAATTTATTTTAGTATGAATAAAAACTCGTACAAGATTTGTGAGTTTTGGAATATTGCTGCATGACGCCGCATAACTAAAATTTTTCAGATTCGTTGATCTCTTAATTTAGAAAAAATTGGGAATATAAAATTGTTGGTATTTTTTCCAAGTCCGAACTAATTCAGCGAAAAGTTAACCAGCCTGCCAGTTTGGCTACTTCTGATTTATTGTATAAAAGAGCCCAAAGACTTATCAGAATCTACTACTACTAGAATCACTATCACTAGGTTTATGAAACTATGTACACATGACTACGCTGAACTAAACTACGGTTTACTGAAAAAATCGGTTAACTGAAACACAAAATATGCCACGAATTACTCCGTTTAACTGATATTCGGTTAACTAAAAAAACAAATGTACAACATCAATTATCATTTTTTACTGAAACTGAAATATATGTATGCATATTGAAAGTGACCTGTGAATTAGCTTAAAAATATTAATTTTTTTTTGTTTTTCTTTATTCTTACGTTATAGAAGCTTTGTTTTGTTTAGGATTTTTTTTTAAATAAAATATAATGTTAGAACTTTTAGGATTTTTAGACTGAATAAGTGAAATAGTTTTTCATTAAATGATTTTTCAGTTATCCGAAGTTCGCTTAAGCACGTTATGTATTTTTGAATTATTTAAAGATGTAAATGAATTTAAAGAGTTGAACTAATAAAGATTACATTACATTACAAATTTTTAAACTGGCAGGGGAGCATAAAAACAAATACCTTGAACAAACAGATATTGGCAGATGATGGTATTAAAATATTACAAATTATTAGAATTTCAAGCGAAATTAAATTGAAAACTCAAATTGGCCTTCTTTTTATATAAAAAGAAAATAAAGTTAAATCAACTCGGAAGAGAAAAAATGCCTTGCTGGCTAATGAAATTATTCATTCTATATCGCCAATTGAAAACCAAATTAAAGAATTTCGAACCCACCACAGTCAAATCTGTAGGAGCCAATAAGAAAAAAAAAAAAAAACACGCACACCTGGCAGTGCCGCATTTATTCCGCCATACAAAATAGCGCTGAATACATCACAATTCAATTGACGGCGGGGAAAAAAAAACTTCCCACCAAAACGAGAATGAAACAAAATGAAGAAACCAGACGCAAAACAGAATATCCAACACTTGCCCACGATGGCGAACATTTGTAAAACCACATAACACCATTAAACAACGTAATATTTGTAAACAAATTCTCCCAAAAAATAATGTTAAACCAAGAATAGCCATCCTAACCTGGACTTATCAAATCATTCCAACAACAAAAAAAGCACATTCCGTGAACATTTCTCCCGCAAAAATTGCGAAAACCTTTCTCTAACCAAAAGAAAAAAAGTTTCGAAGCTAAAAAAAATCTCAAATTGAAAAGGACGAGATAGACTGCGTAAAAGTCAGAAATAAAGGAAACTAGATATTCATCTGCTACCCCTTTTGCCTCTAAAATTTTCTTGACAGCTTATTTTTGCAATTTGCCTCGTCTGCGAATACATGTGAGGCCTCGTCTGTAAATACATACTTATCTTGCGAAAGTTGGGATAATTTTTTTGAATTTGAAAATTGTAGCTGTAACTACACATGTTCATAGCAAATATTGTGCTTAGTTATCTATTAATTTTCATGATATGTTGCAAAGAGGATGTGTGGTTTTATTTTTGACCTTATTTAAATGAAAATCTTAACCATATTGCTATATTTATTGAATTGAAAGATACAATTTTTTTCAAAATAAATGGCAGCTCTCGGAGAAAAGAAATCGTCACGTTATGTTCATAAGCTTCATGCTACAAGCACGAATAACTACAAAAATATTGGAAACAAATGAATAGAAATGAATAAGTTATAGAAAATAAAGATTAATCAGCCTTTTTTCGATCTTCTTGAATATCTTCAATTTTGTTTAAGTATACAGTAATAGAAGTAATAAAGCTGTTTTTTTGATTGGCTATTCTATTGTTTATAGTGAGCTGAAGGTCTCGCAACTTGTGCTCGTATTTTTCTTAATACAGTACTTAACGGATATAAGAAACACTACAATTCCAAAGAATCTTTATTTTTCTAACCGTTTTTTTTCTTTTACGAGATAAACGGATATCATAAAACAAATTCTTATAAAAGAACAACGTAGTATATAAGAAAAACTTTTTCTAATAAGCAATACACAAATTTGCGAACCAAATGAAAAAAAACTATCAAAACCAACTGCCATATCGTTTAAGCTATTATTGGCAAAATTTTATATTAAGTATGAGGAGGCAATGTATGCATGGTATAAAACAAATCTTTCTAGCCATGTTTTTTGAGGATGGATTGCACAGTATAAAATAAAATGGTTTGTTTGGGGGCAGCTTCTTATAAGCATATTATTGCTCATATAATTTTAGATATTATATTATTCTTGTATCCGTACTTGTAGTTAGAAACAGTGTAGTTTTCTGAAAGATAGTGATAAGTTCTTGGTCATCATATATAGACAACATTCCGACGCACATTTTGCCTCATCACAATGTAGGAATCCCATAAATATGTAACCAAAATTAAATTTCAATAGTATTGCAAAATGCTTATACACAAGTAGCATTTTATTACGTAATACTATTGAAATATATAAGAGGTTGCTTTCATTTATCTTCAAAAAAAATCTTTTACCACTTTTTTCTTATTCGTACATTCTGCAAACCTTCCAAACGTTGTTATTGGTTGATTTTCAGTTGATGTATCAACTTTTAGCAGTGGTGGAGGGCCAAACAGACGAAGTTCCCCTGAAAACGATGAATTTTAAACAAAGATGCGTGGAATGCGATCAACTTTTTCAAAGTATGCGTGAAAAAGTGTGGACGAGGGGCTTTCCAACTGGAAAGATGAATATATCGTTTCCTTTAATTCTGATTTCTGGTTTTCGTACTGTCTTGTTGAGTGGACGCATTATTATTTTACTCTGTGGTTTAACAGCCTAAAATTGTTCCGTTTTTGTTTTGCCAAACAAATAAAATACTAAACATTGTATAGCCAGACCACCTCTAAGTCGGCAATCAGATAAAGTATTGTTTTAAGTTATCTTTTGTGATTTAGACTTATTTATGTTTTAATGTTATGAAAATCAAATCTCAATAAAGTTAAAAAAAACCAAACCACCTAATTCGAGTGCTCGAGTGAAGAAATTGTTAAGATAATTTGATTTTCCTAGTTCCAGTGCAATTTGCTAACGTGCCGAAAAAAGTTATTTGTTTCGAACTGCAAGAAACGCAAAGCAATCCGGAAAAAAGAATCGAAGTTTTTCACAGCATTGGAGAAGGAAATTTGTAAAAACTGGAAAATATGGGCAGCTCCGACGATCGAGTGTACGCAGCGGAGAGAATAATCCAGAAACGCGTTAGAAAGGTAAGCCAGGTGGATTCGATTCAATTCCATTTAAAGCTATTTCTTTCTTGTAAAATCCATTTGAGAAAAAGAAAATTGTGCATTTCGTAAATTCGTCTGCTGTCAGGATCTAGTCCCATTCGCCATTTTTGTTTACTCGATGTCTTCGTACACTGTGTGCCTTCGGTGCAATGAGTGTACCGAGCAGACGGGTGGTGATTAATTCAAGAATTTGCCGCCTTTAAGGTTTGCCTAGTGATTATATGCAAAAAAAATTTGCATTTTGTTTCTCATTTCTATGTTCAGTCTGATGAGAAAATTAAAGTAAGTGTATTTTATTGAGTTTCAGTCAGAAAAAGATTTGTATGACTTGAAGGACTGTTCAGATTAGCTGGAGAGTTTTTAGTTTGTATTAAAAAATAAAAAAATACTTAATTGTGGCCACCAAGTATTCGGAAGAAAAATATTCACTGAATTGCGTGCTCTGTCTCTTTGGCAACTAATAGGATAATCCTGAATAACGTCTGTTCTATGCCCTGCCACGAAAAGAGCCTTTTTAATTTTTTTTTGTAACATTGGGCATCTATTTAGTCACATCAAAAAACAATTTATATGTCGCGACCATGTTATTTTAATAGGTTTTAAAAAGGATAATGATGAAGTTAAATATTGTGATTTGTTCAAAAGACAATGACAACTTCTAATTTTATATTCAAGTCAATAAAGTTGAAGATTTATTTGGCTTTGAGAATTCTCGGCATAAATATTAGTAGAGGCAGACCATCCTAGGGCTTAATGATGATGTTGCACTAGCTTCTTTCTTTCGGGTTTCCGTAGAGAGTTAGCATGTTCGAAAAAGCCACGAAACGTCTGCAGTCGGCAGGTAATTAAGCAACATTCTGCTCAATCTGCGTTTCTTATTTTAGATTTAATGCAGCTGTGGTCCTCTTCTTCTTAATGTTACTTTTCTGCTACGGAGGTTGGAAATCATCGATGTTAGCATAATCTTGTTGGTGACTCCTCTTTTGGTTTAGATCGTTGCAAGATTCAGCCGGTCCCGTAGGTTATATATCCGCAACAGTCACAAGGACCTAAATTAGGCAGAACCTTTCTGTAAGCCCGCCTACCTACCTATCCTTGCAGGATTAATTGGACGAATTTGTATTTCTCGTTGCATAACTTCCTTACTTTGACTGAATATGTCAATTCCCTTTGTATGATGGGCGTCGAAGCACCTCTGTTGGATATTCTTTCAACCCAGGAAAATCTTAGTATTCTTTAAAATATCCACTTTCCGAAGGCTTTATTTTACAGCAATAACGACCAAATATAGTATTTCACCATTCTTTTTTTATATTTCAGTTGAACTCTCTGCTATAGAACGCTTTTTTCATTTTGCAGAAGACCACCCTCGGTTTCTCTATTCATAGTATTTGAACTTGCTGACTCTTTCTATGATTTGATCATCAATCTTTAGCTCGAGATTCGGTGTTGATTGCCTTCTAGCAAGTACCATTTATTTTGTTGAATTCCGTACAGCACCAACCAATTATAGCATTATCATTATACTATGACGACTAGGTTGTAGAGGAGAAAAAGGGCTTTCGAATGGTGTAGTACACTTGTGCAAATGAGACAAACGTTTAGCTTTAACGCTCATTATTTATTACTCAAGCCAGTATATAGGTATATGTAGGTATTTGAATCTGCTGACTCTCTTTGATTGCTTCTTTAAAGATTTCTTTGGAGCACTTATTGAGTAACAATGGTGAGAGTATATATTCTTGCATTGCTCCTTCGGATCTTAACCTCTTCCGATTCTTCCTCTTAAATCACTATTCTCGCTCCTGGCCCTGGTACACAGAAACTATTCTTTAAATCCCTTTATTGCCTTCAGAACTTATTCTCCAACTCTCCGACCGTTGACAATCACTAGCCTTTTCTGATTTTCCTATTGTTTATTTTTTTTCAGGGCGTTGTAGAGTATCGTGTTAAATGGAAGGGTTGGAACCAACGCTACAACACCTGGGAGCCCGAAGTGAATATACTCGATCGTCGTCTTATCGAAATCTACGAGCAGAGCAACAAATCGTCGAGCACGCCATCAAAGCGTGGCCCAAAAAAGAAGGAGAAGGAGCGCGATCGTGGCAACGATTCAGACGACGATGACGACGCAACAATTGGCGATGAAAACGACACACCAACCCCGTCGACGGATAAGGAAAAGCGCAAGGAAATGAAAGGTTTGTCAGAGAAGGGAAGCGGCAGCAATAGTAGTACTCAAAACAGCTCCCGAAGATCAGAATCGCCGAACAGTCACCGACCATCGCCATTTATTCCCGAAGCAGACACAAACTCCAGCAGCAGTGAAGACCAACCACTCAGCAACAGAAAGGAGCCGCCGGTAGGCACCAAACGTAAGGCGGAAGTCCTTAAAGAGTCTGGCAAAATTGGAGTTACCATAAAAACATCTCCCGATGGTCCACCACCTGCTAAGAACTACTGCTTAGACTCGGCTGCACCAATTTCGACTCCACTCAAAGCGGAATCAGCACCACTGTCCCCAGAGACTCCAGCATCACGTCCCGAACAGGATACTCCATCAGAAAAGCCACTTCAGTATGCTAATCAACAGCAACAGCAAGGACTTCCCACACAGCCACCAGCACCAGTAGCAGTCGCGCCCTTGCATTTGCAACAGCAACAACAAAAGGACGACAGTGATTCAAAGTCCAAGGACCACCATCAGCACTACAGTAACAACTCGCTGAAGATATCACGCTCCCAATCACCGCCCCTGTCGCCGAAAGCTACACCACCGCGGTTTTGGCTTCCGAGCAAATGTAAAATGTCCGACAAAGTCGTTATCACCGATGTGACAGTGAATTTAGAGACAGTCACGATTCGTGAGTGTAAAACCGAAAGAGGCTTCTTCCGCGAGCGTGATCTCAAGAGCAGTAGCGATGTGGCCAACTGAAAGTGACATAAACACAAGGAAGGTCGTTACCACCATTCGAATCATCACAAGGCAACGGCAGGCGTTGCAGCTGTAACGACGGCGCTCTAGAGGCAGGACCTTCCCCCATTTATCGCACTCAACCGGCAAGCAAGCAGCGATAATGCACCGTTTGCTGTTTATTTATTATTTATTATAATTAATTGCAAAGTAAGAATGACTAAAATGTAAATAGTAGCGACCGCTTCGTCAAATCTCATCCATAAGCCGTAGAAAGTGTGTGTGACGATCGCATGTGGCAGGTTTTCGAAAATTCGCGGTGCGTAATTTGTGTGTATTCAAAAAGGGAGGCTGAGTGATGCTGAGCGAGGAAATGATTTCCTATTCCAGCTCAACTCAATTACGGCAGGCATTTTAAATCGCGTCATTGGTTGGCTCAACTTGCACATTTAAACAATTTTCCGTCTTGTTATTTTTATACAAATTGGAGCATGGAAAAGTAGAATTTCTACGTTTTCTGTAAATTCACAGCATCTATTTATTATTCTTCTAACCTTTTATTTGATGTACTTTTGCTCTTGTCAAAGTTCTCTATCAATTGTGTTACAGTGCAGTGTCCTGCATGTTTATTTGCACTCTGAGCTTCAAAACACTAATTGTTGTAATGTCGTTTGGCATTGTCGTTGTTTCTAATAATCGTGTGTTTGGTATTCGTATGTAAGATTTCTCTGGAATCTTTTCTGTTTGATAAAAATTTCTAAGAGAAAGCTCGTTTCCTCGTCAGAAAGATTAATCACATCCACAATCGTGTTATGAAAATCATGCAGAAGTAAATGGAAACCACACTGACCATTTCATCCTCGCAAAAGTTAAGTATTTCGTTCTGTGCATGGAATGAATTTCCTTACTTCTGAATACAAAGAAATAAAAGTGCTTTTGCATCGCGGTTTTTGAATCCTGTTTCATGGCGAACCACTAGTTATACACATGCAAGTAGTATTAAGTGCAAAAAAATCAAACAATAAAAAAATAAAAAAAAAAATAAAACCCTTCCACGCTTCGTACTGAATAAAAAAAAAAACTTAAAGAATTTATAAAGCAAAAAGGAGAAAAAAATAACCAACATTTTTTAAAATATTTAAAATTAGCTTACTTTAAAGGTATTTAAAGTTATTATTATTATTATCATTATTATAATTACTATTGTATAGATATTTATCGTTGGATTATTAAAGTAGTCAGTGATGAGTTATCGAGGGTGGTTACCGCCCTTTTGCCATCATTTTTTTTCCAATGAAATCATAAAAAAAATGTATTTTTTTATTCAGGAGGAAAAAAATAAATATATATATATATATATATACAAACACTCATTATTGCAAATTTTTTGCTGAGAGTCAAGCAATAAATAAATAGCAGACGAAAAAGATAAAATGAAAATTGAGAATTCAATTGTCAAGTGAATTGAGGCAAATAATATTGTTATAACTTGATTTGATGGAGGAGAACAAAAAGAAATGAAAATAATTGTTAGGTTTAGTGATATAAATATATATATACATATATATATGCTAAATCAAAATAAACACAACAAATCTAAAGAAAATGTTTTAACTACAATACATACATATATGAAATTTCTTAAGATACCAATAGTCCATGGGCATGCTCATCTGTGCTACATATCTCTTCATGTTACATGTAGTAATTTGTTTGAGTTTTTTTCTTTTATTTTTGTGTTCTGTATTGCATGTGTTTTTGCCGTATTTTCTTGTTATAGTTCGATGTTTTGAGAAAAAATTGAATTCCAAATGATAACTCAGGCTTTGAAGTGCATTTTGGCATCTTAGTTTTCGTAATTACATTTTAAATGAAAAAAAAATTAACACTACACCGAGAATGGTCTCTTTGCTGTCTAATTTTGTGTACATATTTAGAAGCAATGTTTTCTTTGAGCAAATCTTTGACCATGGTGTAAGAATATATTCTTACACAAAGATCTGTGGAAAATTTGAACAATCAAAAACTGCCTTCTATCTTCGAGAGTCTCTCCGTTCGTTTTTTACGCATTTTTTTTATTATAGATTAAATAACTTAAAACTATCCTAATTAAAAGGGAGTCTCTTCTTTAACTTTTGCATCCACAATTTCCTGATCAATACCATAAATTGTTCTGTTTTTATTCATGGGAGTCTCTTCTGTCTCTATAATTCATTCACTCGGTGTGGTCGATCTTAGGGACTTGGTAGATTGTTGTCGTTCACACTTTGTCGTTTGTGTCAATTTGTTGCCCATGCACAACACAAAATATATTCTCGATGCAAATATGCATAGCCAAATTACTAGGTTTTTAACCAATATTTATTTTTCTCAGTTATGCCAATTAGTCACATAACGCATCTATTCGATTGACTACACCCGACGTTAATGGATTAAAAAGGGTTCATAAAAACAACATAAGTCGGTGGTAATAAATGAAATAAATAAAATCTGTTTCGATTTCTCCGTGTTGCCTGCAACGTAGCAATGCGGTAAAAATAACTAAATTTGATAGCAGTTTGACCGTTATTTTGCTTTTATGAACACAATTCTCAACTGCCGCCTTGCAAAAGTATTTGTTTATTTAGATTTATGAAATTCAATCTTAAATCTTGTAAGACTGCAGCAGTTTTGAATTTATGAACTTACTTAAACCATTCTTGTTCACAAATCTCAAAGCTATTTACAGTCTAAAAGGTCTACGATTGTCCAAAGACACGCTTTGTTTTTGCAGTTATTGCAATTAGACCGTTTATGCATAGTCTTAACCTTCATAATTTTGACACGAGGCACTACTACTACTACTATTCTTATTATTCTTACTGGTTTCTTGTTTTCAACTTGTTTATTACTTCATGAAATTACAATACGTTTGCATTATATAATTTGCACAGATTTGACATTTTTTTGTCTTGCAATTAAATCATTATGGTTTTTGTTTACAAGCACTGATCCGGTGAATAGATAAAAATGAAAATCCAATAATTTACTCTTAACTTTTCCAAGTGTTTAGGTCTTATAAGATTATTGCTTAGCCTAAGTCAGTCATAAAAAGGCAGGCAAACGATATAAACTAAGTTGGTACCTTAACGAAGTGATAAACGTGAGACTGAGTAGTTGCAGCTGGTTCCTAAAGCGAAAAAGAACAGGAAATCAAATTCTTACACAAAATCTTTTAATTTCTGCTTCGAATCCCGACATTGTAATTCTGAATCTCTAACTGTTGAATGGTCAGCCAATTTTTTTGTGAATCGGAAGCGTTTCAAAATTGTTAATATGAATAATTATAATTATGAATATTTGTAACAGACTGATCCAAAACATCATTTTCATTCAGTCGCCACTCTAACCGAGCTTGCAATTCGTTTTTCTCCAGTTTCTCACTCATTGGCAGATATTTATCGTGATTTCATTCAAAAATTATCAGGGTAATCTGAGGAATGCGATATACATAATTTATTTCTTAGATAGTTTCACGATTGTTGCAAAAGAAACACGTTTGCTCCATCGTAAAAGAAGCAGTCGATGAGAACTTCCGTAGGGAATCACACTCAAGGAAGTAGTTGATGAGGCTCAACGCAACCGGTGTAAATCAGCCGGTTGTAAATCAGGAGTCGGTTGAATAAACTCCTTCCAGACACCTTGATTGAAAGGATTGATCAATGTCACGTTTTTTTTATATATTTTGTAGAGTTGTTTTGTTTTCAGTGTTTCTCTGTCAAGCTGCTCACTGTCTTTTATAATTTTTCGTGAGATCTCACATTCCTTTTATTTCACTCATAAATTTTTTTTTCACTCTACTCACATTGGCTTGAGATTATCATTACAGGATCACAAATCCACATCAGACACTCAAACACAGAGCTAGAAGGCTTTTAATGTTTGCTCAATTTGATTAGATCGCCTGCTAAAAAAGTCTGCAGCAGGAAGTATTTCACCTGTTCTCACTTAAAAATAATGAAACTATAAGGAAACTTTTAAGTAGACTGAATATTTTGATAGAATCTGTTGGTATTAGAAAGCACAATTGTAATATTTGTGTGCGAAAGTAGAAAAAAAAAAACATAAATTTATGTAATAAGAATTTTAAGAGACGAAGTTATACTGATAGAAGATAAAATACGCTTTTTTGAGGATTGTAACTTTGCAGACTGAACTGAAAAATAAATAAAAATATGTAAAACTTTACCTAAGCAAAAAATAGACCTGAAATGAAACGAAATATGATTCTACAAAATGCACTTACACGCAATTCGCAAAATTTTGTTAATACAGCGTACCTAGAAGGATGTGCACGGTAGTGTTTACTGCATTGTTCATTGTTAAGGAGCAGGAAACAAAAATAAAAATTGAAAGGATTAAACAAAAACTCACAAAGCAAGCAATTGTAAAGTCTGTAATTGTAGCGATTATTGTGTTATGTTATCCAAGAAAAAGTAAATACAGTTATAATCACAAGTGAGAAATCTTTTAATTGGAAAGTTTGGTTGCAACCTAGGCGATAAAGTATTGGTCTGCATGGATTTCAATGCAAGTTGGGCTAATAGATATGTACATATTTTGAGGTATTCGTCGAAGATTAGGTATTAGGTAGGAGCGGCTGATTGGGACAGAAGCCCATTGTGATGCCACAACGGGGTTATCTACTCCGTACCCTATTATAACAATTGGGAGCTCTTACGATGCCACGGATCTGATATTACTCAGATCGGGCAACTATCAACGAAGTGTTCACCCAGTACTCTGACGAGTCCTAGAAGACTAGAAGGTACGCATATTTTAGGCTGTCGACGGTGTGACGATGCAAACTCTTCCAATAGAAATAAAATATCTTCACCGAAACTGGGTTGTGAAATACCATCTCAAGCAAAAGAATTTTGTTGATGGCAATGCCGACTTTACCTCAGAGCCATCAAAGGACTTGGATTAGAAATTGAGGTTACATAGGTTTTAGGTAGGCATACCCGCCGCGAGATTTCCAGTCTAGTTAGGCCATAGATTGGCTGGTTATGTTGGATCTTGAAGACTTCGACTTGTTTAAAAAGTCTTGTGTTATTTACTCTACCGCTGTGTTTAATGATTCGCTATATATACTAACTATCATTCTCAGCTCTTTTCCAGACCTATATCATGCTCCCAATTATATTCTGTGCACTAGGTGTGGGCTTTAGAAAGTTTCGTCTATCCATATTATTCGATCCATATTAAGTAAAATGATGACGTGTCGTACTAATTCAGTTGCATGCTGTGCCGAAATCTTTTTTTATGTGTTCTGATAAAAATTAAGTGGCACGACGTCGATACGTCGAATGCATTTCATGGGTCTTTTAATTATGTTTTTTTTGCCTGAGATTTACTCCCTATTTACAATTGAACTAAAAACGATCTCGCAAACGTGTTCTTATCAAGGTGTACTCTATCTGGTTACCTGGCTTACTCCCTAAGTTCGTTTCGACTTGGAGCCTTGTTATTTTATTTAGGCACCCATTAATACTAACGCCCGAAAAAACTATTAACTTTGATAACTCGATATGGGTGTCGTTAAAAAGGAGGCGGTGTCCCGGTTATGAAAATGTCTGTCCGTCTATCGTTACCTTGCTAACAGGCTAACCACTTAGAATTAAGAAAAATGAAACTTTGCCAAAAGATGTATTTAACTTGCCCAAAGAAAGTTCATGTAAGAAATTAAAATTTTTTTTTTATTAGTTAGTGAAAGTTAGTACTAATAGTAAATTCAAAAAATAAATTTCTTTTATTATTTTCTCGATTTGGGTATCGTTCGAAAGAAGAAGACAGCTAGATCAAAAACTTGTATTATGCTAATTACCTTACTCTATTGGTAAGAAGTTGCTAGCCAACAATATGCCAAAAACTGCGTACCTCACGCTATCTTCTAAAATATTGGACGAAAAAATATGAAAAAAATAAAAAAACAATTTAAAAAACAAACGAAAGAATAAAAAACAATTTTAAATAATACAAAATAATTTTGTTTTCGGTAAATTTTTCGAGATATTAACGCTTTAAATCACATAAATTTTCTACTGAAAGTGAACTGGCGATTGTCTCAGTGGATACGCTTGCGAGAATTTTATCCCTTTAGTGCGCTATAGCGATTTTCACACGGCTGACGCGATCAGCACATGAGAAAGGATTTTCGTTTGTTTAGTTTCATTCGAAATGAAAACAAAATTTGACTATAGCTAGTTTGATTTGTTAATTTCTTTAGCTTATATTAAATACGTTCTAACTACTAATCTGCTTGCGAACGAAACCGTTCATAAATTTTATCACATCTTTTCCCAAAATAACAACAAAAACAAAACAAGTTATTTGATAAAATATTTTACTTTGTGTTTACACTTTTATTTAGATTAGAAATACATTCATATAAGTAATTATATAAAGAATTTGTTTAATTATAATAGCCTAATCTATGTTTTTTTTTTCTCTTTTTCAAGTAAAACTGAGAGGGAAGAATCAACAATCTTATTTTTTTTAATGTGAAAAACAAAACAAAATTTTTATAAATCTCCACCATTCGCGATTTTTTCTTTTTTGGCGATTTTTCATTTGCTTTAGCTTTCTTATTTTTTTTTTGATACACATTTCTAAGGGATAGGGTCCACGCTCGGGCTTTGCAAGAGCGGTTACAAATGGGAAGCAACATAATGTTATAGTAAAACACAATTTTAGAGCAGTGCAAAAAGTCCAAGTTTCAAGCTCAGTTCCATATAGTTCGTTAGTAGTTTGATGTTACACACTTTCTGCGATTTTTTTGCATGCGTTCGATGTTTTCCTTGATGGGGGTGTGTGAGTAAAATGCCTGGACAATGGATGTCACAGCCAAGACGGTTGCTATGAATTGGTTTATACTTATTTCCCAGTTATCGCCATCGGCAGCTGTTGCCGTTGTCGTTGTTGTTGAGGAGGGAGATCGATTTGCTTCTGCTTGACGCAGTTCTTTGTCGAGGGCCATAAAGAGTTGACCGGTTGATTGGGGTTCCATCGGTGTGGTTGGATTGCCGTTTGAATCGGGCTGTAAGGTGAAGAAAGTGGGTGAGCTCACTTAGTCGAAGTATTGAATGAAAAACAAAGACCTACCTCATCACTACTGCCGGCAAATCCGAGTTGTGTGAAGCTCTCCAAACTCGCCTCCTTTCGCAGGTTAAACTGATTCTGGTTGCCCAACTCTATCAGGTTTTCATCTACAACATAAAAGCACACATGAAGTGATACAATTACAGCGGTTTCTTAAGACTTACAAGCATTCTGCATGTCCTGATCTTGGTCGCCGATGATCTCCACCAAACTTCTCCAAAGGAACTGAAAGTTTGGCTTCTTCATTTTAGGCACAACTTTGTTTGGCGATCCACTGCCATACTGCTGGTCCAGAAAGTATCTCAAGCTACCCAAGCTCTTTGTGTCCGTTGTTGAGTCGGTGCGTGAAATTTGATTCTCGAACTTGGCATTGCCTAGATCACTCTGCGAGATTTGCGAAAAGTTCGATATTGTCTCGACGTTGAGCTGATTTAGCTTCGCTCCGAGATCGCTTATGTCCGAGAATGTGTCTATTGACTCGAAGCGGCCCTGATTGGCTAATTGATCGGTAGGCAGGTCAACGTAGAACGTCGACGCTCTGGCGTTTGTCTGTGAATTTTGAGAATTCGATACCGACAGGTTTGGTGTGGGCCCATCGAGTGCTGAAATTGCCGCATCGTTTGACGCTGCAGTGGCAGCCACCATCGAGAATTCACACTCATCGAAATTATTGTCCGTTGGCGACGGCAGTGCCTCAATAGTTTCAGACGGGTCATCACTGGAATCAAAGAGGTAATCAGAAATTTGGGGTCGAATCCAATCGTACAAATTGGAAACAAACCCAAAGAAATCTTCAGCTTCGATACCGACTTCAGCGTCGTCTTTGCATTTGCGCGGCTTCCTCGCCTGCTCGATTTCAGATTTGCCCAGTAATGGCGGCAGGTGCAGGATGTAGAGAAGTTTAAGCTTTTCTGTGTATTTGCTCGAGCAAAGAATGCCAATGGCGTTAATTACTTGTGAGAACTCTAGAATACCGGTGCTTTTCTTGTCAGTCAACTGAAATGTGAAGTCAGATTAGGCCAGGACGAAGCCAAGATGACTGTCGTTGGGACTCACCCTAAAAAGTTTCTCGGCCAGATCGACCGAATGACACGCCTTCCAAGGCGTCAGCTCATGAAATAAGGCTCTAAATGTTTCAAAATCTACGTTATAGGGTTCCGATCGACTGCAGCTGTCACGCATGTACTCCTCGGTAGTCCCGGCATTCGACACAAGAATCGGTGCCTCTCCAAGACAATTCGCCTTCTGTTGAATCTTCTTGGGAGCCATCTTCTCCTCCCGGATTATTGTCAGCAGCATGTGGAGCTCGTCCTTATCAAAATACATATTGTCCGCATAGTGCTTGACCATAGTCTTCTCATTGTCAATGTCGAACTGACGGATAGTCAGCCGACGGTGTTTATTACGAAGCTCTTCGATTTTCTGCATTGAAATCTGCCCTCCGAAGTGGATGTACGCCTCGTGGATGAGCGTCTGGACTGATTGACTGTGGTGCGTTTGGGCTTGACGCGGCACTGACAGTTGGTAGACGGGGTTGTAAATGCCACGAAGGTACTCGCCAAGCAGCTGCATGGCCTCTCCGTCGTCTCGGCACTGTAGAAGCTTATCGCGGTTCCATTCAAGAATTTGCAGGGCAATCTGAGGAGAACGAAACAATTTATTTCTTAGACAATTTCGGGTGTTTATAAGAGCGCTACCAAAAAAATAACTTTTGCCCCATCGTAGAAGAAACAGTCGATGATTTGTAGAGAACTTTCGTACGGAATCACACTCAAGAAAATGGTTAGGAACCACGACAGCGAGATCATCTTTATGAGGCCCAACGCATCCAGGTGGCTGTGTAAATCAGGCAGATACGTTTCAACCAATTCATTAAGGACACCTTGATCGATCTGCAAAAAGTATGGTGTGGAAGAGTCACACTTATGATTCACTGAATTAGAATTTACCTGCGCTCCAACAACTTTGTCATTATAATAAACAGGTAACAAATTTTCACACAAACTCGCCAACATCCAAAAGGCATTCTCTTCATCACAGAATAATAAAAATACCGATGATACAATATTCATCGCTTGACAATAACCAACTTGTGGATTACGCAAAGCGTATGCCTGCAACACACGTCTCAACGCACTAATTCCATCTTTGTGCTGGAATGCTGGATGCTCAGGCAGAGATCTGTGCAGATCACGATCGATCTCATCATGTGTGGGACACTGTTTAATGGAAGCAGACTGTGAAAGACAAGATAAACCTAGAAAAGAAGTTGATGGAAACTGAATTTGAGCTGCACCTTCTCGACCAGGTCCTCGTAGAGTCCTGGATTCATTTCTTTCTCGTGTATTGCACCGGAAAATATCAACCAAATCTCCTGCCTTAACTTGTCTGGAATGCCCTCGACTATGAGATTTATAACATCTGTCGTCCTAAACATAGAAATGCCTCTGCCGAATTCACGGAAATGATTCTCCCACTTATTGAGCTGAAACAAAACAAGTAATTCCGTTATTTATCATCCTCTGAAGGGGCGGGAGCAAAACCTTTTCCTCCTGCTTTTTCTGCATTTCTTCCGTGAGACCAGACTTAAACGTGTGCATTAAGGCGGCTTGCTTAGACCACGAAATGTCATATTTGGCGCGTTCCCTTCCAACCGGTCTGAAAAGAATGGCGCGTCTTTAACAGAAACGCATCCCCGGTTCGTCGTGAACTTACATGTGGATTTTCAACAGCAAATCAGAGATCTTTCGGATTAATACATCCCTGTCGGTTATGTGAGCAAATACAAATGGTGCATTCTCCGACGTGGACAGAATTATTTGGTTGTCGTAGCGATTCGGACCGTCATCCTTTTTCTCAGCGCTCTAATATTATGAAATTTGTGAGTTCTTTTGATCAACAGCAATAAAAAGGACTCACTTTAATTGTTTTAAGTGGAACAACTAGGCTAACTAAGTCAATCACGTCACTTCGGAAGCAGAGGAAGTTTGTCGATAGATAAATGTTGCCATTGACATACCTCTTCGCATATGGTGTCCACAAATTTGCTGAAGAAGACAACAAAAGTCTAATGATTGCCCACTGAAATTGTTTGCGCGCTCACCTTTGATTTTCCCATCCATGATTTCCCTTTGGGGAAGCCTAAAATACATTCGGTACTCCTCTGATTTCAGACGCACTGTCAGGTCCCTTAATAGGAATGGTTTCTTCGATGACTTCTTGCCGAATCGTTGGAATATGGTTGCTTCATGGTCAACAATCGGGCTGTCGGGATCCTGAAAGCAAACTATTAAAAACCGAAACAGACTTCAAATTGTTTTCTGTGAACTAACCTGCATAATTTGTTGCATGGCCATTTTGTTCAATTGTACCATCAAATCGTACGCTTCACTCGAGTCGAAAAATAACCCAAATTTGTATTGCATCTTATTGCTGGTCTTTACGGAAATAACATTTCCAAACTTGTGAATGTCTTCCAGTTCAGAGAAGCGAATAGCAAACTTCACAACATTTCCCAGCAAGTACGAGTAGAATGCGATGTAGTTGAGCGAAATGTATAATTGTCCTTGTCGAGGTATTTTATTCTTCACGTAGCTACAAAATATAATGTCTGATTAGAGTGGTGTTCTATTTGAACTCAACTGGAGACAAAAGTAGGGCATATGATCCCATTCTCATTACCTTAATTGATGTTATATGATCTTTATCATTACTTACTTGCAAGAATATGTGTTGACCAAATGCTCCTCCTCGGGCATATCGAAGTAAGTGCGAAATTTCGCTACAACAACCTTGAAATTAGCTGATTCTCCAGAGTCATCATTCGCTTGACTGTTGTGTGCGTACAAAGATTGAATTTTGCAAATTGTGAAATTTGTGACCTCCTCTTCACGCTCCATTTCGTTAAGGACTCTAAAGAGGTTCTCAGCAAGCCATTCCCAGTCTTTAATGATTTCTTCTTGTGTTAGGCCGATAGCAATTTCTGGGAAAAAATAAAATAATTTACTTGATTGTTTACTTCATTTGATTTGAAAAATATGATGATATGACAGATTCATGGATAGTGTGGAGGGTCTTCACATACTCAAGCTTTAGAGTAACTAAACAACCAATAATAATTTAATAATATAAGACAATTGCATTGTATATGTACGTAATCTAAAGCCCACCGACTGACGATCTTAACATTCAACGACAGGGAATTATTCTGCCTCACATTCGATGTTTATTACTAAATGGTTGTCGTCTTTTTGAGTGGACGTACAACAAACATTGAAATGCAACTCTCATTACTTTATGTTATTGACTATAATTACATGGAAATTCAATAATCTCAAGTCAAGTCGACCACATTATTCTTATTCCTGTGTTATAATGTTTATATTATATGTAAAACTAAAACTGAATGTAATTTTATAAAACTTCAATAAAGAAATACATACTTACTTTTATAACTTATACAATTTTCAAACAAACAAAATTGTGACTAATCTGTCGTTTTTTCGTAGTTCTTTTTTACTGGCGTTGGCATTTACACATCAGAGCAAAACCTTTGATGTGAAGGGTGGATCATCTAATGGTTTCTTTTTAACTCATAGGTTATTTTGACAATGGCAGCCGTTTTTCGGCAGAAATCTTGACAGAAAGTCAGAAAATGAGTCGCCTTACGCTTGATCAAAGTTAGGAAATATTTGAAATTTATTTCCAAAGTGAGTGCTGCGTAGCCAAATCAGTGTGTTTTTGAAAAGAAATCATTAGTTCAAATGGAAATTTTTTTCGATGGCTTTCCTTCAAATTTTCTTTAAATTGATGTGCCGTAACATCTCGATTGCTAAATAATTGCATTTTCAGCAGTAGGTTGGGTTAGGTTGATGAGGCTGGCTGAAAAAGAGAACCCACAGCCACCCTTAGGTCTAATTAGACTCATTGTGATGCCAGATTGCGGACGAGACGCTGTGTTACCAATTAAACCGACTGGAGCTTCGCACGAAGAAGTGGAGCCGTCCGATGCTGACGCAGCTCAGATCGGACAGAGTATCAAAGAAGTATTCGCCGAGATGTGTGAGTACTAAGGCATCGCATAAGCAAGGAAGTTGGGAAATGGATTCCTCTTCAAGGAATAATAGTTTCCCAGATGCGCAGTGCCTTTTAACGTCACTTATCATAGCACTAATCACCGCTCTGCTCAGCCACAGAAGTCAAATGATCATTTTGACATTCAGTTATGGACATGATTGTCTCGTGTGTTTTGCCACCTGAGATTAGTGGTCTCAAGTGACCGGAGCCTAATGGATAATCTCGCTGTAACGATGAGCACGGCTGGCATTTCCTCCCGCGGGAGAAAAGCAAAAAGCATCGCTTACCTGGCAAGTTCGTTAGCGTGGCAATTACCCATTTGCAGCAGTAAGCTAGAGCAACATTGTTCAAATATTGTTCTACCATGAAGAAAATAAATTTATTTATCTATCTGAAAGGAAATCATCCGTCTGGCCGCCACGGAGCTGCAATTTGACCCCTAAGAACTTTTTTTCCTAATTCCGGAACAATCCGGAACGCATGGAAAAAATAATAATTTTGTTCATTTTACTGCGTTTTTAAAAAGAGACTTGTATTTGGCCCTACAAACATAGCTGGTGTTTTCCGATAGATACCCCCGAAAAACGCAGTTTTGCTCTAATGGTTATTATTGATAATTTATTTATATAGATATACAGTTGCGGTCAAAGTAGTAGCAGTTCTGCTTTCTGAAGGATACCTTTTTGCAACTTGAGTAATATCATGCTAATGATTCGAGTAATTGAAAATTTTTTTACTCCTTTCAGTTATTGTTCTAAAGTAGAAGGACACGACTTTGGGAGTCTTCAAGAAAAAAATATTCTCTCACACTATTATTGCTATGCACTGCTATTGATTGACCGCAGCTGTAAATTTAGTTGGCATTGTGTTCAGACTTCTTTGAATGGATCCAGTTGAAGGGTATTCCAGATAAGTCAATAAAATGCATGAATAACGTACTTTTACTGTACAGCTTTTTCAACACGAAGGCCTTGTAATTGTCTGTCATTTATTTCATACGATTCTTAAAATAAAACTGTTTGGACTTTGTGCCATTAACCCCCGAATTGTAGCCCGCGGAGCACATTGTATCTCCCCAAACTTGCAATGAAAAGCAAGCTTACTTCTTTGCTCATGGTTGAAGAGACTTATGATAATTCGAAGAGATAGGTTAAAGAGACATATGATAATTTAAAAACAAAATTAATTTCAGCAAACATCGTGAGTTCAAGCTGAGAACAAAGAACAGCTGCATGAAAATGGTCGGATGCTTTTCTTATCAAATCTACACTACTTCTCAAAAGACTCAATTCGATCCAATTAGATTTTAGATCAATAATACACAATATGGTCACGGTTATTACAAAGCATTGACACTAGTGAATAAAGTTCCCAAACCTTTTGTGGAATGGTGCTGTGGGCAGGGCAAAGATAAGTTGATGAAATTTGATAAATTGAAGGGGGCGAGTCATTTGCTCGGGTAGAAAAAAAAAATCTCAAGCTTTTGAATGTATTTTTATCAAATTTTTTTTGTATTCCAATTAGTGGCGCCCACTCTTTCTGCGCATTGAACTACGGGTCAAATACAATTCCCAAAAAACAGGCAGACACCCACCAAGGCTTCAATTCCTTTGAAGTTACATCTCCAACAGTGAACAATGCATTGTGATGCAGCAGCAGAAAGATGACAGCTAGGGGGTTACAAAAGCTCAAGGTATGACTCAAGTAATAAATCCCTAGATTGATAACGAAACGTTCTCATTCAAGGCATTTACAAGTAAGTAAAAAAATATTCTCTACGCACGTATACAATGCAGATACCAGCTCAATATTGTTAGACATATTTTTATTCATGTTTATGTTCTTTTTCAGCCATTACTCACCATAATAAACGTCCGATGATGGTGTTTGATGCACGATTCGATAAGGGGGAGGTCTCCTATCAAAAACACTGTCGAACGTCCCAACTAGGATAGATGATATTCCCCGAGACTCACCATGGCCTCGACGTTTTTGCAGGGCAAAATATTTTGATTTCATTTCAGCCACCCTTTTGTGAGATTGTTTTGATTGTGATAAGGCAAACATCAGAAAAGAGGTCAACAGCAAGAAAAAAAAATGAAAAAAAGAATTTTACTTTTCATTAGCCATTGTGGAATACCACACAAATTCATTTGTGACGTAAGTTAAGTAGATTCAAAGCAAAAGAAAACGCCAACAAGTATTTGGAAATGTAAATAAAGCATTTTGTTTCTAATTTGTTTCCGTACCATAAAGCCGGGGGAATCATAAACTCCTTGGGTTGGATCCACATTCTGTGATAGATTCTCCACTTTTCTTATGTTTGATGTGTGTGTTGTGTTTGTATCTTTTGTTTCGGTTCTCGGCAATGCACGGAGAATGTTTAAAATGTCGTCATCTGGGGAGTTTTGAGTTGCTACGCAGTTTCTATAAAACCTTCTTTTCTCTGAGTGTTTAGTAAATTTGTAATTGGCGTGAATTAAAACACAAAAATATGTAAAAGAATCACTTGACCACAACTTCTCTCTTTATTTTGGGAACTATTTGACAAGTTTTCACAGCACAGAAATTCAGCTCGAAATCAATGATGGGGGCGATGTCGTGTATTCCAATGTGTTTTCTTTTGTTTACAAGGTGATTTTCCAATAGTGTCGTGCATATACATACACTTCTGTGGTTTAACTAATACTTGCTTGGTTTTGCGAACTCACCGCGGTAGCGCCGGCCGCCTGGAAATCGGTTCGTGGTGAGATACCAGCAGTTTGTTGTTCATTTTCCAATTTTATCACAGCACTCAAATTACATCAGCGGCCGGCTTCGAGTTTTCAAAGAATAATATCGTTGTTGGTGCTGTTTTATAAAGTAGTAGTAGTAGTAGCGCAATTTCTTAAATTTGCCCACACACGATTCAATTGAGTTGAAAGACTTGCCAGTGAATTTGGCATTTCGCCAACCGTCAAATAGATCAATTGACAAAGCCACACACGGGTTGATTTCATTGTGATTTGACTGAGTTGATGACTCAATTGAATCGTCTGTGGGCTGCTTAAGGGTGTGGAAGATTACATACAGAAGTGCCAGTTTACATTTTAAAAGTCGGTAATACCTTAATTTCTGTCTGCAGCTAAAACTATTTTAGCCGGTAGCTCATTGATTCTTTATAGCAATGGTTCAAATCAAATCATTTGTAATAAGTTTTGGAAATCTGATTTTATTTTTTATATAAAAGAAAAAAATTAAAATTAAATTATTGAAAATTAAAAAAAAAAAAATGAACTAAAAAGAAGTGAAAACAAAGAGTCAAAAATAAATGAAACACACTAATAATGACAAACTAAACAGTAAACATTCCATAAATTTCGTCATTGACATAGTGGTTTAAATTTTCAGTTATAAAAAGTTTAGATTTTAGTGAGTTGGTTTTGCTTGAATATGAGAAGATAAGAAACGGTTGTTATGTGTGGGATCAAATTTAGCTGCTCTGGTTTTTCAAAAAAAAAGCTGCAACTCGCTCCTGAATCAAGACATGCCATTTAGTTCTCTTAGATTGCGTGGGATCGAATTCCAAAGACGAATAACAGCAATGAAAAACTGTCTTTCGGAAATTAGGCAGGAGAATTGGGGGAGATTTAAGCACAGAAATCTAACGGATGTAGAAAATTGTATTTTGTTATAGAGATATATTGGTTGGTTTGTATTTAGTATACCAGAAAGTGTAAGAAGAGTACGAAACTTTATGTAGTTTTGAAAAGACATGTTCAACAAATTGTTTGTCACATGAGATATGGTCGAACCTTCTAGGTCCATAAACATTTTACTGTCGGCATCACAGTAGCCACAAATCTTCATAACATAGACAGGAATAACAATTGTTTTGGCTAGAAGCACTCTCGTTTTTAGCGTAAATTTTTGAGCAGTCCAGAGACTGCGAAGCATACCATACGCCTTACCCACTATCGTACTTATGTGATTATTCCATGTTAATGTTCTGTTGAATGTTATGCCGAGATTTTTGAAAGTTTCCACAAACTCCAATGTTGAATTATCTAACACGATCTGTGGAAAGTCGGAGAGATCAATTTATTCTTTGAAATAACCAGGCACTTACATTTGTTTGGATAAAGTGCCAGCCTGTTGTTTGTTGACCAATTCGAGATTCGTTGCAGATCTTCATTAAAAGAATTAGCACTGTCTTCTAAGAGGCCTAGAGCACAACTTTGATAGATTTGAATATCATCAGCATAGAAATGCATAAAGGAGTTCGAGATAGCCGCGTTAATATTATTGATGTAGATTGAGAATAGAAGTGGACCCAGAATTGATCCTTGTGGAACACCTTGTTCTAGTGGAAGAACATCCGATAAAACATCCTCAAGGCGCACGGCCTGTTTTCTTTCCTCAAGATGAGATGAAAGTAATTTAACAGCAGAATCAGACATATTGAAATAGTTGCACAGTTTCCTAATGAAGATATCATGGTTAACCATGTCAAAAGCCTTACTTTGGATAGAAACGGAAGAATTGATATTGGTCTAAATTCATCACCTTTCGAATTTTTAGGAATTGTTAGTATGACAGTTTTCCACTGGCGGGGGAAAATTTCCGTTAAAAAAATGATATTGATAACATGTGTAATATAAGGAAGAAGTGTAGGTAGTATAGCTTTCGTAAAAACAGGATGCGCTCCATCAACTCCCACGGCATTCGATTTTATAAACATGATGCTTTTGACTACGCCTATAACATAAATTCTTTTGAAGAAAAATGGAGTTTTGGTGGGAGTCCTTTATGGTTCCCTAAAAAAGGATCCAATTGATATCACTAAGATTACAAATTAAAAAAACGGACTGTTTGGGGTACACAGCCCTCATTTTGAAAATAAGTTTTTATTATTTCCTAACCTTATTCTAGCGTAAGACTGCTTACATCGTTCCGCGGAGGTATAATACTGACTTTCTGTCTTATTAACTTAACTTATGGCGAGTGAAGAAAAAAGGTTATATTTATTTTGAAGGGCATATGTTTTTAAAAAGCTTTTATTGAACATTGAATTAGTTATTATTGGAGTTTATTGTTTCCGAAGTAAGTCGGGGCACATTGGTACACACGAGCTCGGGGCAATTTGATACGTTTCGATGTGCTCCACATATCGTCTTATTTTGGTAAAACCTAATATTTGAATTTATTCAAGAGAAAAATGGTGAGAACATACACACAAAAAATGAAATTCCTGTGGCTTTTGCAATATATGAAGAGCTGCAAGGCGAATTATTAGTTAGAAAAGCAGCCGGTTAATATAATTTAAAACAATTTTTTAAATGATGGTTCAGAATGATCTTTGGGTGCATAAGACCTAAAAAGTAGGCAGAAATTGTTAGGAATAATGGCAATCCAACCAACTAGTTGTAACGCTTTTCTCAACGAAACCGCCTTGGAATTTTTTTCTGTCTCCATATCAACCTTTTTGCCCTAGCTTTTTTTTTTAAATTTTTAAATAATGTTTATTCATTTAGTAATTCATAGATACATTTGACACTAGCTGTCTCAGCTATAGAATGCACCTAAATATTGTCCAATACACAACGAAATACATAAATAGTTATATACATTGCTGTGCAAAATAATAAAAACAGCTGGTCGAAAAATCGAATAATGGTTATTAAACCCAAAACAACCGTTTTATACTTGGGTAGTTATTTTTTTCTTATTCTACATTAATTTTACTTAAAAACTAAAAAATAAATACGGACTTCAAACAATAGATATTTTTATAAATTAAATAAATAACTTCAACACTTTTATCTATGCAAAAAAATAAGCACATTTAACAAAAAAGGTAAATATTTACACAAAACAATGAACATATTGAAGCTAGTAACCAAGTATTAATAGAATTAAATAAGAATGTAAATTATTATTATTAATATTTCGTGCTGGCCATTCAAGAACTCTAACATTTTTATCAGTAAACCACTTTTTCGTCACTTTGGCGGTGTGCTTAGGATCGTTGTCCTGTTGGAACTGCCAAATTAGGGGTAAGTTGTCATCTGCATATGGATACATGATTGTCTCTAAAATTTCCACATATTTTTCCTTTGTTAGAAAATCTTCGATCCAATGAATAGGACCAATACCGTAATAAGAAAAGCATCCCCAGACCATGATGTTTCCACCACCATGTTTCACTGTTTTAACCGTAAATCTGGGGTCAAATTGCATACCGGTTGGCCTTCTCACATACTTTTTTGATGTATCCGGCCCAAATAAATTAATTTTTGTCTCATCAGACCAAAGTACGTTTCGCCATTTTTCAGGTAGTCTCTAGCAATTTACTTCCGCGAACTTAATACGATCCTTGATATTTTTCCTTGATAGAAGCGGACACTTTTTTGGATGTGAAGCTTTCAAATTATGTTCTATCAACCTTCTAACTATTGAGGAATCGATGTTTAAGTTTAAGGCTGTCTTGATTTGTTTTGATGTTATAAACGGCTCCTTTTTGACGCACCTAACTATATGAAGGTCGGTTTTTAAAGTTGTTTTGCGCTTTCGACCACGAGTTTCTTCCGATTAATAAAATTTCAGAACATTCCGGAACGACATTTCATTTCCTTCATTTCTTAGCTGGTTTATAATATGTCTTAGCTCTGGTGAGCAATGCTTATTCCGACCCATTTATCTTCAAATACACTAACAATTGCAGCTGTCAAATCTTTTCTTTTAATAATACTTTTATTACTTACAATGTAAAAGTGGAAAAAAAGATAACGGCTAAAAATCGTAGCTTGAAAAGTTTTGTGTGCCTATTTTTTTGCGCATGTAAATATGGTCTTACTTCCACAAAGAGCTCAGAACTACTGAAGTAAACAAATTAGAGGCTGCACTAAGTCCTGCACTACTATCTTTTAAAACAATTTGATGTTGTTATCATGTAAAACAATTTGATGTTAATTGTTTATTTACACACTACTAGTGATAGTAGTAGTAGCAGTAGTAGGTTTTCAATACAAATTCAATACAATTCAAAATAAGTTACAACCAATATGTTAGCAAGATCGAAAAATCAAAAGAAGAAGGGAATATTTTGATGAAGGGCATACAAATAACGTAATATTGACCAAAAAGTTAGTAGAATCAACGTAAAGATATTTAAAAGAAAATTTTACACACAAAAATACTTTGCTTTCGTTGTAAAGTGTTCATTTTCTTTTCTCTCTAAAAAAAAATGTTTATTATCTTTCTGTTAATTTTTTGTTGTTGGATTTATTATTAAAATTCTTTTTAGCACTTTCACACCTTTTCAAAAGTTCCAACGGTTTTTGCTTCTTTTTTTCAAACATTCTTATGTAAAGTTGTCACCGGTTTAGAGGAAAAGGTTTAGTAGTTTGAAAAAAAAAGTCATAAAAATTTGGTTTCAGAGGATGCATTAAATGAGAAACAACCGGAACGTCTCTAATAGAGAAGATTTTGAGGAATGTTGATATAACCAGATCAGTGTTGGGCACAATATGACTAAATGACTAATAACTAAACGAAAATAAATAACATTTTAGTTATGAATATATTATTCATATAACTTATTCAGGATTGCGATTTACTCCTACATATGATTGATTAGTTAAATCATGATTGACCATTTAATCGGTTTTATTCTTGCAATTGTTTAATAGGTACTAGTAAAATATTACCTTCCTCTAATGTTGCAAAAAAATAAAGTGCTGCGCTCACATTTTAAACTTATGTGCGTCAGCAGACATCACCAAAACAATTAGTGGTGACGAAAAATTGCGAATTATACATGAAATACATCTAATCTTATCTCAATACTTGAAACGTGTTTTCTTTTACTACCACCCATCCCTTAGCCGTTCTACTACTTCATATTTGAAACACCAAAAATAATCCCAGTTTATCATAAATTGTGATTACTGACTAATGACTGGGTTAGTCGTGACTAATGATTAATGACTAATTGATTCATGACTAACTTCTGTGAATAACGATTTAATTAATCATTAATGAATTCGTTTCTCACTTGCGTCTTGTGACTAATGAATAATTTATTCATTTGTCATTAGTCATTAGTCAAATAATATTTGCCCAACTCTAAACAAGATATGTGAATTACATATTCAAGTGTAAGAAAAAGCAAAATGTGGGTGATAGGTAATGAGGCACAGGCTAATCCTTATAAATCTGTTTCTTAATTCTTTTATATTTATCTTATTTATCTTATCAATAGTGACTTCCTCTTTTACGCTTCTGCAATAATCTAGTTAAGTGAGTAAATTCCTAGGAAAATACAAGTTACGGTTGAAATATGTCTTCAACTAGTTCGAGTTGTAGAAATAGAACGACGTATACAAAAAAATATTCTATAACAAAATCAATACAATGAAGTTTTTTTTACAACATGCGATGACTCCAATTATACAAGAAGGTTGACAATATGTCCATATTTTGCTTTAAATCGTTTCACGGGCTCTTATTTCACAGATTTTTTCCATTCATTTAAGTGAAACCATTGTGCGCCTGGCCCACCAAGTAAAAACTTTTTTAACATTTGGCTGCATCAATACGAAGCACAATTTAGACATCATTTTCGAATATGGAATCTCTCGATGCAAATATGAAATAGTTGCTCAAAAATGTCAAGGGGGTCAAAACATTTTTAGCAGTGTAAACTTTGTTGAAAAATATATTCCAAACAACTCATCCATTTTAGAGCCCATAAACAACTTGTTAAATAAGAAAAACGCTTTTGTGTAAGAGTGCAATAAAAAATCTTTTGACGAGATTATCAAAGAAATTGTCTACAGATTAAATTTCTGTTCACAAAACTATTTCCATATCACTCTTTTCTACGACAATAAAAAGTTTTGGAGAAAAATTGTGAAATTAAAAACACCACCCTTCTATACGCACATTTCAGGTTATCTGTAGTGCTTAACCTTCTGTTTGGTAAAATACCGTCTTTGGAAGGAATGGTAAAGATATCAGTCGGATTTCTAGAAGGAATGTCCGCTGAGTCCGAAACAATGTGATCCAGAAAGCCTTGGGCCGCGGAATAGGAATCTCAGATTGTAGTCACAGTCGTAGTTGCTGATGCAGGCTATGCAACCAGAACGATTTTTTATCTTATTCTTGCGAATTTATTAATTCTAGTTTTCCCATCCCAGAGGTCGAAAATACAAAACTTCGGATGAGGACGGTAATAATTTATTCTCTTTTTTCAACAGGCACAAAGCTATCGTTTAACTTTTTTTCTCATCTTATGACGTCCCTACAAAGGACCCACCTAAAAAAAATATACAACCAACATTTGAGCACAAGAATCCTCCAACTCATACTCACCAGCCGCCATTCTAGATACGGATTGAGTACAATAGAGTTGACCACTATTCCATACAACACCATGAATATCATTGCGTACTCCGGGTAATTATCGTCTCTGGCTCTATTTCGAAACTAAATATTAGAATGCAAATACGAAACTTTTAGCGACTAACTCAATTACATGCCATAGTTCATCTGCTGTAGCTGCACACAGGCCGCCGATATCGCGAGCTGCAGGACACAGATTCCGATAAAGTTATGCATTGAGGCGAACATCTTACGTCTTCTCTGTGTCGAGTATAGGTAGAGGTAGACAAACACTCCACCAATCCACTGAAAAGAAATCGTCGGTTGAAAACTAATCCTCTGAAGCCCCAAGATGACTTCAATAATCAAACCTGAATTAGGTATCCAGCAATCGCAAACAAAGCCAGGTACGTGTGGATGTAGTCGAAGCTGAACTTGGGGTGTTTTTGATCGCTCATAAAAGTGACTATTCGCACATAGCCATACACAACCGCAGCCAATATAAGCGTATGTATAATTGCATGGATGTATTTCACTATACGAGTTCTGCACGTCGGGATGAGACGAAATATAAGCATGCCTGTTGTTGTCGGAGATTAAGCGTGCATTGTAGATGTGATTGTCTATAACTTACCATGGCCGTTGGCCACTACCAGTGTGCCGGTCATGATCATGGCGTGGTCGTGCCAGTCTGCCTTTTTGACGCCTTCTTTGCGCCAAATCGCGTAGTCGAAATGGTACAGGTTCCAGAGTATGGAAAACGCCATCACTTCAGAAAGCAGAAACATGGCCCATGCGAAGAGCATGTGTTTGGATCTAAAGAATGTTGGAAGAGAGATAAAATTTATTTCAATCGACTCTAAAACCCTAGCTCACCTCCTATTTGCTTTGACTGACTCAAACCAGACTTTTGTCGAAAAATTGTTGAGAGATCAGTTCTGACAGCAATATTCGTTGGCCGTGCCTTAATCCACGCTCAACGATGATTGGGTGCTTCTTATTCAAAACAAAAATTGAGCAGGATCTCTCCGCGGGCACGGAGAGACAAGTACTTTTAAGAATTCCCGCAGGCAGAATATTATTTTGAAAATCATAGACATAAATCTCAGAGTCTACATAAGCGAACTGTCGATCACCGAAAGGCTCAGGGATTTAGAATGCTGGGTCGTAATATGTACATTTCTAAATCTCTTTGGTAGATTTTAGTTGTCGTGCAAAAGACGTGGTGGTTTGAGAGGTATAGACGGAAAAGAAAAATTCAGAGTGTCATACCGGCTGTTAATTGATAAAATAAGATTGCTAAGATTTGTCAAATTTTGGAGCATCATCTCATAAGTTCTCAACAACTGATAATTTATTAAATGGATTTTCTGAGTGATAGGCATTGCCTTACAGAGTTCGCCATATCCTTAAGAGCGTTATGCTATTGAATTATAATGATCAGAAAATGCCGTTTGGTAGATGTCAACATAAAAGCCTCCCTAATTCGAAGTGAAATTTGTTTGTTTTTCTTCAACAACCCTTACTTGAAATGCGAAAATGGGATCAAAGTTAGCCATATTTTTTTCTTGTTCATCCGGAATTCGAAAACGTCTCTAATTCGAAGTTTTTCTGGGGTACCATGAAATTAGAATTATCGAGAGTTCAGAGTTTAAATAAACTAAAATGCTCGGTAATTTTTTCGAGATATTCACGATTTAATTCACATTAATTTTCTGCTAAACAAACGTGAACCGACGGTTGCTTCGACCAGCTTCCACGATCAGCACCTAGGAAAAGATTTTTTTTTGTATTCCGAAGAAAAAGAAGCAATTTATTGAAACTTTTTTGTTACATTCTTTAGCCCATATATTAAATAAAAGTTTTGCGATGAAGCCCCTCTGAAACCCTCATCATCATCATCATCATCATCATCTTCATTAGTGGCGTAACAGCCCAGTTTCGATTTTTTGGTTGTTGGTATTAAAGTGTAGACTGTTTTATTAAAGTTTTCAAATAATTTTGGTTGTCCTTTCCCTTAAAATTTTGGTGTTAGATTATAAACCTTTTCAGAACAGAAAAAGGTTGAAAACCGGAGTACCGGAATCCATTTCATGAGACTCTTTTTTGATTCTGACTGTATTCTGGCTGTTGTATTAATTGAATGTCAAAGGAAGTTTAAAAATTTTTGAAAGATAGATCTTAACGAATGTATTGAAAGTGGGACTGTGGCTGTAACACGCAGAACACATATTTTGGGCTTAATATCGGGACGTCCCGCCAAGATCAGTACGTCTGGTAACGCTGAACACAGTTGTTATGCTAAGTATTTAAAAAAATGCGTCAAGGGCGGATTCCGGTTAAAAAATAACTAACTATTTGAGGACGACGGTAGTTTTAAAATATCTAAAGGATCTGGAACAGTACCCCAAAGAGATGTCTTTGGAGAAAAATACTGTCTGACCTCAAGAGAACGGCGATCCCTTTTCAGAGGAACATCTAATTCCATAGCCACAACAAAGAAGACCGCGACTTCAGCAGTCATTTTGGATGTGAACAATAGCCGTGTTAGTCGACACCAAACACCTGCAAAAAAAGCGGCTAAAAAGCAATCCAACTCAAACTCAACTCCATTGGGAAGCCCGTTTAAGACCAGCCAGACATTTTCCGAGGTGGAAAAAGCTTTGGGAAGCGTAAATTGAATTTTCAAATGAAAGACAAATTCAAATGTTTAAATGGTACCGATGATTTTAGGCACTTTTTTGATGATTTGTCATCATCAAACATTAAAGTCCTCGACAGTACATCATCACTGGTAACGTAACAGCCCACGGAGGGCCCCAGCCTAGCTTTTCGTGCCTCCACGTTTTTGCGCGTTTTAATTTTTGACAAATGTTAATACGACCTACAGTTTTTGCCAGCTCCGAACGGTGAATTACGAAAATTTTTCGTGACAGAAGTACTCCAAGGGGTCTCCGACGCACTAACGTCAGTACTCTAAACTAACAAGTTCGGACCCAACTTAGCTCGGTTCAGAAAAGAGTAGGCTTGCAATGCAATCATATCACTGTTCAGCTGCATTGTCGCTAGACTTGAATATTATTGTAAATATTTTTACTTTATTACTTTCTAGAGCAGAAGAACGTTAATTGTACGTGGAGTTTCAAAATATCTCTAAACACTAATGAAACTATTCGTCCCAACAGATGATAAAAAAAATCGGTCACGCGCCAAGGGTTTCGTTTCGTAAGCAGATTAACACTTAGTACTAAATATAAGTCAAAGAAATTACAAAATAGCATTACCAAATTTCTTTCTTTCATTTCGAATAAAACTAAACAAAAGAAAATCCTTTCCTATTTGCTGATCGCACCAGACATGTGAAAATTGCTTTGGTGCACAGCTCCAAAACAAATTCTCAATTTATTTTGGGCTTTGGGTGTGTCTACCTTCAGTCCAAATTTCATCCCTTAACTAGGAAGGGCTCGAAAGATATAAGTTATAAGTTATAAGTTATAATTATTAAAAAACCTCAAAATCGAGGGCGAATCTACACCAGTTGTCGCGGAGAGTTTCTATCTACATTCCAACTGCGATATTCGTTGAACTTCATTCTGGGTATGGGAACGGGAAAAAGTCGGATGCGTATCTGTTTTAAACTAGCTCGACGTATTTATGCGAGAAATGCACCAACGAATAAAAAGTAAAGTTTAGTCACATCTGCTGTCAGTTTCTGTCACATGACGGCAGTGCGAAATCCCAATTTGAATAACTTTGACTTCTTCAGAGCCACAGTCATAACTAGTCCAAAAAAAAAAAAAAAAAATGAAGAATTTCCGAAACGTTTCATGTCAATCATTGCAAATCCAATCAAACAAAAATGAAAATCATTTAAATTTAAAATTTTCAGACACAAAATTACAAAAAAAAAAATTCATCCTAATGTCAAAACTGGCCCCAATGTATGAAAAAGTGGAAAGTTCATCTTCACGAAGACTCCACACTCCCAATCTTTTCACATATCCGGAGCGAATAGAATGGTTGGAACTCTACCCAAACCTGGTTCCGTGGAGTCCTATGAATCGCTACAATGCAGCCCGTCAACCTCGTGGTGTCGCTCAAACCAAGCACAGAAACTTCGATATTGAAATTCCTGGAAAGCTTTACTCGCTGTGGGGCTCTTTACACCCGATATCTGCCGTATTTGGTAAGTCAAGAGGCAAGCAATACCTAGCAATTAACGTGGTGGCGTGTTGTGTTGCAACAATTTACCAACTGAACCAGTGGAATACAGAACTACTCGACTCCATCGTCATCGGTGGGAACGACTACTTCAATAAGAGTGTAGAGCGGATCAGAGTGCAGGACTACCAAATGCCGATTGAAGCCTTGTGCCCCGAACTCAGCGTTGGGGACATGAGGTTTAAGGTTCACTTCGAAAGCGTGTTCGATGGCTACATGTATTCAATGGACCAGGACAAACTTAACCTGGGGACAGCACTGGTCTACTTCTTCACTAGCTACCACTACGGAGTGCTTCAATGTGACCAGCGAAGTGTAGCAATCGGATTATTCAATGCTGAATTTTTTATGTTTGATTGTCAAAACTATGGCGGCCCACTGTTTCCTGTTGACCAGGGGGCCGCCTATGTTTTGCGAACAAATAGCCTGCAGACTTTGCTTTACTGCATTATTATGACTCTTAATATCTCCGAATATGATGCGATGTTTACAATCCATAAGATCGATATTTTGAATTTGAAATCTGAGATTCTCATACCAAAGGCGCACAATTATATTCTGTAGAACATTTATAATTTTGGTTAATAAATTAATTACTCTTGGAAAAACAAACGAATGTCTATAGCTTTATTTGTTGGGAAATATACGAGACACGAGTGTCTTTCATTTCGATGAGCTTTACGGCCAAGAAACAAGTTCAAGTTGTGGCCTGTAGAGAGTGCTGAGGAGTTGAATTCCTGTTCTATTGAGCTTTTCTAGTCCTCATGACACCATAGCTAATTAAATGATAATCCTTTTCTATGGGTTTCGAAAACACTCCAAAAGAATGAATAGCATCTAGATCAGTTCCACTTCAGAATCGCACAGATTTTTAATGAATAAACTGTAAGAGTATATTAACAACTTTTTTCTGTTAACTTTTTGTCACATGATGTACCTATCACTCGCTAACTGCATTTCCAACACTACTGATACGAATTTTTGATTAACTGGGTTTCTGGGTTAAATTTTCCAGCATGATACCTATGTCCTAAGGTCCTGCTTAATTCGCTACTCGCTAAATACCTGGAGAATGAGTTCTTTATTTTGAAACTTTACATATTAGCCTGAGTGATTTCAGCCCCATTTGTCTTTCAAACTCTTAACAAACTGATAGAGACCTACTTTAAAGTTTAATGTACGAGTATGTACTGAAAAGTGCACTAAGTCAGCTTTATATTCCATTACATTACACTCGACATGCTAACTGCTTGGCGAATCGAAGGCTAATAGATTAGTAAACAGGGAACAATTCAGTGTTATGATTAGAGGCCGAATTATATCCATTTGCATATTCTGCCAATATTTTTTTTGAAAAAATAAGTATTATGTACATATATTTTTGAGCCTTCTCCTTCCTATTTAGTGGCCAGCAAAGAGACAAGACAAGACAAAATATTTTATAGTTGTCAGATTTGTGAAATGTTCTAACATTTGATAATGTAAATTGAGGTATATCATAGACAAGAAAAGCACCTGTTCGCGTTAACACCTTTGAAAAAAAGCTACTAAACGTGCCTCTTCCTCCTAAACTGGTAACTGGTAAACTGGTAATTTGATGGGAACCGTGAATTCAGCTTCTGCTGTTTTGCAGTAAAGGTTTCGAAACCATCAAAGATGTAATTGCAGACTTCTATTGTATAGAATCTTCAGCAATCTAAGGAACTCAACCATAAAAAAAAATAGTTATCAGCAGTAATTTTTCTCATATACCTGCGAATAGAATTACATTTCAAAAACACATTTCTTAATATTCATCAAATTTCCAGTCCACCTAATGAAAGATGAGTTTAAATTAAAAATACTGGGAGATTTACACTAAGACCGAATGCAAAATGAAAAACAAGACTAAGCAGCAGAAAACAAAAAGACAATAGCAATTTTTGATTGACACCAGAATATTAGATTATGAGGACTCTTAAGTCACGAATGAAGATGATGTTTATTGCATATTTTACATAGTACACTATTTGGCAGAAGTAAAATAACATACTGAAATTAGAATGAAATATTCTGTAATAAATAATTGTTAAAATTTTCTGGAACAGCATTTTTGTGAAAGTAAAAATCAAATGAAATGGCTTTAGAAACTTTGTATGGCAATTAAAAGACATCCTTGTACTGTATTTCGTTCAGTGCCCCATCATGTCATAGATGTCGTAGAATAAATCTAAAAGATGTATAAGTGGGCTACATCATCCGCAAGGCTGTCGCATTTTCCTTATATGATATGATGAAATGGGGAGTGTCACTAAGCAACTTGAACTGCGACCTAAAAGATCTATTGTATCCCCCTCTTTGACCTAGGACATTAGAGCTGGCTTCAAAACAACATTCGTAAATGGGATGTCCTCGAAGACAATCTCTGTTACATTCGTTCTATCGATTATTTTGAATCTGATCTGGTTGATGCTTGCACAGGTGCTTAGCAGATGTTCCATATTTTCCTTAGCCTGGCCGCAGTGTCTGCAGATATCCGTGTTGGAGAGACCTCTTTTAATTAGGTGGTAGTTGCATGCTCCGTGCCCTGTGAGTGCTTTGCATAGCACTTTCAGGTTTGATTTGTTTAGTTTTAGAGCTTCATTAGCTCGTTTGATAGCATTTCATTAATTTCCTAGAGTGTATGACACCCTCCTGTTTAATAATGCAGTTCTTAATTTGCTAGTTTGTGTCTGTATTGTTGAATCCAAACAGAGGAGAGGGTCCTATGAACTGAGCTTGTGATCCCTTCTTGGCTAGAGTGTCCGCCTTTTCATTGCCCTCGTGATTTTCATATCCTGACATTTTTCTTATGTAGTCTCGGAAGGAATTTACTTTAAGCCCACTGCCCAAAAAACCCCACACTTTTTTCCTATAGTGTAAGATGGCCTACTGGACGCGCAAAAAATGACAAAATTACAAAGCCATTCATATTTTTCGCGATACGGTTGAAAAGCATTCCTAAAACATAATAAATCCTCCACCATGCTTCGCAATTGTTGGTTAATGTTTTGCGTTTGACTTAGCCGCCTCACGTAATGTTTTTTTTTCTTTCAGAGTCTAGACTTAGAAACTATTTGTACTTTTTCTCTCTTCAAAAGGGGCTGCCATGGAAGAAAAGATAAAACGCTAGGTATCAACTAGCAACCGTGGTCATGATGGAACATCTATTATTGTTTTCGCGATCTTGCATTGCTTTTTTATTTCGAAAAGAAAGAATACTGGATTGATTCTAGTATTTCTACATATTAACCCTTTCTTGCCGAAGTGTTGTTCCTGAACAACATGAATTTCATCCGCCGACAACTCAAAAATATTGGCGCAATTGCAGTAATTGCAGTGTCTTAGATTCATTTTAGAACCTAATTTGAGTTCATTTATATCTGCATCAGACGTCCCTCAGTGCAATAAGAACGTTCGAAATCTTTTACTTCGTTCTTAGTGAAGTGAAAGAAAAATATTTTTCTGCGACTGGAAATAAATGCGGTCATGAAAGGGTTAAAGAACATAATGGTCGCCTATGTACAAGAGAAAATTTCCTCAAAGTGGTTATTACAACAAGATAATGATCTGAAACATTCTTCGGTCCTGGTATAGGACTGGCTTAGATGGGATAAGCTGAATATTTTGGAGTGGCCATCTCTTTCCTCGGACTTAAAAGAAAACAATCACCATAGGGCCATGTAAAAAAATAAATGCGACGTACAAAATTTTAAATAGATATATGCTTTTTGGTTAACTCCAAAAAAATGATAACGCAGATAATTTTTTTTTTTAATAACACAGAATTCTCATTAGTTAGTTAGTTTGACTATTATTTCAATAGAATTTTTTTTATATATTCAACGATTAATCTAAGTCGTATTGGGTTTGACCTATGGCCGTCTACCATTACGAAGTCTTTCTTTTCATACTTTTTTCCACGCGTTTATGTCAAATTTTATCATTAAGCAAAACGGTTTGTTTTTTGGAACTGAAATTGTGGAATTGTATATTTCTAAAATTCGTTTACGCCACTGTGACTGTGAGTATTTATTCTAAATTAACATTTAATCAATGATTGTCTCATATTATTATCATTCTATTCGCGGTATTCGCAGGGCTTGATACAATTACAATTATAATACCTAAACTGTCTAAGAGCACTAGTCACAAAAGAATTAACATATGACATACCACAATTTCCTCCAGATCGAAAATCGTTCTACATAGGATAGAAAATCGTTCTACATAGGATAGAATCATATATTATTTAGATTCCTTATTTCAGAAATTTTGCTAGCCATTCAAGCACAGCCATCGAATTAAAAAAAAGCACTGGCAGAGCCGTTTTAGACTTCTTTTCCAGTTCATTGTCGTCAAACAAATCCGATCAATAAAGATAAACCAGTTAAATTAGATTACAAAATTGAAACATTTACTCAAAATGGATGACTATCACAATAAACAACAAGTTTTCGAAAAACAAACAACAATTCAGTGAGTAAGAACCTAGAAGCGGTAGCGGAATCGGTTAGCGGACTTGTAGCGGTAGCCATCTTCGGCCAATTCATGTGCTGGCTCTGGCTCGACTTCCACTGGTGGCACTTCGGGTGCTTCCTTAACAGCTGGAGCCTCGTTGACAATTGCTTCCAGAGCATCATCTAACGAACTAGCCTCTATGAGCACGGGTGCCTCCGAAGCGGGGGTGTTCTCGACAACTGGAACGACCTCGGTAACTTCAGCGGGTTCCTCCGCAATGATCACGATCTCCTCCTCGACAACAATTGGAGCTGGCTCGGTGGTTACGGCATCGAGAGCGGGAGCAGAAGTCTCTTCAACTGCAGGTTCAGTCTGGGCCTCCACGTTCGGTGGTTGTTGGTAGATCGAAGGCACTGCGGGTTCCTCGGTCATCTGAGTCACTTCTCGTGGTTGTTCTTCGTAGTGCATCTCCTCGAGTGGAACTTGTTCGATTTCCACCACAGTGGTTGCGGGTAGGGTTGTTGTGGTCTCAGGCTCCACAATTGATGCTTCGGTGGTGGGCACCTCCTGTGGGATGATCTTCTCAACCAGCGGCGGCAAGTAGCTGTTGACTAGTTCTGAGACATCGGCCACTGCAACTCCAACGACAACCAAGAGGATGATGACGGATTTCTGTAAAGATGCAATTGTCAAGAACTGGTCAATGATCGGCTATACCGTACCATTTTGAGAGAATATTCTAGCTTAGGGGCAGTAGTAATCCAGAAACGATTGAGCTGTGAGCAGTTAAGCTGCGTGAATGATGTCGACTGGTTGAAATGAAAACCTATTTATATGCGACTTCGCCGAACAACAGACGCCACTTGGCATAACTACCACCCACCGGTACCGCTCTCACTCTCACTCGGCCGCACCGCCACGCCACGCCACGACGTTCGTAACTCTCTTAGCCAATAAGTGAATACTTTGGAAAAACTTAATACACCATCGATATCGATAGGATCGATTAAAAAACTTTAAGTAAATATACTCAATCAAAGTCGGCAACGGTGGTAACGGCGGCAACGACAGCAGCGACTTGAGAGTGAATAGAGTAGGAGGAGGTCATCGGAACTGTTGAAACAGTTCCATTGATCCATTGATGGATTAAAATTGGTTAGCAATTGGTTAGACGAAAAGCAAAGTCAATAAAAAGGCGAGAAAAGAAATTAAACAAACACCATGAGAAAAAAGAGAAACGAGACAAAACAAAACTGCTGAATAAGCGTCTAAAGCTACTACTGGACGTACACACGCCGCATCGTCGCGGCCGGAGCATTTGGAGGCGGTTTTATTTTTATTTTTTTTTATTTTTCTCTGTCGATTTTTTCCCTCGTGCAATGAAGCACGCTCGATGCCTAAGGTTGCACTCTTGTTAACACGGTTTTTTGGTCTTTTCTTTCGATTTCGATACGGATTTTTAAGTTGGATGGATTTATCAATGCTTCGGGGCTCGATATTTAACACTGCTTAGCCATCAAAGGGCCAAGATGAAGGTCGGTCTAATTGTTACGACTTCATTTGACCTATATTGCGGTGATGTCCGGTGGACCAGTTGCTCCATCAGGCAGACTGGGTGGCTACTTATTATTTATTGAGATTATGCGAGATTTGTTCTTTATGTGAATTATCTAAAAAAAAATTGGCTTTAAAAACGTCTGAGCATTTGCCACTGTTAAAATTCGTTGCTAGTCAGAAATTATCCAATAGTTCGAACTATGGCGAATTGGTCAGATTTTGATGTTATACACTTGACAGAGTTTCCTGTTGCAGCTAAAGTTTGAGGCAATCTTGCACTTCTGCGATGTCACAGAACTTTGCGTTTCATGTTAAAGTGGTCGTCGTGTTTTTCTGTAATGTTTTATTCGGCATATACGTTTCATACATTAACGATCTATTTATTTCAACAGTGAGCGCGATGTTGAATTACAATTAAAAGACGAGTGGGTGAATAGTGAAGTCCATTTTTTTTACAATATAGTTCGCAGTATTTTGTCAACCACGTTATCAAGCCTAAAAAAGTTTCAGTGATGGCTAAATTGATGGTCTCTTCTGTTACACTAAAAGGTTGTAACATCCCTCAATTGCGATATTAAAAATTATACTCGCTTGTGTTGTATTTGTAACAGAAAAGTGTGATCATCAATTTTTTGGTGTTTGATTTTTATTTTTATTAAATCGGTGAGCCAGTTCGCTTAGTTTGCAACGACCAAAAATGCCCAATGTATTAGGGCAGTTTCAAAATTATTTGTGTGCTCAGTCTACACTTTTTATCAAAGAGTCTCACTAAAGGTCCTTTGAGCATTAACAAAGTTATTAACACTAGATTTACCAGACCAATCAAGATGACTGGTCATTTCAAGATGACTGGCAATTTCACTTTAAAATTCTTACTTCATAGCTATATCGAAAGAAACAATTTTATGTATTACGGTGAATATTATTCAACTCACTCTGTTGTTTTTTTTTTTAAGTAAAAATAAAAAAAATCGGAAACGTACTTAGAGACGTTTACTTAACGGCCAGTTACTTTGACTGTTTTCGGTAGAAGTAGGTACAATTAAATATTATTTAAATCTAGTGCTAACAGAATGTTTTTTTTTAAAGAGTTTTTGACAACTGTGATATCTTTAGCCCAGGTTTTTCACGAAGAAGTAAGTAAACTTTAGTAAACTTTGTAAGACTTTTAATTAATTAGGCTCACGTAAATGTCTATAAATATTTTTCTATTTCAATATTTGACAGACTCGAATAACTTATATTATTTATTGCCAGAAGCCAATGCGTTTGTTCCAACATCGATCACAACATTTGAACAAAACTCATCCATCCAATACTTATCACCACCATCTTTTGGTTATCGTCGGAAACAAAGTGTATCGACATGTCAGTGGTATGATTGTTCCAAATTTTGACAGATTTCAGAATAATTCTTATTATTTATTGAAAATTTATTTATGAAATAAAGAGAAATATGGTCTATTCAATCTCGCCACTGTTTTCGTTAGCTTTGTCAGTTAGCTTCCTCAATATGTCGACCTTGTGTATTGTGAACTGGGCATTATAGTAAGGTACGTTGAAAGTCATAACAATGCAGTAGACCAAAATTTGGAGATGGGTGGCTCGCAAGGCGTATGAGGCGCCCTGACCAGTCGGGAACAGCGGAAGGCCCTGGCTCTGACAGTCGAACATGAAAAAACCCGAGTGCAGGGATCCGATGGCGACGCTGTGGTTCATACACTGGATGATGCCGTAGCGGTGGTGAGTGAAGAAGAAGGAAAGGGCAGTGGCAAGGTTAAGTACGTTCTTCTTCTGTGTGTACAGAATGCCGTAGGTGACGCTCTCCAGGTGGACCTTGAATCGCAGATGGCACATCGTAAGCTCGGTGTTCAAGTGCTCCAGGGAGATCTCGTAGTCTCGGCGCTTTATCGTCTTGATGCTCTCGTTGTAGTAGTCGTTGCCATTGATAACAATGTTGTCGAGGATTTGCGTATTCCACTCGTCGACTTTGTACACGGTGGCGACACAACACGCCACCACATCGATGGCTAAGTGTTGCTTGCCCCGGCACTTTCCAAAGATAGCGGACGACTGGTGAATGGAGCCCCACAGCGAGAAGAGTTTGTCGGGAATCTCAACATCAAAGTTGCGGTCTTTTGTCATGGCCAAACCACGTGTGCGCTTAACAGCGTTGTGACGATTGAGCCTGCTCCAAATAACTAAATTCGGATAAATGTCCAGCCATTCAATCTCCTCCGCATGTGTGCACAGACGGTTAGATTGCCCATTAAAACGTTCACTGCAAAGCATTTCACCTTTTTAAGCGCTTTTTGATTTCACCTTTATGGGCTTGCCCCCGATGAGCGGCCTCATGTGTGTGGTTGGCTTATACCCGTAAAGCTGCTTCGATGCCCGAGACAACCTCAACAATTTTTATTAGTCTTTCTATTTTTTTTTTTTTTTTAAATAAATTGACAAGCAAAACGTAAAGACTTTATTTTTAAGAAAAATTTAAACAAATATTATTTGAGTTTATTTCTGTCTTTCATGGAAAACTTATTTTTTAAAGCAAAAAAAAATATATGATTCTATTCACCCTCGCCAGCAGCGTCCTCATCTTCATCAGCTTTATCGATTTTCTCGCTCAATATGTTGACTTTGTGTATTGTGAACTGCGCATTGTAATAAGGTATGTTAAAAGTCATAACAATGCAGTAGAGCAGAATCTGGAGTTGGGTGGTTCGCATTATGTAGGAGGCACCCTGGCCAGAGGGAAACAACGGAAGTCCGTGGCTCTGACACTCGAACATGAAGAATCCCGTGTTGAGGGATCCGATGGCGACGCTGTGGTTCATGCACTGGATGATGCCGTAGCGGTTGTGACTAAAGAAGTAGGTGAGTGCAGCAGCTAGATTGAGCTCGTTTTTCTCGCGCGTGTAGAGTAAGCCATAGGTGACGCTCTCCAAATGGACCTCGAACCGCAAATGACCCATAGTGAAGTCGGTGTTCAAGTGCTCCAGGGAGATCTCGTAGTCTAGGCGATTTATCATCTTTACACTCTCGTTGTAGTACTCATTGCCATTGATGACAATGCTGTCGAGGATTTGCGTATTCCACTCGTGGACTTGGTACACGGTGGCGACACAACACGCCACCACATCTATGGCTAAGTGCTGCTTGCCTCGTGACAAACCAAAGACGGCGGATTTCGGGTGAATGGAGCCCCACAGCGAGAAGAGTTTATTGGGAATCTCAACGTCAAAGTTGCGGTCTTTGGTCATGGGCGAGCCTCTCACGCGCTGGACTGCGTTGGACCGATTGAGCCTACTCCAGATGACTAGATTCGGATAGATGTCCAGCCATTCAATCTCCTCCGCATGTGTGCACAGATTGGCGCTCTCATCGGGCTTTTTGCAGTTGTTGATCTCGTCTGTGAGCAGGTTGAGGAGCTGTACCCTTCGCGGCGCGGTCTTGTACGAAATGATGCTGAGGATATGTAGCTGGTACTCGTTCCGCCAGTCTGGAGCGGTGGCCCTCTTACCGATGTAGTTCAGCATCGAGCTAAGGTCCGGGAACAAGACCCACGAAGCTGTGTTTTGGTCGGCGCTGACTGGAATGCCAAGCTCGCACTCGGGCTTGTCAGGGTCATCAGGCTCTGTGCCGGCACCAGAAAATTCCAAGGACGGGTATGGATCGAAGAGGTGGTAGTACTTGTCGTGGTACACTGCATAAGTTCCATTGGAGATCTGGATCAGAAAATAGCGCTGCGTTTGAATAGTTTTGTTAATCTTGTACTCAATGTTGCCACCAAAGCTTCCCATTGGTGTGAACGCCTGCACCTTGACTTCAAACGTGAACTCGTCGACATCTATGTTCTTGATGATTCTCTCGGATGCCGTGTTCATGTTGCCTGTTGTCTTGGCTATGTTCATAGCGAGGTGAATGACCTTATCGATTCTACGCGAGTCCCAGTGATTGAGGGGCCGCAATATGGTGTAGAGCAGTGCGATTGTACTGGCAAAGAAGCACACCTTGATTTGATCCGTGGCGGAGCCTTGTCGATCGATCAAGTACGTTGTGCCCTGAATCTTGAAGAGGCAATCCTGGTCGCGTAGCTGATAGCCTAGCGTTGGTATAACTATCTCTTCCTCTTCGCCGACCTCTTCCTCTTCATCGTCGACCTTTTCCAGGGATCTTCCCGGCTTGTGCTTGTACTCGATGCTTACCTCGGACTCTTCGTACACGCCTTCTTCTTCGTCAAACTCGAAGCTATCACCAGTGTCTGGGCCAGCTGATACCGAGGATCTCTGCTGGGGGATGTTTACTGCAAGAGACAATGGAAAATTTCAGAAATGTTATGAATAAGGCATGAAATAGGATTTCGGTGATTAATTTTTGAGAAAATTTTGAAAATTTAGTGGAAAATTGAGGTTGAAAAATAGTAAAATGAATCATTTTGATGATAGACAGTGTAGTAGGAAATAATTCAATTCGTTTGAAGTAAAGTTCATTATAAGAGCAGAGTTTCTTAAGAACGAGGTTTGTACTTGTACTTGGACTGGTAAGTCCTCGAAAGTTATTAAAATATGAGACAAGTGCCTTATTCCGCAAAAAAAATCTGCATCGATCAGAATTCCGATTGAAATAAACTGTTTTTTCTTTATTACGGTTGGAATCCTTTCGTTACTAAACAAATACAGTTAAAATCACGATAATTTGATGGTTATAAGCCACAGGTCTTTGTAACCGATATCAAAGTATATTTGTAAATGATGCCGGTATCTAAGAAATCTGTCGTTATAACCGATAAGCGGTTCTCACTGTAGTAAATTGCCAGCTCGAAATGAAAGCCTTTATCATCCGCTGAATTGAGGTTCGCTGAGAAGTTACAAACAGCGATAGTTTAAGCCTTCTTCTATAAAGTAGAAAAGAGTCTGACTATCACTTAGAGACCAAAAAAATCGGAAGAAACTCTCAGTCCGGTATTCGCACAAACTGTGGGGAAAAAGGTGAATTATGGGGTCAGAGTGCCCTACTTCGTGCAGAGAATGTCAACGAGCTTTTCCCAGCCATGTACAGGGTTAGACCCGATACAAGTTTCTTTTTTAAAAAATTAATAATTTGCATGTATTATAAAAAATTATGGAATACAACGTCGTTCAAGTGCCTGTCTCAGTTACGAATTCTGCCACTACAATTTTCCCAGATCTCGTTTTGGGCTCTCGGATTGCTTGGATGATATTAGCCATAAGTGTTTAAATTGTTTCCAGATTGTTGATATAACATTGGCTCCTCATGCTTCCCCACAGAAGCCTAAAGAAGTAAACATCACCAACAAGGCTGATAACGCACGATACCTTTTCAAAAAACGTACTGTTTGGGCTGCATAGTACCCAATTTGAAATTTTTTATTTCTCAATATTGTTGAGGCGTAAAGTGACTTATTTAATTCCACGGAGGTATGACACTGAGATTTTGTCGAGAATCCAATGTTAACATAATCTATGATTTAAAAAGAAACCACTATATGGCCCACTCTTTATAGAAGAAGATGAGAAGTAAAGCACACATTGCCCGATCCTAGAAGTGATGACAAAAAAGGTATGGTATTATAATGCCAGTAAGAAAGAACCACTCAACTTGAAGGAGAGTTACAAGAAATTAACGATCTTATTTGAATTGTAGACACCGAGTACAACATGTCAATACATGGAGTTATAGACTGGGTCATCGTCAAAAGTATTGATTAACTTAAACAAACTGGGGACACGGATGAAAGCGACGAAGTAACTCCCGCTGCTCCCAAAATATACAGCTCGCAAGCGATCCAGTGTACAAATAAGCTTCTTGAGGACACCGATCAAAATGAATTGGAAACATTTTACCAAAAATCGAGAGTACCAGTATCTATGCTGATATAAATGTTTTATTTTTTATATTTTGAAGTGAAATAAATTATTTTATTTTCGTTACTCTGCTTCTTACTTCTTCTGTTCTGTTGTGTTTCCGTTTATTTCTTCTGAATCAATAAACAATGAAACTAAGTTTAAAAAAAAAATACTTTTTTTGTTTTTCAATGGAAGTTTTAGTTGCTTACTTTCGCATTAGAAGGGATCTAAACTTGCGATATAAGCAAAAGCAGTAGTCATACTTTAGGGCATACTTTCAGGATCTTAATGATAACTTCAAATAATATATGAAATAGTCAATACACTAATAATTTCTATGACTAAGTACGTATTTTGATCATAAATACATTCCTTAAGTCGTAAATAATATACGGTTTTACGTTTTGAAGGCAAACGAAGTTGCGGACACTGCTAGTAATATTCCAATTGAGTGGCGTACAGCCGTAGAAGGTTAAACCTTGTTTTTTCGCACAAAAACGAATAAAGAGAATTAAAGTGTGTTTTATCTTTCATTTCATATAACATAATTCACAGTTTTTCATTTAATTGTTCTCTCTACAGAACATATTTTAGCCAGTGTTTTTTTTGGCGGTGTAAAATCCCACCAGCCAAATTCGTTGCCCACATTCGTCTAATTGTGGGAACCCGAAAGATGGTTGACAGCACAATGGGCCTAGCTTTGGCCTAAGTCTACCAAAATTTCAAAATGTGCTTAATAAAAGTAAAAAACAGTGGTTAATAAAAGTATAGTTGAGTTACAGTTTCAGATTGTCGGTGGGATGATTGTGATCGCCTTTTTATTGTTTTGTTTTTTTAAAAGCTCTTCTCAAAATTTCACATTTGTCGAATTGATATTTTTCAATTTCCTAGATTTCTTATTTTTTATAAGTCTACGGAGAGAAGTGCAGGAAATGTGAACATTTTGTGGAATTATTGTGAACTTCATGGGCCTCTTGAAGACTACGCACTGCAAGGGTACTACGACTTCCAATCCACACATTTTTGGTACGCAGTTATCGCATTTGAAGCAAATGTACACATTCAAACAACCCTCAATTCACCCTTTAAATAAAACCATAAAGATTATTTTATTAATCCGCAATCTATTTCTTGCTCATTAAAATAGAATTGCAAGCAACAAATTCTAGTTGCTAGCAACGCTGTGCGGTTAATTTTTTATTACAGTTTTTTTTTGATAAACAATCCAGTTAGAACAAATCAGAAAGAAACGCTGAAAGGGCTATTATAATATGTGCGACAGATTATAAAAAAAGCAAATTGCATATAACGAAAGCCAGTTAAGTGAGAAGACAATCCAAACGGGCACTGGCGTCCCTGGACTGTAGAGTGCTGCATAACCACTTAAAAATGTAGGTCAGCAATTCCGTAGACGTTTTACTTTAAGTTTAGCACATTAGCTCATATGCCTACCTTCAGACCTCTGTCTTTTGAGCATAATTCACAGATTATTTTTTAGTATTCTGTTTACCATAACGTAGGACGACGAGCCATGTTATCAGACGGTCTTGCAGCTAAAACGGTTGGGTTAGTTCATTCCCAGATTGTGCCACATTAAGGGCCAGATTATCTTTACCGGCCATATCATTCTTACCACACAGGTTAGGGACGTAATCGAATCCCTACCCGACAACATGTGTACCAGTAACCGTAGTGGCGCTTTGTGATCGTATTTTTTTTTTTGTATCTTTCATAAGCTTATATGCCTTTCTCATGACGGACAGAAGACTCAACTGCTAACAACGTTTTATTTTGTCTAAAGCTCACTTGTTTGGTTGGAAATAATATTAAAAGGTAAATTGCATCTACTTGAAAATAATTGCAATGCATAAATATGAATTTGGGTTCTGGTCCAAAGATGCATTCAACTCACAATTAAACACAATTGGATGCTTTTTGATTAAGAATTTTGCTAGAAAATCAGTTGAACTTAGAATAAAAGGTGGACCCCCGCACGAATGGAGTCTGGAGTAAGTATTGTAAAAGACAAAAGTGATGCGATGTTGTTAGCGTACATATGTGTTGATATAGGGGTAGTCGTACTTTGACTCTAATCTATTTGTTAACTAATTCCAAATTAACTCACAATTTCGGAATACGAGGCAACCGAACATGATAGCCCTCTATCTAAATAACGGTTTTTCTTCTGTTTAAGATGACTAAGCGAATTCTGTATAAACATTCGGATAAACATTGAAAGCGAACACTTAAGCATGAGAATTTTCATGTTTATTGATTTTATTTAATTTGCACATCATGTGAAATAAGTTTAAAACTCGAATTTATCAACAGAAATAAAAAGAAAAGAAAAATTTATAACAAAATAAGGTAAAACAGAAAGGTAGAGAGAAAGATAAAAATGACAATACCGATGATTAGAAAAATCATGAAAAGGGGGGTTTCCATTAGAGCTTGGCTGCGAGATAATTGAATTTCCCAAGATAAACCGTGTGGACAAAAAACTGTCTGGAGGTTGCTAGATATTTATGTCTAGGGACTATTAGTGTTGAAGAGGCTGCGCTCTCTATTTTTAATAATTTTGTACAACAATAGCAAGGTGCGATATTTTATTAGTGCTGTAAGAAAACAGCCAAACATTTTTTTCGTACAGTCGGAGATGTGAACGTGTCTAGGAATTCCATATATGTACATATGTACCTAGTGCAGCTATTGAAAGCTATCCTAAGATTGCGCGAAGATTCGTAAAATAATTGGCAAAATGCAGGCATTTATCAATTTCAGCTTGACATTGTTCGGCAAGTAGTTTGAAGTTGGGCTTAATCCTCTAAGGGAAGCATACATTTTGGAAAATACTGCATTTATATGACTTTTCCAGCAAAGGCTGTGCTCGAAATACATTCCCATGTTTCTTTTATCTTATCGACATAGTCGGGAGTATAAGTGATGATGATAGGCTGTAGATCGAACACAGGCCTGGCTCTATCCAGGATTTACGCCTTAGTCTTTGATGCGTTAGCGCCCTTGCAGTGGAGGAACACGACTTAGGAAACATAGAATGCACTTCAACATCATCGGCACAGACGTGAAACTTACAGACATTAAGACTTACAAACATCGTTTATAAAACATGAAAGCAATAGCGGACCCAACACGGATGTATTCCTGTCACAGAAATACATTAAAAGAAAAAAAATAATCGGCGTAACAGCCCATACAGGGCCAGAGCCTAGCTTCTTAGCGCCTCCACTGTGTTGTGCGCGTTATAATTTTGACACATGAGGAGGGGACCTACTGTTTAATGCCGGTTCCGAACGGCGAATTGCGAAAGCTTTCCATGACAGATGTACTCCAGGAGGGTTGTCAGTCGTTCGCTGGAGGTGGGACAGTGAAAAATGTTTTTGGTGTTATTTCCCCGAGCCGGATTCGAACCCAGGTACTCTTGCTTAACAGTCCGACGCACTAACGATTAAGCCACGGCGCCCACAGAAATACATTAAGAACTCTTACTGTTGAGGTACACATATTGCGATCGATTGGACAGATATGATGACATAAGATGACAGAGAGATCCACCACAAAGAAATTGAGTTTTTAACTTTTGTATGAGCTTATCGTGCTGCATGCAGTCGAAAGCTTTGGAGAAGTCTAAACAAATCATTAGACCTATCAAATCATTATCCATATCTGCACGAATATCCTCGCAGACTCTAATTACGGTTGTAAATAGTTCAGTTCCGCTTAGCCCGAAAACCAGATTGCAGCTTTTTGATGAGCTTATTCTTCTCAAGGTGGTCTTTCAGTAAGCTTTCAAAGACCTTGCTTAGGTATGGAAGTATGGCTATTGACCAATATTCATTACAGCTCGAAGCTGTTGTTGTCGGTAAGGGAACAATGTTGGCAACCTTCCAACATTTGGGAAAACTAGATCTCATAATGATACTATGCATTATGTGTGTTAGCTGGTGCAGAATGCAAGGATGAAGTATTTTAATAAAAATGGGGTGCATTTCATCTGAGCCCAGAGCATTTGATTTTATTTTGAAAACTGTAAGCCCAACACAAAGCTTTGTTTTGGTGTGGTAGTCATAGGACTAAAATTTTTTTTAACGTACTATATTCTATCTTTACATATTAAAAGACACCGTGCTCCAAAGTGCAGGATAAGAGCCCTAATTTTGGCTGAACAAATTCTTTAGCGACGAAACGTACTTTTGGATAAGCCGATGTGAAATTTATCACACAGAGACGAGTCAAAAGAACGTGTACACTGTACACCCATGTTTCGAACATTTGAATCCGATTTCAGAATCGTTTTTGGTTTTGAAAACGTTAATATATTTTCTGAGAATTATAACAATTGGCCTAGTAAAAAAAAAACCTTTGTTATTGGGAAATAATACCACTCAAGCGAAACATTGGCTTGAAAAGTGTTATAAGGACTTTGCGCTGTCAGAAATAACAATAACACGTGAGTTTACTTCCGACGTGGTCGTAGCGCCACCGATGATGCAGAACGCAAAGGATGTCCAAATGAGATGGTAACACCAGAAAACAAAAAAAAATCCACAAAATCGTTTTAAACGATCGGAAAGTTAAGTTGCGTGAATTAGGTGACATTGTAAGGATATGAAAAGAACGCGTGGGTATATTATTGCAATATTGTATTAATATTGCAAGAGCATTTGACTATGAGAAAGCTCTGTTCAAAGTGGGTGTCGCGTTTGCAAACTGTTCACAAGAACGTGTTGATGATTTTGAGCATTGTTTGCCCATGATTTGCTCCCACGTCCACCGTATTCGCCAGATTTTGCTACCAGCAACTACTGACTATTTGCAGACCTCAAAAAATGCTCACCGGTAAACAATTTCGCTCGAATGAAGAAGACATATCTAAGAGTGACACCTATGTAGAGACTAAAGATAATCGTTCTACAAAAGTGGTATTGAAATGTTAGAGCGGAGCTGGAATGTCTGCGTAGCTCTTGATGGAGATTATGTTGATGAATAAAGCCAATTTTAAACAAAAAAAAAGCTCATTACATATCTCTCATGAAGTAGGTATACAATCGACGGATCCACAGTGTGCTTTGAATCAAACCTCAAATTTATATTCTTACTCTGTAGTTCTTTTTAAGTAAATCCAATAGAACTTTCCAACCACTTCCAAATAATCAAACGAGTTTTAAGCTTTTTTATGACTGGTGTGAAATCACAAAATTAAACTTTGTTAGCAATTGAGCCCTTCTTCATTAGAAAGACCAAACCCAAACTCAAAACTCAAAAAGTACCGCATCACAATGTGATAAAAAAAACAAAGCGATCACGAATAGTTTTTTTTTTCTTTTTTCTTTTTTTTGCACCATCAATCATTAGCACGGTGTTAGTGTACGTACATGTCACTCGGGATAGTCGAAATTGGTTCCCAAGTTGTTCTTATGTATAACCGCTCATAATTTGGGAATACGAGCCAACCCAACCGTCTTATAATGAAAGGACCGCTACTACAAAAACCATAATGTCTTCTTCTTAATATAATAACGCGCCCAAAAAATTCTGTGAATTTTACGAAAATTAAAAGAACACAGAATTGTTTCTTTTACTCTGAATTAAACGGATCTTCCCCATTTTACAGTCAATCCAACAAGAAATCGTTCACGAAATAAATAATAGTGGTCTGCTTGAATAGATTCATTTGCTCTAAATTAACTAATCATAACTTAAATAAAGGTCAATGAAAACTAAATTCTCCTTCAGGAAACTGTTGCTATACAATAGTTCTTACCATATTCCAATTTCAGCCGTAGAAAATACAACCAATATATCAAGCACACTCAATAAAATGGTAAAAAATTCTTGTTAATTCCTTTCGTGTTTCGTGCATAATTCACAGATTATTTTTTAGTATTCTGTTTACCATAACGTAGGACGACGAGCCATGCTATCAGACGGTCTTGTAGCTAAAACGGTTGGGTTAGTGCATTCCCAGATTGTGCCTCATTAAGGGCCACATTATCCTTACCGGCCACATCATCCTTACCATACAGGTTAGGGACATAGTCGAAGTCCCTACCCGGCAACATGTGTACGAGTAACCGTAGTGGCGCGTCGTGATCGTATTTTTTTTTTGTTGGTATTTCTTACGAGCTATCAAGCTGACATGTCTTTCTCATGGGGGACACAAAACTCAACTGCAAAGTTTTATTTTGTCTAAAGCTCACTTGTTTGGTTGGAAATGGTATTGTATTGTTGAATTGCATCTACCTAAAAGTAATTGCTCAATTGTACACAATTGGAATTAATTTCGGTGTGTTGTCTTTTTCATAAATCGACTGAAAAGTTCCGGGCCTTACACATAATTGGCGCTAGTCTTATTGCATTCACCGCTATTCTAGTTAGTACTAACCTTTAAAAGAAAGCTGTTAAAATTACAGAATATTCTACTTAAAAGTTTGTGTGTTATTGAGCTAAGAGTGGCACTACTCTTATTATTTCCAAGTACTGGATCAAAAATAATTTCGTGTTTTAACTTTACACTGCTTCTTAATGGGAAAAAATAACGTTCAAGCGAAACATTGGCATTGGAAAGTGAAGTTGCTTGAAAGATATCAAAAGAACGTGTTGGTTTAATATTGCACGAGCATTTGACTATGAGAAAGCTCTGCTGCAGTAGGAAGAAAAACTTGCGCGGAAATGTATAAAAGAGCAACATAATTATATCCACAACAGTGTACATCAAGAAGGGAATACTGTTTTCAAAAAGATTACTCACTCGTAGAGGTTTTAGGTAAAATGAAAAAGAGTGAATAGGAACTTTTTCTAAAACGATAACCATTACATCATCAGTTCAACAGCAAAAACCACGGCAAACCAAACTCTTATGAACGAGTCAATTGTCTTAAGATGAAAATGATTATAAAAATATCGAAACTCAAATGTAGCACGCTTGTCACTGTTGATATTGCTTTATAGGTGGTCATTCTTGAAAAGTGGTTTTAATGTCGACAGACATCTGCAGTAACTTGTCGGCTCCTGAAGCCCTGGAGCACGTATTTTGCGTAATTTTTCGTTAACTATGAAAAGTACTAAAAACACCAAACCATTGCATCAAAATTAAATGAATTTGCAATAGTAATATAAGTAAGTCTTGTAAATAGCTTTGTTCTAACTAATAGTTGCTAATAAATAAAATAAAAAAGCGATCACGACTAATCATTAGCACGGTAATTGTGCACATACATGTCGCTCGGGATAGACGAATTTTATTCCCAAGTTGTTGTCATGTTTTATAGCATTTTTCCGAATTGTGGGAATACGAGCCAACCCCACCGCCTTATAATGAAAAGACCGCTACTAAAACCATCTGGCTGTCTTCTTTTTAACATGATAAAGCGTCCAAAAAGTTCTGTGAATTTTATGAAAATTAAAAGCAATGTTAACACAAACGCAGAATTGTTTCTTTTAATCTGAATTCAAATACATCAGCAACCAGCAGTAGGGATCGCTGAGATGGTAGAGAGAACTGGAGGTGATTGGAGTTAAACTTTGTAGACTTTTTTTTAGATTTCAGTCCTAATTCCCTTTTCTCTGTAACAAGAGGGTTACATTCTTATAATCTAACGACTCCATCAGCGACGCCACCCCCTAGTTTTATCATAAAGAAACTCATCAACTGTGAAAAGTACTCAAAACCCAAAAAATATTGCATCAGTAATAATGAAAAAAGAATTCTCAACGGTGGTGAATTCTGAGTCTGAGGCACATAAATCAGTAGTTTCGGTAGAGTTATAAGTCGCTTTGCTATAAATAATGGATGATAAAGATATAAAAACAAAAGAAAACAAAGCGATCACGAATAATCATTAGCACAATGTTTGTGTACGTACATGTTATTCGGGAAAATCGAAATTAATTCCCAAGTTGATCTTTTTTATAACCGCTCACTATTCGGGAATACGAGCCAACCCAACCGTCTTATAATGAAAGGACCGCTACTACAAAAACCATAATGTCTTCTTCTTAATATAATAACGCGCCCAAAAAATTCTGTGAATTTTACGAAAATTAAAAGAACACAGAATTGTTTCTTTTACTCTGAATTAAACGGATCTTCCCCATTTTACAGTCAATCCAACAAGAAATCGTTCACGAAATAAATAATAGTGGTCTGCTTGAATAGATTCATTTGCTCTAAATTAACTAATCATAACTTAAATAAAGGTCAATGAAAACTAAATTCTCCTTCAGGAAACTGTTGCTATACAATAGTTCTTACCATATTCCAATTTCAGCCGTAGAAAATACAACCAATATATCAAGCACACTCAATAAAATGGTAAAAAATTCTTGTTAATTCCTTTCGTGTTTCGTGCATAATTCACAGATTATTTTTTAGTATTCTGTTTACCATAACGTAGGACGACGAGCCATGCTATCAGACGGTCTTGTAGCTAAAACGGTTGGGTTAGTGCATTCCCAGATTGTGCCTCATTAAGGGCCACATTATCCTTACCGGCCACATCATCCTTACCATACAGGTTAGGGACATAGTCGAAGTCCCTACCCGGCAACATGTGTACGAGTAACCGTAGTGGCGCTTCGTGATCGTATTTTTTTTTGTTGGTATTTCTTACGAGCTATCAAGCTGACATGTCTTTCTCATGGGGGACACAAAACTCAACTGCAAAGTTTTATTTTGTCTAAAGCTCACTTGTTTGGTTGGAAATGGTATTGTATTGTTGAATTGCATCTACCTAAAAGTAATTGCTCAATTGTACACAATTGGAATTAATTTCGGTGTGTTGTCTTTTTCATAAATCGACTGAAAAGTCCCGGGCCTTACACATAATTGGCGCTAGTCTTATTGCATTCACCGCTATTCTAGTTAGTACTAACCTTTAAAAGAAAGCTGTTAAAATGATTTGCTCCCACGTCCACCGTATTCGCCAGATTTTGCTACTAGCAACTACTGACTATTTGCAGACCTCAAAAAATGCTCACCGGTAAACAATTTCGCTCGAATGAAGAAGACATATCTAAGAGTGACACCTATGTAGAGACTAAAGATAATCGTTCTACAAAAGTGGTATTGAATTGTTAGAGCGGAGCTGGAATGTCTGCGTAGCTCTTGATGGAGATTATGTTGATGAATAAAGCCAATTTTAAACAAAAAAAAAAGCTCATTACATATCTCTCATGAAGTAGGTATACAATCGACGGATCCACAGTGTGCTTTGAATCAAACCTCAAATTTATATTTTTACTCTGTAGTTGTTTTTAAGTAAATCCAATAGAACTTTCCAACCACTTCCAAATAATCAAACGAGTTTTAAGCTTTTTTATGACTGGTGTGAAATCACAAAATTAAACTTTGTTAGCAATTGAGCCCTTCTTCATTAGAAAGACCAAACCCAAACTCAAAACTCAAAAAGTACCGCATCACAATGTGATAAAAAAAACAAAGCGATCACGAATAGTTTTTTTTTTCTTTTTTCTTTTTTTTGCACCATCAATCATTAGCACGGTGTTAGTGTACGTACATGTCACTCGGGATAGTCGAAATTGGTTCCCAAGTTGTTCTTATGTATAACCGCTCATAATTTGGGAATACGAGCCAACCCAACCGTCTTATAATGAAAGGACCGCTACTACAAAAACCATAATGTCTTCTTCTTAATATAATAACGCGCCCAAAAAATTCTGTGAATTTTACGAAAATTAAAAGAACACAGAATTGTTTCTTTTACTCTGAATTAAACGGATCTTCCCCATTTTACAGTCAATCCAACAAGAAATCGTTCACGAAATAAATAATAGTGGTCTGCTTGAATAGATTCATTTGCTCTAAATTAACTAATCATAACTTAAATAAAGGTCAATGAAAACTAAATACTCCTTCAGGAAACTGTTGCTATACAATAGTTCTTACCATATTCCAATTTCAGCCGTAGAAAATACAACCAATATATCAAGCACACTCAATAAAATGGTAAAAAATTCTTGTTAATTCCTTTCGTGTTTCGTGCATAATTCACAGATTATTTTTTAGTATTCTGTTTACCATAACGTAGGACGACGAGCCATGCTATCAGACGGTCTTGTAGCTAAAACGGTTGGGTTAGTGCATTCCCAGATTGTGCCTCATTAAGGGCCACATTATCCTTACCGGCCACATCATCCTTACCATACAGGTTAGGGACATAGTCGAAGTCCCTACCTGGCAACATGTGTACGAGTAACCGTAGTGGCGCTTCGTGATCGTATTTTTTTTTGTTGGTATTTCTTACGAGCTATCAAGCTGACATGTCTTTCTCATGGGGGACACAAAACTCAACTGCAAAGTTTTATTTTGTCTAAAACTCACTTGTTTGGTTGGAAATGGTATTGTATTGTAGAATTGCATTTACCTAAAAGTAATTGCTCAATTGTACACAATTGGAATTAACTTCGGTGTGTCGTCTTTTTCTTAAATGGACTGAAAAGTCCCGGGCCTTACACATAATTGGCGCTAGTCTTATTGCATTCACCGCTATTCTAGTTAGTACTAACCTTTAAAAGAAAGCTGTTAAAATTACAGAATATTCTACTTAAAAGTTTGTGTGTTATTGAGCTAAGAGTGGCACTACTCTTATTATTTCCAAGTACTGGATCAAAAATAATTTCGTGTTTTAACTTTACACTGCTTCTTAATGGGAAAAAATAACGTTCAAGCGAAACATTGGCATTGGAAAGTGAAGTTGCTTGAAAGATATCAAAAGAACGTGTTGGTTTAATATTGCACGAGCATTTGACTATGAGAAAGCTCTGCTGCAGTAGGAAGAAAAACTTGCGCGGAAATGTATAAAAGAGCAACATAATTATATCCACAACAGTGTACATCAAGAAGGGAATACTGTTTTCAAAAAGATTACTCACTCGTAGAGGTTTTAGGTAAAATGAAAAAGAGTGAATAGGAACTTTTTCTAAAACGATAACCATCACATCATCAGTTCAAAAGGAAAAACCACGACAAACCAAACTCTTATGAACGGGTCACAATTGTCTTAAGATGAAAATGATTATAAAAATATCGAAACTCAAATGTAGCACGCTTGTCACTGTTGATATTGCTTTATAGGTGGTCATTCTTGAAAAGTGGTTTTAATGTCGACAGACATCTGCAGTGACTTGTCGGCTCCTGAAGCCCTGGAGCACGTATTTTGCGTAATTTTTCGTTAACTATGAAAAGTACTAAAAACACCAAACCATTGCATCAAAATTAAATGAATTTGCAATAGTAATATAAGTAAGTCTTGTAAATAGCTTTGTTCTAACTAATAGTTGCTAATAAATAAAATAAAAAAAAAAAAGCGATCACGACTAATCATTAGCACGGTAATTGTGTACATACATGTCGCTCGGGATAGACGAATTTTATTCCCAAGTTGTTGTCATGTTTTATAGCATTTTTCCGAATTGTGGGAATACGAGCCAACCCCACCGCCTTATAATGAAAAGACCGCTACTAAAACCATCTGGCTGTCTTCTTTTTAACATGATAAAGCGTCCAAAAAGTTCTGTGAATTTTATGAAAATTAAAAGCAATGTTAACACAAACGCAGAATTGTTTCTTTTAATCTGAATTCAAATACATCAGCAACCAGCAGTAGGGATCGCTGAGATGGTAGAGAGAACTGGAGGTGATTGGAGTTAAACTTTGTAGACTTTTTTTTAGATTTCAGTCGTAATTCCTTTTTCTCTGTAACAAGAGGGTTACATTCTTATAATCTAACGACTCCATCAGATCGCCACCCCCTAGTTTTATCATAGAGAAACTCATCAACTGTGAAAAGTACTCAAAACCCAAAAAATATTGCATCAGTAATGAAAAGAATTCTCAACGGTGGTGGAATCTGAGTTTGAGGCACATAAATCAGTAGTTTCGGTAGAGTTATAAGTCGCTTTGCTATAAATAATGGATGATAAGGATATAAAAACAAAAGAAAACAAAGCGATCACGAATAATCATTAGCACAATGTTTGTGTACGTACATGTTATTCGGGAAAATCGAAATTAATTCCCAAGTTGATCTTTTTTATAACCGCTCACTATTCGGGAATACGAGCCAACCCAACCGTCTTATAATGAAAGGACCGCTACTACAAAAACCATAATGTCTTCTTCTTAATATAATAACGCGCCCAAAAAATTCTGTGAATTTTACGAAAATTAAAAGAACACAGAATTGTTTTTTTTACTCTGAATTAAACGGATCTTCCCCATTTTACAGTCAATCCAACAAGAAATCGTTCACGAAATAAATAATAGTGGTCTGTGTGCATAAATTCATTTGCTCTAAATTAACTCATCATAACTTAAATTAAGGTCAATGAAAACTAAATACTCCTTCAGGAAACTGTTGCTATACAATAGTTCTTACCATATTCCAATTTCAGCCGTAGAAAATACAACCAATATATCAAGCACACTCAATAAAATGGTAAACAATTCTTGTTAATTCCTAGCTTTGGTGAAAATCTAAATGTACTTTTTCACGAGGGCGTTTGTACTTTAAAGCCATTGGTAGCTCAAGGTAGAAGTTCCACTGTTGTTTACGGCTGCAAAATATTAGCTACAGCAGCAAGTAGTACTGCCAATTGACTAATCGGTGCCAACGAAATTTTGACTAGCCACACATTTTTATATCACAATTCAATTCACTTGCCGAGAAAGGTATTAAGGAACTGAGTTAAGCACGTCTCTGCGTTAAATTAAACTGTCCAGTAATCTCACTTAATCAGCGCTGTTATCCTAGTTTTTATCTGTTTGTTTAGTTCTAAATAACATTTTATAAATGTAGGTCAGCAATTCTGTGAAAGTTCAGAAGATTTTAGTAATGCGGCGGGATGTGCCATGCTTCGATCCCTCGTCCGCCGCTTTAGACAAAGATTCCACTCCCTAATTTTCGTTTTACTTAAAGTCTTTACGACTGAATACTCTTTTGGAGACCAGCTTTCCCTTTTTGATTAAAATTTAGTTTTTCGTAAAACTGTTTTGATTCTAATTATGTTGCCACTTTAGCGCAATCTGGTTGCTTATACCATTAGAAGCCATGAAACAATTTTGATTAAATCTCTTTGCTAAAATTCACAGTACTTGCTTGCTACTTTGAGCAAATTGAAACATTCAAACAACCTTTCACCCTCTCTCTAAATAAAATTGAAAGACTATTTTGTTAGTCTGCAGTCTATTTCATGCGCATTAAGATCGAATTACAAGCAACAAATTTTAGTTGGTTGTAACTTCGTACTGCTCATTTTCAATTACCTTTTTTGTACAACAATCCAGTTAAAACAAATCAAAAAGATGGTGCGAAACGCTTAAAGGGCTATTGTGTGTATTAGGAAAAGCATACAGCCGTTCAGTGCACACATCGATTATCGATCATTGTATGAAAGCCACTTAAGTGAGACGATAATCCAAACCGGCACTAGTTTCCGTCCCTGGACTACTTAAAAATGTAAGTCAGCATTTCTATGGGAGTTTTACACATCAGCTCATTAACCGTTATTTTGACTCTCGTGTTTTGTGCATAATTCACAGATTATTTTTTTTAGTATTCTGTTTACCATAACGTAGGACGACGAGCCATGTTATCAGACGGTCTTGCAGCTAAAACGGTTGGGTTAGTGCATTCCCAGATTGTGCCTCATTAAGGGCCACATTATCCTTACCGGCCACATCATCCTTACCATACAGGTTAGGGACATAGTCGAAGTCCCTACCTGGCAACATGTGTACGAGTAACCGTAGTGGCGCTTCGTGATCGTGTTTTTTTTTGTTGGTATTTCTTACGAGCTATCAAGCTGACATGTCTTTCTCATGGGGGACACAAAACTCAACTGCAAAGTTTTATTTTGTCTAAAGCTCACTTGTTTGGTTGGAAATGGTATTGTATTGTTGAATTGCATCTACCTAAAAGTAATTGCTCAATTGTACACAATTGGAATTAATTTCGGTGTGTTGTCTTTTTCATAAATCGACTGAAAAGTCCCGGGCCTTACACATAATTGGCGCTAGTCTTATTGCATTCACCGCTATTCTAGTTAGTACTAACCTTTAAAAGAAAGCTGTTAAAATTAAAGAATATTCTACTTAAAAGTTTGTGAGTTATTGAGCTAAGAGTGGCACTACTCTTATTATTTCCAAGTACTGGATAAAAAAATAATTTCGTGTTTTAACTTTACACTGCTTCTTAATGGGAAAAAATAACGTTCAAGCGAAACATTGGCATTGGAAAGTGAAGTTGCTTGAAAGATATCAAAAGAACGTGTTGGTTTAATATTGCACGAGCATTTGACTATGAGAAAGCTCTGCTGCAGTAGGAAGAAAAACTTGCGCGGAAATGTATAAAAGAGCAACATAATTATATCCACAACAGTGTACATCAAGAAGGGAATACTGTTTTCAAAAAGATTACTCACTCGTAGAGGTTTTAGGTAAAATGAAAAAGAGTGAATAGGAACTTTTTCTAAAACGATAACCATCACATCATCAGTTCAAAAGGAAAAACCACGACAAACCAAACTCTTATGAACGGGTCACAATTGTCTTAAGATGAAAATGATTATAAAAATATCGAAACTCAAATGTAGCACGCTTGTCACTGTTGATATTGCTTTATAGGTGGTCATTCTTGAAAAGTGGTTTTAATGTCGACAGACATCTGCAGTAACTTGTCGGCTCCTGAAGCCCTGGAGCACGTATTTTGCGTAATTTTTCGTTAACTATGAAAAGTACTAAAAACACCAAACCATTGCATCAAAATTAAATGAATTTGCAATAGTAATATAAGTAAGTCTTGTAAATAGCTTTGTTCTAACTAATAGTTGCTAATAAATAAAATAAAAAAGCGATCACGACTAATCATTAGCACGGTAATTGTGCACATACATGTCGCTCGGGATAGACGAATTTTATTCCCAAGTTGTTGTCATGTTTTATAGCATTTTTCCGAATTGTGGGAATACGAGCCAACCCCACCGCCTTATAATGAAAAGACCGCTACTAAAACCATCTGGCTGTCTTCTTTTTAACATGATAAAGCGTCCAAAAAGTTCTGTGAATTTTATGAAAATTAAAAGCAATGTTAACACAAACGCAGAATTGTTTCTTTTAATCTGAATTCAAATACATCAGCAACCAGCAGTAGGGATCGCTGAGATGGTAGAGAGAACTGGAGGTGATTGGAGTTAAACTTTGTAGACTTTTTTTTAGATTTCAGTCCTAATTCCCTTTTCTCTGTAACAAGAGGGTTACATTCTTATAATCTAACGACTCCATCAGCGACGCCACCCCCTAGTTTTATCATAAAGAAACTCATCAACTGTGAAAAGTACTCAAAACCCAAAAAATATTGCATCAGTAATAATGAAAAAAGAATTCTCAACGGTGGTGAATTCTGAGTCTGAGGCACATAAATCAGTAGTTTCGGTAGAGTTATAAGTCGCTTTGCTATAAATAATGGATGATAAAGATATAAAAACAAAAGAAAACAAAGCGATCACGAATAATCATTAGCACAATGTTTGTGTACGTACATGTTATTCGGGAAAATCGAAATTAATTCCCAAGTTGATCTTTTTTATAACCGCTCGCTATTCGGGAATACGAGCCAACCCAACCGTCTTATAATGAAAGGACCGCTACTACAAAAACCATAATGTCTTCTTCTTAATATAATAACGCGCCCAAAAAATTCTGTGAATTTTACGAAAATTAAAAGAACACAGAATTGTTTCTTTTACTCTGAATTAAACGGATCTTCCCAGTTTTACAGTCAATCCAACAAGAAATCGTTCACGAAATAAATAATAGTGGTCTGTGTGAATAGATTCATTTGCTCTAAATTAACTATTCATAACTTAAATTAAGGTCAATGAAAACTAAATACTCCTTCAGGAAACTGTTGCTATACAATAGTCCCTTACCATATTCCAATTTCTGCCGTAGAAAATACAACCAATATATCAAGCACACTCAATAAAATGGTAAAAAATTCTTGTTAATTCCTTTCGTGTTTCGTGCATAATTCACAGATTATTTTTTAGTATTCTGTTTACCATAACGTAGGACGACGAGCCATGCTATCAGACGGTCTTGTAGCTAAAACGGTTGGGTTAGTGCATTCCCAGATTGTGCCTCATTAAGGGCCACATTATCCTTACCGGCCACATCATCCTTACCATACAGGTTAGGGACATAGTCGAAGTCCCTACCCGGCAACATGTGTACGAGCAACCGTAGTGGCGCGTCGTGATCGTATTTTTTTTTTGTTGGTATTTCTTACGAGCTATCAAGCTGACATGTCTTTCTCATGGGGGACACAAAACTCAACTGCAAAGTTTTATTTTGTCTAAAGCTCACTTGTTTGGTTGGAAATGGTATTGTATTGTTGAATTGCATCTACCTAAAAGTAATTGCTCAATTGTACACAATTGGAATTAATTTCGGTGTGTTGTCTTTTTCATAAATCGACTGAAAAGTCCCGGGCCTTACACATAATTGGCGCTAGTCTTATTGCATTCACCGCTATTCTAGTTAGTACTAACCTTTAAAAGAAAGCTGTTAAAATTAAAGAATATTCTACTTAAAAGTTTGTGAGTTATTGAGCTAAGAGTGGCAATACTTTTGTTATTTCCAAGTACCGGATCAAAAATAATTTCGTGTTTTGACTTTACACTGCTTCTTGATGGAAAAAAATAACGTTCAAGCGAAACATTGGCTTTGGAAAGTGAAGTTGCTTGAAAGATATCAAAGTGTTGGTTTACTAGGTTAGGAAGGAAAAATTCACACTGAAATGTACAAAAGAGCAACATAATTATATCCACAACAGTGTTAATAAGAACTCATTGTAAATCAAGAAGGGAATACTGGTTTCAAAAAAGGTTTTAGGTAAAACAAAAAAGAGTGAATAGGAACTTTTTCTAAAACGATAACCATTACATCATCAGTTCAACAGCAAAAACCACGGCAAACCAAACTCTTATGAACGAGTCAATTGTCTTAAGATGGAAATGATTATAAAAATATCGAAACTCAAATGCAGCACGCTTGTCACTGTTGATATTGCTTTCTGTTGATATTGGCTTTCATTCTTGAAAATTGGTTTTAATGTCGACAGACATCTGCGGTGTCTTGTCGGCTACTGAAGTCTTGGAGCTCGTATTTTACGTATTTGTTTGTTTACAACAATAGCTTTGTTGTAAATTATGGTTGTTAAAAAATAAAAATAAAAACACAATGCGATCACGACTAATCATTAGCACGGTGTTTGTGAACAAGTTGGTATGTTCTTTCTCCTTGCCGCTCCTTTGACTCTGACAAATGGTTCTTAAGAACCGACGCTCACAATTCGGGAATGCGAGTCAACCCTACCGTTTTATAATGAATGGACCGCTACTAAAAACATTTGGCTGTCTTCTTTTTAACATTATAAAGCGTCCGAAAAAAGTTTTGTGAATTTTATGAAAACTGAAGAAACTGTTAATGCAAACGCAGACCTGTTTCTTTTAATCTGAATTCAAATACATCTGCAAACACCCCAGTTTGTTGACTACGCTGCGGCTTCAAAGTCTTTTGACCTAATCACATTAGACGAGATTGCGTATTAGGATCTCTGAGACGGTAGGATAGAAATGGCGGTGATTGGGCAGCTTCCACACGTAATATAAGTTAAACTTTGCAGACTTCTTACGATTTTCTACTTGTTTCCCTTTTCTCTGCAACAAAAGGGTTACATTTTTACAATCTAACGACTCCATCAGATCGCCACCCTCTTTGTTTTGCTATAATGAAACTCATCAACTGTGTAAACTACTCAAAACACAAACGATATTGTGTCAAAAATAAAATGAATTTGCAATGGCATGGTTGGAAGCATAAATCAGTAGTTTTAGTCACAAATAACCTATACAGGAACCAATTGGCAGCTCACAGACAGGAATTGCATAAAAAACGCTGTCAAATGAAACTAAGGGGAAAGAGGCGAGGGAGATGGATATCTTGTTTAGCTCATTTGTGGTTTTAGTACTGAGTTTTATGAGTCGCTTTGTTATAAATGATGAGTGCGATCACGAATTTTTTTTTTTTTTTTTCATTACCACGGTGTTAGTGTACATGCACGTCATTCGGGATAATCGATTTCATCCCCAAGTTGTTCTTAAGAACCGATGCTCACAATTCGAAAATACGAACCAACCCAACCGTCTTATAATGAAAGGACCGCTATTAAAAACATCTGGGTGTTTTTTTTTAATGACAAAGCGTCGAAAAAAGTCAATCTGACAAGAAATCATTCACACAATAAATAATAGAGGTCTGTGTAAATATATTCAGTTGATGTTACTAAACTAGCCACAAATTGAATAAGGATACAGGAAAACCAAATATTTTTTCGCAAAGCAAACAGGGATTGAAATTTGTGTACTGAGTCAGAGCTTCTTCAGGCATTTATTGGTTAAGTTTAATAAAGCGGAAAGGTTTCGGCGATTCATGAAAGGAGTAAATCAGCCAGTCTTCGGGTTCAAAGCACTAACATATTAAATAGTTAATGTACTAACAAATTCTTTAAATTCAGATTGCTCATATAGAATGTACATATGTGATTGTATTTAAGTTGTAAGTTATATACTTTTTAAGACAAACGGACAAAGTCACACAGCTAGTCTTTAACAAATAAATAAGAATCTCTTGGTAGTCCGGGTAAAAAAAGCAAATGGAAAGAAAATCAGTTATGCCTACAAAAAGAGAATGCACGAGAATATTGCGAAAAACAAAGAAACATACCGAAAGGAAAGGAATTGAAATCATACTAAAAATATATGCATACGTAAAAAATATCAACTAAATTCTAACCTTGAATTTTAACTGACAAGTGTCAAAAAAATCCACAAATTTGATGCAATCATTTCGAAGTAATGAAATGAACAGACGTGCAATCGTTGCACTTATATCGAATGATCGGTTTTGATTGTTCATTCCTGTAACAAAAACTAAAAAGCACATTAATGTTTTAAGTATAATGTTCCGTTTTTAAGTTTTCGGTCAATTTCCTTGTGTTGCGAGCTTAAACATAAACTAAATTATTGTATGGTATATGGTATATACAACACCCCAAGACAATGACGTAGGTCTTTATTGCGCCGCTAAACAGAACTGTTGAGACCCTTTGTTTGTTCTTTTCGGGGTACTACATAACTTCCTAGAAACGTACTCAGCTGATCAAAAAATGGATTTAAAAAAAAGAAGAGCTGAAGGAGTAAATAAATGAGATAATATCTCTTGGAGTGGCAAAACTAAAACTAATTAGTCCTCCTCGGAATTTGAACGTTTACCCTACCACCCACGCTATACATGGAAACCCTAAAGTGTTCGGAGCGAAATATAATGCTAAGGAGCTTTTTTTCCTATAATTCGAATGAATGATACCACGCGAAATTACGAATATAGGGAAATTGTGGAAAAGGTAATCTTCCATTTGCCGATGGGGAAATGCCCATTCGAATTCAAAACATACAGCAGGTGAAAGATCGGTTTCTTGATCAGAAAGTGTCTGTCATTCCATGGCCAAGTCAATCCCCAGATCTTAGTCCCATTAAGAGCTTCCCAACAACACACCTATGCCATGTTATTAGATGGTTTGGCTAAAAACACCGATTGGTTTTAGATTCCCAGATTACGCTTTGATTCAATAATCACAATCGTAGGCTTTTTTGTATGAACTTTTTGTGTGTTTTTAAAAAGTAAAATTAATTTTGATTTGTTAAAAACCTGTGCTCTATTTCAAAGCATGCTATTTCACTTTTAAGGACAAGAAGTTGCCTTTTGGTTTGCTCACAATCATAGTATTGGCCCAAATGTTGTAATGAGCCATTAAACGCAGTTTTCAGACATACAAGAGGTATTGCAAATTAAAGTTTCAATGTATACAAGCGGAGCTGGATTATTCGACTACAAGTACTCCAAGTGCTTGTTAAGAAAAAAAACCTTCGATTTGCAGTTGAGGATATTTTTTCTGGGGGTTAGAGGACTGGCTTTTAGTTATTTGTTTATGAGTGTTATATTATATAAAAGATTATCTTTTTGATAAATATTAAAACATTATACTCCGAGAAGAGAATAATAAAAGTACTCACTCGATAACCTCTTCATCCTCTTGGCGTGCTTCTCCTTTTCAAATTCGCGCAACCGTTTTGCCTCCTTGCGGATCTCATGCTGCAGGAACTTCATCTTTTCCTTGTACCGCTGTTTCTGCTTTTGCTTCTCTATAAACTCCTTCCGGAAGAGCAATGCCTCCTGAGACGGTGTTCGTTGTTGGAATCGATCGGGCCTTGGATCTGTTATGTCCTTGATATCCAGCAAAACCATCACGTACTTTGAACAACGACTGGTCGCATTGTCTATGCGACGCACCAACGCCGTTAGTTCCACAAACCTCAGCAGGCACATGGGACCCGCTGACTTTGACCGGAAGCCAACGACATCGCACGGACATCCCATGAACATGTAGATAAGATTATAGCGCTTCATGACCATGCACGAGAGTCCTTTGCAGATAAGGAACAGCTTGTTCACCCTTAGCAATGCGCACTCGAGGGCCGACTTCAGTTTGTCTGGCACAATCGTCTCATTGCTGATTATATGCAAAAGGTACGAGTTGTGGCCGAGTTGGATTTTCGGCAGCTGCTTGCGGAAGATCAGCTCTAGGGTGTGGTCGTAGGACCAGAAGCGCTCTTCTAGGACACCGCTGGCCTCCAGAGCGTACTCGATGACGTCGCTGCTCCAAGTGTGCACGCCATACTTTGCTGTCAGGGCAGCGGAGACGATGACGGAAAGAATTCCTCGCAGAGGCTCGCTGGTCGGGTCCAAGTTGGAGTTTCCAAATATGGCCCATGTTCCGTCTGGTAGCGCAGTGAAATTGGATTCAATTGCCAACTCCTGTTCTACTGTGAGCTCGCGCAGTGGGTACGGTTTGGTCCTGAAGGCTTGGCAGATGTTGTCATAGTCCTCACCGCGCTTGAGACGCAGCTTAAGGTCCTCCAAGTGGCCCCGGTCCGACTGCAGGAGGATCTTCGACGCCTCGATGTGAACTTTTTGTTTCTTTTCGGTTCTTCGTTGGATGTTATCCATTAAATCGCAAATGAACTCGCCCACAACTGAATCAATGACGTCCACGTCGTCGTAGTCTGGAATGACGTAATCTTCGGGAATCGAATGAATACTTCCACCACCGCCACCAGCTGCACCACCACCACCGCCCGCCTTTCGGTGGGCCTCGCGGAGTTGTTGCTGGATGAACTCGCGCTCCGACAAGGTCCGCTTGCAGGGACTCACACTCAGCTGCGATAGACACTGCACCAGGGTGGTGAGTATTGCCTCCTTTTTTCCTCCCTCTGTTTCAGGACATTCTTCTGGCTCGGCATCGTCCACTCCCGGGGCAGGCTTCTTCATGCAGTCGAACGGATACGTGATGTTAAGCGTTCCATACTTGGCCGAGTCCTCCATGGCTCGGTTTATGTTGAATGTTCCTATGGCCCTGATGCGAATGCCGTGTATGAAGAATCTGCCCTCGGTCTTTATCAAAGCGGCGTTCATGTAAAGAATGCGACACAGTGATTCGACGTTCAAGTGGATCTGGAGACACCCGACGGAGTTCTTCGTCACCACACTGGCTTGACCAGCCGGGCCACGCTTGAACGCATCAAATAGGAAGATCATGTTGCCGTCCTTCCAGACGCCAAACGAGGAAGAATCGATCTGCAGTATGCCGCTGTCATACTCCGACAAGAACTCGGTGACAGCCTGCGTCAGCTGGGACACTTTGAAAGACCAGCAGTCGACTACGTGTCCAGATATGGCGAACGATTTTTTGTCCGATACGACACGGTAGTTACCGAACAGCAGCACCTCGGGCAGGTCGGCGATATTGAACTTCCTCAGCCTGTTGTCGGAGATGTAATCTTCGTAGTACTTCGTTCCGTATTTGATGAGATCGTTCACAAGCCTGACCGTCCACTCTTTCGGCGGATCGATCTGGCTGTAGACCAGTGCCAGATAAGATATCATCATCGAGGGATTGTTATCGTTTGACTTTGGCTCCGCAATACCCGACATGCCAGGCATGACCGCGTAGAACCTATTCACGATGGCGTACAGCTTTCTGGGGCGTCTCAGTGGCTGGAGCGTGGAGGGATTAGAGAGCTTGCCGAAGTCCTTCAAGCAAATCGCGTACAAATTGAAGTCAGCCGAGTTTTGAACGTCGCTATAGTTGAGGATCAAGTGCACGATGTGCTCCACAGTCTGTATGCCAATTAGCGAAGACTTCCCAGTTGCGAAGTCCCGCTTGCACTCCATGTCCCGGCCGTTGGGATCGTATATGTAAAACGAGTTTGAACACCGCTTCCATATCAGAAGGTACAATGACTCCGCTACGAGGACACAGGCGTTGTACTTGTTGAAGAACAACGTGAGAGCCTTGAGGATATTTGGTTCGTCAGTCAGGGCTCCAGTGAGATGCAATTTCATCTCAACCGTGGCATCCTTCTCAGTGAGCTCGGGGAATATGTCAAAGTCTGCCATCGGATTCTCGTACCTCAGGTGAATACTTTTTATGGTGAGGTTCAGGCCGTAGGACAAGATTGCGTCCATGTTCTCGGCACTCCAGTAGTCGGGGTTTTTTTCAAACGAGTCTACATAGGCGGTGTAAAGACATGCCACCTCGACAGGACGGGATCTGGAGAGGTAAATAAGTTAATATTTTCATTGTATCCAACCAAGATCTGATGACTTTACCCAGAGGACTCGTCGTGGGGTAACAGAGCTTCGCTCCCGAAGACCACGGCCGCTCGGAAAGTTTTATGGAGGTCATTTGGTATCGGGAAAATAACGGGTTGAAAATATGTACTCTCTTGGCGTTGGGCTTGGAATATTAATTTAGGTTAGAAATGTTTTTTTTACGTCTTGAGCTCGATCTACCATCACCTGCCTCTGCTTTGTAGTCGCCCACGTCTTCGCCGGACTGCGTCCAGGGGAAGTACAAGCGATTGCCGTCTGAGAGGAGGGTGTACTTCTTCCGGTCCTCGCTCTCGATTGCCTCCTGGAGCTGTCGCGGATTGTACGTCTCATAAGGGATGTCGCTGTCGCACGGCCGAACGGATTCATTTACGAAGATCCCGCTTTTTGGCCGTTTTAAGTCCAGCTGAAAGATAAAAAAAAAACGTTTTATTTATTTGTATACAAAATTCATTTTGAGTGGAGAAGAAAGCGATAGACAAACAAAGCTCCATCATGAGATGATATGCAAGATGGTACCGCCATAGTTTTTGGTTACAATCGTCAGCTTAAGCACACTGACGCCTCTAAAATCGATGAGACGACTCTTACTTTTTGGTAGAAGCGCAGCGATACTGCTTTATTTTTTGCCAAAAACTAACAACCAATATATTCCACAATAATGAATGGGCTGGTTCTTTTAAGTTACGGCAAACAAGCAATACTCAATGGAGTACTACAAAAGGGATATGATAAGGCGTGTCCTTTGCAAAATGGTCGTGATATATTTTTGTGATCTGTTTTTAAAAACCGGAAAAAAACTAAGATGCAGGAAAACTAGCAAATGTTCGAGGCCAACCAACGAAACTTTTGGTCTAAGTCCCTGGATCCCAGGATGGAATTTTTGTAGGAGTTGTTTGATTTGCTTGACGACCGTTCTTGATTGGTCCCATGGAAACTCAATATTTTCATCTATTTGAAATGTTTGATAGCAAATCGTATCGTGCGAACAGCTGTGTATAAGTTCAGAGTAAATTTTACTTTTACACATTGACTTCAGAGAGTAAATATCGAAAAATAATTTTGGGTTGATTCAGAAATATGGACAAGCACCTCTCAATGTTGTATTTTGTCTTTTTTTCATTTTCATGTGCAGTAGTGCTTTGATGATATATATTACTGATAATGTGGGGGCACACAACTGAGGACACGAATAAAAGCGACGAATAACTCCCGCTGCTCCCAAAATATACTGCTCGCAAGCGATCCATTGTACAAATAAGCTTCTTGAGGACACCGATCCGAAGTGAATTAAATTATTTTATTTTCGTTACTCTTCTTCTGTTCTGTTGTGTTTCGGTTTATTTCTTCTGAATCAATAAACAATGAAGCTAAGTTTAAAAAAAAAATACTTTTTTTGTTTTTCAATGGAATTATCCAAAAGTACGTTTTGTCGTTGAAGAATTTGTTTACCCAAAATTGGAACCCTTTTTAGTTGCTTACTTTCGCATTAGAAGGGATCTCAACTTGCAATATAAGCAAAAGCAGCAGCCATTCTTTTAGGACATTCTTTCAAGCTCTTAGTGATAGCTGCAAATAATAACTGAAATAATCAATATACTAATAAATTCTTTGACTATGTACATATTTTGTTCATAAATATATACCTTAAGTCGTAAATAATATACGGTTTCACATTTCGAAAGCGTAGTTGCGGACACTGCTAGTAATGTTCTAATTGAGTGGCGTACAGCCGTGGAAGGTTGAACCTTGCTTTTCGCACAAAAACGAATCAAGAGAACTGAACTGTGTTTTATGTCGGTGGGATGGTTGTGATCGCCTTTTTATTGTTTTGTTTTTTAAACGGATCTTCTCAAAATTTCACATTTGGTAAATTTATATTTTACAATTTCTACGGAGAGAAGTGCAGGAAATGTGAACGTTTTGTGGAATTATTGTTCAGCTTCAGCTGAACAGCAGCTTTTTAAACAAGCAAATAAATGATCATCTACTCTAATCACCCTTCAATTTGATGCGTATTTTGTGCAAATATTTTGATAGGCAGGTGAGTAAAAGGAAAATTACAAGAAAAATGTCATTAACGTTGATTTTAGCGGATGAATAGCATGAAATTCTTATCGGGTTAACCATGTATTAGGCGGCGTAACAGCCCGTTGAAAGCCAGAGCCTAGCTTTTTCGCAGCTCCACTGTGTTGTGCGCGTTATAATTTTGACACATGTGAAGGGGACCTACTGTTTAATGCCGGTTCCGAACGGCAAATTGCGAAAGCTTTTCACGACAGAAGTACTCCAGGAGCGTTGTCAGTCGTTCGCTGGAGGTGGGGCCGTGAAAAATGTTTGTGGTGTTATTTCCCCGAGCCGGATTCGAACCCAGGTACTCTCGCTTAACAGTCCGACGCACTAACGATTAAGCCACGGCGCCTACGGCGGGTTAACCATAAGCTAGCAAAATCAACTCTAAGTTGTTTAGATGCTGATTTTTTTTTATACAAAAAAATAATAGGCATATTGTTAGTTTTAAGTTTTTTGTCTTAAAAATGAGACAACAGTTTTGGTGAGTGGTTTTAGTTTTTTGATCTTGCTACACGTTCTTTTGACTCGTTTGTGTGTGATGGATTTCACATCGGCTTATCCAAAAGTACGTTTTGTCGTTGAAGAATTTGTTCATCCAAAATTGGAACCCTTTGGAGCACGGTGTCTTTTAGTATATGAAGATAGAACGTTGTATGAGTATGAAAATCCTCATGCCTAAATGTTCGCTTTCAATGTTTATAATGCAGCAAAATTTAATAAAAGTTCATAGAATTTGCTTGATCATCTTAAATAGAAGAAAATCTGTTATTTTCGGCAGAGCTCATCACTGTTCGGTTGCTTCGTCTTCCGAAATTGTGAGTTAATTTGGAATTAGTTAACAAATAGATTAGAGTCAAAGTACGACTACCCCTATATCAACATATATGTACGCTAGCTAACAGCATGGTATCACTTTTATCTTTTACAATATTTATACTCCAGACTTCATCCGTGCGGGGGTCCACCTCTTTATTCAAAGTTCAGTTTTTTTTTAATTGATCACGAGCTTATAGAAGAACTACATATGTAAGCAACAACACACCGAAGTTTGGCTACTGATTTTCCAGCAAAATCCCCAATCAAAAAGCAAACGCATCCAATTGTGAATGCATCTCTGGACCAGAACCCAAATTCATATTTATTGTAAAATCTTAAATTTTATTCACTAATTAATATATTTCACAAGTTACAACTTAACACAACTCAAGTCGAAGTCAACTTAAGTGCTGAAGTCAACTGAAGAGAACTGCGGACACTTACTCGATCTTATTTATACTATATCCAGACGAGAGCAAATTTGACAGGCCGGCAGATGATCGCCGCATGGAATCGGAACAGAGTCTTGCCGGTGCTGTCAAACTTGCTTACGTTCACACTAATATTTTACAATCTATTACATTATGCATTGCAATTATTTTCAAATAGATGCAATTTACCTTTTAATAATATTTCCAACCAAACAAGTGAGCTCTAGACAAAATAAAACTTTGTTAGCAGTTGAGTCTTGTGTCCTTCATGAGAAAGGCATATAAGCTTATGAAAGATACAAAAAAAAAAGTACGATCACAAAGCGCCACTACGGTTACTGGTACACATGTTGTCGGGTAGGGATTCGATTACGTCCCTAACCTGTGTGGTAAGAATGATATGGCCGGTAAAGATAATCTGGCCCTTAATGTGGCACAATCTGGGAATGCACTAACCCAGCCGTTTTAGCTGCAAGACCGTCTGATAACATGGCTCGTCGTTTTACGTTTTGGTAATCAGAATACTAAAAATTAATCTGTGAATTATGCTTAAAAGACAGAGGTCTGAAGGTAAGTAAATGAGCTAATGTGCTAAACTTAAAGTAAAACGTCTACGGAATTGCTGACCTACATTTTTAAATGGTTATGCAGCAACCTACAGTCCAGGGACGCCAGTGCCCGTTTGGATTGTCATCTCACTTAACTGGCTTTCGTTATATGCTCATATAATGATCGTGAATCGATTTGCTTTTTTTATAATCTGTCGCACATATTATAATAGCCCTTTAAGCGTTTCACCCCAGACCTTTTGTTTTGTTTTAACTGTATTGTTGATAAAAAAAAAGTGTAATTAAAAATGAACAGCACAGCGTTACTACCAACTAGAATTTGTTGCTTGCAATTTGATCTTAGTGAGCAAAAAATAGACTGCAGATTAACAAAATAATCTTTATGGTTTTATTTGAAGGGAGAATTGAGTACATTTGCTTCAAAGGCTGCAGTAGGAAAAGAAAACTCGCCAACAATCGACATCGGTTACGATATAAATACGAAACGATATAAATTTATCGATTTATGTGAACCAAAAATGTATCGACAGAAAAGTTGTGTTTGCAATCAACGAAGAAATTTATTCCCCTTAACACAAATAGCACAAATTCATATATTGCACGATTTGCGGTGACTTGTTGGTCACCGGAGCTCGTATTTTACGTTTTTGTTTGTTTACAACTATAGCTTTGTTGTAAATTATGGTTGCTAAAAAATAAAAATTAAAATAAAAAACTAAAAAAAAATAAACTAGACAAATCATTAACACGGTGTTAGTGAACAAGTTGTTGTTATGTTCTTTCTACTTGCCGCTCTTTTGGCTCTGGCGAATGATTCTTAAGAACCGACGCTCACAATTCGGGAATGCGAGTCAACCCAACCGTTTTATACTGAACGGACCGCTACTAAAAACATTTGGCTGTCTTCTTTTTAACATTATAAAGCGTCTGATAAAGTTTTATGAATTTTATGAAAATTGAAGAAACTGTTAATGCAAACGCAGACCTGTTTCTTTTAATTTGAATTCAAATACATCTGCAAACACCCCAGTTTGTTGACTACGCTGCGGCTTCAAAGTCTTTTGACCTAATCACATTAGACGAGATTGCGTATTAGGGATCTCTGAGACGGTAGGATAGAAATGGCGGTGATTGGGCAGCTTCCACACGTAATATAAGTTAAACTTTGCAGACTTCTTACGATTTTCTACTTGTTTTCCTTTTCTCTGCAACAAAAGGGTTACATTTTTACAATCTAACGACTTGTTTTGCTGTAATGAAACTAACTAACTGTGTAAACTACTCAAAACACAAACGATATTGTGTCAAAAATAAAATGAATTTGCAATGGCATGGTTGGAAGCATAAATCAGTAGTTTTAGTACTGAGTTTTATGAGTCGCTTTGTTATAAATGTTGAGTGATAAAGAAATAAAAACCAAAAACAAAGCGATCACGAATTTTTTTTTTTTTCATTACCACGGTGTTAGTGCACATGCACGTCATTCGGGATAATCGATTTCATCCCCAAGTTGTTCTTAAGAACCGATGCTCACAATTCGGAAATACGAGCCAACCCAACCGTCTTATAATGAAAAGACCGCTATTAAAAACATCTGGGTTTTTTTTTTAATAACAAAGCGTTGAAAAAAGTTCTGTGATTTTTACGAATATTAAAAGAATTGATAACACAAATAATGAACTGTTTCTTTTGATCTGAAGTAAACGGAAGCTGACAAGAAATCATTCACACAATAAATAATAGAGGTCTGTGTAAATATATTCAGTTGATGTTAATTTAACAAATAAATAAGAATCTCTTGGTAGTCCGGGTAAAAAAAGCAAATGGAAAGAAAATCAGTTATGCCTACAAAAAGAAAATGCAAGAGAATATTGCGAAAAACAAAGAAACATACCGAAAGGAAAGGAATTGAAATCATACTAAAAATATATGCATACGTAAAAAATATCAACTAAATTCTAACCTTGAATTTTAACTGACAAGTGTCAAAAAAATCCACAAATTTGATGCAATCATTTCGAAGTAATGAAATGAACAGACGTGCAATCGTTGCACTTATATCGAATGATCGGTTTTGATTGTTCATTCCTGTAACAAAAACTAAAAAGCACATTAATGTTTTAAGTATAATGTTCCGTTTTTAAGTTTTCGGTCAATTTCCTTGTGTTGCGAGCTTAAACATAAACTAAATTATTGTATGGTATATGGTATATACAACACCCCAAGACAATGACGTAGGTCTTTATTGCGCCGCTAAACAGAACTGTTGAGACCCTTTGTTTGTTCTTTTCGGGGTACTACATAACTTCCTAGAAACGTACTCAGCTGATCAAAAAATGGATTTAGAAAAAAGAAGAGCTGAAGGAGTAAATAAATGAGATAATATCTCTTGGAGTGGCAAAACTAAAACTAATTAGTCCTCCTCGGAATTTGAACGTTTACCCTACCACCCACGCTATACATGGAAACCCTAAAGTGTTCGGAGCGAAATATAATGCTAAGGAGCTTTTTTTCCTATAATTCGAATGAATGATACCACGCGAAATTACGAATATAGGGAAATTGTGGAAAAGGTAATCTTCCATTTGCCGATGGGGAAATGCCCATTCGAATTCAAAACATACAGCAGGTGAAAGATCGGTTTCTTGATCAGAAAGTGTCTGTCATTCCATGGCCAAGTCAATCCCCAGATCTTAGTCCCATTAAGAGCTTCCCAACAACACACCTATGCCATGTTATTAGATGGTTTGGCTAAAAACACCGATTGGTTTTAGATTCCCAGATTACGCTTTGATTCAATAATCACAATCGTAGGCTTTTTTGTATGAACTTTTTGTGTGTTTTTAAAAAGTAAAATTAATTTTGATTTGTTAAAATTTGCCTTTTGGTTTGCTCACAATCATAGTATTGGCCCAAATGTTATAATGAGCCATTAAACGCAGTTTTCAGACATACAAGAGGTATTGCAACTTAAAGTTGCAATGTATACAAGCGGAGCTGGATTATTCGACTACAAGTACTCCAAGTGCTTGTTAAGAAAAAAAACCTTCGATTTGTAGTTGAGGATATTTTTTCTGGGGGTTAGAGGACTGGCTTTTAGTTATTTGTTTATGAGTGTTATATTATATAAAAGATTATCTTTTTGATAAATATTAAAACATTATACTCCGAGAAGAGAATAATAAAAGTACTCACTCGATAACCTCTTCATCCTCTTGGCGTGCTTCTCCTTTTCAAATTCGCGCAACCGTTTTGCCTCCTTGCGGATCTCATGCTGCAGGAACTTCATCTTTTCCTTGTACCGCTGTTTCTGCTTTTGCTTCTCTATAAACTCCTTCCGGAAGAGCAATGCCTCCTGAGACGGTGTTCGTTGTTGGAATCGGTCGGACCTTGGATCTGTTATGTCCTTGATATCTAGCAAAACCATCACATACTTTGAACAACGACTGGTCGCATTGTCTATGCGACGCACCAACGCCGTTAGTTCCACAAACCTCAGCAGGCACATGGGACCCGCGGACTTTGACCAGAAGCCAACGACATCGCACGGACATCCCATGAACTTGTAGATAAGATTATAGCGCTACATGACCATGCACTAGAGTCCTTTGATAAGGAACAACTTTTTCACCTTAGCAATGCGCCCTCGAGGGCCGACTAAGAGTCAAACCATTGATCGATGACCAATGAAACACCCGATTCAGCTCTTGTGTGAATAGCACCCTTGCAGTGGAGGAACACGACTTAGGAAACATAGAATGCACTTCAACATCATCGGCACAGACGTGAAACTTACAGACATTAAGACTTACAAACATCGTTAATAAAACATGAAAGCAATAGCGGACCCAACACGGATTTATTCCTGTCACAGAAATACATTAAGAACTCTTACTGTTGAGGTACACATGTTGCGATCGATTGGACAGATATGTTGATATAAGATGACAGAGAGATCCACCACAAAGAAATTGAGTTTTTAACTTTTGTATGAGTTTATCGTGCTGCACGCAGTCGAAGGCTTTGGAGAAGTCTAAACAAATCATTAGACCTATCATATCATTGTCCATATCTGCACGCTTTTGATGAGCTTATTCTTCTCAAGGTGGTCTTTTAGTTGGCTACTTACTAAGCTTTCAAAGACCTTGCTTAGGTACGGAAGTATGGCTATTGGGTAATATTCATTACAGCTCGAAGCTGTTGTCGGTAAGGGAACAATTTTGGCAACCTTCCAACATTTGGGAAAACTAGATCTCATAATGATACTATGCATTATGTGTGTTAGCTGGTGCAGAATGCAAGGATGAAGTGTTTTAATAAAAATGGGGTGCATTTCATCTGAGCCCAGAGCATTCAATTTTATTTTGAAAACTGTAAGCCCAACACAAAGCTATGTTTTGGTGTGGTAGTCATAGGACTAAAATTTTTTTTAACGTACTATATTCTATCTTTACATATTAAAAGACACCGTGCTCCAAAGTGCAGGATAAGAGCCCTAATTTTGGCTGAACAAATTCTTCAGCTACGAAACGCCCAAATTATGAGCGGTTATACATAAGAACAACTTGGGAACCATTTTCGACTATCCCAAATGGCATGTCTGTTCACTAACACCGTGCTAATGATTAGTCGTGATCGCATTGTTTTTTTTATTTTAATTTTTATTTTTTAGCAACCATAATTTACAACAAAGCTTTTGTTGTAAACAAACAAATACGTAAAATACGAGCTCCAGGGCTTCAGTAGCCGACAAGTCACCGCAAATCGTGCAATATATGAATTTGTGCTATTTGTGTTAAGGGGAATAAATTTCTTCGTTGATTTCAAACACAACTTTTCTGTCGATACATTTTTGGTTCACATAAATCGATAAATTTATATCGTTTCGTATTTATATCGTAACCGATGTCGATTGTTGGCGAGTTTTCTTTTCCTACTGCAGCCTTTGAAGCAAATGTACACATTCAAACAACCCTCAATTCTCCCTTCAAATAAAACCATAAAAATTATTTTGTTAATCTGCAGTCTATTTCTTGCTCACTAAGATCAAATTGCAAGCAACAAATTCTAGTTGGTAGTAACGCTGTGCTGTTCATTTTTAATTACACTTTTTTTTTATCAACAATACGGTTAAAACAAAACAAAAGGTCTGGGGTGAAACGCTTAAAGGGCTATTATAATATGTGCGACAGATTATAAAAAAAGCAAATCGATTCACGATCATTATATGAGCATATAACGAAAGCCAGTTAAGTGAGATGACAATCCAAACTGGCACTGTTGTCCTTGGACTGTAGGGTGCTGCATAACCATTTAAAAATGTAGGTCAGCAATTCCGTAGACGTTTTACTTTAAGTTTAGCACATTAGCTCATTTACTTACCTTCAGACCTCTGTCTTTTAAGCATAATTCACAGATTAATTTTTAGTATTCTGATTACGACGAGCCATGTTATCAGACGGTCTTGCAGCTAAAACGGTTGGGTTAGTGCATTCCCAGATTAAGGCCACATTATCCTTACCGGCCACATCATCCTTACCATACAGGCTAGGGACGTAGTCGAAGTCCCTACCCGACAACATGTGTACCAGTAACCGTAGTGGCGTTTGTGATCGTATTTTTTGTTTCATTGGTATAACGAGCTAACATGTCTGTCTCATAAAGGACACAAGACTCAACTGCTAACAAAGTTTAAATTTGTTTTTTCAAACCAGTCATAAAAAAAACCAAAAATTCGTTTGATTATTTGAAAATGGTTGGAAAGTTCTATTGGATCTTAAAAAGATCTGCAGAGTAAAAATATGAATTTGCCGTCTGGTTCAAAAGAGACTATGCTCGAAAGATTGAACACGTTGTGGGTGCTTTGACTTGATTAATAATTTTGGAGTTTCTTTGCTTATATTATTTATTCAAATATTTTTTACTTTGAAAGAAAATTTTATTGGAAAGTCTTTCCAGCAATAAAAACATTGATTTTTCGTGAGTCATTGTTTGCATTTTTGGTTTCTGCTTGCAGCACGTGCTGGTCGCTTCAAATTCAAGACTCACGTAAATTATGGGATATCTTCTATAAGCTGTTATACATATAAAAAACAATATGAAGTTACAATAAAGGCGGATCCTTACAAACACGAGACCTCAAGTAAAGATATTAGACAAGATAAGAGTGATGGAATCACAAATAATTAAAGTAGTTATCTATCAGAGCAGTCAAGGTTGGAACCCAATCTAGTTCTTCCATTCCTCAATCTTGTGCAATCTGGCTATGCGAGCCAGACAGTGACATATCACACCTATGTATATTTAACTGATTTTCTTCTATTTTTACAACAAAAATATTAGTAAATTGTAGCTGTTCAAAAGGAATAGCTCTATACTATCGAGTTTCTCTGAGTAAAGGGATTTTTTTTAATTGTACAGGCACTCTAACAAAAAACTGTGCATAAATAATTCATAGAGACCATAAAGTTTCTGTAGTGCTTACAGTGCAATACCCTTGGGGTATTGGCGTAGGTCTCAAATAAACCTGCCGTGTGAAATAAACCTGTTCTGATAATAGTCCACCAAATCAATCCAATGATCCTGGTACGCATGATAAGAATAACATAAAATTCGCTACAGTCTAAGCCTGAACTATTTTTTTTGAATTTTTTTTTAAATGCAGGCCAGCACTTTTCTTGATGCTCTGTATTAAATCTAGCAAATCAATTCACTAGCTTGCCGTTATTCAGACCTCTGTCTTTGAGCATAATTTACAGATTATTTTTTAGTATTCTGCTTAACATAACGTAGAACGACGAGCCATGTTATCAGACGCTCTTACAGCTAAAACGGTTGGGTTAGTGCATTCCAAACTCTCTCTCTAATTACCGGTCACATCATCCTTATTATACAGGTTAGGGACGAAGTCTAATCCCTACCCGGCAACCGTAACCGTAGTGGCGCTTTGTGATCGTACTTTTTTTTGTTTTTTTTTTTTTTTTTTGAACGCCTGCATACCTTTCTAATAAAGAACAGGAGACTCAACTGCTGACAAAATTTTATTTTATTCTTCAAACGAGCCATAGAAAGGTCCGAAAACCACTTGCTTGGATTGGAAAGGTCAATTGGATTCACTTAAAAATAATTGCAGAGTACAAATGTGAAGATGTATTCAGCTTTTAAAAAAAATGGATTGTCGAAACAAAAACAAATATTGACCGCCATAACATGTGTTTGTATTCTACAGAAATTGTTTGTGATAAGCTGTCGTTAATATATAGGCTTTGTTTGAACTAGTCATTTTGGATGCGTTTTATGATAGGAACAATTTCTGCTAGAGCTAGAGAATCGTAAAAGATCGTGCATTTCGAATGATTGATCTCCAAGAACATTCATGTTTTAAGTCTATTGTTTAAGTTTAATCATAGTGGGAATGCATTATTTTAATTTTTTTTTTTTCATGTTTAAAAGAACCTGTCTGATTATTTTCATTTGAACTCAATAAGATTCATTCATGGATCATTAACTTTAGATTTTTAAACTCAACAATCAGAACGAGCCTGAGACGTCCTCCGGGACGACTCTACAATTATCACAAGCTCAAAGTGCTTCCAGAAACCCAGTGCCATGAACTTCCAGAAGTTATAACGCCTAAAGTAATTTTCAAAAGAAAAAAAAGCAACTCGTTTGCTAAAATAAAACTACGAATATGTTAAACTCATTTAAATGCTAACACTGTTTCCGGTTTTCGTAGGTCAAACCGGTATACGAGATGCACAAAGAAACAAAAACAGCAACAGTAATAAACTTCAATTTATTCAAAACAATTTTTTTTCTTACACATCATTCGTCCATATTTCTGCTTCTTATTCAACTAAAATAATATCATCCCCATCGTCGATCTCTGTCTGTGTTTCTGACGTGGCGTAGTTCTCTCTGATGTGGTCTCCTAGCTGCTCGATCATTGCCAGTGCTCGATAATCGGTGTGTTGCATTGAAAACTGATGAATCACAGACAAGTGTTGGAGGACATTGTCAGCTGACATCTGATGCAGGAACTCGTCACTCTGGTCGGTTATTGTCGCTCCATCTGCAACCCAAACGTTGCCACTGTCGCGCAAGCTATTCGACGTTATGTTTGAGATCTCTTGCTGCATGAAACTTGGCAGATATTGCTTATACTCGATGATGATGTCCTCGACACTTGGCATTTCATCCTGGGGATCATCACTGCTTCGGGGGGTTGCCAAATCCACATTCTTGTACTTGAACTTCGAACGAAACTTCTCAATCCACCTCGCTGTGGGTCGGAGCTCTGGCAAATTGAGAACTGTTGCTGTCTTGAGCGCGACGGTCCGCAGCGTGTCATTGTTGATAACCATGTTAAGCTGCAACTGACGACACCGTTCCACCCATTGGTGCAGTATAAAGGCTACCGCCTTTATTTCGAACTCCCGCCGCTTCCTGTTCATCTCCTCGATAATCATCGATGCATTTGTTTCGCTCATGGCCTCCCATTGCGCCAACAGCTCATCCTTGTTTTCAAGGATACGACGAACCTGCGTCGTACAGCACTGAAACATTCGTGACAAACTGTTACGGGACATTTGATTTGCCTCATGGTGCCGAATCACTGCAATCTTCTCGTAGAATGTCAATGCATTTCGGCCGCGTCTTTTCTTAGCCTGCTTCACAAGAAATTCTTATGTTTTTTGGTCAACCACAAGAAAATACCGCCAAAGTAACTTACCTTCGTTGTCGTCTTATCACTCATTGTCACTGGGTACAGTCAAATCTACGTCCGATAATAATACAAGCACAAACTACGCTTACGTGTTGTTTTAGACGAAACTCTTACGAATTCGTCTCACCTGTTAGCAGCGATGGCCTTGAGCTGCCTCGAGTCGTATACTATTAACACCGCCGCTGTTGTTGATCACCTTACAAAGCAAACTAAACGCAACACAACGATGGCGCAGATAGACCGATATGCGCGAAGTGCCAGGCAATAAGCGCTTCAAAAACACAACCACACATCGATTCCCGTCCAACACAAGAACCTGGTAGTATCATACGTTCTAGTAGCGGAGTTGTTACCAGCACGGTATAGTGTCTAATCGGCGCGGAATAGCGGCAATATCTGTCGTCGTGCCGCTCATGTGTTGGTCACATTAGTTCTTTTACCGTGGTATGGGTTCTGCGATAAACGTCGATGATTTGGTAATAATTAGTGCTCTCTTAGTTAGGGTTTTAGTCTATTTTTGGGGGGCCTCGATTGCAACGGATCTACAGTTACTGCAACCAAATGTTCATACATATGTGAATTCCATGCACCGCACCACACCACATCAACAAGTGAATCTCAATCAAAAGTATTCTCGTTTCGAATGACTGTTGTTTGTTCAGCTAGCTTATGCTATGGCATTTTAAGTGTTTCTATTTCTTTTATGTACACATGTTTGTCACTGGCGTGTACGAATGTACAAAATACATACATATGTGTGTAACAGGTGTCTTCGTTGGTTGACATTATTTAAGTTTTTGTTTGTAAAAAAAACAAAGTTCAAATTGCTGACATTCTATTATCGCGTTGACTTCATATGATGGGCAGATATCTTTTGTTTACTTATTATCTTTGGAAGTTCTAGGATCACGAAGTCGTGAAAAAGTAACTAACTCATCTGCTTTAAGAACTGTAGCAGGATGATTTTGTAAAGTTCCATGAGTCTTACTGCCGTTGCACTTTCCTCCCATTCACACTTACCCATCGTAATGCTGGACAGGATGCAATCCTCTCACTCCAAGTGCCTGTTTGCAGTTATGATTTTGCCCCAAGAATAAGCTATTAAAAGATAATATTGTAATGATTAGAATGCTTCGTTGAATTGAAGACGCTCCGCAGATTTTTCAAACCAACGAACTGGCGTTTGTAGAGACGAAGGAATGTGGAATTCGGTCTTTAGAAACCATAACAAAACTTTTAATCACCGAATTTTGGGATCGACCTTCATTATTGCCTCACCCTAACAGACAAATTGCTCTGATTGGTTTTCCGGATTAGTCTAAACAAAGAATTAAGATAGCGAAAGATCAACATAAAAACTATTTATGCACAATTATTCTGTCACACAGCGAAAGCCTGACGTTGAGCAAAAAGTACAAGTAGCAAGAAACAAAGAAAACATTGTATAGCACTCACCAATCTCCTAGATGGAACATAGAACGTATCAAAACTGCAAGCAGGACTAGCCGGTTTCGGTTGAACTTTTGCCTCGCCAACAACAGGACTATCAATTTGAACCAAACTTGGCTCATCCGATGATGGCTCTTGTGCGTCATGAACTCTTTGCATTGTTTCTTGTTTAACTTTTAAATATTTTTCTCTCATTATAGCATTATGCCTTAATGCCGCTGAAGTTTTCTGCTCCATTACACAAGTGTTAAAAGTATCCAAGTTTTTACATTTTTTCTTGCAACTCCACTGATATCTGGGCTTTTGAGGAATTTCAAATAAACGAAATATGGCCTCTTCGGTTGTCATCGGTTTGACCACATGCACTTTGCCGGGCGTGCATGGTTTCAGTGGAACGCCGTAACAACATGGATCGATATTAATTGGCCTTGGGATATCCTCATAGGCTGGGCCCTTAAATGTTCTTATATCGTATGGGGTCTGAGATGGATCGACATCACAGTCCAAAGAAACAAATTTTTTAATCATAATTGGAATTTAGATAGCTAACAAAAATTGCCTAAAAATTCGACAAAAATTAAAACTGGATGAACAACAATTTGCTTTTTTTTACTATTCAGAAAAATGATTAATAGAACACCAAATACTTTGTTATTAATTTATATTGTGTTTAATTTATTTTTCAAAACTGACTTCAGAGTATAGGAATAACGAACATAATTCCACCGAACATAACTAGAAAGTGACTGTTGTGGCTACCGATTTTGGAGTTGAAAGACTTTTTCTCTGTAACTGATTATAGCTCATCTTCTTTAATAGATCAAAAACATCAACTAAAGTTCCGTAACAAAAGGAAAATCTTGTTTACTTAAATATATTTTGCTTCCCTTTTAGCAATGGAAAATCCTTCTGATCAAAAGAAGCACACAATGGACTCATCCATTATAGAAGTCTGAAACATGTATATGAACCAAATCTGAAATAATTAATATCAAAAACAACATAAAACAATTTGATTCTCCAAAATATATTTATCTCACACTAATACATTTTAGAGCGACACGAACAATACGCATGTCCTTAGAAAGTTATTCTCTAAGAATGTGTTCATAGTATACAATAAATTAGAAAAAATAGAGAGATATAAAAATACAATTTCGAATTAATTTTAGTTGCAACACAAACAAATATACACACGACACACACCCGCAAATGACTTGTCTATTAACAGAAATACGTTTTTTTTTTTTTGGAGATCAATGGGATCGGAGAACAAAAATCTGGTAAATATGATCATCTGTTGGTCTTATGCTGGTATTAGATTTCTTACCAGAGAGGAACAAATTACCAGTTTTTGCGATCCCCTACATTTCCATTTGCCAATGAGTTTGCATACTTTTTTGTGTTACAACGGAAAATAAAATTGAGGAAGAATTTTTTTTTTATCACATGCACTTCCAAAGACTGCTGCTATCACGTACTCTTCTGTTTTCCATACTCGCCCAGAAAGTTACATAGTTTTTTCTTTGTTTATACCTCAGATTCTTTGCTCTTGCGCAAATGGAAGCCTACGGGTACGCCTTTAATGGTCATATTGTCGTTGGTGGACACATTTTCAATATAGCGCACTTCATCCAGTGATTTGAGGACGGAGTTTGTTGATCTGCTCACATGTATTGCGTATTTTTGGAATGCATTGTGCATGCATCGGTCTTTTGTTGAATAAAATATGGTGGCCTGTTCACTAGGAAACACTTTTTCCTTTCTTCTCAATTTCTGAATTGAATTCACCAGCTCCAATCGGGTTCCCTCTTCGTAGTAGTTGAGGTCTTTGTTCATTCTAACTATCACAGCAATGCCGTTCTCGATTTTATATGCTCGATTTTTTCCCATTGGCTTTTTGAATTCGTATCCTATTTCTATATCACTTATTGGAATGTGATAGTCCTGTATGTGAATAAACTCCATGTCGACGGCTTCCTCTATGGCTTTGTCTTTTAAAGCGCTTACTGCTTTGCTAACAGCCTTAAAATCCGCTTCGCTTAGTTCTTTGCTCCACACACAATCGTTTTTAAGCTCCGCTTTCAGCTGCGCGCCGTATCTGTTGCGGTCACTGCTCACTACGACGTAGCGAGCGTTAACAAACTGCAGCATAGTCGAGTTGAGCAGTTCACTGTCCTCAAAATAGGACTTGCAAGGCAGAAGCACAAGAAGTTCGTTTATTCGGTATTGAATCGGTATTATTTGTAGCATGCGAATGTCACGAACCATTTCTATAATATGCTGCCAGCGTTCTACTTTTGTCTCGACGTCCTTCAGCACAATTTCGTCGCACCTTTCGGTAAGCTCGTTGTGATGAATGAAGTCCTTTGCGCCGTAGTTTATCCACGGTTTCAGTGTCTGGTAAACATGCTCAGTGAAAATTGGAGCAATCGGAGCCAACACCTGTAACAGTTTGTACAAAACGTTGAAGAGAATGAATGTGACGCCGTCTTCGTCGCATGGCTTCAGCTTGACGCGTCTGATGGGGATGTACCAGTTCTGCACGCGATCAATCATCTTTAAAATTGCTGGAAGTATCCGGTCAATGCGAAATGACCTCATCTCGTCGTCATAGAATTGAACGAATGATTCTGTAGTTGAAAGTATCCACTGGTCGAATAAATTTTGGGTCCACTTTAACGATGCGATTATTCCGTAGCTGACCCAGCCTTGTTTCCCAAAATGTGGCATCAAATCGTATAGGATCTTATAGATGGGAGCGATGACATCGTCAAACATTTTGGGGACATAGTGTTCCTGCAGAACGCAGTTCTCTCCGACTACAAGTGGCGTGTTTAGCAAGTAAAGCCTCAGCGAATCAGCTCCGTATTTATCTGCTATGCGAATGGGATCGGTGTTGTTGTATTTTCGTTTGGAAATCTTTACGCCGTCACACACTACCATTCCGTGGGCGATGACGTTTCTCGCTGGCAGCGGAAGGCCCAGCGTCGCTGTCAGAAGCGACGTCGAATAGAAAAATCCATGAACCTGCTCCGAGCCTTCAATCATACAATCGACTTGGTTGTATCCGAATCCTTGAAAAAGCGGCAATATGCCGGTTTCAAACCAGCAATCCAACACCTCCGGCACTCTGCGGAGCGGCGGCTTTCCCGGCATACTCGAAGGTATTTCCAGCTTATCAACAACATCTCTGTGCAGGTCAGTTATATTCGCAGCGCCGGTCAGCTCGAGCAGCTCTCGGATACTCCCGACGCATCGCACTTCGTCCCCAGAGGGCGACGTCCAAATGGGAACCGGCGTCCCCCAATATCTCTTGCGACCTACGGGCCAATCCACCGAGCTGTCAAAGCGATCTTTTATCTCCTCCTGCTGCTCATTGGGGAACCACTTCACCTGAGCGTTCTTCTCTGCAATGACGGAGGAAAGTTCACCGGTTTTGACGAACCAGGTCGACGTAGCCTTCGATATCAGTGGCGTGTCCGACCGCCAGCAATGCGGCCTTTCTCGCCTGACATTCTCCGTGCTGATGAGGCAGTCAATTGTCTTCAGGTAGTCGGTTATAACTCGTTCCGCCTGCTTCAGCGTCAGTCCGCCCAGCTCGGGAATGTGGTTCTTGAACGTGCCCGAGTCGTCTAAGGGGCACTGATTCTCGTCCACCGTCACCCCGTTCGCTGTGCACACACAGTAATCGTACTCCTCGAAATGCGGAGATAGGGCCACGATGCCCGTGCCAATGTCCTCACGCACACTCTCGTCTGTGAAAATTTTGAAGGCAGCAAAGTGCTCCGACATGTATCCGAACAACGGCTGGTACTGTAAGTTTCTAAGGTTTGCCCCCCGTATCTCCTCGAGTACGACGAAGTCCTTTGGATTGGGAAGGATGTACGGCAGGCGGTTCTTCGCCAGAATTACCTCGTGGGCACCGATAACCAGCCTCACCATCACGTACACGGCGTTCGGATGAACACACACAGCCAGATTCGCAGTCAACTTCCAGAGACCCACGTCCCACACGAGAAGCTTCACATCGGAACCCACAATTCTCAATGCGAAGGTTACACTCTGTTCAGTTACACGCTTCCAGTTCTGCTCGGACTCGAAATTCGACAGATTGGTTAAGCAGCTTGTTGAAAACGGCAGCACTTTGGTGTCTTTGTACACCAATCCCCGATTGTAGAGCGTCTGGAATGCATCCCACACCGCTTCCATGTACCTGTTCGTCATTGTCGAATAGGTATTCTTAAAGTCTACCCAATTACCAACTCTCTCATAGATCTCGCTCCACTCAGACTGATGACGCTCGATTAGCTTTCGACATTCCAGATAGTATGCGGTGTAACCAACCCTTTTAATGTCGCTCGGCGTCCGAATCCCCAGCTTCTTGTCCACCTCATACTCCACCGGTAGTCCATGACAATCCCAGCCAAACTGACAATCGACCTTTAGCTTCTTTTGATGGCCATACCTCACAAATATATCTTTCATTATACTGTTTAAAATATGACCACAATGCGGTGATCCTGTGGGAAATGGTGGACCCCAGAGAAATGATAACGTACCATTGTTTTCGTTATTGCGGATGTCTTGAAGCTTTGCAAAGGTCCCTTTTTGAGCCCATAAAGAGAGTATTTTTCTTTCCTCCAACGTCGGGTCGTATGATTCAGATAGATTTTTATCGTGTGGATAGTTACTATAATATTTCATAGTTTCAAAATAATTCGATTTGAACTGCACCATATAATAAGATTACAGATAGATCAACTAGAAGTGGTAAAGTAAGACTGAGATAGTTACTTCATTCCATCTGGATATAAACATAAATAAGAATTTTATTTTAATCTTTTTGTGAAATTACGCAGCTTGAAATTTGAGTATATGTTGGAATTGAATTTGACGTTTTAATATTGTTTTGATTTTGTGTTTTAGTGAAATTATTTTATGCATGCGACATGTATACTTGTATCCACCTGTTGGGAAATAGTAGAAGTTGGGTTCGTTATGTTGTGGACACATTTGTTGCTGATTTTTGAAGGAAAAGGATCCTTTTTGTTAGATCGGCTGTTATGACGAGAATGTTCCTCGTTGATGGCTCGTGAAGCCATTTAAACTCAACTCTGTCGGCTCAGATTTTCAATCTTAGCATTCATAAATCTTATTTCAGTCGTCTTTCTAAATGATTTTCTAATTATTTTAAAATTGTCTGTCTCAGTTTATCAACGGAAAGTTAATTTGAAACTATAATCAAGGGAGTGAGCGATCGTCGTCTAAACTCTCAGTTAGCTACTGAACGATTTTCTGGTAAAATTAGAAGCAAGTAAATGACAATAAATCAAGTAAGCTCTTGTGGATCAGATTGGTTTCTAAACTCAAATTGAAGCAATTATAAGAGAAATACTCCGAACGCAAGCACAAACTGGTGAATACATTTCATTTCACCTCGCAAGTGTTCTGTCGTCACTGCTGAACACACCTCCATTATAGAACACATCCTCGCGCAGACGACATGCCACGCATACATTCGCATACCATGCAACACTACTACTAAATGGAAGAAGAACTGTCGTTATCAACTGTCAGTTCGCATGACATCTTGGAATTATTATTTTTGTCACCTCTCGACGTCTACTCGAATTCGTTTTTTTTTTATTTTGTTCTACCACCAAACAAAAATAAAGTGTGTGATTGTACAAATATTTTGAGTTAATTTAATTCAATTAAATGGAATATCAGATGCGCACAATTCCCTTAAATTACTCCCAATAAAAAAGTTCAGAATTATATGAGAGTTCATCGTGCTGTGAGAAGTGAAATTTGAAGCGATGTGATACCCGCGGAAGGAGAGAAATCAGTTGAAATATCATATAATTTTCACAGCCTGAAATTAGTAAAATTAATTTCATTAATAGCATTGTTTTCCTTTTCATTTAAACCATTCTTCATGGCGCAATTCACATGGTAAGTCATATCAATTTGTGGGATAATCAAAAAAAGAAAAGATCTCTGGTCGATTGAGAGGACCCTGGGCAGGAAGACAATAAAAAAAAAAAAAAAAAAAAATGAAAAGAAAATTAACGTGAGAGGTTTTCCTTTTTCTTTTTTTGTGTTGTGTTGAAATTAGGTGAAGTACTTGGAGACATGAAACACTTCAAAATAATTGGCTGTGATACATGCCTTTTAAGGTCAAACAATTGATTGATAAGAAAGTATGCGGTGCGGTGGGGTAGCCAAAGTAGGACACATCGACCATGCCCTTTTCGTTTGCATGTCGACCGAAGCATTTATTTATTTCATTTGAGGAAGAATTTTATTTTTTTAAGGGAATTAAAAAGGGATAATGAGGTGGTTTTTGTCAGAGAATTGCCGAGGCCATGTCTAAGGGGGGAGATTTCGCGCTTACGCTTCATTGACAGGCTGATTGATTGAGAGATGTGAGTAACCGCGGACAACTGTGGAATGTCGTGGGGCACACACGCGTGTGTGAAACTTCAACGTGTAGCTCATGTGCTGCAGATAACCACAAGTTTTTTGGCAGCTAGCTGTGTTCTTGGTTTAGCTGGCAAAATAAAAGTCGTTGGATTAGATTCCTTTTCTTGGCTTACTAATGGATTGAGCAATGCAGTGGTGCTCACATTACTTCTGAATTTGCCTCCATATGGTAGAGGATGCCAGTTGCAAATGATGTTAGGTTAAGTGACTTTGTTCGTTGATTAAAATAGATGTGTGGGTTGATTTTTAGGCTTCTATTTACGTACTTTAGATGAAATTCAAAGACTCTTAAGACATCTTTTTAAAGTTCGTTATATAGCTCGCACACAGAACTTGATTGGGTAGTCTTCTTAGCACGCTCATAAACTAAAGTTCAATGGAACTCAAAATCTGAGGTCTAGGCACAAAGTTCATGGCGGATACTTGTCTCCTCTGCTTAATTCCTGGCACGAAACCAGCTTTTAACATTCTACATTTGGTGTGACTATCCGCTTTCCGGTTTCCAGCGTTGCGCGTGTTCCTAATTTCAGACACATTGTAAAGAAACCAGCTGTTTGTTATTAGATCTATACATACGAATTGAAAGAGACTCTGGGCTCCGACTTTTGGAAATTGATCTTCAACTTCTAGTCTATTGCTGTATTAAGTCGAAGTCATGCTGCAGAAGAGTTACAACTACCTAAATTTTCCCTCCTTACCTATACGCAAAAATATCGTTTGCGTACGAAATAGAATAGTAAAGATAACCCAAAGGTTTGCTTGTGTAATGTCATTGTACACTAGTTTTAACGAGGTGTGTCGTGGCAGGAGATACATTCCCAGTTTTCAAAATAATCCGTCTACCGGCAACCATATTGGCAAGCATGTACTGTAGGGGTTTGCGTATGTTCCGTCTGCTTAGCTTACAGAAAAGACCCTGTAACCATACAGGCTAGCGCGGATTGCTTCTCGCATTTGTACCATTGGACACCCGACACCAGTTTCGACGCGTCATGTATAGTAACATGCCCCACGATGAAACCATGCAGTCACGATGGCACAATAAGGGTTAAAATTCATAATAATTATAATTTAATCTTCTTTGAATAAAAAAAATAAGTAATAATGCATTCAAAATCAAATAAGAGGTCGGCGAATTCATTTGTGTTCATAAGAAAAGCAAAATGTGTCGAATTCTAAGAAATGTTTGTGGTTTAAACACACCAATTTTCTGACTCTTGAATTCATTCATTACCATTCTTTTTTTAATGTTCCTCTCCGCTACGGAGGCTGGAAATCATCGATGTTAGTATAACCTTGTTGGTGGCTCCTCTCGTGATTTGGATCGTGGTAACATTCAGCAGGTTAGATATCCACAATAGTGTCTGCCGTTCCACCGTCCTCCTTCCATCTATCTTTTCTTGCAGGATATGTTGGAGTAATTTATATTTATCGTTGCGCAGAATATGGCCCAGATAGAATATCATCCTTACTTTGACTGAGTATCAGTTCCTTTTTTGTGCCCATCCGTCGAAGCACCTTTTCATTAGATCATTTCATTAAATATTCTGTCTATCCACGAAACTCTAAGTGCTCTTCGAAATGTCCACATTACGAAGGCCTTTATTTTTCGGATTCTTCCCCTTTTTCGCGCCCAGGTTTTTACCCCGGATAGCAGCATCGACTAAATTCACCATTCATTTGTTATATTTAAATTTCTTATCCTTTTCATAATCACTTCTAAAAAGAAATTCTTTTTGTTTTATTCTATACGTTTACTTTGTAAATCAGCCCATTGAGAGCCAGAACTTAGCTTTGTGCGTGGTATAATTTTAACACATGTGGAAGGGCCTAAGCTAATTGCGAAAACTTTTCATGACAAAAAGTACTTCAAGAGTATTTTCCGTCGTTCGCTGGAGGTGGGACCGTGATAAGTGTTTGCAGTGTTTTTTCCTTCCTATTTCATTTTTTAATTGTTCTTGTTAAATACACACAATGTCGTAGTAGTATTGTCTCGAACTTCCACGGTATATATTTGTTGCCAGTCAACTAAAAATGATAGATTACTAACGACAGCTATTGCACAATCGACGTTTCTTGAATGACCCCAAACTCTTTCTTAAACGACCTTATCTCTGCCTGTATCTGCTGACTTTAGCGTTCCTTTCTCCAAAACAGGCCTATCTTTGTCCACATCAGTTCTTTTCATTCATTGAAATGACCACTCAAAGACGACACAGGTCTGCGATAAAATTAAAAATGTAGATTGACAGAATGAAAGGCTGATATTCCAATCAAAACAGACGTCTCTGTGTGCCAGTCAATCTTTCGGAAACGATAAAAACTAGAGATATCATAAGGCTGCTAGTCTGTGGATAGCAACTGAGAATTTGATAAGTTTGGTATCTACCGGTATCTTATAAACAAATTTTTTTTAGTAAACAGTCAGATAATTATTTTGTAACTTTTGACGAGCCGATGAATAGAAAAAAAAAGAAGATGAATAATAAATAAAGAATAAATAAAACTTAGAATTAACCAATTATTAGGAAGCATATAGAGCAAACCAAAAGAAATTGTTATCTGATTTCTGAGATAACAACAGAGTACGTGCTTAGCTTGGCGGGAAAGATACAACTTTTAAATGATTATTTTGATGACAGCACTCCTATATTCTTCCTCAGCTCTCCTGTATCCTAATTCTTTTACTCTCAGATCCACTCATTTAATTGCACAGTTGTGGAAATCTCAGACCAAACTCGTAAATTGAGATCGAGCAAACTATTTTTTTTTTTTAAACTCTAACATTCTCTTCCATATTAACTCTCAGGCACAACAAACAAAAGCACTCCAAAATGCAAAATGAAAACATTCGTCCAGGTAGTGAGCATATTCCGCTGTGTTCGGTTACTGATGTTCAACTAAGATTTCTCTGCCCTGATGACCTAGGAGAGGTAAGTTGTATTCTTTTTACATTTAAGCAAGTAGTTGACATTTACAACTTTTTTAGGTAAGAACTCTGTGCCAAGATTGGTTTCCAATTGATTACCCGTTGTCATGGTACATCGATATCACGTCTAGTTCGAGATTTTTCGCCTTGGCTGCCGTATACAATTTAGCCATAATAGGTTTAATTGTAGCCGAAATAAAACCATACATTAAGCTAAATAAGGAAGTAAGTAAAGTAGTGAATCAGTGTTTAGAATTTTATCATATCCGCCCGTATCTCAATCATACAAATAACCAGATGATTCATGATCGAATATGCCGTCGAATGTGTTCTGAGTAGTTGAATGACTTGGAATTGATTAAAAGGGAGAGAATGGCGCGAATGAATTATCGCGATAGTGCAGTGCTTACAATGGTGTGCAACTGTCCCGTGAATAGCTTGTATTGCTCTCTTAAAAAGATTGATTGTTACTGTTGCTTCTTCTTTGCAGAGGAAAAAATTAATAATTCTCGTGAATGACTGACAGTCCTTGCAAATATTTTTTTTTGCAAATTGTTTAGTGGGCACCGTGGCTTAATCGTTAGTGCATCGGACTGTTAAACGAGAGTATCTGGGTTCGAATCTGGCTCGGGAAAATAACACGGCACCACCTCCAGCGAACGATTAACAATCCTCCTGGAGTATTTCTGTCATGGAAAGCTTTCGCAATTCGCCGTTCGGAACCGGCATTAAACAGTAGGTCCCCTCCACATGTGTCCAAAGTATATCACACACAACACAGTGGAAGCGCGAAGAAGCTAGACTCTGGCCCTGTATGGGCTGTTACGCCGACTATTTAATGTCCTTGTTTGTCCTTAAAAAAAAAATGCGTATAATACAGTGGTTACAAAAAATGCAATGTTTGAGTTCATCTCAGTTGATTATCGTTTTCCAGGTTTTGTTCTGCAGGAAAATTGAAATTATTACATTACACAACAGTGTAGATAATCATCCACAATTTGTTTAGATTCCAGTGCTTGAAGATGTGGTTCATCTCGTTCATCATCGTTTAAATCATTTTTTTCTCAATTTATTCAAAGAAAGCCAAGGCACCTTATGTGAAAAAAGTCTCAGCTGATGACGAAATGCCTGGTACATTATCTCCGATGAAATATTCCTGTTGATTTCACTAAAACGATAAAATTCGAGTACGAAAAAAAGGAATTGATTCTGTTGATGCAGTTAAATTTATAACGAGCTGCGCACTGTGATTTACAGGAAACGAGAAGAACAGTGTCCTATATCAGACAGGTCATAAGACCTATAAAGTTGCTCATTGCAGCCTAGATCATGTTAGCTCGCAAAGAATTACATTTTAACAACACGCGCTCTATATCCTATTTACATCAAATCGTAGAATGCTTTCTATGATTTGATTTGCTTCCATTTCCGGCGATCAACAAACGTTTCTTTAATGCGTCGATAAGGAAAGGAATTGGTATGGATGAACCAAATAATTATTTACTGCATACAATCTACTTCAAATGCTCTTGTTTAGTTTAGTTTAGTAATTTCATCGACCGCAACCGCGTTAGTGGTATATGCGGCCACAGAAGATGATGATGAGGTTTATCGAATTTGAACTTCGGCAAATGTGAAGATTTGTATAAACAAATAAAATGTTTTTTTTAATAACTTCTGTATAACTTCGTGGAAACAAAAAACCACTAATTTGCTTTTTTTAGTTATTTTTGTTATTCATTATTTGAATATAAAAATGATTCAGGAGAAGGTTGACAAACCTGTTTACTACTATTTCTTATTTTTAACCACCAATTATCGAAATTTTAGTCCACTAAAAACGTAGCATACATCTATTTCAGCTGGCTAAACGGTTGCAGTTAAGAATGCACAAAAACCTTGCTTTGCGTCCTTAATTCGAAACCACGATGATTTTTCAAAAACCCAACTTTAAATGGCCCCATAATGTCAGTAGTATAAATCTTTCAAAATTATATTTCTAACAATTTTAGAGAAAATCCATTTGCAGAGATGGCGTATACCGAAAGTCCGTTGGGTTCTTATGGAATCAATTGACAAGCTTTTTCCTTAAGCGCAAAGAAAAGAGAAATCGTATGCACATATGCAGAATATCCCAAATGTTGGTTGCTTTACGAGACTTACACTTTATTTGAATACCTGAAATGCAGTGACGGACGTTTAAATATTATGGCAGTTTTAAAGTTATGTAATACTACTTGCGTTGGTGTCTTTTCACACAAAAACAATGGTGTTATTCATTCTGTTTTCAACCTCATACCATAAAGAACTTTTTAAAAACTGCAAACAGTTCAGTATAGTGAAAATAGCCGAAAAAAAATGAAAATCATCAATATTTTCTATGATGATTTTATGATTCGTTAATTGGATAACTCCACAAAAACAGTCGAATGATACACGAAAATTTTTTGATAAATGTAATCCCGTTATTAAAAAATAAATATGGTACATAGAAAGCGCTTCTTATTCTAAAGTGTAGGGAGGCCTAGACTTCAAATTATAAAGATATCATTACTTTGTGTTATTTTTTTTATTTTGTTTTAAAATATTTAATTTAAAATTACTTTAAATGGGGGATAAATAATATTGTTTTTTTTTTTCGATTTATCCAGTATTTTTCAAAACACTGAACAAAATTTTTAAAATATCCAGATTTCATTTAACGATTATTAAATTATTAATAGTCGACTGTACCATATCGTATCAGATGAAACTGTCAAAAACTGTGAAAATAAATAAATAAGAATTTTGATTATTTCTTAATTAATTTATAATTCGCAAATCAACTAACCAAACAATCAACTCCTCAAAAATCTTCAAAGCCTTGCTTGAATATAAAATGTGTCTTCATTCTTCAGTGGAATGAAAATTAAATGACGAGATGCTTGATTTATTGCTGTTTGATAGACTACAATTCTAGGATAAATTTATATATTTCTGAATCAAATATTTTAATACCGAATTCTCTTCACTTTTTTTGTATGAATCAAATCAATCCGAATTATGCTCTAATAATTATTTTTTTTCCTATTGCTCGTTTTTTGTGTCAACGGGTTGGCTGAAAGGCACACGACATTTTTATAAAGTTCTTCTAGATGTTTGGTTATACGGGTTAAAAATTAAATTTCTAAAAAAAATTACTTTCTTTTCTCTTACAGGATAAGGGTATTCTACCCGAATCGATGGGCCGAAACTCAGAAGTTGGCTACATATTGTCGCTGGGTGTTCATAGAAAACATCGTCGAAATGGAATCGGATCACTGCTGTTGGATTCGTTACTAAATCATTTGACTACAGATGAAAGGCATCAAGTGAAGGCGATATTCTTACATGTTTTAACAACAAATCAACCTGCCATTTTATTTTATGAGAAACGAAGGTGAGTGAGCAAGCTTAAGAACAGAGATTTTTTCTTTATTACTTTCTAAGACCGAAAAGGTTTCTTAGTGCAGGGAAACACCTCGCAAGATCGGTGCTTCATGTTCATGTCCTAATGGTTTAAATTTATAAATGCAAGCTTAATCTAGAGTTTTCCAGCATTAACATGAATGCTCTCAGATTGCCTCCACTGGCTTTTCCATCTTATGTTGTGATGCATAAGACTCTATGCATGTTCTGCAACTAAAATTACTTATTTTTGTTTGCTCCTGGATTCAATCACTCTACTAGTATCTGTTTAGGTAGTGTGTTTTACACCAACACAGAGTTCCTATGAAAATTTTAACACCCATTTACTCCTGGAACAAGTAGAAGGATTTGGATGCGATAGCGTAGTGCACATGCTGACTTGCTTTGCGGCTTGCCGCTTTACCCAACGAGTTGAGGAAGTGGTTGCCTAACGTCTTGAATCTGGTTTTGGCTAGCGTGATCCAGCGTTTCGCTAGCCGATGAGTCCCTGCAATTTCTGCAGGTGTCCGAAGGAATTAAGCCCATTCTCAAGGCGTGATGGCGCAGTTGGCAATGCCATGTGGTAATGCCAACCAACAAACTGCATTTGGCCTGGGAAACTTAAGGACCTTTTCCGTCGTGCGTAGGTAGTAATCCGGCCAAAATATTTTGGTGATGCGACAGGATGCATTAACATAGACTTAATTGGAACCGCCGCCGTGTGCACAATTTCAGATTGTTTTATCACCCCCTTCTTTGCTAGCGTGTTCCCAACTTCATTACCCTCTATGCCCTGATGACCCGGAACCCAACATAAGGTAACGAAGTACCTGCTCGAGAGCTGCTGCAATGCTTTGTAGCAATTACTAACCGTCTTAGACTGCTGAGCGACTTAAGCACTGCCTGACTGTCCACGTAGATATTAATCTTTGTGACCCTGGGGGAGATGTTAGAGTAACCTGCGACTATCTCCGTCGCTTTTAGAAAGGCTAACAATTCAGCCTGAAAGATTCCGCAATTGTATTGAAGCTTGTAGCTCCTGTATAGGTTGTGTTCCAGGTAAGTACTAGTACTTGTGTTTGAATAACGGATGTTTTGACATTTGAGTTCGATACGAAGTCAAAGAAGACTAAACAATGATTATGACGCAACTTTTCATTTGCAAAAAAACTTTCTGAACGTATAAATGACTAGAGAAACGCTGTTTCAATTCGTCATTTGAATAAATGTTTTGTAGGATATGTAAAACTACTGAGACAAACAACAATTCTTATCTTTAAAGCAAAGTATCTGTTATTGGCAAGTTGTTTATTGTATTATGTATAGAAAATTTATTATAATTTGTTTTTGTAATACTGTTTTACTAGCGTTAGTACAAAATATTATGTATCACGTGTTCTTAACAATAAGAATCGCAAAAGAATTCCAAACTCTTTTTTACTGCTCGAACTTAGAAGTTTTTTTTATATTCTTCTCGTTTCAGATTTCATCTACATGCATTTTTACCTTACTATTACAACATACGAGGCAAAGGAAAAGATGGCTTCACATATGTGACATACATAAATGGAGGACATCCGCCTTGGTCTCTATTATATCCTTTTACAAACCTACCAAAGTTCTCTCTCATCCATTGGGTCATTGCTCTCATATTATTTTCCTTAATTATATTTACACAGATCACATAAAAAATTTAGGTATAAAACTACGAGAAGCCGGAGGTGTTTGCTCATGGATAATGGCACGACTACGACAACTCTTCCGATGGGTCTGTAATAAAACGAATCGATTTAATTTTGTACACTAAACCGAGAGGCTAGACCTCTCTTCCTTTTCTCACGGTCTTCTCTCTCTCGATTCATTTCAAGCGGTTATAGTTAAAAAACAAAAAAAGTGATCAACACTAATCGCTTGCAAATATCCTGACACTTAGGTAAATTACTTGTTTTGTTTTTCTATCAACAAAAGAGACTTTATTTTAAGTAAAAGGCCAAATTATGTAATTTCAATATGTATGTTTGAAACCAATGATCATAGTTTATATGTATAGTTTATACATATGTATACTCTCATCAAATTAGATATCAACATCGATTCCGGGCATTTCATGTTACTGAATCTGTAAATAATAGTCATATAAACTTAGTAAACATAGGTAAACAAATGAAAGATTAAACTAATGAATAAAACAAAAAAAAAAGAAGATAAGAATAAAGGGAAAATAAGATCTGTAACACACCGATGTACTCTGAAATACAGATGAAAATATTTATGCGTTGAAATAAGATATAGTACAATTGTTAGGACAGCAAAGACATTGATAATCTTTATTTTTTAAATGTATAGAGAAAACATTATAACTTAATTTTTAAATTGATTTACCAAAATGACACCAAGAAGTTATTTATTTTCTTATTTTATGTGTTTATATATATATAATTTTTATATTATTTTATTAATGCATATTCAAATTTTTATTTTATTATTATTTTTTTTTCATTAATTTGAGATTAAAGCTTTAACTACAGGTATCAAAAATACTATTTGATTCCATAGAACAATTTGTATACACTTACCTCAGAATTGGTATTATCTTTTCTTTTGTCTTACGTGATGAAAGTGATAATAATAATTAAAAAAAAAGAAGAGAACTATGTATGTTTTGTATTTGTATTGTTTTGCGAACGAAAATTTTATGTTTAAAAATGAAAATAAAAGTATGAAAACGAAAGATGATTGCTGTTTCTTAATTGTCTGCTGTACTTTATTGCAAGATACTTATTTTTATTAAATTTTTGAAGGACGAAATACCTTTTTAGCGAATAATATATTTTCATTGATTTCAAATTTTCAAATTTAACGTGACAGATGTGTTAGCTAAAAATTTTCTAAGCACTATTTTATTGTGCTTATTAACACAATGATGATTCTATTTTCTTCAGGTAGCGCTTATTTGCAGCTTTGGGAAGTCCCTCAGCACTTTAGATCTTTTTTTCTTGTCGTGGAATTAAGAACTACTACACCAAAGCCACACTTTGCGTCGTTATTTAGGACCAGAAAAGCACGACACAAATCGAAATTTCGAATAAGCGATTACTATGTACTTTAATTCCATATTTTATTTATTCTATGGACAGATCCTTCTGAAAACAGGAGTAACAGACTTAATCCACATGTTGATCACATCAAGCCATCCGCATACTAAAGGTAACTGACTCAAAAGCATAATGCGATCCCAAGTGAAAAGGGCTTTGTAAGAGTCCTGAGCCAATTTTTCAAAAACTACAAGCTGGTTAAAGACTGGTAGAATTCTTTACTTGTCCTTAACATTTCTCTGGAGCTTGTTTTGGTCTAACCAAAATGTTAATGCCTCACTGCATTACTGAAGTCCCTACGCACTTTGTTTTACTACCAGAAGTATATCCTTCTCCATTATGAGCTATGGCGGCGTGTTTATCCTACTCAATTGTTCATTCCAAAATTCTGGCAAAAATGTTTTTCTTGAAAATTAATTTATTCCGTTTCATGTCTTCCAAGCGTTCTATTTTTATTTTGTGTCATCTAAACACATGCTGATACTATTTTTTTAGAATATCATTTAAAAACGACACCTAGACATCTGTGTCATGAAAATGTTCTAACTTTTGAAGGCAGCACTAAAGTCCTAGATCAAAGAAGGGGGTACAATGGACCTTTTAGGTCGCAGTACGCAGTACTACGGGACACAGTTCATTTCCGCACTCAGGTAGATGAATTCATTCACTACCTCCTACCTTCCTTATTCCTGCCTATTGTGATATTTTGCTGAAGACGTCAGTATTTTTGTCTCTTTTTTATTGACAGCACATATTTTGTGCCTTGATTTTTACCTTGATTCACCGCAAGACCAATCTTAGCCGCTTCTTTCTAGATGCTCCTGCGTGTTCTCCTGATGTGCTGCAGTGTAAATACATATCTGGTCAATACAGGACTTTTCTAGTCTAAATCAGCACTGATATTGATCGATCAAGTTGTTAACGAAGGTTTTCAGGCGATTGCATAAAACGGACAGGTCGAGCAGATGACGTTAAATTCCATTCGTCGGGCATCCTTTTACCGACAAAATTTTGCAGATGAGTTAATGTATGCACTTTACTGAGTCATATCCGCCTGCTGCCTGGATTCCAGCAGTCCACCTGCCCCAGCAGTCTTGTCGCACTTAAGATTGGCTATCACAGCCGAGATTTAGTAGAGATCAGAGGGCTAGGCATAGAATACACAACCTTTACTGACAAAATTAGGGATGTGCAGCATCTTAGAATATTAACTTTTTAATTCTACGTAAGCTGCTACATCAAAATACTGCAGTACAATCGGAAACTCAATTGGTTATTTACAAGTCAAGATTATATCCTATCTGGTGGTGTTACAGTCCGGTGTGGACCAGCGCCTCACGTAGCAAACCGCTCCAATCGGCTCTGTTCCTAGTTAGCGGCTTCCAGTAAAGCACACAAAAGGTAAGCTTTCACTTGAGTCCGCCATCTGCTCCTCGACCTCGACCCTACTGCGCTAAATGTCTGTGGTGGATTCAGATTTTCCGCATGCCATATAAGAAGTTGGACTTTTATCATCTTGATTAGGTCAGCGTCGCTGAACAGCCCGTACAACTGCTGATCAAATCTTTTCCACCCACCAGCCAAGATTTTTATGCATGCTTTTACGTGCATTCTTAAACGCAACTCACCTAATCCTTGTTTGTGCCCTCCAGAAGTAACCTCAAACAAAAGTATACTTTTTCAGAAATTGATACTTCATGACTTGTCACCTCATCGTCAGTTTTCTTTGTATCCATCTTCCATCAAGAAAAACTCATATTAAATCAAAATCCTTTTCTTATTTCCATTTTTATTTCATTTTCATTTTCGATTTTACAAACGCTCCAGTGGGTGTGTTTTTTTAACGTTTCGTTTGTGTATCATTTTTTATTTTTCTTTACAAAATTGAACCGAATTTCGTTTTTTTCTTTTCTGTTTTGTTAGTTTTCAATGCAAATTTTACTATCATCATTTTTTCTTTTTTTTATTTCTAATTTATAGTTTTATTAAGCATCATTTACTTATTTTCTTTTTTTAATTTTATTTAAATAATAAAAAAAATTAAACCCCATTACAACGTGTGGTTAAATGCATCAACAAAAAAATTCAATACGCTATACATTTGCGTAAGAAAATAAAAAAAAAGAAAAACTAAACAAGAACCTTTAACAATAATTCTAAAGACTTGTGTGTATACGTGTGTTCATTTGTTTTCCCTTATTGAATTTGAGACTTAAAAACTAAATACCTTAACCTGTAAGCTTACATTCTGTAAGAGAAATTTAAAATGGGGCGGGTCGGTTTATTGTATTGTGTGCTATTGCGGTCGGCTTAACAAAACCAATCAATTCCCGACCGGACATAGATACATATATATTTACTTTAGTTATTGTTCCTGAAAAATTAAAAACATAAACACGTAAACTCAACTCAAATCACAAGTGCACAATGCACATTGCTTTGTATTGGAACAATTAATTAATGCAATTTAACTTATTTATTGTTTAACTATTTTATAGGCATGCGTTTGGTTTTTGTTTCTTATTTCATTTAACAGTTTTATTTCCTAATAATAAATATATTTTGTTTATAAAGGCTTTTTATTAACTTGCTTTTTTTTATTTTATGTGGAAACTGTGTGGTGTTGCTGATCGGTTTTTTTTTTTATTTGTCAAACGAAATTAATGCGGGATTTGAAGCATACAAGAACAGCCTCCGTGCAAAGTTCGTAATCCTGGCCTTGGTTTGAAGAGCTGGAGATGTTCCCGTGGTCTCAAAAAAAAAAAATTAAGTGGCAGCACCGGAAAATATAACAAAAAAAAAGGTCTCTAAAGAAATCGCAACCAGTTAAATTACGCTCATTTTTCTGTAACTGACTAACGATCTGTCTTCTTTTTGTCTTGCGGTTTTTTTGATGTCTCGTTATGTTAAATGGTTATCTGCCATACATTTGAATTAAAAGAAACTTCAGAAGTGCTGCACACTCCGAAATAATTGATAGAGCAGTGATGTACGTACAAGTTTATTGGGCTGTATCAGTTCTGAACAGGATATGTAGACGATATTGCTTGCTCACTCGTTAATTAAGGCACGGCACAGTGATTTTGCAAATTAGAAAAGATCCGAATTAAAGTGAAAACGAAGCAGCGGCCAGGTAGCACTCAACTCATATTGAGTCGGAAAAACTAAGAAGATAATTTTTTATAGTGTAGTCTTTTTTGTTTCTCTGCGCTGTGTAATTTCTGCAGTTTGATTTTTAAATATTTTTAGATGTATACTTTTAACGCAGAGTCCATAAACAAGTCATTTAATTACAAAGATGCCCAGCATTTATGTCTATCTATACATAGATGTTAATTTAGTTACGTACAGCGGTTGTTGATTCACGATAAGCTTTTGCTACGAAAGAGATAAAAGTGATATTTTCCCTTTTTTATTTAAACCTTTTCAGGTCGATAGAATTCGACTCAAGTCGTACCAGTTATAGAATTTTATGAGGCATGAGAGGACAGACTTGCACCTTTACGATTCTTTGATTGTGTTGCGGTGCACAACTGGCAGGTACCAGGCTGTTAGCAAGACTCTGTAAGCTGCAAGAAATTACATCTACCTCAACTCTTCGTAGGCTTTCAAGCAAAATATTCATCTACTTGTGTTGTCACTATCAGAGATAGAGGACTAGTTCGCTGGAAACTTAAGCAATTTTGTGTGCTGGAGCATTCATTAGAAGTAGAAAACCACGAAAGTGAAATTCACAATTGGAGTGTTTTTTTTTTATTCAGGTGGTGAAGGTAAACATTGAAAATTTATAAATATAAATATTCAAAAACAAATGTGCATAGAATGTTTCACATTAGGATAGCAGATAACCAATCAAAACAAGAATTTTTTCAGAATGATATTTTCCTGGCACCATCGCTCAGTGGTTTTTCAATTTTGAAAAGTTTCAAAAGTTTTTGTGTGACAAAAGAAACAAAATTAAGAATTATGCAGTTCTTCATTTTCTCATTTACTTAAAAAAAATGCCAATTTATTCTGTACATTCGCGTCAATGAGGAGACTCCATTTTCTTCGAAGTCTTTGTACGCGTTTCATACTCGAATAAGATTTTATTTTATTTTATTTTACAATAAAATTACAAATAAATAGAATATATTAACTTTAAATTTCAAGTAGCAACTATTTCCACCGACACTTTTCACTTGTCGCAATTTTTCCTTATTTTTTTTTTCGTTTTTTTGTTTTTCTTTACAAGCTAAAATCTATTTTGAATAGAAAATATCAGAATGTTTCATTATTACAGATTTAAATAATAATGTTAGTGGTAACAAAAAGAATAGAATATAACAAATAAAACCCATAAAAAATGTAGGAATTCATTATTTTTTGTTTTTAAATAATTCAGCACATAAGAAGAGGCATCCAGGCCGCATCTTTGTTATTTTTTGTTTGTTTTGTTTTTCATTACAATAACTTTATATAAAAAAATTATTCAGCTTCTTTTTAAAGTCTATTTCTGCAATTAAATTGGTGTATATATAGTTGTGTTTTTTTTTTTTTTTTTGATAAATTGTTGATTTCTTGTTTCTCTTGTTTTGTGTGTTGTGTTTTATCTTTGTGTTTAGCTGCTGCTGCTGTTGCAGATGTTGCTTCTGCAAGACTGACTTTATTTACTGAGCCTTCATTTTTCCATTTTGTGCGAAGTAATCGATGTTGTCCACTGATGAAGGTGCAGCCTTTGATGACAATTTAGAGGTAGACGATGAGGATGTGTGATGTACTGGTACAGACCGGCTCTTCTTGCCGCTAGTTGATAGATAGGTCTTGTAGAAGAACCGTGCAAATAGTACAAAGTAACTGAAGTACATGGCAATGGAAAGTTTAATATTTGTGGGCGAGATGTTGCACGACTGTCGTCCATGGGTCTTTAGGAAGCCATGGGCCCAGATGTTGATCGCACACCCGACAACCATTTGTGTGAGCTGGAGGGATGTGATGATCATCGCAATGAAGCGTGGCGGATTGAAGCGGGCCGCCTTTAGGGCGTAGTAAGAATACATCACAGAGTGGACACAGTAGTTCATGACAATGAACCAACGTGCTGATGAGGTATATTCTGTGTAGGAGAACCACGAGTAAATGAGAACGGTGATGTGGTGATACCAGTGGAGGAATATTAAAGGCTGTTTGCGTAACACTATGAATAGGGTGTCTCCCAGTTCGGGAAGTTTCGAAAGGACGAACAACCATGTCCAGAACCCGCTGACACGATCTTGTTCAATGAAACTGTAATGAGAAAAGAAAAAAATGCCTGTTAGTTTGGATCACGAACAAACAGAATTACATAAAAAAAACACTGCAAATTTTATATTTCGGTTTATTATTTAACTTTTCCACGAATAATACCTATGCAATAACTAATATTTTGTTTCCTTTATCTATCCTAACCAGTGACACAGAACTCCTCAGAATTTATTGTCTTTTTAAGAGAGTCTTTAGACAAAATTGTTCGTATACGAGTTGCAAACTCCATGTGATTTCAAATTTCTTCGTACAAACCTTTGTTATTTGATAATTTACTCAATTTAATTACATTATACATTATATAAAATATAAACACATAAACTCCCAACATTTAATTCCTTAACATGCCCTTGCTGGTCAAGGGTTGAAAAAAATTTCGGAGTTCAAAAGACCAAAACAATCTTTTTTTCTAAGAATCCTTTTTTTCTTTTCCTCGATCTACTATTTATCTTTTTTGTGCCATCAAGAATTGCCGAGACAAACATTAGATGTGGAAAACTTTGTGCGCCGAAGTGTGACGAGACCGCTATATGTAGTGAATAAAGGGACAACGTTTCCAACAGGTGATTTTATTGAAAATTGTTCTGCAAGACGCGTAAATTATTGAAAGTATACCTACTGGAAAGGGAAACCTAGTAAGAAATAATCAAAAAGGTCATTAAAAATCTGACACTAGAGAAACAATAAAAAGATACCATAGTATTTTTTGATTCACAGCAAACCTAAAAATATTGTGTAAGGACCAGAACCAAACAGAATAGGAAAAAAACAAGATAAGCGTTTGAATTTTACTGCCTGAGATTGGAGGTATTTTTTGTGTATCTCAGGGAAGTCATACGGTCATATGACCAAATTCAAAACATAAAAAATTTAAAGTATATATATTCTTGTTACCAAGAATGAAACCAAGATAACAATCTTCGATTTCATCGACTACAATTGTATAATCACCGTACAAAATTATTGATCGATTGGAAATGCAAACATTTGGGCTTATCGCAAAGTGATGTGGAGGACTTTATCATCATCATCTTCTTGACCGCGTGTTCCACTAATGGGGTCGTGGGGCCAATGCACGCAGAAGAGATCTCCAGGTAGCTCGATCCTCCGCCGCCGACTCTAACTCATCAGGAGGTATGACCAAGTGTAACCAGGCGAGATTTTGGGTTTGGTCCAGCCATCTCATTCTAGGTCTGCTGAGCGGTCGTCTCCTGATGGGATCGCATCCAAGGCGCTCCTCGGAAGTCGTGATGTTTGATTCGTGCCACGTGATCAAACCATCGAAGTATAACCCTTTCTGCTGCTCAACATTGAGCTCTCCACGCTCCGTCGTGTTTCTCATCCTATCCCAGCGAGTTACTCCCACAATATCACGCAGAAATCTCATCTCGGCAGCTTGTACTCGCGATCTTATTCTTTTACCCAGACTTGGCACATATACCAAGTTAAACACCGATAACTTAGCCTCGACACCAAGCTCGGCCATCCTGATAACAGATCTTCCAAGCTGTTTCAAAATTGATCCAGCTTGGCCGATCCTACAGGAAAGTTCAGTATTACTCCTCCCATCACCCGTGAAAAAGCACCAAAGGATTTTTTTTCACTTGTAATTAGTAAAGCATTCAAGTTATCCATTTTCCCACATTTCAACAATTTCAAAGGAATTAAGGAGGAATGTAAAAGTTGTAAAAATTCCCCAGAAATATTCGAAAGATTCAAACCCCATAACCCATAGGGAGCTGTAGGAGACCTAACGCTATTGTAAAGCCAAGATTCATAAAATTCTACTCAACGGTTTTGTTCCCTTTAACGCGATCTAATTCATTCATTCATAAATGGCTAGTGCGTCGGACGATTAAGCGAGCACTAACCCCCCAGCCCGGGGAAAGACCACAACTAAATATTTTTCACAGCCCCACCTCCAGCGAACGACTGACTATACTCCTGGAGTACTTCTGTTATGAAAAGCTTTCGCAATTGGCCGTTCGAAGCCGGCATTAAACAGTAGGTCCCCTCCATATATGTCAAAGTTAGTTTGGGGGCGCGAAAAGGCTAGGCTCTGACCCTCAACGGGATGTTAGGCCACCCAGTGTATGTAATAAGCCTTCTTGATTCCTGCTGAACTGTCCACTGTTTTCCACCAATCGTAACCAGATAACAGGTATAAGTTGGGCTTGTTATTTTATCAAAGTTTCTCTTGCCGAAAGGTACTTCCTTCCTAGATTTTAACTAGGAAACAAACTTTTGCCGTGCGTCTACACAATCTCTTTCTAGAATATTCCGTCTAGACAAATACGAAAGTTCTAGAAGAAAAAAAAATAAGTCTTGCTCTCCCTGATCTACACAATTTCGTTAACTTCTATACTACGTACTACACACGTCCCTCCCCCCCGCGCCTCAAAAAAAAAAAAACATTATGCAGATTTGAATAACAATGTAACAGAATAATTTATCGCCAAAACATTTATCAGCATTACATTTAAAGAAACAAATGGCCTTTAAAGCCACCAAAGTCATTGAACTTGACCACGATACTGGGTCATACAGCTCCTCTCAAAGAATCTGAAAATCTCCCCATCAAGGATTTCATTCGACCGATGTCGCAAAATCTCTTATTGCAACACATCTTTAATCCCATTTAAGATGCGAAATATCACACATGGTAGCCTTTCAGGTTTGCGAAATTAATTAAACCGGTAGACGTATGAATTACAAAAGAAGGCAAACAAAATTATAGCGTACATGTCTGTGACGAAGTTATAATGGATAAATATTTCGGGTAATTCGAGAAATTGATTGAAATACCGAGTAAACAGGCGGCAGACGCTGTCTAATTCTCATTCACTGGAACTCCAATAAACAGGTTTTCAATTAAGGAGGCAAATTTTTTCTGGACCATCAATATCTGGGAGATGAAATGACCATGTTGTGACATACAGTATCGGACAAAACAATAGCACCTCCCAAAGCAAACTGACGTTTTTGCTTGTAGCGGGTGACCGAGAGAAGTTATGAAGAACTTGAAATGAAGAGAAGTTATATTTTTTTTCCTCATTTCCTTAAGTTTACTAAGCAAAATAAACATATAAATGATACAGCGCCCTTTTGCCTTTCTACATACTACTTACGTCTCTATCTCCTGTCAATCGCTGTTCTATCGATTAACCGATGACCATGGTTTTAAATTTCTTTCTTTGCGATTTCATTCATTGTAAAGTGTGAGAGCTATGAACCATCGACAAATATTTGGTAACTGTTTTTGGAATGGAAAGGAGATCTCAGTGTGTTTATGTCGTTCAGAAAACCAACCACTAGCTAAAGCAACCTCAAACTTGACCAAAGCAATTACGTGATTCAGTGCGGCAAGCCAAAATCTGTTCACTATCTCAACGGACCTCATCTAAAAATACCAAAGACGCTAAGCTTTAACACTCATTGCTAGGCAGACTCTCGGTGGTGCTGATTACAATTTGTCGTGCTCGCGAAGCGTGCGATGATGTTATTTGTGCCAAAAACGTGGATAACGCTGATACCCGAGCTATTATCTCACCGAAACACTTAACACACAGCTTGCGTCCGAAGTGTCAGGACCTCCTGAAATAAGCGAAGCATTGACCCTGGGCTATCGACGAAAATTTATTTATGTTTCTTTTCGACGCCGACTTCTGAGATTAGAAAACAGTTCACATCTGATGCAATAACAAGCTCATTAACCTAAAAATATCCTCCAGTTTAGCGGATCAGATTCGCCTTCGGAGACGGGAAGAGCGACGTGGATCGTCCATGGGCAAACCATGACTAATACACTCTTTAGATGCAGGCATAGACTGGTTTTGTGCGGCTCCAGTTTTAAGGAGCACATCGAAACCTGATTTTGCACACAGTTCATGGTCAGGTATTCATTTAAATGTTCCCAATGTTCATGGAGATGACAGGTAATAAAAAAGAACCTGGAATGAGTCCGGTTGAGGCACTTACCTAGGAACACAAACGGAATGGAAAAGTCCATAGTGACGCAGGACGTGCAGCAGTTCTGGAGCCGTCCTAAATGCCCCCATAATACTGAACATCGCCAGCAGGGTATTCCAAATGATGAGCAGGCCTCGCAGCTGGAATCTAAAAAGAGAACAAAAATACATTTTTAATCACAGGTTGTTTTTTTTTTTTTTTTTTTTTTTTTTTGAAATATCAATATTAAAAAAGGGGAGGTTTGTATACGCTGCGAAACACATCGCACAAAAATCTGCAACTAATTGGAGCCCAACTAAAGACCTTTGAGACAATTCTTTTTTTTTTTTTTTTTTACTACAAGCCGAGGTTAATTAATTATTTACTTAGCGAGCGATTGATGTTTGGTGTAGTTTCGAGGTGAGCTGTCCCAACGTCCTGCGTTGTGGTCCCTCGAAATGCAGTTCATTGCGTGCCAAGTTGCAATTTGCAAGGCAGACAGACGGAAAAAGTGCGGCGGAAGCGGGAGTGGAACGCTTTGCGTTGGAAATGAGTAATTCAGCCGAAGGAAATGAATAATGCAGCCAGTCTTGCAAGCGACTCGCGACTCTCGGGCAATGAACGCAGACACTGACGGGTAGGAAAGGAAACCATTACTGCAGGGACGATCGAATCGATTGGGGTAGGTTGCGATGAATTGAATGGGGGTGTCGGGCCAATGAGAGCGGAAATGAACCCAGCCTTCTGGAAGGATGTATGCATTGTTAATGAATTTCACGTCTTGGATCTGAGTGTCGAATGTGCGGCGCAAGAATCTAGACATTGGCTTCATTTGCCGAACATTTCCTTAAACAGCAAAACCGAGCGCGTAGTCTCATACCGGCGCAAGACTGTCAAAATTGATGCAATCACACTGTCTATAAAGTTTAAGGATACGGGTTGGTAAAGTGAGTGAATCATTAAAAAGCAGCGAAGTCTTTCTTATCTGTTAACGACCCAGTCAGTTATTCGATGCTGTAAATGAAATAGTACAGTAGAGCATTGCCCGCCAATCGAGCAATTTATTATGAAATCAAATAAAAAATTATGATATTAATATTGACCGTATTCCAAATTAAGAAACATGATGTTTTTGGAATTAATGAATTAAATAAAGACTGGAAAGCTTTTCAGGAAATTTTTTTATAATCACGAATCAACGTTGCACAGTAAAATAAGTGGACATTTGGTCAAAATTTCATGTCGAAAAAAAGACTTTTTAATTTAAATTTCAAATTAAACGCTGTAGCACTTAAGAAATATTACACCCTTAATGGCGAATATTAAAAGACGCAAAGAAAGGGAAAACAGCGATATCTTGTTTAATCTTAATCCACACGGGAAACGGATGTTTTCGTACCCGAGTATTTCCCAGAAATGCGGGTCCTCGGGCTCCCGGAGCTATATTTTTTACCACAAACGAAGCTACGAAAGCTGTTCGATAAATCAGTGACTAATACGGACTTCTGGTAACCGGAAGATTACCAGATACTTGAGAAGTATTTTAAGAGCTTTTCTACGATATCACGCTGAAAACATCACAAGACTTTAGCGGCATAACACATTATAGGTCTTACTACCGCTTCGAACAACGTGTATTTTTGTTCTGGGCTATACAAGTATTAAAATCTATTTTGAGAGCGTCTACAGAATTGGCGCCTAACATGAACAGTAGTGTCACGTCAATTTGTGTTTATGCTCCACATCAAAACTTTCGCAATCGTTATCTCTTCCAAACCAGCTCATAAATCGAAATATATTTTTCTTTATCTTCTCTTTTCAAGTTATTAGAATGCTTAAATGTCAATCATTTGATTTTACAAAATATTCGCATCATCAGGCAGTGACAACAGATTAGCAAGCCTACAATAACAAAGGTCAAGGAGGATCAGAAAGATCGTCCGTGGATTAGACACAGCTCGAAGTACTGCATGGAGCCTCATTTCACTTTCCAAAATGCGCATAGTTACCGTGAGGCCAAGAGTCGCGACATGGAAAACGAACATTTTGCATCAGAATCCATACCGAAAACTACGCTCAGCTAACGGTTGTTGTTACAACTGTAAAACTTTGAAGTCGAATCCAACTTGCTTTTGGATCTTCCAACAACTCATCTCACATTTTACCCGCAAAAAACTCATGAGATGTAGCCGATCAGAATTTAAAGGGTTATCAGAGTCTAGTCTACCCCATTCACCGAAATGACCACAGAATCATAGAAACGCGTATCTCCAACCCAACTTTCACAAAAGATTCAAGGCCTTCAGTAATTCTGAGGAAAACTACTCCGCAAACTGCGTCCCCGAACGCGATTCGCTTATCGCATCCCTCGAAAGCGTTTTCGGATTCTTTTTTTGTTTTGAATTTCATCACATCATCGCTCCATTACATAACACCGAGCTATGTACATTTATTAAACAGTCCGCCACCCAAGATCAACAGTTTCACTATCAACCACATGGCGTATCCACCTGCGGCGGTGGCGGTGGGATCACGATGATTCTTTGGCAAATATGTATCTGTGCCCGCGTCGCTGATATGAAAAAACGCGTTGCCTCCGCCGCAGCCGGCTAATTCTTTTGATTAGATTAGAGAAATCGCGAATCTGGAGCAAGGCAGTGAACACCTGGATTCAATAAACTTTTTTGCTTATTGATATCAAATCTATCGTCGCCCGATGACTAAGCGCGGCCACATTTCAGATACGGGGGCGCGTAGATCATTTTTTGGGAAGCAGATCGAATCGGTAGTTTTTTTTTCTGAATTCCGGTCATCGAAAGACCGACCGAAAAGAGGGAGAGAAAGAACAACATTCGATTACATTCGAGTGGTCATTGAAAAAAAAATGAGATTCGCAAATCCGCGAATGGATGGAAAGGGTGCTCATTACTGGGGCGACGTTTGACTGTGTGGTGGTGTTCTCCAGATTAGAACCAACGCCGGTGACGCTGATACGAGTGATGATGAATTGTTGAATCGCTGAAACGCGAGATACTATATGAATATGTATCTGCTAGTTGACTAGCCTGTGTTGGAGTTCTGTGGATATGCTAATTTGTGTTTGACGAGAAAAGTAAGATGTTTTATTTATAGGTTGGGGTTTTTGTGTGCTGCTAAATGTTAAAAAGACAACCAGTTTTTATCGAGCAAGTAGATTCTATGGTCTTGTGGTTGGATTTAAGAGGGTCTCATAGCGAATTACCTTTGAGGAAGCACGGGTATGGAAATAGTCACGATTTTGAAGGTAAACCAGGGAAGGAGCTGGCGCGTTTCTTTATTTGCTACTCGGAAGGAGAAGGAACTGCAATCGGTTGATTAATTCAATAGACTCGTGTCACGTTCCGGTTCAGACTTGTTTTTTAAAGTCGACAAAAGGTTTCTTTCGGTTCATTACTAGAACTGGTTGCGAGATTAGATAAACCAACCACTCAGTGTTATGATTAGTTAGAGCTGCAAAAGAATATTGTGCATTCAAAATTCAAAATTAGGAAAAGACATCAACACTTCACTGATTTGAAACAAGAATACTGACCATGAAGCCGTCAACTTCCTTACATTTCAAGACATTTTACGATATATGTATCTCTTCTTTTAGAAATTGTTTTCATCAATTTTGATCGGCTAGTGCTTCGGACTGTTGAGCGAGAGTACCCGGGTTCGAATACAGCTCGGGAAAAAAAACCCACAAACATTTTTCACGGCCCCACCTAAAGCGAACGACTGACTGTCCTCCTGGAGTACTTCTGTCATGAAAAGCTTTCGCAATTCGCCGTTCGGAACCGGCATTAAACAGTGGGTCCCCTTCACATATGTCACAAATTACAACGCGCACACAGTGGAGGCGCGAAAAAGCTAGGCTCTGGCTCTGAGCGGGTTGTTCCGCCACGCAATGCAATGAATGAATGGACAGAAAAATTTACAGTCAATTCCCGATAATTTGCAACTTAAGGGACCAGAAAAAAAATCATATTGGAAGAGTTCAAAATAACAAAACTTTAAGTAATCAAGATTGAAGAAGGAAAATATCAAAGAACAAGAGGTTTGATCAAAGTTCGTGATATATTATTTAAGACATTTGTATAATTATTCTCAAATGTGAGTTTTGAAGAGCATCATCGTCTATCATTGTCCAATGAATTTTCGATTTCCAATAAATAAACGAAAAGGATGAACTGGAAACGATAAGTAAGCGCATAAAAGACACCTTAAAATAGAGAGTAGAGAAGCTAAGATTTAGCATTATTGAATGTTGTAAGGAAGGAAGCTTTTCTTCTTCACTTCAACTAAAAATTACTGAGAGTTCTAAGGAATATTAGTTTTACAAATTTTATCTAATGTTTTTCACCGGGTAAAGATTTCAGAGAATCGACTGATGTGCTTGACTACTCAGCAAGACGAAACGATACGTCCTCGGTCTGTAAAAAAGTACTTCTTTTGACATCGCTTTGAGGACTTGAAGATTTTTATTAGGATGCTCTAGCAAGTAAGGGTGTGTCAAATCCCTCCAAAATTGTGCACACGACGACCCCAATTAATTTTAGCCCATTCGATGCCAGGCTGTTCACAAAGGCTGGTGTTAGGTGGCACCAGGCAACATCCTGTCGCATCACATAAATCTTTCTGTCGGCTTACTGTCTACATTAGCCGGAACAAATCTTGAGGTTTCCCAACGACAAATGCAGCATACAGGTGGGCATTCTCACAAGGAGGGCTTACTGAGCCATCAGGATATCTGAATTCATCTGAATTCCATGAGACATCTGCGGGTACTACAGGTGTCTCATGGCTAACAAAACGCTGGAGCACGTGCTCTGTACCTGTCCAACGCTAGTCAAAACTTAATTCAAGACGCTGGGTTGCCACTTCCCAAATTCGTTGAGTGAAGCAGATAACCTCAAAGCAACTCAAGTCATAAATTGGGCTATATCATCGATGTTTTTATTTAAAAGAACTCTAAACCTACACAGGTGTGTGTGATTGGCGACCGGCTTGCACCAAATAACATATCCTAAACAAACTTATTCCTAAGACGTTTGATTTATGCTTGCAAGTAGTGAATGAAGAACGTTCCACAATATTTATATTTTGCTATTTTTTTTATTTTTCAGTTTGAAGTTTTTCAATACCAAAACTGCCTAGATTGCGGTGTTCGAAGGTATTGGAATTTAAATGTTACTGAACATTAGCATTAACCCTGCATTAGCAGATTTTTTTGTTCACCAACAACTAGACGCAGTTTTGTTCAAATACACATAAGAATATCAATAAAAGACTTATAACTCGATCAAAAAATAACAAAAAGTGAAAAACATGAAAATCACTTCGAAAATATTCAAGTCGGTTGCTTTTAGTGAAGTGATTAAAACTACAATCTATTTGACTAACTTCTCTCAGCGAAAATCTACTTTTGGGAGGCACCTTCCGCACAGAAAAAAGTAATACGAAAGACATAAACGTTGTCTTATCTAAAAGCCAGTTTTTTTTTTTATTAAGTCTAAAGAACAATACAGAAATGGTTCCCAAAATTTTGGGGAGCTATTAGCAGCTCAAATTTGCAGTAATCAAACATTCCACGCTTTTCCGATAAAAAAAACTACCCTTCCAAAAATAGCTCATTTTTTTTATCAAAATCATATCAGAAAAAAATTCGAATCACCCCACCTTTTGGGTACAAAGTTCTAAAGCAAAATACAAATAATCCCAAAATTATAACAAATCACATGGCGAAACAAAAACAAAAAAAAACCTGACTAATTTTCGAATTTGGTAATTTTTGCATTATTCACCTGTGATTTGTGCGACCCTCCACGCATGACACATTTCCGTGCGGCAAAAAAAAGAGCACATTGTCGTTTTTTTTTTATCGGAAACTGCTACACGCCTCAGCACTATCAACGTGCTCTACGACCACCGGATGAATGTCTCTTTCATAGCGATATAATTTGTTCTTGTGAGGTTTTTCTTCCTTTTAAACTTTTTATTGTTCTATTCTTTTCTCAAATAACCATAAGTTGTTTTTCGGTAGAAAGATTGTAATACAAATTATATCTCTGAAGTTTTAATGTAAATTGTGAGTTAACTCAATGTAACCTTTATAACAAAATAAGTAAAACTTTAAACTATAATTCGTTCGAAAGAGAGTTTCTCACTCTATAAAACAAAACCAAACTGCACAAGACAATTAAACATTTTCACGTAATTTAATTATATTTATACACACCAACACAACAATATAACGAACGCATGCACCTTCTACACTGATTTTATACGAATCCACGCCCGCTAAGAGCAACAAAAGCGTCGCTTAGTTGAGCAAATAATCCAACTACCGTGCTTCAACTAATTTTACGTAATACTAAGTAATAAAGATGAGATGTTATACTCGATGCGAAGAGATAAACGCGCCTCACAAAGCGCTTTGCTGTGTGCTCAGCTAAAAATAGTTCTCGTTGCAATCATTTCTTGTTAATTTTATTTGTGGTCTGCTGTATAAAACTAAATTATAATAGTTCACGGCCTGTATCATAAAAAAAGAATAAAACGTCTCGTGTCGAGATGCGTGATTTAATTTAGAAAACAAAATGTAGGACGACCGGCAGCAGTGACCCCTCAAGTCTTGTTTTTTTTTCTTCTGTTGAATTAATTAACTCTCCACTCGTTAGCAGTCTGAGTCTGAAAACTAATCCAATCCAAATCAATTGTTACAGCAAGTGCACACCTATTTCGAGGCAAAGTGCACATTTCAGCCTCAGAGCCTTTGTGGAACACGATCTGAAGCAAATAAGGGTAATAATTAAACGGTGGAACGCACTTTACTGGTCGCAAGTGAATTGGAAGTTATTCGCGGCGACAAGGATATGTGTGAGTATCGATAAAGCTCGAGTGGAGACTTTTAAACCGGTCTGCGGCGTAGTAACAAGTCAGTTGGTTGATGAGCGGTTTCCTGGTGTCCTTGAGCGTCGCTGTGTCAATAGCACCCCTCGCTTGATTAAAAATTCAAGTGGAATACGTTTTTTTTTTGCGAGTGAGAGGAAGATGCAGTTTAAGTCAATTTGTTTTTCATTCCTCATCGATGTGTTTTGCGTTTGACAAAAGGCGCAGTTTGTGCATGCGATTGAAGTTCATTTTCAAAGTTTTCATGCATTTTTTTGATCGGGGCATATTTTTCATGAAGATATTTCATTTTCAAAAGTCAGTATAGACCAATTTATACCGCATAACGTGTGTGTTGGACGATTAATTCTGCATTGATAAATTGACACTGACACACTGAGGCGCCTTTCAACATCTGTCTTGCTTAACTAAGAATGCAACTGACATAAAATATGTTTTTTTAACCCTTGCACTATTTAAAAGATTTCAATCTAAATTTTGTTTATAAAAAAATAAATAAAAGACCTCAACTTGTACACACAGCATAGCAGGCGGGTTGTTATGAATGGATAAGGTGAATCTACAAACTTAAACCAAAAATTGAGTAATAAAGTTCAAGATTCCGGGCGGGCCTTGGAAGTAACATATCACCAGCGAGTTATGGAATCACGATGATGATCAAAAATGCGGGTAGGACGCAATGATTGCTTTTTTGGCGTAGGTAATCGTTTTTGGATCACTCGTTTTCGTTACAGTCCTACTTTGCTACTCATCGGCCGGAATTTTTCCTGAATTTTCACTATTTGATATTCTGCTATTCATTCGAACCGAATGCAGATTGATTGCGATAATATCTGTAGTGTCGATAATACGATGTGAACTTACAAATCCAATACAATTTAGATTTGTATTTTTTTTCTTCTTTGTTTCTTTGCCTACGTTTGTGATTCGTTTAGTTGTCTGGTTCTCTGGATAGTGCATCAAAAAATGTGAACACGTTTACAACATATTTTAATATTTATTTGTAAATATTATTCAAATTTTAACCAACAACCCAAGTTCAATTCACGACATTGATTTCTGCAATTAAATTACAATCAGAGGATCAGCTATAGCGGCCAATGCTTGTTTTTTCGCGGTAGGATTGCCTTAGCCCTAAGCTTGCGGTCGACTTTTTCGGCATTTTAATTCTTTTTAAAAGTACTTGCATTAAAAAACACAAAATACCAAAATACCTTTTCATGGGCAAGTGCCTAAAGTTGTGGAACTTGATGCAAAATTTATGGTTTTCCTAATAGACGTAATCTGTAGCTACAATTAAAACCAAAAATCACTTTCAATTACCCGATGCAAGCTTTTAAATCCTAGACAAACAAGGGTACGAATGTGGTACGGCTCAAAGACACTCCCCAATTTGTTTTATTCAATACATGCAACACTTGAGAAGTGCACATGCAATACTGTGCACGACCAGGCTACAGACTTCACGTAGTGTGACAACATAAGATGACATCTGACCAAATTATGACGAAAAATCCATAAATTCTCCATGATGCCAAAGCCAAATCTGTCAATCGTGACATTTAGATCTGTACACTTTCGCTGCATCTGTATCACGTACAAAAAGTCATTGCAGTTACTAAAATAGAAAAAGTTTCGTCATTTGCATTTTTTTTTTTTGCTTTACATCAACTAAATCAAAAACAAAGAAGCTAACAAAGAAATGCAGACGAGTGACTCAGCATCGTTAAGTAATGAAAACGTTTGTCTACCTTCGTTGCATTTAAATTTTGTAGAAGAAACAAAATCTATTTGATACCGTCACAAGAGTGCGCTCAGTAATTAACAGTTATTAAAAACCTTGTCCTGAAGCCCATTAGCAGCTTTTTTCTGCCTTAACTTGGCCAATAAATTTCAGAGTTAGTTTTTTTGAATTCATTATGCAAATTCAAATGTTCGTCTGCATTTTTTTGCCTTTCTATGGCTCGTAATGAAGATGGTGTATGGTAAGTAGTGTTCGAAATAGTTGCAGAGGTAGCTTGTAGATTATACAACAGGTGGCTTGTGTGTAGCGCTGACTTTATGTGGCTTCGGGTAGCGTGAGACAAAATGCTGATAAAAGTTGATTTATTCACGACTTTTCAGTCAAATACCGTTAGGGATTGCATGTAGACGACAGAGTCGAGATTCTTTTAACGGCCACTGGAATCACGTGTTCAGGTTCATTGAAGTCTGGGTGACTCAGCAGATAACCACTTGTTTAATTTGTTACGTATACACTGAAATAAAGATTGCTGAAGAAGAGTATTAACCCTTTTGACCCGAAACTGGTCTAGTCAGAAAGGATTGAAACGGGGTATACATAATGCTCAACTATTTTTTCGAGCACAAAGTCTGTTTGAAAATCTCACAAGAGATGCTGGACATAGTTGTCAGGATGTCATCAGTGATGCATTAAGTAAAAGAAAGATTTTAAAAAATCTTTAGAATGACTTCCCCGGACCTATTCTAAGCGGCGACATCCAAATTTTGATCTGCTGGATAAATTTTGATCTTCTTAAGATAGTAGTAGAGAAAAATATTAAACTCAAAAGTGAGAGAAAACGCTTCGCCTAGCAATTTGTGGGCATCCTTTGAAACTTATAAATCATCTCAGTTAGTTTGACAGCCCTCGTATTCTCTTGTATTCTCTCGTATCACAACGAATACGTGAGCTGGCGCAGCGGATAGGAGATTTAAACTTCTCATTTAATACTTGACTTCAGCTTCAATCTCCCGCACTACTGTCCGAAAAAAGAAAAAAAAAAACAGATTTTTATATTTACCCTTAATTCAATGCGGTCTTTTTAGCATTTAAATTATTCGTCTCAATCTGTTCAGTATGTTAATAACAACCTCCGATTCCCTTTGTGACAAAGGTTGGGTCATCAAATTGTTTCTTTCTAACGTAAGAGATTATTTTGACGGCTGTTTCCCGGTCGAAATCTTGACAGAAAGATAGTTTCACCGCGGATCGAAATAATCGATCCATGATTGAACAACGTTAGGAAATATTGAAAACTCATTTCGAAAGTGAGTTCTGTGTGGCCCAACTAGTGCGTTTTTTGAAAAGAAATCACATTATCGCCTTATTCATTATATCGTGACAAAGGTTGGGTCATCAAATTGTTTCTTTCTAACGTAAGAGATTATTTTGACGGCTGTTTCCCGGTCGAAATCTTGACAGAAAGATAGTTTCACCGCGGATCGAAATAATCGATCCATGATTGAACAACGTTAGGAAATATTGAAAACTCATTTCGAAAGTGAGTTCTGTGTGGCCCAACTAGTACGTTTTTTGAAAAGAAATCACATTATCGCCTTATTCATTATATCGAGTTTTTGAACAGAAATTTGCATTTGGCCCACCCTACACTTGTAGATTAGTTCGTAGGGTTTCTAGACGGCTGAAGATTGTCCAACGTTGCTTTTTCATACCGCGAAAAGACTAAAAGACGACAGAATTGAAGCCTTTGCTTCTTATGACATACTTGAAAACTATTTCGCCAGGTTTTCAGACGTTTCATTGTCATACCAAGAAAAGACCCCCAGACAAAGTCTGATTCTTTGTGTCTGCAGATCAGACAAACCTAATCAGACTAAAACCAAAACAGGTCTATCATTACACCAATACACCACCTAACCTTCCTAGCTTCTCGCAAATACATTCGATCTCTTTGCGTATATCTGTCTGCCTTAACTGCGCACATCCGCCCAACATTACGTATCGATTTTCACAATTACGTGCCCAGCACCGAGGCAATTGCATCGATCTACGCATATTCGAGCTCGTCTTTCATCAAATTTCTAACAAAGCAGTTGAAACCAGATTCTCTTAATTCAAACGCAATTACTTTCAAAGAACCTATCGGAGAAGACGTGTTCAAATATTCTATCCGTTCTAAGTACCAAAAATTCACAAGAACCCTACGATTATAAAGAAAGCGTTGAGCGAACACCTCAAACGATGCTCAAAAAAAAAAAAAACAAAAAACGAGGTCTTCTTTGTCACTCTCACATCCGAAATTAGAAAATGAGCATGGACCGAAGATAACAATCTTGCGGCACTCGACACTAGACACAACATACAGACAACTCGCATGTCATATTCCCCATGTTGACAAAAAGAAGGGCAAGATTTATTGCAACTAATTTGCTTGTCAGCGATTAGTGTTCACAGATTATACAGGCAAAAAGAAAAAAACGAGAACGAGAGCGGCCTTATAATTAAATTAAATTTATTACCTCGCATAGAATCGTGTCAATTAATCCAGTTAGCAAAAGCCAAGCAAAAATTCAAATGAATACTTAGGTATTCACTCATCTTCCCGCCTGACAGATCTGTCATCCAGGAAGGGGGCGGACTAGCACAGGAAACGTGCAGAATTTACACAGCGTTTGCAAATTCGTCTCAATTGATTGACGTCAGGCCGGTTCGGGCTCGCCGCCATAATGAGTAAGCAATGGAATTATATTTGTAAGTTTTCAATTAAACAGCTCATTGCATGTGGGTGAAGAGAATCGCAAAAATCATCATGTGTGAAACCAGTTTGGCGATTCGGTTAGAGAAAAGTCAATAAGACGTTGTCAGATGCCCTTCTGAGCAGGGGTTAACAGCGTACATTGCCGATATGGTGAAGGTTTAGGGGACATCTTACGTTCTCCTCAAGCAGAGACTTCGATTCGACCCGATTTGCCTCACCTCACCCTATTTTGTTCGACACACCGAAACCACGAGAGCGAAGATGGAGATGAATCAACAGAAATTTTTATCTGTCCACATCCACATTCACATCCACTCAAACGATTGCGTCATCATCGATGTACATCGGCGTCGATGCTGGCAGCAATTGGAAATTTATTTGTGAGATATGTGGATGACTTAATTAACTGCTGTCGATCCGAAGTGAAAATGGCATATTGCATCCGTAAACCGCACGGTAAATTAACACGAGTCTTGTGCAAATGGACGACAGTTCTGCAAATTTTTTAGTATCACTTGGTAGCTCTTGAACAAGCAATACGATTAGAGATTTGTCCAACTCAGATTTTTTTACACCAATTTTTATGAAAATGCGAGTTCCCGGATACTTGGTAAATTCCAAAATTGGGTATTACCCGGATAAAATAAAGATCCCCATCACTTACGGTTTTTCACAAATAATGGTGGCCTCATTTGGGTGAAATCTGTTCACTGTGGCTGTCTAAAGTTAAGACAGTTAAGAAATGGTTAGAGTGTTAAATCTGTTAAAGTGATTCAGGGCAAAGCAGCTTTTAGTAAGCTATCTTCATCAAAAATGGGGATTGTTTCAGGACTCGTAAACTAAGTCCAGCTATCAGGTCTGCCTTTATCAAATAAAAATATATATATAATTTGTCTATAAATATTGCTCAACAATACTCATGTCGCTCGAAACCTCACAATAGCTGGTCCAGTTTGCGCAGAGTGAGTTTGGACGAGAAGACTAAACGACGAATTCTACGAGCTGCACAACATAGATCTAGTCAAACGAATTCGTATATTTCGGCAACGTCATGTAATAATGTAAAAACCAAAGAACAACACGAGGAAGTTCTCGTCTCCGGTGCCGTGACCAGCTGAATAGGTGTACAAAATTGAAAATTGGAGGCGCCTAGACCAAGACCGTGCTAGATGGCGAGACATGTTGTCTGAGGTACAGGTCTTACCCGGATTGTAGCGCCAGCAAAAAAAAAGATCAGGTGCCTGTTCGCCTAATCAGCCAAAAGAGCTCACGCTGAGTCTGTGTATAGACCCTCTAGAAGAACTCCAGAAAGTACAGAATGTTTTGTTCCCGTAGCCTAGAAAAATTGGAAAAACTAACGCAAAAACTGTCCGCTTTTGATCTCTTCAACCATTAACACAAGGCTTTTTATTTTTGAAAGCACGACACTGTCTCATTAAAGTACAAATTGCGTTTTCCAGTTCGAATAATTTAGATTCAATCGAAATACATTCTTGTCGCTTCCATTTCATGCAAAAAATTTACTTTTGCCAAAACTAAAAACTAAGACTAAAACAAAAGAAAGAAAATCAAAATACTCTAAAAGAAAATTCGTGACATAATCACGCCAAGTCTTGGATTTAAAGATAAATAAAGTCGATTTGTTGTATTTAATAACAGACCTAACCTCGAGGGGCTTCGATTATAACTCGCTACCTGGCGGCCTTAACTTAGACGAGTTTTATGTAAAAAGCGCAACAATTCAGCCCGAGCAGTCGGGTGAAGTGTAACAACGACGTCACTACAGCACGTCGGTTTCAGTGCCAAATCACCGTTTACACGAAACTTATCCACTTTTTTCTGAACTTAGACGTTCGAGGGTAGGTTTCAGGTTTGGATTCCAGAGTCCAGGTCGGATTCAGTGTCGAATTGGTGTGTACATTAAGGTTGAGCACTTTTTATTGTGCTGAAACATTTGAGGTTAGGTCTCAAGTTTAACATCTACAGTCAATTAAAATAAAGATTCAATTGTGGCCACGATTCCTTTCCTTGAACATGATCTTTGCTTTCGCTACACACGTATGCCCACACCTAATAGTCACCATATGAACTTAGTTCATAAATTTATTTAATTTTTTTTTGTTTGCTCTAAGACATCAATGATCTCATTGTTACAAAACCTTTTTTGTAGGCTCAATATTTTGGGCCTCCTAGTGAAGGTTCAATAGGACGTGGCGGTGGCAATGGTTTCTACACAGCGAAGATTTTTGCTGAAGCGTAGGTTGTGGATCGGTTTGGAATATGATCGGTTTTTTGTACTTTACCTTAACAACCTTTATAAGGAAAGTTCACAGAGCCTGTCTTTCACTCTACACTACACTCCCTACTTCTTAACTTATTTCAAGGACACTACGCAACGGGGGTTTCCTTATGACAAGAACTCATCTGACGCAAACTAAAACTTTGTGTCAAGGAGCCTCAGAAACTGACATCTGAAACTTGTTCATTTGGATTAAAGTCAATCGCAGTTTCTGATGAATGCGTATACCACTTGCCGTTAATGTGCGTGTTGAATAAGTTCCCATTCGATGCGAAATACCACCGACAGTTTACATCGTCTTCGCCGCATCGCTCTGTATAGCCTTTGATCACAATAGTCAGACACCTTGATTACGATGGATCCTAAGAAACCTTCTTGATCTGTTTTTCTTTTTCTTTCAGGACTGAGAATTCTTTACGACAGCCATGTACAATGGAAGCAAGGTACGATGTGGATGCAGAAGTAATCTCGCTCAATGACAAGATCACTCAACATTGAAAAAAGCACGTTCTCTTTCACTTCAGTTCTGCAGAGCCAGCGCAATGACTTGCAAACGACCTTGTAAAGAAAATTAAAAGTCTGAGCCATAAGACGGCACTACTGCTGTTGTGTGCCGGTTGCAACCACTGCCACAACGTCTGTCCGCCCGACCACACTCTATATGGCTCTCCATTGGTAATTACATCGCTAAGCACGCCTGAATTAATCTAAAAATGACAACACACACACACGAGATAGTGATTAACAGAAACGCCACCGCCCCAGCAACCTCTCATTGGCACAGAATATAAACTCGCATACTTTAGGCGCCCGCAAGTTTCTAGGTCACCTATTTATGGTGCTCTCCACTCGGATGTTCCTCCACTTTAGTTATTCACAGCAGTCATAAATCTACTAAACGCCTGTCAGTAGACAGTAAAGACTACGGGATTTGTTTACGCATATCACATTTTTCTTAGTTTCCTTTAGTTTTACTCATCTCTCCAGCACGCGTGCTCCATGGCGGGGCGGGTGTAACACATTTCTGTTTAATTAGATTGTTTTGCATAATTTACTTGCAATAACTTAACATCAATTTGTTTCCTCGTTGAAACGAAAGCGAACTTAGGTTGGCAAAAGGTGAAAAAGGAGACGTCGAAATGGGCGAAAATAAATCAATAAATCATCTGATCATAACGTACATAATTGAAGATAATCAAATTGCACTAATTTGGATATGTAGTTTTATTTACAATAAAAATGAGGATGATGAAATGTATATGTGACAGCAGCATTCGAATGATCAATTTCTTTGGCGTGTTTTTATTTGTGACTCCGCTAATGGACATGTTTCTCTTTAATGAGCTGTTTATGTAACCTCCGTGTTCTTGAGGGAAAAATGTTCGAGCTAACAATTAACTAATTCGAGAGGCAGATAGTGTGTAGGCCATACTCTGCTGAAATTGGGTTCACAAACACAGCCTTTCAATAGTGAAAACATTCTATTTTATTTTATGGACTTATGTCGCGTCTCGTAACACACAAAACGTTGAGGTAGGAAAATAATTTGTTGATTAAATGAAAACTATGGCCACCATTTAGCACATACTTAAAGCGTTGATCATTGAAACAAGAAGACTACGATTAAAATTGTTGCATGCTCAGTGATTCGATTGACTTCAGTGCGATGAGGCAACAATGTGAGAGTTTGTTTCTTGCTTTAAAAAAAGAACGAACATTCGTTGCTTGTTCTAAAAGGGCCGCATAGGCTGGTGGTGAGTTTGAAAACAGCATTTTCTTTTATCACAAAAACAAAACACTTAGGGCTATTGTATTTGGTGAAGATTTGGTGATAACTGTTCTTAGCAATAACAATCATACTTATTCAAAAAAGGAATATTCACAAATTGAATATATGTACATACACGGGTTCCTGGTATGGTAATTCATGACATTCTTGATGAAATATATAATTTCTGTGACAGTGGCTACAATATGGTACACAACCGGTCTACCGACACGACTCGCGTTGGTTTTTCCTTAATAAAACAAAAAGTCAATCAAAACAGCTTAAGTTTCTTATTTCTCAAATCACATTAAACTAGCTAACAATTCACATCAGACCATATGAGGAGTGGTAGAGACGGACAATACCCTCACACCTGCAAATAATTTAAAGTGATTTCCTCCTGATTTCTCAAACCAATCTAAAACTTCAAACACGTCTCCTGAAAAATAACACTTATCACATAGCCTGACAATAAAATGCCTGCTATTTGCTCGTTTTGACCTGAATCCGATTTATATTCAGATAACAGTCGGTTCTCGATAATTTTACACTCATTAAAATGAATCTCACAATAATTTAAATTCTTTCCCTAGTCTCTTGAAAAAAAAATCGATAAATTGAAAAAAATGAATATTGATTAGCCCTCTCGTTAATTTGAAGTTAAAGAAATGCTTTCATTCAATAGTTTAAAGTCTTGGCATTCCTACTCTCGATAACCAAAGCGTCTTTCATAGACAGCCCTACCATTTCAAGTTCAGACCTTTCGTTTATTCATTGAAAATTGATAATTCATTGGACAATGATCGACTAAGGTCGATTTCTTAACACAAAATTATGGACCGCTCTTCAAAATGAGCATTTGTGTGCAATTGCACAATTTTTTTTTAAATAAAAAGAACGAACATGATCACGATAACGAGCATTGATCAAACTCTTGTTCCTTCTTCAATCCATGTTATTTAAACTTTTGTTATTTCGAACTCTTGGTAAATTCCAATTTTCACTGGGGATTGCAAGGGATTTTATGTTATCGAGAGTCGACTGTATTTTCTGAATTAACCACAATTTTGAAAATTGCCTCCCAAAAACTGATCAAACCGAATTAGGACAAGAAAGAAAATACAAATTTGTAACAAAAATAGTAAGAGTTTTTGAATAAGAAAAAAGAAAATTGATAGAGTCGACAGATTAGACTTGCGTCTTAAGTTGTGCTTCAATACCTAGAACCAAAGCACTTCAGCTAAGTTACAACACGGTGCAAACAATAAGATGAATAAGTGGTTGCTGCACATTTTTCAGTTTACGAAAAAAAAAAAAACAAGCACACAATTTTACATTACGTTTAAAATAGTTTGTCATCTGTCTAAAGCTAAAGCTCAAAGAGAACCAATAAACTAGTTGCTTATAAGCTGCTGAGTAACGTATGATGCCGCATATTTCACCATATTGGATTGGATAAGTATAGATTTAAATGGACGGTGGGTCATCTAGTTTTTTTTTTTTGTTTAAACCATAAATTGTTCAGACACTGACAGGTGTTTTCCGCTCGAAATATCATACCCCCGCGGTGTGAAATGAGTAGTTTCACGCTTGAATAACGTTGGGAAATATTGAAAACTTATTTCTAATGTAAGCCCAAACAGTGCATTTTTTTTAAAAAGTCGTTTTATCTTGGCGATGGCAATTGATCGCCTCGAAACTGCGATTTGACCACTTTGGGCTTTTCCATCCAGAAACGATTCAAGCTCTTTTGGTCAATATCATCCAAGCGGTTCGTGAGCTAAATCCCGAAACCATCTACAATGTCTTAAAAATTTTCAATTTCTGTAAAAGAATTATAGAAATAGGTTTATGTAAATAGCTGATAAATCTAGTGTTAAATGACCTTTCAAGCATCTTGCAATAGACGGATTTTTCCACAGTTTCAGGACAATCTCGAGGAAACTTGTAATTAAATACCTCAGCCCCTTCTTATTACATCAACTGACAGTAAACATTTTAGTTGTTTTCAGTTTCATTTCCCAAATTTCCACACTAACTTCGTTATTCCACCTAACACGACGCTAATTTCCTCCCGTCGAATCTTAGAAGCATTCAATCACTACAAAACAATTATCATCAAACCCATGTTTGTAATTTATTTTAATTGTAATTCATTACCAGTCCCAAATTGAAATTTTCTATCCCGGCCTTAGGCAAGTACATAATGTAAAGCATTTCTTCGACATCGTCAATGTAGTCGTTGTCGTATCACACCGCCAACAGCCGCGCCGAAACACACCGCGCTAATAATTTATCAAGTGAAAGTGTGCCCAAATAGAAAATCCGAAAAGCGGCGAATACGAGACACACATCCACAGACATACAGAAAAAATAAAAATCCGTCAACGTCATTTGTCGTTTGGAAAGTTAACTTCTTTTTTTCTTCTTAGCTACCCCTTTTTTCCCTATATAATTACCTCTCTCACATGTAACGGTAACGCAATTAATTATACGGGAGAAAAATATTTAATAATTTCCACAAAAGGGTGGAGTTAAGAAGGCATTCAATTTCCCAATAAAAGTTAAATCGATCAATTTGACAATTTAATTTTGGGAAAAGACCTCGCCACTGACATCTGTGCGCCTGTGTCACACGAAGACCGATGCTGGCTCTGTCCCCACCGAGAATTTGAATGGAATTCTACATTTTCATTAGAAAATTTCACAAGTGTTCTTTGAGAATAATGCCATCAGCATAAAAAAGCAAACACTAATAAAAGGCTGACTGATGCAGAAACTGTGTGACTCGAGTGGGAAATTCTGTATTTTGTTCGGGTGACATCCGTCGTCTCCATTGTGTGTAGCAAGCAAAAGACCTTGCATCACGTGTGGGTGCGCTTGTTTGAAGCTACCACGACAACGACTGCAGTGCCATTGACATTGACATTGGAGCTTGTCCATTGATTTTTTCCTCTTCCTCTCTTCATAGCTTACACGTTTCTTTTTTACTTTTTTTCCTCCTCTTTTCTATTTTGTTTCACTTCTAGACGAAGACTCACAGATAGCTGAAGGGTTCTTTGTCTTTTGTCTGATCATAAATTAGATGGATATCTCAGAGTGTATTTACCACGCTGCCCTGAAACTAATAATCATAATCAAGACCAATCCCATTAGGGTAGAAAGAGTACGTCGCCAGAGCTTTGAGTGGATGTCGAACGGGGTTAACTAGTGATAAATCACCACAAAACAAAGCCAATGCAACGCTCGAATGTCATTGAATCCAATCTCTATCTCTATTTGCGTATCTGTGCCAAAATATCAAATCTCTTTTGGGAGTATCAAACTGTCATAATGACATTCAGATTGCGTAAACAGTTCCTAGTATTTTGACAACCTCGAAAAATGTGGGTTTTTGGGAGAACACAGATGGTAATTTACATGAAATTTGCATTTAATCGTGTGCTAGCATTAATCAACGTTTTTTGACCAAAAACAATCGGCTCTTCTCTTTACCTTTTTCGCGATGTTATGTGCGCTCGTTTTTGCTGAATATTTTATAATAAACGCCACGCGTTAGTGTCAAGCTGTCAAGGAGTGTTCTAATCAAACGCGTCCTTTAGAATTCAATTGATTTATATATCGCACTCTTCTGGGTGAAGGTGATTTTTTGGGGGGAATTGATTGTGTGTCGCACAATGAAGGTGGCAATGGCCTTGTACTTTCCGCATATAGAACACGATGAGGGGGCTTTGTTAACATTGAATGGGCCGCCTCAGAAGTGATCGTGTGTAAAAGTATGCAAAAAAAACAAAAACTTGTAAATGTCAAGGCGTAATTTGGTGTTGTGGTTCGTAGTCATAAAATAAAAACTACGCCGGGATGGTGTAAAATTAAAATTACATGATCCCAAGTGACATTTGGAGTGAAGGTTGATTTGCGCTGTGTTTATGAGTCTAAAATTTAGCGTAGTAAATCACTTGACCTCATTTAAATTCTTAATGTATTATGTGTTTCGAATACGCGTGTAGAAGACCACTTTGGATGTCAAGCTTTAGGTGTTTAGAATTAAAACAAACAATAAAGTGAGCAACATTTGTCTCAGGAGGCTGATAGTTAGTGTTGTTTATTGTTTGACCTGTAGGTCTATAGTTTTTTTTCTGGGTCAGGAGTTAAGTTAACTCATAGCTAACACCATAAGTTTTTTAAATTCTACAGACGGAGATAAAATCAAACATAGAATGATAGGTGCTGGAGATCTCAATTTAATTTTGGTGCTTCATGATCTCTCTACTCCAGTGGTGGGTTCTTCATCGAAGTTTTAGTAAGCAAAATCTTCGGAAACAAACCCAACACTACCTCTGTGAATATGTCAGCCTTTGTCACCTAGGTTTAGAACGGTTGGAAAGAGCGATATCTTTTCGATATTAGCTTTCTATTTTAAATTAATCTTTTTAAGTTCCTGTATTAGACAAGATAAACGCATCATGCCATAAACGCTAGGTCACAGGAAATGGGGGAAAGGCCAAAATCTCAACCACAAGGCGTTCACAACGACCTAAGTGAGAGAGGGCTCCCAACCGACCAGCACTCCTAACCTAACCTAAAGCAAAATCCTGATACGACTGACTAGATTTCAAAATACCAGCAGTGATATGAAGTTTTATGGACACTCGTCCAAATTTCGCGATGATTTGATTCAAAGCTAGCAAAAACGTTTTAACTTCAGCGATAAGTTTCTTGGAAACCGTTGTCTTAAAATTGAGAACATTAGCTTTCATGCATGGCAAATAGTGCTGCGGGACAGCGTCAACACGGTCACACGACTCTGGGCGAGCACTTCCCTGATAGTCTGAGCGATTTGAACAAAATCAGCATCAACCAAATCCGTAGCTTGGTAAAGAAGCTCAAATCAATCATCACAATGGGCCCAATCTAGCCTAAGTGTGGCTGTGGTCTAAAAGCCTGGCCAACTGCTGGGGTACGCAGATGATTGCGCATTCCTAGTGGGCCATTGTGAAAGCCTTCCCCACTATTGAAGAGCATGCTAAACAAGCTGATCTTCAAACAAACCAAGAAAAGACTAAGTATAACGTTGTCGTAAGGAGTATGTTGTCGAGAAGGAAGAAATCCGCCTAATCCTCAAAAGCTCTAACTTCGAGATAGTTAACGAGTTCGTATACGTCGGGCCAACCGCTGCTATTGTACTTCGGTTTTGCAAGACCAATAGGGTCGAAACTCCTTACTCGAAGGAAGGAAGGAAGGAGGAAAGCGAATAGAGAAGACAGCTCGAACTCATTGACCTGCACAAAGATATGAGTATCACACAGACCCTACCCTTTAAGGCCTGATTGCCTGTTAAGTAAACAAGAGAATTAAAAATTCATGGCAATTCTGATTACGTAGAGAGAAGTAGATCTTTATTAAGGTCTTTGCAGATTAACGTTGTAGTCTGCATAATGAATTCATTTACCTCCTTTTGCAAGACAACTGTGTATTCTCAATTTTCATGTCGCAGTCCTATCAAAACTATTTTGCAATGGTTTGGGGTTAATCTAATAGTTTCCTGAACTGGAAGAAAGACCTCGTTGAGCCTTTCGCTTTGACTAATATGAGATTGCACAATACAAAGGATCGCAACATCGAAAAATTTATGTATTTACTTACACAATCAATAACAGTCAGAATTAAAAATATCTTCTTACCTGAAATAAAAAAGAAAAAAGAAAATTAAGTTTAAGCGGCTTTACAGATCAGAAAGAGTTGAAATAAAATCAAAAAAGAAACTCTGGAACATTCAGACATGCCTTCCTAAAGGGCAGATAGACCCGTTTCCTTCAAAAGTACAGGGGCACTTTTATTTATAAGCCATGATTGTCCTAAAGCCGAAACAAAGACGTTAAACTCAACGACAAATCCAAGGGTCAAAAGAGTGGGAGTCTTAACAACCTCTAACAACCTCACATTCAAAGTTGTTAATTGCGTTTACACTTTAGCGAAAAAAAGAAACTAGAAAGGCAGATAGATAAAAATTCAAGGAGGCATTTAAATCAAGTTTTGAATGCCTGCTTCTTGAGCATATCCAAAGAAAAACATTGCACCACGTCGTCCTGGGCACAGGTGCTAGTTGTAGCAAATTGGCATTCGTAGTCAGTACACTATTGCCCAACTCATTTTCCACCAGGATGGAGTCATAATTCACATCTCCCATTTAACCTCTTTCAAAATGAACATTAGATAATGTCCTCAATTATGAATTCAAGTATCCAATCAACTCCAACTGGTACAAAATTATCATCATTACACTGCCACACGACAGGGACATTAAGTGTACGGATACCAAAGTGCACCAACCACCCTCCCACCCAAGAGACCGTAATTTGTTTACATGAACTACCCAGACATCCTCAATTAAGTATTTATTAGCTTATTGTAGTTATTTGTTTTTAGAAGTTTTTAAAGTGAGCCTTGTGCCCTTCAGCTCAGACCAGATAACCACACTGCGATTTACATTCAACCACTTAATTCAAGGCTTGTTAACGTCAAAACGCATCTCCATGCGCTAACAATCGATCATTTCAGAAAACGCATTCGTCAATTACCAGAAATAGAAAATGACGTCTTTGTCGGTTGAACGAAAGTCAACAGAGCACCCCTTAGAACGACGAGAATTTAAGCAAACATCTCCTGGCGGTTGAAGGTCCGGGATGCGACACAAACGGACATCCACTCACTCAGTCAGTGCGCAGTGTTTGATAAGTTAATTATTATTTCTTTTTTTCTGTCATTAGCAATTGATTTTACATTTGCAATTAGATAAATATTTGCAGGACAGTTATTGCTCGAAGGTTTAGTTGCATTTTTTAACTTGCCTCTGAGAGCAACGAAACGTGTTCAGACATGGGACGTTCATTAGTGAAATTCACTGGAAATTTACGAATGTTTACTTTGGAGTTTAATGGACATTAACAGACGGTTAAACTGATGAAAGCGCTGGGAGCAGCGAAAGGGCTTGAGAAATCGTGCGAATGACTTTGCATTGAGCAGATGCAAATATATATGTACATATATGGGAAGCATTAAAGAGTCTCGTTGGACGATTGACTCGAAAAGTTTCAAAGTCGAAATAATCTTCTGTGGAATTAGTCGTTTCAAAATGCTTCAAGATAAATTTGTTAGTGTTCACAATTACCTCAAGAGAAAGCCTGTACTGTTTAAGTTCCTCTCGTTTTTTATAAGCGGGTCATCCAAGAGACCATGGCAATAAATTGAAGACGTAAATTTGACTGCTTTCTTTAAATAATAAATAATAATATGTATTCATATAATTAACAACAAACTAAGTGTATAGGAGTTACAATAATAGGTGATAAAGATTAATCTTTGTTACGATAATTTGACGGTCAGGGCGTCATACATCCAACTTGAAATTTAAAGCACACCCTAATAGCCATACATCGTTTGCCAGACGGCTTTCTTCAAAGGATCCCTAAGACTCTGAATAGATTTAACTATCCCAATGTAAAAAATCACTCAAAAGTTTTTCGGACTTTGAATAGTTCTATAGAACATAGCAGTTGGAATCGCGATCTCTTGCTTCGCATTGCATGTTGGAAAAAAATCAACAGCAAAAAAATCATGCACGAAGCCATAGACAAATTTGCGTGCTTCATATATTAAAGTGTCGCTCCAGAGGAATAACGAATATGGAATCACTTCGGTGTTCGTGTGTCTGTCTCTCAATGCATGTCGACTTTTTCTTCATTTTTCTTCGCTATGTTGTTAGTCGAACCGTCTGTGGTCGGCTTCCTATCATTTATAAAGCCCTAATTTAAAAAAAAAATACGATATACATATGTATGTAGGCTAAAGAGGACACCTACACTAAACCAAGGCACGCAGTACACGACTGTGATCCGAATTTGGGTGCATCAACCTGTCTCTCATGAAAACCTCCGTTTTATTTGATTTCTGGTGTTTTCACCGCTTGAGGCAACTCACGAGATGGATTTGATGCGAATCCAATGTCAGCACGAAGATCGGAGGTATTCCAACTGTCATGCAACATGAAGCGCTTGAGCTAACATGAAATGCACAACATGATCGCGTACGCAATGCATGCGAATTCATTTAACTTTCTAGCTGAGCGATTTGATCCTCAGTGCAACGGTCCAGATTTAAGTTATTCCTCCATCACCAACCAAGCAGGACTTGTCTTTTTTTATACTCTGCGATTCACACGAGTGTTACGAAACTCTCCCACGACATCTCAGCAGGTTTTCGTTACGCTTTGGTAATCGGAAAATTTCACACATAAAGATGACTTTAAGTTTTCGCTGCACTTCAAATCTTCACTGGTACCTGGAGGAACACGAAAGTCTGCGAGATACTTGTGCTGCTTACAAAATGGTAAATGGTATATCCTGAGGGCTCTGCTTTATTCTTCCGAAGACAAATTCATCTTCATTAATATCGTGAGCCAAGTTCCAGAAATTGAAAGAACATTTTTGCTTGCTTGTGAATCGCTTGATGATGTTTCATCGTGACAGCCGATTACATCTTTTAAAGCTTAGGAAGCTTTAAAGAAATACACCAAACCCTCACTTTTCGTCTTTTCGATTTGCATTGTTTCGAAGTTGCATTGCCCAAAAATTATTGTGGATTCAAAGCTGCGTCGTTTTTCATTTCAGTTTGCGTAGTTCACAAAATAACAACGCATGGGAATTGTTAAATTAATATACAGGAGAAACGTTAATTCAATTTGCGGCGTGATTTTCTCGGCCCAATTAAAGTTGCAAGGAAGGTTCTGGTGTATTCCGTATCGGCTGACATCTCACATTATTCATATGTTCATTTTAAAGTCAAACTTAAGAACAACATTTCAACTTGTCACGGTCTGCAACTTTCTACGCCAGTTAACACTCACCCGTTGCTGACAACTCACAGTTACCGAGCCTCAGAATAATTAAAAATCATCCATTGACGCAGATTAATGAATCGCGTTCCCAAATCCCGGCTGACAACTCGCATCGCATAAACCAAACCAATATTTTTTTTTTATCAACTTAATGAACAACCTCCACAGAATATTTACAGACTTGTAATCACTTCGAACCCTATCAATATTCATATCGGGAGAAATTCCACTTCAAACAGCACCAACAAAATATCAACAATCTCGATATACACGATATCTCCACCTCGATAAATTCCCTTATCTAAAAGTCGGCAGAGATTGGTAAAGCGCCGCACACAGGTGATTCATTTACGATTTAAATGGTCGCAGTAAAATCAACGAATTTAAAGTCCAACCAAAGTCCACGCACTTGTGCTGGAGTTCTAACACAGGACCGACTGGTGAACATATCCCGGACATCAATTAACAATTTTAATTTCTTTCTGAGTGATTAATTTCTATTTTTCATTTATCCCAACTCGATCTTAATGGACTGTAGATGCAATTACTTAGTTCGTAACACCACGGGTGTTACCTAACATCACAATGTGTTTGAAACGATCGATTAATTTTCTTCTTTTTCTTACGTATGTAATTAAATGCGGATACATTACTAGCGATGGTTTTGCCTCAAATCATAAAGCCATTATGAATGCATAAATTTTACGGTGATTTACGAGCGGGTGGGGGCGGTAGAATTGGGTGAGAAGTTGTCGATAGATCGAGGAAGGGAAGTTGTCTTTACGACGCAGACGAGGCAATCAAGAAGCCGGTTGGAGTTAGTAATGAGAAGTTCAAGTCCAATGTGTGGCGTCCAGTTGACCGTGAAGAATGCGCAGTGCTGTCCTAAACAGTTGATTGGATTTCATTCGACATCTAAGTCGCGTGTGAAAGTGAAGAATTTGCAGAGACATCGATCTGAATTTTGGGTTTTCTTTTTAAACCTTTGTCTGCTGTTTTCGGAACCTATACATAACATAAGTTCCCGTTACATAAGCAGTTTTAGTGTTTTACAATAGCTTGACAGTGACACGAAACTCAATGATACTAATTTTCCAGTTTCCTTCGAACCACTAAAAACACTTTCAAGGACACAAATTTATCCTTGTTATTTTTTATTCGTTATGAACACTGCACACAACTTAAGGCTAGAAAGCATTGCATGTTCATGAGAACCAAAGCAAACTGAGACGAGGGAGGAAATAATAAAATTATGAATAAATGTTGAATTCACAACATTTGTATAAAATTACTATGCCTTGCTTTTTGCAGATCAAAATATTGCCTTGGGTTTAATAGTTTGCAACTACATCACTTAAAGCCAAGTGCATCGAGTCCTTGGTAATCATTTTACAACAGGCGAAAAATATAAAGATAAAACAGTCAATAGTTCTTGTGAAATTTGCAGTTGGTTGTGCATATTGTTTAGAACGCTCGAGAGGAGAATGCTGCGCAGTCAGTGATAGAACTTAAATCACAGAAGTTAGGCTCAAGTGGCTTACTACAGTTGACCTCAACCAGTTTAAACCTATTGGGATAAAAACGAAAGTTATTGATACAGTCGACAGTTAATAACCAAGATTGAAGAAGAAAAAAAATCAAATCAACAAGAGTTTGATCGTTATTTATATTTTACAACATTTGTACAACTATTCGTTAATGCTCAGTCATAGGGAGTAAGTCCACTTCAATTTCCGAGTGGACCAATTAACATTTTATTTAATTTATCGAATATTTTTCAAGGGACTGGCGAACGATTTTAAATTTTGGAGAGATTCGATTTAACGAGTGTCAAATCATCGAGAGTCGACTACGTCTTTTTTTTTTTTTTTTGACAAAAGGGCTATACCTCCTCAGACACTTTAAAATTTATTAAAAAAGCAAACATCTTGAATATAGTCTTAGGCTTATATTGTACTTTTTTTTTTTTAGCTCGGCAGTCATATACCGGATATTAATTTCTCAAGCTAAATTGGTAGAGTCTTTTAGTTTGCCGCTTACACAAAGTAATGATTTCTCGCTTGAGCTGTGTTCTACTACTAAATACGATGGCTAAATTGTCGCATTTTAGTTTTTCAGTAGAAACCGAACTTCAATGCGAATGAAGTACTGTGCTTTAAGAATAGGCGGATTATTTTGTTAACGAACAAATAATTAGAGGTCTTGGATTTGATAAAAGAAAACTGAACGCCTCAAAGTGAAATATTGGGGAAATTTGGGTACTCTGTTCTTTCTGCTGCTTTTTTATCTTAAAACTTTCATAACTGAGCCTCATTTCAATCCCCGGAAAAAAATATTCGCTTGCATTTCACCAAAACCTAAGTAAAAGAGTTCGAATATTCTTATTTCACTAATAATGCAGAGTACAACGAAAAAAAAACTGAGGTTTTAGGCATAAGACACTTTTACTGCAATTACGCTAATATATTTTAATCTGCCAGCATATAAAATTTCGGTTGTACATGTACAACACCGAGAATGAAAGGGTTGAACGACTTTCGCGAACGTCCATTGTGACCATTCAGCTCAACGAAACTCTGGCCACTGTTTGTATTAGTTTTCCCGATGTTATTTGTGATGTAATTTGTCAATTTAAGTCGTTTGACTTTCGCTTTCAAACGCTCGGTATCAAATCGAGACGAATTCAATCGTCCCATATTTCTATAAAATGTTTATCTGCTATTTCATTTGAAACGCCAAGCCAATAATTTCTATATACAACATAAAATGAAAAAGCTGTTTTTGTATGCGTATCGATTGGCCAGTTCTGATACAAAATATATACCTCCAAAATAAATATAACCTTCCATACTCAAAGACTCAGCGAAAAGCTAGGCTCAACGGGCTATTACGCTACCAATTTTATTATACTCAAAAGCATCAGCGACCATATTTCAATTAGCGTGTTTTGTAATTTTTACTTTCAACCGAGCAATTTTTTAACTGTAATGGGTTTTTGAATGTCAGTTTTAAGGAATTAGCAACGAAGAAAAGATTGGGGTGAAAAGCTTATTTCTTTTCGATTCAAATCATAAATAAAGTCCAATAGAAATGCTCATTAGCTACAAAAGTAAGCCAGCAAAGTCAACGGTTTCCTGTTTTGCCACCTGTTAAAAACTCTTCAAGATTCACATTCTACTACCGCTGTAAACGCCAACGTCGCTGTCTACAAAAGTGAGATGTCTACATCACCTCAACTCTGTCGCCGCCGTCTAGCCCTTCCGCTATTATTGACATTCCAGCCAGTTTACATACAGGAAGCAAACACAACCCAAGAATAACTTAAAAACCGCGTAATTCGTCTGCGTCGTTCCAAATTGATCACACTAAACCACCACCTCGGTGGGGTAACTGCACACGAGTGCATGTTACAAATTAGTCGATGTTCGTGCTGTTATCTGACATCTAACTGCAAAAGCGATTCATTGAATAATTCTCCTTCTAAACACTGCGGTTTACTTGCTATACACACTCCGGATAGTGAAATTAAAACTTTTCCCCCCTTTTTTTGTTGTTGTGTGTTCTATGCAGATGCCTAATGTGGAGCTTGGATTAGAAAAATAGAAAATGAAGTGACTACAGTTGACGGCTACGTGACGTGCGACGTGTTTACATTTTCACGCCAATCTGTCGGCATTTGTGGTTTTTTGGAACAAATGATTTGCCCCTGGGTTAATTTTACTTTCTTTTGAAAAATTGCATATCAAAAAGTAAGGTCGAATTAAATGTATGTGGTACCCACTTCTGTCGTAAAAAAAAAAAAAAGATTCTGTCTCACAAAATCGAAGAACGTGCGTTGGTTCCGAATGAAAGAATTGAGAATCTTTTCCCATCGCATCATGATTTTATATCAAACAACAAACAATGTCTGTAATGCATTTATCCTCCAACATAGTTTTTTTTTTACTATTTCATATTTAGTTTAAATATAAAGCCACTCCATTTACGGAATCCCCAAACAAAGCCATCCAATTGTTGTGCAACAGCCTCTCTCCACTCGACCCCAAGCCACAGTCCAGTTCTTCGAATACTCTTGTGCTCAATCTTCCCCAAGACAGCCTAACACCAAATCTCACAACGACAAAAAAACATTTTTCTAGCCCAAATAGCAGCTCCAGTCACGAAAATCACGTTAGGTAACTCCTCAAAGCGCTGCAATGTCACCCGATTAGAAACTGATCTTCTCCAAAACATGTTTTTTTTTTTCTGTATCTCCATCGTTATGTCACCCAGTGAAATATTTGCACAGTTCGCAACATTGTGAAAGTTTTTTTTTCGTTTTTCGTTTTTCTTTTTCCTTTTTTCTTTCTCCACCTTTATGCATTTTTTTTCGATTGAGACCACCGACGTTTGGTTAACATAACAAATGCGCACAAAGCACACCGCACCTCAGACGGAAGAAGAAGAAAGTGAAACTTATCCGAAATAAATTAGCTATTCACCAAAAACCAACAACAACACAAACGTCATCGACATAGCAGACACTTGACATAATCACTTGTTGATGATGAGCGCAACGGTATTGATGAGATTTTTCTTTAAGGTGCCCTGTTGACAAGAAATGTGTGTCAGACGATTTTTCCCGATAAAAAAGGTTGACGGAGACAAAAATAAAAATGAGTCGAAAAAGGTCACACCTTTGCCCATCTCCATGAATGTGTAAAAAAAAAAGGAAAAAACACAACAACTTAACAACTTTCTTTTGGTGCTCAATGACAACCCATGCCAAGTAGTTCGATGGATTTCTTCCGCCTTTTGGCGCACGCGCGTGTGTGTAGGGTGCATACGCACGCACAACAAATCACGCAAGGCGGCCACAGCAGGTGGAGGCAGTCTGCGTTGGAATTTTTCGCACAAAATTTTGTAAACAAAAAAAGAAAAAAAGACTCATTCACTTCAAGACGCACAAATGAATTTCACTCAAGTGAAACAACGCGAAAAGAAAAAAACAAAGTTACATAAAACACAAGACAGCCGCAAAGGGCCAGGCCAATGAGTGGCTAACATTGAGCCCGATCCGTTGAGGGTTCAAGGGTCCTACAATGGTGGCGTGACGTGTGCCACTGTGACAGTTGTCAGTTGTTTTGTAATACCATATTTTGCTAACCTTTTTGAGTTTCTTTTTTTGATTTGCATTTTTTTTTTTGCTTTTTTGCAACACCTCTTTGTTAGCAATTTGATGCAGTGCTCTGCATTTGGAGTACACCAAGGCGGCCACGACAAAGAGCGGCTCCGTGGGGCTTACGTGTTGCTTCTTTGAAGAGCAACTGCTTTGGGAATTGGCGCGCAATTTGCGTTTTGTGTGGCGTTGCATTTGTTATGCAACGTAGGGGATTTATGCCATCGACAGGTGGTGGTTGTCCGGGTAAATTGCATTGGTAAGCCGTTTGGGAAACGTGTTTAGTCCGGTAACGTAACAATTCATTTATTGCGGTTGGGGTTGTGAAGTACCTGGGAGTTGAGCTTTTGTGACTGAAGGCATTGTCTGAGGTTATTCGCCCGAAGAACAATTAAGCTTGCTAGGTAGACGCAGTGGTGGAAGAATATGTGAGCCGCTATGGGCCAAGCCGAACGGTTTCAAATATGGAAAATAATGCTAAAGGCAAAGAGAAGAACGTTACAAAGCTAGAACCGATAAAAAAAATTAGAAGATGGAAATGCACACTGTATAAAATGTGTTTTTTAGATACCGATTTCTTGTGCAATTAATAGAAATGCGTAGAATCTATTCCTAAAAAGCTTCCTAAGCTACTGTAGGGGCAGACAACGTACTGGACAGAAGCTAATACTGCATAGTTATACGCCTCTACAATGTCTAAAAAACGCTACAATTACGTTTCGGTTCCGAAATTTAGCCCACTGACCTACCCATATCCCCTTTCCCACTCGTCACATCTTGACACCTGTCAGGTGTCAATATTCATTAAATCACACAAAAACAACAAAACCCCATCAATCTCGTGTCAAAAAGTTACACAAAAAAAATCATAATTAACCCTTAGATACATTATCCACGTCAAATTTAGTTACATCTCTCGATTTGTTCGTTTCCACAGCACGTTCGACAAAAAAAATGCAAAACTAACAACAATAATCTCCCTCTCAAATTAGTCACACAACAATTCATCATTCATTCAAGAGATGTCACTACCCGCTCTCTGCCGTCAAAATGGGCACATTTCTGTGCGCTGTCTTTTTGCTTGATTTCTCTCCTTTCTGCACGAAGCGAATTACCGGCAAAAAAAAATTTGTAATGAGTAAATATTGAGCGAAACAAACGTCAAGCACACTCTTAAACGCATACACACCTACGGGACATGTGTACATGCGTGCACGGGGAACGATTGAATGCCAAAACATGACGTAATCCTTCGTGATAAACGGGAGGAATTTAAAAAAAAAATCACACCATTTTTTTTTGTTTTTTGCAGGAAAGGTGGTCGAACATTGGGAGAGCAACTACTGGTCGGTTAATTCACTCTCCGGCATGGTCGACTGAAAAACAAAACAAGAAAAAAAAATTGAAAACGTTTCGTTTGGGTTGAGCTCTCGAGTCTCATTGTGAATCACACTCATCTTCCATGTGGTACTTTTTCGTTTGTACAAAAACATGCGACAGTGAGTCACACACCCACCTAAGCACTCGCACGAGAGAGAGAGACGTTGGTAGGGAGGAGCTGTGGCCACTATCAGTGGGTGAAGATAAACATAACTGAGGCAATAAAAGTAAAAAAAACATGTGATGATAAAGATGGGGGAGGGGAAATAAACACACGATAATTCGTTCCGTTTTGCGAGCGAAAACTTAAAATTTGTCTGAGAATTCATTTGTGTCATTTGTTTAAACAGCGTTGTAACAAGGAGATGACAGATATTCGAAAAATAAATACGAAGAAATGTTCCACGTGTGTGCGCAAGTAAACTTAATTTCGAAAGATTTTTTTATAAAGAAAAAAATTAAAACCGGATATCTGGCAAAAAGTATTAAGTATACGACACCGACAAAATCTAATCGGGTTTTATTTTTTTGGAGTGCTTTTCGCCATAAAAACAACAAAATCGCATCACAGCTTTTTCGACAATTGCACTAAACAACTGGACGTTAAATATTTCTCGGCATTGCTGTCCTTTTACAGCTTTGGAAGCAAGACATTTTTCTTTACTCCTAAGATGTTCAAAATACTCTCTAAATTCATAAGTAAGTTATGCATGAAAATATGATTCTAACAATCGCCATTAACACTATACCACAGTCTCGCTTTGCGTCTTTAATTGGGATCAGAAAAACACAATTTTGTGTATTGCAATTTTGTAACCGATGCAAACCGAAATCAAACCAACACAGCTTCGAACCACGACAATTTTTAACCGACGCAACTTCTAAAAGGTGCAATTGGAACAATGCAAAGCGAGGATTTAGTGTATTGAATATTTTGTGAAACTGGCTTCAACATTAGAAATAGATCTGATCATTGCGCATTAGCGAACGGTGAGTTTTTGAATTTCTTATGCAGTAACTCTAAAAACAACACAGCTCCCACTATCTGCAATCTTTTAATAGGCTATGATTTATTTTTAAAACAACAGCGACCTGCATTGTCTGTTTGGTGTGCACCAAAGTTAAAAAAAAAACACGAAAAATGAATATTCCATGGAGATAATTCTCACATTACCATGTCTAAAACCATAAATTGCAGTACGAACGAAAAGCATTTCCCTTTCTTTTGTCTGACATATGCATTTTAGGGTTTCCATTACCCTTGAGCTCGAGCCAAATTATTAATGCAGAAACTTTAAACAGACAGATCGACAGTTTTAATAAAAAAAAATGGAAGCCAAACTACCATGTCATTCTATAAGAGGGTCATGGAATTTGGTCAAATCAAACATCAGAATTGTTCCTGGAAATTTTAAGCAGGTCTTATGCAAAGCGCAACATGTTAAGGCAAATGCTTGGAAAAGAAATGAATGAATTTAGCAGTTTCTCCACCTTAAGGCAAAAACTGCAATTTGATAACATTATTGGAACCCATTTGAGATTGTTTTGTCTCAAATAGTAGTAAAAAGTAATTATAATCACCTTAGGCCAAACCTCGATTCGATCAGAACGACACATTCTGATTTGCATCGCTTCTCATTTCCAAAAACGCTCAACTCATACCAAACACGAGATCCAGAGAAATCTCAATTCCACACCAGTTATCAGTCTGACCTTGGTCAAGACAATACCATGCTTTGTTGTTTCACCATCAGATCGAATGTTATCCTCCATTTTGTTGAATTTCGCGAGTATTTTTTTTTTTTGTTTTTGTTTGGAAAATAAAGTTCAATTGTTGAACTTTTAAGTTTTTTTTTAAGAAATCGTACGATCCACTTTCACTTTTCTAATTCGAGATTGTTCTGTTGAAACTAACTACTCCCGAGCTATTGATCACTGGCCATGTTGTCGGAATTTAAATAGTTACACAGCAGTTTAATTTAATAGTGGTACTTTATGACCAGTTAATGATCCAACAGAAGCTGTTAGTCGTTCAATAAAATAGCATTGCTTTGGGCAACTGGAAAATGCAATAAGTACAATGAGCACTTATGTAGATAGTTGAGTAGGTTGATGTTGCCGGCTGCAAAAAAGAATCCACAGCCGCACTTGGGCACTTATGACACTGTAGTTACCTTCGGGTATTACAGCGCAAATCTGGGCAATGTAGACTTTGAAAAGCACGTTGCATGAGCTCAATTACTAGATAATCATATTTATTTTTTTTCATTTTTAAATGCAAATATGGTAGATGGCTTACAGGCAAAACCTATGTTTCTTTGTTTACTTAAGCAAACATTCTTAAATGTTGGTAAAATGGAGTCAATAAATAAAGGAATTAGTAAATTACTGCGAAATCAAACATACGAATGAATGAAGACAGCATTACAATTGAGTGTTTCCCGCATTTGAAAACACCCGGCTCATCCTTACTCAACCAAACTGATGCCTTCAATAGTGAAAGCATAATCATAACCGCTATCTTATCAGTGTTTTGAGGCAAAAATATTGTAAATAGGCACAAGTTCAAAAAACATAAAATGGAATTTAGGAAAATAGGAGACAAGAAGAATTTTTTGAATTACAAAAAATTACAACAAAATTTGAAGCCCACAAAATACTGGCGAACAATGCAGAACGCACTAATATGTATACAGTCTCAATGTATGAACTGAATGAACTTGTAGCCAAAAACAAACAAAAAATGGAGGTAATCAATCTGTGCACTATGCGAAAACGATGACACTCTGAATGCAATGGACACGAACACAAGGCGGAGTAAACGAAAATCATTTCAGACAGGTGGCGAAAGCCCGACACTGGCCAGATTCGCATAGAAATTTAAAAAAACAACGTATTGTCCCTAGGACAGACTGAAATAATTTTGCCCTATTATATCGGGTACGAAAGAATTAAGGCTTGGTTGAGCGTCCTCTCAGCCCGGTTCAGCTATAAGGTGATCACTATAATAATAATAAAATATTCATTAAACTCGCAAAACTCTTCAAGATGTTTTGAGATAAAAAAAACTCTTAGAGAAAAATTAAAATTACGTAAAGTCGCTTATACATATAATGTTGTCTATAGGTAACAGCGAGCATCGGAGGATTAGGAACACCTCGACAATTGATAGTCCAGCAGATTCGAACGAGCTGAGCCGACCAAATTGAGATCGCGTGGCAATCCTGGTTCTTTCTTTGTTCTGTGGTATCAACTGGATCTTAGAAATACAGCAAAGCCTCGCTTGGCTACTGTGACATTAATTAGGACCAGAATTGAATTAGTTATTCCCATGTATTTAAATTTCATAATTCGCAAGCATTGCAATCACAGTCGAACTTCCCTATAATGAACGTCTATATATCGAAGTTCTCCGTATAATAAACTAATTTCAAAGACATTGGGTGTATTTTATATCCTTATAATGAATTTCCATATTGTGAATTTTTCTATACAATTTTCTAGTTAAAAACTTGAGTTTCATTCGTTTTTTGTCTCCACATAATGAATTTTTTTATGTTATGTATTTTCTCATTTTAAAATGCTTCCACGTCTGTACAAATATCAACCGTAAGGGTACTTTTAACCGTTACTTGTTTGTTTGATATCTCTTCCTTGTCTGATGTACTTCGAACCTTTGTGGAGATGAAGAGCAACGTACCTACCGAATAATGTATTTGAGTCGCTTTGAGCTTTATTGAGGAAAAAAAATGGAAGGGTGTAATACAAACCAAAATACCTTATTATTTTAAATAAAAGTTGAAAACACAAAAAATATCTAAATTTCTGTATAATGAATTTTCTATATAGTGAAGTCTTTTTCTGGCCCCGTGCGAATTCATTATAGGGAAGTTCGACTGCATGTGAAAAATTAATATACAAGACTGATGCAACAAAAACTAAGTTGTTTTTTTAAAGACGCAGCTTCGAAACGATCGGAACGACAGAAAGCGACAGAAAGCTAAGCTCTCTTACATAATTAAAAGAATATAATATTCTATTTTTGTAACTAGTCTTTTGCAGTCAAGCTTCTCCGGCTTTGCGGATAAATATTTGAAAAAGATCGTTGAATTAATAAAATAAAATGAAATTTAACTGAAATAAAATATTCTACGAGGTTGTTGTTGTCTTACTTCACTAAACTCTCGCTTGCTCGCACCTCATTCCAACACTCCCAAAAAACGAAGTAAAGGATCCCGAATATTCATTTCACTCTCTTGTCTAAGTCTGATGCAGAGCTTAACACTGGTAAGTAATTGCACCAATATAAAGTTGTCAGAAGATGAAATCCGTGTTGTACACGTAAAACACCGCGCATGAAAGGGTGACATGCAGTGAAAACTAGAACCCTAATCTTCCCAGGTGAACTAGGTGGTAAATAGTGATGACGCTGTTTATGTTTCTTAAAGTAATATAGTTGTTCGCCGATGCTCATCTCGGATGGGAAGACGTAGCCAGAAAACATGCAAATGAAGGCATTGAGTGGCACTTTGTTCCACCAGCTTCACCTCAAAATTATATCTTTTCTTTTTTCATTTCTACGTAGTGCATCCTTAGGGCAACAAATTCAATAAGTGCCAATAAGATTACTAATAGCTGATTGAGTATTCCAACCAATGGATTTTCTAAGGCTTTTGGGACTTGCCACATGAAGTGGAATAAAAACGATATTGGAAGTTATTAAAATTGAATCTCTGAGAAATGTACAGTAGTCGCTTGATATTGTGGATTACCAACAATGTGAATTTGTATAAAATGTGAACCGACAAAGCTTAACCGACAAGTCATCTCTATAACGTGACCTTCCAAAGAGAACTGCGAAAATAATGATTTGATGACCCAACACATGTCAATACAAGAAGTTTGCGATCATAGAAATCCTTGATGAACCTGAACAAATTGACGACACTTTGGTTAATAAAAGCGAAGAAATAACTCCAGCTGCTCCCAAAATAGTGTACAAATACGATCGTTCACATTGAGACAAGTCTACCAGCTGGCCTTATATAACCTGCTACCGGTGTCGGCTTTACTTTTCTTTTACTCGAACAAATTGAGCACTGGCAAACAGTTAACGTCATAACGGACAAAACACACGAGTTGTCTGCCCCTTGCAGACCCCCATGACGGAGCCACAACAAACCGAAGAAAAATCACCACATAATTCGCAAACTAGCGTTGACGTTTCTTCTCGTTTTGGTTCTTCCACTTTTCCATAGGAGTAGAAAAAAGCCCAACCCACCCCAGCGATGTTTAAATATTCACAGGCATTTATATTTATCATATCACCCAACCGACACGAAAACCGTCATTAGAAACAAACCTACAAATTCAGGGTTAGAGAGTGAAGTGCGTTCGCCACCAGTGACAGCTCCGGCCCGCCAGCAAACCATGTGCGTTTGAAATATACTCTTTCCCCAGTGGGAAATTCATTTTTTTTTTCGTTCTGGGGTGACTGGCGACCGCTGTGCTCGCGTGATTTTCGTTGCGCTGAAAAAACACCACCACTCGGTTCATTCAGCAGCGTCAGCACTACCCCCGCGCAAAAAAAATGTCTCTTTTTCTCTCTCGTACACACCCATCACCCACCCCCTACTGACAACACTTACCTTGGCCTATTTTGCATAAAGTGTTGGCCGCCGAATATCACCAGCATGTAGATGCCACAGTAGTAAAACACCCAGGTCCAATTCTCCAGCATCCATTTTCGTGTGCGCTGATGAATGAAATCATTTTCGAAATCGAAAATGTACGAATAATTCGGTGTCACGCTTATGTCCATGTTGATCATCTTGGCTGGCTGTTTGGTGTGTCTGGTCGGAGGGGAGCGTTTTTTCTTCTTGGTTAGGAATTAGCAGCTAAAACAGAAGCTATTGAAAATCCGAAACAGTTAAGCGATTATATCCGGTTTGTTGTTTCGGGAGAGATGGTGGGATGATGAGTTTTAGACTTTGATGTAAAAGTGAATTGCAGAGCACACACTACCGCCGCGGAATGTTGTGTGTGTGGGGGGAAAGAGGCGAAAAACGAGAATCGAGAATTGAGAAGAATTATGTCACAAAAGACGAGGAGAAACAAGAAATTATAACCGAAAGTACCGGGTGAATCGAATACACAATGCTGGCGTTGCTGCCACAGCGCGAATGGCCAGGGGCAAAAAAGAACCGGAGAGAAGAAAAAAGAAAGCTAAAAAACTGAACTTTTTCTCCACGGTCTTCGCATGTAGCAAATTTTTGTCGCACTCGGTTTTTTTTCTTTTTTTTTCAGTTGTTTAGTTCCTCTTTTCTCGCTTTGCGTTGCTTTTCTTTCAATTTTTTTTGTGGTTGGTTGAATTTCTTGGGAGGACGCGTGTTTTGCACTTCTGTACCGCGATACACAGCCGAGGAATGAACACGTTGATTGCAAATGGAGTAGAAACCTCGAACGATGAGATTTAATTCAAAAATTCGCTGGTTTAGGAGAAAATTTATTTATTTTTTTTTGCCTATTCTTTTTTTTTCTGCTCCGAGGGAACTTTGTTTTCACACTTCACGATGTTCACTTCGACAGCCGGCGTCTGCGTCTGGCTGAGAAGCGACAACTATTCATCGCTTTTATTGGCGGTGCTCTCTTGCTCTGGCTATCCAATTGGGTATCTCGTGCTCTCTTCGCCTAGTCGGAAAGGTTCTTCGATGACGGCGCGCGAGGCCAAACTTTTTGGTTTTGAATGCCTTGGTTGGCCGAAGGTTTTTTGGGTCTTGAATTTGTTTGGTTTGGGTAAACTTTTCTTTTAAGCAGTCCGAGTAATGAATTTGACGGCACTCTGTTGCCGTGGCTTCCGAGTTGGAATTCTCGCGCTCTTTTGGTTTGTCGTTAGGGTTCTTGGGGACGGACTTTGGTTGAATCAAACTTGTGTGACCGATTTGGCGGCGCTCTCGTTGTTTAATGTGTCTCTTGCACTCTCTTGCTCTGTTGTTGAGTGGAGGATGTGAGCGAACTTTTTTCAGCAGTTGCGTGCTGGGCGAGACGAGTGATGCCACTTTTTTGAATTTTGCAATTGCGAAAATTGACGTTTCGTGAGACTTGGTGTTGAAGGTAGTCTGTGATATAAATCGAGTCCAAGAACAGTTTTTTTTATTTAAACTATTAATAAAATTTTAATATACGGCTCGTAGGCTGCAATAAGCATAATTATTTGTTTTGACTTATTAAAGTTCTCAAGATCCATTGCAAAGACAGAGACAATATTGTTTTTTGACGCTTAAGTGAAGCATAGCTCTAGTTCAAACGATATCGTTAGACGATAGTCGTGTTACGTGATGAGAGCTCAGGCTTTAATCGGATTTCTAATATACGGGAATATTCCGATAGGCAGGTTCAAAAAGCCAAAATTTGTAAAAAAAAAAAAAAAATGCCGTTGACGTTGATTTCAGTAGGTGAATGGCTTAAAATTCTTAGCCGGTTAAGTAAAAGCTTAGTAGAATCAACGCTAAGATGTTTAAAAGCTTTTTTAAATACAAAAAGATACCAGGCACAATACTAGGATAAAGTTTTTTGTGTTAAAAAAGAGGAACAGTTTTTTAGTTTCTGGTTTTATTATTAAAGTGTCTACTTTATTTTGTCTATAGCAAACTTCTTCTTTTAAATCTTTTGAGAGTAGCGCTTTCAAAATTAAAATCAGGAACCAAAAGCCAGAACCTATTTTATGAGACTCTAAATATTCGAAATGTATATATGTGTAGCTGAACAGTACCCACGATAGCCGCGCCATCTATACTCCAACACTACAACACGGCTAACTTCCAAATACCAATTTTCAACCATTTTTAAATATTATTACTGTAAATGTCTGTACAAGACAAAGCTTGTTTTTAAATAAAGAAACGCATATTATTAGCGTTTGTGATTTCATCAGAGAAACCCACATTTGGTGACCCCGACTTTTAAAAAGAACAAAAGAAAATTTGGTGCAAAGTCAAACTAATACTAACAGTAACAGTTAAAATAAGTGCAGTCTGTTAAAAATAAATTTAAAAATCAAAATGTCCACACATTCTAACTCTGCAAATAGCAATGCTGAAAGTGATGCGCAGCAACCACTTGAAGTTAGCACATCTGCTACTGCGCCATCAACGGATTCTCAAATGGGTGCAATAAACATTTTGAGACTTCCACCTTTCATGCCCTCAGATCCAGAGTTGTGGTTTGCGCAAATTGACGGCCTTCTACATGTGAATAAAATTGCATCCGATTTATCAAAATTCTACACGCTAATCACTGCGCTCGACCCCTACACTCTACGCCAAGTGTCCGACATCGCAAAAAATCCACCGGATACAGGCAAGTATGAGAAATTAAAAAAAGAGCTTATTACTCGCTTTGGTGTCTCCAAGGAACGTCAACTCATCAAGCTTCTTACTGGACTGGAATTGGCAGACAAGAAGCCATCACAACTGCTTCGTGAGATGCGAGATTTGTCTGCTAACAACATTTCGGATGATGCTCTGCTAACCTTATGGCTACAACACCTGCCGAACAACATCAGATCCATATTAACAGCCATAAAATATGAGAACGTTGACAACTTGGCAGAAGTCGCCGACAAAATAGTAGACAATACTCCCATCAAGTCCTACGAAGTAATGGCAACTGGTGACTCAAATTGCACAAACGCACGTGTGCATTCAACGTTGGAATCAAGAATCACCGCCTTGGAAACATCATTCCAACAGCTTCTTTTACGTTTCAACGAGTTGAACATCAGGGAGATAGCCAACAATTCCAGAGGTCGCAGTATTAGCAGACAACGAAAACAGTCCAACAAACCACAACAAAACAAAATTTGTTATTATCACACTCGGTTCGGATCAGCATCTAAAAAGTGTCAACAACCATGTGAATTTCCTCAGGGAAACTCCAACAGCAGCCGTCAGTAGATGCAACTGACGGTGTTGCAGAAAATGGACGCATCCTCGAAAAAAGATTATTCATTTTCGATCAACAAACAAAAATGCAGTTTCTCATTGATTCCGGCTCTGTCATCTCAGCGATTCCTATTTCATCTTTAAAACTCAAACATCAATCAAGTCCAGATGAATTTCAACTTTTTGCTGCAAACAACTCTCCAATTGCAACATATGGTACCAAACGCCTCGAAGTCAACTTAGGGTTTCGAAGATCATTCGTTTGGAATTTCATTGTTGCAGACATCAAGACACCAATACTTGGAGCAGATTTTCTAGCACACTATGGTTTAGTTGTTGATCTAAAACAAAAACAGCTAGTGGACTCCACAACTACAATAAAACGGTCAGGTAATTTACACAAAACTGAACAGCATACAATTTCAACTTTAAACACTAAACTTAAATCATACGCTGTAATTAGTAAATTTATTGATATAACAAAACCTCCTGTTTATAAACTGACCAAAAGTAGTCAAGTGTGCCATAGAATTAAAACAGATTGCCAACCAATAGCTGAGAAACAGAGACGATACAGCGGTGAAAAACTAGCAGCCATCAAGGAGGAATTCAAAACACTTTTGGAGCAGCAGATTGTACGTCCTTCAGACAGTCCATGGTCGAGCCCTATCCATGTCGTTAAAAAGAAAACTGGTGGATGGCGAGCTTGCGGTGATTACAGACAATTAAATGCACATACCCAACCGGATCGGTACCCCATACCTCGTCTTGATGATATCAACGAAAAACTGTTCGGCAAACGTGTGTTTTCAAAAATTGATATCAACAAAGCGTACTACAATATCCCAATGTATCCAGACGACATTCAAAAAACAGCAGTTTCAACTCCATTAGGATTGTTTGAGTTCGTAGTAATGCCATTTGGTCTTCGAAATGCCACTCAAACCTTCCAACGATACATGGATTTCATCTTCCGCGATATAGATTTTGTTTACTGCTACGTAGATGATATTCTCATTTTCTCTGATAATCCGGAACAACATCAAGAAAATCTTCAAATAGTATTACAAAAACTGAAAGACGCAAACTTGTCCATCAACATTCCCAAGTGTGAATTCGAAGTTGAAGAGCTTGATTTTCTCGGGTATCACATTTCACCATCAGGACTGCAACCACCACAAGATCGTATGGAAGCCATTAAAAAATATCCCAAACCATCAACTATTGTCGAACTTCGTCGTTTTCTTGGTATGGTGAACTTTTACCGAAAGTGCGTTCCAAAAATAGCTGCCCTACAAGCACCATTAAATAGTCTTTTTAAAGATTCGCGCAAAAACGATAAGCGTCAAATAGAGTGGACTTCGGTACTAAACACCGCATTCGAAGATTGCAAGAAATGTGTACTTGAATGCACGAAGCTCAACTTTATCGCCCCAGGTGCACCACTATGTTTAACCACTGATGCTTCAGATCAAGCAATTGGAGCACACCTCGACCAACAAATAGACAATCAATGGCAGCCCATAGGATTTTTCTCGGCAAAGCTCAAACCCTCACAAACAAAATACAGTGCCTATGACAAAGAATTACTGGCAATATACTGTGCTATCAAGTACTTTCGACATCTCCTTGAGGGGCGACAGTTTGTGATAAGGACTGACCACAAGCCGTTAACATACGCTTTTCGTCAAAAACTGGAAAAAGCTTCACCACGCCAAGGCCGACATCTTTCATACATAGCAGAATTTTCAACAAACATTGTACATATCTCTGGAAATGAAAATACGGTAGCAGATGCAATGTCGCGGATAAATGAAATAACCATGCCAACTCTAATTTCACCTGAAGAAATACAAAAACATCAACAAACCGACAGAGAACTTCAGCAAATATTAACAGGAGATTCATCACTACGTCTACAGCGACTTACAATCCAACCTGGAATAGACATTTATTGCGATATCTCAACATCCCGTATACGTCCTTTCATACCAGCAGCGCTCCGAAAAAACGTTTTTGGTGCAGTACATTCATTTTCACATCCAGGAACAAGAGCCACAGTGAAACAAATTAAAGAACGCTACATTTGGCCATCGCTCAACAAAGATGTCACACAATGGACTCGTGCTTGTCTCAACTGCCAACGTGCGAAGATTAGCAAGCATGTGCATCTTAAGCCAAAAGAGTTCGCAGCAGTTGATCAGCGATTTGATCATGTTCACCTGGACATCATAGTACTTCCAGAAGTAAACGGCTATAGGTACTGCCTTACTATGTTGGACCGATTCACTCGCTGGCCAGAAGCAGTTCCAATGAAAGACATGTTAGCTGAAACAGTAGCGAACAGTTTTTACTCGAATTGGATATCCCGATTTGGTACACCAAAAACTATCACAACGGATCAAGGCACACAATTTGAGTCAGCTTTATTCTCATCTTTAACCAACATGATTGGAGCACAACGAATAAGAACAACACCATATCATCCTGCAGCGAACGGGATGGTGGAGAGGTGGCATCGTTCTCTTAAAACATCTCTCATGTGCAACCAACACTCTTCATGGATCCAAATTTTACCAACAGTTCTGCTAGGTCTTCGTACTTGCTACAAAGATGATATTGGTGCATCGGCTGCTGAAATGCTGTACGGAACACAGCCAAGACTTCCGGGTGAGTTTTTCATTAATAAAAATGAACCAGCGGACCCGCATACATTTCTCCAACAGCTACGCGAACACATGCGTCACATTCGTCCAATTGCGGCAACTCATCATTCTGGAAATAGAAACATTTTTATATACCAAGACATGTACACATGTTCACACGTTTTCCTGAGATCCGACCACATCAAAAAGCCACTAGAACCACCATACACAGGACCCTACAAAGTGCTGAACCGAATATCCGACAGAGTGTTCACAATAGACATCCGAGGCACACCAACAAATATTTCGATTGAGCGTTTAAAACCAGCTTTCGTCCTTCGCAATCTCATAGACGATCCAATAGAAGACCCACTCGAAACAACTGAAATTCAAAACGTCAACACAAATTCAAAAAAATCAGTTTCTTTCAACATTTCTCGGAGGGGGAGTGACTGTAGCTGAACAGTACCCACGATAGCCGCGCCATCTATACTCCAACACTACAACACGGCTAACTTCCAAATACCAATTTTCAACCATTTTTAAATATTATTACTGTAAATGTCTGTACAAGACAAAGCTTGTTTTTAAATAAAGAAACGCATATTATTAGCGTTTGTGATTTCATCAGAGAAACCCACATATGTATTTCCTTTGTCTCAGATGCCGTAAAAAAAGTGGCCTTTCCAATCGATTGCAAAATTTATTCTTTCCGCGGAAATTACAAAATTTGTAATTTGGGTTGAGGGACATTTAAAAAAAATAAAATAAAATTGTCATTTTATTCAATCACTTCCAAATTCATAAGGTTTTTATGTACACAAACCTGCACCCTATCAGGAAGATACAATTTTCGTAGTTCATTTCATTGCACACTTTCAAAAACTCGGTGGAAAATGAAGCCATTTACATTAATTATTCAATTCCTTCTTTATATAATTCATATTGCTTAATTCCTCCACACAAGAAACATTAGTCTCCATTGCCACTTTGGTTTTCTGTTTTGGCCGCACTCTGCTTGTCAACTAATTGCGCTGTCAAATTTGCTATCGCAGCCGCGAACTTAAAACAAAATTTGAAACCAGATGTAAATATTACTGATTTCTGCTCAAAACATTTCTCTCTCCAGCAAAAAAATGCGTCGATCTGCAGCTCCATCGATGAAATCCTCGCTCCACCGTAGAAACGAAGAAGTCCCAACATACAAACCAAAAGAAACTTGCAGGATTTCAGCCCATCAGCACAAAGAAGTGACTTCGTCGACCTCGTCGGGAAAGGAGAACAGCTACCAAGGACGGCAATTCGGCAATGGAAACCTATTTAACGTCGTCTGGCGTAAGGTGACTACAAAAAAGCACAAAACATGGGAAGGCGATGGATCGCTCGAGGTGAAAAACGGAGTTTGTTTTCTCAAAAGCGAGACTGGACAATTCTTGGGTTCGTCAAACTCTGCAAAGGCAGAAGAACTTGTTGAGGGTGCCTTGCTCCTCATCAGTGGCAAGGAAGTAGAAATTCAAAGCAAAGTGAGTGATTTCAAGGAATTCTATGCCAACCGGAAGCTTCTTCGTGGGTCCAATGAGTGGAATGAACCGGAGGAGAAGAAGAAAAAGACTCAGCACAGCTTTTTCTTTCCCATGTTGCACATGACTGCTCCGAAAATGGCGAAAACTATGAAGACGAGAGTCGCAGCTACACCGAGTGTTGATGTAGAGCCCTTAGTGCTTCCAGCCCCAATCGACGAAAAGCGGGTGAATAAACTCAACCGTCCAGTCTACGAAATGAGAGTGGCACAGTCGTTGGTGCAGCACTTGCGGCCACATCAGAGGGAAGGCGTTTGTTTTCTTTATGAGTGCGTCATGGGGTTCAAGAACGCTGATTTCTACGGAGCAATACTCGCTGACGAGATGGGTTTAGGGAAAACACTGCAGTGTCTCGCTCTCTGCCACACTCTGCTGAAGAAGGGACCATTCGGAGGCGACAGAGTCCTTCAGAGGGTTCTAATTGTGACGCCCAGCAGTCTCACGTCCAATTGGAACAACGAGGTCAACAAATGGCTCAAAAATGAGCGGATGTATGCGTTCGTAGTCGACGCGAAGCACAAGTTGACGCAGTTTAGCCACCAGACGCACATCCCCTTCGTCATCGTGTCCTATGAGATGCTCCTCGGGCATTCGGATGAGTTCGGCCAGTTGGACTTTGACCTGGTCATTTGTGATGAGGGCCATCGGTTGAAGAACAGTGCCACGAAGGTTTCCGTTGCACTGCAAAGGCTCAATGTCCAGCGGAAGATCCTCCTCACTGGAACGCCGATTCAGAACGACTTACAGGAGTTCTTCAGCTTGGTGAACTTCGTGAATCCTGGAATTCTCGGCGACTACTCAGAGTTCAGAAGGGACTTCGAGGCACCAATTCTCCAAAGCCAAGCGCAAGATGCTTCTGGGGAAATCAAGCAGAAGGGTGCTGAAAAGTCCGAAGAGCTTAAGACGCTCTCGAACAGTTTCATGCTCCGGAGGACGCAGTCCGTGAACCGTCAGTACCTTCCCAAGAAGAGGGAGTATGTGGTGTTCGTAAGGCCCTCAGAGCTGCAGCAGTTTCTCCTCGTCAGAGCCCTGGAGCTGTGGGACTCGCAGAGAGAAGACATACTCAAGGACATGAGCCCCCTGCAAATTATCACGATGCTCAAGAAAATCTGCAATCACCCCTCGCTGATTGCACGCAGTAAATCGCCGAACATCGTCTCGAGGCACTTGGAGAAATTCCTTCCCGACTGGTCTGAGATGGGTCCATTCGACTCCGGGAAGGTGGATGTTATGCAGAACTTCTTAAAGGACGTTTCATCCACTGACGAGCGAGTGGTGCTCGTATCGAACCACACCAAGACTCTGGACATGTTGCAGGGTCTCTGCGATTTCTTGAATCTCCCAGTTGCCCGTCTGGACGGCAGCACCCCCGTTGGCGACAGAAATTCTCTCGTGGCAAAGTTCAACGACGAAGCATCCGACTTGAAAGTGTTCTTGCTGAGTGCCAAAGCCGGAGGAGTCGGCTTGAATCTTTGCGGAGCTTCGCGGTTGATTCTCTTCGACAACGATTGGAATCCGGCGACTGACCAGCAGGCGATGTCTCGAATTTGGCGAGACGGACAAAAGAGGGACGTGAAGATCTATCGGCTCATTACCACGGGGACCATCGAGGAGAAGATCTTCCAACGGCAGATTGCGAAAATCGCCCTCGGCGGATGTGTGATGGAAGGCACGGGAAATGGAGCTGAGTCATCCATGAAGTTCTCCGTGGATGAGTTAACGGGGCTGTTTGGGCTACCGAGAGATTTTGATTCCTGTGTCACTCACGAAAATCTTGGCTGCCCCTGTGAAGGTGATGGGGGGAGGAGAACTGACGACGAGAAGAAAGCTTCCAAAGAGTCATTTCAAATCAACGAACTAATGCACTGGGACCACTACAGCCAACCGTTTACTAGCGAGTTTTTGGACGTAAGTTGGAGACCTTCTCTACCATCTTGTTAGTTATCTGTTTTTTTTTTTTCTTTTCAGAATGCACTCCTGGGAGGTTCGGCAGAGATCATCTCGTTTATCTTCTCCAATCAGACTGAACTAAGTTAACAATTTTAGAACTTTGTTGTTATTTAAATAAAATGGAACTTTGTTTTTGTTAGTAAATTAGAATTAATTATTTCGTCTTATGTGTGCATAGAAATTTTCGAAGCTGGTTGCGTTGTTCAAATTTTTTTCGAGTGTAGGTCTGGTAATTTGCCCGCTTTTAATTCTTATAGTGAAACTACCAACGGCTCTCCACCAAGAAATTATTTTTGTTCTTTATTTCGAAAACGAAAGCTGAAAAGCACGATTAGGTAGTCTAAGTGTACCAAATTTTCAAAATGTGCTTATGCCCCTCAAAATTATTTAGGACGTTGTAAACCATCTTCCTTGAACATTGGCGATCATTTGTGGCACTGACAAAACGAAAGCGTAAGCATCTTTTGGTTGATGCTTTGCTGCTCATAGGTCTTGTACATCTGTAAAATATGATACAAAAGTGTGGGCGCCAAGTTTCAGGAACTTCTGTAAAATTGGGACGTCGGTGGGCATGATCCAATGACACTTTTTCTCTATATTATAAACCTTGCGTGGTCGCGTTATGTGGTCAGCAAGTCCTTTTTCATATGCGAAATGTAAAAACAATAGCAAAACGTGAATCGAATAGCAATCGGTAAATCCTATTATACCATTCAAATGCAACAATCAAAACCTTAAGGAACTTCAGTGATGTTAATACAACCAACTAATATGCGACTGTGTAACCGATTTTCGTTAAGCGTTCGTGTGTATTTTGTTTATGAGTTATTCTTATAAATTCCCAATAAATATAACGTATTAAATGTCATAAGATACATTTGCGACAAAAAAGAAAATTACAGCAAGCAATTCTCAGCTTAATCATCACTCTCCAGCGAGATGTTGCTGCCGAATCTTTGATACAAATGCGCTTTTAACTCAGCCATTTCGGACTTAATTTCATTGCTCTTCTTCTCTATGCTCTTCACTTCGAGCTGAATTCGTTCTTTCGCTTCGGCGAGAAGTTCCTAAAGAAATATATTGAATATACTTTGCTCATATACACGCTCTGCTTGAATCCTCACCTGAGTTCTTGAAAGTTTGTGCGAGAGGAAGACTTCGCCGAATAAAAATGGAATCATTTCATCCTCATCGAAGAGCTCGATTTCCTCAGAGGCTTCTTCGAGATTCTTTAGCTCGTTGGTGCGTTGTTCTAATTCAGCCTTTAAATCATCCATTCGAGCATTGTGCTTAGCGAAACGATTGATTTTCTGTTGATCCTCGAAGGAAATGTGAACATCATCCTGTAAAGGTGGGGTAGAGGTTAATTGTGTTCGATAGAGCCTTCTATTTGAGGTGTTGTGTATAAAAGGAGGGAGTTTTTCTTACCGATTGTAGATTTGATACTTTTGCAGCCATTTTTTGTGTGATTTTCTGTTTATTTTATTAGAAATGCGGCACAGATGATGAATTCTCTTTTTTCAACTCGGTCGGACGGCGAGGGATTTGATTTGTCAGTCGAAATGTCAAAACAAAAATCAGGGCTGCCAACGAATGTGTGAAATTGTCTTTCTATTGCATGGCAATGATGTGAACAAAAATGAGACATGAAAAGTTGCCATTCCGACTGGGGTGTGTAGTTTCCGGTAAGATTATAATTTAAAATTAGTTTTCTGTTTTTATTCGCTCGGCATACAAATGCAAGTTTGACTTCATCCGTTCCGAAAAAGACGTTGTGCCATGGGTCTCTTTGGCCCATAAGGTTTTTTTTTAATATATATGGTTCTTTATTTGGCCTGATTTCTTTAGTATTGAATAAAGCAAGCAATTGGAAAAAAATAAGCAACATAAAATTTATTTATTATAAAAAAATACTTAAGTTATGAGGTTTGCAAATAAATATGTTACATATTGTACATGTGCTCGTTGTCTGAGTTAATATGCAAGTTTCATCCACTTTTTTGGGAGACTTTTTTATAAGATTATTGTTGATAATGGTTTATCAGTAAGAATCTAACAAATGATGAGCAACTTGCAATTGGCTAAATATGGTAGGTGGTAAATAAAATTAGTGCATTATACACGGCAATATCTGAAATATTATAGAAGACAATAATTGCATACCACAGTCGTCACACATCGCTATCTTTTTGAAGATAAGTCATTATTTTATTTTTTAAGGTTCATTGCTTTTTTTCTGTAAAATGGTAGACCCATGACATTTTAAAAACTTTAAAATTTTAATTTGTTTGTAAATAATCAGCAAACTTTTTCAGTCTTACTCTGAGACCCGCAAATTTGTAACAAGAGACACTTTTGAAGGTTGGGTTTCATCCCCCTTCCTGTAAAGCCTATCAGTGATCAGATGATCGAACGGCTTCGTGTGAAGCTCCAATTGTTTTAATGGGTAACTAATCTGGCCAAAATTCGGCTCTCTGTTTTCTTCTGCAACCGGCCACATCAACCTACACAAACTCACTTAATTTCAAACCTATTCTAAGCGGCTGCTTAGAACAAAAGAACATAAAGCAATGAAGTGAAAGTGTACCAAAATATAAAGCGACCGACTTCCGTTAAACCTGTCGTTGAAAATTTGAATTTATAAGGCAACGTAAGAATTCTATTTTCGTTCTTGTTGAATTAAAAATAGTAAATGTTTAAAAAATAATAAATACTCGGTTAATACTATATAACCCATATTACAAAAAAAAGAACATCTGACAAGCTGCAACAACCCATTCAAGTAGTCCGGAAAGAAAACAAAGGGAACTTGACTTCTCGTAGATCAGCGAGCAAGCGTGGTTTCGTTAAAATGTGTGCGAGTGGTCACTCCACTAACACTTTCTTGCCTTTGAACTCGTCTTTTTAAGCTTTGACATACTTCCCTTCATAGCCGTATCAGACGGCTGCTAACGCATTTCGTCCTGTTTTCACAAGGTTTACAACTCGTGTGAATATAGGCAGCACCCTATCGGCTGTGTACCCCATCAAGTTATTCGGCTCGAAGCTTTAACCATAGATCCTCATCAATGCCAATAGGCACACTGCAACTCTTAAGCCACCAGGCTGAAAGCGCTACTAACTGCTGTTTACACACCCGTCATCCGTGAATATTGAAAAATTTGTCTCACTTCAATTACCGCCAATTGTCCACGGCTATGATGGATAAGCCAGCTTGGGGGCATCGTCGATCCGAACCATGGGAATTCGCTAGCTTCACCGATTCGCCCATCGGCGGGAAAGTCTCTGCGCGCGCAGATATCACAAAAGAAATGCGAATTCATCACTCGACAGGCGGTCGCCGCGCGTCTTTCTGTCTTTCAATTCAATTGCAGGTTGCCACCGCACGCCGGTGCTGAGAAGTAAGCGCATTACAAGAGCTCACCGTTCGGTAAGAGTGGCAGCCAACACTGCGCTGCTGATCCAATCAACCGCTGGAGCACAAAGTCTCAGGCGATTCGCCACGGTTGGTTAGAGAGAGGAGAAATCATGCCGGAGTGGCGGCAAAAATAAAAATCAAAATTATTGCTCGACGTTTGTCGTAACATCTTTGAATGTTTCTGTTTCGCTGCGTTGTTGTCAGTGGATCATTAGCAGCTTCATTAGTTGGAAACAGAGAGAGAGAGGCGGCTGATATTGGCGGCATTAAATGGAAATTAAGACGCTTGACCGCAAGTGAATTTGCAGACGGGACATCGACGGGCCATTCATCAAAATGTCACTTTTTGAATTTTGTTTTATAACAGAAACAGATGACGATGACGATGACGGTAAAAAGCGCCTTCTGCTAGAGGTGATGGAAGCGTTCAGGCCCGCTGGTGATTTGCTTCTAATGAGCTCTTCAAGTTGAGTAAGTCGCACAGGCATTCGAATGCAAAAACAAAACAAAACAAATGAGCAACAGAGATCGCTTTGTGCAGGTTTTGTCATTCAGGTGACAGTTACGTAAGTTATACAGGAAGACAATGACATGTCTGTGGTGAAAGAAGGTAGTCGAGGTGGGACTCATTTTATCGGTGAGCGATATTACAGAGGAAAACCCTTTACGTCATCTAATTGTAGGGCTTAGAAGCTACAAGTAGAGGCTTCAGGAAGTTCAGAGCTGTCGAGGAATGTAATGATCACTATTTCCAAAGCAGTGGAGATTTTGTTGGATTAGAGATCTATGCGTTTGCTAATGGTCACATTTGAAAGGTGTGTCTGTGATCGAATTGTTGTGTGCTTCATCAGGTGTATCAAAGTCTCACGTAAAATTCTCGAGAGCCGAGAATGGAATCCTCGGCAGTCTTAGGACTGCACATCAACCACCGGCAGAGCGTCAATCAATATCGGCGTTGCTTTAAATTAAATTCACTTCCATTTTCTCCTTTTAAAGGGCTGTAGCAACAGACAAGAAAGTCATTCTAAAGTGACTTGGCAATTTTGAATTTAATTTGTGTCATTATCAATTTATTCAGTAAACTCAAGATTTTTATCATGATAAAGTATACAAACGAGCAACGTCTGCAAATTAGAAAGTTTTCTACCGAAAATCGGAGTGGCTGACAGCAACTTTAAGAGCGTTAACTCCAATTTTTGGTCGTAATTCTCGGCCTAGTAGGCAGGCAATAATAAGTTTAGTGCAAAAATTTGAGTTTACACATTCGTTTTGGCCGTGTCAGTAAGACAACGGGTTGGTCGAAGTGTCGAAAATATCACTGCCGTTTGGGCGTCCGTAGCAAACGATCCGAATCAGTCAACTCCACGGCGTTTTCAAGAATCGGGTATCGCTTAGACCACATTATGGCGTATTTTGCGTACGGATCGTGCTTTACACCCATACAAGATCAAACTGATTTAAGAATTGAAGACGATGGACCGTTTGAAGCGACGTACGTTCTCCGATTGGGCTCTGGAGATGCTCCAAGATGATGAATTTTATCGCAAAATCAATGACAAAGCTCATTTTTGGCTCAGTCGGTTGGTCAATAAGGAAAATATTGTCGCTGGGTCTACATTAAGTCATTGATTTATGCCAAAAAGCCAATGACGTTGGAATAGCTCAGAGCCAACATTAACCGCGAAATAGCGGCCGTTTCGGCCAAAATGTGTGGCCAAGTCATCGAAATTTAGGTCCAACGAATCGACCGCTGCAAACGTGCCCGCGCTGGCCATATAAAATGTTTTGATGGTACCTACTTAAAGCCGATAATAAAGTTTTTGGAATATCTCAAATGGTTTGCGTTTTATTCAAAAAAAGCAGTCAAGTCCTTATTTTTTTCTTTGGAACGAAACCATACAAAAAATGCTTCCTGTAAATTAGAGCTAGACATTTTTACTTATCCTAGAACTAAATAAAGCACTTAACAAAATGAGGTAATTGGTCTATGTGTATCCGTTTGCAGGAGCTCTACTTCGTCTTAAACTACGTCAAACGAACTGTTGCCTTGTGCTCTCGACAGACCCTTCTACACAGACTCCTTCCACCAGCAAAGTAAACCAAAGAGCACATTTAAAAAATCAAATGGCTTTGAATTTAAACTTCGCAACATCAACTGTGGCCCACATCATCAAAGTACTGAAACTTTTCTCAAATCGAGTTCAATGTCCAAGCCAACCGTTTTTTTTTTTTTGGATCCATTTCAACATCGACCTCCAACTCCAACGTCTGTGTACCCACAACTTGTAGCTAAATAACCCGGCAAACAATCAACGCACATTTCGCATACAGTTTCAAGCAAGCGCGCATCCGCCGATCCGAGGTGTCACAGACAAATGACACCTCTGTTAGTGTTAACCCCCTCGAAGGTGTCATAGCCGCTTAATAGATGGCACCACACAGAGCCACACAATGGCCGCCATAGAAATCCATCGTTGCACCTTGAACGCAACACAATCTTCAAGTCGTCGTCGATTTGAAAGCCTTTTGTGGGCTGTAAGGCGTCGCGTAGCGAGTCATGGCTTACCGCGTTCGTTGCTAACCGCAGTGTGGTGCAACCGCTTTTGATACCACGCCATGCGGTGCATTTCGTGAATGTAGCGTTGGCACACAAAAGGGCAACGACTCACACACACATACACACAGAGCCAAACAAAGTTGAAGAAGAAAAACTTTCGCTTTCTACCATCGCATCGGTAGCAAACAAAAGAAATCTTCGCTCCGGCTTGACGGAGGAGCCGAGCGCTGGAACTGATGCTGCGCAGAGACGGAGAGAAGAAAATCAAATTGAAAATTTGAAAAGGTTTTAGTTTAGGTTTGTGTTGCGCTGTTCGACAGCGCAGCGATTCAAGCGAAGAGCCGTGGATTACCGTTGTCGTGGATGGGTGGTTAAATTGAAATTAAGTGCCGGCTTCGTAGGTTTGACAGGAAAAATGAGGTACACGGTGCCGGCAGATGAGAAAAGCCGCTGCCGCCACCACCGCGCAACTGACGCTGCCGAAGCCAGGAGGGTTGTATCTTTGTATCTTTCTCATTAAAGTGGTTAATCTTTTATGAGTGAAAATATGGCCGGCATGGGGGTAATGGAATTACTGTGAAAGTTTGTAAAGTAATCGGGCGCGATGGCGCAGGTTTTTAGATGGGGCCGAAGTGGGGCGTCGAAGGGTTTCATAAGCCAGCCTAATTGGGTTTTCGAATGATGTGGGTTTTCTGCTTTTTTTGTTTAATGGAAATTGAAAACAAATCCTTTTCTGACTGAAGAGCAATTAAAACATGGGGTCAACGATTTGCAAGGGGCTCGGATTTGATTCCACGAGGTGAGCGACGAACGAAGAAAGCGTGGAGTGTGCAAATTTTAAGCCGAAAGTCTGACTAAATTTAATTTTACGCGATTTGATTGAACTCGGTGTCGAATTGTGATTTCGATTGGAGGGGTTTTGGTTTCATGTCGAAATACTGGTTCTCAACAACTTTCAAACTTTTGGGCACAGTCCTTTGAAAGCTGAAGTCTTAGCCAAAAACGATTCTGATGGTTATTTTAAAAAACTTTTCAGCTTAAGTGCCTATATTTGTAGCCTTTTGTGGATCGGATCCAAAAAGAGACGAAGGCGCAGGAACAGGTCACACTTTTCCAGGATGCAAACAAAATTGGTACAAACGTTTGCAGAATCCTGTTGATCTTTAGTAATTTTTTAAGGAGGATTGTGCATTCTTGTTGTCTGGCACGGGCGCTTTAAGGGGAATTTCTGCCTAAAACTAAATTGAAGGGCTTCTATAAGCACAGCGCACACATATTTTCAGTGCACTGTTCGAAGTAAAACCCTTAAAAAACTAGTTCGGTCAAGAAGATTTCTCGACAAAATACTATGACACAGCCTTTCACCCAATTGGGCACTCTCGGACAAATTTTTGGTTGTAGGCTTTGCTCGCAGTTTTCTTGTGCGAATTTTGAAGCTCTTTCCAACGATAGATACTCGTAGACAATCTATTTTATAGCGTTGCCTTTGGATTTCGGATCGGTAGACCCAAGTTCTGTGTCCTGAAGCGGAAATCTCACTGGGATGGTTTCCAAGCATTTCTAGACAGTTAGCTTCATATAGCTTCACTGCAATAGCTTTAAAATGTTATTACCAGTCCTATAGGAACTTCTTGCTTTACTTAAAATGCCAAGATAGGGTCTTCTTAGCAATTCTTCATTTTCAGAACTTAAAGTATTTGTAGGAGATTCAAGTCGCACCCTTCAAAAAGGAAATAGCCAGAAAGGAATAGCGTCGAGGGCATGGCGTCTAACTTCTTCTTTTTATTCTTTTAATGGCCCTACAGTCCGGAGTGGACCTGGGCATCGAGTAGAATGCTTTGCTAGCCGGCACGGTCTTTTGCTATTTACTTTCAACTTTGCACATCAAATTGTTTCAGGTCCATCTCTAGCTGTGTGAGCCATTTAACTCGCGAACGCCCTATGCCGCGTTGTTCCAGGTGTTCGGATTCGTGTTCGGATTCGTGTTCGGATTCTTCGCGCTAGAGCAGTGTTATTCATACTCTCTACTTGACCTACACATCTTAAACGTTGGATCCGTAGACTCTTAACTAGTTTCATGGCGCCGTACAATTCGTTCATATGTCATCAACGCAAATGGACCAAAAATCGCGCACAAAGGTTTCTCTCGAAGAGGTCAAGAGCTTCTTTATCCGCCTTCGACAGTGTCAATGTCTTCGCGCCGTAGAACAGAACTGGGATGATTAGGATTTTTTAACTTTTGAGCCCAAAAAAGCAGCGGTTCACAAGAATAAGTCTGAGATTGATTTCGGTGCTGATGTCATTAACCTCGTTTACTGCGGAACCGAAATAGATGAAGTTTTCGTCACCTCGAAGTAATTAATGCCTACTATGACGCTCTTTCTGACCGTCGGTGTTAAGTGACCTTTTATGATATTTCTTTCGTTTACCGCTAGACCCAGCTTCCCCTACAAACACCTTATTTACGATTCGCTGTGTTCGGCCAATCACGACAATATCATCCGCGTATTCTAATAACTGAACTGACTTCTGAAAGATCGTATGTCTAGTGTTCGCCTGTGACTTTCGTACGGTCTTTACGAGAATGATGCTAACCAGTGTCACCTGGTCTGAAACCTATTTTATACTAAACCTGCATCGACCTTGATGGAGCAGCGAGAGTTTCCCATCGTCATCGGCTTTGAAATCGAACTGTATTTTTTGGATCTTTTCCGGGATCTCCCGAAGTGTAAAGATCTGATCTATCATCGACATCCCCGGCTTGAAACCATACTTAAGACACCGACTTTAAGCAAACGTCCCATTTAAACCGAGACAGAGTAGGCTGATGGAATATATTCACGTGTAAGCGTGTAAGCAACCTATATTCCATTAGAAATTACTTGTAATGTGACGATGGTAAAAAGTAGTTTCACGCAGTGCACAAATTCTTGTCTTCGGAATTTCAAATTATATTCGCTTTTCGATACTCGTATTCGTTTGGTTGATGTCAATTTCTTTATAAAGCATCAATTATAAAAAATCAAAAGACACAAGGCGTCAACAACTTCAATTCTACCTAATCGCACACGTGCTTGAAATCCAACCACCTCATTCGCAATGCCTCTTCTAAGCCCTTTGCGGCTTCAACAAAATTTATTCCACTTCAACACCTCAAAGGCCATGAGAAGGTCGTAATTAGGTGCCAAAATGCAGTGTCACATCTCATAACGCAACACATAACTCCAAAGGCCCACTTCTCTCTACCGCGTCACGCCATCTTAGCCACTCGCGATGCACGTTGTTTTCATTCCTTCCTCTCTCATTAACTTCCCACTGCTAATCTGACCCAGATATCTTCCATCTCCCCAGAACAAGCAAACAATGCAATCTAATTGCCAGTCATTAATAGACGTCGGTCGGTAGAACACCTACAAAAAAAAAAAAAACAGACGCAGATTGAGGGCCTGAGGCTTCATTACCTGCCCCAATTGTGGCACAACGCGTGGTAACCCATTGGTACACTTCTGAGTAAGAACAGTCCGCCGGCAGCATTAAGGTTCCAATCTGACTGCCGGTTATCTAACACTGGTGGTTGGTACCCCTGATGTGCGGTTGTGGCGGTGTTTCTGGAATTCTAGACTGATCCGCGTGGGTAATTACACGGTTATGCAACAAGCAGAGATGGAGAATGCCTAATTACGGCGTTAAAGTGGCGTGACCGTGAAAACCGGCACTGTTCCGGGGATGCTGATTGGGCAGGTCTACGGAGTTGGTTTTTTGCTTTGTTTGTATTTTTGTGGATGACTTGTGTTTATTGGACGTGTTATTTTGGCTCAATTTGCTCAGATGTTGAGGTCAGAGATTGGGACATTCAGACGTGTCGATGGTGAGGAAAAAGCAATAAAGGTGGATACAAGTCTTCACAATGCAAGGAAAGTGTGGCTCTGGTGTCTCTTACATGGTGAGGAAAGTTAGGTACAGACAGGTAGAGTAAAAGGAAGTCGTTAAGTCAGAGTTCTTTTCTTCCTCATATCTCGAGTAGAAATGCGGTTTTAATAAAAACGCAAGTTAAATTAAGAAACGAAGATCGGAGGCTCTCGGCATGAAATTTTTGCCTTGTTAGGCTTGTGAGCTGTTACTGGTGTCGCTTCTTAACGCTCGTCGCTTCTCCACTTCTCTGCTCTGCTCCGCTTATAGAGGCATTTCTTTTCTAATTTGTGGCTTTTAAGAATCCTTTTCGTGTTGTCCTCATTTCGTTTCAAGAGGATTTGTAATTAGCAAAACTATTTTTATTTCGATTTGAGCTAAGAGTCAACAATTTCGAAAAAAAAGACGTAATTTAAAAAAGCTAAAAAATCACAAAAAAACTTTTGAGCTCCTCCTCACTATTGTCTAATCGTTATGTCGAATAAGAGGGAGAAAAAAGAGGCCTAACGTTGTTCTTAAGCCAAGTTTGATTAAATTGCGTTGCACGATTCAGAACCATCACAGAGGCTAAAAAAGTTCACAACCACATAACGCCACATAAAGTAGTTCCGTCGTTATGATTCTAACATAAGGATCTGTAGGAGCCCTAGCTCTAGTGCTGCGCTAAATTTCACAAAATTTTACTCGAAAGCTTTTTTTAGAATCGTTTCGGAAATCTTAAAAAATGGAAATGAAAAATGAAATGGGTTCATTTATACGTCCAGGCATCGAAAAGGTGGCTCGTTCAGCACTGTTGAGAATATTTTCTTTTTTTTCCTTATAGCTTCTTTAATAATTTAGGAGTGGTTGAGCTTTTAGTGACTGTAGACTCTGCCGGTCGCGCAATGAAAAACTAAGAGATTTGGGTGGACGTCGCTCATCAACTTAAAATAATTAGACTAATAAGTCGTTTTTTTGGTTAAAACACCATCTACTAAGGGTTTTTTTCATTTCTTTTTTTGCCAAAACTTTTTTTTTTTTTAAGTCACTGATTTATATAACAGCTTTCGTAGCTTTGTTTGTGATAAAAAAAAAAAAAAAAACTGCTCTACATATTTTGTACATGTACTCAATCTTGCACCCAAATGTTGTTTGATATTTTAGCCACAAAAAACTTAAAAATGTATGATTGCATTGTTTGCTTATTCCTCAGTGCTTTTTGCTTTTTCATCCTCCAAAATCGAAAAAAAATCAAAAGAATGGTGAAACTGTCACAATATATCAAAGACATTGCTGTAGCTATGACAAAAAGTGACTAATCGGGACGGGCGATAGATATGCAGCGTAATTGACGCCAAACTGTGACTATTGGAGGTCAGAAAAGGCGAGGAGCTGAGTCTAAATCATAAGCTAGAGTCCGTAAAAGGACCTGAACGGAAGTAGACCCACGTCTTAAGGTCATACAAGTGAGAACAAGCCAGTTAAACATCGAAGGTTGCTTTTACAGCAGTAAATACGCCTGTTAATCGATATTCATCTCTTACAAAAAAAAAAACAAAAACCTGTATTGCACCAAACAAAACAGGGATTTAATCAAATTAAGAAAAGCACATATTGTGAATAGTTTCATTTATTCTTCTATTATTCTCGGAAGAATGATAAGTTTTGAGAGGGTTAAATTTGAAATCTGTTGTAAGTTTCAAGCATTTCTAATAGCCGTAACTGACGCAAACAGTCATTTAGGGACGTAAAATTTTGATCAAATGTCCATCTATTTCACTCGATTTTACATTGTTCGGCAGACAGACATTTTTATTACATATTTGTATGTATACACTTTTAAATGGGGAGAGGGCGGTATGATTTTCTGTTGCGATTGTTCAGGTTTATATTTACATATTTTTTACTACTTATCCATATGTTTTTTATGTATGTTTTTTTACCAGAAACTATTTGAGTAACGTCCAGAGTTGTCTAGACTCTAGCCTTGTACGTGGCCTGTCAAAATTTGTTCATTAGACAAAGTTCACTCCAATTTGGATGCGATTTGGGAAGTACAAAAGCTCATTCAGCCGAAAATGCTTGCTGACATGCAAGACGCCTTTAAAATAATTTTTTGAGTACCTCTCTAAGTTCACTTTGATTTCATTGATGACCCCGCATCGTTTAGCAGACACAGCGGACAGTTGCAATTGTACCGCGAAGCGTCTCCTCTGCCATTAACAGCAACTGTAAATCTTTTGAACGCCCATGGGGATCGTGCCACCGACATCCCATCCATCATGCCAATGGGGACGGGGTGATTGGCAGTCTCTCAACCCGTGGACACGGAAGGACTTTACAAGCAGCAAATAGAAAGCGCTTCATAACACGCACCGTGACAAGCGTCTTCAAAGATTAATGACCCGCCAACAGGCACAGGCACCCTCTGCATGGACCAGTCGCCCTGCTCCGCAAATCGATTCGGCCACGTTTGAACTTGGACTTTGTCCACTTAGTGGCATTATGCACCGAGCATCGTTGAATCTGCCGCCTGCGAATTTCAGCGGTGAAAATTAACACCACTTCGTATCGTAGTCGTTATCGGCGGCAGCGGCGGCGGTGGAGGTGTCATCGTTTGCATAGTTTTGCGGCTCTCCCGCTCTGGTGAAAGTTGCACTGAACTCAATTTCCGTGATGGTGCAGAGGATTCCAGGCGATGATTCCTCAGCGTTCGATAGCGCCAAAGTTCAATCGTGTTCTGCCTGCTTTCGGCGTCGCCGACCTGAACTGTTGTGGTGCAGTTTCTATCTGCAACCACGCGAAGGCATCTCGGCGACGGTAAATTACCGTGCATAGCGCCAGCTTTAGCTCCAGCCCCAGTCGGGGATTGAAACCGTGTCTGTGTACCATCTCCCGGTTCAGAGTTGTTGTACATGATTTTATCTCTTGCGGAATACCAGCCGAACATGGATTTCCGATTTGTTTCGTAAACGACGGGCGAGGGGAACGAGTGAGATACGAGTGCCAGTCGCCACTGTCAGTCCGGGGGAATCTGACGGCTGTCAGAAGCAAGATAAATGCGCTCTCGGAGCGAGCGGAGGCATCTCCGAGAGATTGGCACCAGCTGGAGAAGGAAAGTGAAATGATCGCGAGCAAAGAGTGTGTGCGCGCGATTCGAATGCGGATTATGGCGGCATCGCGTTACAGATACAAATACAGATATAGATGCAGATGCCAGATATCGGGAATGCGACTTCACTTTCCGAAAGAGACGTTGGCGTCGGATCGGTAACAACGCCGCGGACTGCTTTGCATGGTCAGTGGACCGAAAGTGTCATGGTGGTGTCGGGTGGTTGAGTGGTGGGTAGTGCTGGTTCGAAAACTGGGCTACGGGGCTTGTGACAAATCCTCTGGGAGGTTTTGAGCAGCGACGCCTAGATGACGTTAGAGCGCTTTTGGTGCTATATTTTTTTTTGGCCAACCTGTCATGTCGGTTTCCAAACTAAGAAGTTTGTGGAATTCAGTGTCTAAAGCGTTAGTTTTTGTTGTAGAGTAAGGTTAGCGGCTTTTTGATCAAATTATTACTGCGCATAATTGATTTGATTTGTCGAGTTATTGGGTCAATGAACAGATCCAATGAAAAGATCCAATAAAGAAAGGATGCAGGCTAGACGTGAAGCCCTGTCTATCTTGTTAAGATGCAGGTGACAATACGCAGTCAAAAGATGACAGAAGTAACGAGAAAACGCTTTGTACAGCATCAGATTTCTTTCAGTATTCAGGCTCAAGTTATGGGACGTGGTCTCAGAATCACGAGCTCTCTTTCCGAATCCAGCCCGGAGAAAAACACCGGAAACAATTTTCACGGCTCCATCTTCAGCGAATGACTGGAATAACTGATAATCCTCCTAGAGGACTTCGCAGTTCGGCTCGAAAAAGCTAGGCCCTGACTAGTGCTCTTGATTTTACCCGGGTAGTACCCGATTTTAGCAGCAGTAGCATAGTTTCGGATTCCCATCAGCTAATGGGTACCACTTATTTTTCGGGTGTCCGTTTGGTCTTTGACATGTTATACTCTTGGTTCTGTGAAAATGTCTGATTTTATGCCAAATAAGTGCCATTTGCCGAAAATTTTTATTTTTTCATTTTCATTCGAAGAGGGCAGAAATGCAGATTTATGTGAAACAAGACTCCGTAATTGATTCCATCACCTCAAAGACAGTGATTTCGATATTGAAGATCGTTCGCGTAAACGAATGTCAACATTCTTTCGGGAATGCGGAATTGGAGTCATTCCTCTATCAGGTGCAAGAACAAGCCTCACGGGTCAAAAGCAGACTTCTTCACACAACCAATGCGTGTTTGTCAACACATAAAAAAATTATATCATGCAGCTGACATGACTTGTATTTCTATAAAAGGATTTTTAGTTCAATCCGAACTGTTGATAATGAAAAGGATACCTTTAAATGGATCTTTTCTCCCAATTTTAAACGATGTTGATATTAATGTTTGATGTGTGGACATTCACTTGATCGTAGAAAATAATGCTGCTCACATATTTTCATCACCAGAAATGACGGTCCTCAGAAAATTAGCTGGTATCACGGACATAATCATCAGGATTGAAAAAAATACCGTCAAGCCCCAGCAGGCATTTGAAACTCATGAAAATGTTCCTGTTGCTCCACTTTATGTCATAATTCATTATTAAGAAACCAACTGGAGCAATAAAGCCAACAAACTCAAGGACTTATCTTGTAAGCGTCAGTGAGGATTATCTTTGTTTTTAACAAGCTTTTATTAACTCCACCTGTAACTCACTACATGTAAGCAATTCGTTAAAGTTAAATTTGACCCACTTCCCTATTTCCGATCAAGCTCAAAATTTGCATAAACGTTTAATTTGTATGACATTATTTTAACATCAATGCACAGTAAACACAAACAGATTTCTTAATTTAAAACGTGATTGATAATAGATATGCTATATAGTTATTAATAAACTTATCACTTTTTTTATGCACAAGGACTAAATCAAAAAGCGTATTTAGGTTGTTTCTACTTTGAACTATAATTATGCAACAACAGTTCTCCATGTTTTATATTAAGTCATTGGACATAAAATAAGTGACAAGATTATTAATATATTGTCACATTGCCAAACATATGGCAGGTAGCATTTTCCCCATACCCTCATCATTGCAGATTTGGTGTGTGGTGAGATGCTACCCTGCTCTGATAACGGCTCTATCTTTCTCTTCTCACGAAGAGAACGATAAGAGTTGAAAGTCTGGTGATCGAGGCCAGTAACTAAAGTAAAAACCGAGTTAGTTGAAAAGATGAAGTCGTATGAGTAAGTCGTGTTAATAAACAATAAAAGATAATTATAAAAAACTTAAATCTAGTTTTTTTTATTTTAAATTCAAAAGTTAGGTGAATAACTTGATTGGCGCAGTCGGGAAAGAAATTATAAAATTCACTATTTAAAACAAGAGTTTTAGTGGTGTTTTCCGCGAACAAAACAAAGAAGTTTTGCTTGTTATAAATTTAACGCTTCGACCACGTGCTTAGCAAAAAAAAAAAAAAAATAATAATAATAATAATTTTACCAAAATAATAATATAATATAATAAAAAAAATATATATATATAAATGTTATTAGTAAAAACGTGATGTGCGATTTTTACAATTAAAACGGTAATTATAAAAAATTTAAGTGACGCTAGCTAAAAGTTCAAAAGTACAGTCTACCCCAGAAACAAAACAAAACAAAAAAAAAAGTTACAAAGTGACGCCAACGCAAAAACGGTAATATAAAAAAAAAATATGTATATTAATGTAAGTAATGCTAACAAAGAATAGTGACGCCCGAAAGTACAGTCTATACAAAAAAAAAAAATAAGTGACGCTAACGGAAAAAACGGAAATTATAAACAAAAAGAAAGAATTTAAGTGACGCTAACGAAGACAAGTGACGCTAACTAAAGTTCAAAAGTACAGTCTATCCCAGAAACAAAACAAAACAAAAAAAATTACAAAGTGACGCCAACGCAAAAACGGTAATATAAAAAAAAAAATATGTATATTAATGTAAGTAATGCTAACAAAGAATAGTGACGACCGAAAGTACAGTCTATACAAAAAAAAATTTGTGACGCTAACGAAAAAAAAGTACATTTGTTTAACCAACACAAAAAAAAAAAATCAATTAATTAAGTAACACTATCGCAACAAAGCAGAAGTGCAGCATTATCTGGAAAAAAAAAAAAAGGAAACAAAAAGTACTACAATACAGTACGCTACAATCTGTTCATCTTTAATAACCATTTAATATTGAAGGCGGGTTCGTAGAACAGTATTCATTTAGTAGACATTTAATTTAGACTTAAGCCTTATAGTTTGTAAATTAAGATTTTCGCAGAACCATTTAATATCTTAATATTTGCCTTAGATTTAAGCTTCATAACTATTACTTTATTTATAATGGAGGTCTTCGAATGTCTTGTTAAGTGCATAGCAAATATTCAGCCGTTTGATGGCAATAAAAAGAATCTCATAAACTTTTTGGACCGCATAGATGCTCTTGTTCCATTGATAGAGACACTAAACGTGCATTTCAAACACATCATAGTAGGTAACATACAAGACAGACTTACTCATAGGGCAAGAGATACGGTCCTAAAGCATGGTCAAGTAAAAACTTGGAGTGAACTAAAAACTATTTTAAAAAAAGCTCACGGTGAATCCACCCCGGTAAACACGCTTTTCGATAAACTAATCCTTTGTCGATGCAATGGAACTGTCGAACAGTTCTACAACGAGCTTAACGATCTGCTAATAAGAATTAATAATGCTTATTTACTTACCGAGCAACTGAATGACGAACAAATACAAACAAATAGAAGACTTGTTTTGAATTGTTTCAAATCAAACTTACCAGAACCTGTAAAGGGAATAATAATCGGACGTAACCCACCTACGTTAGATGATGCTTATGACATAATTATGACTAACGGATATTCTAACCACAAACATCTTAACAGAACATATCCCTCGTACAATCATAATCAAAGACATCAAAACGACAGCAATAGCAATAATTTCTTACAAAAATTTTCCGAACAAACCCCATTTCAAAACATTAATAGGCAAGTACCTCAGATAAATTACAACAATAGAAACAACGTCTCTAACTATGATACCGCCAGAAACCGAAAAAATAGCTATATTCAAAAGAATCAATCCACAATAGAACAAAATTATAAAAACAATATTCAACCCATGGACTATAGTATGCAAAGTCGACAATCAAATCAATTTAATAATAGTAGAAATAGGTCTTACAGCTACCAAGGGCATAGCCGAAACATGCCTACAATTAGCCGACATACTGGGCAAAGTCAACAATACAACAGTTACAATAATGCAGAGCCCATGGACATTTCACATAGTCAATATAACAGTTCCCCTTTTCAGCAGGGCAATTCAAAAAACTACCCTATATAACAATCGACACAAAAATAAAAAAGTTAAGATTCATCATAGATACTGGTGCTGAGTTTAGCATAATTAATACAAACCTTTGTCAGCCCAAGTGGAAAACGAGTATAGAACCTCAGACATTGAAAGTATTTAACAGATATTTAAATTGCAATGTCAAGTGTAGATTTCCTTTATTTGAGAATTTTAATATGAAAGATTATATGGTTGATTTTTTGGAGTACAATTTCCATGATTATTTTGACGGTATTATCGGAAATAATATACTAGAACCACTTTGCTCAATAATAAATTATAAACAACGGTTACTAATTACAACAAATGCTCAAATACCGCTCTTTCTTAACAAATATGAAGAAATTTATTTTCACAAAAGGTACGTTGACGATTCAGTAAACATATTTAGCAATGAGGTGGAAAACAAACCTACTGAACAGATAAGATTTGCTTCTCATTTAAAAGATAAAGATATTTTAAAGATCAAATATCTTTTACATTCGTTCAAGGATATATTTTATAAAGAAAAGGACAGTTTAACATTCACTAGCAATATTAAACATAGAATTTTAACTAAAAATAATTTGCCTATATATACGAAGAGTTATAGGTATCCCGAAGTTCACCGCGTAGAGGTAGAGCGGCAGATTCAAGAAATGCTTGAACAAGGTATTATTGTAGATAGCTCTTCTCCATATAATGCCCCAATATGGGTTGTCCCAAAAAAAATGGATAACTCCAATCAGCAAAAGTGGAGGATCGTTGTTGATTATCGTAAGTTGAACGATAATACGGTTGATGATAAATTTCCTCTCCCCAACATTGAAGAGCTGTTCAATAAGTTAGGCAGATGCCAATATTTCACCACCATTGATCTGGCGAAGGGGTTTCACCAAATTGAAGTCCACCCAGAAGACAGATGCAAAACAGCTTTCTCAACTTCCGATGGCCACTTTGAATTTACACGTATGCCGTTCGGCTTAAAAAATTCTCCTGCCACGTTTCAGCGTCTTATGAATAATATTTTAAAAAATTTCATAAATAGAATATGCGTCGTGTATTTAGACGATATTTTAATCTTTTCGACTTCGTTAGACGAACATCTCTGTTCAATAAAGAAAATTTTTCAATGCTTGCGTGAAGCTAATCTGAAAATCCAAATAAACAAATGTAATTTCGCTGAAAAGTCCACAACATTCTTAGGACACATAATAACAGGTGGTGGTATCAAACCAGATCCTATTAAAATATCGGCCATACAAAAAATAACCCTACCACGAAACCAAAAAGAAATTAAATCCTTTCTAGGTATAACTGGTTATTACCGCAAATTCGTTAAGGACTACGCCAAAGTAGCGTACCCCATGGTTAAGTACCTTAAAAAAAATAACAGTATAAAAAAAAACGACATTGAATACGTCGAATCATTTGAAAAACTTAAAAAGCTGCTTATCTCAGAGCCGATTCTTCAAAACCCTGATTTTAATAAAACATTTACTTTAACTACTGATGCATCAAACTTCGCACTAGGCGCTGTATTAAGCCAAAGTAATCGGCCGGTCTGTTATGCATCTCGCACTCTCAACGACCACGAAATTCGGTACTCAACTATCGAAAAGGAACTTCTGGCGATTGTTTGGGCTGTGAAATACTTTCACACCTATCTCTATGGTAGATCATTTAATGTCCAAACGGACCACAAACCACTTATTTGGCTGAATAATTTGCAATATCCTAATATGAAATTACAGCGCTGGAAAACTCAGCTGAATGAGTACGATTTTACTGTAAATTATATTAAAGGTAAGGACAATAATGTCGCAGATGGCCTTAGCAGACTCTTTTCTAATATTCCTAATAACGAAACAGATGTAAAAGATAACGAAAAAGCTTTAGAACTTAATGAATTTTGTAATTTTGAACTTAATAATAACAAAGGCAATTGTGGCAATGATAATGAGATCATGTCCACTGATGCTACAGTACATAGTGCAAGCGAAGATGAACTGCACTACATACATATAACAGAGAAACCAGTCAATATTTACAAGAACCAGGTATTTTTAGAACTTAGTAACAAAGAAAAGTTTTTCACTAAAATCGTAAACAAAAAATGCAAAAACTTTATATACGTCACGAAAAATAGTAATTTACTAGAAATAATGAAAAGATTCATTATTGACAAGGGTCTTATGTGCATCTACTGTGACAACTTGCAATTATTTGTAAAATTTCAAGATTTATACGTAAGTTATTTTGCCAGTAACCCGAAATTAAAAATGTTAAGATCCTGTAGTAAATTGATTGATGTAACAGATAAAAATGAGATGATTACAATAATAAAAAACGAACATCACAACAAGAACCATAGGGGAATTTCAGAAGTATTTGCAGAACTTAAACTTTTATACTACTACCCAAAAATGCTTGATTTAATTCACAAATTTATTAATAATTGTGATGTATGCAATATAGCTAAGTATGACAGACACCCTCCAGACTTACCCTTTGAGCATACCGAATCCCCCAAAAATTTTAATGACATTGTACATATGGACATTTGGTATCCTGTTAGGAATGTTATGTACATAACTATGATAGATAAGTTTTCAAAACACGCAACAATTCATAAGCTTAGGGATAGAACGTGGGTGTCTATATTAAGGGCAATTAAAGAAAGATTTATTTATTTAGGTAAAATGAGAAAATTAGTTTCAGATGGCGAAAAGTGTATCATTCATAATCTGTTGAACAATTTTTAAAAGACAATGGGGTAACGTTCCATCAAACAACAGCGTACAACAAAACAGGTAACTCTGATGTAGAAAGATTGCACGGAACTCTAAATGAGCACTTGCGATTAATTGCAGTCGATACTGACAAAACCGATTTAGACGACTTAGAAGACCGGATTTTTAAAATAATTTTAATATATAACGTGACCATACACTCCACTACTAATCTCAGACCAATTGATTTCATAAATAAAAACTATGACAAAGATGAAATAAGACAGTTATCTAGTAAATTTGAAGCACAAAAAGTTGAACGAATTAATAGACTTAATAAGAGCAAAGACACTCAACACAATTTATGTGATACTATTGTGGTAAATAGGAATATTGCTAAATGTAAACCAAAATACAAAAGGCTTGAACAAATAAAACTTGATGGCAAATATGTTATCGATACAAGCAATCGAAGACTTACTAAATATTTTAATAAACAGAGAAAAAGAAAATTTAAGTACCAAACCGAAAAAGTGTACAGTAGTAACTAATTCAACAAAAAAAAATAAATTTACTCATATCATGAATTAAATAAAAAAAAATATATTGTGTATCTGTATACTCAGAATTAAAATATCTCTTTTAAGACTAAGCAATATTTTTGTCAACAAATAAGGAAAAAAAAATAATTATGTATATATTCTTAATTAAAATATCTATATATTATGATTTAAGATATCTTTTTGAATTAAAATATCTTTTTTCTCAATTAAAATATCATTTTTTTTACAAAAGTATCTATATATTATGATTTTAAAAAATCTTTTTCGGATTAAAATATCTTTTCAATTACAATATTTAAAAAAAGTCTTTTTGATCGAAATATATAAAAAAAAAAAAAAAAAAATATCTCTTTATGTCAACAATTAAATACAAAATTCAATCAACTATTGTACCAATGAAAATTAATCATGTTAATTTTAGAATAGAATTAAAATGTAATGGTATTTTTGGAGGACCAAAATACTAAAAGGGGGAGGTGTCACATTGCCAAACATATGGCAGGTAGCATTTTCCCCATACCCTCATCATTGCAGATTTGGTGTGTGGTGAGATGCTACCCTGCTCTGATAACGGCTCTATCTTTCTCTTCTCACGAAGAGAATGATAAGAGTTGAAAGTCTGGTGATCGAGGCCAGTAACTAAAGTAAAAACCGAGTTAGTTGAAAAGATGAAGTCGTATGAGTAAGTCGTGTAAATAAACAATAAAAGATAATTATAAAAAACTTAAATCTAGTTTTTTTTATTTTAAATTCAAAAGTTAGGTGAATAACTTGATTATATGCATTTATCAAGGGTAACTTGCATTTATCGTAACGAAAAAATTGTAATTTATTTATATTTCAATGTTTTAGTGCTTAATTAAAGCGTGTTCTTTAATTCTTTTAAACTATAACTTATCTCTTTTACATTTCGTGACTATCGAGGTATTCAAATGAATCTAATTATTTGTTGGACCCATTGGACGCCAGAAACCTAAATCGAGAAAGCCGATGACTCTTGATTTTTTGATAGTTCTTTTATGTCTTGCAGGGATGGCTGGCCGGATTTTGCTTAGGTTCGCAATTGCCCCTAAATTTCGTACTTACTAAAATCGTTAGATTGTTGAATTACTTGTGAAGATTTTTTTTTATGGCTCCCTGTGGGACATTCGTCCCCTAACACCTCTTATTCAATTTTCTTTTCTTCCACATTTATATTCCTTTTACATAACTTAAAGATACTAAAATACTGGCTAACCACGAGTTTCCTTAAGTCGTCCCTGTTCTTAAAACAGAGCTTAGTGAGCGAACTTACCCGTCGTACGCAAACTTTTGTGGACTGAATTTTGTAACTTTTATTCTTATTTTTGTTATTACTTTTGAATAGATAATAGCATTAAATAAATGTTGCTAAACACTAAAAACTAGTGCTTTGCTCTATACCTTTCAAAACAAATCACACATTTCACATTTTTCCTCGCACTCCTTTGCAGTACGCAAATTTTTGTTGAACACTGTAGAAATGTAGTTTTATCTTCGTATGTTGTTTAGAACAATCTGGGGCTTAGTAACTAAGACTTTCCACTTGCTGGACAGTCAGAAAACCACTTGCTTCAAAAAGATGCACTTACACTTTCCTATTCCCTTAACTAATACTTCCTAATGATTTCAAATTAATGTCTCCAAGCTAGAGTGATTATCATCCGTCACGACACTGAACAAAGTTCCGAGTTCAAAGTTCAGTCAGAGACCATACCAGCAAGATGAAGCACAATGATTTTTACGTAAGCCAACTTACTCGCATGCGTCTCTGGACGGTGACCTTTTCCCTTTCTCGTTCCTTCTCCCTTCCTCTCCGCCTGTCACTCTCCACTGAGTCGCCTAGTCAACCATGAAAATAAATTTCTTCTCCGATTAGTTTTGCATAAAAATCTCCTCGTAGCGCCTCCGCCCAACACAATGCTTACTTTCTTCGTAATCGAGCCACTAGTCTACGCGTGGCTTTTTGGGAAAAGTTGCAAAGCCGCTTACTGGTTCGCCATCACTGACCGCTTGCGTGCCACGACCGGTCGCCAGAGTTATTCTCCAGATGACGCTCGACGCTCGTGCTTTTAATAATCGTACTTGTATTTTTTTTCTTTTTTTGCATCTGATGACAGCAGTTGAAGTAAGACAAAAAAAAAAAAACACGAAGCCAACTGGTAGCCGATCGCAGGTCCATATCACGAAATCCTGCTTTGCAACGTGAGCGTAGTGGCGTGGACCATGGGCCATGTGGTGGTGTCGAGTTTGGATTGTTGCACATGCAGAAATGGCGACTGGATGGGTGTGGGAGATCCGACGAGGGTAGAGATAGGGGAAGGAGTAATTTCCAAAAACTTTCGCTTTCAAATGGAGGAGTCTCTCTTTCTTTCTCTGTCATGTTGAGGGTACTTCAGAGGTCGATGCTTGCGAGAGTTGATGTGATTGTTGCTTTGATGTTTTTTATTTGTTGCGAAAAGGTGGAGTGCGGGGTGCGGTTAATTCCCAGGAGGCTACAGGTAATTGGGCTTTGTCAACGACCTCGCGATGGGAGAGCTCAGAATTGGTCTTGACAATGGACATTGTTCTCGGATGGATGAGACGAGGTGAGAAGCCACCACTTGGAAAGTTGCAATGACTTTCGTTGTAGGCGGAACGTTTGAAATGTGACTAAGATATGAAACCTTAAAAAAAAGATCTTGGAATTGGAAGCAACTTAACTAAATTTTCCACTGCAGTTCCTTTCCGACAGCAAACACTGCATTGGGCTTAGTTCTCTTGGTGAATTTAGTCCAGAGTTTGATCCAAGATCATTGCTCTGCCTGTTGCACGTTTCATTCCACTCCAAAATAAAATTATTCGCGAATTTATTTGTATAGATATGTTTTTAAATTTATTTAGAAGCAAATGCAACAACTTTCTCACTGTCGCATAGTGCGACATTCTCTTTTCATTTATTTTTTCTGTTGTTATAATTCCTGAAGAACTTTAAAAATTCTTTACCGATTTCAGCCATTTTGTATTTTGAGATAGGTTTTCCTCCTTTTTTTTTTCATATATACCATTCTATTAAAACGCTTCAGATTACTACAAAATTATCAAAAAAGTGAGTGTGCAAATACTTTTTTTTCCTTTTTTATTTTTTATTAAGAACTCTTGTTCTGTTACTAAATTCCTACTCTCCTTCATGAAGATGAGCTAAATAATCTTCAGTTTCTGTGTCTCCAAGGTTCGAATTAGCTCTTCCATAACAATTACTTTTTTACATAGGCGGGTCGTTTGCCCTCCACATTACCGCCATCCTGGTCGGGTTGTGTTGGCATCTCTTGCCTAGAGCGTTGGCTGCATACATTAGTTCACCCACCAATGGTTGTTAGGAGGCGATCCAGAGGGTGCCGAGAGGAGGCTGTATGTCAACCTGATCTGCACACTATAGGGATCAATGCTGGCAACTTGCTATGTTGAGTGCAATCAACAACTTTATTCTATATATACAGGCCCTACAGGGTTTGGTTCTTTGGTTTATGGATAACATTAGACAGTTTTTCTGTATCAGTTATGCAGTTAACGGCGCAGGATATTTTGCGCCCATTTTTTTAAAGGATTATTTGAAGTTATGAAATAAATATTTTTCTTAGCAATTCACTTTATCACTCTATATATTTTGTACATATGAACAAATTGGTGCTAATACTACAAGGATCTCCTTTCAAATTAGCCACGATTTTAGTTCTATAATTCACAAACAAGAATATAACAACACTTTTTTTTACCAAGTAAAACTAAAACAATGTGTTTCTATTCTATTGCACACACTCTGTTACCGCAAGTGGCGTTAAGTTTTAAGGGAAAATATGTTTGCTTTTTGTTTGATTAATTCCTTTTTCCACAATAATGCATCAAAAATTCAGTTGAAAAGAAGTTTTTTTTTTATTTCTGTTCAAATGATGCCACACTGTGTCGTGTCTAACAACGGCGTCCAGTTACACACTTTGGCTACAAGGCACATTATAATGAAACTTAACTTGCACAAATTCGCCACCATAATTGAGTCTGGTATCACCTCGAGTGAAGCTTACTGTCAAGAGTAATTTCACTAAATTCAACATTTCATACTTTTTCATTTGCGTTTTTAGTAAATATTTTCTTTTTATTTTTGGGATATGTGTATTTTTTTATCGGCTTTAGTTGAACAAGACAATTTTTTTAGAATCTGTTATCTTTTATGTGTAATAGCTATGTATGTTCCTTAAATTGTTTAGTAGATTAGAATCAAAGGAACTGTATGCTACATACATATGTCGCCTTGCGGGATCTTAAACAGACCTCTAGCTCTTGTTCTCGTATTGACTTTATATTGGTTAGGTGATATAAATCGTCTATTGTCGTAGTATTCTAGCGCAATCGTCAGTTTGAACAAATTTTCGACTAGAACTGGCTTGAAATCCTGCTGTCGAAAGAGCCCTTCGATGGTGTCTAGAAGTCTCTGCAGCTTCGCTGTGGGTTTGGGCAACGTTTCCCCGGGAGTGTGTACCATAACTGATCCTAGACTCAGCTAAAGCGTAGTAAACTTGTTTTATGACATCATTGGTCATACAGCTTTTTATATACGATAGTGAAAAAGCAGCCTTCACTTTATCTTTTCTTTGTGATCCTGCCATGTGAATTGCTTGTCTGCGATTAGCTGTCTCTAAATCTGTCTCAAGTTCTGTTCCGACTCCGTTTTAATTTCGAAGGCTTTGGGACGTTTCGTGAACCTACTCCAGGCCATTAAGCCATTCTCGGCTAAAAGTAAACCTGTCCAATGGTTTTTTTTTTTTGTTAAAGAACTCTGCTTTTCTGACCTTCATTGTAGAATATATATGAGTCCATACCTCTGCCAGTTTCAGCTGTTCTCGTATTTGAGGTGAGGTGAAGAACCCTTATGAGTCTGGTCAGTTCCTTTAAAAGATTTTGACTCTCGAACTATCGGTCTGTGAGTTTTTAGAAGTATCTAGAAAGTAAAACAAAAAGAAGTTGATTTTCGATTTGACTTCGATTTATGTATATTTTCTGGTTTATATTTTTAAATTCTGTCGAAGACACGCCTAGTATAGATACCAATTTCAAAATATGAGAGTGATCTTTCTGGCCAAAATTTGCGCCCAGATTGAACGGCGGAAGACCAAAGCACCGTTTTCGAAGGATAAAAGATTCGGTTGACATTCTGCTCTACGATAACCAGTGCTACGCGTTAGCTGCAGTTAATGAACGATCTTTGACAAATCAAAGGCGCCAAATGAGCTCTTTTACAGCACAGGCGGTGTCGGATTGTTCGAACGTTGTTGGTTAGAAAGTCCCAACACACAAATTCGCTGTAAAAATGTAGGTAGACCCCCGTGCCATGAGGCACAGCTCCATGACAATGGCATCCGCCAGCGGCGCCTAATACGACTTCTAATGGCGCCGAATGAAGTGACAGTGACCGCGCATAACCACCAGCGCTCGAGGAAGTGCCCTGTGCACACGCTCGCGACATAAAAGCCGCATTCTTCTCTTTTGTTGCGCCCTGGAGCCAGGCAGAGACGCCCTCTTTGCAAATGCAAATGTGATGGAGGAAGTCCAGGCGAACACGTTACGTGACCAATGCGACACTTGGGACACACTTCAGTCGTCGTGACAACGCCGAGAACGTGCAGTGAATTGATTCCGAGGACCCTGCTGCTTGCTTCGATATTTTCGCGCCTCCGAGATGGCGCTGGCACCTTGAAGTTGTTGCCGCTTCTCATTAGGCGGAGTCTGTGACTGAGAATGAAGCGAGGGCAATGTGAAGTGGTACTTTTTTACAACCCAAAGAATGAGTTATAGCTTCCTCAGATCGCTTATCGTGCGGAGTTCCGGTAAAATGTCGCCGCTCCGGCCTTCCGCAATCACAGGGTGGCCATCAACTATAAAAATTAATTTTTTTTTATTTTTGCTTTTTCTCAATTTTAATTGCAACCTTCTCCCGCTCCCTTTGGCCGATGCTTCTTCCAAATCACGAAACTCTTACGTCGTCATCATCGACTGTCCATTGAATTGGAAACTTATTCCCACACCGCAGCGAAATTATGGAAAGGATGCCTGTTATTACGGGTAATTGCATTTTTAGTGGCTTCACTTGGAAAATCTCAACTCAGCGATATTTCCTATTGTGGCTCCGCAATCGGTTTACGACGCGGTGTAATGGCACTTTCTTTCGATTCGATTAGAAAAGCAAAAACAAAAAAAAAAAACATTTTAATTACAATATCAACGTTTTATGGGGCGCGCATTTGTATCTTTCTCCTTCGCTCCTCGCAATTCGAAAACCTGTTATTCACCTTAAACCATGAAAATCGTGCACCGTGCTGCCGGTCCCGCCACTGGCCCCCACGCGAAACCGCCAGAAATGATGTCGAACATCAGGAATTAAATAAAAGATTATTGAAAGCACTTTTTTCGCGGTTGTTGGTGGTGGAGGCGGCGGTGGTTGTGTTGCTGTCACGCTCGGGTCTTTACAGCGCTGCAGCTGATGCACGCCATGGGGCTGCATGTACCCCAACTCGGTAATTAACTGCTGAAGTTGTGGCAATGAATACTCTGACTACTTAATTGTTGTGTAGTCGTTGGCATTTCCAACAAAAAACAAAAAAATGGGACATATATGATTTGGTGGAAAATTGAAAATTTGTATTTAACTTGTTGTAATAGCTTTCAACTGGCGCTATAAGGTTGAGCAGCAGCTTATCAAACATTTATTTCAATAAAATGGCTTCGTGATTAGTCTTTAATTTTTCTGAATTGCCATCGCACGTCTAGGGTATTTTCGTTTTTTGTAATACATTTTATTATTAGCCGGGTGGGGTTGCTTAAAACTTTAAACAACAATTCAGTCTTTATTATTCTTCTGCAGTTTATGGCTTCCATGTTTTTATACAGTCTGTTGCTTTTGTTTGAGAGGCCATAACACAGGATGTAGACGTGTCAGATCACGGCTTTTAGAATTATTGACATTTTTATCAGGAGATACCTTTGGACGTCTGACCTTATGCAGTGGAGTTTAGTTGACTTCGGAACCGGATTTTTCTTATAGTTATCCTTTAGGAATGACGTGAGTTGATTCCACAAGAAGACAACACATTTTCGATATGCGTTTTTTTGGATTTGAAAATTTTTAAATGCCCACAAACGTGAAAGCGAAGTGAAGTATTAGTTTGTTATTCACAGGTGTTCAACATGGTTTTCATGGCACATGGTACAAAAATCTTGTGGTAAGCTTTCTTTGATTACCCATTATAATCGTTGAATTATTTCAAATCAAGAGTGCTTCGGATTACAATTTACATGTTATAAATAGAAGAAAAATCAAGAAAGGTTTTTAGAAGAGCTGCGTACCTGCAAATTAAACAAATAAATTATACATATGCAAATTAATGTATGTAGTCTAAGCAAACTACCTACCACATTTCACTCAATCCTTAACAAGAATGGTTCAAACATCCAAAACTTAAATTTTATAATATGAAGTCATTCTGCAGTTAATTTTGTCTCCTCATGTTTTCATTTCATTTTATTTCATTTCATTTCATTTCATTTATTTATTTCAAATCTTTTACAATTGAAAACTAAATTATTAAATTGAAAACGAAATTAAATTGAATAGAATACAATTCAGAACAGGCTAGTTAATCGTTTTTGTTGCTTGCGAATTGAAAGTCTGCGCGGAAGGTACCGTCCAAAAATGGTCTGTAGCCCAAAGTTGTGAAAGAATGCAATCATCAAAAATCATGAAAGATTCTTCTCCATTTGACTGTAATCATTTCAATTTAATATGATAGCTGACTTCAAATTTGAAATCACCATTCATCTTTATTTCTGGAGTCATTTGAAAGTCTTTGCTCTTTTTGAAGTCATTTTGAACAACTGAAAAAAAACGTGTGAAACACAATATTTCCAAACAATAAATAATTGATAACCGAGTAGAAATCACTGTCGATATCGCTTAACTGCGCTCTGCTTGGATACACAAGGCACATAAATGAAAAAAATATTCTCATTGAACATCTACAACACCGAAACTCTCTGTTAGTGAAACAAAATTATTAAGTCCAGTTCAGGGTAGTTCCCTCACGACACTATGTCATTACAGAATTACTGAATTAATGATAAGGACGAAGAAAGGATCTATTTGTACATTCTTTTTTTTATTAAATGACTTTCGTCGTCAACTAAAACCTACAAAACAAAAATGGCTGAAACAGAGAGGACTTATACTCAAATGACTAAAAAATAGTGGATTGAATCCAAAACGAAAATTTTCCGTTCGGCCCAGTTGCATGTTTGGTTTATTGAGTCAATTTTATCACTGTTTATGAGCCTGAGGCCAACAATCAAATCAGGATTACTGTCGTTCTCTCTAAAAGGCTGAACAGGGCTATCACAGGCTAGTCAGATTAATTCATAAATCTTTTCATACATTTTATGAGTTCTTATATATTTAGAATTTACTTCAAGTTAGTAGAAACCAAAAAGAAAAAAATTTGAGAAAACATAAGTAAGATCCTGATTTTAGAAAAATGCACTCAATTTGATAGACTCAATAAATAACTTACTTATTAACTTTTTAACTTTTTACGAGAACTATAGAAATTGTATTGCCAAGGATATTTCAAAGGAAGTTCAGCATTTTCTCAACAAGTCTTGCGACGGTTTTAATGAACAACTCATTAGTTAAATTTTAGTAAATTGAATTGTGGGAGGAAAACGCCTCTCTCTCGTAAAACTCTTTCATGCTATTAGCGTGATTTTCGAGCACCACTTGACTCACCAAGTCTATTTTGGACCTACCTTTACACGCTTTGTACACCTTGCATGGTCGAACTCCTCATGTTAAAAAGTTTTTCGATGTGTCTAAAGAAAAAAACAATTTCATTTAGATTTCAATAATATTGTGATTAAAAGATTTTTTTCCGTAGTACAAATTGGTTGTGCCTGGCGCCCAAACTCAGAGTCGAACTAGAAAGAAACGAGAAAGTTCTTCAACTGACTTTGTGCAAAAAATGTTTGCTAATTAAAGCGAAACGTTTGAGAAATGTTTACTGCAACGTACTTAGTCATACACTTCTCGCTATACTCGTGCCTTGATTCAGGTTACAATTCCAGGTATTTTTTTTATCAAATTTAAAATACCTTCTTAGCTAGAATATTAAGTTTTGAATCGCGGTAAGTTCTTGAGCTGAGCAAGCTGTCATTTGTTGGTTTTTAACAAGTGACAGCTTGATAGCTTTTTGCAGTCCATTAGAAACTACTTATTTATTTCTTCGCGATTTCTGCATAAACATTTGCGATCTCATTGCGATCAAATTCGTATTTTCTTCAAACTCAAATGGATGTTTTATCGCCTCCGAATTTAGTTTCCTTTCTTTCAGATGAAATGCCAGCACATTGAGGCTTCTCACATTGTGCCTAACTTAATCGCGAGATCGATCTTTGATAAGTGACCGCGTTTTGTCAAAATGAAAGGTTTTTATTCGCGACTATTTACACGTCGGTCGTTCATGACTCCTTCAACATCTGTCCACCCGCGCAGCGGCGCCATTGAAATCCATCCACCGAATCGAAACTATTCGCTCCTAAACAAACAAAACCAACGCAAATTAATTATTTTATTGTGTCAATTACAGTTTATTACCGATTTATACACAAAATGATTAGCATCAGTAGCCACCACCGACGGAGATGTCTGCGAATGGAAGCTTCCTCAATTTACACGCCAAAGACCACACGGATTTGCGGCGTTGTTAGAAAATTATCTTCGACTTTGGTGTTGATTGTGAAATAATCTGGAATCATGGAAATCACTTCTCATCTCACAGAACCTGATTTTAGAGTTCTTCTTTGTGCCTGGTACGAGCTGGAGGAGAAGTATCTACAAAACGTACGAAAAAAAAAGTCAATAAAAAATTTGAATAATGCGATCTCCGCCCTCTGTGAGATCCTAGATATATTCCCAAAGTAATGACGAGAGAATAAAAAAGCAGACGTGTTTTTTTTTCTTCTAAAAAAAAACAACACACAAATCAAAATAAACAGAGAAGTAAGTTCACAATCTAACGCTGACCTTCCGTTCAGTTAATCTGATTTGCGAATTCTATTAAAGTCGCACTACAAAGAAAGCAAAACACGAATAGGAAAGAAAAGAAAGAAAATAGAAAAATATTAAAATTAAACTTAAAAGTGGCTGGAGGTGGTGAGATGTGACGGCTTTGCGGTCGACGCATGCGAGTTTTTCACATGCGCTGCACCTCACGGGGGTAGCCCCGGCTTCTGTTAAAACTCGTTTGATGGATTGAATCGTAAATAAAACACTCTGGCTATGAGGTTGTGAATAAATTGGTTTAATTAAGCGGAGGCGGGGCATACTTTTGGTGTTTATAAAAATTGAAGCACTTTTTTTTGCAAAAAAAAAATTAGATTAGACCAGGACCTCATTTGTAGATCGTGAATTGCCTGTTTTTAGAAAAGCTCTCAGTCAATTTGAAAATTTTTTTTAGTGAAATCCTAAAATTTCTATATCCCCTTAGTAAGTTTTATATAACTTTGTAGCAACACGACTCTGACTTGTGAGATTCGTAGTTTTCCTGAGCCTATTTCACTGCGTTCTGTTCCGTTTATAAAAAATATTAAAATTAGCTGTCTATTTACTGATGAAAGACGAATTTCTTTCATCATTTTTAAACTTTGTTTAGCATTTTTTTATATTAGATTAGATTAGATTCTATATTATAAATTCAAGTAGTATTTTTTACTTAACTTAGAGTACAAACAATTTCATTAAGCTTGGCTTTGCTGTATGGTGATAGACTTTAGACGAATACACAAAGTAGTTACATTTAGTGCTATTTTGCAGTATTTGAACAGATTGATTACTTCTGCGGCGTTTAAAAAAGTCCGCTCGGTTAGGTAGGTAGTTTTTTCCAAAAATAGATCACATAGTTCTAAGCTACCTTAAAAAAATCGATAGGGCATCTTCGGAATCTGTCTTCCTCCATCTCTATACTCCGACGAATACTGGCGACGTGAGCTGAGCAAAGGATAGCTAGAACATAATATGTTTTATATGATGTGACCACTGCAATTTGAAAATTCAAAGCCTCATAAGTTTTAGAAGTGTTTCTAATTACTGTTGATTTCGGTAAACTGGTTTGCAATTGTGTAAAATCCAAACTACCTGCAATCATATCATGTGCTATCAGAGGTGTAAAAAACTAATGGACTGTATTGTGAGTGAAACGAAAGTTATTTAGGTGGCTTGTGGTAGTTACTTAAGGTATTAGCTCTAAGATTAGTAGTATTTTCGACAACTGACAAAATTGATCAAGATAGTATTGGCTGAAGTCGTAGGAAAATAGATTGCGAGGAAATAGATGTATTATTAAAATTTTATAATTTTAAAGTATGTATGCACCAAAAATCGGAAATAAAAAAGCCAAGTCTAAGCCAAGTCTAAAAAGCCAATAGGACTAAATTGAGGAAATGGAAATAAAATCAAGACAGTTTTCTTAGTATGGTAATATTTTTTTTTTTGAGAGAAAGAAACGAGCTATAGAAACGAGTTATTACTTTCGAACAGATGGCTTAGGAAATCTGTATCTGTCATTTCATATGTCAAATTTAAATACTTTCGATATATGTGCAAATGACATTTTAATAATTTTCATAAAATCGGAAAAGTTTGTAAAAAGAAAAGCAGGAAAAACCCTGTCTTAAAATATAAATATGGTTAGGCATGTTATGGTATGGGGTACTATGGCTCACAAAGGAGTTGGCAACTGGCTTTCGTGGATGAAATTTTGAAGGGCGTTGAGATTCTTGATATGTTGCGATAAAATTTTACCCAATTTGAAAAAGAAAGGACCATTTTCTTCAAACAGGATAAAGGGGATGCTTAAAAATGGGAAAATCGCGTAAGGTTTACAAAAGAATGGCTATTGTATACTATCCGCCAACAACTCCCTGACGTCTCCCTGAAGTGATCGAGTTTCAATTTAGTGGCTTTTTAAATAAAAATGATTTTGAATTTAATATAGCAGCACTATATAGTCTATCGTATAGACTATAAACTTCTTCAGCCAATTGATCTTTTAGAACCCTACAGCTCAACGAAAAATCCCCTTCCGACAAAGGTTATCTCTCATGTTGCCCACCCGTGCGACACCGACTCACTCCCCCGCCCCACTCGAGGCCTTCTCACATTTTCCAGAAGCACTCTCGCTGCATTTTCAAAACTAAGTCAATGTTGTAATGGATACCCTGCCGACCTGGCTTCCAAGAATACCAGCTCACAACTCGCTCTTTCCCAGAGATACACGGAAAAGCCATCCGACCGTGGTCCGTCGTCGACGTTGTCGGCTCGGTATCAGATGACATTCCACACAAGTACAGTGACACCTCGTTGCCAGTGGAAAGGTCACCCTGTAGCACCAACCCAAGACCTTTAGAAGCAGCGCAGGTCGCGTTAACTGCGCTCTCCCACATCCGCTCGAACCTGCGTCTAACCTGCTCCTAATTCCAACGCAATTAACATAAAAATTGGATTCTGGCTCGTAAGCCATTTGCCATTTTTTGTTTACTGTTGTTGTTGCTTTAATGTCACTTCGAGCCTGAATTGCCGCGAGCGTTATCCAATCGGTGAAGCCTCCAAGCCAATTGTGGATTGCCTCAAGCCGCTGTGTTTTATGGTGTTGTGGTTTATTAGTATCCCTCCCCCCACTGCGATCTTCGTGATGTTTCACTTAGCTGCTGTTTGTTGTATTAGCGTCCCCTCCAATGCTATGTTGTACCCAATTTCGTGCTCCGCACTGCACCACAACCGCCCGCCAAGAAGCTTTTTCGGGTTTTCTGCTTTCAGAGGAGATACTTTTTATATTTTGTTTTGTTTTTTTGTTTTCTTCTTTTCGTGCTGTGTGTGTTTCTCTGTCACTTATCCCCTCATATGCGCGAACAACTTTTTCCGCAGTAAGTTTAAAAATCTGATAGAAAAATCTCCCAACGTTGACTGGCGTAATCTCAGACGTCGAGTAGCAGTCGAAGTGTTGAGACGTGCTCTGCTTTTTGTTTTTTCGGAAATATTTTTTACCCTCTTTTCGTTGCTAATTTTTCTTTAGTTTGGTTTTTTTTTGAAATAATAATTTCGTCCACAAAATATATCCTTTGATTATTTAAAAAAAAAAAGAAGAAAATTGTTTTTTAACAAAAACATTTTGTGTTTGGACTGTGCGTTGATTGTGAACTATCTCGATTTTTTGGATTTATTTCGTGTGTGAGTTTTTGAGTTTCACAGAGGCGAGTCAAAGGAGACACTTTGGTTTTTTGTGGATAAATGAAGCCTATGGCAGAGAAGGACAACGACTCGATGGCTACTGTGCAAATTAAGCCCGAATATGCTCCTAGTGAGGTCTACAGTACCGCTAGCGAGGCACCACCGGTAAGAAGTTTTCACTTTTAAAATGTTTCTTCTTTTTTTTTTGGTTTTCGATCAGGACTGAATTTTAAAGGATTAAAAATTGTTTTCTGAGCTTCAGTTATTTTAAGACGTAAACAAGTCATGATCAATTTGAAACATTTTTTTTCTCTTCTCTCGTGAATGGATTAGTATCCAGCTCTCCCTTCAAAGAAAGCCTAAAAAATAATATCCAAATCTGGTTTGAATATTATGTTCAAAATAGAAATTTTTTCGCTTTTCCAAAAAATACTCCAATATATTCATAAAAATAAGAATAAAACAACACAATTGGTTTCAAATTTTACGGGCAATCGATTCGGTGTGGAAAAATAAAATTGGAAAGTTTTTTGCTTTAAAAAAAAAACTTTTTCTACGGTTCTATTGATTTATTGCTCTGATTTTACGGACTACATTATTTGTTTTTTCCAACCGATTTTCAAAGAATTCAAAAACTATTTAAATAAATATAAATCAAATAAGCAATTAAAGTGGTTTTAACATTGCGGGTCATTTGCTCAGTAAAAAAATGCGTGCAACGTTTGCTGCAGTAAGAAACTTTGTGCAAGGTTGCGTTGATTAATAGCTCTGTTTTTATGCTGTTTTTTCGAGGTCTTTAAAATATTTCCTAACACCATTTGAAGGCTTTCTTTTTGACATCAACGTCAAGCTTTGCATATTGAGAACCGTGGTCTTAAACTGCGTTAAAAAGGGCTTTTGAGCTGTTTTTGTTTACATTTTTTGTTATGTTTTCGAGTTCCTCGATCTATTCCAACTCCAACTAAGTAAAATAGTCCATAGACCTATTTGCAGTCCCAAGTAGGTCTACGTCTACCTCTAGACTCTATAGAATGCTGCTGGTGTACAACCCAACATTAATCTCTGGTAAAAGTCGCCTGAGCCCTGCAATATATTAAATCACTAAATTCACCATCAGATAAATTTTGTTAAATTTCAAGTCTTAAATCATTGTTTCACTTTGCAGCTTAAGAAATGTTTTGAAAACTGATGGAAAAATTGAAGATCGAGAGTTATGTGAGTGCAGAAGATCGTGTTAACCAAAAAATTACGATTTTTCGGATTTAAAACTGGATTCTACAAAACACCTGTGCCAGCTAAATCCCAGTCCTCGCCAACTGTGAGGTCGCCACAAGGCACAAAAAAAAGTTCACGAATTAATGAACCCTTTTATGAAGAACCTATATATGGACCTGTCATGAGCGACTCCATAAATCGTAAATCTCCCAAACCTCTCCGTCGTTTTACAGAAAAAAAAATGTCGATAGACTTACACCGCCGAAAGGGAATTTTGTATTGCATATAAAGGGTCTATTGCAATAACAGAATAAAATAGTAAGACGAAGTAAGAATTACCCGAAATAGCAGATTTATTTAAATCTTGCAGTCCATTTTGTCAATGTTTTGTTTTTAAGGACTTACCATAATTGAAGCCTTTTTTTAAATGGTGTTGAAAACTTTTCATATTAGGTTTGTAATTTTTTTAATTCTTAGTGCACGCTCACTTTTATTCGGAGTTGAAAGTTATTCTTTTACTAACACATATGCAAAAAAAAAAAAAAAGCGTTTCGAATAGCGAAACGGAAAAGGCTTTGACCCTATAGCCCGTCTGTGCTTCGTGGTCCTGTTTCGAAACTTGGCCTATTATAAAACGAAACCTTATGAAGCTTTTGTCTAGTGCCTCACGTACGACTTGTGTCTTAAATTTTCAAGCTGACACAAAATAATTTTGTAGGACGCTCAAATTAGTCAAAGAAGCGCCACACAACAATGCCCTAAATTGGTCTAATTGTAAGTACGATTATGGCATATGTAGGCACTTTCCGATTCAGTTAACCCTATTTAACTCAAATATACAAAATAAAAAAAATTGTCATTGGAATGGGATAAAATAATTAATTTGTCTGTGTTTTAAACTCGGCTTTGACTTTGTACATTCACGTCGTTTAATATTCTCTGCTGTCTTCCCTTGAGCCTGCTTTGCAAAATTTCTATAGCAGTCATTCCTAAGTCCTTTTTATTCAGTTCTTTAGTTGAATTCATTTTAATTTCGAAACGAGACTCCAGCTGGTCATAAAGAGAAAAAACGTCTGCACTTTCTTTCGGATCTACCACAAAAAATCTCAAATCATCTAAAAAAGACCTTCGGTGAACTTTCTATATATTTTTTTATAAGTGCATCAAAGCCCTATGACTGCATCAAAGCCCACTCTTTCTTCAAATCCCAAGACCATGGGTCGCCTCACTTCGACCGACTCAAACCGAAGTCGACCTTATTACCGAACCTAAGGTCAAAGTCTTGCAGCTTGTGCATCGTTTCATTTTGCTCTGCTCGCGGTGTTCACTGAGCAGCACTGAGCTCTGCACTCACGACTTCAGATCTCAGAACCTTGAAGTAAATTAATCAACTTCACAAACAACAGAAAAAAAACTACAAAACAAAGTCCAAAAGGTATTCTGTTGCCGATCGAGCTCCATCAACAGAAAGAAAAAAATAAGAAACAAACCCGATTATCTGTCAGTGTGTGAGTCATTTCGTCATTTTAACGCGAAAAAGTATCTTTCAGTTGAAACTGAGATTTTGTTGGTGAACACAGCTGTGAAGGTAGCCCGTCCGTCGCGGAACGGCGCCTTACACTCGGCTTAGACGCTCGGGTTTCGTTATGAAATTTTCTTCTGACGGAGACGGTCTTTGGATATGGGTGAAGCTCCCTTTGCGGCGGAATACTGTGCCCAGAAAAAATATAGATACAAAAAAAACTGAAAAAGATTAGCAACAGCTCTGGAAGTGGGTTATTGGTGCTCGAAGAGGTGGATGATTGGTGACTGCGGCTGGGAGATTTGTGATTTTCTTGTTACCGTTACTCGCCGCAGATACATACATATACGAATACATTTATTGCCGCAGATTTCATGATATTGCAGCTTTAATTGGCCGATTTGGTAGTTCAGCATTGGATTAGTTTTCGTTGAGCAATCGGTTCGAATTGTTGGGAGATTGGCGGCTGCAGCCGCGATGGGAAGACGTTGGTAATTGGGTGAGGTTCCGTTGTGGAATCTTTGAGGAGTCGTCGGCGGTGGTTCTAATGTCAGGGAACCGGGATAGTTAAAGTTTTGGAAGAGGAGGTTCATTGTACTTTTAAACAGGAGCAGTTTTAAGATGAGCACTCATTGTGCTCATGAATCTCTTAAAACATACAGCAAATTTCTTTCTTTAGCATCAAGCTTGAAATTTTAGTTCTGTATTTTAGTCACTCAAGTTGAACGCGTAAATTTGCAAAAACTTAAGCCTCTAGACTTCCGTTCGTCAAAAACAACGCCTTGGTGAAAGCAAGTACACTGGGGGGACAGAATCCCTTAAAACACCCAGCAAATTGCTTTCATTTCAACTCAAATTTAAAGTTTTTGTCATCTACGATGAACACTAAGCTGGGCTCGTTTTCAGTCCCTAGACTTCGTGTAACAGCATCAAATCTTAGGAATTCTCTTAGTTTTTGAGGTCGACTTTAATAGAAAAAGGCAACGTCGATATAGTTTGGTTCGTATTAATGGCCATCGGAAAAAGGGAAATAGGAACTGCAATTTTGAGCTCATATTTTGAAAGTTGAAAATTGATTTCCTAATAAAACAAATTAATAAGTGAGAAAACATTTTGAGCTCTCGACTATCCTAAGGCCTACAAGACAAGATTTCTGCCCAATGTTTATGAAAGCTTCCTTTGGGTCCAAGTAGCAATAGATGCGCAGCCACAATTGGGACAAATTAGATACATTGTAGTAATTTACAAATTTTTCTTTGGTAGTAACGCACTCCGTGTCATAACTACAGTGCCTCACTGCTTATTTGGCCCAATTCTAAAATAAAGAGTATTTGGCATATTTGTCCTATTACTCTACTATAGTATTAAGCCTCTACACAAGTTATTCTCACCCTTTCCTCAATTAAGGAGTCTTTAGACGTTTTTAGACAAAATCCTGCGTTTGCGAATGCTTGCACTCAAAATGGACCACAGACTTTTACCACTTTAAGGTTTGGAGATTGCGCCGGCGAATTCAGAAGGGATTAATTTTACAATCCTTAGAAAAAATTTATCATCACGAAGTGTTGTTGCTTTACTTTTGGCTAACACTGTTGCTATGAAATACTAGATTTTAGAATTTGGTCGATTTAGATAAATTTAATAAATTTTGTTTTGGTTGGTTTTTTTAAATTTCTAAAAACAAATCACAGCCGTTAAATCCGGCAAAGCTGCATTTTTAGGGTGGCTATATAGTTATGAGTTTCATCTAAACGAGTTTGAAGGCAGTTTCTTCTCTAAGTTAGACTATAACCATGATTTCAAATAAAAAAAAAAGAAAGAAAATGAACAGAATCTCAGTTTTTGGAAATGTACTTCCTCACCTCTTTCATATATCAAATCAAAGTGTCTGTGTTTTTCTTTTCTGCATGCATATTATTTAATGTATTGTCTCAAACATCACGGAACTTAAGATTCCTCTGCTAATTGATGACAACCTGATCTATGCCCCATCGTCTTGTCATACGTACGTCTCTTTGATGACATAATTCGGCATTGAAACTCGGATAGAAAACAACTCACGGCCTTCCCGGAAGTCTCCCCTGAAACATCAAAAGATTATATCAAATCTGGTGTTCCGGTTGATAGAATCGGTTGTGTTCTATCAACTTTTAGACCACCCTGAAGAGCCCAACGAAGTTTTATGGCTTTACTCATAAGAAAAAACGTAGCCCGTCTCATGTCCATACATCTCTTTGAACTTTTCTCGAAACACAATCTCGAATCATTATTAAGATTTACGACACCCTGCTCCCAGTTTACTCAAGTTCTTCGAATGGCTGTTCCAAAGAGCCAATTTGCATTCCAAGTGGCCTCCATAAAAAAAAGAGTCACATAAGCGCATGACACGTCACCACCGGCGTCAGTGCTTTGTGTATGTTTTGTTTTATCGAAAAATTTATTTTGAAACAAAAGCCTGCGCCTGGAAAAATTTAAATGCAACACATCTGCGCGATGGAATTTCAAGGAAAATCCAGAATCATACTACGTCGAATGTTTGCTGAGGTGGTTGGGGCGAAATGGACGACGGGTCTGCGCGTATGACGCGTATTCGTAGGCACGCAGTTTATTTTCATTGAAATTAAAGATAATGATCGTTCTTTGGCAGTCCTTTCAGTTGTCTTTAGCGGTAATTTGTATGCAGAGAGGGATGCGTGGCGATTTGTGGAGTCTATTTGTGGAATGGAGAGGTCGTCGGCGTTGGGGTGTCGGAAATTTCGCACTTTGCAAGAAAGAAGGGACCAGTGCTTGGACAGAAGCAACACTTCAGTTTTTTACAAGCGCTCAGTCCCAATAAGCCCTGATTTAAACGCTGTACGTCTCTCCCTTAACCAAGCCACCTTCACGCACTATTTTCCGTCATTAACGCGCGTAATTGCACAATTTTTACCGGTCTTCTGTCTCTCAAAATAAACTGATCTCATTTTACCTGCACATCTGTAAACCATTTTAAGCAGTTTTCACGTCGCACACACCCAACACCCAGTTTTTTTGGTAATTTTCCACAATTTTTCCAGCCTGCCAACATCTGTCAGTAATTACCGTTGACAGCCAAACTTATGAATTCCAAGATTCCGAAGTAAATTTCATCACTGTCACGAACACCACTAATACCTGTTCACTGTGAATTATGGCGTGTAGTTGTCAACTGCTGCACTCGAACATAAACTTTTCCCTTTATTATTATTTTTTCCGGAAAGAGGTGATAATTATTTCAAAATGACAATTTCTCCTGCCTGCCTTCTTATCGTGAACCAATGGCAACCATATTTCAGTTGGTTTTGCTTTATGTTTTGGTAGAGTCGGGCATGACTGCGTTTTTACGCAAAAGCGGATGCGTTGCTCAACACGCTTCAGTTAAGCTACTGCTGCTTTTAGGTATTGTGTTTTTTAGTTTGTTTTCTGTGTTGTGTGTGCCTTTTTTTTTCACAACTCACTGATCGGAATAACTAATGCGGTATTCCGTTTGTGCGGGTGAATTCACAATAGTTCTGCACATTATTTTCATGTGGTTAAAGTGTTTGCGCACTTAAAAGGTTTTGTTTTCTTTGTTGTTAAATGAAAATTGTTATTTTGTTTTGTATTTCATCGTCAGAATAAATTGACCAGATATTTTCTCATTTTATTCATAGCCTTGTTCTATTTAAATTTTACCTTGTTGACTGCTTGAAAAAAAAATTAAAATAACTTTTTTTCTTCTTTATTTTTCCTGTTCACGATGTTTGCAGATGGGAATGTTTAGCTTTAATCAGGTTTGTCTTTTGTTTCTTTTTTTTTTGGTAGTTGAGTAGTTGGCGGTTTTCTTCTTTTGCACAAAAAAATAAGCACATCACTTTTCCATTCTCATGCGCACCTCTCACATGATTCACCATGTTTCTCATTTGACTAACATTTTTATTTATTTTGTTTGTTTCCACCGTGAATTTGGGAGTGGTTTTGGAAGATTTTAGCAGGTTTTTGTGCATCTGTTGGATGGATGCTGCTCCTTAAATACATTTGCTTACGACACCTTGGGTCGATGGTAAATGATCGCGCTGAAGTTGCTGGAATGTATGAAGAGGAGGCGCTTTGTGAAGGCTGGGAGGATGATTGATGTGCCTGACCTTTCCTTTTGCGAACCTTTCGATATGTCTGTCGTAGCTGTCAATCATAATCTCACTTTCATTCTTACTGTTGTTGCTATCGTCTGAGGTCTTTCAACTTCCTTTCGACAAACTGAGGTCTTGATCCCATCAACGAGGTTTAAATTTTTTTGTTTATTCGTCTTATGAACACTGTGACGCGGATAAAATCTCACATCAAGATATCAAACCGTTCCAACGAGCATCAATCCATTATGCAATTTCGCATAAGAACGTGCTTTTTAATGCAATTGGCGATCGTTATGGTGCAGCGTGCCATATGATGGTCATTCACAATAACACGAAATCACTCAAACGTCGCTTTGAAATTGGTTATGAAATAGTTAACGACTGTGAATTTGAGTTCAAGCTTTGAGATCTAAAACAAAAAAAATATTCTCTGCTTTGTAGAGCCCGATAACGGTTAAGGCTGAATAAGGCGTACGTGCCGTCATGATTATCAAGCATTTTGTTTGGGAGTGTTTTATGGCATTTTTGTTTGTTGAACATGACCAGTCTTAACATTTTTGTCGCTTAAATTTCAAAGGCTAATGTTGAATGACATCACATCAGTTGTTGATATTTTTCCACTGTTCTGCTGAACATTCGTTCAAAATTCTGAACATTCTTTATTTTGAAGACATGAATGTCTTAGCGTACAGCTGATGACTTTCTTTTAATACTATTCTGTTTACCATACTCAAAAGTCTCATCATTCTTTCTTTTTAAGGAAAGCCGTGTAGGTCTTAGGACGCTACTAAAGGTTTTCTTTTGATACAAAAGTCAAATTGTGTTGCGTGGCTGTGACTGATAGAAGTCGGCCAATTGGTAGCCTCTAAACTCTTTCCCCAGCAATCTCACTGCCACTTTAATGGCCACTCTATCATTACAGCTGGGACTTTACTCTAGTTTATCCCCCTGCGACCTTAAAGTTGCGCTGATTTGCTCAGAATCTACATGTAAATTGCATTATCGAGCCTTGAATGATTCCAGCTTGTAATAAATCAGCTCCGTTTTACCAACTGCCTGAAACGTATATCTGTCACCCGCCCACACTTCAACGTTACTCGACCTTAAGCTCCCTTTAAAATCGCTATCATTCACGATAACAATCGAGAAATCACCGGCTTTCTAAAAGCTCCGGTTGCTGGAAAAATTTCTCTACTCGGATCACATGGCTCAAGTCTCATGTTGCATGTCCACGCCGCGGCTTGTATGCAGATGAGTAACTGCGCAGAATCGATCCTCCTCCCAGCACTCCCACATCCGTCACCTGGTATTCTCCATTTCCGCTTAGAAAACCAAAAGCACACAAGCACACCGCGATCTCTTCCGCCGTAGAACCAAAGAGAAATCTAAAACAAGAAAATAAAAAAACACCTTTGCAGTGTGTCCTCCTTTCTTTCGCTCTCCACACTCAACGGGAAGCATTGTTTACTTAATTTTTTGCATTCTTTTTTTTTTTTTGGTGAGCAATAAATGAAATGGAAACCTTTATATCGCTCGAAATGCGAACGTAAAATAAAAAAAAAAGAAGGGTACCTGTCTACATGCAAAAAAGGCATAAACTCGAGTGTTCCTCGAGTCTCCGCCACCAAACTGACAGTTACTTCGTGTGCAGCTGGAGAGAAGCAAAACCAAAACGAAGTGAAAAAAAAACAAATAAAAAGACGTTAAAGTTGAGTATGCGAGATGAGGCTGCCTCTCTAATTTGACCTAAATCTCCCCCTCTCTTTTTGTACTCCTGTATCGATTTGGAGTTTTGAAATTGGTGATTGTAATTGAATTGCAAGGCACATGGGTTGCCAGATCAAGTATCAGATGTGATCAATAATGGGAATGAGGAAGGAGGTGGCAAATCAGAAGCTAGGGGTTAATCGATCTGGGAGCTGCGTCATTCAAAAGAGCGTAGACGTCTTAAATGAAGTCTTTCAAGACCTCGCCGTCGAAGACGCCTTTCAGTTAAAATGTCACCTCGGGCGAAATGTCACTTTAGTCTGCAAAAGAGCGATCTTGATTTCGTTGTTCGCAGCTAAATTTTTTGCGATAGAATTTAATGTCGATTTGCTTGGGCCTCGCAAATTTCGTTTCCAATTACCCCCCATTAGCCGCATGGTCTGGTAGACCACCATTTTTCAAAATGTCGCCAGTCTCAGGAAAAAATTGGTTTGCGCAATTGGAGTTGCTGTAGATAATTGATTGTTCTACTTAATTACTCTGCTTATTGCTCTTGTGGAGATCGGACGTAAGGTTGTTAAAAGTTTGCATGAAATATTTTTTAGCAAAATAATATGGTCTACAATTGTAGACCACGTGCCCACTCATATTTCTTTTAACCACGCGCCCACTGAAGGGTTAAAATTATCGGGATGGTTTTTGTCCTGCGACCATATTAGCCTGAAATTTGACAGCAGACAATCACACAGTTCACAAAATTAAAATTCAATTGATGCAGAATCATTCCATTATGGCTAACGCAGTTACATGAATAAAAACAAAGGTTCATCAAGTGAAGTAGACTGAAAATAGAAAAACTCAGTATAAAGCTTTCAGATTACCTTTTATTTCGAGCAAATTTTTTCTTAAAAGCACTGTTTAATTTCAAATCTTATATATTTTGGTCGCCGCATCGACAAATTTGGAGCCTATTAAGAGTCGAGCGTGTATTCTATCTATGGAAATTCATAACTAAGCCTATTTCCGCAGTGCCTTAAAACATCATTTGATCATCTATCAATCGCAGAGCGCCCCAACTAAATTCTGATCGGTAATGGTAAGTAAGCTACCATTGACTTCTTGTCTTTTTTTATACTATTTTAGCTCTAGCTTGTTTAATGCTTGTTGTCTTGCTGGCAGCGGGATATTGTTGAGACACACGATTTTTAAGAATGACAATTTAATCTTCCTTTGTCATGTTACCTTCTATAAAAAGAAAAACGCATAGAAAAAAACACCGCTACCACCGTTATGGTTGACTCTCCGTTCTTGGTACCTTTAACTGAATGCTGGTAGACGAACTAAATGCTTTCCATCCTTTCCAGAAAGATTAATCTTCGTTTTGTTGCTTCAAAACATTTCTCCACTGTCTGGCTGCCTGCATGGTGTCGTGCATATGCTTAAGCTTCGCAAAGACAATACACGAAACTAATTTTTATCAATCAACTAAGGTCAAACAAGTTTCAAAAGTCTGACTAAAATGCGAACTATCAGTGTTTCTTTTGAAGACATATGGGTGTTTCTATTATTTTGCCCATACTATGTCTCAGGATTTCCTTTTACAAAATGTAATATGTAGTTTTTGTTTCGTTTTAAAATCAATGGCTAATCGTATGTCCACCGTATGTGTCTGATTGTGATTGGTGATTAGATTGCCATTGACCTCTTCGCTCTTCAATCATCAAAACCTCGTCTTACAATTCCACTCCTCTGCCACGTCTCTAAGTGATATTTTGTGTGATGTCTATTTGCTTCAGGACTTCATCAAAAAATGCAAACCTCTCTCCGAGAATTTTCACCGAAAAACGGGCCTGTACTCAAAAGAGTTTTTCCTGTAGATAACCGCAAAGCCCATCAAGAAGCATTGTTTAAGAGCGTTCCATGTTGTTTTTGCTCTTTTTACGGACGTATACAAGTCCCCAGGATCCGACCACTTAGTTCCTACCATTTACTGCTGCCAGAGGCGACTGCACTCGTTGTTGGCCATTAATAAATTTTTTTTTTTGAACAAACGCATCTAGGTGTCTTTGAGCAAATCACAGTCGAATTGTTCATTTCGATCGAGTGATGGTTCCGTTCCGGACAGTCCCAGCGAATAATTCATTTTCATTTTGTTTTTCGTCACATTTATTCTCTGGCACGATCAACCCGATTGGCCGTCGCACACATCTTTTGGAAAGCACCGGATCCTTTCGCAATTAGATGGCACCATTCATCTCTCCCGTCAGACATCTCTGACTGCATTTAAATTTCCCTTTCAAATTTTCCACCAAAACCAGAATTCCCATTCGATACTCGCCCTCCCCCACCGTCCATCAAATTCAATTCAAACCACCATATTTGCCAATCTCCCAACATTAACACACGCGTCTTGCACCGCAGCAACAGCAACCCCTCCCTCCAAAAGTGGAATCTTGATCGTCTATCACAGCCAACGATCGCTTGACACCATTTTGGTAAAGTAATTGGCAGTTAAATGAAAACCATAATTTCTATAGCTTTGCGAAACATTTTGTGAGGTTTTTTTTCTTATTGCAACGCATCATCATCAACATCCCCAGAAAACATCGTGCGCAAAAATTTATACTCGCATGGCGTCTTCTGCGCAATTTAACGGTTAAGCGGCCATTCCTCAGAGAGCTGTCATTAAGCTGGCCAATGGCCAAGCGGCTGCCAGAAACACGCACTAACACAAAGCGACATCAAATGTTTGCTCTCTGCGACTTGCAACACAATTTTTTTGTTTTTGTGTGCGGATGGTGACATTTCTGGCGGCCTGGTTAACACCGAATTACTCAATAAAATAACGCCGGCCATAAGTCAACAACCCGTCGGATAGCAGCTACGTGTTGACACTACTGAGATCGTCTTCGGGCAGCAAAAAATATCAATAGCATACAAATGCGGGCAATGCAACATCGCCCGCCGTGATCTCATCCGTCTATAATTCCTCGTGAGCGTGATGCGGACCTTCATCGTGACAAAAACGCATTCATCAGGTTTATCATAAATAGAAACAGAGACACAGGCGTCTTTTGACATTTCATCTGTCAAACCTAAGAAATTTTTCATTCTGTATTCGATTTTATGTGAACCCACGAGCTGAGAACAAAACCGCAGCCGCTTGTCAAAGACGATTGTGGGTTGTAAAAGTTAATTAAACGCTAACCGAGAAAGTGAATTGGAAAATGAGAATTACCATGCAAATGCAGAACAGCGGCGGTGGCTGTTTTGTTATTTTTTCATTGTTTTGCAAGTATCGCAATCACAATCGCAACCGCTGCTTCGTACCCCACGTACGTTACGTATGCAAATGTCATAAGTCAAGGGTGCCGGCGCACATAATACCAAGCTATAAACTGGATGATCTAAGCACATTTCGTATTTCAGTGTCAGTGCTATTTGCCAAGACGCGAGTGTCGCGGTGATAAGTCGACTCTTGTAGAGACTGATCGCGACTTTACAACGTGGCTTCGTGAGGGCAAACATCTTGGAGACCGACATTTATGTCAATCATAAGCGATTTATGAGGGCTTTGTTCGACGGAATGCGAAATGCCGTGTTTTTTTCTCTGACTGTCGGCTTTACTGTGGTGGGTGGCACAGATCAGAAGTGTGAGCAGCAGCAACATGAAGCTCTTTGGCTCCGTAGTGTCTTTGAAGATCCCACACCTCCAGTGGAATGCAATGCGTGAGGTGATAGTTATTCTAAGGCACGGCAGCATGGTAATTAAGAATAATCACCACCATCGGCGAGTGACGAACCTTGGATTCACTAAGATAGACTTACCCTTTGATCACTGATTGCATTTGCCACGGTTTAGATTCTGGACCTGAAGTTGGAGTTAGTTTAGTTAGGTTAGTTAGGGGCAAGTTGATTGTCTCCAGGAGTTTTGTATTTTCTATCATTGACATCCCTTCTGCCCTGCATTTGGCTTATGATCTTAAGAAACCTAATCAAAAACCCTGAGCACAGAAGCTTCACAGTTTCCCTATACTGCGCAGTGTAGCAGATCTGATACAACTCAATTCTTACTTCTTTCATAAACTAAGGACCACAATTTTACTCTCTGAAGTTTTCAGCTTACTAAGTCGAAGCAAACTTTAAGAACTTTTCTATTTTCGATTAAAAGAAAAATTCATAAAAAAGTAAGATCAAAAAACGTATTGCAATCATCAGAGAAACTTTCTGCGAGAGGAATGTTAGATAAAGATCAAAAATATCAATTTAGGTCCTAATAATTAGTCTCTATTAAAGTTTGGTAACGCTATCCCTGCATCCGTATACGAATTCAATACGATCAGAGTTTTCACCTTTTAAAGTGAAAGCAACCTTTAAGAACGTGGACCAATCTTCAATTCTTAAACGTTTGTTGTAGTCCTTTGGTCAGTTATTTATTTTTAGCCCTTTTTTGGAGCAGTTTGCTTCGTGGCAGCGTGAACTGCCACTGTATGTTTAAATTGCTTGTTCACATTATACACTTACAAATCGATTGATAAATTTGTTTATATTTATAATGTTGTTCTAGCTTGCATAGAGATACGGTTTTATAGAACCTTACAGCTTAAAATAGAATAGTTAACCAGCTGGGATACGCAGTATAGTAATTTAAATGTCATTTTGAGGACACATATGGAAAAAAAACTTCCATTCGAGAATGTACCAAATTGTTTTAACTTTTGATCGGAAAAAAGCAAACGGAGTGCTATACCGAGACTGACTATCGTCACCTCCTATTCAATAATAATGCCCTTTACTCAACAATCCATTAGTCCAACTCTTCATAAACGCCAACGTATCTCTTTCACGTTAAAATATAAATTATCTCATAAAAAATAAATAACAATAACAAACTTTTCCTCAAACTTCTAAATAAACACGGGTTTTTACTTCTGTGTCGTTTTGATAACCTTTTATAAAAAGTTTCATTTCTTTGAAATGAAATCAGTTTGATAAGAATTCGCACGGTAATCAATTTGAAAACTAATTGTCCAGCAGCTTAGAAATGTACGCGATTAGAGATAAATTTCTATTTGTACAAGAGTGCCTTTGAAGTTCAGGGGAATTGAATGTCTTTCTGCTCTTAATTCTAACACTGAAATCGTCATCTGTTACTTATTGATTATCTTATTTCACAGTCGGTTTCAATAATCACACAAATGTGTTTTTTTTTTATCGTGACACTCTAAAATTCTTGGGCGGCACACTATGAAAGTTTGTAGGAATCCTTGTTTAAGAACATTTCAAGGCGTATACGACACTGTACTCTAGCAATATTTTATTTCATTTTCTAAGAATGTGCATTCTTACAGTTAAGGTTGTACTCTTTTATCTTTGAGCTCAGCTAAGAGGGAATCGTGGTGCTCTTCTGTTTCATTCTAAAACCCCCCATTGTCAGTTTATGTGGCACCCGGCTGCCATTGAAAAAAAAAAAAACAATCTGTGTTACAGCCCATACAGGGCCAGAGCATAGCTTGTTCGCATTGAGCTTAATGAAAAGGGCTCCTGGTGCTCATCTCTTTTTTCTAGGGTCACCCATTTTCACAGTTTAAGTGGCACTCTTTTGTCATCAAGGGATCCTACAGCTCAGGTTTCAAACCTTTGTTTTTTTTTTTTTTTTTTTTTTAATCATTTAAACTATAATCTTTTCCCATCGAGATCGTTGAAGTGAAACTGTAAGCAAAAGCAATTTTATAAAGCTCATCTGATTGATCAGATTTCCCCTTCTTCTGTGACACCCTGTAAAAACGATCACCTGTTAACCCACTCTCACTAACCTCGAACCACAGTTTAGAGGTCACAGAAGCATAAAAATAAAAGTAAAAAAACTTTCTACCATCAATTTGCAGGTAATGAGCTATAAAATTGCCCACAAACACACGTAGTTAACTGCAGTCCAATCGTTTAACACAAAAATCACCGGAAGATATTAATTACAAGCATGTCCAGCACTCATTTTCGCGTTTATATAACTTTAATTGGATTTAATTTTGTTTTTTATTATTCTCTCCGCAGGCCTACAAGCGTCAATCGAATTCGGTGAAAATCGCTAAAATCACCGCCATCACCGTGATCGCGTCGTCACTGATTATTGGCTCGTTCATTTTGGCATCGGCCTACTTGCAGGCTCGGGCATCATGTGATCAAGTCCAAGCCCTTGATTCTGTCCTGGAAAAGGAGCTGATGCTGGAGACATTGCAGCAGGTGAATAAGGTAAGTTTTTCTGTTTGCATGAGCGATTTATTCAATTGTTGATTAGAAAAGAAAACAAATTTAAATAAATTACCTCTGAGCCGAGGTCGTTTTCATTCGGAGATAAAAGCAACACAGTCGTCGACCGGAATGAGATTCAGTGAAGCAGCAGAGATGTTATTAGATGATTATGGGTCATTATTTGGAGGTGATTGCTAAAGCGGTTTGGCTCAGCGATTGCTTTGTGGGCTTTTAATTGGCGTGGTACTTTGGATCTTCGGTTTGGCGTGTTGGCAGAGTAAACTGGCTTGGTCAGTTTGGAATCAAAATCAGCTGCAGTTGTACTTTACAATTCGTGAGCTACTGAGAGCAGAATCAATGTTTTTTTTCTGTGTCGTAAGATGTGCAGAGGGTTTCATCTAAGGTCGCTGGAGAAGGTCGAACTGGGAAACCTGTTTTTCGAATTTATTCCAAAACGAGTTTGCGAGTGTTTTGATGGCAAAGGCAGAGTGATTGGGGCAATTCAAGCGGTTTTTATTTGAAACTAGCTTCGCATGATTCATGACAGGCGGACAAAAAAAGCAATGAAAACGAGAAGAATATGACCGCTTTAGTTTTCAGATCAGAGGAAATCTTTCAGACCCGGAGTCTACATCTGCTCCAAAGATTTCAGCGTTAGATGTACGATCAAAAATTGTTGTCCTATCCCACTCCGTGGTCCTAATTTTGATAAAAAATATTATATTCCAATTTTTTTTAGCAGTTATTACCGACAATCTGTAAAACTTGTTAGGTTTCCGCTTTAATGCTTTAAGCGAATTCGCATCGCGCGATGCGATGACATTCGTACGATTTCAGGCGATGGCATCATTGACATATTAAATTCGATTTTCACACAATCGATCCGCCATAAACACCTTCATATGCAAACATGTAATTGATCGCTATTAGCGAATCGCGTTGAATCGCGCGATGCGTATTCGCTTAACCATAAGCCCAGCCTTAATCTTAATAAACTCAGAAGAGAATTTGCTTATGTTGAGGCATCTACTAGATGTTCACAATAAGTTCAGACATCTGTCTGTAAAGATCATTGAATATTTGCATACAGACGACCTGGATGATCTTAACTCTATCTAAGTTTGTTTCTTCAGGAAATGTGGACTAGAAAATTCCCAGTCCCTTTTGAGTTACTTCTTTTATTAGCAAACAAGGTTGGTTCCTAGTAGGAACAGATGTTTTTTACGTAAGCACCTGCCTTGCAAATTTAGAATGGATTTGAAGCTTCGATTTTTAAGGTCACTTTGTTTGTGGAGGCTTAAAATTTGAATCCACCCTGTTTGACCCATCCACGCCATACTGCAACAAATTTTTATTTCAAAAATCGTTTTACGTTTTCGTATAAAATTGGATCTTTTTAAGCAACCACTAACCTCACAATCAATCAATTTTTTCCCACGATTTCACTGCCTAAATCAGAAAAGCTACATCGTCTACATCAACAGCAGCCTGCTATCTATTTTATATTAGTGTTTTATTTTATTTGCCGCCATGGATAAGCATCAAAACGTCACTTACCTAAATAATTTTACTTTGCTCCCCCTTCTGAATGCTCACGTCAAAGTAATAAGACGTTTGTTTCGACTTTAAAACAAACCTATAAACTGGTAATTAGCAACGTGTATCATTTGTAGATGGCTATCAATTTTAATACACGAAACGCATGATTGATTTTTGCATGACAATTATCTGCATGGGATGGGCACAGGTTGTTACTCGAAGGTTAACTCACCTGTTGCAAGTGGCTGGGGTCTGTTTTAATGTCGCCGACTTGTAAGGTAAGGGAAAGCTTAAGTGCATTTGCATTTAAGCATGAAGACTTGAGAAAATTAAAATTAGTTGCAATACATGCGCGACAAATGGCGATGGCAGACATGGCCATAGGGCAGTATATCTAAGTCAGCGCTCAAGAAAAGAAATTTTGTTCAAATTCGGTAACCTGTTTCCTGGAGCGTCTGTCTAGTTGTAAAAAAAAAACCTTAACCCTGTTTTGCAACAACCATTATGACTCAGATGAAAATCGTAGGTCAACAGAGAGAGTAGTCGAGCCTAGACGTTTGTAAAGTGGCTTTTCCGGCCAGCCATCTGGGTCTTCGACCTAAAGTTTAGATAAGAATAAACTATTACAACTTTCAAGTTGTTGAAAACGTCCTCTTCTAAGGCAATGAGTGGAATACTGCTCGTAATTCCGTGATTTCGAACTTAACCTTACAACTTGAGCACGAAATGAAAGCTGTCCAACCCCTTTCGCAACTGTAAAAAGACTTATATATTAATCCTTCAACAAAATGGCTCCACTTTGATATTTCAACAGAACTCTTACTTTCTGCACAATACGCCTCCGATGATTGACGACGACAACACGCGATTACGTCTTTTTTCGTTTTCAAAAACCCTCCTCAGGCTTTAGACGCCCGCCATCTTTTATTCATAACACAGCATCGATAGAATAAAATTCATATTCTTCCCGCCGTGAATGGAACACGCTAAACCGAATCTGATGTACAATTCGTGTACTAAATTAGTTCCGGAAAAAAAGCCTCATTTTATATGCGGGTAACTTGCATCAAATTAAAACCCCATTAAAAATACTTCTCATGAATAACGACGATACATCGAGTGTGGCAGCAATTAGGTTACGTCATCGCGTAAGCACATTGCCCGTCCAAATGGACACAGGCACAAACATTCGAATAGTTTCTATTGACACATTTGGCAAACGCCTTTTGGTTGCGTAAAACAAACAGAAACCCCGTAAATCATCCGCGTCTTCCTGGTTCGACAGAAACATAAACTCTTCCAATTATTTGCGCAGCCAGCTAAACAACGAGGCCCAGCGATTATTTCGACACACAAAATCCGCAGATTTTTCACATCTTTCTTGTTAGTTTCTTTTTTCGCTGGTAAAATACCGAAAACCTTTTAGCATTTTCCGCCACATCACACACAATTACTCATGTGTGCCGATCGTTCGGTGGTGTAAACAACCGACAGAAGAAAAAAAAGATATAAGACAGCAGTTGTCGGAGAACGACGACTTTTCCAAGCACGTCGCAGCACCGCAAACACACACTCCATCTAAAGTGAAAGCAGTTTTGAAAAATAAAAAAAACGACAAGTGGTTGCAATCTGTTTGCCAGAGTAAAATGTTAAAGATCGCTGGATGCATGCGATCCGAGTCGGAGTCGGAGCCGGAGCCGGTGAATGAAAATTAAACAAATCTCGGTGCCTCGGTGCAAGCCCGTGCTTGGTACGAGAATTACTCCCCAGAAAAAAGAGTCAGTTTCTTGTTCAACTCTTTCGTTTTTGGGTTTCTCGTTTGCCGTATAGATGTGCGCCCCTGTGCAATGCGCCATAAACTCACACTCGTACGTGATCACATGTCAGCGATGGTTGACGTTGATGGTGGCTTTCTGATTATGAAACTTTTTGCTGGTGCTGTTTTTTTGGAGTTTGGGAATAAGGAACTCTTCAAATAAACGCCTTTGTGACGGCTGGTGACTGTCGAGAGGAGCCTCTTCAGCGAATGAAGTGATTTGTCGAAATGCAGGTGCTTGGCAATGCAGTTGCAACATGCAGTCGTTGGGTTTTTTTGCCGTCGATTGAGTCATAGGTGTTCAGAGAGGTTTTAAAATCTCCAAAACAGCAGCTCCATTTGTTATGCCTCAACCATATGCTAGTTCTAAACGCAATTGTTCTAATTGCCGTTTACTAATTAACTCCTAGGAAATGCATAAAACTTTTAGCTAATGATTGCACCGATATTTTATGATGTCGTTTGAGAGAAAATAATTACTTTTTTTAATGGGGATTGTGGATAGGGAAGTGCTGCGGAAGCTGCAACGTCAATAGCAAACGACGATGAAAAGCTATTCATTATTTTCGCGGAGACGAATGTGTTTTCTGGATTACGAATCGATCAAATGAAATGTGGATAAAGGCGTTTCGTGCTTCGTGCTTCCTTTTTAATTAAAAATCTTTTATTTGGTTTAAGAAATAGTTTTTAATTATCACTCATGTTTAACGCCCCTTTCTTTATTGATAATTTTTCTATTTAGGCTTGGCTTGAACGCTGAACACCTGATGATAATAACCTTTGCACTCGAGGGTTTCAGCGAGTGTTTGGTCAGGTTAGCATTGCTATTATAAGCTAGAACGTGGAGAACCGGTCAATTGGATCCTCTACCGTGCACAATTTGACCGGTGGAATCGAGTAATCAAGGCAGAGCGACAAGGATTGGCCAACAGAAAGGTGAAAGACAATTTCTTTCACCATGACATAATGCCCCGGAACAAAATGACGCAGCTTGGTCAGGAAGTTTTGATGCATCCACTATATTGCCCAGATCTTGCACTCTTTAATTCAATGAGTAAAAGCAAAACTTTAAAAATTGAAAGGCTTTTGAACGCTCTTTTACTTCACCATAACAGCTGAAATCGTTGTCAACAAAAAGACAAATTTACTGTCCTACTTGTTTCGAAGCTAGATCATTTCGATCTCAAAATCGAACCTCTTTTACACGAACTACAAAAAAAGTAAAATTGTTGGAAAAATTTCAAAATCATGAAATTGCATATAAGTAAAAATACTTTCCACTTTAGCAAAACTCTCTCCATGACTTTTTAGTTCATCATTTCACAGTGCATAATCGAACTCGCCAGCGAAAGGAGTTCTCAACGTCCCAATGGTCATCGGCCGAATTAATGCAGCGAAGATAAGAAAAACCTCTTAACTTTTACCACCGCTCCTTACACCGGAACGCGTCGTAAATTCCCGTGTCACCCTACACCACATGATCACATGCCATTAACACCCACTGCGGGTCATTAATTTGTATCCGCTTCTTTCGAAAACATTGAAACTTTTCTCCAACTTTCACCTCTTTGCGAAATTATTCACCTTCTCTCGCGAAAGATACAATTTCTTGAGAAGTATCTGCAAACAATAGCGCCGGCTCATCACCATAAGCAGCACCGTCGTCGGTCGGTTCGTCTGAATGCCTCCGCTCTTGAACTCAATGTCACCCTGACTGAAAGGAGGTTGTGTCAGATATGCTTTTCCATTCAAATAGAGACTCGCGGTAATAAATTCTCGTCTTTGGCAATTCTTTTGTTTGCATGCGAGGCCCCAAGACGTGAAGGCTGCGCTGCCATCGAGTGGTGAACTCTAGATGGAGATACATTTTCACCCATCCACACCGCACCAAGTAATGAGTCATTTTCTTTTTTTTTTGTGACATGTTTGCGTATTCTTAAGACGCAAGCAGAAGAGCGCTCTTCACGAAGTCGCCGCACGTTATGCGCCGGTGTACGCTTGTGACCATAAATTCTCCCGAATGCAAATTCAGCCCCATGAATACAAAAGTAAATATTTTTATTCCTCCCATTTGCATACATCTGTAATTAGCAGATTCGAGGGTTGCCTAGGACTTGGGGCTTAGGCATGTTTGCCGAGAATCTGTGCGTTAAGTCATCCGAAATATGGACGGGTGACTCCATCAATCTTGGCCTAGCATCTGAGTTACGTGACATTGAAGTGGATCGCATACAGTCGTGTCTGTTCTCGGCTCAAGGCTCCATCGACCACCACCACCGGCAGAATTATCGCGGCTTATCTGGCCGTCTAATGGATATGACGTGGCACACTCACTCGCGGTTAACAGCCACAGGTACAGATACAGGTAGTTTGTTGCTTATTATCGTGTGGTCATGGCGGATGCTTTGTATAATTGTTTGGATAGACCGAGAAGCAACAGCAGCAGTTCGTGCTTGGAAACGATAATTACTGGCGGTGGGAGATGGAGAATTTAACGAATCCAAGATATTATCTAATTCCATAGCAGATATGTGCTAATGGCTTTCTGAATTTGCTGCCAGATTGCTAACTGCGGAGTTTCGAAACGGAACAGCGTGCAAGATTTGTGTGGCTATTTTTGCGTCAATAATTATTGATGTCATTTTGTGATAAATATTTTGAGAGAGACGGGAGCATGCAACGCTGTGATTTTTTTTTTTCTGATTATGACTGGAATGTGATCCGGTGGTTTATTTTAGAAACTTCCACTGAACTGAAACTGCTTCCTGATTTGGAAGAGAGAAATACGATTAGTTTTAGTATTCACGGTTGTTGAAATATTTCTTCCTGGAAAATTGGCAGTGGAAGTGGCTTGGACTTATTAAAGGTTCATTGGTTTTCATGGTGCCTTTTACGGCGAAAAAAAAAAATACTCGGCTCTATTTCCTCCTCTGAACTACTTTCGTTTGAGGAACCGAGTTTGAAGATCAATCCTCTGTAGTTCCACAGCTGCCTTATACTGTGAATGCCCTCCTTTAGGGGCATACATTTCATAGTGTGTTTCCATCGAGGGAAAGTAGTCCTTAATTGTGGGCGCCCATGGACTCATTGCGGTGAATTTGCAGCCAACGGAGCTTTGAAGTGCATCGATTTCACAATAGTGTCTGGAAAGCAAAATTTTAAGATTTTTCTCAATGATTCCTTTAACTACGCATATGACTCTCTTTGCTCTAAGGAAATGACAGCTTATAGTATCGAAGTCGCGAAAACGCGTACTCCGCTTAGAGCAGTATCGTACAAGAAACCTTTAAGGCTGCAAGTTGGTCATATTTGTTATATGGATATCAATTTGCAGTGAATGTCATATACGGTCCTGATATTTGTCTGTTACAAAAAGATATGCTTTAAAAACCATCAAAGCCGACCTTCTCCTGATCCTATTTCAGGTTAACCAACACAAATTCAATTTAATTGTTTTAATTTTAAAGAGTTAGCAGAAAGTTTTATTTCTCAGATTTCACGAAAATGTTTCGAGGATCGACTCTAAAAAAGATCTTGTGAGCCTCGCTGCTTTCTCTCTACATTGAAACCTTACAGACCTTACAGGCCGCACACTGGCCCCATTTAGAGACCTGGGTATTAAGAAAAACTCCCTGGTAAACAGCACGTGCTACGTGCACTTTGATTGCCCACACGTTAACCTTCGTAATTTGATTGACAGACAACAAATTAACACCGTCTCTTGACTGTAACAAATCGACAACGTCAAATGAGATCACTGAGACCGTGTTCCTTCAATCGCATTTAACTCAACTCCGATGAACCGCAGAACAATGACACTCAGCCGTTGCCGTCTCATTAACAATGACCCAAATGTCATTCCATTAAAATAAAATTACCAACACCTACTCTGCGAAAAATCACATTGTTGACTAATTAACAGAAATCACCATCACACCTGTGAAAAAAAAGAATCAGAAGTGTTGGTGGTCATTTGACGTACAAGCTCGTCAGGTGACTGCAAAACGAATCAACGCAATGAAAACAACACACAACAACCCTTTTATTTGTCTACAAATAAATCGCGGAGATCATGGCTTATTGTTATTTAACAAAATCATTTATTGTTCGATGAGATATTGTTTTATCATACTTATGTGTTAGGTTTTTATGAGGTAAACAAACCACCAACTAACCAGTTTTTGGTGAGTTTTATTATGGAAGTGTATAGAATAATAAAACGAAGTTTCGTAGATCAAGAGAATTACATAAGAGTATAAGAAATTTAATTGCTTTTATTTTTACATTCAGCTGCTGATTGATAAGCATTTACTTTTGGCTTTTTGCGCATCTACAATTGTGTTTAAGTCGCCATTTTCGGGGATCTTTCGTGGAAAAGTACCCAACGTTAGTCGAATTGTTAACAACAAAAAAACGTTAACCGCAAATCGAATGCACAAGAGGAGGAGATATCTTGTAAAACTTGTTTTTGTTTGAAATTAGAACCAGTTTTGTGTTTTAATTTACGAGTGAGTCAGTGGTTTAACGAAAGTCTACCGCGCTTTGTTTGTGTTTCTTTTTAGCAGCGAGTCTCATGAGGTTGTAAGGTGCAACTTTGGGTCCAAGGGCCTCTAAGAGCCGGTGCGAGGCGTAGTATTTATAATAAAATTTGCCAATTTATGGGTCATCACTCTAATGATTCTTTTTTCTTTTGCTCGTGGAATCTCCATCGGATTGTCAACGTTGTCGGTATAAATAACACCATATTTATTCAGTCACAGTGCTATAGACTCAAGCAAGCTACTTTCTAAATTTGCACAATTTTTTTGGAAACATTAAAATTTCCGGTGTGTTTAATTTGCAAACTATGAATGATCGGAAATGACACACTGTATTTCTTTCTTTTTGTTAAATTTTCACTCTGTGTGGAGCTTCGCCGGAAATGGCGGATGACTCGTAAGCTAGGAAATGCATTTTAAAAGGCAATTGACTATTTAAAAACTTAAAAAGGACTCAAATTAGGTATGGAGACAGCTAAAGGAACAGCTTTTATGAATTTTCTGCTTATGGCACACAAAGAAACTTATTAACAATAAGATTGAAGTACACAGGGGAACTTTTTTTTCGGTCGCTAAACGCCTTCTGAAAACAAATTGAAATCAAAGTGACAATTTTAGGCAGCTTTTGGTTACGCTAAAATTAGGGACGATGTCAGATGTAGAATCTGAAACTCTGTCATGGTCTAATCCGCACCCGTAACAGATGGTTATGCTCCTTGAGCGTAACGCAGAGTGTAATGCCCTAATATACAATAGTATCACCGAATCTTCAGACAAGACTAACGTTGAATATTTATTGAAGTCACCATCGCCCGTTTTTGTAGCGAAAAAAATCTTTTCATCGTTTTCTACGGGTGAAAAAAATTCTTTCATGCTTTTTGTGGAAAACGTTATGGTTTGAAACTTTTTTTAGTCAGAAGCACCGTGTATATTTAATGATACCTGTTTTACAAAGTTCACACTTCTCTTTACCTACTAATCAGATTCTACGAAATTAATAGTGAAGCCTTACTGTGAGTTTTTTTTTAGTCTCCCAGATGAGATTGCAACGACCTCTAAACACAGATGAAGCATAAGCTCTAACGCACAAGCTTCAAAGTACTAACTTTTCAACCCAAGTTTTATACATAAGGGTATAAAGTATAAGCCTATTGTAAGTCTTAATTGGACTGATTTACATTTATATTTAAAAGACAATACGGTTGCATATACGTAACATTTCACTGATATCAAGCCTTCTATGAGTGAAGCAAAAAGCTTCCTAATCTACGTGCAAAGGTACTCGAGTTCCCTTCATATGAATTAAAATTGTTGTGAAAACTCTGTCTGCATAAATCATTCAATTTAGTCCTTTTCCACCATGTTTCTAGATTAACTTTTAAATTAGTTCAAAAAAAGAGATCTTTTCCGCTTTTCAATTGTTAGAAAATTTGAAAAAAATTGCTATAGCTCTTTTTTTCATGAATGGTCACTCCCCATTTCATCATAAGATAGCAGAGCAGCTGAAATCGCTTGTCCTCTGGAAAACATAAAAAATTGAAATTAGTAGATTCCATAATAGAATCTGTAGACTGTTAAAACTGGGACCTTTAGTCCCAAACTAGTTTTCACTCTTTAGAATAGATCCATCTCATCACAAGCCATAAAAGCCTTCTGAATGTAGTTCAACAAAACAAATCCCGTAAACCAAACCACAAATTAGCAAGCAAATATTTCCTCCAACTTTTGATTATTTCCAATTCAAATTAAAAACAATTTCACGATTTGTAAACTAGCAGAACCTAAACAAAAACCAGCCACAGTCCCACAACAAACCACAACGTGAAAGAACATTTGTCACACTTGAGAATAATTATCGCGTCTTACTTAGAAACCGGATTGATCGTGATATGTTTTCAGTATAAATCACTCCTTCGTTTCACCTCTTTCGAAAGAGTTTACCACTCCATTATCACATTCGAACGAAGAGCTGGTTTTCCCCTGCCTAAAAAATAAGAAACAAAATAGACAAAAAGGACTTTGACAGACACAAAAAACAAAGGCCGTTGATTGTAATCTTTAAGTGCGCAACATCCGGGTTAAAGATTAAAAAGAAAGAAGCTGAAGTCATCTCAATTAGAATTTATTTTGGCAAACCATTTGCACTAAAAAAACTTCAACTTAAATGGCCCCTCGTGTTTTTCTTTTTGCATTCAAATCAGGTTAAGTTGAAGTTTAGTAAATCAAAACACGTTTTGCAAATTGTTATGCAATGCAATAAAAAAAGAAACAAAAACAGACTTGAACTATGCTGAAGTTCTAATGAAAGGAAAATTGAATTTGATGCATGTATTTAATTTGTCGTATGCAGGAAATGGAAAACATGCATGGTAGTGATAAATGTTATTTTTTTTTTTTTTGAGGAAATTAAGTCAAATGTCACGTTTATGCATAGCAAATGTCAAATTATGTAACACTAACACAGATGTCTGGAACACTAACAGTGTTCACTTCAGTGTAGAATGCACCTAAGCTGTTGCAATATTTTGCAGTGTTTCACAGCTTACGTCTAGATTACTACTTTAGGATGGAGAACTTGATTCATTAATACATGCTATTGCGTATTCTCTCTTTCATCTTGTCGTTTTCATCAGGAAAAGCCTGCTCTTCGTTTATGGGAAATACACATCAAAAATGTATGGTTTCCCTTAATCATTTAACAGCAGCTGCTACAAAAGTTTCTCAAACAACTCCAATGCCATAATCAGAAACACCACGTACATCGAACCCAAAATCAATCCAAAACTCTGAAAGTTAAGTACTCCGTCATTTTTAACGCCGTAGGTGACGATTAAGGAGAAATAAAAGCGAAACTTCAGCTTAGTCAAGAGAGGAGAAAGCAAAATACGTTTCCCTAAAACAGATCCAAGTGGCATAGCCCAGAGCGAGCGATGTGAAAAAGTTAGAAGCCCTCTATAATTGTCACTGTGATCGCAATTAAACTGATAAGCGTGCCCATGTGATGCAACAATTTCGAAACAAAAGCCCAATCAGCCCACACAACTAGCCAACCCAAATCCGAGCCCCTGGACTTACCTTAAACGAAACAAACACAAAAAAGAAGCTTGAGAAAGTGTTGCTTCCACTGTCGTCTTGAAACACGAGAAAGTCTCAAAGACCTGCAGTCCCTCCACGGTTCGTTGCCCGGTGGTCCCCGCATACGCGGCGCGCACACTCGAAGCACACAGCGGCACCAGGAATTACATAACATTCCCATAACAGACCACATTCAGCAACAACATTTCCTCAAGCCATTGAACTCATACGATTGTGTCGGTTATGCAATCCTATCCCATCATCAACCAAGATGAGCCATGGTGGCGTCAGTTCCACGAACCGCGGAGCACAAATCGCAAAGCACAACCTCATAAGTCAACCCAACCCATTACATCAAGTGAATTGCTATTTTCTTACACAGACTCTTCCTCTTCTCTTTGTAGGAACTTCCACGTGCCGATGCATTGATTGGCAGAGACTCCAATGACGAAATTGATCTGCAGAACCTGGACAAAGATGAGCCAATTGTGGAGAAGAAAGTGGAGCAGCCTAAGGCCGCTGCACCGGTCGATTCCAACAACGAACAGCCGAACGAAAGCGAAGGTGACTCCTCGTTCTCGGACAGCGAAGAGACCGACGACTTGCAGAAGGTCCCGAACAAAGTTCCTCTGGAATTGGATCTGAGCGACCTGGCCGCAGCTCTCCTTCAAAACAACAAGAAGTAAGCCGAGGGTGGGGTGTGAACGCACCAATTCTAAAAATTCTTCCCTTTTTGCAGATCCCGCATGAATTGTGTAGTCGAACGCAAGCACGCCGAGGAGATCGTTGACTCGCCCTCAAAGACCGTGAACCTTCCATTCGGAGTGAACCTCACCACCGATCCCAAGAAGGCCCGCATCACCGGCGAACGCATCTCGATCTTCTGCGAGAGCGGCAATGAAGACAGGGAGCAACAACAGCCCCGCAACCACATGCGTGACGAGGAGCCCGACGTAGAGGCCATCCGCCCCATGTTCATCCCCTACCAACGCATTCCAATCCCATTCGGTCAGACCCCCAACCAGTTCCCCCTGACCCACATGCCCCAACGCATCATGCCACCAATGCCCCAGCAGCAGCAGCAACCACCAATGATCCGCCAGATGCCACCACCCTTCCAGCACATGCCCATGGGAATGCGCCCACCAATGCCACCACAGATCATGCAAGCCCCACACCCCGAGCCCATGCAGGAGCAGCACGTCCGCATCCACGTCCAGCAGTTGCCATTCCGTGAGATCCACGTCGCCGACGACGTCCCCGTCCAGATCCCGTCCAGCAACCAAGAGCTTCCACACATCCAAGTGCAGAGAGTGCCTTTGGGATTGGCCCTGCAGCGTGCCGGAATCACCGCCGACGACTTGAGGAACATCCAACGTGCCGCCGAGGAGAGAATCACCGAGGAACTGAGGCGCCTGGCTGCCGAGGAGGCTGAAGCCAACGCTGACTCTGACAGCAACAGCTCCGAGGAGGACGAGTCCCAGACCCAGTCAAATGAGCAAATGCAACAACAAGAACAACAGCAGCAACAGAGGCAGCAGGAGGAGGACCAGATCACCACCCAGCAGTTGCCCATGGAACCCCGTGACACCATGACTCCTCCCATGCCCGATCAACCACAAATCCTGCAAATCGGACGCGGCAGCTACGGACGCAGCTTGATCAGCCCCGTGCACATCCCGATTCCAATGAACCAGGCTCAGGCCGACATGAACCAAGAAGCTATGGAACCCGAGAGGCCACACTGTAAGTATAGAGAACGATTTGATTGCCCTCGAGCCTTTATCTAACTCCACCCTTTTATTTCCAACAGATGTCCAGCCCCGTTCCATTCGTAGCACAGACAACATTTTCAAGTCCGAAAAACGTGTCAAGAAGTGCGCCTGTGATTGCAGCTGTTAAATAATTTTCTTTTTTTTTTATTTTTGAAAAACATCCAACAGCCAGCCAACATTTTCTTTTTTTCTTTTCAATTTAAGGAAAAATAATTAAAACAAACACAAAATTCTTTTGTTATATGTATATTGTGTTAAATGTAAAAAACAAAAAAGAAACAGAGAAACAAAATAATTTTAACAAATAAATTCAGTGTATTGGTATTATTTCGATTTATTTAAAATATTTAAAACTATGACTCTAGCAATGGGCAATCGTATATATTTTCTTAATTATAGTATGAGACCAAATTGATGGAATAAATTTGTAAATAAAATTAGTTTTTATAAAAAAAAAACAAGGGCGTCTTCATTATTTGGATATTTTCGATAACTGGACAAAGGGATTTTGAACACCTGCTCTAGAGATTCGCTGTGGAGCTTCGAACTTCTTTGCTTTCATTTGCGTTTGAATCACAGTACACCAAAACCTCGCTTTGTATCATTCCGATTGCATCGTTTTCACGTTGCGTTGGTTCTATTTCAGTTTGCGTCTTTCACAAAATTACAATAAAAGAGAACGGAATTGAAATTCATGCATGGGAATCGTTAATTCTAACTAACGACGCCAAGCAAGACTCTGGTGTATAAAAAAAGAAATGTAGTCCTTTTTAAGGTAGCCGAAGTAGGCCAAAACGTAGTCGTGGTCGAATGGACTTAATGAGATTGACGAAACCCGGCTTACGTTGAGCAAATGACATGTTCTGATTATACATTGATACATTGATACATACATTGATAGATCCAAGAGCAAGCTTGCATTTTACGTATCATGTTATTGTGGAGGCGAAAAGGAGGAGTTATGAAACTAAGATGTACTCGTATTTTATGTCAGATAGAAGGTTACCCCTAAGATTGCGATATAATATAATATGTACCTTCAGGAAAACATCAACCAGACAACAACCAGCGGCAAAGTCTAGATGATGTTCGAAGACATCAATAGAAATATAATTTCAATTCAGTTTGGGCAAAGTATAAGTTTTATTTTATAAAATTGTCAACCGGCAGACGGCTTAGGCCATGCAATAATGATATTTTTGTAATCTTTTATAATACAAATAGATCTTACTTACTTCTTACCTACTTACTTGCTTGAAGAGCACAAATTAGAACGAATTGTACTTTAATTATTTTTTGACATGGTTCATTTTCGATTTTACGGGTTGAGTGGATGACAAATGACATTATTTTATAGTTTCCCCAGGTATGACCAAACGGTCACGCTGGCACAATTCGGGTCAATTTTAATTAAAACATGAAAATAATGGGAGCACGAGAATATCGTCGTAAAACAAATGGGTAGCAGAAATATTCTCTATCGATAATTGTCCCTCTATAATCATGTGTATCGTCATAAAAAAATAAAACAACCTAGTTTAACGCCAAAAAATCTTATGTAGAACTCAAAAAAAGCCAAAGAAGCTCTGTATTTAACAAGTCAGATCTCAGATTGCTATTGGGAGCTCTTCACCCACTCAAAATGCAGGGTCGAAGTTATGCTGAACGATTTAGGCGCTGTTAAAATTGGGTTTAGTTAGCAACCTAGACTAGATTAGTTTTCAGTTTTAGATCAAAATAATTTTATTGCCGTGGTTTTAGTTCTCATGGAATTGTTTAAAGTTAAATTTTTATTTGGATTTTTTTATTTTAAATCAGGGTTCAAAAATGTTCACTTACGTGCGAGCACCAAGCAGTGCGTGGGTTCACTAACGTGTGAACCAAAAAAACATGTGTGGATTCAAAAAACTCTTGCTGGGGATAAAGTCAATGAATTGTTGCAGTCGCTCGCAAGAAAGGGGAATTTTGGAAACTACCTACAATAGTTATTATTCTTCGTTTGCGATCATTTATGAGCAAATGACGAGTGAGCGTTTCCGAACCCTGTCTTAAATAAATATAAAATGTTGTTGAAAGACATAGCTATAAGTTGTTTCTTGTGGTTTATAGTGCCCATAAGTCAATTACGAAAGCTTTAAGTTAATTAGGCTAGATTTAAGTCTGTTTGTCCGGCATGTAAATTTTAACTGAAGTAAAAGCAAAAATGGTCTTAAAATGAAAATACAGCTAAGAATCTATGGAACACCTCCTATTGGACATTTTTTTTACACTGGCTTTCAACAGATTCAACATTAAACAGCTTTGCAAAGAGTAACAACAAACGCTTATGGCTTATCAACTGTTATATAATCATAACAGATTGAAACTGTTTTAAAATTTCAACTTAATCCATTTCCATTTGCCGAATCTCCGGTGCAGAGATAAAGTGACCTTGGATGCAAGACTGCTTGGCCTTTTGGACTAGAAGGAGTATACCTGTGATGGTCAACGTTGAAAGGCAGCTGTGAAAAGGCACAGACACTTCAAAGATTGATTGCTTGTTAACACGTTGAATGCCATGGGGGTCACCGGTGACCGGCACTAAGTTTGTCGTAAATCGCGTGGCATTCAATGTGTTAAATAAGTTCCTGATACCGATACTCTTGCTATTCGTAATATTTTTATCATGAATTATGCACAACTCTACCGACGCTCTCATTTGTACAGCCTTAAAGGTCCTAAGAGAGCAAGGGAATGTTTAGATTTTTTATAAATGAAATAAAATGAAATAAGGTAAATTTAAATGCGAATTAATAGCGACTGTCACAGTTGGAATAAAACTAAATGCAAATAGAACTTCAAGGTATTTAAAGATTTTCCGATTGCTGTTGATGGTTACTCTTGCTAATAGTTGTTTCTTTTGTTTTCTTCTTTAAGCTTAGTCTTTCGCAACCAGAATGATGTTTTAAAAAAACGCTTTTTATCTCAGAATACTTTCGTAAAATCGTAAATGCACGAAGAGTAGGTCTTTCACGAAATGTCGAACCTATCTGCATAAACCGTACAGATTTCTGTAAGATCTTGTTGAGTTATTTGTTTACAGTCTTATGCAGTGTATTTAATTCATCTGTAGATTGAAGTGCAATAAAGTGATTTGAAAATGAAAAAAAAAAGGCTATAGTAAGAAGTTCTTCAAAATTGATCGGGTACGATTTCCCAGCATCTGCTTAGTTTGATGAGAGATGTTTCTTAAAACTTGGTGTTTTTTTTTTCTTCTCAAGCTGTTAATTTTGATTAGTAGTAGTAGTAGTAGTAGTAGTAGTGGTAGTAGTAGTAGTGTTGAAGTAAGATCACTCGTATCTCTGTACCATAAATTGTAGATTGTGCGATAACACTATGTAGATTTTTGAAGGGAAATAAACAATATTAAATCGACTTCCCAGCGTCTGCTTAGTTTGATCACAGAGCTAAAAGACCTACAAAATGTGTCTTTCTTCTCCACATAGTCGTCATATTCTGGACAGGTAAGTGTGTAACTGAATAAGACCTAAAATTAATAGAAGTAAGCTTACGTAATCTTTGTCAAGGTGTCTTGACTGTTGAAATGCACCTTTGAGGAAACGTTAAAATTAGTAATTCCCTCCAATTCTTAGTCTTTGGGGCTTGCGCACATCATTTTTTTGCGTGCTCCATTCATTTGGATTCAAAGATGATTGAGTCTTACGTTTTCTGTAGACTGCGATAAAGTGTGTGAATAGTCGAGTATTTGCATTTACGATGACTCTAGTCATTAGACAACCCGACATTGTATTTGCTGCGGATAGGTCACACGGAATGGAGGGAGAGACCAAAATTCCTCCAATTGGGTAACACAAAAGGTCCACAACAACCTAAGTAAGGCAAGGTTTCTCTACCAACACGCAGACCTAAGCCTAGGCCCATGTGCTGCGTGATTAAAAACGACCTTTAGAAATCCACTTAAGCATGGTAGTTATAGTTATACAAACTGTGTAAGCTTTCCGCACCCCGTTAAAATCCATCGAGAACTGTCTACGATAGTGCGGATTCAACTGAGCGTGATGTTGCTCAGATTGCTTAGCCGTCGAAGAAGTGTGCTTCTGCGCAAGGAGTTTAGGCATGGTAGCCTGCGGACTCATTTAGCGTGGTATAAATATATAGAATAATATTTGAAAATAACAGAGAACTAAGTATTCATTTTCCAATCGGCTACAATCAAATCAAAATTATATCTATGTAAATATATTTAATCTCAATAAAAAACTGAACTGACTGGCTGACTGAATCATAAGAAGACCGACAATGAAGAACCTCTTATCCACAACCAGCGCCTGCCAAAAAAAACTAAAGCCCCTATATCAAGTGAAATCGTGTACACGTAGTACACGTGAAATTAAATTTTCGAGTGTACTTACATATATTTAGTTAAATATGTGTAGACAGTAAAAAATATTACCTGGCCATATCAGGGTCCTTTTCCGAAGCGAACATATGCTTCTGTAACAACTTATGCATGGATGTCGAGTTCTCACCGCTCACAATGTTTGTAAGGATGTGCATTGGTTCAAGTACGTTTATGAGTGTACTTCGAAAGATATCCACACTTGTTCTGAAATTTCGAGCTTTGTTACCATTGGAAAAGACGTGAATAGGCTGTTGCCCTGTGCTTACGCAATATATTTAAATACACGTTTATCCGCGCTTTAATGCACTACACGTGTACCCGTGTCTAAGGTGCCGTGTAATACGACTACACGTGTCCCGTGTATGCGTGTAATTAAAACCTCATTTGAAATCCGAAGCTCAAAATAAAACGTTTTCTTTTAAATTTTAATTCAAAATTGTTTATTATAATATTTAAAAATAACTTAATTCTACAACCAAAGTAACTCATTATTTTTTATCTTTTAGTTAATTGATTTTTTTTTTATTGGTTTAATAAGTTTTTAAACCATCTTCCAAACAAGCAATTTTTTTTAATGCTCTTTAGTCCTTTTAATTTAAGATTATATTTCGATGAATACAATTTGTGTTTAATTAATTATAAGGTTGGCCAAAAAGTAATTTCGTAATTTTTTTGTTTGTTAGATGTCTTTAGTTCTATATATCACATATCTTAGTCAGCGCAACGGTGCACTCATAGGAAAAGTGTGAGAATGTGTACTAAAAATGAAAAATCCGTTTTCAGCTTCCTCATAAATAAAGCCGGTTAAAAGATCAAGAATGGAAGTTACATAAGAACGAATTCAAACATTTTCTCTATTTGTAAAATGAAAAATGTAACAACGCAAAACAAATTCAGACCCATGTTGTACCAATTCGAAGGGGAACAACAGAGGCCTAAAAGGCTTCCCATCTGAGGGAACAGAACGAGCTGACTGCGTATTGACTGCAAATGCGAAGAACCGTCGCACCTCGGAAATTGTTTATTCGAATCTAAGAGCAACTATGAAAAACGAGAAACGAGAAAAGATCACACACGAAACAGATTGAAATGCAATGAAACACATTTAAAATTCAAAATCATAATATACTCGAATAAATATTAACAAAATCACTGTACAATAGAGAAATATACAATACATAAGATTAAAATAAAAATAAAATTCTTTGCTTTGGCTTCTTTTACTTTTACTTTTTATTTTTATTCTTTTCTTTCGTCCACTCAAGAGAGAATATGTACTTTTTTTGTTTTTGTTTTGTTTGTTTTCTTTTATGAGCATTATAGTCCATTATTTTGTGTTTATAAATAATTTTTTCTTGAATATTCTCGCTTAGCTAAATTAATAAAAAAAAAATATATATATATATGTATAAACGTTTTCTTTTTTTTCGTGGTTATTTATGAAGAGCGCGGGAAAGGAAGTGGGGGACAAATGGATAGTTGGGGAGATAAGATTACTAGATATTTAGGTAGCTGCTGCTGTTGTTGCTAACATGGTGGCGTGGTAAGTTACACCATCCAGATATAACGCACCCAACTTTGACCCGGACGAGAAAGCGATTCGCTGCTTTACCCATTGTCACACTGGTGTCCCTCGCAATTTCCCCAAAATATACAATTTCCTACGCCACTGTAGCAGATGAGGAAAACGGCTGTGAGAAATACCAGGCTGCAGACGGTGCATGGCTTACGCTCAAGGAAGAAACCGATTAGATAAAGAACGATAAACATGACGTGGGTCTGCATTAGGGCTGGATTCGTTGGCTTCGGAATGAGGAGCACAGGGATTAGACATTGTAGGCAATACATATTTGTGATTCTTTTATTTTATTTCGCGTGTTCTTTTGTTTTACTATTCCCTACTACTGTGTGCGCCTCTCTTGACAAATTTGCGTGTCAGTGCGTAGCCGCGGTTGCGTGAATCGTGAGGAGCAGAAGCAAATGCTAACAAAGTTTTTGCGTAGCCATTAATTGTGTTGTTTTATATTTCGTTTTTATCACAAAATAAATTATTCCGAGATTTGATTTGACTTTCTTTTTCCCAATTTTTCTTTTCCAATTAGCAGCAGCAAAAAAATCACTTAAACTGTTTGACAGCAGGCAGAATACACTTGACTATAGCACGGCGAATTCGCCCATATGATGTCAAACGGTTTGACGTGTGCACCGGGTGGAAGTTGGTCGCATTAATGGATGTTCACATTGGATACGATTTTTTTTAAATAAATTTGAAGGAGTCTGTGGAGGCTTTTACATATTCTCTACGGTTGCCTATTATTGCGGTAGTTTCTATGGCTAATGATTAGTTACTTACTTCACCGTGGTTTTAAAAGAGTTTCCAGCTCCTGTAGAAAGGCTTTTATAATTGCAATTATAAGAGTCAAAACTGTGCTATGCACAATTAAATGGGCCGAGAGTATATAATTGTTCGTCCGCGCTGGTCTGCTGAGCAAAACATTCGTAATTTAGATCCTCAGAGAAGATTTATGTATCGCTGGAGACAAACACTCTATCCTTTCCCTTCTCCTTCAGGAATTTATCTAATTCGATAGCCCTTTTGCCACCCTGTCATACCTCAGTATACCATTTTCCTTAATCAAAGACGTTTCTTTTTCTTTTCAGTGACAACAAATTTAAAAACTGCAGACCAAGCCCCCACATCTACTTCTAAATATAAGCACAGCAAACGGCTTTCTTCAACTTCTCACCGAATTCGCTGTATATCCAATTCGAACATGTCCGTGTTCGACTCAAATGTCACCCGCAAAAGCCCCATCAATCATTCAAAGCATTCCACCCAGAACACCCAGTCAAACTCCATCCCAACAGCAGCGAGATACGACTTTCTACGTGCTTCTCTAATCGTAAACAAAAAAAGAAACCATTCAAATAAAACAAAATTAAGATAAGCAAAGCTTATCTGTCAGTTGACTGCAAACAGATCTGCACACTTGCTGCTTTACTTCATTCCCAGTTCACACTACAGCGACCATGGCGCTATCGAAGCCCTTCTACACGCTCCTGGGCGCATACTTGGAGCAATTATTTAATCATCCCATTCGTACGAAATCCATCACTAGGTAGGCAAATGTCAACAAAAATTTCGTTTGAATATTAATTTGCTTTTTTTATTTCAAGTGCCGTCATTGCAACATCGGCCAACTACACATCGCAGAGAATCGCTGGAAACAAGACGATCAACCGAAAGACACTGCTCGCTTATGGATCCTATGGGTACGTACGCAGCAGACTTGCAAGATCGTTCAGCATCACTTAGAATTCTTTTCTTTGCAGACTCATCTTCGGAGGCACTGTGCCTCACTTCTTCTATCAGCTCATTGATCGTATCTTTCCACAAAACATGCCCTACAGAAAATTACTAGTGTTCTTCGCGGAGAGGCTGATCTTTGCGCCTTGTTACCAAGCGATATCACTTTATTTCCTCTCCAGATTCGAGGTAAGTCAGAAAGAATATACCCTCCACGGATAAATATCTCACGCTTGATCGTATTTAGGGCAACTCTCATGATTACGCCGTCAAGAACCTGAAGAAACTCTACGAGGTACTCCTCCGTGCAAATTGGACATTCCTATCAATCCCGGTCTTCATAAACATGAACTACGTTCCTGCTATGGTAAGCTGTAAAACAGAGATAACTTTAATTAGAATGAGTTTTTGTTTGTTTCTTTTTTCTTCTTTCTTTCGCTATAACCTTGTTTATCTCCGGTGCGAGTTTACTTTTTTTTTTTGTTTCCTCTTCCCTCTTTCGTTTGATACCTGTAATTATAGACGGGCTAATGCGAGTATATAACTCGTTTATGTTTATTTTTTTCTAGATACGCACGCTAACATTCAACATGATATCATTTATTTGGGTTATTTACTTGGCTACGGTACGTAGGCGACACGAAGCTAAGAAATCTGATGAGCCCTCAACCTCCAAGGGAGTGACTGGACAGACGAAATAATTTCGGTGAATTTCCGTTTCGAGACTGTATGTCGAAAGCTGGAGGCATTTTTCTTAAGATACGACGGTGAACTTGTTGTAGGATGGAGGGTAGTTATAGCACGTTGAAATGTAATTTTTGTTTTTATATTTTTGTATACCAAATGTTGGACAGTGAGTTTTGTGTTTTCTTGATTATAAGGATTACAAGTTATTCAAGATTTGTTGGTGCAAAATCTTTATCTGGAGATTAATTTTATCTTCAACTAAATTGGCAAATCGTGCGGTTTAATATTTGTTTTTTCTTTTTGTGTTGATAATAATCTTCACTGAAGACGATGGAATTTTTTTCATAGTTTGACGCAAATAGATTTGGATTTTAGTGTCTATTTGTCGGTGTTGTGATCGACTGCGGCTTTTTTTATCGTCAAAGGCATTGCATAAGACGCAGCGATTTCAGCTGTATTCAAAAACATACGTTCTTTGAACTTAATGTAATTATTCTACGACATAAGTTTGTTATTATTCCCATAAAATTGAATGAAAGAAGTTTTCTTCTGATTTCATGAGCGACAAGTGTCACCTCAAATTTTTAAATCCCTAACTTCCGGCTGCAACAATTATTTCCTCACATCAGCTTGGTCTTATTCCAAATCACAGAAGCATGTAACTTTGTACAATTCCACATTTCTCAAACGAATTTCGAATTTTGCGCATATTACATATGAATGGCCTTGGTAGCGAATAAAATCAGGGAAGTTCGTTGCCTCAGATTAAGTCTAAAACATCTTAGATCCAAGTTGGAAACTTACTTATTCAGAACTTATTTTTTTTTTGTTCAATTTCTTTTATCACTGTCATCCGTTTCTTAATCTGAATGGTCGGTAATCATTAAAACATCAGAAATAATTGACACTGGCAATCGGTGAGTGATTACGATTATGACGACATCACATATAAATTAACGACGGAGTCGAGGTCAATCAAATTAATGCAACTCAACAGTGAGCAACAAGAGCTTGTGGTCTTTGATTTCGACTAATGGGAAAATTGTCAAGAACTTTGCATGAAAAAGTAGATATTTTGTTTTATTTCGATATATTATTCAAGGTTAGAGAGCGATGACTTGATTGTTAAAAAATAAAGTGGCGTTTGCTTGGATCCAAACAAACAAGCAGGTATTAACCCGCCAGCGATTTAAAGCAAGAAACTGGTGATCAGAAATCATCAGCGATGAAAACATAATTTCAAAACGAAAGTAGTTTTGTTTTTGTTTCGCTTTCACTAAATTTATTTATACGTGTTTGAGACATCGATATCCAACACGATGGTAGCATGAAGAGCCTCTCTTGGAAAATATCTGTAGCTAATGTAAAGCTCTTGACAATTGGTGACATCAAACTCTGTAATTACAAGTACTGTGGTAACACAGCCGAGCCAGCAGGCAAGAAGTGAAACAGAATTCTTAAACCATACAAAGTTTAGTGTGTACACGAATAAAACAATTTATTGAATAATGTAAAAAAATTGTTTATGTGCGAAATCACGTTCGTTTGTACGGCACGAATCATCCAAAGTATTAAAATGATATTCGAGCTGATGGTGTTGGCTGTCTTATAAGTAAGAAAAGGATAAATTTACATTTTAGAATTGAAACGGCCGAAAATGCTCAACAGGAAGTTAACAATTTTATTTTGAATAGAAAGCAAAGCACTGATGAGAAGCTGCTTAGGCACAATACTTTCTTAAAAATAATAGAAGATTTTCAACAAGAAGGCATTAAGACAGTGAACATCTTACAAGAGCAAGATCAGCAAATATCAATAGATGATCGCGTGTTCCTCTACCCAACATTGAGTTTCAACCTCCCGTACACCTGGAGACAAGTTTTGGCTGACAAATTATCAGCTCTTTAATGCAAAGTACTTTAAAATTAAACCAACTGATGTACTATCGTAGATCCACAATGGGGCAACAGACTGTGCATGGAAGCCAGAGGGTGTACCTTAGACGGCGCCCGAATTGGCAAGAGACAACGAGGGTGAAAAAAGAGAGAATCATGCGTCACTAGCGCTGTTGCAAGCCTGGTGGAATGTATCCTCATGATGTAGGTGAACCCACAGACTTATCCCTCCCATCGTGAGATGGACAGAGAGAGCAAGGGGTCACTGTAACTTCCGGCTCACACAGTACCTATCTAAACACAGCGAGCTGCACAATAGTTTGTCCAGCTGCCCGATGTGCACAGGTGAGGAGGAGGATGCGAAACATGCAGTGTTTCACTCCCCGCTCTGTCCTGTGGGGAAATGACAAATTACTGTCAATAAACTCAATGTAATCTTCAGCCTGCCCTCCAAATTGGACTGGAGTGAAGGCATGCCTCTTAGAAATGAATCTCTGGTGATTTATACTGACGTACCAAAACTTGAATCCGGGGTCGATGGATGGGTCTTCTCTAAGGAGCTCGGGATCTAGATCTCATTTCGCCTTCCCAACCACTGTAGCGCATTTCAGAGATAATGGCGACAAAGAAGCTTTGTCATGGCTGAAGTACAACGTGGTACCTCACACTTCTATCACAATATGTACCCATAGTCACGCTGCGATTAATTCCTGAAATCCGTCACTTTCGACTCAAAAACAGCTCTTTGCTACAAAATATCTCTTGACGAGATGGCAAAGCAGGTTAATATTCACCTTATGTAGGTGCCGTGGCACTCTAACATGTCAGGCAACTGTCTGGCCGCGGATCTTGCCAAGCGTAGGACTATTGAAACCATCCAATTGGATAAGGTCGGTCTATGCGCACCTCTTGCTACTGCTCTCCTCTATATCAAAACTAAGGCCATCGCGGCAACCAATCTTAGGAAGCCTCGTGGCACTACATGCCACGTCACAAGAGAAATCTAGCCAAAGCTAGATCCTGGAGGATCACTTAGGTTCCTGAGACTTAATAGAACCTATGTTAAGAACTTTATTGGTTTGGCACACATGCGACCCGACTGGTCCTCCCGGTCAACGAATTCTGTATAAGCTGCAGAGACGAAGAAGAGGAAGAAACCTCGGGGCACCTTTTAGAGTGCGGAAGGTGATACAAATAATGTTGTTTATAGGCAACATTAGTTGATTACATCTCTCCGCTGGATTTTCTGTCAACCCAGGAAATTCTCGTAGTATACCCATTTCAAAAAGTTAGATTTTTCGAATATATCCTCTTTCTATGTCGTACAGCAGCACCGACCAAATATGGCATTTCACCATTCTTATTTTTACTTTTTTTATTTTGCAGAAGACCGCCTCGCTTGCTCTACTCTAAGCGCTATTGATTTATTATTCTTGGCATTGTCTTCAATTATTATTTTTAGGTACTTGGTTTACCTTTAAGCCATCATCACTCTTTTCGATTGCTTCTTTAAAGATATCTTCGGAGTAGGTACATGTTGAAGAGTAATATTGGGAGAATACATCCTTTTCTCTTTAGATCTCGACTTCTTCTGATTCTTTTTCTTTCATTGCTGATCGCCTTTTCTGGCCCCAATAAGATTTTTACTTTCAAGGGTCTCAATCACATTCTTGGAGGCCTTTTCGGAGTCCACAAAGCATGCATATATGTGCTTCTTTAATTTCAATACCCCGCTTAAAAGTGAACTGTGCCTAGTTCAAGTTTGTTGTATACTTGGATTTAATGTGAATGATGAACGAATGTGACCCCCAACTAATGAATCCTAAGCACAAAATCCTCGATGTTTTATCCTCACTCCCAGAAGAAGAATAGAAATCAAGACAAGTACCAAAAGAGGCGACGATAACAACAAATTCTCACTTCATTCCAACCCAACGAATACGTGATGTGCTGCGACGTGTATGTGCCCTGCATTCTAATTCCACCGAAATCCATTACACTACCATTTCAGTCTATGGAACTAGCACGAGCCAACTACGCTCAAGTCGCTGCGCAATAACGAAAACAAAATCTCAACAACATACGCTTATTTTGTAGCAAATAAAATAGAATGAACTTTATTCAATATGATGTCTCATCAACAAACACAAAAATACACAAAATAATAAAATTAAGTAAATTATCACGAACGAAAGCTAGTCCGATGTGTGCACACGAAGCCAGAGCCAAGGGACAAAGCCGTCGTATTCATCATAAGCATCTGCGCCCTCCCTGTTATCCACCCACATCTCTGCCAAAGAACAACCCACAATCAGTTGTTGTAGTTCTGCCTGCCGCCCAACTCGAGCAGATACCGATCAGGATGGTCCATCCAATCGGCCGCTGTAAGCTTCACGGTTCGCTGGCGTTCTGCCTCCTTGATCTGCCACTTCTTGATGTCCAGCTGCACCTCACGAGAACTTTTATCGCCGCAGCCCCAGATCTCGATCGACGTCAGCACAGCCGCAAGGCCCTTGCAGTCGATGTTCTCGAAATGCTCGTCCACAGCCAGGATGGGTTTTCTTGGATCGGAGCCCGCACGTAGACCCTTCGGGTAGCCACGTATGCAGGTGTTTAAGTACAAAATGTTCGGCTTCTTCTCGAGAATCACGAACTTCGGCATCAGCTGGATGACACAGCTGCCCTCCGCGCCTGTGTAGAGGTTGGTCTCCTTCCACTCGTTTGGTGATGCAATGCAGTAGGTCTGCTCATCCTTCGTGTGCAGCAGGATTATCGTGGGTCCACGGTAGCCCAGGAGGTGGTGCAAGAAGCGATTTGCGCCGAGCCCGTGTTCGTTTGAATCATACAGCAACGTCCAGTGCGACGGCAGCATGGACAGTTTGTCCTTAAAAATCTGTGCGGCTGATGCAGATTTGTTGGCACTTGGTGAGACCACGCTCTGTGGCTTCGAGTAGAGCGGCGGCAGGGCCCCGGCCAGAAGCCAGGCCTGCGAAAGGGGCATCAGCGAGTTTGGCTCCGCATCGCTCTGGTCCGGAAATGGAGCGCGTTGCTCTAATACTGGTGTGGACAGCTCTATGCCGGAGGACTGCTCGTTCTGCTCAAGCCCGCGGTACGCCGTCGAGAGCGTGTGCAGGCAGTACTTGTGCACGAGCAGTACCGACCGGATCAGATTGTGCTCAAACCAGCGGCACACGAATCCAATGCTCAAACTGTCCTGGTTGAAGAAAATCGACTTCACCACCGATTCGAGCGTGCGATCTATCGCCGGACACAGAGCCGCGTTTCCCGAGTGTTCCATTGCGATCGTGTAGCAGGTAAGTAGAAGCCGAGAGACGCCATCCTTGTTGATGAAATCTGTCCTGTCCGGGTCCGAGTACATTTTTATGTAACACTCCAGAATCTTAGCGTCATCGATGATGCCCAAGAACCGTTCGCATTGCTGACGAAATGCTACCGTGCCCAAGTATTCGGTTTGTGCACGAGAATTGTGATGCAAAAGCTTGAAGAGACGATGTCCCAAGTCGCTGTATTTCGAAAACACTTGACTCACAAACACTTCACTGACGATGCCATTAACTCCGTACTTTGATGACTTTTCATGGAGAATTTCCGACAACTTCTCCACGGGCGCAAATTGCGTGAAGTATTTTTCCTGGATATCTGCTCCCGAGGCGGAACGACTGAGTGCTTTGACGCTGGCCACTGCAGTCACCTGTAGATTTGTGGCCTGACCTTCACTGTTGGTGGTCGACTTGGTGTCTTCGCGAGAATTTGAGTTCCCCATTTAAAGGCGCAGTAATGCTGTGTAAAAATAAATGATCGATGCACTTGAATCTTTCTTTTTTTTTTCTTCGTTCTTGATTTGTTTTGGCAGGTACTGTCATGTGCCAAATGTGTGTTCAGGTAATTAGTCACACATTAGATTAGTTGTTGCAACTGGATTGACAGGTGAGAAAAAAAAATTTAGTCCCATACTGGAGCTATTCACTCGAGACTCTTGGAGAAGAAACAGAAATCTTTTATTGACTCGTTTTGCCAATAAGCTATTCAATTATGCAAAGCTGGACAAAATATTGGTTTGTTTACGGATTAGCAGCGTATAATCTCACTCATGACCTTTTTTATACTCTGAACGGAAACAGTGTCAAACTGTGACAGGGCTTTCAAACTGTTTGCGTACAGCGGCTGGCGGTAATCTAAAATTAAATTGAATTTAATTATGATTTGATTGCTGGAAAATTGGACTCTGAGCCTAATGACTCCTCCAAATCTGATTGTAATTATTCTTATGGTTTGACTACATCTCACGTGCGTTGAATGACGCCTTCCAGAATTCTATAGGTGAATCATCGCTCCAGTAGCTGTTAGGAACTTTGATAACTCGATTGGATTAATGTTTCAGTTTTAGTGGTGGCAGACGATTTTTTAGGAACGCTTTTACCTATGAAGTGGACTTGAGAATTATTCAAGAAGCACTTTTTGTTCACTTGATTATTTCCCAACTACTATGTTCGTTGAGAACCAGTTCGACTAATGCTGGCCAGCATGAAGACAACCTCCGCCACATCTACGATCAAGTGCGGATAGGACGACTCGCAGCGGTTTACATGCCTACCCAGCTCAATCAACTTATTTTTAGTCTTTTGATTAATTTCATACAGCTTTATATTACATTTACTTTTAATTAAAATTCATGGTTGAACCTTCTTCATATCGTTCTTGCAGGCAAATGAGATATGTAAGCGAAGTACTTTTCTCTTCAAACAGTCAAATTTCTAATCTGAATTTATCGTTAAAACAATGCAAACAAGTTCACTGTCTCTATGCCATGTAGGAAAATAAATTTCATATTTCTTTGATTACAGCAGATTCAGTCAAATTGGACCACCCTCAGGGCTAATAATTTGATTAGGATGTGGTCCGATTATAGAAAGAGGTTCCTTTTAAATTGGACCGACCCACTTACAAAAGTTCTTCTTCTCCTGCATACCTGCCGTTAAGAGAACTAAAGCGTTTCATTTTCAATGCATTTTTTTATTTTGAATTCATGTAAATCTTACGTGCTATATTTATCTAGAACTTAAGAACTAAAGCTGGTGGCAAAAGGTGCACGTTTAGTCAATGTAATGTAACTAAACGTTATCTTTGGGATTGTGATGAAATATTAGATCTACAAGGTTCGCTATGAAAGCGCGAACATCGAGAGGTTTCATAAAAAAAATTGGGAATGTTGTATTGCACACTTGATTCAATTTAAATTCAAAGAAAAAGTGGGCGTCTATCCTATAGTGTGTTGTAACTGTTCGAATCATCCAATAATTTTCTCGCCAGTGCGAACCGGCAAAATTAACAGTGCACATCGCACCACAAATATAATAAACGGCGCTTAAGCAACGGGCGAAGAAAAAACCACACGTGCAGGCACCCAACAAAGGAGAACATCCGATCATCCCGTACAGCAGCGCGACGACCTAGCGGGATCGATCAACGTTTCCAGCCTACCAATCGAGTGTGTCCCGACGTCTGGAGTTTGGTGCGGCGACACACTTTATGACACTCGTCTGCAACCGGGCATAGCGCGCACATCCAACAATATAGAGCGAGCAATAGAGCATCTTTACATATTATTCATTTTTTTACAGTCCACTTTTGTTTTTGTTTGTTTTTCCCTATTTTGGGCAGAAGGAAATAAATGTAATTTTTTGTTGTGCAAATTCGTTTTTTCGGTTTTATTTTCTTTGGACCCAAACAGTAACCAAATGGTGCTTTCTTGATGACTCTGAGTAGTCAAAGCGGCAGAAAAACTTGCAGTTGCTGTCACTTTAACGAATTTAAAAAAAAAACGCCCTTGCATAGTAGTAAGCCTTTGTCATCGTCGCTGGGTCCGTATCCCGCCGCTGATTGAAGTCAGGCTCCTGGTAGCTAACTAGCAGGACAGTACTAAGTTCTAGACTAAGTTTCCTTAACAAGGAAACTTTTGTGCAACAAAAGCCAAGATGAAAGCCGCAAAAAAAACTAAACAAGTACACAATTGGAAATTAAATAATTTGAATTTCATTTATTATTTTAACATTTACTTATTTGATAAGAGTGATATCAATGATTTAGCGTGCACACAAAGATTCTCTATTTCAAACAAACACTTATTTTACGTCTAAATTCAAAAAATTCAAAAAAAGGAAAGAAAGAAAGAAAACTATTTAAACTAAACTTCTTCTTTGTGTTCTATTTTTTTTTACACTTGATCCATTTCTCCGAACTGCCAACATTCGAACCACTAAATAATTATAATCTCAAAACAGAATATCAACAGCTGCCTTCATAAAATTACATAATCAGTGGATTAATCTTAATATCTAAAGTTAAAAGTTAGTTTAAACCTTCATTAGACTTCGACTAGATTTGGAGCTTTTGATTTTTTTTATGTTAGTTAAAACAAGATGCTGTGACTCTTTAACCCATATTTGATGGACTCCGGGTGCAGCTTCTTGTGGGTGAGCGCAACGAAGGCGGCGAACTCTCTCGACTGTCGAAGCTAGAGCAACTGGATGCGTCCGACGGTGTTGGTCGATGATATGGAATGGGTCGTTTGCGTGCACTATGATTAGTTAGATTAGTTAACATTAGTTTGCGAGAATATTAGTTGAGTAGTAAATATTACAACATGTCTGATTTATACAAAAACATAATTAAAAAAAAAAAAAAAAAAAACTTACCAAACAAAATCAAAAGCAAAAAATCTAAAAAAAATCAGAGGAAAATTAAACGAAAAAGCAAAACTGTTTTTTTTTTATTCATATTTCTCTGGTTCTGTTTATTGCGCAACGAGAATATGTTCTCCAATTCATTTACAAGCATACACGGAAAATAAAATTAAATGAAATGTTATCTATGTGCACGTACTGCAGCCTTCTGGTGTGTCTGATGATAGAGCAGTAATCAACTTAATAATCAAAAAAAAAAAAATCAAAGTATCAAAATGCAAGTCAAGTTTTACGCGCAAGACAGTAGCGCCACTAGTCCTCAGCCGCCATGGCGGGACGAGAAGGGCTTTTGTCTTCTTCTAAAAGCGAAAATGATCATGAATTCAGGTTCAAGTTACTTCTTAATTAAATTACAATTTATGTTTGTTCTGTTTGATTTTAAATAAGGACGATAGAGTTCAAATTAAAAAAAAAAAAGAATAATAAGATCATATAAACATTTATATGTGGTGCCTATCTTCGATATCTGGATTTGCTACAAAAAGAAAAGAAAATTAAATGAATTTTAGTTTGAAAATAAAAGAAATTATAAAAATTAAAAAAAATTATAATTGTTTGTTTTTTTCTGTGGTGAGCAATGCGTGGCTTTGTGAATGGGCGTGGGTGTGATGTGCCTGTGTGTGAATTTACCTGGTAATCCTTCGGCGATCTAGGAAACTCGGTGAGCCCCGACGTCGTGGAATCGAAGGGGAGCGTGTGCCCGAGCGCGATCTGGTGTGAGAATGTTGCGAACTGCCGCTGGAAATACAGAAATTTATTAATTTTTTTTTGAATATTTAGGTTAAGTAAAGTAATGACAAAGATCATGCTCCACAAGAATCTTATGCTGCCTCTTACGGACCCAAAAGCTCATCCAGCTTTGCTATGCTAAGCAGCACAGTAGAGCTGGTCTTTAGGTAGGATGGTATTTTCATAATAATATTGCAAAACACCAAGGGCATAATAGTCCAAATTCTGCATAACTTTCCATGGCAGTCTTTTCTACGGCTAGATTCCTATGGCTTGGAGAGATGTTAAGGTTATCTTCATCTCCAAGGCCGCCAAGCATACCCACCCACACAACAGCCAAGGATTTCGACTAATCAGCTTGGAGGTCAAGATTCGTCCTGAAGACTTTTGAAAAGCTTTAAAATATCCTCATCCGGACGTGCGCAGCCATATCCAAATAAAAGCGTGGACACTGCTCTACAGTGTTGTCAGGGTGATTAAAAAAGCACTGCATTCCAAGCACTTATCTGCGTGGATGGCGAGTGAAGAAGGCGAAAACGAAACGTACAGGCTGTGAAGCGACATGGAGCTGGTCAGAAGGCCCGAAATACAGCGACTTATATGGTTGGGCCATATAGAGCGAATGGACACCAATGAATTCACTACCATGGGGAATCGCGCCAGAGGAAGACTCTACCCCAAGTGGCACACGCAAGTGCAAAGGGACCCTAGCTAACTTGGCCTTTAAAGCTGGAAACAACTGGGTCACTTGCAGAGGCATGTTGGTTGCGGCCCAGGTGCACCACAATCTGGGGTACCACCTTAATAAGCATGGTCAGAAATAAACCCTTGCAGCTTTTCTCGATATTGAAGGTGCTTTTAAGACAGCGTTTACGAACTTAGCAACTGGTCACTAACTTTTTAGGCAGCTTGCTTAAAAGACGGTAATCATTGTAAAAATTGGTGTTAACAGCCTTAAGGTAATTGGTTCTAGGAGCATGCTGCGGAGGAGTGTCATCTCCCCTAAACAACATCAAAGGGATACGTTGCCGAGGATGTCGTCCTTTAGTTCAAGATGCTTAGCTGGCCATATAATGTCCAAGACAGGAAAGACGCGAATGTGCGAAAACCTAAGGCAGTCCTATGGATGTACACAGTCATTGTTAGACTCATTCTGACATACGAGAACATCAGCCACCAGTCATCCGACTCTACTTACTTTAAAGCGATGACAAAGAGTTTACCTTGTATGGATGTAATTAGCGCTTTCTGCACAGCTCTAACATTGGGACTCGAAACCATACTTCATTTGCTACCTCTTGGCCACTCCGTGGTCGGTCGTGGCGGAATGCGCAGTAAGGATTAGCAACAGAAGTGGGTGGAGCTCTAATCTAAGTGGTTCTCAAGCATACTTAGGGAAATAGCTGTCGAAAATTGCAAATACGTCAAACACCATTCAAGTATACATTAACCTCAAGACAGGAATGCAAAGTAATAATGCCCATCACTAACTCGGCAGTTACGGGTTTTACCGATGGCTCGAAGATAAAAAAGGAGCTGGCACACGCATCTACTCTGAGGCGTGCACAGTCGATCAGGCTTTCTTTCAGGCGGAGGTCCCGGTCCCGGCGGTCAGAGAATCGGACAAAATGGTATCAATGTTAGCGAAACCACCGGATTCTTATTGACAGTCAGACCATCATAAAAGCAGTTTCCGGTCGGTCGGACGTCATTAAATCTAGCCTGGTTCGGAGCTGTCGGTAAAAGCATTAGGTTCTTAGCAGATGACGTGTAAAATGACCAGGGTTGTATGACCTAAATCTGATTGCAGCAGGGCTAAAGTACTAGTCTTCATCATCATCATTAGTGGCGTAACAGCCCACGAAGGGCCAGAGCCTAGCTTTTTCGCGCCTCCACTGTGTTGTGCACGTTACAATTTCGACACACGTGGAGGGGACCTACAGTTTATTGCCGGTTCGGAACGGCGAATTGCGAAAGCTTTCCGTGACAGAAGTACTCCAGGAGGATTGTCAATCGTTCGCTGGAGGTGGGGCCGTGAAAATTGTTTGTGGAGTTTTCCCCCGAGAAGTATTCGAACCCGGGTACTCTCGCTTAACAATCCGACGCACTAACGAAAAGTACTAGTCTTGCATAACATAAATTGTCTTGCAAGGATGGTCATCGTAATCAGAGGGTGCAATCGCTTTTATGGATAGGACTCCTATGCGACAATATGCGCAGGGATGGAGATGATTAGCAACGGGAAAACCAACGAAGACCATGCAGCGATCGCAAAAACTCCTGATAACCAAAAGCGTTGGAAATTTGTTGAAATACTGCCTTTGTGCAGGTTGTCAATCAAATAACAAGTTCCAGGCCAAATCTTGAATCGCCCGGACGGACTTCAGTTGCCCTAGGTTTGGACAAAATATTCGCCAACGGATATGACAAGAACTAACCTACAACGACTGCATTCGAATCTCATTGAACTCTTACCTTGATGAACTTCTTGAACTGCTTCGCGATGATCGACTAGATCTTGAAGAATGGCTGTGTGACCGCGACCTGGAACTACCACTTCCACTGCTGGACGATGAATAATGTCTGCCAAAAAGATTTCAAGTTTTTCAAAGCATTCTCTATTAAAAGCATTTCATCCATAAAATACTTACGAAGATCTCGATCGGCTAGTTGATCGCCTGCCAGCTTCCTCGCGCTCACTCCTCCGGGAGCGACTACGACTTCGTCGTGTGAGACTCTCTGCAGCCGCAACAGTCGCATTCGATACCTTCGCGACAATGGTGTCCACCAACGTGCTGTCACTCAGCGCCGATACAATTGGCTGCGGATCATGTAGCTTAAAAGGTTTAATCACAATTTTTGGTTTAAAATAAGCTGCGCTATGATGGTGGTGATGATTATTGTTATTATTATTGTTACTGTTACTACTGTTATAATGATTGTTGCTAGTAGAAAGAAGTATCTGATTATCGCTGTTAGTAATAGATGTGGCGGTTAGTTGCAAAGGTCTAATTGAGGGCATAGACGTGTTAGCTAACGGAGTTACAGCAGAAGATGAGATTAGACTTGTAAGATTTCGACGGAAATCCCTCCTCCGGTTAATGTTATTATTGAGCGAGTGATGATTGTTCACAGACGACGTCACAATAACAGCCGGAGGCTGTGGGAAGAGCGGTTTTCCCGCCAACATTGATGGCGGAGGTGTAACACTTATTAATGGAGTGGATGGTTGGAGGGCTTTAGGACTGTTATCCGCCTGACCATTGGCTGTATTGAGAGCAGACATGGCCACTGGAAGAGTGTCCACAGTTAGTAATGGATTATTGGCTGGAAGTGGTGCAGCAGGATATATGCAACCACTGCCTATGGCCGCAACCGTTGCTACGTTTTTAGCTAAGAATTGATTCAGAGAATTTGTACGCAACGAATCGCGTTTGGGACTTACTTCACTTGCCATCTTTTCGATGGTTTTTATTTTTTCTTTTGCTTTCGCTGCTATGCCCGACTTGAGTTGCTCGAGCAATTCAATCTCTTTTAGTTCGTCCTTGCGGTCATCGTGGGTTAGGGACTCGATGGAGGGTCCCCCGTTTTCTTCTTCTTCGCCATCGCTTTCACTTTGATTGTGCAAGCGAACTACAGGCTGTGGTTTGGCAGCGGCGCGTGTGCTCTTCGAAGCCACGCCATGGGAGCGTGAGCGAGAGCGCTTCGAAGATGAATTCTCTGCTTTGAGTGGCTTTTCTTTTTCTTTCTCCTTTTCCTTTTCCTTTTCTTTTTCCTTGGGTTTGCTTTCTTTTTCTTTACCTTTCCGCTTCTCGCGCTTCTCTTTTTCAATTTGGTCGAATATATCGCGATAGCGCTCAGGATTTCTCCTAGCCGGTGAGTAACTTAAATCAGAACCCGATGCGTTGGAACTGGAGCTGGAAGTGCGCTTTTTCGCTGCTTTTGAAGGAGCCTGCTGCTCCTGTTGGTCTGGTAACGTTTTAGGTTTGCATTGTTCTGACTTTTTTGGTTCTTCAGATTTCTGTTCTGACTTCGGTTGCACTGGAAGCGCTGGAGCATCTTCGGTGCCTGGTGCTGGCGGCTCCTCGGTACTTTGTTCTCGTCTGGGTGGGGACTTTAAAAATTCCTTTCTTCGCGAGGTTGACTTCCGAAAACGAGATCCACCGTGCCGCGGATAACTCCCGCTGCGGCTTCTCGATGCACTCCGCCGGCCGGCTCGTGCCCGTGGTGATTGCTTGGTGGCAGCTACTGTTGTCGACGCTTGTGGTGGCGGTCGTGAAGTTCGTCTACTTCGTGAACGGCTTCTTGTAAAGGAACGTGGACGCCGAATACTGTCGCGAACAGGTGAACGCGATATCTTCGAACCCTTTTTGGGCGATCTTGAGGACCTCCTCACGTCCTTGCGAGTCGACCGTGACCGAGATGATCGTGAACGCGATCGACGTCGTAGTAAAGATCTATCTCGCCGTCGAGGAGGAGAGTTTTGACGGCGCCGCGGGGAAATTGAGCGCTTACGGTCCCGCGATCGATAAGACGGCGACCTGCGGCGATTGCGCGAGGTTGATCTCAGTCGATCGCGTGACAACCTCCTTGATGAAGGAGATCTACGACGATCTCGTGACCTCCGCAGTGAAGAGGACCTGCGATTGCGTGATCTGTCTTGTGACAAAAGGCGTCGCCTCCTCTCGGCCGGATATGGTGATACGGATCGTCTGCGATCGCGTGACCTCGAAACGGATCCCGATCGCCTCTTATCCGGGCTATCTCTTGAAAACGATCTGGATCTCTGTCGCCTCGGTCCAGCTCCTCGCGAAAAGGATCGCCTTCGTCCACGCTTGTCAATCGACGGCGATCGCCTCCGGTCTTTTAGAGGAGATCTCCTTCTCTCCCGAGATAAAGAGCGTTTTCTCTCAGTGTGATCCCTCGATAGCGAGCGTTTTCGTACGGGTCCTCTGGACACGGATCGTCTTCGGTCTGCACCACCTCTGGAACGAGATCGCCGCCTGAGAGGGCTCTCCTTTGATACTGGTCTCCTCTCTCCTGTTGGTGATGATCGACCCCTTTCAAGTGATCGTCTTCTCTCCACAGGCGACACCCTTCGCTTCGGCCCGTCTCTTGACCGAGATCGAACTTTATCGCGAGCTTCTCTGGATTGCGGTCGTGCCTCGGAGTCGTCTTTGAGCAGAGGTCGCTTTCTATCAAAAGCTCCTCTCGAAGACGACCGCCTTCCGTCTGAACTCTCCTTCAGAGTTGGCAATTTCTTAACCAAACTGGTATCTTCTCTAGACAGCGAACGTTTTCTTCCCGTACCACTCCTTGACAGTGATCGTCTCTTTTCAGAAATCCGTGCTGGTTTTTCCTTCTCAACTTTGACTTCCCTAAAAGCCGACCCATTCTGAGAGCGTGAGCGTTGCCGTTCCTTGGTAGGCGAAGCTCTAGGAGGTGATCTTTTCCTCTCGCTCTCTGACGCCTTCCTGGCTACCGGCTTTGCAGGCCGCGATCCTTTCTTAGTTGGTGGAGATGGTGATCTAGAGCTGCTGGACGAGTCAGATGAAGAGGACGACGACCGCGAGCGGGACTCAGCGACGTCCACCAGAGCTGTTGAAACAGTTGTTGGCTTCGCCTCCACCGCTGTGCGCCTGAAAGGATTCACAAACGATTTTTTGGGCTGTGATGGCGATCGTTGCTTGGACTTTGCTGGAGGCGCACGCTTCTTGTCTCTTGACTTAGAACGATCGCCGTTGGTTGCCCGTTTGGGAGACTTTGACTTCGACAATCGTTCCACCTTCTTTTTGACCACTGCTGGCGATTTTTCTCGGCGGTCCTTTGATTTCTCGGCTTTTGGTCGAGATGTTGAACGACGTCGACGTTTCTCTGTTGGGCTATCGTCGCGCTTATGGTTGTCCTTTTCGTCGGAGGCCTTTCTCTTGCGATCAGCTGACTTGATCTTTGCCGGTGAGGCATCACGTTTTCGATGCTTTCCTTGAACAGTGATACTCTGCTTGCGCTTGCCTCTGCTTTCAGACCTACGCTCCTCATGACGATCTCTGCTCTTCGACGATGGTGATAGACGATCCACACGACGCAAAGGTTTTGATGACGAAGAAACAGGATCTCTGCGCTCTCGAGATCGGCTTCTAAATGGATTTCGATGTTTCGGAGCCTCGGTAGCGTCGGACTTTTTCTTTGAAGATGATGTTCCTTCTTTGCCACGACCGGGAGAACTAAAAGACGTAAACTGATTAGTAAAGAACCTTTCATTTGCTTGGATTAGAATCGCTTACCTAGATCGGGAGTCCACAGATGATGCTCGTTGCTTCTTCTTTTTCTTCTTCTACGCAAAAAAGGAACAAGCAAAGATAAAAGCATTAGTTTTAAGGAATAAATTCATCGACAAAGAAAACGTATTTTCTTAAAACTTTTGTTTGCACCGCACAATTATTATTTTTTTTTTATCAAATTAACCAACTCAAAATATATTCTTTTTCTTTGAAATATTTAAGTATATATATAAAGTGCTAAATAATTAAGTAAAAAGGTAACACAAAACCGATGAAAATAATAATTTGACAAAATGAAAGTACTTACAAAACTACAAGAGAGCCTTTCGATAGCTATCCTATTTAATGAAGCGCCAAGGGTTTTAAACAAAAAATATAATTTTTTCTTTGTTCTTTTTTTAAGTTTGTTTTGTTTTCTTTAAATTAATATTTTGTTTCATATTTTTTTCTGTTGTTGTTTTATGAAAAAATAAGAAAGTTACAATTCCCCGTCTGAGGAAGAAGTCATTTGCCTCGGAATTAAAAACAAAAATTTGAAAAAATAAAAAAAAAATAAAACATATGAAGAACGTTAAAGAAAAGAGATCAAAAACAAAAGATCAATAAGACCATGATTAATAAAAAAATTTACATAAATTTCTTATTACCTTCGTCGTTCGTGTGTATTTTGTGTTTTTTGAGGGGGGATTTTATTTTACGAAACATGTTTAAGCAAAAATAGATTAAAATTTTTTCATCATGATTGATTTTTGTTTTCTTTTAATTGAATTTACAAATATTTTATTTTTTTTTTCTTCAACTCATGCGATTAAGGAAAGTTAGTTGTTCTTATTTTTTGCGAATTTGCAAATTTTGGAATTCGGTGTGTTTTATTTGCTTACCTTGTCCTTTTTGGATTTCTTTCGTTTCTTTACTTCCTTCTCCTTGTCAGTGGACTCGTCATCAGAGTTGGCCTTCTCTGAGTCTGATGAATTGCCAGATTCGCTGATTTTGCGTTTTCTGGATTTCTTCTTTTTCGACTTACTGAAATTAGAAATTGATTGAAAATCAAATGAAGAGTTGGTAGAGTCCTTGGGAGTGATGGGAAGTTCAAGAAACATTGAACTGAGCTTTGCAGGCGTGAGAGATTTATCAAGTTATCATTTTAAGACAATGAAGTTTGTATTCGGGTCAGAATATAACCTGTTTGCTGGTATATGGCTTAAAGCGCTGCAATACTTCTTCACCAAGTACTCTAAAGGAATGAAAATATATCCACTTCCTATGTTTGAGACGAATGCAGAAAAGTTTAGATATGCATGTGTGCAATGCAAAATATTACAAGTGATGGAGCAGTTCTATCAAGCAAAACTTGAGCTGCCTTTTTTTATCCATTCTTCTGGCGTGTTCTTCAGTTTGAATATAAATTTGTGCGATAAGTATGAGTTTCGACTTGCATTGACAGAGCTTCCATTTCAACGTGTAAAATTTTAACGCGCGTCCAACACGCCAACTTGCCCAATTATTAAAAGCTAAGGGATGTACTTACAGTGTAAATTTTAGTTTTTTTTAAATAATTTATGATAATGTATATAAAAATTACTCATTTTCATCAAATTCTCCACACCGCCTTACCAATTTCACTTCAACGTTTCTTAGAGCTTAAACAAGTACAATCTTGTCTCTTATTCATTCACCTACTCAACTATGGTACAGTGATTAATTGCATCTAATATTCACATAACATTTGCCTAGGATTAAGTTGTATTTATAAAGACTACCTGCCATACATATCATTAATAAAACATTCTATAATTTTACTTGCAATTGTTAATATTATTATTTTTTTTTATTTTGTTAATTATAACAAAGTAGACATTTTTTTTCCACAAGCTTTTTTATTTTAATTTTTTACCTTATTTATAAATCATCAAAATGGTCTGTCTTAGGAAAAAGAAAGATGAGAAAATATAGATTTGTTCTTTAATTCGGGTATGAGCTTTTTTTTTTTTGTTATTTACGATGATTAGTTTCAATTTACATATATTTTAAAAACAAAAAATAGAATTGTATATGTAAGAAGTGTAGTTTTGAAATAATTTTCTTTTCTCTTATAAACTGCTTTTTGTGCTGTTGGGTAATATGAGAACTAGCAAAGCCAAATTAATCTCCAAATGGGAGTGAATTTGGGTGTTGGTTTGCAAACAATTTGCCAAGAATAAAGTATCGTATGTGTCACGTTCAATAAGCTGACATTGAATAAATTATTTTTCTATCATTAATTTGTGGAATTTAATTTTTGGATAGGTACAGTCAATAGATTATCTGTGAACCCCTAAGTGCGTCTAAATCATAGGCATACGCGTATATGGCAGCTTAGAAACAAATTAATCTAACCAGTTAGGTGATCTGTTGTTAAGTAAAAGATGGATCAATTAGTCTCTCTAGAGTCGAATAGCAAAATAAAGCATGGTACAATCTTAACTTGATTTGTTTGAAATAAAAAATCGAGTTGGATTAAAATTTGTCCTACAAACCTAGATCGGTACACGAATAATAGTCTACGAGTACTGGTCCACTAAAACAAAAGACTAAGTGAGAGCAAAAATTGAAACTCGTCTCGAAATCGTTCTGAAAAAAACTTTAGGAAAGGTTCAAACGTTAAAAAAGGGTAATCATTCTAGAAGGTGGCACGAAATTAGTCATCCTACCGGAAGATGTTATAATTTTTACGAATGGAGTCGTACGTCAATCATATTTGAAATTGGTGAACTAGACAGCTACAGAAAACAAACAGACAGTTGTTTAATTTTTTTTACCATTAATCGGTCTGTAAAAACGCAAAATAATCATGAGCGACGAGCATTTCTATATAAGCGGTTACGTCAATACACAAAATCTTTGTTTCTGGGGCACTGAAAATACGCGTCTGTTGCACGAAGGGCAATTACTTGAGGACACCATACGGAAATATGGTTACTGACAAGCGTTACAGGATTATGATAACCGATTTCTTGCTGACGGAGTTGGAGGAGCGGTGCTTTGTGAACATGTGTATATTATGAAAGACGCGTTGTCTGATAGCGTAATCACCCGTTTTGATTATTTGGCATGGCCAACAAGATCGCACCATTTAACCATTTTAGACTTCTTTCGTTGGGTTGATGCTTATAACAAATCTCAGCCAATCGCAGCAATAATCACCGGAAATCTTTTGAAACGTCATGGAAAATATAATAAAACAGGCATAAATAAATATATATTAACCCTGAATGCATAAATGTTATGAGCAGTTTTGTAGCGGTGAAAAAAAGACACCGAAGTGATTCCTAAATACTAGTATCGTATAAGAAATGCATTCAATTCAAAAGTTAATGTTTCATCTGTTTACAACTACTCACGGTTCTTAATTAGAACGAAAAGACTAGAATTCAGCATTTTTCGACGTAGAGTAACATTTTGCATTAGGGTGTTCCCTATTAGCTCGCTTTCAATTGGCTAAATACGTCTTACCAACAAAAGCAAGACGTTTAAAGTATCGGAGTGCAAAGATCTGTACCTGAATTTCTTGGCCAAACTACCCAACAACAGCAGCAATTCCAAAAAAAAAAACAAATAAAAAGTGTATGTTTATGACGATAGAACTTAAACTCAAGAAAGAAAAACCCTTTCTCCTAACAGAATAAAAAAAAATTCCAAAATCGTTTAAAAACTCAAAAATTACTGTAGAACAAAAGAAAAAAGTGAACACTTATCACAACGAATTTACTTACCTTTGAAGGCATTGCAAATATCGTAAATACATTTTTTCTCTTTTCTTTTTTTGTACAAAATTCACAAATAATTTAGTTTATTATATTTAATGGTCTCTAGTTTTGAGCTTAATTAGCTTTTCATTATTTTTTTTTTATCTTAAATCCCTTATAAATTTTTCGTTAAGCACGGAGAAGAAAGAATTAACTCTTAAAATGTATTTCATTAATTCAGAATTCAACTAAACTAACTAAGTAAATATGTTCAACTACACGGTGTGGTAGTAAATTGCTAAAACTTGCTTACCTCTCTTTCTTGTGTTTTTTGGATTTTTTCTTTTTATCCTTCTTGCGATCAGGACTGGCCGAACTATAAGAAAAGGAAGGAAGGAAGTCAGGACTGGCCCCTGAGAAAATCGTATGTTACAATTGCTTACCCATCGCGAGCTTTCTTCTTCTTTTTCTTTTTGTCTTTTGCGCGAACTTCAACGTCTCCAACGCCGATGTCTTTAGCAGCATCTTTTTCCTTTGATGGCGTCCGCACTAGCGCGTAACGACGGCTTTTTTCTTTCTCAGCATCCTTTTGAGCATCAAGCTCTTTTTGCAGCGCCGAACTCTTAGCCAGATCTTCTTTTGCTTTGCGGTCTGAGTCGAAACTGGTACCTTCAACGAAGTACTCTGATATCCCGAAGGCTTCACGCAGCTTCGCGTTCTTCTCCTGTTGAGCCTCAGCGATTTGATGCGTTTCCCGAACACTGTGAGAAGAAGAAATAAAAAAAAATAACATGAAATACCACAGAAATCGACCTTGGAACATTGCCTAGAGTTGCACAACGTAACAGTAAGTATCGCCAAACTTGTTTTTTACCTCACAACACTCCTCAACTCCTTTTGGCACACGCGATGTTGTTGCTCATAGAACGAAGCGGCGCCGGGGGTGTTGATAAATTCAATGGGAAACTGCTGCATGCCCTTCACACCACCGCCGCTGGTGGAAGCCGCTGTTATCGGTATGGCAGAGAACCCGGCAAAGTACCTGACGTCATTGATATCAACATGCGGCGGAGCTGCTATGTTTTCACCACCACCACCACCAGCAGCAGCTGAGAGTGCAGAGTTTAGGAGAATTCCATGCACATGATTATTGTTGTGATTGCTGAGCGAAATCGCTGTTTGACTGGCGCCCGCGCACGCACACTGCACTATGTACATGGCTTGTGGGGCGGATTGCATGGGCTTTTTGCGGAATCGTTTTACACCACCAGCCGGTCTCAGGGGTTTAAACTTTTTCCTCACCGTCTGATAGGCCATCACAGATTTCGGCGACTTTGGAGTTGGTGGCGAAAGATTCAGGTCGCGATTATCATGCTCGAAATATTGCCGCGAGATTTTCTTTCGACGGCGCCGTTTTGGTTTTGTTATTGGTGGGGTAATTTTCTGTACCCCATTTTGTGTTGAATACACTTGAGATGAAAGCATTTCGAAGCGAACTCAACACCGGAAGACTTTGTTTTTTTACGATTCTAATCTTAACTGCTATACATGTAACTAGGAAGACTCTCGATTAATAAATACTATATTTGTATATTTTGTATATCGAAAAATAAATAACTACACGGCACGAACTACACTAATAGCTGGATGGGATCCAACTGTGGTTTGGAAGACTTTATAGTGATTTTCACGTTGTTAAGGATTTTTCATTAGTTGAGCAACTACATCGTCGTAGGTTACGATGGAGTACGATGGTATCAATTAAATTTGCGTTCTTCTTAATCCAACCGGCTTAGGAAGGGGGTGATTTGTTGGCACATTGTCGTTGTTCAGATGGCAGGTGGCATTACAAATCCCAATAGGCGGTATCATATTACTTTTTGTCAGCTTCATAATACCACCTGCAGTTCTCTTATTTATTCACACTATAGTTTCTTTAGGATTTTCTTCTTTTTTCTTTCTGCACTGCACTGCATTCAGGTCTGCTGTGAAATCTTCTTCATCCCCCATTTGGTCGTTTTGTTTACACGAATTACCACGGAGGGCGTTCGTCATTTAGATTATTGATTTTTCTTCTTCTCGTCGCACATTTTACGAGGTTCGGTTTTATTTTTTTTTTTCTCTCTCTCAGTTAATACCTTCTACTTAATGAAAACCGTTTTAGTTTGTCTTTTGTGGCTTTTGGTTAGCATGGGTGTTCAATTTTATTTTGTACTTCAGACAATGTGCCGAGTCGAGGTAAACGAAGGGAAGCGAAAAAAAAAAAATAAACAAGTCGACAATGGCAAAAAAACACAACCATTGTCGATGGAAGACTTCAGGAAACTAACTTTCTACGAAAAAGGGGATGCTTTTGCATTGTGATGTGTATGAATCTCAATCCCATACTTCGGCGTCGAGTTGTAATGCGCAGAAAAAGCTACTGCTGCTGCTGCTGTGATGGAATATTTTTGGGCGACCTAGAGAAGAGATTGTATAGGACATACGCATGGAGATGGAGGGATGCTATTGATTTTCCTCAGCGAATCTCAAATTATTTACTCTAAAATTTTTCTGCAGATATTTAACTGAAAAGCATGTGTTCACATGAGGGTTTTCTAATGGCGGGCAATGTCAAAAAATAAGATTTATGTGCCTCAAAGATGAGATATTCTTTTGGGCAAGAGTTTTTGTTGCTCTGCATCTACGCGACTATTCCATTGATTAGGTCAATGTTATCTTGCGAAGCCTTTTTGGGAAGCTTTTACACTGATCCAAAGAGTTTATCAAATTGTATTTTTCGCCGAATCCACAATTCAGATTACTGATCTTATGACGGCTCCAGAACTTGAATTACGGACAATTTACACATCGCTTTGTGAGTTTGTCTCCATTTGAGAGTTACTAAAGAGTCTTAAAATGTGACGGGAAAATTAATGACCCAAGAAATAGACACGAAAATCGAGTAACCACTCTGCGAAAGATAAACACCGGGGCTTAGCGACCATAATTTTGAACGAGAGTAACGTAAATATTAGACCTATTTGTTAGTTTAGTTAGAAACACATAACTGAGGGAGACAATTCATTGTCCTGTCGTGATAAGTCAAAGAAACGGAACACATCAAATTAAAAAATTTTTGAATTGATTGAATTGACTGTCAAACAAAGAGGAAGAACGAGTTTGTTTCTTTTCTTTTCACTTAAATAGAGGGAAATAATGTAAGTAAGACAAATAAAAAGCGTGGTTTCTTTTTAGACCATAGGTGTTTTTGACAAAAATCCAGTATCATACCTCCGCGGAACAAAATGAGTCTTAAAAAACGTTGGGACATATTAAAAACTTATTCCCGAACTGAGTGTATATTCGAGCCCAAGTTAAGAAAACAAAAGTGGCTGACATAGCCGTAAGGAGGCCTTAGGTATCAAACAGAATAAAAATGTGTAGAGTCCCAACTTCAGATAATTTGTGACGAAAGGTTACATTTGTGTTTGATTTAAACTGGAAACCTTATCGACAACACCGCAGTAAACGTAGTAAAACAAAAAGGTATGTAAGTTAAATGTAATTGGACTTAATTGTTGCCTACAGAGCGTTGTAGAAATGTTGTTTTCATCCTTCCTTCCGGGAAGTACTACGCACATACAGTCAAAGCAATTACTGGTTTGAACTTATCGGATATCAATTTCTTCTTTTTAATCTTACATTATCTTATGAACTAATACGTTCACTATGATAAACAAATTCTCCAATAGTCTCAGCATAAGTTCACATTTTTACAGCATTCCATGTTTTCCCCACTTAAACCATGTTAAGGTGTTAAAAATGTTTTTGTCTACATTCCTCAAGCAGCCATAGCCCATTACCACTTTGCAGTTCAAGAGATTATTAGTTTCACTTCTGTATTAGAATGAGTAGACAATGCGACCACTTAAAGGCAAAAACAAGATGTTGGCTTTATGTGCGAAGCACTTGTGAAATCAGATAAAACGAATTTAAATTGTTGATAAACAAAAATTTAATCATCATCGTGGGACGGGTAGAAGTAATCGTCAGGTAACTCGATCCCCGCAATCGACTCTAACGTAACCAGGCAAGATTTTCAACCTGGTCCAACCATCGCATCCTGTGTCTGCCGAGCGGTCGCCCTCCTGGCGGAATCGCATTCAAGGCTCACCTCAGAAGTCATTATGATGGGGACAATCAAACAAGAAGAGTTAGGTTAGGTTAGGAGAGGAAATGGATTCAAACAATAACCAAGAGACTCCATTGCCTCCACTTGGTACACAGCTTCTACCAGAAGCCATTTTGGTGGCAAACTCCAGACGGATTAATTTAGATTCTTGCATTGCCTTTAGGCAGCTATATAGCTACTCCCTCAGTAGAGCAAGCATTGGCAGTGGAAGGTGTTCTAACTGGTTCCTGCCCCTTTGGTAATCACGCCAAAAGATTGAGCGCCCCTTTCGACGATTACTAAAAAGGCTGCAGAGATGAAGAGACCCCATTTCACGTTCCTGGAACATGCTCAGTACTCGTCAGGATTAGGAAATATACTCTGGGAAAGTACATCTTTCCACTTGGCTAACGTGGACGTAAAATGCATTAGCAAATTCACAAGTAGGACCAACTAGGATAAGGATATATTTTGCAATTGGCCAAAAAGCCAAATAAGCTTGCAGCCTTGTATTCTTCGCAAATTATTAGCAAATCAAATCCGGGTTTGGTACAAACCGGATAAGTGACACCACAGTGGGCCAAATTATGGCTTAAGTGGTCCGCAAATCTTCGCAGTAGTCACATCTACCTAAGCAAAAAACAAAAACGAATTTATTAATCAATCTTTCGCCCATTCTATATCCAATCTGAATGAACCCGCCGTTCAGAAAATATTTATTCAGAAATCATTCAGTAAATATGAGGAAACCAATAGAGAGAAAGTTTTCACAGAGTAATGGTTATTAGTGCCGCTAGCTATAGCCAGACCTAGCGTATAAACAACCGTTGAGCTATATGTTTGATTTCAAAACCTATCGCACATAAAATGAGAATACCGAGTCTCCGGCATACGGAAGAAGTCACTGCGAATACAAGACAGTAGTGCGACCGATACAGTCAAGGATGAATAACAGCTCTGACTTAGATCTTGCATAATTCACAGGGAAAAGGTCAGTAGTTTGTCGCAAAAGTTTAAAGATTTAAAGACAATAAAATGCGAAACATGCTAGTGTGGTCAGTGCTGACGTGTAATGGGAAACAAAACTGTCCGAATGGTTTGCACTTTTATAGTTATGGTTTTGTCGACTCTGCTTCCTAAATGACCAACCCCGAAAGCTTTCAAACTTTTTTCATTAGTGTAAAATGATCCGCTTAACACAGAAAAAAAACATTTTTAGACCGAACTAAAATTTCTCGAGTCTTAAGCATCAATTAAAAGAAGCGTTTGGTGCTCTTTGACTTGGGGCGCATCGATCCATTGGGAATCCAGGGGATTGTGAAAAATGTAAAATCTGTCAAACTGGATCCCCATTGGGACCGAAGAAAAGTGATCCAATGAGGATGTGGTTCCATTGTAGAGGTTTTTTTTTGATTGGATCAGAATTATAGACCAATGTTTATCCTCGAAACGCTTTATAATCCGAACCTTTCTTTTCAGATTAACATTTTTAAACTAAATTGTTACATGCATTTCTTTATGGAAAATCGAAAACGACCACCTTTCTTAACAAATCATTGATTAAAGAATGTATGCTTACAAGTAAAAGAAATTTAAATCCCTTATAAACAAACATCATCAAATCGAAAGCTCCAAATAAAACAAAAGTAACCGATGACAGTGTTTTAAATTTGGCCGTACCGACAATTCGAAGAAAAACAACGAAATATGATGTTTACATTTTTCGTATTCGCTACTCTTATTCCGATTAGATGGGTGAATACTTTAAGAAACGCGTACTATACGAGATCCGATGTTTTACTGTATTTAAGATATTTTTAATGTATTCTGCCATCGTATTCTAACTAATTTGGAAACCCGAAAAAAAACAGCATAAGTTGTTCACGAATGGCTCCAAAATCAAATCTTTTCACATGCTTAGCAGCAATTCATCTTATTTTACAGAATAAAGTTTAACATTTTTTGAAAGTAGAGGGCGTAAAGAAAGGCAAGTGGCAAAATAACCATAGAAATAATCCTTAGTCCTTGCTGCAGACAGAAACAATCTTTCAAAAAAAAAAAAAGATTGGCATATCCATTTCAGAAAATGAATTCAAACTTAAACGGATTAGTCTTCTTTTATCGGGTATCTATCGACGAGCATGAGGCATGTGCTGTGTAAGTAAATGTTTTTTTTTATCCCACAGACTAACTATACTGGTTAGAACGTTTGGGACGCATTCTCACCACCACTTTATTGAGTGTGTTTCTAGATTCTGGCACATGCAAGAAACCTGCTGTTTACAGGGATGGACCAGAAATCCTCTCGCTCTCCAAAATTGCAGCTTTAAATGGTTTACTGTTTGCCTGGCCATAATAAAGCCCTAATACCAGTCATCAACCAACATCGCCCACTGCCCCAAACACAGAAAAATCTCCACACCTACCTCCAAAGTCGACCACAAAGTCCTCTCGAGGAAAAAAATTTTACGATCCATTAACCCAACTCCCAGTAGTTACTTGTCTGACACCTTCAACGTCCGGTTTGTCGCGTGTTCGCCGTTTAAACATTCAGAAGATACCTATTTTCGGACAAAAGCACGCAACACAACCCAAAGAGAGAGAAAAAAAACCGAATGCGGGTTAAATTAAAAATCGATATGCATTCGTGGTGAGGGATACACGGCTCGTCACTCAAATAAATACTTAATCACAATGCGCCAAAAAAAAAAAGAAGAAAATGATGTCCACACGCGACAGAAGAAAGTCAGTTATGCAACAAAGCCACACTCAGAAATATTTTAAAATAATTTACTACTTACACTATCCTTCCGAACTCGTCCTTCGTCTGGTCGCTCTTCCCCTGTCCAGTCAGCTTCATGCGATACGAGTTGATTTTGACCCTTATCTCCTCCGGTGTGTATCTGGAGACGAAGCAAAAAGAAAACCATAACCTTAGCAGACAGTCCTATTTTATATTCAAAACAATAATAAATCCGCCACAGCAGGCCCAGCAATCAAATCGATCCGATACGTACATTTCTCTCCACGCAAAAGGACGACTGACGACGACGAAAATTGATTTTGGTCAGTTCTTTTTTTTCTCGGGGGCAAACCAACAATAAAAACTTTTAGAGGTGCAATGTTATTGCATTTCTACGATTGCCTTGACAAGTGGAACCCGAGAAACAAAAACAGAAAAACCAGAGCGCACACAACCACCGAACGAGTACGGTGGTGACTTTTCTATGTCTGCACCCCGATGGAGCTTTAAGGAACTGAAAAACCAGCAGAAGCCGCACTTTCGACGACCGTGGCGGTGACGGTGACTGTAGCGGAGGAGAGAGCACTCGGCCGTGCAGTGACGTATATGTACAAACAGGAAATAGGGTAGAAAATTAGGGGTGGATAAGGAGAAACGCTGGGTATACGTGTGTGTGTGTGTGCAAGCACACGCACCCTCGCTATTCACCTCTTCACCCCGGCTGGGTGGCTCCATTGCAGGCTACTTTATTTTCGAAAAATTTACATACAACACTCGATGATGGGATAGATAATTGGTTAATTAAATTTTGCACACTTCATCGCATCACATCGCTTACCCCTGCTTCTCCAGAATCTCCTCAAATTCAACGCACTTCACTTCGATTTTTCGCTTCCTGTCGTGATCGAGAATTTCCTGATTGGGTGGCCGATTAATCGAGGCGTCCAATTTTTTGATATCATCCTCACTTTTATACGTGGGATTGTCCTTTTTCCCGGGACGCACAAATGCCCAGTTGCGTTGTACGTGACCATTTGTGCCGGACCCACGAGGAGTCGTCAGTCCGATGCCGTTGTACATTTTTCTTCACTTTTTTTCTGTCTTTTCTTGATTTACCGAATAACTTCGCGTGAAGATCCGATTTATTGGCTCATGACCATTATGAGAAAGTCGGAGAGTGTGTGGTCTAAACGTTTTCAACTGAGCTCTATGCGCAATATGGGCGGCTGGGTAGGGAATCTCAGGGTGATCTGCCGGTTGAACAAAATCAATAAGAATTGTTAGTTCTTGGGAGAAATTGAAGAGCAGTAAATTATGTAATTTTATGCGTGCTGTGTGAGATATACTTGCAATAGGGTGAATTAGATTTTTGCACTATTTTCTGTTGATTGGGAATTGTTAGTTGTGATAAATAAATTAATTCAAGCAAACAATCGCGAAGTACGTTGTTAAAAACTCTACTTACGAGTGACGTTTCGCCATATTGCATTTCGTTTTTGGGGGGAAATTATTTCTTCGGGTTTTTTTCTTGTGTGAGGGAAAAAAAAAGTGATGCCAAGTTGGAGGAGTAAGTTTCATATATTTGTGACCTCCATGATTATTCAAGCAGGCTTGATATAACTAGGACGTCTTTTTGTGTGGCTTAAGTATGAGTCCTTGAGTGTCAGCTAAAATTGTGACATTGCTCTAAGCTGATGACGAAAGTTGAGTCTACTGGAGTCCTTCACAATGTCGTGGTTGTTTTGGACCTGAATATATTTTAAAGACACTGCAACTACTGATGTACCAAAAAACCAGAAATAAGGGATAAGTGATTGATTCTTAGACTGATTTGTGCACAAAACCGGTAGCCTCTGCTCTCTTTCATAAAACCCGACGCTGGGACCAAAGTGTATTCTCTTCAAATTGATGTCTTGCTTCCCGCTATGTCGTCATGTTACTTGGAACTTAAATCCTGTCTACCAAAGCTATTTAGTGTTTTAACCAAAGCTTTTTCCTTGCTGATAATCCCAAAACAATGTCCAAATACACTACAAAACTATGGAAATTAACTAGGAATTCCCTTAACACTCTCCTATCGTTGTTCCAAAGAACTCAAATCTGTTGCAGATGAAGACTTTCGTTGAACAAATAATTTTATATCGCCCACTTTTAACTCACAATCCTGTTCAAGACCCTTAATGTTATCATGGTTTCTTACCAGAATCAATGGCCAATTCACGAGAAGGACTGGCGACAAATATGTCGTAGGAATGCAGACTGAAATTTCCTGAGGCCATCTTCAAAATGTTTTTTTTTACTATTTCAATGCTTAATCTCGGGATTATGACTTATTTCTAATCTTATCTTATTTGTAATCTCATCTTTTTTATAAAACTTGAGTGTTCTGGAATTGTTCTCAACAGAATGAAGCTGGGGTTTTCTGGAACGCTATTTAACAAAGAAACTTAATTTTCTACGAGGAGCTATCGATGTTTGAAAGCCTAAAAAAGAGTTTCTTAGTTTCCATAAAAAATAAGTTCTTTCACTAATAAAAAATGTCGTTTTGAGAACTAATCTGATTTGGATATTGACGATTCTTTAACTGAAAACCATTAAATACATATTACTAAAGACGGGGAGATTCGATGTCGGAATTCCGAATTTCAGAACCAAGAATTCTTCGGGCCAATTAAACCATTTAGATTGACGGACAAAAAATAATTTAATTTCCATACATTTAGTTGACATCAAACGTAGAAGGCTTCTTTTCTTGGCTTTTGACCACAAATCAATCTCTCTGACAAAATTCTGTTTTTGGCGATTGATCTTGATTACATTTCCCACTCAACGGTCCAAACAACGAAATCATTTCTAAAGCTGCCTCACAATAAAAGCGTAGGCAAGTTGGATAAGTAAATTATGTTGCTACTCGGGCATTAGTTGAGGAAAATAAATAAAAAAACGTAACTTCTCTCCTTTACCTGCACAAAACTACGAACTTCCGGACAATTAAATTCAGGCTGAATTGTTAGCCATTCTAAAGACAACGGAGATCATCGCGGGCTAGCATGTCCTCTAGTGTCACGAAGGTTAATATCTACGTGTAGTCAGGCAGCGCTTAAGTCGCTCAGCAGAAGGCATGGTATCACCTCTCGGGTATGTACTCGGTTGGGCTTTGTGTCATCAGGGCATAGAGATCAATGAATTCTCTTTCCGAAATTGTGCACATGCAGTCTGAATTGAATATAATTCGCCGACGCTGGCGTTACGTGGAACCAGGGAACTTTCTGACATCACCAATTTTTTTTGGGCGGATTACTGCCTACATAAGTCGGAACAAATTTTGAAGCTTCCCAGTGCCAAATGCAACTTACGACTTGGCATTCTCACAGGCTGCTTACTGGACCATCAAGCTTTCAGTCTCGGTTTAATCCAATCGGGTACTTGCAGGAACTGCAGGAACTCATACGCCGGAACAGGCTCTCTGTACCTGTCACAACTCGCTGAGTGATGCGGCTGACCTCTAAGCAAGTCAACTTGTAAACTACGCAAACAATTCCAGTCCTACTGTGTTTAACAGGGGTAGCTCGGTGTTATAATTTAAAGGAATTCTGGGTTGGTATAATGTAGCTTGGGTTCACAAAATTAACACTGCGGCAGTCCTGCAGAGTAATTATGAACGAAAGGCGGCAGTGCTGCAAGTAGCTATGAACGAAATGCTTTGCAGCATTGCATGAGCGCCGATTTTATGAACTCATCTATACTATGGACCAGAAAAAAAGCTATGCTCTGGCTCTGTATGGGCTCTTGCGCAGATTATTTATGTATCTAAAGGTCTATGTAATTGGTGACCACTATGAACATAACAGCTTCCCGTTTTGATAAGAGCATTAAAAAACTTTCAAAAAGCCAGGAGAATACTTTAAAAGAAATGTGTTACGAGGTCTTGTTCTCTACAGCTCTCCGGCTAAAATAAATTGGAGCCCAAAAATCGTACTTTAAGAGGGATGTGACCAATGAACAAAAGATCTCCAAGTGTCATCAACGAGCCTACTACTAGATTGAAGAAAAGTGTGGGAAGACAACGATCTCCAACAGTAAAAATGTTTAGAAGAATTACAAATAGAAACATAAATTATTTCCAAACTCCGAAAGGGAGTGGAATTGTAAGAACAAGCCTGGGAAAGATGATTTGCCGCGTAAGCTAGTTGCCCAGTAATTGAAGTCTATTTCCAGAACAACCATATGCAGCTAGCAGAATAGAAAAGAAATACTTTTTCCAAGACTGCGTCCAACAAAGGACCCCTCTGAAATTATCTATAACTTAGCGATCAACATTTTTCAACCCAGTAGAAAAAAAACACACAAAAGTCAAATTCTTCCATCAAAAAATTCTTTATTTATAATTTTGTCACGTAATCTAAAAATAGAAAAACCACGCGCCAACAGTGCCCTGCAAAGAAAAAGACGAAATATTGATTAGAAAAATTCAAACTTAAGGGAAGCCCTTTTAAGGGACTAGTTTTTTTTTGTCAGAGATTAAATTTGTTTTCATGGTCCGAGGACTCAATGAGATTCCTACTATCAAAATCATCATGCTAAGGCTAAATGATAAAACGTGCAACAGCTGCTTACCTTTGAACAGAGTTCCGTGGAAACCAACGATGGCGACGAGGGACTTCCTGGAAAAAATAAAACAAGCGTTAGTCCCACACAGCCAATTAAATGAAAGGAAAAAACGAAGAGGTTTGTGGTCAGTGATCAAAAAATTGTTTTCATTGCACGTGGCTCAATGAGATTCCTACTATCAAATCATCACTCAACTGAAAAACCGCTCCGAATATGCGGTTGACACTCACCTCTGACTAAGATCCTTCTGCGTCCTCGTGGTCCACCTGCTGAAATTAAAGCTGAAACGAAAAGAAATGCTCCCACAATCCCCACGAACAAACCTCTCCAACTCCCAGTTTACTTTACTTATTTTTTATTTAAGTGCTCTTTTTAAAACGAAAACACTCAGACCACTGTAGGCCCAAACACGTTATCGATATCGCTACATATAAAAAAATTGTACAGTTCTGGAGATAAAAAACAAACTGTTTATATGATGCCGATCTTGTTGGCGATGTCCAACGCATCGTAGTCCCTAGCCAAACGTACGTAGGCCTTCTTCTGGCCATCGGGCCTGATGAGGATATTCACCTTGGCGACCTTGATGTCATACAACTTGCGGACAGCAGCACGGATGTGATTCTTGTTCGCCCTCAAGTGGGTCAAGAACACCAATGTGTTGTTGTCCTCAATCTTCTTCATCGCGGCTTCAGTTGTCAGTGGGTATTTGATGATGTTGTAGGCATCCATGCTGTGGAATGTAAAAATGGACTCAACTAAAGAAGATGCACGCAGTGACAGTGGTGCTTACCGATTCCTGGTGGGAACCGACTTCCTTGGGTATTTTGGGTTGCGGGGCAATTTCAGGGTCTTCGGCCTGCGGAAGTGTACGCTGGTGCGTACCTTCCTGGTGCGGGTGCCAAAAGCTCCCTTGATCACCTAGAAATACACATGCAAACTTAGCTGCGGTGCGATGAAATAACAACAAGGACGCGAGCTTACCTTAGTCTGGACCTTCTTCGCTTTCAGTAAAGCCACAGCCTTAGCCTTGGCTGTTCCCTTCTGCACCTTCAGTCCCAGCTTTGGCTTCTTCGACTTGAGAGCCTTAGCCTTGGCCTTGGCAGCCAACTTCGCCACCAATGATTGTGGCTTGCCGGCGATCTTCTTGGTCTTGGCATCCTTACCCTTGGGCTTGGCTGCGACCTTCTTGGTTGGCGAAGCCTTCTTTGCTGCTGCTGGCTTCTTGGCAGCAGAGGTTGGCTTCTTAGCTGGCACCTTCTTGGTTGCAGCAGCTGCAGTTGCTGGTTTCTTTTCAGCTGGCTTCTTGGCGGCCTCCTTGGCTGGTGTGGCTGCAGGGGGCTTAGCGGCTGACTTGGTCGAGCCAGAGCTGGAAGTGGCTCCAGTGGAGGTTGCTGATGGTTTCTTCTCGGGCTTCTTGTCACCCGGCTTGGCTGAAAGTCGAAAAATCAATTAAATTCGATTCGACGCGTTGTGAACGAAGTCAAAGTGCTTGCTCGGCGCTCGACCTCACATAAGTTTGTCAACAACAGAGAGGTTATGTTTAAAATTCACAAAATTTCGCCATTCCAAACTCATTAGTGTGGTGCTTTTATTTAGTCAGATGTGATTTTAATTGAATTTAGTTAAACTTCATCCAAGAACTTGGATTTTTTTCGACAGTTTGAACAAAGTCTCAACGCGATGACAATTGCTCCCAGCAACACGACGGACGACCACATGGCAAATTAGTTTGTCATTTTTCAAATTGAAATTATTCAAACTCAAGGGCTATTTTGTGAAAATTATTTGCAGCACATTGAACACATTGCATTTACACTTGATTTCACATAATTTTATAACAATTAAGGGGTAAAAATTAAAAAAATTCCTTACCGGACTTCTCTGTTGGCTTTTTGGGTGCCATTTTTATGAGAAAAAGGAATGGAAAGGAAAATTTCTTGTCTTTGTCAAAAGGCGGAAGAGTCGATTTTCGAAAAACCTACTTTCGAAACAATGGCGATTGACGTGTTCGAAAGAATTGTTCCGAAAGTTGTGTCGGAATTCGAACGTAAGGGATGTGTTCGTGATGAGTAGAAGTAAAAAAAGTATGTTTTTGTTTGGAATTTGGAAAAGAAAATCTTGAGTAGTTTTTTCCCTATAATTTTAGAGGAAATTATTCAGGATTAATTAATAAAGGCAAAATATGCAAATGCGATAAAGTTGCTTGTTCTACTCTAGTAGTTATTTATTTACTTCTGCATATAATTTAAAAATTAACTTTCTTATTCCGATGTGAGTATTCGGGGAGTTTATATATTTGGCTGCCTTCTGCAACTAAACATATAAAATTTTCGCATCTTTTCTATCAAAAAATACACACAAAGCTCTTTGTCAAAGTAATAATATTAAAATTTACCTATGTAAATACTGAAATAAAATTAATAAATAAATAACCTTTAATTCAGTTAGACTAAAACTAGTTTTATGTGGTTGGATAACAAAATTGGGATGTAATGGTTACAAAAAAATAATTACTCACTACTTCTAATAGTAATTACATTTTTTTGTCAGTTGAAGTTAGGGTGAGATCATAAACGTCAAACTGCGGCAGTGTTGCAGTAAATAGACTGCAGTACTTGCATCGCAACAGCTTACAATAGCGTTCATAAAAGCATTGTGACTGTCATGAATTTTATCCATGTTGCACAGCAGCAGGGAACGTTTTTTTTCGCTGTGGAACGTTTAATCGCTGCCTGCTGATGTTGTTTTTTTGAATTTTTTTTTGAATTTGTTGTACAGCTGCAAACCTGCGGTAGTATTCGTGTGCATTTTTGCATTGTAAAATATTTTGTGCAATGCAGAGGCAACATATGTTGCGAATATGAACTCACCCCTACTTGTAGTTGTAATTCAAAAGATTTCAATTAGGTACATTTAAAATCACAAGTTAATACAATTATACCTGTAATGAATTGGGCAATGTAATCATTGCTCGAGTCGTGCTTCCGCGATTATTTCGCATCATAGAATTTATTCGCAAAACACACGCAGAGGACCTTTTTTTTTTTATAATTAACGCATACTGAGTTTGGGGACATACAAAACACTGTTCATTGTTATGATATAGATAATTTTTTATTTTTCCATCAAACGCAAGCTTTTACTTTAACTCAGTCTTAAAAAATAAATACAAAGTGCTTACTCTCAGCACAGACATCCGCCCTTCTTTGTAGGATCTTTGTTCCCATTGCAGTCGAAGCCGTTGGCCAGTCCATGTAGGAATCCTTTCAGAGCACAAAAATCAATTGATTCGCAATCCTGGACCCGTGTGCTCTCTTTTAACTCACCACGTTTTCCTGGCTGGATTGATTTCATACCAAATGTTTCCTCGATCAAGTTCTGCTTCATCATCGACTCGAATGCCAGCGATGTGATTCTCTGAAAGAGCTCCACGATATTGAAGCCAGTCCTCGCCGAAACGGACCAATACTCGGCGCACATTCCTCTAGCGACATCGTAGGCCAGTTTTTCCATCGCCAGAAAGTCTTCATTCGTCTAAAAAAAGAATCAAAAAAAAAGATTCAAGGATTCTCTAACCGTCTTCACAAGCACTCACAGGCAGATCGGACTTCGAGCCAACTAAAAAGATCAACGGCTTCTGAATGCTGTTCACCGCTAGCGCGCTCTCTAGCCACGTCGTCGAAGCCCGCAGGGTCTCCTCCTTGGTCATGTCGAAGACGATAACTATAACTTGACGTGGGAAAGGAAAAAGTTAATAACAGACCAAAAAACGATCTCATGGTCAACGTACTATTCGCATTCCTGTAGTAGGCTTGGGCGATGCACTTAAAGCGCTCTTGACCAGCTGTGTCCCATCTGAAAAGGTAAACGTTAAGTCTCCGACGTGCATCTTTTACTCACTTACATTTGCAAGCTGAACGTCTGTCCGAGAATCTGAAAATTCTCCACCTCGAAGTCCACACCGATTGTTGCCTTATACGTGTTTTGAAATTTATTGTAACAGAACCTGTCAAATGAGACCACTAAGCACACTCCTGTCATCGCATCTGTCAACACACTCACCTATTCACGATGGTAGTCTTGCCCACCGAAACGTCACCGATAAAAATGGCCTTGCACGGCTGAAGTTTCACCGAGCGCCTTTCCGCCATGCGCCTTATCTCATCCGAGAACTCCGACTGCCCGTACGGCGTGCAGTATTCGTCATAAGCCTGTGAAAACACGTCTATGGTCCGTCGATCTTGATTGATCATCGGCGCTGTCATTCTACGCAGAGGCATCTGACAGCTAGATCGAGAAACGATTGAACAGACACCGAAGCTCTAGAAATCCACCGTCCGGCACGAAATCTATTCCGACACTGAGTTTAGTTTAGAAATATAATTATTATTATTTTTTCTTCTATTTCACTTTCAAAACAGATTTTTCGTTTTCTCTGTGCGACCGCAGAAAAGTTGCGTTTTGAACTTGGGGTATTGGGTTTCAAAAAACTAAATCCAGCCGTCGATCGTGAGGCTTTAACCGCAACCGATGGGTTCTCGATTTCCGGTTTGAAGTTTAGCACACAATGCTGCGACGACAGTTGAAGTAAAAACAAAAATGAAAATGAAATTAAAGCTCGAGCGAAGTAAGAAAACAGGTTTTCCTGAAGTTTGTGTTGTGTTTTTGTGTTCTGTGTAATTCGCGACGGATGGGGGTTTCACGGGTTATCGTAAGTTTTCCGTTGCATTCAAGTTTGAGTTCATGAATTGAGCTTCGTGGGTAGCGATAAGCGCGGTGCGAAGGCGACAGGTGGTGATAAGCCTCGTCGTTCTAGGTGGAATAATGCTGTAATTGTCCGGAAGTTTGTACCTTTTATGCAGGTTGTGTGTCGCGTCAGAGAGCTTTGTGCCTACACCCTCATCGTGTTTCGAACCATCTGTATAGACATTGACCATAAAAGGACTCCAATCGGTCGATTGGCTTCTTGCTCGAGTAGTCGTGATAAAAGCTCAATCAAAGAGAGATTTAAGCTTCAGGTAGTCAGTATTGACATCACCAATACCTAGAATGTAACCATGCTAAAGGGCTTGAGTTCGAAGCTATTGGCATCTTTTACCCGCAGAGAAATGCCGAGAAAAAGGCACTCTTAGCCAAAACTTCAATTGACTAAACAACACAAACTTAAATACAACCGACGCAGCTTCGAAACTACGATACATTTTATACGACGCAACTTCGAGTCGACGCAAAGCGGAGCGATGCAAACCGAAGTTTTGGTGTAGTTTCAGTACTGTGGAAGTTGAGATGAATTGGCTACTTGGCTTTTTCTTGTGGGATTTTCTTAAGCTGCAGATCCAGGCCAATGTGGTGCGTTCGGGCAATTTCCTGAAGCTATAAAATAGACATTAGGTCTATTGCTTAAGATTTAGTTGAATCTTTTATTGAAATTTGTTCCTCTCTGATTTGTGTCCCCACGCAGATGCAGTAGGATGTTCATATTTAATACATACAGTACCGAACAAAAATATTGGCGCAGCAATAATTTCCACGCGATATTAAGAAAAAAATTAGGCAACAAGGATTCTTAGAGTTTTATTTAACACAGTATAGACTCTTAATTTTTGTAAACTTTTTGTATGATACCATTAAAACGGATTTTTTTTGGAAAATGAAAGTAATTTATTACAGCGCATTTTACATGAACAAAAGTATTGACACACTTTATTGCTAACACTTTAAATCACCCAATAATGAGAACGTTATTAAATACAAACATTGTAAATAAAATTTAGTAAAATTATTAGATATATTTTTATTTGGTTCCGCTGAAATGTTATGTCGTGTAAAATGAACTTTAAAGACACTTTTTATTATTGTATAAAGATCTGTCTATCAAAATATTCCAACAAATTGCCACTCCAATTAAGGCCTGGTTAGGGAAGATGTTCATTCATTTGTCTAAGTGTACAAAGAAAAAAGAAATTCCTCAACTATTTTTGCTGTGTTCATCGGATCGTTGTTCTTTTGGAACGCCCTTGACCCACTCGCAACCTTCGCATCATTGAACCCGTCCTTATTGGAAAAGTAATTAAGTCTTTGGTACCGTGGCTTGATGATTAGTCGGTCCCGAGGGTGCTCCAATTTGACAGGTTTTCTACTGTACTAATTACCGCGTGTGTCCTTCTGTCAATACTGCAAAGACCAATCCCGTCGCTCGAATTACATTTCTCCGTGTGATTTTTAGTACAATACATAAGCCACAAACATTCCATTGAACTCCATTGGTCTACGTAGGGTGCTCCGTGACAGAACTCAAACAAGTTGCAGCTATTTAGCGTGACTTCATAATGAGTTCGAACTTAGATTAGCGTATCGGTGACATACTTAAAAAAAACCTTATCGTGTTGTCATTAAAAAGAAAATGAATTATCAGAAATTGAATTAAATAAGGCCACTGGTGGAGAACGGAAAACGATTACACAAAGTAGAACATTTCCTCAAAAAAAAAAAAAAAATTTTTTCGTTCTGGGAACTACGATTTTACAGAGTAGCACTTTCGGCCAAAAGATTTCCTTTTTCGGATATCGCGTCGTGATTTTGGCTCCTGCACCAAAGTTTGAATCCAATGATGACAGAATATAATGGCAAACGCTAAATGTTAAATGGCACATATCTCGAGCCCAATAACAGTCCTGGAATGTCGTTTCCTGGCTCTCCTACGCCATCGTGAGGTTTAAGCGCTTGCAACATCTTCCGGACCACCGTCCAATACAGCCTTTACAGAAATAATCATCCAGCTATACAAGTGTGCCTACACTCGTATTAAAAGCCGAGCTTAGGACGAAGTAAGCCTACATATTTTTTGTCACTTTCAGCTGTCGGTAGCGTTATTTCACATTCTGAGAATTATTGTCGTTACACAAGCCGTACAGACGGAGAAGTGACACGCATATTTCAACGATGGAGGAGATGTCAGATGTAAGCAGCGAAGTCGTAGTCGAAGGCGGCTCGACAGGCACCACTGCATCGGGACTCAAGTTCTGGGGGGCGGTACAGGCACAACTGAAGCTTCGACAAGAAATGCGGGTACGTTACCAACAACCGTCGACGGTAACCAAGAGACCGTTGTTTAATCGATAACCATGCCCGCAGGTATTCGAGGACTATGAGGACGTCACGCCCAAGCCCATCGAAGAAGCAAATAGCCTTGATGAGTTTGTCCAGTTGAAGGTGAATATCGAGGAGTTTCTCAAGAATTTACCGGAGAGGAAACCAGCAGAAGAAATCATTCCGAAGCGGACGAGCCTCGGAGCGGCCCTGAGGGTCACCATTGACGACGTCGTCCAAGGAGTAAGGCGATTTTCAAGCGAGAGCTAAGTGTTGGTCACATTTTCGTTTCTTTTGCAGCTTTCTCAGGGCCTCTTGATTCTGTACGAGCAGCAGACAGCGCAGGCGAAGCGCAGGGAGGCATTACAATGTTTGAAGGAGAAGGAACCGAAGATAACGTCGTTCATAAAGCTCTACTTGCAGCAGACGGAAGACATTACGCTCTATGAACAGCGGAGTACCACAGTTCCGGCGGGAAGCGAAGATGCGAAGCGGGTGGATAAAGAGAATCGTGCATACGAGTACGTGACTAAGGGCAGGGGCCGTCTACGACGAAAGGCGGACGCCGAGACTCAAACGACTTTAATCCTCTACAAGTCCCGCGACGCCAATACGGACGTCATTAAGACCTTCCAGGTCGCTTCCTATGTGTCCAACTACGATATGTTTGACACATACCAGCAGCTAGAGAGGGCTACGTCCAAAGTTAAGGTGAATGAGTCCAAGACCATGAAGGTAATCACTTACGGAGACGACGGCGACCTATGTGCAAAGATTGGCCGGTCCAAAGGCTTCGAGTTGTGCCAGATGATTACGCAGCGTGTTCTCGCGGGCAATGTATTTGACAACCAGCAACGTCGTTTCCGTAACATGTACCAACCCGATCCGTTCTCCCCAGAGGTGGACTACCTCTACAAGGTGCGGGTCCTGTGGGACCTGGGCTCTCAGTCGGAGGAAAAGGAACGCCATGCGGTTGGCTGCATGAGTTGGTGTCCTTCGAACGGTGACATCCTGGCCGTCGGCTATGGAATCTTCACGTGCGCACCAAATTTCTCGCCGAAAAGCGGTTACGTGTGCATCTGGAGCATAAAGAATCCCATGTGCCCCGAAAAGTTTTTCGAGTATCAAACGTCAGTGGTGTCGGTGGAGTTTTCGCCGTACCGGCCGCAGCTGCTGGCCATCGGTCTATTTGACGGCACCGTAGTTGTGCGGGACATCACGACGGAGGATGACACCATCGTGGCCATTTCTCAGCGGCAGACCTCACCTGGGTACGAGCCGGTGACGGACATCAAGTGGATTGGATTGGACCCGGGCGAAGAAGCGGACATAGAGCCGTTCCTCACAGTGTCCCAAGACGCTAGCGTGATGAAGTACCGTGTGATAAACAGCCCCTATCTGCTGGGCTACCAGCACGCAGTCCTCGACCGCGTGGAGGGCTCTCCGGAAGGCCTGCCGGTGCAGCGGAGCTGGAACACCCTCGAGGCAGTCCGTCATCCGCAGTGCTTGGGCATTACGCTTGACCCCACGAAGCAGGACATCTTCTACGTGTTCTCGAACGAGGGCGTTCTTTACCGATGCTCCACCAACTACCCACAGCAGCATCTGGATCTCTGGCAGACGCACGAAGGCGCCACTTACTCGATGGAGTTCTCCCCGTGGTCCCCGAAGCTCTTTCTCACCTGCGGAGATGACTGGTAAGTGAATCTACCCCAAGTGCTCGATGAAACTCCTCGGCTCCTCCTTCTCCAGGTGCATCCGGGTTTGGGTAGAGGGGATTTTTAAGCCGCTGATCACGTTGTCCAACAAGACAAACCCCATCAACTGCGCCGTGTGGAGCAAGACGCACTCGACCATAATCATTTCTATCACCAGGAAGACCGTTGACGTGTGGGACCTCAGGCGAAGCACCCTCAAGCCGATGTCATCGACGAAATTCAAAAAATCGCATCTGACACTGTGCAAGTAGGAAGGACTTCATGTTACCGCCTTAGCTTCTTTCAAACGTACTCTCGTTCCAGGCTTTCGAACTGTGGACGGTCCGTCGCCGTGGGCAATGAGCGGGGAGAGGTGCACATGTGCGCGTTGGACGATATGCCGTTCTCGCCGCACTTCCAGTACGAGGAGCTGGAGGCGGCCATCTTTAAAGCCCTCATGCCCTTCCCCGATCTGGCTACTGAGCTTAAGGGCATCGGCTACTTCGGCTACCCGCGGCCGTATCGATCAATTATCTAATAAAATTCAGCTTAACATATAATATTTGTGGTGTGTTTCAATTGGTTTGAAGCTTAGATTTGGTAAATAGTGCGTGCTCTATTCTATAGCTCAAAGTGAGGACAGATAGGGTCGTCCTGTTCCTCCGGCCATAAGCCGATGACATAAGGTTTGAGTCTCAGATCGTTCATGTTTTCCAAGCGTCTCGATGGCTCTCAGTAATGCAAACTGAGTTCCTTTTTTCTGAAATTGTTACTCTGTTCGTTCCCCTTGGCTCGTTTGCTAGCCCGAGAATAATTAAGACGGCAACAGGGTTCCTCTTCGTTCAACTGCAGGCCATTACATCAGATAAGCGAATTCATATATCGCGAATAATACGAAAAAAGTGGGGTTATGTCTGAGGTAATTGCAAGAATACAAAAAAAAAACGCCAAAGCAAAAAAACAGTAAATTAAAGTGAATTCGAGCTCAGCAAAAGAGAAACAAACACTTAAGACGGTAGCGCACCGTGTCGGACATGCCAGGGGCTCCGCACAGGGAACTGGGAGACTAATGTATTCCGGTTGCGCTTCGCTTACTCAACTGACAGACGAATGTGAAGTGTTATCTCACCAGCAAGAGGAGGGCTTTCCATTGTCTTCGAAGCGAGGAACGCTCGCGTTTAATTCCCGCGGAGTAACAAAGTCGTCGGTTGTTGCTTTTCTGTTCAGCTGTTGCGATAAATTCTCCTCGTATGTGCTTCTCTTCCGGCGGAGGGAAGTGGTGTGTGGTTGGGTTAATTGTAATACGCTACACGCTTAGATCAACGATGTATAAGGGACTAATTTGAGGCCTTATTAAAGTAATTGTGGGAGGGGGGCTTTCGGTGTTGGGTGTGGGGGCGGGATTTGGCAGCATTTAAGTGTTGCCGTGGTAGTTTAGTATTTTGTATGGAGAAGCTTTTGTTAGCTGGCAGTTAAATCTAAGTTTCAAAGATTTGTGATGTTGCCTTGGTTCCTCATTAGTTAAAAATAGGTTTAGATTAAATTGCACGGTTGCCGCTGACTTGTTTTATACTTGCATACTGTGTTTACTTTTGTCGGTCTTCTGAGGAGACGTGTTTCACAACGTCCATTTCGGTTTTCATGACCTCAATTTAAAATAGCCTATGTGAGACTTTATGTTGAGTGGGCTATCTCTCATTCAATATGTTGTGATCGCAGTCGCAATGCAAGGCTTCTCAAAATGTGTGTTTGATGTTTGTGTGAGCGTTTTTCATAATTATTCATTTTATGAGATAGAGCTTTTTGTCATTTAATTGTTATTTTGCACAATAAGTAATAAAAATTATACTGACTAGACTAATTCAACTTCTCCGTAGGCGCCTGGCGAGGCGCATGCCGCCGTACAGCCCGAACAGTTCGTGGTTGAACCTTCCCCTTCACTATCACATTCAACAACATTAATTAAGAAGAATTCATTCTGTTTTTATTCTTATGATTAAATTAATGTATTTGAAACACTTCTGGAAGGCGTACAAAAACCATTGACGTCAAAGAATGAATTCTTTTGATTTGACAAATTAATTGATTTCATGCCCCAGATTCGTTAATTCAACAATTCACTTAGGGACTTAGACTGCAATATTGAAATCACCATTCTCTTCCGGAGTCTTAATTGCACCAACTCTTTAGGGGTAATCAATGAATTGAAATTAATTGAATGCAAGTCTTATAAGATATGTATCATCCTTTGAAGTCACTTTGGGGTTCTCCACCATTCACTTAAAGTTCCGCCATTCAAGATTTAAGGACTTCAACAAATTTCGTTGAAGTCTATGGGAATTCAACATTTTGCAGTGAAGTCTGAAGTCACTGCCGAAAGTTAAATTCCCAAAGATTTACTGCAAAATATTAATTAGTGCAATAAACACTTACAAAGGGGCTGGTGGTTTCAACATTGAAGTCGCACTGATCTAATGAAGTCAATTGAATCACAAATCATGAAGTCTTTTCTATGAATTTAGCGAATGAACTCCCAAAAATTTGCACTCTTTTCCAACTTGAAAAAAAGTTGCTCAGGATGCTTTATGATCGACATGTGCCTGAGAAAACTTCGGAGCATGAATACTGTACACATGCTGGGCCCAATACAAGTTTCTTTTTAAAAATGCAGTAAAATGAACAAAATTAAGTTTTTTCCCATGTAGGTATTATGGCTTTATAAGTAAAAGCAAACATATCCATAAACTATGAGCCAACATCGGTTAAGTGGCTTCCTCGGCAGGCTTCGCAGGTCCGCATTCTGTCGCTCCAATTTTCCAAGACGGTGTTAATGTATTAATCCAAAGAATATGGTGCGCAAAAGATCGGTTGTTGCATGGGCTGTGTGAACCAGAGGTTGTCACAAACGCACACCTTTGTCCGAAACGTTGTTCCCAGCCTCACTTTCAAAGAAAAGTGGTGCAATGACAATCCGCACCAAAATGTCACTTTCTGTGAATGCATTGGCTTCCGAGCTTCAGATGCAGCAATTTTGTTTGTTAACATAGCCGTCGAGAAAGGCGTGAAAAGGCGTCTCGTTAGTTGCTGAGTCAATTGGACCTTTTAAGCGAATAACTGAAGATATTTGTGCAGAATTCTCCAAAAATTATTTTCGAAAAACTCACTGTTTGGGCTACACAGCGCTGACATTGGAAATAAGTTCTCAATATTTCCCAATGATCTTCAACCGTATATCGACCCATTTCGTGCCGCAGAGGTATAATAATTACATTTTCGTCAAGATTTTGAGCGAGAAATAGCTGTTAATGATTTGAAAACAAACCACTAGATGGGTCACCGTTTACTGCCGTCCATACACACAGAAAGGAAACACGCATTTTTCCTTCAAGGCTTTTCAGTGGTATTTTTTGCAAATTTTAATGGTTCTTCTTTATTGCCAATGACTGTTGGCTAAGGCAACGTAGACCAGTAGGCTTTATAATCGGCTTCGGTTCTTTGTTTTGATGACATTGAAGCTTTATATTACTGAGCTGGTGGGTCGATGGAACTTTAAAGTAGAATATGTAAGAAAAGGAAAATTTAGTTGACTTGAAGCAAAATTGAATTAAACTTCTTTACTCATTGAGAACTGGTGTATTCAAAATAAGTTAGTTCTCATGTCCCGGGCTACAGCAAATATTGAGTTCAAATCTACGCGGCAGTGAGACCGTCCCTGACAAACCAATACGCCCGATTTTCTCATCCAACACCAAACATCTGTACGAGTATAAACACAACGTGGGATTCAATAAAACCCTTAAGAGTTAATCCCGCTTTTAAGTCTAACACAATCCCGGAAACGATGCCGCACAGCAAGCGCCAATGCCATAAAAATCGTTCCCATTTGCGAGCTAAAAAAGAAGAAAAAAACAAAAAGACTTTAAATTGAAAATGACTGCGATAAGAAAACCGGAGTCCCATGCGCCAACGGCAAATGTCACCGTGCAAAGAAAAAAGAAAAACCTTAGCTTCGGCCACACTGCTGCGCTGCCCATCTCCGCCAAACGTACAACTGCGCCGCTCATTACTTCTTGTCGCTGCTGCTGGTCCCATCGTACAAAAGCGCGTATGGCACGCTTTGTTGACTTCGTGTCGATTTTATTGTTTAATATGCAAAAGAAAATTGCTCCCTCCCCGGCCGGTCACCACGGCGCAACTGCGGATTAACTGCAGCAGCAGCGGCACCACTGTACGCGCCTCGCTCCATTCGAGGAGCTCCGCACCGGCGCGGCCGCGGCGTTGTGGACTCCCTAATGAGGGACTTCCCTCCATAAAGGAAATTTGTGTTGTCTATCTCAGAATATCTAAGTATCTTGCATTTGAAATACAACCCACAACACAACAACCGCGACACGGCGAAGAAGAGCGGCACAAAAGCGAAATACACCAACAACTCCCATCGGAGAAGATTCTCAGTTCAGGTTCACACACATGAACCCTACGCCGGAGTTAGTCGGCGGTATCGTGGTGGCGGTGGCGGCGCGCTCAGCTCTTATTATTCGATAATTATTCGTGGAGTCGAGTACGGTACGACTAAGGGCGAGAAAGCAACTCTCCGGTAGCGCACCGATTCAGTATCAAATCCGAGAGTCGTTTTTCGGGGTGCCAAACGCATTAAAGGCTTCAGGCGCGTCAAACACGTGCCAAAAATCAAACAAAAATCAGTGCTCGGCGCTTGTTTACCGTGCGACAGTTGTCGAGTTGCGCGAACGAGGTCAGTCCGTTCCCGGTCAAAAGTTCCATTTGTGTGTTTTTGCAGTGAAGTGCTTTGTGCGGTGCGAAAAGATACGCGGTGCGGCGTCTGGTTCATGTGTGTCTTGCGGAGGCGGCCCCGATGATGTTCTTCCGGAAATTGTGTCGCAACAATGGTGTACAGATGCCCACAGCAGCAGGTAAGGTGTTTGTTTGTCGTCGCTCGTAAACATGCCGTCTTACGATGGACGTGTCAATGTCGTGTCGAGAGGACACCCGGATTTTATCGGAGGTTTATGAGGCTGTTGGGTCTAAATGGATGCGCGATAAGAAGCCACTCTTTCGCTGTTGTTTATGTTTTCGGGGCGAGAGTTATGTAAGTGCCGGTTTAAATGTCGCTGATGAGATGAGATGGGGAAACTAGTTCTTCGGGGGCGTGTCGGAGTTGATTTGTCGTGTGGTTTTGTGTTTTTTTTTTTTGTTGTGTTATTCTTTCGGTGGTTGTCTTGCGGTCGGATGACATCTGAGAGGTGTGCTTTTAATCGATTGGATGGGGGACTTGTGTTCGGGATAAAGGCCGACCGATTGATGCAATTTATGGGTGGGCCATGGTGTGTAGCGTGTTGTTGTGGAATTCTTGAAATCGTCTGGTCACGCCGTCAGTGACGCCTGAAACGAGTTTTTGTTGCCTCTGATGGCAGCTTGTTTCAATTAGGTAAACTCTGCTTTAGATAGACCACCTTTCTGAGGTGTTAGGGACACAAAACACTGTCACCATTGAATAAATGTTGTCGAAGAAGAGGTGACTCGTTTCTCTGGGACTTGGGCAGAGTCAAACTCATTTGGGGACAACCAAATTTCGTATTTATTGTCTTTAAGAGAGAAACTTTATAAGCAAGTGTTATGGACAGTACCCGGTGCGCTGCCGACAAATTTTTAACTTTATAGATATCCTCGAAAACTACTTTTCAACTCTTGCATTAAAGAAGAACTAACGAACTTCTTAGCTTTGTAAATTGAAAACTTTTTGAAAAATACGGTTTTATTTGTATCTTTTATTTTTTAGCGAAGTAATTTAAGAACCGTGTGAGGAAATCACCCTTTCGTAGCTAACAGAACTGATTTCGATTATTTCGAAGACTCTAAAATGTTTTGTTTTGCTCTATATATAAAATTATTTAATTTTATTTAATTCATAGAACTTCTCACAATTTTGAGGGGGGTTCCGAAACGTTTTCAAATTACACACGATGGTGAGCATTATATGAGCACACGAGCTATTTGATGCCCGTTTGTGAGTGAGCATATCCGACCCTTGGTTTTTAGTGAATGGTCTGCGGCCATTTCTCGGATTTTGATCGTAAGAAACTCCTTCGGCTAGAGTAGTGGAGGCTTTTACATCTTTTTTTCGGGTTTTTGAAATCGTTAACATTCGTCCACATGCACATATGGGGAACTTGACTATGCTGCAAGCACCTAGCAACGTCAGTATCACAGCTTAGTGTAATGTGGTAACATCAAAAATGATTTTGAATTTGTAGAAATTGGGGAGCGTCATTAAGCTACTTGTACTGCGACCTAAAATATCTATTGTATTGCCTTCTTTTGTCTAGAATTTAAACGCTGCCATCAGGCATTTGACAAAACCCCTAGATGGGATGCTCTCGAAGTAGGTACCTGTTACATTTGATTTGAAAATTGTTTTGAGTCTGTCTAGGTCCAGGCTTGAGCAGTCGATTAGAAGGTGTTCGTCCAAGGTATCGTCTTGGGCTGGTCAGTGTCCGCAGTTGTAATTGCTGATAAACTGTGTCAAATTATAACGTGCACAACACGGCGGATACGCGGAAAGCTAGGCTCAGACTCTACGGCGTTTACGTCACCCAATATAATAATATGTAATGATAGCTACATGCTCCGTGTCCTGTACGTGTCTTTTATAGCATTATCAGCTTTGTTAAACTCTAGAGCTTTTTTGGTTTGTTTCGGCGGTTAGTGCTTCAGATTCATGAATTTCTTAGAGTGTTTAATACCTTAATGACTTCTTCTTCTTTGACTTGCGGATGTGCTGGTTTACCATATGCCCGCATTGTTGAATCCATAGAGAGGAGAAGGACCTGTGAGTGGTTTTTGTGCTCCTTTTTCTGCTATAATAAAAAAGAATGTATTTTTGTTCTCACTTGATGGCGACGTACATTGAAAAGCCCCTAAATCTTAGTCACCATCTTTGAAGAAAAGAATTAATATTTTTAGGGTTTCGTTCCAAAGGAATAACGAAACCCTTATCACTTCGGTGTCTGTCTGTCTGTCTGTCTGTCTGTCGCCTTTTACATATTTGACTATAACTTATAAGTCCTTTGTAGTTAAGGGATGAAATTTGGACTGAAGGTGTATCTAGGCAACCCAAAAATAAATCATGCACCCGTTTTGGAATTAGTCGCAGATTAAAGAAAAAGTTAGTACTAATACTAACGCCCGAAAAAACGTTTACTCACTTTGATGGTCGATATGGGTGTCATTGGAAAGGGGACGGTGCCCTGATTATGAAAATGTCTGCCTGTCTGTCATTAGGCCTTAACCTCGGTAATTGGCGAACCACTAAGAATTTAAAAATAAAACTTTGCTAAAAGACGTATTTCACTTGCCCAAAGAAAGTTCAGGAAAACAATTTTAAGAAAATTTTATACTAGCAAAAAGCTTAGTACCAATACTAAATTTGAAAAATAAATTTCTTTTACTAGTTCCTTGATATGGGTATCGTTGGAAAGAGGATGATAGCTAGATCAAAAAGTTGTACTATGGTAACCCCCTCACTCTTATTGGCAAGAAGTTATTAGCCAACAAATTGCCGAAAACTGACTTGTGTACCGTGTCCCCCACCTTACTTTCTAGAATATTGCACCAAAAAATCTGAAAAAAATTGGAGTTATGGGGCAACTCATCGCAATACCCCAAAATTATCCAAAAATCGTATGTGATTTTTTGCTCATACTAAAATAAATTAATTACTAACTTTTTTTGAAAAAAAATTTCACGGTAATATATTAAGTCAGGTACCATCCGATAGGTCTTGCAAAATGAAATAGAGTTTTCATTTGGAAGTTTTCGAGATATTAAGCTTCAAAGTCGAAAAAAAGGCGTCCCCCCCCCTCGCATTTCCACACCCGTTGGTCTAAAAATCTGAAAAAAATCTAGAATGTAGATCTTGATGTAATCTTTGTGTTAAAAACTTTGGCTTTAATAGTTTTCGAGATATGGGCCAAAAACCAAAAAACAACAACATTCGAATTTTGAAGATCCGAAAACGCCATTTTGTAGATCTCAGTGAAAGAACAATAAAATATTATGTAAAAAAAATTATTTTCATACAATTTTTCGAGATACTAAAGATTTAAATCGAATCAGTTATCGCAAAAAACGATGAACTGACGGCAGTCTCAGTATCGCTTGCGGCATTTCATCCCCTAAATTGCACCAAAGCAGTTTTCACATGGCTGGCGCGATCAGCAAATGGGAAAGGATTTTCTTTTGTTCAGTTTCGTTCGAAATGAAAGAATTTTAGTGAATGAACAGTGAATTGAGTTTAATTTGATTTGACTATTTTAGTTTGTTGATTTCTTAGACTTGTATTAAGTCTAAACTACTAATCTGTTTGCGAACGAAACCCTCGGCGGGTGAGTAAAACTCACACTTGACCGGTTTTTTTTTGTAATCACAATTAGAAATAAAGTTGCTTCTGGCAGCGAAGAGAGTGAAATTGCTTGGCATGCATCCAAGCCTTTTGAAAAATTCGGTAAACAGTTCTTTAGCGCTTCGTGTGAAGAATTAAGTGTAAATGCAGATTCAGTCCTGCGTCATACGTCATATGAGTCGTTCAGTGCACAAATCAATTAACCGAATAAAACAAAAAGTTCAGAAATAAATTACATTGGCCTTTGAAATAGATTACTTTTTGTTCAATGGCCAAACAATTTTTTTAGTTTCGTGGTGTCAATCTTTATTATTCAGGAAAGATATTACGAGCATAAAAAATTATAACTATACCAATTTATTGACACTTAAATTTAAGATTTTTTAGAAAGTAAAATTAATCGATTTGAGCACTTAACGGCTTATATACAGATGCGGTTTGTTATTTCTTTACCTGTATTTCTAAAAGGTCTCTCAGTCCTCCTCGAAGCCTCAATACTTACCTGATATCATAATTATTGTCATACAGACAGGAATTAAATAAATATGGGAAAAACAAAAAAACACCTGATATCAAGCTTCAACTAAGTGACAACTTCATTGCATTTCACTTTCAAATGTCGAAAGGGAAACATTCACTTTGAAACGCTTGCATTAAAACGCTTGCTCGTCAGCAGATTGCCTCCCGAGAGATTTTATTGTATTTAAAACAAAAAACTTCCATCCCATCCTCCTACTCATCCATTTAATTGAAATACTGGAAGAGAATTAATCCCGCAGCAGTGAATTGTGCAGTCAACCTTTCTGCGAGCGACATGACTTTTAATCCTTTTTTCAAGCACTCAATCTGATAATTAATCTCATTTCATCGATATGGCGCATCCTTGCGGTCGTTAAAGGGACTGCCGGTCTGTCTACGAGCGTCCGTCCTCTCCGGTCACTTGACATTCCACTTCAAGATCGACTGCGACGTCAGCCACGAGCCACGGAAAAGGATATTCGCACTTCCTCCCATCGGGGCAGCCCTCACAATATCCGATGGACATGTGTTTACTGGGCGTGGGCTTAATCGTCGCTATTAAACCTGCGGTTGATGCTCTTGTTCCTGTTTTTGTTTTCTTTTTTTTTTTTGAGAGTTCATACATTTCCAGGATACCTTCTCATTAATTATTTTTCGTCGAAAAAAGTAGATGCCGGCGGTTTAAAGTTACACATACGCACACGTGCTCCTCAGTGGTGTCGTAACGCGATATGTGTTCAGGTGGAAACCATAAAGTTGCTGCATGTTACATGTTTCTTGTGATTTCATAAAAAAAAAAATCACTCAACTGCTTCGTGTTGCGTAGGGAAATTTTTATTTAAACACTTTTTTTGCAGCTGGGAACGTGTGCTGAGGGAGAGCATGAAAATGCAAAGCAACTTTTTATGTGAATTGCGTTGGTGGGATTAAAGCGACGCTTGAGTCGCGGTTGAGGGTGTTATTAGGGAGCAATTAATCAAAACCACAGGGGGACTGGTGGAAGGGGGATATGAAGGGTTTTCCGTGTTAATGAAGCCATTTCGTGGAATGAAATTGAAAGTTGGAAGGCATTTTTTGGGGGTTGTTATTTCTCTCCTGACGTGGACATGCCAGAAGATTAATTGGTATTTTAAAGATCTGCTGGCTCACATTTGAAGAATGACTACCGTAAGAACTGTAGCATACCACGCTTATTGACTGTGTCTTGAGGTAGTTCGTGGTTGGTCTGCTGTAAGTAGACTCAAATAATTTAAAAACGGTTTTAAAGTTGACACTACAATCGGAAGGAAATATTCCAAAATTGACATATGTACATTTGGAAATAAAAAGGAAATCGGACACTCGATATTCTTCGTTACTCGTACAAAATTTATACATAGCGTTTATATTTTTTAACATAGCAGTAGAGTCCTTCTTCACATATCCAGCTCACTGGAGCATTCTCTGTTAAAATAGTAATAAAACAAAGACATACTCGTATATGATACATTTCTATGCTATTCAAGCGAGGCTATCGACTTCACAAGATCATTGCCTTCCATCACTTTAATCGTTCGCTTTTGTATTCTTTCCAGTAGGTGCAAGGAGGCAACAAGCCAGATATTACCGCTATACACGAGTGGGGAAGTGATAGGACTTATAAAAGGAGGTCAAATTAGAAAGGGGAAATACTTGTTGCATCGTTTGAGCAGACCTAGACATTTTGCAGAATTTTTTTGTTCATTCCAACTAAATGTTGAAATGCGTAGATGCCGAGAATGGAAAGTCTTCGGTCTTGTTGATAGTTAATATTGAGTTTTACGAAATTCCATCAGATTCTGTTTCAGTTAAAAGCTTCTCTTTTCGTATTTAAATATCAGTTTAACTGAAAGCTTAACTAATACCTCAAATGAAACTGAAACGATCGTCTAAAAGGGGCTTTAAAAAAACACTGAGATGGGTGTCTTTGTGTACATTGAGATCTTTGAGTACTCTTGGAACTGTACGAGTGTGAAAGTGGGTTTGTTAATTTTGGTCCAATTTGCGCCCTCAAAGCAATCAATCTGGCTTCTGGTTAACCTTTTCTACTGATGTTGGCAAACTTTTCGACATTCTATAACCAAACAATCGAATCAAACTTGAAAAAATAAATAAATACATTGACATTAAAAACAAGCAACAAGATTCTGCTCAGAAATTTTCTAAGAAATGTAGCATTCACTCCACTTAATTATTTACTATGCCTCTTCGCGATAAAACAACGACGGTTTCAACGACAGAGTGGTTAATCTTCACTTAAGTTAATCTTCGGTGAAGTGCAATTTGAAGCAAACCTACCCTATCTAACATCTCACACAATGTCTTAACTTTTGTTGGCTTGTTAAAACACAAATCAACCTATATGGCATCTTACAGGACCACAGCTTTTATTACATTTTAATACCCTCCCGACGATAAAACTAAAACAGAAATGGCCATTGGCGATTAGAGTCTCGAGCACCATCAAAAGGTCTCTCCCCTACAGCGGGGACAGAGTGAACAGAGGACAGAGGACTCCCAATAAACTTGGCTAAGTGCTACAACATTCTTTCATCCCTCTTCCGGCTTTACAGTCAACTTACTTTAAATAAACAAAAACTAGGCCACAGCAGTTCAAAGTAACAGCGTCTTTTCAATTGTCTTCGCATACACAGGACCCTCTATATTTGTCTACTCCCACTTAGAGGCGTTTCGAAAGCCCACATTTTTCTCCCAAACAATGCCGCTTAGTGGCATCTCCACTTCTTCCGGGTTCCATCCCCCCAGCTCCCTTCCGCAGTTCTTGCTTGCTCGTGTTCTGAGGACTCCTAAAGATTACCGCTATTTAAGTCACACACCCGCATCCCAATTAAATCCGTTCATAGAAGCACATCTGCGTCGTGCCTCCAGGATTTAGGTCTCTTGGAACAATGTCCTAAGCAGCTCGGCAAGGCCCGTTACAACTGGCTTTTTTTTGGTCCTTTTTTTGTACCGTATTGCAGCGTTCATTGCACTGCAATGTTTTGCAAATTTTTCCCTCCCGCTCCCAAACATCAGCCAGGACTCATCCTGTCCGACTTGACTTTGAATCAGAAATAAAAAAACAAAACAAAAATCCTTTGAACCCACCGCTGCGCCACCACACAGTCATAAACACACACAAAAACATCTCTCATAAAAATAATTTCACATGCATGAAAATTTAATTCACACAACGGAATTACGATGATTCCCGTGGAACACAGTCACACAGGACCCCTCCGGCAACGGTCGGTTGGCATTGCATTGCGCGCTAAACTAAAACAAAACTCCAAAAACAAAAACTCGTCGAGCGGCGGGGAAAATAAACTCACTCGCTGGGGAGTCCTTGTGGTTGGTTTTTTTCCTCATTTTTTGCCTGTGAAAGGATTCAACTTTTTGACGCTGGGAATATGAATGCGAAGAAAACATACGAACGGAAACAAAGCCATTAAACTAATATTAAATTTAAAGGCACGCTCGTATCTTTTGACTGAGAGTATGCATGCGAAGTTCGCCTCAGCCTCTCTGCCTGTCTTCCCCTCGACCGTTGTTTGACAATGACAGACGCGGAAGGATTATGAGTGCTGATGTCTAGAAACAATGCCGAGGCAGGTTTTACACGGGGAACAAACAACAAAAACGGGATATTTTTTTTTTGTTTTTTTATTTTTTTTTTTTTTCTAAAAACACAGAAGTACAGAAAAGTGGAAGCACATGTGAAGAGCGTTTTTATGGTGAACGGTCAATATTTGTGTTTGAGACTTGTTCGGGGGAGTTGTGGAAACTTTGATTTCAAAAGAGAAAGGGTGTGCTAGGGAGATGCTAAGCTTTTTAAATAATTCGAAATTTTATTTGTTTTTTTTTTTCGGTCTGTGGTGATGGGAAGCAAATCTGTTCGACGGGTTGTGAAAAAGTTTTGTACTTTTTCACCGGTGAATGAAATGTGGGGTAAGTCAACTGGAAAGCGGTTTGAAGGGCTCTTGTGGCAGCAGGCACTACATCTGGTTCAGTGTGGCGCTGGATTTGTGATGAAATGCAGAACTTGTCTGGTTGAAGTGTGCTGGGAAGGCTTCAATTGCCACGAAAGCGAAGTATATTGAGATTAAGAGTACGTGAGGTTTTGAGACACCTCGTGCAAACAAATTTTTGTTTTCCTTGTTCCTGGCTGTACCTCTGCGATTGAACTCCTAAAATATTAATTCCAAAATCAAGATCGTTATAAGTTTTAAAGCGCAGTGGGTTTTTTGAAAAAAAAAAAAAAAAAAACGTTCGGTCAAACTTAACCCACCGTGCTTGTTGTACACAGGCTAGTTGACAAGACTCATGGTTCCCGTTGTCGAACGGTGTGCACAGACGAGAACATGGCTTTTGTTGCTGAGAGTGTAAGATTTTATCCACGAACATCAACTTGCCATCGATCTCAACAGCTAAACATTGCACACATAAGCCTGACGAAAATTCTGCTTTCCGAAAGATATCAGTTTATTGGCTGATATAATTGACTCAGTAATTTAGGGCACATGACCATCCATTTCGTTATTTCTCATCTCATCATCTTTTTTGTCGAGACGTTTTCATCTCTGCGGCTGCGTTAACAAATAAAATTGCCGCATCTAGGGCTTCAGTCAATGGCAGCCATTACAGTCAACATTGTGATCCAGATGAGATAGACCCTGTTTGTGCTGGTCAGTTGGTTCAGTAGTTGGAGACAGTCCCACACTAGCTTTGAAGTGACTTCATACCAGAAGTCCCAGAAGCTGTGCTGTCAGAGAGAATGTAAATGCTTTTGTTGATTACATTCTTATTTAGACTTTCTCTGAGGCAGAGTTCGATTACGAAAACTGCTGCTTGAAATACGGAGTTAATATATCCATGCTGTGATATATACGGGTTCCAGTATTAGCTCCGTATACTCCAGCCCCAACGCCCTCGTTTGTTTTGGGGCCATCTGTGGAGACCCAGAGTCGAATGACGGTCTATTTTGTTCCCGGGAGGGAAATATCACCTTAAAGTTTTGGCTAAAGTTATATCTAGGCAGACAGAGGTCTGTGCAGATGATTTTTAGGACTTCCTGTCTATTCAACTCGGTGAGAATGTCAGGGTGGGTGGTCCTAGAGTTAGAGTGATCCTCAGCGATGAGCCTATGGGCGTGGACCATGGCCTCTTTCTCTCTTAGTTGGAAGTGGAGAGGTGGTAGTTCCGTTATGACTTCTAACGCTGCTGTGGGCGTAGGTCTCATTGCCACTGTGATGCAGATACAAGCTAGTCGTTGTAGTTTATTGAGCTTGTCTTGCACTGATGCCTGTTTAGATTTGTACTACCAGACCAGCACAGCGTATGTAATAATAGGTCTTGTGATGGTCGTATATAGCCATCGTAGTATTTTAGGGTTGGTACACCAGGTTTTACAAGTGAGACTCTTGCTGGTCCATAGGGAGGTCCTAGCTTTCTTTATGGTTTTCGTCAGGTGTGAGTTCCAATTGAGCTTTTCATCAAGTATGACACCTAGATACGTAGCTTCTTTCGAGACATCAATCGTTTCACAGAAGAGTGTGGACTTAATAAGCTTCTGCCTATTTCTTCTTTTGGTCAAGGCGTTGACGTTTTGGGCTTGACGTTGAGTTCAACTTCTAGACACCGATTCGCAACTAGATTAAGAGATGAAGGAGTCCCGAGATAGTGTCTTCGAATTTTCATTTTTGCTCAATGGTTACTGAGCTGACGATCAGTTCGCTTACTACGATAGACCAAAGAGGCGAAAGACCCACGGCCTGAGGACATCCTTTCGCAGCTTTGACGGTGATTTTGTCATTGCCTAGTGTGGCGTTGATCTTCTACTACTTCTGTCCACTCCTGTATTGAGGATGCAACGTCGTATTTGGGCATAGTCAGTATTGTCGAAGGCGCTCTCGATATCCAGGAAACAGCCAACTGCAACTTCCTTGTCGCTAATGGATTTGTTAATAAAAGTGGTTAGCTCTTGAAGCGCGTGTGTAGTTGATTTTCCAGGCTGGTAGGCATATTGGTTACTATGAAGGGGCGATCTTCTTAAGGCCCCATCCCTAATGTGTCTATCCAGTATTTTTTCCATGGTTTTTAGGAAAAAGGAGGAAAGGCTTATCGACCGAAAAGGTTAAGGTAGGTCGGTTGGTCTTCGACCTGCTTTGGGGATAAATTTACCACATGTCCGCAATACGAGACAAAGCCATGAAAAAATTACTTTTCTCAATAACAACGCTCGGCCTTATTGCAACAGCCCCCAAAAATTATTTGGAAATGCTTAAGTAGGTCGTGTAACAATTCTGCCTCATTTTTCTGGTATTATGGCTTTTAGTAATTGTTGGCTCAGAAGAGTGCAGTACAATTTGAAAGACTATCGAAAATAGTCTTCAAAAATGGATTTGGAGATGAGACATCGAATTCCCGTGATGCACATTACTGTGATTGATGTGTCAATCTATTTTGTCTGAATTCATATAGTTGAGTCCGATTTGCAACGAAAGGTACATCCATGGTATTTGTGTTTTGTTGACGTCCTTAAGATCTTACTTACCATTCCGAATATATCGATTCGGACAGACTTCACAATGTCTGCGATAACTGGATCCCGTAGACCCAGCGGATTGTAGAATTGTAAGATCTGTAATATGGTTCTTCGTTCCGTTGAAGAGTGCTGTTTGTACCACAAAAACTACCTTTTAGTATTTTCATATTATTCTTATCGTATAACAATTGTCGCTGCATGGGTAACATTTAAAGTGCCTACGCAGGCGTCTCTTGTAAACTAGTTGAATAGACATAAAATAAAATTTCATCTAACTTTGCGTTTTGTTCATCGATCACGCCACAACTTCTTATTGCTAAGTTCGGAGTGGGCCTTATACCGTACGGCACGGCACGGTTTTAAGCTGAAACGTTTTAATAGTTTTGGTGGCACTGTCGCTCCATAAAGTGCATTTTAAATTGATGCCACTGTTGTTGGCGATAATTTGCAGGTACATTTTTGTGATATCGATGTGTGCGAAATCAAGCCAAAATAGTGTAGATGTCATCTTGCAGTCATACTTTGTATATGTCAGAATCGGGGTTCAAACTTTACAATTTGCTTGATGATATGCTTGATGACTAGGCCTGATGGGGCAAAATTGTACAGTGTGAACGCCCTTTTAATTTGTGATTAAATTCATCGTACTGGAGCTCAATTTTTTCGACTTTTTCGAAAGCTTGATGATAAATCGTAAGGTATGAACAGCTGGCGTACAACTTTAGGCATTTTTTAATTTGTGTGTGGACTTTAGAGAGTGAACATCGAGCTTGAGTGGAAGGAACAATAAGAACAATTATTTTGTAATGATTGAGGAGCATAGAATGTTTTATTTTGTGTTTTTCATAATTTTCAAGCATTAACTTATTAATTATAACCGCAACAAGAGTGCGCGCAATCATGTTGTTGCTTCAAAATTTGCAAATGAAGTCTGTCAAGCATAGCATGAACGCCAGGCATTAATTTTCATCATTAAGCATATCATCAAGCAAATTGTAAAGTGTGAACCCCGTTATTCAGACACTTTTAGAAAAGAGGAAAAACTGGCTGAACTAAAAAGTCTTTCATGAAAACTGCCATTAATTATTTCCAAAATGACAAAAGTCTTTGACATGTTGAATGCCATGTGGGTGACCGGCATTATGTTTGGCCGTAAACGGCGTGACATTCAATGTGTTAAGCAGATCGCTGTAGAGTGAAAGTAGCGTAGCTTGTGAGTCCGAATCCGAGGTCCAATGCTTAATAGTGTGTGTCCATATGTAAAATACAACGTCTGAGGCTTTTTTAGAGTAAGACTCACGCTTCGGGTCTCTTTCTCTCTCTCTTCTCTTAGGAATGAATTTGTACTCATGCCTGACTGCAACAGAACGTTGTAGCGTCTGATATGATCCTTCTTTTTGAAAAATCCCCCTTCTTAAAAACACGTGCATTGCGCTAAAGATCTTGTAAGCTGGCTTTGTTACCTTTAAACTTTTTATTTCCAGTCCCATTGGCATATAAGGCCAATGATAATGTTTCTAATGTCACACACTTGACGTAGAGGAACATCTCCTCAGCTCATGACCCGCAGAGTCCCGTTGCTCGGTTTGTACCGTTTTCTCAAAAGAATTCCATCTTGTTTTTCTGAACAATTTAATCCGCCACTGTTTTCATATCGCACGTCTTTGTCGCCAGCACCAGACAGGAAACTGACACCTTAAGGCGCGCTGGCAACAAGAATGTTCACACTTTGCAACGCTTGCCTGCTCCCGGTCATTGTTCGCACGCCTCGCTGCATCACACTGCTTCTACTTCACGGTCTGCACCAGAATCTTAACTCTGACATGAGCATTGCTTGTCCCATGTCGCATGTCCGTGAGAGAATCACCACCACTGAACTCGTAAATATCCAAGCCTACGTCTTCCTGCCGCCACTGTGCCCACCCACACGCCACGGCCCCCGGCTTTGAACTCAATTAAAACGCAATAAGCACCCAACATCTGACTATCTGACTATCGGCGGATCTGTGTATCTAGAACCGCCGCATAGTTAAAAGATAATTTTCACCTCATATCCGAGAGAGAGAGAGGGACCACGACGACGATGCATTCACCAATAAATCATCGACTAAATAACGGTCATAATAAATTCAACAATAAACCAACAGTAAAGTGGCACTTAACGCCCGCGGGCCACAGGATTTTTAGGCCCAAACGTGGCTCGCGTTCGTTTTGTGACTCCGCCAACATTCATCCATCCATCCATCCGCACGCGGAGACGCGACCAGAGACGTCTGGGTTATCAAAAAACTATCATACCGCAGAAATCGTGCAATAAATTCAACAATTTTTCCCCGGTAATTTATTGCAAGGTATCGTATGGGAGACGCTGACTCTGACTCCGACTTGGACTCTGATGCTGTGCGGGTGCGTGGAAGGAACCTGCATCCTTTGCTCATCATCTGCACGACACGCCGGCCGCACCGCGTCGGCATCGGCATCGACGTCGGCGTCATTTCGGGTCGTAATTTTGTATTTTGTAGAAATTTCCCATCGGAATGTTGAAATTTTTGTGAAATATTGTCGAGGGGAAGCCGCGAGACCGTAGCCGCAACCGTGTGCAGGCAACAATTTCGCATCGAGGGTCACGACGCTGCTCCTCCCCGCTCTCCCCAGACACGCATCTGACCGTGGCGTACTTAAACCAATTTTTATCATGGAAATTATTGGTCAATTTGTTGATCTGCAAAGTCATAAATAATTTATCTCGCCGTGCCGTGGAGAGTGGCGGCTCTGCGGACTGGGCATAGAATTGCGAGAGATGGGTCTCGGCGGACCCTAGGGTCATAGGCATTTTAGGACGCGCGGTGCTCCACGGCCGCCGCTCGCCGTCATCATCATCAGAGTCGTTGGCGGTTGCGGTGGCGTCGATGGTGGCGGGAGAGGGTGGCTCACTTGGTGGATATGTTTATGTGCCGAGAAAAACATAAATCGTTGGTGTTAATTTGGACCAGCCCTTGATGGTGATGTTTATTGTTGGTGGTTGTCGGCTGGGTTGGGCACACGAAGAACGGGGTTGGGGCAGGTGGATGTTGTTGGTGTTGTGGACATTAAACGCTGAGATAAGGACAAGGTAACGAAAGTGGCTTGGGGTCGGTGGGGAGGCATTCGTCGGGTTGGCTGTGAGACGTTTACGACGGCGGGAGTGACTTACGATCGCTTTATTACGACTATAAGGTGCTTTTGGGGGGCGCTAGAGAAACTAAGTTGCGTTTGCTTTGAGTGGAAGTCTACGAGGAGACATTAAAAGAATACATGTTGTTTAGGGATACGTGACATTTTCATAACACCAACGTTGGACATTTTTAGTTGACGTTTGAAAGAAGGCATTCCCAGTTTTTAAGAGAACGGGTCTAGTTCTGGAAGAGTTGTGGTCCATATCAACTTTTAAATACCTTTGCGCTGCAAAACAAGTTCGTTGGACTAAAGTTTGTCAATTTGCTCCATAAATTTGACGTTTTGCTATTCCGTTGACTTTCTGGGATCATCTGTGGCCAAGTGGCACCTATATTGACTAGATGGGGCATAATAACTTTAAAGAAGATTAGTTGAGTTAGTTGGTGATTCTTAATCACATCGCCTTCACTTCTGCTCAAATATGTCCACGTCTTATGAAAGCAATTTACAGTTCAGAATGTGGTCAAAATCATCATCTTCAAAGTCTAGAAATGTTTAGAGAAGCGCCTCTTTTAAGAGATTCTTACGTTTTACGAATTTTGTGATGATTGCCACCAAAACCTTCACACTTTTCGAGATGACTATTACGTCGGTGTGTCTCGTCCAGTACAATTTGAAGAGACTTTAATTTTCTAGAGCTTGTTCTTAGAAACCTGTAAAGATCCTGTTAGCACCTTTTGATCGGTTGTCCAAGTCTGTGCCTAATCAGATTCAAAACAATTAACAAATCAAAAGTAATAAAAACTGAGACCAAGAACATCCTATCTAGAGAGGTCGTCAAGTTCATTGGGGGCGGATTTGGAAAGAAAGGAATCCTAGTGTTTTTGGCTAGGTCGACCGAAGAACGAAGTTATAGCAAGAAAGAACGTAAATTGGCGTCAGTAATATCATAAATTCATATGTGAGTCGTTTTTTCCAAAACATTGTCATAACTACTGATGGATGTCAATTATTTTTTTTTGTTTGCATATACAAACAATGCATTTGGCTGGGGTGACCATTCAAAAGTGAATAAAAATCATTGGACATAAAAGAAGTGTTAAGTTTATTTTTCGATTTTTTATGCATCGGAAAAACGTGTTTTTTAAAGCTATAGTCGTAAACTATTTTTTACTTGTTAGTCTTTTGAATTCATAATGTTCTTACAAAAGCCTTTCATTTGACCTATATCATGGTAGTGCATAACAAACTGCTAGTCCGCCATTTTTGTAATTACGTAATTTTATTCCAATTCTTTTCATCAAACCCTTTCATTTGATGCCCATATCAGAACAGTACAAAAAAAAACTAGTCCGCCAATTTTGAGAATCCGTCCTGGTGACAATAGTGAACAGAATCAATCGTTTAATCAGGTTGTACGAGCTTATAATGAATAATTCTCTTCCGAACCCGTTTGTGAGGCTTTATGATGTTTTTCGCACTTTATTATCAAATGTGATCCACAACAATGGGCATCATTAATGTTTTTTTTTCCACCCACATAAATCTTCGAGGCATGGATAGAAGTTGTGGTCAAAAAGAAACCTAGCTTATAGTTATGGCAATTACAAAAGTTCTCATATCTAAAAAAAAATGTCGTCAAAGTTCCTGCTCGTTTTTGCTTTCAACAGCTGAAGCTTCTGAGTGGACTTTTTTGTCCATGCACAATGACCGCCCGGAGATGAGATCTTGTTTCTTTGCGAAAACACCTTGAGAAGTTCTCATACCGCCTCGTCCACTTCTATGTGCCTCTGCCAGGGTGATTGTCCGGCCTTTAAGCGTCTCTGTGTCTTCGCTCTAAGTCTGGCACAATACACTCGTTGCCTCGTACAGTTGACAAAGTGCTCACCCTGCACCTTCAACTCGTTAAGTCTTCTCCTTTACCGACTTAAACAGACAAAATACAACGGCAACAAAAAAGAATCTTTACCAGCAACTTTTGTAAGAGGTCTCCTCTGCCACAAACAAAAAAAAAAAAAAGAAAAAAAAGAAACGAAACGAACTCAATTTCCAAGAAAACCTTTTCAACAGCCCTGCACCACACACACAAAAAAAGCACGAGCGCCCGTCCCACCACCCCTCTGAAGTGGAGAATTTTCGTCCACTTAAAAGTTCAATGTTCTCCCTCATAGAGCATCCCCTTCCCCCATTTGTTGCAGTATGCAGTTGACATCTTCGCTCGGCCCACCGCGTGTGCGGCTGCTGCACATCCCCGCATTTTGCATGCGCATAAAAGAAAAACAAAAAACTTTCTCTCATCTCCACCACAGAGCGAACATGAGAACTTTAAGATAAAACAACATTCCCTCCACCGGCGCTGGCATACCGCTGCTTAAAAGCCCGCGAATTTAGAGAATTTATCGACGCACGGGAGCAACCCAGCCCCCGCTCCGGGCCACGGCAGCTTGAAACATGAATTTTAAAGTAATTACCGTGATATCACTCGCCGAGGGGTGGAGGTGTGCCACCTACACGACCGTTAAACCTAACGACGACAACAACACGACGACTTGCTTCTCGTAATGATTACGAACGTCAGATTCTACACAACGTAACTCAGACACAAGGACACGGCAAGCAACAGAGTGCCAAATGTCAGAGTTCCCTTTACACGCACACACCGAACTCGTCGAATCCTTTCTTCGGAGTAAACCTTCTGTGACAATGGACGAGGGGCTGTCTGGGGAGGGGGCGACGTAAAAAAACATCCCCATCATCTGTATCCAGGATAATTGTTTATCCAGGATTGGAGAGAACTCCCTGAGAAGCAAACAACCTGCATCAAGTCCTCGCTGCAGGATCTTGGCCGGGTTGGGGTTTCAGGTGACGACACAATTACGCCAGGTTAGGAGGGGATTCTTCGAATCGAGGTATTATTGCAGACCCTGAGAACGGCAGACTGGAACGGTGAATGTCAAGTGCGGGCTTGGCTATTGTATCGTGCGCACACACGGGTGTGCGACTTCGATGTGTGTGTGGGAGGCTCAGAGAAAATTTGCAAGAATCCCTTTGGGAGGGACGGGAATGGGACTCGGTTGTGATTTATCTGAAACGAGTAACACCCACCCACACACATACGAGGTCTTGTTTGCAGCGCCCCATAGAATTTCTGTAATTAAATACCTCGAGGGCTTTGAATTGGCATATGGGAGGGGAGGCGGCGGACGACGTTTGCTGCTTTCAAAGAAATTGCCGTAAGGAGAGGATGAATTTAATTAAAAAAAAAAAGAAACAGAAAATCTACTGAAGGGAAATTTTGTTTCAGAGAAATTTTATTTGCTCTGCCCTTCGAACACAAGGTGGCAGTGATGGAGTTAAGGTGTGTCGCGACCTTGCGATTGAGATCGCGACTTTTGGGTCAAAGGGACTTGAGAATGGTGCTTATCGGCACCTTTTTTTTTAGCAGAGCTGCAAATCAAAAATTCGTTACAGAAATGTGAACTTGACAAGAACAAATCAAGTTCATTAATTAGAAGCACATGATGTTTTTGTTTTTATCGTAACTTATATGCTTTTTTAAGTTAAATGTAACTAAAGAAAAACCATTCATCAAATATCATGACTTTAGACGTCTGTAAATCAAAAGCATAGAAATTAGCAGAATAGCTCGTGCAAATAATTAGAAACGCTGAGATTTTTAAAGAAATTGCAATTTTTTTCAATAAATAGTGAAACTTTGACATTTTGTAGTCAGCTGACAATATTTTTCAATATTCGAAGCATGAACTTCATCCATTTTTTGCAAAACCTCTGTGAAATCTCTGCCATGAAATCTTAATTTCTTTAAACAGCTTCTCGTGGAATTGAATTTTTTGGTGTTTAGTTACATATTTTAGTGTGTCCACAAACTCGCAATAAAATAAAGATCAAAATTTGTTTATCGCTTATCCAAAGTAAACCATCAAACAACCATCAAGGCCCTATTTTGTGTATACTGTAAATATATTGCATGGTATTCCTGCTGCAAAACTCACTACATCATTCATGTCATTTTATGCGAAACCAAAAAAACTAGTACTGACATCCTTGAATATTGCGCGGGTTAAGTCACCGTACAGTCACCGAACCTTATTTTACTGGGTGACGGTGTAGTCCTTCATTTGCGGGCGAACTCTTATCTTTTTGAACGATTCTGCTCTGACAGAAATGGCGCCCAAAAACAACAGCGTCATTTAAACTTCGCTTTAGAAGTCTTTACCGATATCTCCGCTTCATAGCCAACTATTTTCGTATCAATTTTTGTAGATTGCAGAAACTTGCTGCTATAGTGACCAATGCAAGGTTTATAAACTTATACAACATTATGTACATCGAGACGTAAACAGAGGCAAGGTAAATCGAGGGATTACTGTACCAAAGTCTCGCAGCTGTTTTGTGAAAAAGACATCGTTTTGGTGTTTGCTCATTTTTATGTTACTAAATCCACGGTTTTTCCAATAGGTGTAATCTGTAGCTACAGAAAAAATCAAAAATCACTTTTCTAAGGAATAAAGTACAGTTCGATTTGAAGCACAATTTAATGTCAATTTCAATTGAAAGCTTACAGCTATACTAAATTTTTGGTTTTGGAGAAAACTAAAGCTGTTTACAAGTTCGCTTGGAGATGTACTAAAAACTTGAGTATTTTTGATTTGAAGCATTGTTTAACTTTGACTGAAAGTCGAAAATTTGGTTTTAGTTGTTCAGAACAAATTTTTTTTTTAAATCAGGCTTTTTATAGAAGTTGTCGATAATTTAGATTAAGAGCTGGATTTCGTTTTTATTAAAAATAAAATTCGACAATAATTTCCATCAGAAGCCAAGTGTTTTGTTTAAAACTATTGTTTTAGAAGACGTTTTCAAGAAGAAATTAGTTTTTACGTGTATTTGCGTAAAATTGAGCCTAATATTGACTGGAGACCAAACAGTTTGCTTATTTCATCTAACATTGTTAAATTTGTACTTAAAACATTGCTCGAAATTGCAATTCGATTAAAAAACATAATTTTTTTAAGTGCTGCGATTTTCAATTAAGATTTGAACCGTTCAGTGCACAAATCGATTAACCCCATAAAAAAACTTTAGAAATACGATAAAATAATGTATATTGTTACTAAAATACTTTACTTAATATTCAATGGTCAAACAAATTTTGATGGTGTTATTCTTTATCATTCACAAAAGTTATTGTAAGTACTTTAAAACACATATATGAGATTTTTCAAAAGTGGAGCTAGCTAATCTGTCTACTGAACGGCTTATTTTGAGAATTTTATGGTAATAGCTCTGGTTGGAAGCTGAAATTATTTCTCACAAAAGCCTGTTGTGAAATTGTAAATTTGTTTGTTTAAAAATATTTTGATTGAATGCTATTTCGGTATTTCGATTCGAATCTGAAAATTGACGTGAAATTGGTCCCGAATTTAATTGTAACTTTTACGGCCAAACTATGCGGTGAAAAAAAATAAATGCTTTATTAAAAAATTGGGAGTTTGAAAGTATATGCTGGTGATGGCTAGACACGGTGTTTAGTCTTAATGGCATTCAGTTAGCTGGGACATTCTTCAATAGTAGCTAAAAAATAATTTGCTTGTAATCCAAACGTTTGCCGTTTGCGAACAATACGATCTGTTAAGATTCAATCTTTTGTGCTTTCCTTATGGCTTATGAAACGGTGTTGCTCTGATGTTCTAAGCAATTTCGGAGTAACGTTTTCAATTTACTGCCATTTCCTCCCCACCTAACCTCCCTTTTTTGATCACTCAGAGCAAAGGTAAAACTTATGGCACCAATTGCAAGTTTATTAGCCGCGTGGACTGAGTACATCCAATTTTCGAAATTTATTAACATTTTACCGTAACGCGAAGAACAATCCACAATCCACAATCGTACCGACGCGTCGGCCGCATTAATAGATAACCTCATGGATAACCTCCTTGCAGCGGTACATCAGTTATCCTGGCTCAGTACTCGGCCCACAACGACAATAGCAACTTGTTCCCCCCAAACAGACACATACACACGTGCTGGAAAGGAAGCGATAAAAAATCGAAACTCATTGATTCCGAATTCGAACGCAAACATAAACGTGGCCGCGCTTCATCCACCACTACGCCGTCACGTCCGTCGGCGGTTGGCCAACCAATCGGCCCAACCAACCGACGGACGGGCCAACGACTAACCAGGCCAGCGAGCGGATACACATTTTTTGTAAAAAGCTATCGCCGTAATAATGCGATAAATTTACGCTCCATTACACATGGTTAATGTCAAGGCGTCCAAGAATGAGATTCGTGAAGCCAACGCACACGCGGGTGCCGAGTGGCAGTGCCTTGGAAGGAAGTAACTCACGCCGTGCCAGCTCCGGATCGCGAAGGAGTGGAGGAGTCTCCTGTTCAACTTCGTGTGGCGGCGGTGCGGTGGAAATCACGAATAGACACTTACGAAAGGTGAGAGTATGAAAATGAATTATTACCTGGGCGAGGCTGGGAGGAGGTTGCTGTGGTTTGTTGTTGTTCCTGTGGTCAAGGACTGGACACGATGGTCGTGGACTTTTTTCTTTTTTTTTGGTACTCAAGCGAGTAGATCACCGGTTAGAGGAGCTGGTAGTGTTCGAGTTGCAGAGCTTCGGTGGTGTGGTCCTTCGACAGTGTTGATTTTGATTTTTCTGGAATTGGAAAATGGTTGGAATTGGTGTTAAGCAGTTGGTCAGGAGCTATGATGGAGTGAGTGGCGACAGGGTCGACTCGAGTAGTCTGGGGTGGTGACAGACAGGACTTAGAACCACTTCGGTCAAATGGGGTATCTGGTGAATAGAGGTGGTCGTTCTCAGGAGAATGTTTTTATCTCTGTCCAGAATACATTTCATAACTGTGTTATACAAAAGCAATAGTTAAAAAAAGAAAGAGTTAAGGCTGCAATTTGAAACCGATGTCCCTTATAAGGTTAATTTTTGTCACTGGCGTGTGTTGAACATCCGAAAGTGTTAAAAAAATTAAACTAAAAACACTTGAATTTCAATCGTCAAAAGACTAGGACAATTACTTTTGCAATACTGCATAGTTTGTTACGATCTTTTTTCTCATCATCAGAGATTACTTCAAGCTTTAACATCATATTTTTGCTGTCTTCAGGCCTTAAAAGAGTAAGAGTGAAACTACTGCTACTGAGAAAGGTAGCAGGTTATTGTCCTAATAGACTGCCTAAGTGCATTGAACAACCGATATGAAGAAATCGAGAAAAATAAATCAGGATATGCAGTGTCACCGCAATTAGGTTCTGAAAGGATATTGAGCAGGTTGTAACGAGAAATTAAGCTAAAATTACAAAACAGAATATATCTAAAGCTTTAAAAAAATACAAGGGACGAGCTGGCAGAATTTTTAGGGTACAAACCAAGGGAAAAGAAAAGAGTCTAAACGATTTACCACAGATTTTTCTTTGGAAATAATTCTGAAAACCAAACGAAGTGGAATTCCATTACGATATGCGATTTCATAATGTAACTTAAACTGGAAAATACCATAATAGATTGTCCTTAAAAGCTTGGTATAGCAAACGTTACACCGGTATACCGAAAAACCGCAACGAATTTACGTGTTTAGCAAAACACATTTTAGAATCAAGTGTTCCAAATATTCAAATTGAAAAACTAGATCAACTTATAAGCATTCGGAGCTACAGGTTTGAATTTAGCATTAAGATGAAGACTCAAAACAAGATGAACGAAAATAACTTGAAATCAAGAGCATGAAAGTAAATATTTACATCAAAATTAAGTGAGGACGCTTGACTGAAAAACATTGCTTTAGCTTTGGATTGTGTTCAGAAAATTAAATTCTGTAACACTAGCGTTTCAAAATAATCAAACAAAAAGAACTGAAATATTAAAACTATTATATGTATTTAAAACTAATTATGTAATTTTATAAAAACAAAAAAAAGAACAATAATTTGTAAATTAGCACATGGCAACCCTATTGCAAACGGCACATCCTCATGTAAACACCCACGATCGGGAGTATAAAAAGCAGTGTCCATGCAAAGGGCAGTCACTCAAGTTTGGTATTTCGCCCTGCGAAGTTCTTTCGAGCGTCCGAGGAAAAGTACCACACTTGCGTTAGGAAACCTTTGTTTACAATCTTTTGAATTATAATTATTTTTTTTTTGAAATTACTGAAAATAAAAGTAAACACGAAATTAAAGAAAACATTTTTTTTTCTTTCGTTTTCTGAATTCACTGCCGAAACTTTATACCTTTGCTTAGCTGCCTACTAAGCGTGTACTGCGGTTTACGAACAGCATACGCGCGGTAGAGAGAAAAGCAAAGTGGCGGAACTACGAGAAGCTCCGAAGGAGAGTGGAGACCCATCGACAGAGCTGCAGCCGAGCTCTACAATTCTGATTAAGATTTCGGTTTATGTCACAAACTGAGGATAATAAAGCAATAAGTAAGATTGTGCCGTCCACAAAAACTATTGGTGTACCAAAAGTTAATGAAAAGAGAGAATTTATATAAATTATTAAATTTAAATTAAATATGAAACTGAGCCTATTTGTGTCATCCAGGACCCCTTGAGACCTATTTTTAAAACATGAGCTGATCCTTTGAAGAATAAAACTATAAAATCCAAATAAAATGTTATGATTTACTATAAATAATGAAGCTGAAACAAATTTAAGAAGCGTGCCTTCCGTCCACTTGCTTTCAAAAAAACCACAGCTGGGTTAAAAATACAATATTTTGTCTAAGGAACTCAAAATTCTGTTTTTCATAAGTTTCTCAAAAATTGTACTAGACATCGAAAGAATTGATATGCCTATAGTTACACCGATTCTGTAGTAGAGCCCTTTTTGTGTAAAGGGATGATATCAGCACATTAAAGATCAACAGGGAAGACTTCATCAAGCCACAAAACTTCTGATATGTGACACACAGATAACCAAGAACAACAAACTCGGTTACAAACTAAGACTAATACTTGCAATATAGCGGTTTAATGCATCAGCAATGACAAGTTTGTTGTACATTTCAGAGTTATCAACATTCAAAACAGCAGGAGTTTTCGAAACAGACGATCTATTCCAAAAGCTAGTAACTATTTGCCATTCAGTCCTTAAGCCCTTTGCAGAGCCGAAAAGAGTTCGATTGTTCTGACGTACGAAAAATGGCAGAGAAAACTAAACTTGATTACAACGCATGTCCCTGTTTCTTGGATCTACTGTGGAAGCGAATGTTCCAGAGGTATTGAAATGATTTTTTTCGTTCCAAATACCTTGAATAAAAATTGGAGATGGCTCTGTAGTTTTCTTCGGCTTTTCTGACAAAGTTTTTAGAGCGGTGGCGGTTTAGTAAATGTCTACTTTATCGGAAGAGGCAGTGGAGTGGGAGTGGCTTTCGGCCTTGTCCGTTAGTTCGTTTCTGTTTTTTTTTAATGTTCGTAATATGAATATAATATTTAGGATTGGATTGATATGGCCCTGCTTAATATTAGGACAGTTTAAACTTCATCCGTCCCCCTGATGGGGCTTTTTCTTTTTAAATATCGTCTTAAATATGAGACATACTGTGTTGCAATTAAGTGAATTTAGTTTTTGTGTGTAATTAGCACTTCTGGTAAAAAAATAAATTTATTATTATGCTCGCCGCAGTAAAAACAGCTGATAAGCTGCAAGTTATTAATAGTCTTGAAGTTGTATAGGCGTTTGTGGTATTTAGTGTGGGCTGAGTTGAGATGGAGCTGTTGTGGGTAGAAGTGGCTAACGTTAAAGCTGCTGTTGTTGTAGGAGTTGAAGCAGCAATTAATTTCATAGGCAACTTACTGGTGAATTGCACAAATTCATTTTGAGAGTTTTCAGTCTCAAAAAACAGGTGGCACTGCCGTCAGTAGGGGCTTGCTGCCAATTCGATTGTGACAGATGACAGTTGCGAGCAAATATGTGTATAGCGATTATACGGTATGCGCGACCTGCCTTGCAACTGGTTTTTTCTCGGGTTTAATTAAAACAACATTGCGTTAATTTGGCACGCTAAATTTATTTCGTATTTTAAATAAAAAAAGTAAAAAAGAAACACGCGTTTACTCGCCGGAAGTTTGACGTAGATCAGTGGGAAATAATAACAGCGGTTAATTCTTCTCATGCGTTTTAGTCGGATTTTCGCTCGTTTATTTAGCAAAATGCACGAGAGTGGACTTGCCACGGCCATTATTGACGTTGCACCGAAGAATGTTGTCGAGGTGTTGTATGATAGTGGTGTGAAAGTGAATATGGGGGCTGAATTAACTCCTACTCAAGTGAAAGATGAACCGTTGTTAAAATGGGATGCCGATGAGAAGGTACTTCACACCGTACTTATGGTCGATCCCGACGCACCAGAACAGTACAGGGAAGTTCGTCATTGGCTGGTTGTTAATATTCCGGGCAGCCGAGTTTCGGAAGGACAATCTGTGATCGATTATGTTGGGTCGGCACCACCTAAAGGCACTGGCATTCATCGTTACTTTTTTTTAGTCTTTGAACAACAGGGTCCTATTAAGACGGATCTTTATATCAATGATAGAACTAGAGAAGGTCGAATTAAAACCGTTACACGTGATCTTATCAAGCAATATAATTTGGGCACACCTATTGCTGGGAATTACTATCGGGCACAATATGATAATTATGTTCCTATAATTCAAGCGAGATACAACACACCATTACCGAAATTCAATTAATGCGAAATGTAACATAAACAAATATAAATGCTGAAAATAAAGGAAACTTCGAAACTCGAGAACTACGGCCTTTTTTTGTAAGCATAAGAACTGCGATGGTCAGTAAAGTGAGCTGAAAATTGACTGATTTCTGTAAAACCAAATATGTCGAAACTAAGTAATTAAATGCGGCAAATTATTATTTTTTAAATAGCGCTGTTGATCATCTCCTATTTATAGTCGACGTACTGTTCGTTGGTCACATATGTTGTCATTTTTTTGTACTAAGTCCAAATATCCGGTTCCAGATCCAGAATATCCGGAAACGGATATTTGCAATACAAACCGCAATGAATTAATTCCAGGTCGACAAAAGCCATAAAGTTTGATTTAGTTTAATCAGATTTACAGACAAGGAAGAAGAAAACTTAATTTTCCTTTTTGACGCCATTCTATGAAGTTACAACAGTCAGTGATATAAATCTACAAGTGTTTTGATTTGCCAAGTGACATCGAAGTAAGAACCTAGACCTAAAACAAGAGCGCAAGAGCTCAAAATCGATATTGAGTTAAAAATAGGTTATTTTGGTAGATTTTTGGTTTATTTGCGTTTGAGAAATCAGAGGTTAGATCCCCAAAAAGATCCAAATTGAACAAACAAACATTTTAAAGCCGAATTTTGAAGGTAAATAATGCGGAACTGAAATTTGAAGCAAATTTGCCGAAAAGTAGAGCAAATAAAAGTTTCTTTTTAAAAATGCAACAAAACGAACAAAATTGATTTTTTTCTTTCTGTCAACATGTCGGGCGGGAAACAGTGTCAAAAGAACCTATGATTTAAAAAGAAATCACTGGATGGGCCACTTTACTTAGAAATGGATACAGATTGGATACAGGTTGGATTTACTTGCTTTTCGCTTAACGAAATCTTAAGGAGAAATCTTAACGATTTCTTCACTCTGAGTCTAAAAAAGTGTCCCAAACTCACTCCTTAGCCGCGCACTTTGGTTGCAGAATCCCAGGAACGCTTCAATGGAGTAATCACGCAAAGGATCCCGGAACCCGAATGTGGTATAAAATCTACGTTCGAACCCAATGCAAGCTCACTATTTTGAAGAACCCGAACATACATCGTGGGTGCTGTGGTTAAATCGGCAGTACGTTGGACTGTTAAGTGAGATATCCGAGCTCGAATCCAGCTCGGCCCCACACCCAGCGAACGACTCATAATCCGCCTGGAATACTTCTCCCACGGAAAGTTTTCGCAATTCGCTGTGCGGAACCGGTAATAAACTGTAGTTGACGTTCACATGCGTCTAATTATATTGCGTTCAACACAGTGGTGGCAAGAAAAGCTAGGCTCTGGCCTTCCGCGAGCTGTTACGCTACCAATGATGATAAGAAAATGAATAAATAAAAATTATAAATAAAGAATTGGAAAACAAAAATGTAAAGTTAAAATGAAGTCAGTCATCGTGGACATGTTTATTGGCTAGAATACTACTCGCACTGCGTAACGATTAAAATATGTATGCATTCTGTAACAAACACTAAGCAAGCAAGTTCGTATTTCGAAAATATATTTAATTTTTTTTCTTAAAAATAAAACTAGTGTCCTGAGAGAAAAAGCAGATTTAGATACACTTGAAGGGCAGCGCTAACCAATGACACAAACAATAGCACGGTCAACGACTTAGTCAAGGAAACAAACAATGACACTCTTCATCAGAGGTAATGGAGTAAAAATCCCCTACAGTGCGCGACTTTTTTTTTTACTAAAAAAATATTTTTTTCATATAATTTATGACTGCAAATACCAAAATAATAATAAAAAAAACGGCATTAGTCTACGTAATTTGGCATGATTATTCCCTGTAAAATATATAAAGCAGATCATCTATAAAGCTTAACAGTAAAATTGTGATCCATAGTTTATGAAAGGAGTTAGAATTGAGTTGTATCAGATCTGCTACACTGCGCAGTGTTGGGTTAACTCTTTCACGATTAGTCTCAACGATGGTAGGTTGAATTGAATTGAATTGAAGAAAATGGGAAGTGCCACTGAGCACTGCCTTCATAAATTTGACAACATTCTTAGATGCGATTTCCTTGAAGTCAATCTCTCAGGGCGTTTGTACTTAAAACACAAACTGACGTCATCTGTCCTTCGCCCAATGTGAAGCTGTTAAGAGCTGAGATGTTCTTCATATTCAGATGAACTCTACGTGCACCTGGAAAGCAATAGTTCTCCTCCCCACGCGAAACCAACCATCCCCATTCCTTTCAAATAATTGATCCTAATCGACGGTTTTTTCGAGTCCCTCCAGACAAAAAAAAAAACAAAAACTCACACTCACACTCAAAAAGAACAGAAAAACAAAACGTCTCAAAAACTTTTAAGAATCGTCTCACCGCAGAACTTTAAACTGCCCAGACAATCACCATCCCCAGACTCGTCGCGGTAGAGCTACGAATTTGTGGGAAAATTTTAACTCGAAACCTTATGCTGGCCAGTCTCATGTGAATTCCCTAAAAAAACAGAAAAACAAAACGAGCAAAGTCGCAGACCAGCAGAAGGGAGACGCGAACTCACTTAACAACCTCCGCGGTTCAGAGTCACGCATCTCACGATCGAACTATTAAGTGCCCACCTCCGAATGCGGAGCCCCCTTAATGGCAGACGACTCTCCCGCTCAGGACTGTGAGCTGTGAATAGACGGAGATGGCCAGGCCGAGGAAGACCTATGAGGACGCAAACACATGAGTTACGGCGAATTCCGTCATGATTGGTGTTTTCGCATAATTGGCACGACGTTGTGACCCATTTTTTTCTTTGGTTGGCCCTCAACTTCTTTCGATCACCGGACCTGGACGGTGCTTGTAAAAAGTTTGAATAATCTCATCGGCGATGCACTGGCCACGCCCATCGGTTCCCTCCGCCACCATTTAATTAGTTCGGCCACGCATTCCACGGCGCGAACGTGAAGTTCGGGTTCGGGTTCGAGTTCGCCTCCGTGCCCATAACGCACACCATTTCGGGCGCACTGAAGCGGTGCGTGCTCACGTCGTGGTCGTCCCTTGCAGATAATTATCATAAAACTCGGTCATAGGTCGTTGGGTTTTTCTCAAAAAACAAAAAAAAAGGCCTCACGAGCGGACTCGTTCGCGTTAAACTTTCGCATGCTCCGTGTCAAATCAGAGCTGAATCGATGGCGGCAAAGTTCGGTGCCTGGTCCGCTGGCAGGTGTTTTTCTGTTGTGCGTCTCGACGTGGGCTGCTTGAAAGGATAATGAATATAAATTTAGTTTTGGGATTAATTTTTATTGGCATGCTGCCGGGGGGAGATTGGCCGGTGTTTTTTTTTTTGGTTTGTGCTTCGTTTTTATTTTGGGTGAGGAAGGTCTGCACCTTCGGGGTGTCCTCTTGTGGTGAACGGAACACGAATTAGACTCGGTGTTGAGAATTTTGTGGATGATGGACCTCAAGTCGAGACCGTGACGAGTGTCGATCGTTGGATGGGAAGAGACGTTGTCACGTGAGCCGGAGGGAGGATTCTGTTTTCACTTGGACGGATGCAAAAAAATAAATCGAGTGTCTTGACCCATCGTCATGCGGAAAGTTCTGCGATTGCTTCCTGAGTCCATTAGCTGTCAACGAATGTGAGGTGAAGATCGAAAGGAAAGAGCAGAACACCTCGTCAAATCTGAAGTGCATTTAACCTCTTCATGACCGCATCTCATTCCAGTCCCAGGGAAGAGATTTTTTGCTAAAATCTTATTAGGTCTCAGCGATTGAGAATAAAATGTGAAAAAGACGAAAGGATAACTATATACAGCATGTTGTTCTTAAAAAGAGTGGACCATCTAGTGATTTCTTTTTAAATCACAGGTTATTTTGACACTGACAGCTTTTTCCCGCTCGAAACGTTAACAGAAAGTCAGTATTATTTCCCTGCCAAACGAACTAAGTCACTTTACTCTTAGCAACGTTGGGAAATATTGAAAACTTATGAGTGAAAACCTACAGTGAGCTTTGTGAAATATCTTAGCTGCCCTTGGAGTTTTGCCCCAATTGGAATTTTTTTGGAATGGTTTTAAAAATATAAACATAGTTTTGATTTTCACAAGCTACGCCTTCCTGGTGACTATCTGCCACTTGATCGATTAGTTCGACTTCATCGATATTTATAAACTAATTCTGATTTTCACAACCGTGCTCAAGGACGTGGCTTATTTCGGTTTCTTTCTAATTGCATTCACTTTCACCTCATCAGACTAAACACATTTCATTTCAAGGGCCCAGGACATTCCAGGAGGTTTGGACATCTGTAGGTCCTCTGCCCCGAAGATGGAGTATAGAAACAACGTGAACGTCGATGCAAAAATCTTTTACATGTATTTTCAAATATCTTTCATAAGAAAGAATCTTTATAAGAAAACAAACACTTGATTAATACAGTGAAAGCTATTTCAAAATGTTTTTGCGATTTTAACAAAACTTATATGACTTACCAAAATGTGGCCCTTTATTAAGACTACACTTTACCAAAGTAACAGTACCCGAATATAATCTTGATGTAGAATAAAATAGATTGAAATAGGTTGTACCATAAACCTAACACACTTTTACAATAACAGCGCTAATATTTTTTCAGTTGTGCGCAGGTGAAACTGCGCCCTATATTGTAGACGTGCAATATAGGGCATGAAAGCGTTAAGTGGCTCTGGATCCGTCGTTTGATGCAATGCTGCGGGAAGTGTTCTTAAGTCAAAACTCATAGGAACGTATAACTAGCCAACCCCGATAACTTTTTATTGTGTGGGGTCTATTGAGTTGATTTCTCGACCCTACTAAAAGACTTTTCGCAATCTCAGTTTTTTAGAAAGAGTGCGGCAACTCTATTTTTGGCACAATCGTTGACACGAGGACATATAAAACACTGGGCAATTTATTTATTCTTCTCTTGTGGCATAACTCAAGTCAACATAAAAAATGCACGATACCGGAGAGGCTATAATTTTCCCATGAATTGTGAAAAGCGCTTTCGAATGTCTCTCATAAAAGAATTGGAACCACTTTGATTTGGATCGCACCAGGACCTCAATGTTTTGGCAAGGTTACTATCGTTTTCATCTGGACTGTTTGCTTGGACGTTCTCGATCGAACTCAATTTCCAGAGAACAGGAGAACAGATAGAAGTTACGAAGGCGAAAGATTTTTTTTCCAAATTTTCTTAACTTTATTTAATAAAATAAACATATAACCATAACATCTTTTCCTTACGAAATAATATTGTGAAATTTAGATTTGCCAAAAAATATTTGCAGTGTCTGGGGTATGCTAGGACGGTTTATAAAAGAACTATACAGTTTAACTTATTTATTGGACACTTAACACGAAATTCGTTGATTACCGAAGCCAACGATCACTAAACTTTTTTCGACAGCTGAACACGCAAAATAAAAAAAATCGGTAATTGAATGTACGTAGCGCGAGAAATTTGAAAATTCACCTTATTCTTTGAACATACCTCGTTTATAGAAAGATATGCCTATGAACAAAATAGCCGACTTTCCAAGCCCATGCTAAAAGGCAAAAAGGCTTACAAAAAATATTATATTACTAAGTTTTTATTGTAATTTTAGCATTTTTCGACTCCTGTTGTGAGGAAAAGGTGTAATAGGTAGGTAGGTAGGTCGTGTGGTGGGCTACGCAGGGCAGCCAAGCACTTAGGCCAGATGAGGCCCATTGTGATACCACAAGAAGCGGATGCAAAAGCATCCCACTACTCTGGAAACCAATTGGAGCTGTTAATATAGCGGAGGATACGGCTTATGCTGGTGTCAGCAAGTTCACCGAGGTTGTTTAGAAAGTAGTAGCCAAGATGCCTCTTTCTACGGTTCGCGAGGGCGCTGCAGGTTCCTAAAAGATGGAGCGAGGTTTCTTCCTCTTCTTCGTCTCTGCAGCTTCTGCAGAAGTCGTTGGCCGGGAGGCCTAGTCGGGTGGCATGTTTGCCAAAAGTGGAGTGCCCAGTTATGACACTGATCAGGTTCCTGACCTGAATTCTGCTGAGTCTTAGGAGACTAAGCGAGCGTTCAGGATCCAGCCTACGCCAGATTTCCCTGGTAACGCGACAAGTAGTACCATTCGACCACCTAAGATTGGTTGCCGCAATGGTCTTGGATTTGATGTGGAGGAGCGCTGTAGCAAGAGGTGCGCAGAGACCGACCTTATCCGGTTGGATGGCTTCACTGGTTCCGCGCTTGGCAAGATCATCGGCCAGGCAGTTCCCCGAGATGTCACAGTGTCCCGGCACCCACATGAGGTGAATGTTAAACTGCTCTGCCATCTCGTCAAGAGATTTGCGGCAGTTAAGAGCTGTTTTTGAATTAAAAGTGACAGACTTCAGGGACTTTATCGCAGCTTGACTATCCGTACATATCGTGATAGAGGTATGCGATACCACGTTGTACTTTAGCCACGACAAGGCTTCCTTGATCGCCGTTACCTCTGCTTGAAATACGCTGCAATGGTTGGGAAGACGAAATGAAAATTGGATTCCCAAGTCTTCGGAGAAGACTCCTCCACCGACTCCGGATTCAGTTTTTGATCCGTCGGTGTAGATCACCAGAGATTCATTACTTATAGGTATGCCTCTACTCCAGTCAGATCTGGAGGGCAGGCTGAAGGAGAAACTTCTTTTGAAAAGAGTTCTGGGGCGAGTATAGTCTAACTCCCTGAAGGGGAGATCTATAGACTCAAGAATGGTAGAGTGACCCATGCATCTAGAAGGCCACGATTGAGCGGCTCTGATCCTTACTGCTGCACAGGCTGCGACCTGCTTGCCGAAGATATCTAGGGGTGGCAGGTGAAAGATGATTTCTAGGGCAGCTGTGGGTGTGGTTCTGATTGCGCCACTGATACAGATGCAGGCAGATCTCTGCACACGGCTGAGAAGTTTGAGGTTAACACCCTTTTCCAGGGCATTCCACCATACTACGACTCCGTACAGTAGTATGGGTCGTACAACAGAGGTATATAGCCAATGGGCAATACGAGGCTTTAGACCCCATTTACATCCGATTGCTCTCTTACAGCAGTAGAGAGCTGCTGTGGCCTTTTTGACCCGTTCAAGGATGTTGGGTTTCCAGCTTAGCTTATGATCAATGATGAGACCTAAATACTTGGCCTTATCCGTTAGGGAGAGGCTAGTCCCGAAGAGTCGGGGAAGGTCGAAGCGAGGGATTTTGTACTTCCTAGTGAAGAGTATGAGCTCAGTTTTTTGGGGGTTTACCCCGAGGCCGGATTCTAAGGCCCATGCTTCCAACTTGGAGAAGGCATTCTGAATCAGTTCACTGAGCGTATTAGGGTATTTTCCGGAGATGGCTATTGCAACATCGTCTGCGTAGGCGACAACAGTACAGCCCTCCCTTTCAAGGATACAAAGCAGCTCATTCACCGCGATGTTCCATAGTAAAGGGGATAGTACCCCTCCTTGAGGGGTGCCTCTGCTCACATAACGCCGGATGGTGGCTCCACCCAATTTGGAGTTGATGACCCTGCTCAGCAGTCAGCAGTCTATCAACTATTGCACAAACGTATGGGGCCACACCCAGCCTAGAGAGCGCGCCTGTGATGGCGCTAGGCTTAATGTTGTTAAAGGCGCCTTCAATGTCGATGAACGCTGCGAGCGTGAATTCCTTGCGCTCTAGCGATCTCTCAATGGGGCTTACTAGCGAGTGGAGGGCCGTTTCTACCGACCTACCCTTGCTGTAAGCGTGCTGTGAGGAGGATATCAGTGAAGGGTTGATGATATCCCGAATGTGAGTGTCCAATAACTTCTCAAATGTTTTGAGGAGAAAAGACGACAGACTGATGGGTCTGAGATCCTTGGGACTGACGTGCGAGCACTTGCCCGCTTTGGGTATGAAGACCACATTTACCTCTGTCCATGATCTAGGAATGTGGTTCAGTTCAGTTCCGGTGTAATGTGTGTGTGTAAAATTTTTCTTCATAACTACAAGCCGAGCTACAGCAAAGATTTCAGTTTGCTTATGAGTGGTTCTTTAGCTTTGTCCGATGCTGTATAAAAAAAAAAAGATGTTGTATAATGAAAATTGAGTGTTAACTGGGACTTCTTTGAAGATACAATTTTCAGTCTTATCCATCGATTTAAAAATCCGACAAAATGTATGGAACGTACAACGAAACAAATTTAGTCGAGAGATTACCCAGGTGTTCCTTAACCAACCTACTCTAGCTGCCCAGTTCATGGGGTTATAGATTCCTCACAGCACGCATCTAAAACGACCCTCTTTTTAACATTTCTTTCTCTCCCAGCCCCAGTGTCGCCTCAAATCCTTTTTAAAGTGTCACCAGCGAGTGTCCCGGGGGTGCCATGAACTACTTCCGCCACCGAAGGCCACTGACCCTGCTACTCTTCCCACCCACCACCTCTATCATCACCCCTGACAGATCTCGCTGTGGAAAATATCTAAAAATCATCTAACCCCAATGGGCATGGAAGAGAAACAACTTCAAAGTCAATACCACACAACTCCAAGGTTAACACAGCCACCGGACGTCCCGCCCATTCAGGTGCGTCCCCCGTGCATATTTTTCACTTTGCATTTAAAGCAAAAACATTCCCACATTAATCTTTATTTAAATTTATCCATCCAAACCTGGAAAGCGAAGTTTTATCCGTCCCACTGAGTGCTACTTCAACCTGCAAAAAGAAAGAAAAAGAAAAACTGAAACTGGGGACCTTCCCTCCCCGGTGTAATCAGAGTGGAGGAAAGTTTTTCAAGGACTTCTGACATGTAACTGAACTTAACCCGGAATTTTGAGCATAAAAGGACATAAACCCGGGACGGCCTTTCTCTGTACATGTTCACGTGGTTAGCGGTGTAATTAGAGAAGGGGAGGTAGGGATTTAGGATGCCATCCTAAGTGGAGGAACAGTCAATTTTTTGGGGGCATGTGGAATGGGGAGAGTTTCGCTTTTTTTATGCATCGGCGGACGCAAGGAAACTCATTTTTTCTTGTGCATTTTCCCCCGAGTTAATTCACTAAACGGAGCTCTCAAGCGAAACTGCCAACAGATAGAAATACATCCATCCATCTACTCATTCATCCGATAAACCAACGATCCGCAACACTGCGAGAAAAAGAACTGCGACGACGTCGACGTCGACGACGACTGCGACGACAACAACCGACAGACCACAAACTCCGCTGTCCGGTCATCTATTTAGCTGAGAAATGTTGGGGTTCCCGCCGGTCGGTCTGTGCTGCTGGACTGTGATTCCTCCATTTGTTTGGGGTTTGGTTTTTTGCCGTTTTTGTTTCGCTGGCATCCTCTCGAGTGAATGTGGATCTCGGAGGGACGCGGAAAAAAAGAGTTCAAGCCTTAGCTATGATTATCATTCTCTTGCCATTGAAACGCATCATTAGGTGGGAGGTATGTACAGTGAGTCCGCGGTTGGTTCGGATGGGGAATTGGGTGGAAAAAAAACGGAGCTAAATTTTGTGGTCGTTTCCAAGTGTGTGTGGTTTTTAAAAACATTGCGCTGGACTGATAAAGAGTTGCATTGTAGTGCGAAAAAAAAATAGGCACACTCCCGCTGCTCATTTTTATGTGCAAGTTATGGTTGACCATACGCCAAGTGAATATTTTTAGATTTAGAAACATTGGACCCGTTTTTAGCTCAATAAATGAATTTTGTCAAATTTGTTTAGTTGGCCAGTCAGTTATTTCTGTCTCGATACCCAAGTTGATCGCATAAGACACACTTGGCTACGAGTTTACTTTGGCTTCGTTCGACTTTGGACTTATTAATTTTATGCTTCATATTTAAAGGTGAACTTTACTAGATCTCTACTCCAACTCAATAAAACTGCATTCAAATGAATGCGTTTAAGCTATCAAATTATGTGGTTTTTGTTCTCAACGCAAAGCTCTACCCATAAGCAGGGATTTCGAAAAGCGTATTACTTATGTTATTTTAACACCGATTCAAGAACCGAAGATGAACTCACTCAAAAGCCCGCAAACCAATTTTGTTTACAAGCGATGACTTTAAAGGAATACACAAACCGGAAGTGCGTGCAGAAATTCAAAAAATTCATTATTTTCTCGACAATAAATATAGCGACGGCCACATAATTAAAAGCACCTAACACGATGTTCCTAGTTTCGTTATAACCTAAGACATGTGACTTTGGTTTTTTATTGAATGTAACTACACAATACAGTTATTAAAAAAAAGTAATACATTTTGTATCAATTTCAATTTTCGATTTTCCTACACAATTGTTAGTTGTAAGACTTTGGTATTTTGCATTTTTTCTTGCAAAGAAGTCCTTCTGAAAAGTACTGCATTGCACTGTATTACACTGTCGCAAACAATCGGATCTCAAAAAGACAAGCATTTACCGGGTTATGATTGAAGCAACAAGTTTACGCATCTGGCAGAAATTGATATGAAATTAATTGCCTATGATAGAGGGACGTCCATAGACACTTTGAAGTGAGGTTTGAAAATCGCTGGTGTTTTTTGGACGCGTTGTACGAAACATGTCATTTCTGCCAGAGCAGAATCGTACATTAAAATTGAAGTTCGGCACTAACCCATCTCCTGGTGAAAAAGGATTGTATTTAGAGATGAAACTAAAATAAATACAACTTTTTCTCACATCAAGGCCATTAAACGCCACCCCACGTCGTACACTAGTACAACGCTAAAAAAATACAATCCTAGTATTTTTGCTTTGGATATTATGTCGTGGTGTCCAATTGATTGATAGATGGATAAATTTTAGTATTGGTATATATTAGGAAATATATCTCTATTGTATGCAGATGACATTTTGCTGATACTTGGATTTTGTGGCAGGACTATGATGCAAAATATGCGGCGTTACACGTTTGGTTGTCGTTGGGTGTTCAAATTGTTCCTTTCCTTTTCCAATTATAAACAATATTATTTTAGAGTCGAAGACGCGTTTTTCTAAGATCTTAAATTAAGTCACTGCGGTGGCTTGTTGACAAATCGTAGAGAAAATTGTTCAGAAATTCATAAAAAGATAAATTTTTCAAAAGATGCAAAAAAATGACGTCCCTCAATCATTTCGAGATGTTCGCAATTGAATGAGGAAATTCATTTATTAGCTTGAAAAAAAAACATGTCGTTAAAAGTTTTAATTCGAACATCTTAAAATTTGGTTAACAAAGTCCGACTTTTTAATATCCACTACAAATTGATTCGAAAGATTTTAAATTCTTTAAGAAAAAGTACGTATCTTTCAGTCGGGCAAAGTGGCATATGTAAATCAGCAATCGAAATTCTCTCCAAAATCGTTTAGAATCTAGACCAAAATATACAAAAAACGCATATAAAAAATTAATTCCTAGATGAACTGTTTTTCACAAAACTCTTCAAAACAACACAAGCGAAGCGTGATAAATAAATTACTGATAAGATCATTCAAAAAGTTCTTGAAATTTTCGTGGAACCGTACAGATACCGACGAATAAATTTACAATTTTGGAATATTTGAATACTTTAAGAAATTGTTTGAAATTGATTTCCTTCCGAAATCCAATAGAAGGAACTCAATCACCACCTACTGCCGATGGAACTCTTTAAAAAAATCCCAATCAAAGTCTTTTAAAAACATTTAAGAGAATACAGTTCTTCAAATCATAAAAAAATTGTGCACCATCCTCTTCAGACTCACTGTTTTGAGTTACACGTCCCCCAAAGAGCCTTCAATAAGGCAAATCCACTTCAAACAACAACATGAAGAGCTTGCTCCCCGCGACGCCGTCTCAGGCGTCAGACGTCAGACGTCAGAGGGCCTCATGCATCTCCAGCTCGAGCCCACTCCGCTGTGGAACGTAAACGTAACCGTCTCCGCCACTTCAGTTTCCCGCTCTAACTGTAACCATGAATGGGGCCGGCCGCCATCGAACATCGAGCATGACTGACGCAGTCGGATGCTGCTTTCAACTGGAAGACAGATTTTCGCGGAGCCTCGACTCCTGGGGGATGTGCAGAAAATTTAGTCTCAACGTGAAGCCGAACGCGGGTGGTAGAGTTTGTGCAGAGTATCTGACGGATGGATTGACTGCAATTTTCTTGTCGAGTATCTGAGAGAGTGATAGCCGACACCACGAGAGTGAGGTGAAATCAAAAATAAAGAAGTGTTAAAAGTGGAAGTGTGTCCCGCGCCAAAAAAAACCTGAAAGCAAACAAAAGAAAAATCATTTCAAGGACCCCCTCGTCCTTTTGTGGAGTATAGCAGTTACAGTCAGGTATCTCCCGTGAATTTGTTTACTTTGAATCTGAGTCCCCAGCCCCGATTTGTTGACAGTTTATTTTATCTTCGTTTGCTGTCTGAAGCGGCATAGCCTGCCCGGGAATCGTTTTATTGGCTTCCCCATCCACCTCGGTGGAAGGTCCTGAATATTTGATGAATTTTGATTGGGAAATTCAATGAGCTTCGGAATAAAGAGCGCGGGTAACGGATACCATTAAAGAAAGGACCTCTTCACCCTCCCCGGTGGGCGGTGGAATTTATGTTTATTTGTTGATGTCGGTTAAATCATTCGTAATTGGGGATTTTTTCGCGAATTCCGTTCATTTTTTTTGCTGGGCTTATTTTTCGTGTCTGATTTACGACAATTTACATACACGAGGCAGTGGAAATTATTTCGTCAGAACGCATTACCGTAAACGACGCGCTTATTGGCCATGCCACCGGGGGAGGTGTGTACTGGTGATTTATCGTGGCACATCGATGTAATTAAAATAAGTGAATGGAGAAGAATTTAATTAAGTCGTTAAGCACTGCAGTGCAGGGCAGGCGGTGCGTGTGTGTGGGAGGGATGTTTGTGTAGTTCCGGAGTGGAGTGTTGATGTAATCCTTTAGCTGGGCATGTTGAACACGGCACATCGCATCTGCATCGGAGGAGATGCTTCCCGTGTGCGATTTGTGGGGGATGTTTATCTTTTGTTGGAGGTGCACTGCCTTGAGCTAACATTCATTAATATTTTCAATGAATTTGCTTATCTGCTCTGCTCGGTTGTGTTCGGTTCGGGTTTTGGTGCTCTGCTCTACTCTGGTGTGTATCTTGGAAATTGCTGCAGGCTGCGATCGGGATGATTGGGGTTTTTGTTGTGATTCAGAAGGGATTTTGTTTTTGATTTTCTTTTTTTTTAAGTCTTGATCTCGGTTAGTAATGGTTGCAGGGGTTTTGAAATTCCGAAGTCTCAGGAAAGGCAGCGGGGACCAATTGCTATCAAAGGCGATTATTCAATATCAAATGTCGAATCTATTCACTGGTTTAATGCTTGTCCGTCAATCATATTTCCAAGTTTCTTATCGCCGAGTTGATTACGGACTTGGCTTTAAGCAGAGGCTACAAAGAAGGCGTAGATTTGCCTGTGCCGAATTTATTCATTGACCTTTATTCTTGGCAAAATTGACTGGAAAAGGATGCGTGACATCGAGGAATTTCAGAATTCATTGGGGGCTCTTAAGCGTACCGTCACATCCTGGTTCCTTAAACATGATTTACTTAGCAGCCAATGAGGCACTGACTAAGTGCAAATGGACTCAAACGATTTTTATGAAATCTTTTACTATGTTTAAAAACCAGGAAGCTACACATTTTTTTGTTTTGTTCATATTCATGAACTCGTAACTATAATAATAAACCTTTTATTCAAAAGGCAAAGTGGCTTAAGTCGACTTAAGCCGAAAATGATTTTCTGCTTACTTACATGTTTTTAAAAATCTTACCTGCTTCTCTGTCTTATTACCGTGTTTGTATTCCACCTAGTAGCCATTTGTTATAATGCCAAAAGGGGCTAATTCTGCAACATTCAAATGCCTTTTCAAAACTGAGAGTCTCCTTATAAATGTTTAAAATCGACTTAAGGGCACCAGTACATAAAAACAAATTTCACTTTACTTTTTGAGTAAGCAAACTATTTATAAACTTTTCGTGGATGAACGATGAGATCGACGTTATTTCTTTACCTTTTCTTTTTTTATATTATTGGGATTGCCTATGCTCCTACCACTTCTCAGGCAATTTTTGATTATCAAATCGAACATTTATTTTTTTTAAGGCAATCCAATTTAGGAGGGAACTTTTATTTCTGTTAAAGAAGTAGATAAACTAAAAACTGGGTCATACTTGTAACGACAAAGTCGTAAAAGACACGTTCATTTGTTCTCTTTGCAGACTTTCTGAAGTCACAAGTTGGGAGCGCTCCAACATTACTCATTTTTTTCAAAAGACTTTTTAATCAATTTTATTTATGATGCTTTTGGATTTCTTAGTAAAACCGTAAGTTTGCGAGTCCTGGACTTGTTGTAATTTTACTTGAATTTGTTGACCAAATTTCGTTAATGCACACAAATATGCAGTACGATATGACTTCCGTACAGATAGAAACATAGCTTAAGATGCGTAATGCATTTCTTTGCTTTGCAGTGGTATTATGTCTGGGTATCGAGAATAATAATTGAAAACATTTAAGTATGTTTTGGTTACGTACTCACAAATGTTCATACCCAAATTACTGTACGCAAGTTCTGGAACTGCATGTAGACTCGTTAGGGTTAGACGAGCTATATTTGTGCCACACAGAGCCAATATACCAATCTACTTACTGTTTTGTCGTCTTTTTAATTTCAAAGTGTTATGCATGCAATTGATCGAAGATTAAGGGTGAGTAGCGGCAGTTCTGCAAAGGAATTATGAACGAAATGCTTTAAAGGACTGCCATAGCAAGTACCTCAGTTAACAGCTCCTTCCTTCTACTTGCGCTTAGTTTACTTTTGCATTAGTGAGTCTCCAAAAAATAAATGTTATGGACCTAAAATCTTGCGTAATATAGCAGCCCATACCAAATTTCGACGTATTTGCCCTTACTATAATCCCTTGAGTCTCATCTTTTGGAAACTTTTGGAGCATAAGAGCCTTTATAGTCATTGTTTTCATATCCACTTACGAACAACATCATGCCTTAAAAGCTCCCTTAATGATTGCGGAATTCATGCCAAATTCGAATATACAGAATAGGTAACCAAGCCAAGTTGCTTTTGCAAATCTTCTTTTATCTGAATCTTCAAAATGTCTTTCACTCTATCGGGATCACATTTGATACCTTCCTTCGATACAATTTTGCAAAAATAAAAACCTTAACGGTATTGCCTGCTATTAAAACATGGCGAATAAAAACTACCACATTTAGAATATCTTCAAAAATACACTCATTATATTTTTGAAAAAAATTTGTGTCCAAATGGTAAACGCTTAAAACGAAAACAACCAAAGGGTTCACTTATTTTTCGACCTACATGGATTTGCTAAAATTCTTTTTTGAGATCCAGTAGAGTGATTTATTTTCTGTTGGCCAAACGCGCTGATATGGATTAAAATATTAGCCCTGATATTCGGTGGGTAAATGCATACAATGGAAGCAATCGTTTCTGATTGCTTGAATAATTCAATGCTTTAATACTCAATGATAGCTGGTTTTGTGCACTTCTTTACCGACGTTTATTCACTTACGTTTTCAATGATAGAAAAACACGGAAAATACGCCATTTTCAATGATTGTCATAAATAATTTGTCTATTTTCGAAAAATCTACTATTTTTCAACCAGTCTTTGAAGCTTAGCATCACTTCAACGGTTTTTTGTATACTCCTATATCCCTATATCCTATCTTATATTATTCTTATTTCACTTCTTCAAGTTCTAAGAAGAAGAATGAATTTGTAATCAGAATCGCACAATATTCATCAATTCGAATACCATCGATTAAAAAACATGTTCAGTTTAATGCTTTCTATTAATTTTAGGTGTGATTATTATGCAAATGACTGTCACGACTTTGACGTGATCGTATTGTAATCATTTTAAAGTCGCTATTTGCCATTTCCCTCCCTGGCCGGTCGCTGGCTTTTGTAAAAATGTTGTTCTTTGCAATACTCCAGAAATTCTGTAAAAAAGAATTTCCAACTGAAATTTAATCCCGACTCCGACCAAGAGTCAATGTTCTTTGGCCGTCACTGTGTGGTTTCTATTCGCTTCCTGAATCTTGCCTCTTGACTGTTCCTCTTCAAGTTGACTGTTACCCTGCATCCCTGTTAGTCACGAATAGTTTTCAAAGTTTTTTTTTCATAACTTAGCTCTCGTCTCCTAGCTCCACCCACTGCTCATTAAAGACTCTCATTAACTTCCTTTCACCCCAGAAGACCACTAAGCCCCTCAGGAAGGTTTTTTGTTGACTTGCCTTAACCTCCACCCTGGTACTATCCGCCACCCACAGTTCCTTCACCTCGATGACACTTACCACTGGCCATGCTCGCTTGATTTGTCCCAAACCGCCATTCCCACGCCCACCCAAAACGCCCACACCACTGTTCAATAAACAACGCCAACCATAACGGTTCACGGCCCGGATAACGGACTAATCGAAAAGAATGAATAACGAACAAACACAGATGCTGAGTGAGAGATGACGACGCTGCCGGCGATGATGATGAATCAGTGCACCTCGCCATTCACACGCGCCACTACATCATCAGATTAACAAAAAAAAATAAAAAAAAAGCGCCTCTCTGTGCCGAGGGTGGCTTATGAATAGACGTCACCCAAACACACACGGGCGACTGATAAACGATCCACACTGGGGTGTCGCAAATTCAGAGCCTCATTCAGTCAGAATTGAATGCATCCCTCTGAGCGTCCTCCCACCGTATCTCATTCATCTCGTCGGCGGCAGGGACGCCTGCATCCCCATCCGAGCAGCAGCATCAACCCAGAGGAAAGCAAACCGATTGGCCACCACATTTGGGAAGAGAGGCAGATAGAACGCGGAAGCAAGCGGCCGATGAACGCGTCGTAGTAGTTTCTCGTGTTGGGTTATGGAAAATTCGTGTAAAAACGGAAGAAGATCCTTAAGTGGATTGCTGCAGGTCCCGGCGCAGGATGTTCGGGTGTCGCTCTTGACGCTGCTCGGTTTTCTCTCTTCTGCTTCTTGGTTTTTTGTGTAGAGCCGAGTGGTTGGTTCTATCGGAGCAGAAGGAGCTGCTTTTGTGAGCAGGACCATCGGGGGAGTGGAGGCGTGCTTGTGCGGCGTCACAAGTGTTTTGTTGATGCCGTGTTTCTGGCGCAACCACCGGCAGTGCCGAGCACTGAGCTGGCGAAAAGGGTTGCCACGAATCAATGGGGAGGGTTATCGATGATGATTCGGAGTGAATTGGGGATTCCATTTCTGGTTCAGTGACTCTGCGGCGAGAGAGGAGCGGTGCTTGTGACTTGGAGTTTCTGTTCTGCTTTCAAGAGGCCCTTAAACACGTCATTGTGCTGCTGGTAGAAGTCTGAAGTTGAATCTGCATCCATAGGGGGCGAAGTGGTAACTAAGCCATCGTGGGTTTTTGTTTGTTGTGAACACGGTTCCCACAGGGCTTATTTTTGGAACGTTAGGTAGCAAAAGTTGTTTGGGGCTTTAAAGAACGTCGAGTCATCGTGGTCCAGAGAAATCTCCTTCGTCCTTCAAATAGATTTTCGCTGTGATTTTTCAATGACTCTGCAGTCTTTTTCTTTGCTCTTGCCTTTGAAATAGAAGCTGCTTCGACTTTTCAAATCAATCTATGGAAAACTTCATCTGAGGCGAATAGAGTTGATGAATTGGTTGGAAGTTGGATGTATTCAGGCCAAATAACCCTTATTTCTTTCAAAGTCTAGTTCCGTTCTTTTTTGTTTAGATTTAGTTAAATTCAGTTGCAAAGACTGTTATATGTAAATAAGCCGTTCATTGTACGAGTCAATTAACCCTTTATTAAAAGTCTTAGATTTAAGTTGTTTAGTCATAACTTTTTGTATGTGTATACTACTTGGTTTGTTTTAATTTTAATTGACTTTTATTTAAATTATAAATGTGTACAGTGGCAACAAAATAAATAGTACATGCACCCGAAAACTGCTATAATGGAAGTGTTTTTCGAGAATATTACTTATTTACAACGTTCCTAAATAAAACGTTCCGTTGAAATAAATTTTGTTTGGGAGAGATACCAGAAACAATCCGTTGTTTGTCAATGCTTTTTTCTTGGTATGGCGTAGTATCACTTTTCCATATATGGTAGTCAAAGCCTAGAATAAGGAAACCCTGAACGATATAATACAATCTAATTTTGAGGGTAAAGTGAAAAATTCCCTAGAAAAACAATCCTAGCTCAATCTGTTGAGTAGTTGTAGGATGTGATGGAAATTGCTAAAAATAGATCTTTGAAGATAAATATTTGACGAATTTTAGCGGGTGATTTGACAATGATTATAAAAATAAAAATGTCACTGAAAAGCAGTCGAATGAAGTTGTACTTCTTGTCAGTTCTTTATGTATTATGCGGAACATGCTATGGTGACGATTGATCCGTTCCCAGTCACTTATAGCAGAGGACTTTATAGGTTTCCAGAGCCGTCTCGATTTTATAACCGTATTGATTTGAAGAGCACTACGCAGCAAGAGTACTAGGCCCAAGGCCGTCGGCTCTATTGTAGAACACATGGGATTCGTCAATTTGATTTTAGTCATTTTTTTTGGTCTTAATTAACGACGCTTTGGCGTACTAACGTAACACATCCAGCCTCAATTGTCATCTGCCACCCGTCGACTATCAACCCCCAAGTTCGGCCTATCAAAAAAAGTTTCACCAAACCTTCTACTAAACAATATTTAATAAGTTTATTAAGTGTAAATAAATTTAAAAGCTGCCAATTGAAATCAATCAAAAAAGAATTTCATTATGGACTCCATTCCATTAAATGATATTTTCAAATAAAAAAACGAAAAATAAGAAAAAAAAGGAATTGAACATCCCAAAAGAGCGAGAGCTTGTCTCATGCCTTAGCAGGAACGGTCGGCAACTGCTTACTGGACTGTGGGCTGTTCGGGACCAAGAATAGCTCGCGGCTACTCGAGAAGAAGTTTGGCGGACTTGGCAGCTCAGAGTCCGTTTCGATGATGATTGTTTCTTGGGGCATCAAGAGGCTGCCGAAAAAGGTCTCCAGCGGGAAGAAAGGGGAGAAGTCCTCGAAGAAAGGGGTTTCGTCGGCGGAAGGGCCTGGCTTGGGGACCTCTAGTTTGTTGGACTGGGAGTGGGGTGTAGAATGTTCCGCAGCGGTGGTGTTTTTTGCATGCAACGAAGCGTTGTGTTTGGCGTCAACTCCGGTGGAGATCTCGAGCAGGACGCCCATCTCGCTTTCGATCTCGGACAATACCGAGGTGGTAGCATTCTCAAACTTGGTGCTCTTCTTTTGGTAACTAGGCCTGGGATTGAGCAAGCGCGGCAGATCGATGTCGAGGGCCTCGGTCAGGTGGTTGGGAACTTCCTTTACCTCGGACTTGGCGTCCATTGAGACTTCAGGTGTCTCGGTCTCGGTCTTCTCGGCGTGAGACTCAAGGCTTTCACTCGGAATAATCGATGGCACAAACACCACAGAGACAAGGTAGGTTTGGTTTTGAGCAGACGACTTTGACTCGATGTTCCGTGGCACTGGCGTGGTGTCGTTGCCGATGAGTGGACCTTCGCCCTGGATTAAATGTACGTCAATAGGTAGGTTTCCAGCGTGCTCGATGCCGAGTTCCAGCGGTCCGGTCGGAGGCGGATTCTCATTTGGACTTTCACTCACCGGAATCAGGCCAGACCCACTGTCGGTCGCATTGATAGCTCCTTGCTCAGTAATGGCAGTTGGCTCAGCGCCATCTCCGCTGTCTGCTGTTGTTGTTTGATTGTCAGCTGTGAAGTTGGATATTTGGAGGGACATCGGACTGACGAGGATCCGCTTGTGAACTTTGTGTGCTTGGACCCCGGCTCCGAGTACGAGCCATATATAAATTGCTGCTTCGATTCCTCTCTGAAAGGACGGATAGGGCTTCGATTAGAGGCTAAATGTGTTGTCGCGATGTGAGTTACCATTTTCGAGAGATAGAAAGAAAAATAAGGCTTCACTGGGGATGTTTTTCGGTGTATAAAATCAATAAATTGAAATTTTTTTTGCGCGATACGCTTTGAAGTTTGAAAGGCAGCCAACTGGGATCTTGTGAGCACAAGTGTCGAAACTCAGACGTGGGCTCTCTAATCGTTGTTGTTAAAAGGCGTTGTCGTTTTTAAGTAGTGTTTTAAAATGCTGAAGCCAATCCTATTTACCAATCGGAATGTTCCCTTTTTGTAAAGGTTTGACAGAAAATGTTTAATATTCAGATAATGTTGGAGATCCGTTCTAAGTTGCCCAAGAGAGGTAAACAAAATTGGTGGAATTGGTATAAATTAGCTTAGTTACTTTAAACTTTTTGCAAAATGGACAATGTTATCTGTCAAGCCATCAAGAGGTAACCAAGTTCGATTCGCTTTTGAAAACGCCTAGTTTAAGTGAATATCAATAAAAATTTCAAATGTCAAACACTTTCTTCAAACATGGCCACCATATCAAGAATTTATCCGTATCATCCGTTAAACGTCACTCAAAGGCCATCAATCATCCGTCCGTCTAAGAGCCTCACATCTTCGTCGAACATTTCCAACAACTTGTTAGATTCCACAACATCCCCACAAAATCGGATAATCTTCTTAACCATCCAACTTAGAGCAGCTCCTTTCCAACTATCAGCAACACTTTTCAACTTCCCACAAAACCACCACACTAACAGGCATATAACAAAAAGATAAACTCTAAATAATTGAGTATTTTTCTTTTGACACAAAGTCCTAAAGTATCTGTAAGGAGCATCCTCCAACTATTGCCACCCCCGAACCCCTGTCGCCTACAACTCAGCTAATTAATCACTTCCTCTGCTCAAACTTTGCGTGTGTGCGGGGGTGTGTTTGGGTGGGTGCCCTTGCAGTAAATTTGCGTGCTTCTAACGAGCAAGTTGTTTCCTTTGCTCGTCAGCCACTCAACTCAACGAAACTTGTTACTTGCTACATTAAGTAGTTAAAGTTTTAAGAAGAGAACCATCCTAATTCTGGTTAAGGGACCGACTTGAAGAAAGTTCCATCGTAGAATGTGTCCGCTGTCGTTTCATTTGAAATTCTCTCAATTTGCTTTTCCCCTCCATCTGTGGGTTGTTGTTGTTTTTTTTTCTCAAATTAATAGAAAACTTTTCACATCACCCAGTCTTCCATAGAGACACACGCATGACACTTGAAAATCGTCCTTCCTGATTCCTGTCTCAAAAACTGCTGAGGAAAGCCGAGGGAGAAACTTTACTGCATCGCACCCATCGTCATTGGAATCAGAGTCAGAAGAGTCTCACGTTTTCGGTTTCATCCTTAACCCCGCTCACGTCTTGATGTCATCAATTTAATCCACCTTAGCCAAAAACAGGAAAAGGGTCGTTGTCGTGGCGAGAGCAGAGCACAGGTGGCTATCGCCCAGCAGATGGTCCTCGATGGGACTGCGATTTAAAAGCAGGATGCGGTGGCGTGCGAAAACACTGACAGTGAGGTTTGGCAGTGGTCAATTGGGAAGTTTTGCAGTTTTCTTCCTAATTGGTCTGGTTTTTTAAAGGACAGTGAGCTAAAGTTTCTGAAGGAGTTCTTTTGGAGGTTCGTTCAAACCGTGGAGCTACAGCGAATGTGTGTGCAGAAATTCTTGATTCATGTGCAGCTAAAATCGAAAATTTATGATCAGGAGCCTCCAAGAAGCAAAGTGGACAGTTTTTTTTTCTTCAGCAGCCGTTGCACATATATAAAACTCCTATGTTAAGAGGAAAGTATTAACAAAAAAGTTTGCAATGCTGGCTCTTAGAAAATGAAATGTATTATGTGCTGAAATGAATGTGAATTGAAAATGATAAGTCCGATTACTCCAAAAAAAGACTCGTAAGTCCATCCTCAAAAAAGTCGAGATACAATTCAAGTTCTTGTCACGCTCAGAAGTGTAACTTAAAAAGAAAAACATACGTTAAAGGTTTAATCTTTCCTAGCATGAACAGTTGCGGTCAAAATGATAGCAGTGCTGCTTTCTAAAGGATACCTTCTTACAACTTGAGTAATATCATGCTAATGATTGGAGTAATTGAAAAATCGTTTACTCCTTTCAGTTATTGTTAAAGGAGAACATTCCCAAAGTCTCCAAGAAAAAAATATTCTCTCACACTATTACTGCTATGCACTGCTATTATTTTGACCGCAGTTGTAAATCTTTTTAAGAATAGAATCTGAAAGATAAGTTTGATCGTTAGTTTTGGAGTTGCCTTTCCAAGACCGAGACTTTTAAGTACCGTCAGGAATATGTATTTTAAAACCGAACTGTGCACAACACTATATGTTAAGAGCCAGGGAACATAAATATGTGTCTACAAAGCAACATTTTTATCCTAATCAACGCCGTAGTCATCTGGGTAGAGGTTGATGTGGCCGGCTGCTCCTCTGCGGACGAGACTCCGCATAACCCGTTCAAACCAATTGTAGCTTTGTACGAAGCTGTGGAGTCGTGCAAAGCAAACGCAGCTCAGGTCGGATAAACTTTTAAGAAGTATTCGCAGAGATGTGTTCTTCTACCAAGCACTAAAGTCTCGCACATACCATAAAGGTGTGAAGTAGGTTCATTCTCCTCCTTATCCCTGCAGCTGCGACAAAAATCATTAGCAGGGACTCGTAGTCCACTGGCATATCATCCAGTTGTGCAGTGCGCTCTAGTGACGCCCACATGGCTCTAAACTGCTCAGCCGAAGAAAGCAAATTGTTCGTTTGACATCCAGTGGTGGCTATAATTGTTTTGTTTGACATTTTGCCACCTAAGATTGATAATATCAATTGAATGGAGCCTTATAAATAGTCTCACTGTAGCGATAGGCATAGCCGCCGGTTTTTTTTAGAGGGGGGAACGTAGAAAAGGCCGCATGACTGGAGAATTCGGGATGTCCCTGTACCCAGGCACGCAGATAAAGTAATTGTTAAACCACGGCACTTTAGGCGAGGCAGGAGTAAACGTGACGGCATCTAGGGATTTTATTGCAGCTTGACTATCAACACAAATGATAAATATCACGCTGTGATTTACTTTCGAAATTGGAAAATGAATCACCCTGTAGCTTTCGCCACCTTGTTCCAGTCTCACCTCGCTTACCTAACAAGTGCTCGCCACCTCTTCTCTGCCCCACTGTGCGCTGCCCGGGCACCGCCAAATTATTACAAAACAGACGCTTCCCTAAGTTTTTTTTTTGTTTCCCTTTCTCATTGTTCCCGAGGCCACATGTCTTCTTACGGAGCTTTATCCGGCTGTCTTCGGCTTTTTATTTTTCTCGACCGTCTCCCTCGGCCGGAAGAACGCGCTCATCGCGTTCCGGTGTCGTGTTGTTTCAGGGACGAGGGATAACACAACTTCTTGCTTACTCCGCCTCCCCGCGTAGACGGTGGGAGGAGAAGAATAACAAGAAATTACTTTAATCAAAGGAGGAGGGGATTGAAGGTTATGAGGGCTTCCCTTTTGTTCCTTTTTTGAGGTTAGTGATGTGGCCCATGGGACGGAAACACCGAGAATTTGTTTTCATTGAGTGCGTCTTTATTTATTTTGGGAGTAACAACAAATAATAATTCAATTAGAAGGTGGCGTGGGCGCGGATGTCCTTAACCAGTGGCAGGAAGCCTCCGAAAGACGAGGTGAATGGCACCTCGCGGTTGACGAACGAGACATGGTTGAAGGTGCCCACGGAGGTCTTGTGGGTGTTGCCGGAGACGGAGTGGATGGCGAAGCTGGGCTTCAGATCGTGAACGATGATGGAGTCGTCGGTGGCTGTGGGATGGGCTAGGCCGGGGACGACAATGTTGTTTACCTGGGGTGGGGGAGAGAAAATGTCAGCTGGGTTGGGTGTAGTGGGGAGGTGGGGCTTACCTGGAAGCTGGAGGTGGACGCGGCGAGGTTGTGGGCGCTGCTCACGTGAGCCGGGGTAGGGAAGTCCTTGGTGGGGCGGTTGTAGGAGTAGCCCTGTTTGATAGGCTCGGCTGGAACGGCGACGGGAACCTCTGGGACGACAGGGACGAAGTGGCTGACGGTGGGGATGTGGACGGGTTCGATGTGGACCTGGACCACGGCTGGCTGGTGGGCAACGACGGGGGGTCCGTAGACAACCGAAGGCTCTGGAGCGTGAACGGTGACTTTTGGGGTTTCCGGGGTGGGTGGATCGTAGTGATAGCCTTCCTCGCGGACTTCTTCGACGATGGGTGTGGCTGGGGTTGAGGGAAGCTCTGGGAGGGCGGGGATGTCAACAATCTCGGGAGTGGATGGTGGTAGATAAGTCTCAGCTGGTGGTCCATAGGTCTCGCTTGGCTTGACGGGCTCCTCGATGATCGGAGCTGGAGTGGTTGGGATATCCTTCACCGGCGGGAGGTAGGTGTTGGAGACTTCACGGATTGGCATCTCTACCGGGATCTCGACTGGGACTACGGGCGCTGCGGGGAGGGCTGGGAGACCTGGCTGGAGATAGGGAAGCTCCGGCTTTGGGATGGCTGGTGGTCCGTAAACCTCCGACGGAGTGTTGAAGTGCACAAAGCTGTCCACCAGAGGGAGACTGTCGACGTAGGGCGTTGATTGGATGGCTGGGATCAAAGCAGGAGCGCCGTACTCAACGGACGGGACCAAAGGCTCCTCAACTTTGGCTGCTTCGATGACTGAGGTGTCGATGCTGTCCTCAGCGTCGACCGCTGGTGCTCCGTAGGTCACATGGGGAACTCGAACTTCGTATCCACGAAGACTACCTCCTTGGATTTGCCCGACGAGTGCAAAGCACAGGAATGATGCGGCAATGAGGAATTTCTGAAAAGAAGGTTTACCAAATGGGACGAGGTCAATCTTGAGAACTTACCATCTTGGAGTTGAGTTCAGTTTGATTTGATTTTGAAACCGTGGGTCACGTATTTATACGAAAATTTGGACAGTGACCTGAGGGCGGCGACTGGTTTGGTTGGCCCTAAATGCCGTCGGGGGGTAATTAGGGAAATTGTTGGTGCTGATCGGTGTTTGGCGACATTCTCCAGCCGGTTTTCTGCAACTCGATAATGTCTTTCGCCACAGCGATAAGTGCAGCGGGTCATTGCTGGAACGTGTTCTAAGTTGCGGAGGTCAAATACGATCATGATGGCAGAAGAGTGTGATTCAGAATAGGGCTCAAACGCTTTTGGAACGACTGAGGTAAAATTTTCTGTTCACCTTTCAAAATAAAAAACTTCGATGAGTTTGCCCGACTCTTTAGTGAAAGACTTGTTATGAAATTTATTCTTCTCACTCGAGAAAAGGAGAAATTGTGCTGGGACATAACCCAGTTGCGGTCAAAATAATAGCAGTGCTGTTTTCTGAAGGATACCTTCCTGCAATTTGAGTAATATCATGCCAACGATTGGAGTAATTGAAAAATCTTTTACTCCTTTCAGTTATTGTTCTAAAGTAGAAGGACATTCTCAAAGTCTCCAAGTAAAAAATATTCTCTCACACCATTAGTGCTATTATTTTGACCGCAGTTGTATGTGTTGCAATTAAGTTTCAAACAAACAAAAAATTGCCTGGCTCGAAAGAAATAAAAAAAGTGCAACTCACATTTTCGTCGTAGTTTTGCTAAAATCCCTATTCATTGATATCCTAGCATGCAAATGGAGGTGGGATATTTTTAAGTCAAAAACACTTATCTCATTGAGACAGATCTTCACACAAACCAAATCGATTCTGTGTAGGTGTTATAAAATTTTATTGAGCGAAAGGATTAAAAAAAACTCCGACTAACATCGTAGTGATGCAAAAATAGAGTAAGGAGAACAGAGGGAACTGAATCTTTTTTGGAACACCTCCTGCTGAAGCCTTCAAAGTACATTGTAAAACCTCATTCCCAATTCGTTAATGTCCACTTCTGCCTGTCAGTAGCTAGGGAAATGAGGGAAAACACGCGTTCCACTTCCAGCCACCCGCGATGTAGCGCAACATTTGCCATTGCGCCTCCAATTTGTGTTGCCCCATTAGCGATTTTTCTCAATTGCCTTTCTCCTTGAAAATGTTTGCCAATTGCTGTCCCGGAAATCACCACCAGTAGCGCCCACATCCCTCCCTCCTCGACGCCCCCATGTCTCATTGACAGGCGAACCAACTCCAATTGAATTTATGTCTCGGAATTATAAAAATTCTCGAGGACGATCCCTGTCGAACATCGAAACAGACATGAGGCAGCATGTAATTACCTGCGCGTTGTGCCGTGTGTCCGTGGCGCCCTTCACCCGTCCAGGGGTGGCACAAAAGTTACATCTAATTAAAATACCGACGCTTCGTGTGTGCCAGGAGCGGAATTTATCCGTTGAACAAATGTATAGGTGTCTGTGTGGCTGCTGCTGTTGCCTATTCGATTTTGGCTTTGAACGTCTGGGCCTCTCTGGAGCATTGTGTCACATGAAATCTAATAAATCGTCAACCGCGGGCTGTCACCTGGCCAAACAGTATATGAAAGCCGAAAACCTTTGTCAGATTAAAGTGAAAACATGACCTGTAGATGAAAAGATGCACAGGTGCATTGGTACACGGATACACGTTAGAATCACCTCTCCAACCGCAGACCACGCGTTCGTCCGTCCTGTAACTCAACACCAAATCTGTTGGATTTTTTGTTCACATTTTTGTTTTTTTCCGTCTTCGTTTTTTTTCGTTTCTTTCTTTAATCGCGTGCAACTTTGTAGCTCGATTAGCATCCATGCGGAGGAGTCCACGCGCAAAATGCTTCGTGGCGATTGCATCTTCGGCATCTTTGGATGGGAATTGATTTGGCACAGCCATTGAACGTGTCACATTATTGTCAGTGGACAAAATTTATTGTCCTTTATGTTGGAGTTGTGGCTTTTGGAGATGCGCTGCAAGCCGCAAGAATGTTGCGCGCTGTATCATCAGTGTGAGGTTTTATGACTTTCGATTTTATTCATTGAGATTTTACCATCAATGGGATGGGATTTTTTTGAGTTAAAAACACATGTCTTCTCGAGTCGAGAGTGATCAAAGATCTGTGTAAATTTATAAAACTACATTTAGCGGAAAGTGGGTTAAAAACGAATTTCATCCAAGCGCCGAGGATTTTCTGCTGCAAAAAAACAGATTGAAATCTGTGATTTAACGTAATAAAAAGAAATTTAAAGTCTTTTTTAGGGTTTCGTTCCAAAGGAATAACGAAACCTTTATGGAATCACTTCGGTGTCCGTCTGTCTGTCTGTCTGTCGCCTTTACATATTTGCTAATAACTTCTGTATCCTCTGTAGTTAAGGGATGAAATTTGGAAGGAATATGTATCTCGGCAACCCAAAAATAAATCGTAAATTTTTTTCCAGAATTAGTCGAAGATTAAAGAAAAAGTTAGTACTGAAACTAACGTTTGAAAAAAAACTTTTATTAACTTTGATAGTCAATTGGTCAAGGCGTAGATTACAAAAATGTCTGTTTGTCTGTCAATAAGCCTTATTTTTTGTACCTGATGAACCACCTGATGAACCACCTGGAATTAAGAAATGAAATTTATACAGATGGTGTGTTTCGCTTGCCCAAAGAAAATTCCAAAAAAAAGTTTTAAGAAAGTTACTTATCAACGAAAAAGTTAGTAGGTACTAATACTAAAATCAAAAAACACATTTATTTTCTTAGATATTTGATATGGGTATCGTTGGAAAGATAACAGCAGCTAGTACTACAAGTAGCATTTTAGTCTTATTGGTAAAAAGTTATGAGACCACAAACGTCGAAAAACCGACTTGTGTACCGTGTCCCACACCTTATTTTCTAAAATAATAGGCCAAAAAATTAAAAAAAAAAATTGGAATTATATCGCAATATCCCTATCCTTCGTCGTTTTAAATAAAAATTGTGTGAGTTACCTAAAAGTTCCTGAATTCAATAAGACATAATTTTTATGTTATGATTTTTTCAAATTTAAAAGAAATCTTAAATGTTGTCTTCTTACTCATTATTGAACCTTCGTTACAAAACTATATTGAGTTGGGCAAAAATATTTTGAGCCAGTTCGGAGTGTGGTCCTTCGTGGAGTGACCCTTTAGCGAAGAAGCTAATGTCGCTCCGCACAATCAATTTGTCTCTAAGAAAGGTAGCTCATCAGAGATAGGAAATTCACATCAATCTGAAGAAAGTAAAACGTAAAAGACAGGAAAGGCACACTGAAAAAAGTCTGATTGGCTAGTAAAAATCTTATTTATTTATATTTACTGGATCAGAAAAGCAAGAATACGTTGTAGTTCAATCAGGTGTCTCGCTAGGATCCATTATCGGCATTTTTTATTCAATATCTCTCTCTCTCGGATTTCTGTCCCAGAGAAAGAGCCCGGGTCAATTCATTATGCCGACATAACGACTAGTGATCCGCGTGATGTATTGCTTTGAGTACAAAGGAAGAAGTTTTTTGTAAGAAGGAAATTTTTTTTACAAAGAAACTAGGCTAACAATTAATACTGCACCGCAATCTAACATGCGGGAACTCTAAAAGAAATCGACACTATCTTGCAAAACAGTGATAAGACCAAACCCACAATATGGCTTTCTTATTTAGTTTACGCTGTCACCCATTGGTCGGTGACATACAGTCGAAGCCCTCTAAGTCGAATTTCACGGGATATCAGAATTAGTTCGAGTTAAAGGGATTTTCGACTTAGAGGGCTTCGACTGTACTTTAAAAGAAAACTGAGGCACTGACTGATATGGAAAATTTAGAAAAGCTAATATCATTATCAAATTCAAGTACTTTTGAAAAGGATGGAAGGAATAAATGTACACCCAAATCCACTTGTTAGATCTCTAATAGTATACCAAGTATACTATTTAAAAAATCGAAGTATTACACTTTTAAACTAAAAAGAAGTAAGGGATTTACCCGTGTCATTTCTTCACACAAAAACTTGTTGTTTAGTCCGGAAAAACTATGGATGGGTTATTCAGGGCTTATGGCATATTTTTAAATTAAGATGTCATTTACTATACGTTTTTAATATTTAAGTTACAATAGTTGACTCTTAAGGTCTAGTCATGACTTAAGATTTTCATGATAACTAAGATTCTACCAACAAGTTACGTAGTTCTTCATCCAGCTTACAGCGATTTTTGAGAACTGAAGATATAAAGCTATCCGAGCTCAATAATATAAAAAGGCGAGACATTTCGCGCATTTCAAAATTGGTTTAAACACAACAACTTTGACAGGCTTTTACGATATTCAAAATTCTTTTTTCAGAGTTTTGGTATTCTTAGTATAGTTCAATATTTTAGATCTGTATACTTCCATTTCATTTCGGTAGTCTCAAAAGCTGTGCAGCCACGCAAACGTTTGACAATCTTCCAAGAGCATATCTGTTAGATGCACTCTGATAAGCAGGATCAAATCCCGTCTATGAATGGACTTCTTTCTCTCCTCGTCGAACATAAATTTTAAAAGGCCTTTCTTCTACTTGCATTAAACTCTGTTTTGCTAATACGAACGTCATTGTAGGCAATAAAAAAGAGAAAGCACACATAACTTTCGTTCTGCATTGTTTTTCTGGCTTCCTGATTGAACTTCACGCTGCATAGAACAAAAAAAAGTATAATAACGAGATACACATTATTTTGAAAGGACCTTTGCTGAAATAATTTGTTTACTCTATTTCACCTTTATCTTTACCCTTTCATACAAATCAACTTCTTCACCTCTTTCTGACAGCGTCCTTATCCTGTAGCCGTCTCACGACACAGCGATGACTCTACACCCCACCGTAAGTCAAATCAACGACTACATTTCCACCTCCAACAGCGACGACCACCGTCCTAGTTCCTAGATCTTATCCCTCCCGCTCTGCACTGGCAAACAAATCAAACCTCACTTCGAATTCCTGTTTACATACGCATCCATCAAATTTGTTTTAGATCAAGTCCCCCCTGCCAATGTCGCCACTACCTTCATCAGGCTGCGGTGAGAAACCGCAGGCATGCGTTGCCTGTGACAAGCCCCCCACCTGACGCAATAATTCCTGCGTTCCAGCGAAGGGAAGTTGAAGTTTGAAGTGCAGCGACGTCCCTTCGCATCGACCAAAACTAAAATGGCAGCCATATGGCACCTGGGCGCGCGTCTCGGCCATGGGCACCTTCCTTCGTGCTCCGAAGCAATTACGTGCTGATTCCCATAAAAATAGCACCACACTGCGCCCCCCACCGAGCCAATGATTCAATCACCGATTGCGCCAAATTGAGACGTGGACCTGGCGCGACTGTTCCGGCGAAAGGATGATTTCCTCGGCGTCCGACTTCGGGAATTAAATCGTTTGTCGCAATCCGGCGGAGATACATATTTAAAGTTTTCCACGAACGGATGCCTGCCCAGGATGGACATGAATCTCGGCCTCGGCCCTGCAACATCGTGTCCGGTGTGTGTCGACAGGAGATGGACTGTGGCACGTACCATTAAACATCTATTAGTGCGATTTTATCTGGAAGCGCAGGCATATGGCACGCCATAGCATGGAAACGACACGGACGAAGGCGGAGGTGGGTCTTCGTATTTCCTTTTGTAGTCGTAGTCGTAGTCGTTGTAGTTGTCGTTTGCCTAGGACCTCTTTTGGTCGTAAAAATTCAAGAGATTTCTATCGGCGACGTGGCATTGTTCGCTTAAGTGGGTTATGAAGGAGCCTACGTGAGGTGATTGCAAAAAAGTTTGTAGCTCTGCCCCCGGGGACTGGGAGGCGATGGTCCTTGTAATTGAATTGTGAGTGTCAGCGGAGACGTCACGAGCGTCAAATTGAGCGTCGTTTTCTATTTCAGGGAGCTCCAATTAAATGTTTAAGTGCTTTTGGTCGACATTTGATTAGAAGATGGAATTGTTGTTGGAAGCTGTCAGCTGGGGGGCGCAACAGTATGGGAAGTTCGGGGTGGGGTTCTATGGTCCACCAGAGCGTTGCAGATGTTGTCAATAGGTTATTGGAGCAAGCAAAGAAGCATTGGATCGATGGGAGCAGGAGTTTAGTTGCTCTAAAATTTTCGGTCACCTTGGGATAAGTCTAGAGCTGTGGGTTATTGAAAAAGTTGATGCCGATTACAGTGTCTTTAAACATTTTTTTAAGCAACCTTACCGAAAAGGTACTCATTTCATTTCATGGTCATTTTGAAGGACATTCTTCGCCTGAAAAGGGTGGACTCTTAAATATTAACATATTTAATATGTTGTTTTATTGTTTTATTGACATTGTTTTGAACACAAACTAAACGACTTGAATTGCATTGAAATCGGGAAAAATCTTTCAAAACAGTACCAACTCAAATTGTATTCGGTCTACCCATCCCTTCCATTCCCCTAGAATTTTATTCAGACTTTTCCGTCTGCAGTTGCTCAGCTCTCTTAACTCTCTAAGACCTTAGACTAAAATGTTTATGGGATAAGAAAGTAATCATTTGTGTTCTTATAATCGTTGAACTCGATCATTATTATGATTAGAAAAAGGTTTCTGTTGCTCTGAATTTAGGACAGATTTCTTAAATCGCGTTTTTCAATACTTAATCAGATCTTTTACAAATTCCGTCCCAAAAATAATTTCTTGACCATTTGCCAAAGCCAAGGTGTCGGCGCTTCCTCCGGTGGGGCTCTTAGATGTTAAATCTGCAATACAACCTGCAGCACTCCCAGAAGCGTCATCATGAACTTGCTGGGAATCTCTTTAATCAATTCCCACGATCGATGAGGCATCAGCTAGCTATCTCAGCTTTCCCCGGCAAATGCCAACTGTCATCGACTTTCTCACAGCCTCCATCGACCATAAGCCAGAGCCCCTCAGCAATCCACTGGTTAATCCCTTCGATCAAAACGAAGACACTCAACAACCTGCCACGAGAAGACAACACCCAACAACAACAAAAAAAAGACGCTAATTTCACACGTAGCCACAAAGCGAAGGCCTACTAGCGAACAAAACAAAAAAAAAAGCACAAGGGAAACCTTCACATCAAACCACTCACCGTTGATCGATCCGAGGCATTTCCTTGTTTACCTGACCGACTCGGCGGCGATGCGCGTTCGTTTATCGTTAATGCCTAGCAAATGGCCAGAGTCAGCCGCCGGCGGACGCACAGTCCCGCATGTTAGCCTACCCGCGCTTGCTGAGCGCGCACACATTCCAGGCCGCCCCATCTGTACCGTCGGACCGCATGGGCGGGGAGCGGCTGGAAATCCGATGCGGGCCGTGCGTAGATTTTCCTTCAGCCGATGGAATCCCTGCGAAGACGTGCTGCGGGTCAGCGGTGATGTGGAGCACTCTGCCGGACGGAGGATAACCGCGAAACTAGGTTGTTATGCGGTGAGCTCTTCGATAGACGCACTTATCCAGATGCGGGTCGTGGCGCATGCGGGGAATGCGTAATTATTTCGCGATTCCTTGCGCTGCTCCGATTATGGCACGGACTAATTTGAGAAATCCGCAAGGAGTGTTGCCGGCGATTGGGGGGAAGTCGTTGCGTGCACAAGAAGAACGGACTTTGAAGGTCGAGAGGTAATTTTAAAGACCTTGGCAGATGTTGTGTTTTCTGAGTATGAAGAAGGATGAGATAAATAAGCAATTTCACACAAAAAATCGGAATTAGAAAAAGGAGCGAGAAAGAATTGTATTAAAATGATTTATAGTTAATTTGTTGGTAATTGGCGTGCTTTAAGGCTGGAAAGGCTTGTGTCGTTTAGTTTATTTCTATGTTTCGTTTGTTCTTAACTCAATTTTATTCGATGTGGATTAAAATCAACTTTTCCTGTTAATAAGTTTGCTTCCGGCTAAGTTATCGGTCTTGGTGCCGGTATAAATTGTTTGGTAACCATTTTAAAAGTAATGGCATTCAGCAATAAGAGTAATAAAAAAAAGTCAAAATAAGAACGAGTTCGAAAATGAGAGAACGATATCAGTAATTAATTGCGTTCGGCGGTTTTAAGAGTCATTCGACTCGAACGAGTGAAGGGAATCTCAGATTTTGACTTCGCAAACGTTTTTTTTAGTCCCATGAAGTCTACTTAGGCACGTAGAAATCAACGAAATTCATAAAATAATAGAAAAAGTAGCCACAGAAGCTAGAAATGAACAGGGAAAGGAAGATCCTTCAAAATGAAGGTCTTCTGAAAAATATGGAACTGAAGTTGAAACAGAAACTTTTGTAATAGGTTGTAAAATGTTAGTGTGGACGTTAGCAAGTTTGACAGCACCGACAAGGCTCTGTTCCGATTCCATTCGGCGATCATCTGCCGGCCTGTCAAATTTGCTCTCGTCTGGATATAGTATAAATTAGATTGAGTAAGTGTCCGCAGTCAACTTGGACTTCCACTTCAGTTGACTTCGACTTCAGTTGAGTCGAGTTAAGTTTAGTTAAGCAGTGAAATTGTGACTTATGTAGTAAATTAATTATTCAATAAAACTGACGGTCTTACACTTTAGACATTTTAGACAGCCACAAGGAGCTAGTTAAGCTTTGAATATCGAAAGCGTTGAAAATTTATGTCATAAACATTTTTTTCACAGAAATATTTAAGGCTTGATGCTTCTAAAATGCTCTAAATATTGTTAAAAAGTGGTGAATCGATAAAGCTAATTCCCCTTCGTTGTACATAGGGGTATTTGCCTCAAAAAACCGCTCAAAATCAATTTTTCAAAATGTTGAGTTGACAAAAATTCCCCCTTTTCTTCATATTTGTGTTTTTATTATAAAGTTATAAGATGCAGGTATTAAGTTTATCATAAAGCTTTTTTTATGATTATTGGAGCTGTATTTTGAAAGATATTAAATTTATTTGAAGTGATCACAAACAGGCATTTTTTTTCTTTCTTGATTTTCTAGCCTAGTTTTTAAAACTGTTTCTAATAAAATAAATTGTTTTGCTTAAAGGATCATCTGGTTTCTGCTTTGTTACTTAAGGGCAGTTTAATAGCAATATAACTGAGTACAAACAGAATGATTTTAAGCTTTATCAGGGCACCTTCAGAGGTATTTGCTCAAAAAAGCCTCTTGTACGAAGAAAACTTAGGGTTTTAGGCCTAAAACTAGAGTCTTTACGTATTAAACTTAGATGAACTTTATTTTCGTTGGTGAATTGAACATAAAATCTTAAAATTATATTCAAGCATGAGTTTAAGTAAGATAAGTAGGTTAAATTACCAGATTTTTAAGAAAATATAAAGTCAAATTACTTAAATTGACTTTAATAAGCTTAATAACGTTGTTTTAGGCAGATCTCAATTCATTACAACCAAAAAATATTTTTAGGCGGTTTTTCGACCCAAATACCCCTATGTGCGTCGTAAGGTGCTCATAGACGAGAATTCGGCCAAGAGTATAAGACACAATCGAGTATAAGACTCAAGCGAACATTGATTTGACTATTTCTCTTTGACAATGGGGCTGGGAACAAAGTTTCGGTCAACGGTTGGTGTTCCACAGCCATGTTAAGCGACTTTTTTTATTGAAATTGATGCCAAGGATTTGGGTTAATTCTAGTGTATGCAGGATGGCACCCCATTCCACACTCGATCTTTTGAGCACCAAATCCCTAGATCGTTTTATCAGTATCTTAACGCCTTGGAACTGTGACTCCTTTGGCCTTTTGTTCAATATTTATTTGGCCCACCTTAAATAAAAATGATTCTGTAGCACTAGTTTAGGATTTTGGGCTAAAAAAAACTGCGCTTAGTAAAATTTACTTTAAAGGCGTTGCCGTCACTTATCTTGTTTGTGAACTGGAAAGAGCCTTTTACGCCCATGAATTCCATAAATATCACTGACTCCTATTTTGGATAATAAATTTGCCGCTTCACTTATTCACTACAATCTACAAACCAAATCCCCCAACAAACAGCAGCCCACCCTACTAATCGGACGACACGCCAAAAAGAACACATACCAAGCAATCCCCCTGCAGCATGCCGAAAACAAAAACAAGGAAAATTACCTGAAAGCCTATTGACGCGAAACGACGTGATGACAAATGCGGCCTCAAGGAAAATGGAAGTGAAAAAAACCAAAATGAAACAAAACTGCAGAAGAACAAAAACGAATAAACGAACACGAAGACGGCGTAATTAACGTGACGTAAATGAGGCACCGATGCACCGGCGGACACGAACACAGCGGCCAGTGAACACAAATCACGTTACCTGACAATCTAACTGGATAGGCAGCATTTCTCACGTGATACTTTGGGAATTGACGCCTCACCGGGTCGTGCTGTGAAAAACGTTCAAGCCAGCGGAGAACGGGCGGCAAATGGGGTTGAGAATCTAATCGTAGGATTCTGTGGATTGATCTGAATGCTGTCCAGGTGAATGTATGACTCGATTTGATTGCTGTCCGGCGTAGACAGCGTGCCGCGAACGAGTTGCGAGCTGTTCTTGGAGTGCAAGTGCAACATAAAAACTGACGCATGTGGTGGGCAGCGATGATGGTTCAGCGATGAGGTTTTGTTGCCGTTTTTGGGGGTAGATCGTGTGACCGGTTTTGTGCGGAGTTCTGTCGTGTGATGGGGGAGTTACTCAGTTCAAAAAAGGAGTCTTTCAACTCTTCTGGTTTCCGTAAGGATACCAAAAGTTTTTCTAGATATAGAACTTCGTTTTAGCACTAATTTGTGGAGACATCAGAGGTGTTCTTCTGAAATTCATAGTTCATTTAACTTTGCTGAAAGCTCCAAGAAGAGACGAATTGAGTGGTTGCATACAGCTTTCAAACAGACACAGCAGACCATGGAAAACATTTAAAAGGACATAGAAACTCCTAGGACATAAAAGAAGACAATTGTAGCCTTCCATGTACCGCTGAAAGTCGAAGAAATAGAAAATTGTCCATGAAGAAAAAGTTTAACTTCGTCCAACATCTAACGTCCTCATAAGAAATTTGAGTGCCTGTTTCATGCCGCAAATCCTCTCAATGGATTTGGGGGAAAGCTCTTAAACTCTACCCCAAATCCACTCTTTTCAAAAAGTATCCGTTACGGGTGTATCGATAAAAGGAGTACTTTTCGAATAAAGAAACAATCGGGTCGTCAAAAAAAAGGTTAATGCCTTACCATTTATAAACATCGTCCCTTTCAATCCCTCAAACGCAGATCAAACGCGTCCCAAAGTTCTGTACCGATGTCATTGCCCCTATCAAACATTTAAAAGTCCCCATCCCATCAGCGTCCTTTCGATATAATCTTTAAAAATATGAACTCAGCACAAAGCCGATGGCCCTTTCAAAAAAAGGACAAAGACGCTCCTCTTCCCAATCCACTCCTCAGCTACGCAATGTAATTTTACAAATCCTTTTATGTGCCCTTGTCCTTTATTTCCTTTAAATAATTGAAGAAGCCCCATCATCGTCTCAGTTCACAATCGGAACACACGTTCGAGGCAATTATAAAAACCTGCATACGCGTAACCTCCCACGCACACATCTTCATCGTTGTACTTCAAAGGAACAGCGAATGTTTTCGACGCATCTTCAAAGTTCGGATGTAAATACGCCTCTGACAAAAAAAATGTAAGAGCTCGACGACGAAAAGTCGTATACGAAATTAAACAGGAGAAAAAAAAACTCCTTGAACATCCTCTGAGTGTGTCCCTGCGGGGCATTGTTTTATTACAAAAGCCATGGAATGTAAAAATCCCCCTCCGCCTCCCACCCGGCCGCTGGCATCGGCAGATGTACTCCTCCGCCACAAGGACATACTTACGCTTACAACAAGTCCTTTGAACATTGTTCGTATTTTTGTCATTTCTTTCCCTTCCTTAGTGTGTTGCTTTCGGTTTTAGGGTTTTTTTATGAGCTCCTTCCTGCTGTGGCCGCTTCTCAACGGCGTATTTACCCAGACAAAGCAATAAAAGGACAAGTGCCTAAAAATTTACAGTGAACCGAGAAAACCAAGCGAAGAAACAAATTCTCATCGTACAGCAGTTTGAGAAGCTTTTCTTCGGAAGAAATTCTGCGGATAGTGCTCGCGTCCGGGTGCGGGATAATCGAGTGGATTCCTTCTCATCAGGAGATTTTATGATTGCTTGCTCATTAAATGAGAGGGAAAGTGGATTTTTAGGGCATAAGCTTGTTGATTACCGTAATGAGTGCAAGTGGACGGGGGCGGTGCTTGTGTGGAGTCGCTTAGTTAATTTATTTCAGATTACTTCATGGATCGTATAATTTACTGGGCACTTTCTTTTTGCTCTTTTTTTTCCTGGACAAACTTAACTCATAAACCAGGAAGTAATCAAGTTTCTGTCCCATGTCCTGCTGAAGGTGACCTTTTGGTTTAGCAGATGTGACTGAGGCTTTTCTGGGAGCCAAACTTTTTTCAAAGTCGAGTGAGAAATGATTCGAGCCACTTACAGGATGCATGACAATTTAGACGGTTTAAATAAAGTTGAATTTCTTGGAAGTTCGACTTTTTAGAAGTTAGTTCAGTTTAGCAGTCTGTCTTGTAGAACTGTTTGCTGAATATTGACTGCACCAATAAGCCCAAGAGGTTCAACTTTTTTGAAGTCGAGCAAGACTTTTTGCCAGTCTAATTTCAAGTTGCAGTTTATTTAAAAATTATAAAATATATATATGTCTCTAACGTACATGAAGGTCTTTCAGATAGCAGAACTAGAGACTTTTTAATAATCATAATAAATGACTTATTGCATTTAATTCGAAAGCAAAAAGCGTTACAGAAAGTTTTAAGTCTAATTTGATAATTTGGTTTGGCGTTACGTTGTCTAATAGATTATAACCTTATTTACAACAAAAATATATACCGATCGTTTTGAAATGCAAAGAAAACGTGATGAGTTCACAGCCTGACAAGTTCACAGGCCTTCTACACCTCCGTCAGAAAGCGAACGCAATTCCATCACACTCACCATGCTGCCGGCTCACGACTTCACAATCGAGGCGAATTGTTTTCTGAGAATTTCGTGTTGCGATTGCTCCTCCCAACAAATTCCAGCTGCTTAATTGAACAACAAACGCCACGAGACGAGTGTCCGTGCATCTGCATGCGAGTCCTTTTCATTCGCTTCCTGTTTGGGTGGTCTATCGGTCTATGGGGATGCAAGCCGCTTGCTCGCATTGCGATCGACGAGCCAATAAAAAAAGAAACTTCCAGCAGCTTCGTCTGCTACCTAACCACTCTTCCCATCCATCAAAGGATACAAATCTCTCCCGCAAAAGTGTGGGGAGGAGCCCGAAAGATGCAATTTACTTGATTTCGGAAGGCGTACGGAGCGCGCGCATATTGCACACGTTACCGCGGCAGGAGTTCTCAGATCCTTATCGGAGCCGATATACCGGTGACCGGCGGCGAAACCGCTGCGCACAAGTAGCCATCAATCAAAGTGTAATTGCTCTCTGCTTCGCGAAATTATAAGATGTGGATTAAAGGAATGGATCTTGATTTATTGCCGCGGAATGGCTGAGGTTTAGCGGGGATCTGCGTGCGGATATAATTGCGTCGAGTTATGCTGTGGTTTGTGTGGGATTTTTGCTCGGAATTTCGATTGACGGTGAATGGTGGTGAGGAATTGTGGTGTCGCCGGCTAGCTGCTGATCGGTGGCCTTGTCACGGCCTCAGATGTGTTTTAAGAACTAAACTTGCTCAATTCGACCAAGCTCTGGGGAAAATTGAACGCGATGAGCTTTGGGAGTGGGTTGTAAAAATGTGATTCGCAATTATATGTCGAATAGAATAGAAATTGACACGGACAAACATCTCATTTTAAATTTAGATTTCAGATTTTAAATAAATTGTATCATTTGTATAACTTATGAATGCATTTTTTGTTTCGAATACTTTTTTGTTCAATATTTAATTGTTTTATTTTCCAAAGGAGTTCAAAAACAAGACATACCAAGCCCGAACATTGCAAAACTTTAGGTATAGCGAAAGAATTTTTTTCATCTGGGGATGTAAAACTAAAATCAAATCAACTGTGGACTCAGCTAGCGGAAGAACTGAATTCTTAAGAAACGCTCTATGTGTCTCATGTATGCACATCGACAATTTTAATTAGTTAAGGTTTGTTAGTGTGGGTTGGCAAATTTGATGCTTGATGTTTTATGAAGGACGGACTATAGTAAGTCTTGTCGTACTTGTAAGCTGGTTCTTTTTGCCTCCAGGGTGTATAAAAATGTTTCTTTCGATAGCCGAAAGTTTTTAACAAAACTGCAAATATTATATTTTAATGAAAAAAATCACACCAAATATTTGGTTGAACAGATTTTTTACATACAAACTTCCTTCTCTGAGCACTTTCTCCTTTCTGGATTATCCCCAAATGGCACAGCAACTTTAATTTATTACACTTGAATTGCCAGTATTTATTGAAATTGAATTATTAGAAACTGACATCAAGTTGAATCGATTAGTTTTGAAAAGGTGGCATCGTTGCGTTCAGGATCCAATTCTATTTTCGAATCCGAATCAGAAAGTGCTTCCATTTTTGTAAGCTGCTATTCACTTTGAATACATAGTTACTCTAAAAAAAATTAATCTGCCGCATTTCCGAAAAATGCATCTTTATTAATTAAAAAAGCATCTTAAATGCTCAAATACCATTGGAACTAACTGGCATACCCTGAAAGCTCAACTCGAAGAATTTCAAATCCTCAACTGATTTAAAATGATATGAAGAAACCTGCCGTGGCTTTAAATTCCTTTCGTAAAAAGAACGTGAATAAAAACCGAGCCAGCAACTATACGACATAAGGACATCAGCACTCGTACTCGTTCAATTCGTTCGATGTCGTTGAATCTCACCCAACTGGACACCGATTGCGATCCACTGACCGGAATAAGTGCCTTCCACTCCATCGTACACGTCAATGGCTCGAAAACGAAACCCTTACCCTAAAACACTCTCCCGTTGTCGGCCAAATTCTTCGATTACCAATTAAACGCCAATCGAAAATCTTTTATTTCCCAAAACACACACCCATTACCCCAACTGACGCCATGACGCCGTCTCATTGCAAGACGTCAACTCTACCGTTTCGTCCAAAACCAAAAAAAGAAGTTTCGTCCATAAAATCGCTTTCAACGATCCTCGTCGCGTCTATTAACTCAAATCACCAATAAACGCAAAACTAATTCCACGGCCAAGTGGAATTATCTCCGCACCAGATTACCCACGGTCAGGGTAATTGAATCAGGACCCCGCTCACAAAAGCGCCGTATGTAATCCTTTGCCATTGCTCCTTGGTCGGCAGGAGAACCGGCAGCAGATCGGTGGTGGTGCCCGTTCAAAAGTTCCCAACTCGGTGGACAAATTAAATTTCGAAAATTATGTCGCCAATAAATTTACCGACTTAAATGGGCCGTCGGTGCTCGGCTCCTTGGGTCCTTTATGTCGAGACTCGAGTGTCATCGGACCACCGCCACTCGGGTTGGATTTGATTTTTATGGGATGTGTTCGCAGACATTTCTCAAAACATTTATTGATTCGAATGGACACGAGCATGTGTGTGGTCCAAAGGAGGCGACTCTGCCTGGCAGGGTGGCTCCGGTGTGCGTAGACGGTTTTGTTCGCCTAATGGCCGCCTTAATGGCAATTTACTATCATTTTAAGTGGTCCTTGAGCTCGGCTATTAAGGCGCTCTTTACCTGCGTGTCGTTGGTGTGAATTTATTCGTCTGTCCGGCGTGTGTTTTCGTTTGGCTTTACGAGCACAGCCAGGAGTGGATTATTAAATTTGTGGTTTATTGGAGTTGATGATTGCAGTGGGGATTCTTTTTTTCTTCCTTGAGAGGGCAAGTTTTATTTTGACGCGTTTGCCGGAGCGAGTAATTCACGCCGGCAGTTGGCTATGATGAGTTTATCAGGTACTCCAGAGGCAATTAGATGCGAAGCTGGTAAATTTAGAGCCAATCGGGCGTGTTTAAACGTGGGCTTACGAGGTGCTCTTCATACGTTAAAACCTGTCGAGGAACTTAATCGCAGTCATTAGAAATGTGGACGATAACTTGAATTTTGTTCTCTGGGTGGGTTTTGTTATTGGCGACGAGTGTAAAAGGTATGTCATCAAGGTCTGAGTAGACAATTGATGTGCACGTCATTCCGGGCCCGTTTTCGAACCTGTTAGCTACTTTATTACAACAGTTTGTTGTGAGTTTTCTATCTTTTGTTGAACGCATTTAAAGATAAAGTATCAAATTGTGTACACTGTTTTACAAAACGTCTCACAATTGAATTTCCCTAAAATCAAATAAAAAAGAAAAAAGTCCCAAGCAAAGGGGTCTTTAGCAATAAAACGTGTGTCACGCATTTGCAAACCTATTGCCGCTTATCGACCAGACTCGTTTTAAGCTGCGGGAGATGTAATTGGAAAAGAAATTTTCACAATCAACAAACCAATCACACGTCCACAACACGCCAAATGAGACAAGCAGAGACTGGAGACTGGTTCCTTGAAGCCCACGTCGCATCTCTGCCAAAGTGCTGGCATGTAAAACACCAGACGAAAAAAAAAAGGAAAACACTCGACGCTTATGGCGAAACTGATGTCAAAACATCGGTGGCGCTTTGTGCTAAAACACGACAACTTTTGGTTGCAGGAAAATGAAAATTTAAAACGAAACTCGTTGAGGTGAAAGTGTTAGAGACCAAGGTGAGCAAATAAATTGAGCAATTTTGCGCTCATGGATGGGAAATTAAATGAACGGTTTGACGGGCATTCAATCTGAGGAGAAGTTCATTGAAGGCGAGCTGGTGGCCGTGATGTGATCAGCAGTGAGGCGCCGAATTCATTATTTCATGGTTTTTGGGGAGATGCGATATTTCATTAGGTGACTATGGACGCTGTAACCAAAATATTCATTGCAACAAATGATGTATTGAGATTTTTTGATAACGATGTGTACAAACATCTCTGCCAATGGGCAAACTCTGAATCTAATAGTTGTTATTTCTTAACACTCACCTGATCTATTCTCGATTAATATTGAAATTACCATATCACAAATATTGATCTAGACTTGGTAATTATAAGATTGGACTATACCCATGTTCGAGCCCGGCACAAGGAAACATCAAAATATTTCTTCCAGCTTACCCCTATAATGACCCATATGTTATTTAATTTCTTTGCAGCTAATCTTCCTGAGCTGCCACTTCCTCGATTGGGATTGGATTCAGTTGTTAGATGGGATTTGTGATGACTTCAAAGAAAAGCCGCTTCTATGTTTATAAGGCTTTATCCGCAATTTTTCATGTTCAACCGTGGATTAATAACAGTTAATGTTTTATTGGGCTACTAGCCCCTACTGGATTAGAATTATTCCAATAAAATGAACTATATTGGACTTTTAATGTTGTTCGAAAGCGTTTGATATAGAGGCGACGAAATTCTGAAGCTCCCCGAAGCTAAAGATGCTTTATAAGGGAAAGGTGACGAATTAGGGCGCATTCTAAGCCTTTCGATTTGCCGGACGTGAAGTTAGCAAGAAAATCGCTTTATTTAATTGTTTCCATTTCCAGATACGTAATGTACTTCAGGCTCAATAAAAATTCCTTCCAGTACTTGCTAGATACACAAGGGTCATTAGTGAGGCTCATTATTGGTGCCACTGGTTTTGAAAACTGCTGTTACGCTGCGGTTTTTTGCTAAACGCAATTACCATGAAGGCATACGCAACTATTTTAATCTGGGAGTTGCACAATTGTTGAGGAAAATGCTCAAGAAAATAGTGGAAAATTTTAAAATCTGTAAATGCTGAAAATTGTCGTCTTACTTCTCGAATATAAGAATTTAACCGACAATCATAATACTGAACTATGATTTATCGACAAAAACTTACGTTCCACATATTGTAATACCTATTTTTAATAGTGAGAAGTTTCGTTAAAGACTCTTAAATGGGTAATGCCTGTCGGTATAACGGTGAGTAATTTAACAGTCGGTGGTAGTCACGTTACTTTTGTTGTTTATAAGGCAACCGCTAACGTCAAAAGTCAATTAAATTCGAGTTCTCAAATTTGCCACACCGTTTGATTTCGTGCCACCCAGCAGAAATGTTAAAGGTGATGGTGTCCCACCATTCTTCGATTATATAGTTAATGTTCACTCGTGCCTCGGATAGGTCTTTTTGACCCAGAAGCGTACGTTTTTTCCAAATGGTTTCTAAAATATGAGACAATCAATTATTCATTAACTGGCGTAACAGCCCGTTAGCTTTTCCAGAGCCTAGCTTTTCGCGGCTCCACTGTGTTTTCCGCGCTATAATCTGACACATGTTGTGTTATTCTCTCGGGTTGAATTCGAACCCAAGTACACTCACTTAACAGTCCGACGCACGATCAAGCTAAGGTGTCTAAATGTTAAACATGTAGTGATTGAATTGTGCTAATGTGCTATTACAACTTCTTGTAAAAAAAATAGAATTTACTATTGGGTTCGTACCTATAAAAATAGTAGAAATACCTTCTGCTAAAATGTTAAATGAAGGTAAAAATACCAAAACCGAAGCAAGCTTCCTAAACTCATGTTTAAGTACATAATTTATGGAGTTCCTCTTACAAAGCGCCTTGCGTCTGAATGTGATCACAATTTTGATATAACAACGGCGAATTATGACCTTAGCACTAAGAACAAAATTGAACATTCTACTTTCTCCGATTAGCCAATATAGGTACAAGTGTGTATATGGATATTCAGCTTAGATATGATCTAATCGTCTTCATCAACATCATTTCTTAACAGTAATTCTATCGAGAAAACAGCACGAGACCTAAAATTGGTTGGTACAGTACTTAACGGATATAAGAAAAACTCATGTAAGAATTAAACCGTTAAAAGATTTTTAGTTTTTCTTACATCCATTAAGTACTGTAGCTCGACTTATCTTTTGCGCTTCATCACCCAGAGTTACTGATTCTCCACAATTTATATAGCCGGAAAGAGTGTTTCATCCACCAAAAGGTTTTCGTTGAACTTAATAATAATTAGATTTCCAGAAAAAAAACGCAATACGGGTTGAGATTCGATTCCAACACTCTCGCGCAGAGAGCATTGATCACTCCCACTAGGCTACCGTCTATCACAAATAAAACCAAGATCCCAAAACTTTTCCTGCAGTTGATATCTTCATACGAAGTTCGAACTAATGCTGCCCACACCCAAATCGAAATCGAAATGGCTAAGAAAAGTTGTCTATTATTTATTTTATTTTTTTTTTCCAATCAGACGCATTTCAGCGATCGTTTCTTTTACCTCTCCTTTCGAAAGATCGCTTCCAACACCGTCCTGGCTTCTGCTTTTTAGGTGTAATGCTTTAGAGAACAGTGAAGTTCCTTCTCATCTTCTTCGTCGTGACTCAAACTTCCTCATTTTCACTTCACACCTCGTACTCGAGGGACCCCAGGAAGTACGAAACTCCCCGAGAACCTCACAAACTCCATACCGATCCAAACACCCCAGCGAAGCCATGAAGCACACAATCTCATTACACCTCATCCGCCCAGGCAACCAAGTTCCTCATTCCTTGTTTTGGTTTCGTTCCCCGAACATTACCAACCCGGCAATTATATTCTCCACCTCACGTAAATTCCATTAAATTGTTAAAAGCGAAGCGAAAAATTTTCATTGCCTCCTCCTGCAGCGTCGCCGGCGTGCTCGACGCGGCGTTTGTGTGCGCGCCCCCAAAACGAAAAATAGAAAAGGACGAGCATGCGGTTGAGGATGAGGATGAGGATGAGGATGAGGATTCCCCACGCGCACGTATGAGAGAGAGAGAGAGAGAGGGAGCGGGGGAAAATGAGTTGTGATTAGGTGATCATCATGTAGGAGATCGCATCGCGTTACATGACGCATGCACTTATGCAATACGTGAGGGATCGGTAAATTGCACTTGGAGCGGCTGGGCGCTCGATGTGGTGTCATGATGGGGCTCGGACACAGCCCACAGACCCACACACAGGCACAGGCAGACAGACAGACAGAATGATTATTGGTGGCAGGACACGGCCGGGCTTTGTGGCTGTCTCTCTGATGAGTTCGATCAAACTGAAATGACGGCAAGCGAATTCGAAATACCGTCACGTTTTTTTTCATGCGCGCCCGACGGTGTGTGGATCGACGTTGGATCGAGGTGTGCTGGTGGTGGTGGCGGTGGACTTTCGGGTGGGGGAGGACTGAGCAGCTTGCGTGGCTTGTGGATTTCTGGGATCAAAGGAGAGGACAGTCGGGGTCAAAGGTTTGCGCTTGGGTGATTTAAATTGGCGCTCGACTGTGATCGGGTAGTTGATTATTTGGGGTTGAGGTCAGCCAGTGTCTGAGTGGAGGTTTTGGCTGCAGGATCTCGTTGCAGGATCTTAAGTTCTCACGGAGTATTTTTTATACAGACATTAGACACATTCTTGAGTTCCACAACGTCCTATAATTAGTCCCAAACCATGGCTGTGTTTTCATAGAATCGCCGTGGTACTAAATACGGCTGTTTTGCGTAATGACGCCAAATGAAACGCTGTGTACATTAAAGTCTCGCTATGCACCGCTTCTAAGTTGCGTCGTTATCGTAGTTTGGAAGCTGCATCGGTTTCATATCAGTTTGCTTCGCTCACAAATTACAATGGGAATTTTTGAATTGAAATATATGGGGACCGTTAATTCGATTTGCCCTGTGTTTTTCTGTTCCTAATTAACGAATAAGGCAAGGCTTTGGTGTATGTGGCTTAAAATGGCTGGTGTGGAATGGCTTAAGTCTAACTTGGGATAAAAAAATGCATGGTGTGGAATGGTCAAGATCAAAATTATTTAAATATTTTTGGAAGTATGCTTTGTTCTTTGACTTCTCTTCACCTTGGATTGCAAACTGAAGCCGCCTTAGTGGAAAAGCGAAATAACGTCCAGAAATCATGAGGGCAGATCATAGGCAAGGGAAGAAAAGTTTAATAGGCCTTTTAGACTGCAGTAAAAATAGCCTAATGACACTCCGGTTTTTTCGATTTAATTCAAAATGATGTGTAAAAGTCAAGTCAAGCCACGTCGAAAAAGAAGTCGAGCTCTTATTCAAAAATTGCGTGCCGGGCGGAGGTTATGGAATTGTCGCACAGAGTTCTGATAAACTTTGTTACTGTCAGAAGTTTAAAGGTCATATGTGAAGATGTTTTCAAAGGCAAATGGTATTCCCTTAAGCAGAAGTTTTACCTCATAGTGATTCCAAGGATATGCGAACGATTTGAAATCTCTTATCAATTTAAATTGCTCTTTCGAAGTGTCTCGCAAGCCCGTCACAAGTTTGTTAGTCAAACAGAAAGCACCATAAAAGTCGGTCAACAGCAGCGAATGAAAGTGGGTCGTAAGTTTGATTTAATGTTAATGTTAAAAACTAGAATTTCGTTCATATCATTTTATCATGACAAATTTATAAAGACAGCGCTAAGTACAATACTTTAATCAAAAGGCAATGTGGCTTAAGTCGACTTAAGCCGAAAATGATTTTTTTGCCTTTTTTCGTAGCTTTTCTTTTGCAAGACACCATTCACTGGCCATCTTATTTCTTGTAGAGCTGTTATTCTAGCCTTATATATGCTCAGGGCATCGGGCTCTATACTGTGATCTCACGTTCCACAAGTCTTCAATCGTTTGTTTTGATGTTGACTTTTCTGCTCTTAAAACTTAAATTTTTTTGTTTTATCAGCGTTTCTTTTCCGTTTCTATTCCATCTAGCAGATAATTTTATAATGCCAAAAGCAATATTCAATTCTTTTTTAGCTCATTTGCTTTCATAAATTTGCCACAATTGAAAGGAGCACCTTTATTTAAAGTGCATTTGTGAAAACGAGCTTCATTTCAAAAATGAAATTTTGAATAGGTTTTCCTCCTCAATTGAACTATAATTGCCTTTTAGCTTAAAACACTTCTAAGTGCCTTTGCCATCCACTTGAATGGAACCTAAATCAAATATTGCATTTCTTAGGTTAAATTCCATTTAGCTTGGCAAACACTTGTCGCCCCAAGGTGTCGTCTGAGAACTTCTCACCCCCACTGTCTGTCCATAATCGGCCGCTACAATTGTGGTGGGTGGCGGTATCTTAAAATTTTATGTTTATTTCGAGATCAGGAAATTCCATCGAAATAAAATATCTTCCCAGACAGAGAGCGATTGGGTCCGGGCGTGGGTAGCATCCGCAGCAAATTTCCAATTTGGGTCAATTAAACGGAGCAGCACATAACCAAGTTCTTTCTAATCATGACCAGCGCCCGCAGCGGGACCGCTGCCTCTGCTGCTCCTGCTGCTGCACGCTCATAAAAAATTCAACAACCATGGGGGAGATTGCAATTAAGATTGGGTCATCTCCGGATTCCCATCGACAGACGGGAAGGAATCTAAGTTCAAAAAGAAACCCTCAGACATGCTAAGAGATGACGAGACCGACGTGCTACCGACACACCACTCCATCGACAAAGGGAAAGACAAAAGCCAGAGCGCATCAATGAAAATCCTTTTTAGCCAATAACCAGTTGCCAGCTGCATCAAAGGCATCCTGCATCCTGCCTGAGCTCTAATTCCTTTTGTGCCTCCGAGGACAGACCATCAGACCGACGAGGATAGGGACCTCGACGTCCCGACGAGTTGAAATTAAGTATCTTTTATGGGTGGACGGCTTGGATTAGGGTTTAATTTTCACATTGTCCTCAGATTAGTCGGAGATGTGCCAGAGATACTCCAAGCACACGTCCGTGGAGAGCGGATGGTGGCGTGGCGGTTAATTGGCAGCGCGTTGGTTGGTCGTCCTGCCGATTTTGAGGGCTTAGGTTTTTTGTGCTGTTTTTGAGTTTCGTTACTATCTACGGAACGGAAACTAATTGAATCAAGTTTTACGGTTGCAATAAAATGGCAGGCAGCGTGCGGGAGTGGGGCGCGGGTGGGGAAATCAATAAAAATTATCAAATATTTGGTAGTAAAATGAATTTCTTTTTATTTTTATTGTCATACGCATTTTTATTGGCTTGTGTTGACATTCGCCCCGAGCCCCCGGGGCTTCGTGGAACCTCGTGGGCCTCGAGTTGAGCCTGTCGTGGCTTGGACTGGGTACCTCTGCGAGGCACTGGGCGGGGACTTATTTTGGTGAAATTATCCCGCCTAATGGGTCGTTACGTTTATGCGGATGGTAAATTATGAATTTACGATTTTATTTGCATAAAACCGAAAAACTCGAAATGATTATTACAAAAATTTAATTTTTAAATTTAATTCTCTCGTGTGTCTCGTTTTTTTTGTTTTGTTTTTATTTGCGTTATGTTTTAGCGGAATGATGATGGTGGCAATTTCGTACGCTGCAGTAAGTGGTGGCGGCGGGGCTTTGAGTATAGAGTTTTACGAGCCTGGCTTGTGGCGATGTCATTGTGACCTCGGTTGGGGGTTGAGAATTGTTACGGCTGCCAGCGTAATGACGTTCTTAAGCGATTCGTTTAATGACTGATCGCAGTGGTTAATGGGCGATGAAGTTGCTACCGCTGTACATGAAAGGAACGTGGCAGAGCAAGACGTCTTTTTTTCCTGTCTTTAACTGGGAAGTGTCATTGAGCTCTCGCTGCCTCGGGGTGGTTATTATTCAGAAGCTCTTCCCGTTTGACATAAAGATGTGACTGATAACGGATAACTTGATTTGCCGTGGGCCTAAACAGAGTTTAAGTAAAGTTCAGCGTAAATAATCAAAGACAGAAGCTAACGACAAAGCGACGTCTTGTTTGATGTTTTATTACGCTCTTACTTGTCTTGCTTTAAATGCAGGACACAATCAGACGATATTAGTGAATGACAGCTCAGCCGAGGTGTCTTCCGCTTATATCTGGTACCAGGTGTCCCAAAACTTATCCTTATGAAGCACTTAATAGCTGCTTATCGTTGACGGTCTGACGGTCGCTGGGTTTGTTAAAGTCCCATTTGTTCATTCTTATTAAGAACGGACTCAAGATTTCTACTGAGCCTTAAAGGCTTTAAACTATGGACCAAAAGTGTCCGAAAAGTCTATATCATTTCTTAAAATATATAAAAAGGAAAAATTTGTTACTTGAAACAGTCTTCCAATACTGTTGTCGGAGTTGTAGTCCTAGCTATGTAAATGTGACCGAGTTCTAGTTGATCTACGTAAAAGTCCAAAAGAATCTATTGAATCTCGCAGTTGAATATTGAAGTTCTAGTATTTCTGTAAAAGAAGTGTCTTAAACTGTTTTCTCATCGAATGGCTTACTAGTCTTTCTTTCAAAGCCAATTAGATGCTCCGAGTACGAGCCTCAGAGTTTTAGCTGAGTATCCAATTGTTCTTAAATTGCGGATAATACTCAAGACTTGTTTTTAACGCCACAGTTGTTCTGACTTACTGTCTGAAAGTTGTCCCTTAAGTTCTAAGGTAACTTATTTGGTCATATGAGTGCCGAAGTTTATGTCAAAAGTTTATAACTAAGTGCAGCCCTAGTAACCCTACTGTGTTTTGAAATGACGTTCAACTCGCTGACCTTTGAAATTAATTAATGCTTAATTAATGCTTTGACTTTTTTCCAAAGTCCGTGCTTCTCCGGATACATTGACCAAAAAACCTTATTTGAGCAAATAAACCCTTCCCCCATCTATTGCACCTTCGGGTGTAAACAACCCGTTTACGATGTGAGAGATATAACCACATGTCTTCTTCTGAAATGCCTCGCTATTCAAAAACGAGTTTACTCGCAAACGTCACGAAAGAACTCGCCCCCATGACAAGACCATGACGCTCCGACATCTCCGTCGCTTCAGGCGTTATGCTCTCAAAAGATCGTAAATCAAAATCGTAAAGCCGTCGTGCCGTCACACGTATTTTCCAGTTCCAGTAGTCCATCACGTTGAAATCCTTTCCCGTCGTTAAACGAGCTCTTCCGTGAGCAACTCGGCAGCATCCACAGAAAAAGAAAAACGGAGCGACACAAAGCGATGAAATCATTACGCCGTTTCCTCATTCTCTGGTGGCAATTTTTAACTTTTATCCTTCCTCTGCATGCACTCGAGTCCTGCCACGTAACGTCGTCGTAAAAATTTCCTAACGTTTTCATCTCTTTCGGTGTTGCACTTGACACCACCGGCAGCAGGACGCACAGACTCCCACCAAAAGAGAGAAGTTCACTTTTAAATTGCTGCCGTACGTTTGTGGACGTTATTGAAGGTGCGTAAAAATAACGCGACGCCAGGGGTAGTTACGTTGGTGAAAACGTGTCACTGCTGCCGTTCCATGTGCCAACGTTTGAGTTAAGGCGACTGAAATAAGGCGAAAGACTTGTTGAAGTGTTTTTCTCGGTTTTTTTATATTTGCTGTGGATGCACTAGGGGAGAGTAAAGTTTTTACGACAAAGTTAGTGTCCCTTTTTTTGTTGTGGAAAGTTTTCGTCCTTTTCCATTTTAAATTGGAGCAATCAATGGGAACAAAGTAAGGACGAGGATGGACTCGAGTGGGTCCAGCGAAAGATTCCAATTAACGGAGTTTCCTTAAGTGACCGTTAAATTAAAAATGAAGTAATCAAATGGAGGTGGAAGTGGTAGCTGTTGATTGTGTGGATTTCGACTCGCATGAATGTTTCCGCATTCATGTGTTGTAGGCTTTAAGGAGGAGTGGAGATGGTGACATTATACGTACAATTTGAAAGAACGACAATCGAGTTACTGCTTCAATGTTTCCAAAGTTCGCCCACCTAACCACACGTTCTACGTATACAAACTCACGACTTCTTACCGTGCCTAAGCCACTTGACCGAAATGACCCGCCCCAAACTGTCACCACAACAAACAGACCACAATCGACTGATTTAAGTCCTCGAAACCTCATCCGCCTTCGTTTAAATTTTACTCATTTTTCTTTCTTCTTTTTTTGCGGGATCGGAAACACATAATTGGAACGCTTTTCTTCTCTTTAACGACCCACCAGAGAAAGTATATTCATTTCCACGTCGTCACTAGCTCGCCTGCATTCCACACTTGAAGGAGTGTTAATTGTCAACAAAGTGAAACTTTTTTTTTGCAAGTAAATCACCCCCATAGTAAGCCCTCATAGCGTTGACTAATTAGGCAACTCACTCCCCCCCGCATCAGTTGAATTTCACTTCCTCGGGAGAAAAAAAAACTCCTTAATTGGCAGGACGAAATTGAACACAGAAAAGTAGAAGAGAAGAGGGAAAAAAGCGTTTCTGATTGAATGCTGGCTAGAAGAAAGGGGATACTCGTCGTGCCTTTGATGGGGGCAAAAGGACTTCCCCAATTATTTTACTTTTTTTCACCCCTCGCCCACCTCACAACAGAAGTGACAATTAAAATGTTTTACTCCACTGAACTGTGTGTTTCTTTTTCTTCTTACTTCCAGAAAGGACTCCAGGCATCAGTCCCAGTAGCCAGCGATCGTCGAATCCTTTAGAAATTACACGACGCCCGTCAGACGTTCACGCAGTCACAAACAACCGCGGCGGCAACAGCATCAACTCAGTGCCGCCGTTCCGAGGGTACAATCCGCTGCCGTCAACGCCGCCGCCCTCGTACACGCCGCGAAAGTCTCATCAGCGGCCGGAGCGACAGCGGGACGCAGTCTGCAGGAATGCGCTCAGTGCTGGCACTAGACCGGTGCCAACCGAGAGCGTAGGCGCTGCGCCGAGGATAGCCGCCGAGGAGTGTCCCGCAGCCGGGGGCAGCAATCGATGCGGACGTAATGAATCCGAAAGTAGCGACACCAGCGGGAGCAGAAGCAGTCGAAGCAGCAGCGCCAGCAGCAGAACCAACAACAACAGTCCGAGCAGCGACGAGGATGATGATGACATTAACAATGGGCTCTCAAGGAGAAATGCTACTCTGCGAGTGAATGGTAAGCGGGTGGGAGTTGGGATGCAAATTGTGCTCCATTGGCGAGCGGACGGGGACGGTGGGCGAATTGCTTGACACAGTTTGGGAGTTTTCTTGGAGAGTCGTTCAAGTGATTAATGGAACTTGGCTGGGGTCCTAAGTGGTGGTGGTATTGTGTTGGCTCTTTGTCTTTGGGGATTTAGTGATCTGTTGTCCTGCGGCGGGGGGTGTCTAGTCTTTGCAAGTCACTAGAGAGTCGTCCGTCGGTCGATTATTCTCTGATCCCCCGCGATTGGCTTTGACGTTGGGACTTTTGTGAATCAAAGAACTTTGAAAGGAGCTCTTCATCGGATGACTGTTCACTTCTTTACGTCAACAATCCTATAGGCACAAAGCCACTTGGCTTTGTCATTGAAGACAAAGAGGACGCATGACGCTCGACTGAATTGGAATTGAGAAAAGGGCGGTGGCACGCAATTTATTTGAAGTCGATGGAAAGGACAAGAAAATGAATACGACATCGGAGAGGTTGATTTTTAGTCACACATAGAGACTCTCTACACTGAAAGAGTCTTAGTACTAAACATACACGCACTTACCACTATGTGGCTCCCACACACTCCTGCAGTCAGACTTAACGTTTAAATTAAAAGATAACGAGAACTTCTACATCTGCGGAGTGTCTAGGAAGCATCCATGGTTGACATGGTCATAGTATAGGTGATAAGTGCTAAATACTTTCTAAGCCGTAGCGGAGTTCAAAATAAGCAACAACATTATTTGGAAGTATTTACTTTCATCAGGTAAACGAGTTTTCCGAGAAATGAAACATGAGTCCAGTTCAGTCCTAATACTGAAGTTGTCTTTTAGTTGGATCAATAAATTAAAAGTTACTAATCTTGTGATCACGTATTCATTCAACGTTGTTGCCTTTTTGAAATAGATCAGCGACTTAATATAAACTTATAAAAAGTTGTTCCTTCGCTTTCTACTTCCTTCTCGTCACCACTGCTGCCTAGGATCTTTAGACACTTTATTTTGTCGCGTCAACTTTTTATTTCGGCGGTTCTGTCAACGACACCTATGGGCTCATCTTCATCTTCGCATGTTGCTTTCATCAGCCGATGCAGTATATCCTCCTTCATTCAGTCTGAACTCAAACCCTCCCGCAGCTGGTTACGCTTGAAGGCGTCTTAGCTCACGTTCTCCATTGTGCTGCCAGCACTCATGTTACAAGACGCTACATCAGTAAACAACTAAAATCAAATATAATTATATTTTTTAGTTTAACTATAAATAAAACTTTTTTCAATATCTATTCTATTTTACTCTTCAATATGCTCCTTTGATTAGATTTTAGTTCTACAAAAAATGCCTCGCTTTGAATCGTTAATTGAAATCAGAAAAAACACCATGCAAATCAAAACGAAACAAATCGAATTAGCTATTCCCACGTTTAATGATGCCATACTTGCCATGTTATGAGCAACTGTAATTTTATGAAGGACATAAATTGAAATAAAAACGAACCGCTTATCAAATACTTGCTTATAAGAAAAAATTAAGGAGGCCTAGCTGACTTGCTAACTATGTAATTTTTTGCATATTTAAATTTCTTATCTTGGCAAAAACTTCTTAGAAACAAAAAAAAAGAGCGCTAAACAAAACACGAAGTTTCATTTACTCTAGCTAATGCTATGATAATGGCTTAAATTTGAAATTTGTTTTGGTTTTGCAACCTTCGACCATTTCCAATTGTTTTTTCGGTCGACGTAAAATTTTGATCAAATGTCCACCTATTTCACTTATTTTTCCCACTGTGCGACGTTGTTTCTAATTTAAATAAGATAATTTTTAAACAGCGTAACATCGAAACGATGCAAATCGGAAAGAAGCAAACTGAAGTCCTTGTGCATTTAAATTCCTATTAATATTTAACTAAACTTGTAAACTAGGACGCCAAAAAGCCCCCCACAATACACTCCAACACTTCTATAATTTTATTTCTTTCAACTTGCTAACCAATCTCTTTGTTTCCAGGTGCTTACTGTCCAGATCTCCTAAACGCATGTGCATTGATACTCCCGTCCCAAGAGACTGATTCATCACCCGAACGGCAGAGTTACACAGTCCCACGAAAAGTTCACCACATCCGGCCCCTTCCGCCAAGGCGCCCGCCATCGGCGGCAGTCTACTCATCCTCGGACTACGCCGAGATCGATGAATTCTCCATACCACAGCATGTCCTCGCATCGGCAAAGAGCACCCCCGAACTATACCACCAAAGACCGTCGCTAAGCGAAGGATGTGCCACGGGTTCCATCACCACACAGCATCTGAATCAAATGGGTCAGAATCTCAGCCTACGTAGGCCACGCATTTCATTGACTTGGGTTCTCAGAGAGCAACAGAATCAGCACCAACAGCAGCAGCAGCAACAGCAACAGGATCAGCCACTAGGCCACCAGGATGTCGAGCACACGAACAACAACAACGCCACGAGAACCGACAGCAAGCCAAAGCTATCAGCAGGTCTCGAGTATAAGAAAAAGCTCAAGACTAAAGCCAAGGAGCAGGAGAAGCTCTTCAATGAGAAATACGTCAGCAATCACAACCTCCAGGAGTTTCAGGAGAAGAGGGAGCCTTCCAAAGACCTTATGTTCGTCTGCACACCATCACGCCAGCCGATCACGCTCAAGTCGGGTGACACCACCGGCGCGCAGGACACGATCGTACGGCGCAAAAAAGTCCTCGACAAGAAGTGCTTCAAGGCGAGCGAGAGCAACGTGCTAGACAAGTGCGAGAAGGACGACGGCAAGTCCCTCAAGGGCACCTACTCCGAGCCTAGTCTAATCGCTGCCAGCGAGGGTCACCACCGCCGCCACCGGCACCGCAAGCGGCGCGATCGAAACCGCGTGCAGAAGTTCGGCTACGAGATCCGCAATGTCGATGAGTTCCTGTCCAAGTGCTCGCTGGCCTCGCCGGGCAACATACCCGTGGTGCTGTCCTCGTCGAGCACGCTTTACCAAACCCGTCCGGGCGGATATCAGATCGAGATCCCCCTCCCGCTGGGCATGGTCGTGAACGCGGTCTTCAAGAACCAGAACTGGCTCTACGTCCAGACCCCGCACGCTGAGGAGGGCTACGTGGGTTACGCCGCCTGCCTGCCGCTCGGAATCCTGCCGCCCGCAGCTCGGGGTAACTCAACGTCTAAGCCGACACCCTGCTGGGAGACCAACGGCGACGTATTCCCACGACCCTGCGGCAACATGACCGACAGCGAGAAGGAGATCCGCCTCCGTGGCGGCACGCGCTCCGACGGAGCCAGAACACCGCGCCTCCGGCGTCTGCCGCCCAGCGGCACGCTCGAGCACCACGTCGACAAGCTGTACCTTCGCGCCGCGAGTCAGCCAAAGCTCACGGAGAAGGCGTACGCCCAGCTCAAGTCCACGAACCTCTACAAAAAGCAGTCACCGACGTCCAAGACCGCCGCACCCACCCTCGCTCCGGCCACTTCCCCAGTTACCACCAACTCATGCAACGCCTCCGTCAGGACCGCCAACGATGAGTACGTAATGCTGCAGCAGCAGAAGACGAAGCTCCTCCAGAAGCAGCAGTGCCTGATGAACCAGAAGGCGGCGATAGCTGCCGCCGCCTCCGCGTCCGCCCAGACTCGCAGCCTCCGTCAAACGCTTGTCGCCATCATGAGCGACTACGCCACGGAGAGCATCACGCTTCAGAAGGGCGAGATCGTCACGCTTTGCGAGTGCCGCGAGTCCAAGGACCGTCGCCAGTGGTTCTACGTCCGCACCCGCGACGGACGAGAGGGCTACATTCCCGCCGAGGTCGCTGGCCACGGATTTCTGTAAACGCGGCCCTTTTCTCCCCACTTAATGTATCGCTTAATCTTTAACCTACCAAATGTTTGTAGTTTTTATCGTAAGTGTAAGAAGGACGTGTGTAGAGCTAGAAATGTTGTTAGTAATCGTCGTTTTTTTTTTGCTAAGGAAATATGTAATTATTAGAAATAAACTAACAGTAACGCTAATTTATTAAATACTGTCAATGGATTGGAGTTTGTTTTATTCGCTGGGGCTCTAAGAGCCGTGTTTTGAGTCAAGATCGTGGGACGCGATGATATTATCAAGTTGAAAGGAACATTTCTTGGTCTATTCCAATACGATCCTGGTGCCAAGGCGTTCTATTCCAATCCGAGGAAAAATGTATGTAATCAACATTTTAAAATGATATTTTATGACCAAAACCTGTAGACCAACGCCAATTTGCGTCGTTAAGTAAGAACAGAAAAACAAGACACAGATCGAAACGACGCAAATTGAATAAACGAATTTTGTGAACGACGTAAATAAGAATATAAATGACGGAACTTCGGAACTACAATAATTTTTAAATGGCGCAATGATGGAAAAAACACAAAGTGTTCTAAAAGAATTATGAGCCAAATGTAATGCTTTCAAAGAACGAATAGTTCTTTTACGTATACACTCAGTGACGTTTAAAGAAGATTTGTGCGGAAATCTATCTCGTCATTTTTATTTTAGACTGTGTAAATTTGCAGTCAAGGGTCTGCGGAAGCAAAAATGTGGCTTATTTATAATTTATAGTTTTACATAATTTATTATACAGGAATACTTTCTGTTGTCACTTTACTTTGACTGCCTTTGATTGAATTTCGCTGAGTATATTGCAAGTTGATGTGATGATAATCTTTTGATGCAAAAGTACACAACTAAAACTATTATACTTAAAAAAAGGACTACCTACTCGTTGTATGATTCGCCGAGTCTCTTCCACTTCACTTCAACCAAATTCCTAAGGTGCTCTAGAACCTTGCCTGCGTGAGCTTCATAAAAAAAGAGACAGATGAATAGATCAGCGATTGGCAATTGCAGCAAATCAGTAAAAATGTGTTTTGACCATGTTAAAAGCGAAATGATAAGTTGCATAGCTGAGAAATGCAGCTTTAAATGAAGTTTTCAACAAGAAATTTATCTTCCAAACTTCCAGCAAATTGGTTGACGCGTTCTAAACTTTTATATATGTATGAAATATTAATGGGACCCATTTCAATGCCTCGGGGATTTTTACTAGCTCTTGAACGGCTTAACAGATTTGAACTTTGAACCGTTTTTTTTTATATTCTGCACTATAAAATTAACTCAACTTAACTCAAACTTAATACGTCGACACAAAAAAAAAATCACTAAAACAAAGTATATAGCATGAGAAGTCTACGTCCCAAAGTTCAGCAAAATCAATCAAGAAAGAAAGAAATTGGAAAAATTCAAATATCCAAACATCTTCAAATCTAAAATATTATTAGGCTTGGGACTAGTAGAATATTTAGCTCAAGTGTAAAATTTGCAATGTTATTCTTAGTATTTTCTGCAATTTATTACTACACAATTTAAATTGTAATGTGAATACAGAATGTGTATGACAAACTTAGTCGTAATCAGATTACTGAAAATAATTGAGTCGAAGGTTTCGCAGCTTGTACTCTTTTCTGTATTCACTTTACAATTTAAATTGTGTAGTAATACAAACCGCTACTGAACTAATCGGAAGCATCTCTCAAAATGCATTTACATCTAAACATTGTTTTCCTCTGAAAAAACTGGTCGTATTATTTTTAGTAAATGTCACAAACTCTATTCGTGTTACTTTTATAAATATTTATTTTAAAATATATGCGTAAATATAAATTTCTAAATTTCCGCTCAAAGCGGTTATCAATTTAGTAACCTAAACTCATTCAGGTAATAATTTTATTTCTTATTTAACTCAACTAACAAAAAAAAAAAGTAGTAAATAACCAAAAAAGTATACGTATAAAAATAAAAGGTTTTTTGCTTTTGCACAATTTTATCATAATTTAAGACTAATTTTTTCATCTTTTGTAAAACAAAAGTTTGATGTTAATGTATATATAAAATAGATTTTAGTTATCCAAATATGATATTTATTGCTTTGAATATGTTATTGCTTTGATTTGTATGTACGTGTTGTTCTTTTGTTTTTTAACGGATTGGGAATTTTATTATATGAGTACATTAAGTGTTTTATTTTATTTTTAAAATGTATTGCGCTTAAAATAAATAGAAAAGGTTTGATTGGAGAAGAAATCTATATACAATTACATAGTTCGTTTCGCTTTAAATTTTTATATTTTATTTTGCTTTCAGTCGTTTCGTTTTATTCATGAGCAAAAATTGAGCAAGTAAGTTCAATATAAGTTGTATTTTGGCCTCTCATATTCAATTTCATTTCATTTGTACCTAGACATATTTGCTTAAAGACTTTGTGTGTGTATGTTGAGGTCAAGCACGGTATTCGAGCGTTTTAAGAAAAGATTTGGGAGATCTGCTTGAAGACTACATAATTGAGATCCTTGCAATTTTACAAACTATTGTGGTGATCACTTGCAATTATTGGCTACACAAACAAGAAGATTTAAAAGTGTTTTAATTGAGAAAAGCTTGTTTGTAAACAAGTTAGGAAATCATTCTCTTCGTTAAAAAAAAAAACAGATATGTGTAATAACACATTACTCAGGCTATTCGAAAATGCAGCCTTAACAATATTCTCTCTGCGAAGTTGCAATTAGCGGGTTAATATCTTTCGTCGTCATAGACAACTCTCATTTTTGGTATTCATCATTCATCAGTTTAAAGGTCGATAGGATTATATTTTCACTCGGAGGGTGCATTGAAAAAAAGTGCACTTTGGGCAACGCGGAGATTTGTTAGCATTCACAAAAGCAGTCAAATGATCCCAGTCTTTCCTACACACCTCAACATTATCAAACAAAGTTTACAAAATTTAGTTTTATTTTTCTTTTCAACGACTACAAATAACTTTGAAACTTTAAACACCTTATTCAAATCACAACATTTCTTTGTTTTAAATACTATAAACTGGAAAAGATCAGAACTCTTTTGTTTTTCTCAACAATGCACGTTACAAATTTGGGCCAAAAAAACATGCACATAAAATAATCTACAGGTTACAGATCAAAATAAAAAACAAGTGAATTTTTATTTTTCTTTTATTTTTTGCTCGTAAGACTGGAACTGGCTGACGCTGTTGAAACGTCCATGTTGTCACAGATACTATCACATGTAGCCTCTTCGCTGTCAATGGCGGCTTCACATTGATTCTCCAGAAGGGAAGAGATCGCCTTTAGATTGCTTGGCTTCTCCTCGTCGCTATTGATGTTGAGAACGGTGTCGTTCATGCGATGGTAGTGCGGTTTGAATGAAGTACTTGGTCGGGAATAGTCCAAGTGATCGTATTCATCTGGGGAGAAAATGTCAAATCCTGTATTGAGTGCGTGAAGGGTGTGTGATTTAAGTGATTCTAGAATTTGTGGGTCTTAAGATTTATCTTACCGTCAGGGAATAGTTTCTTTCGATATTCCTTAACTATGAATGCATTCGATTTTTGATTAGTTGAGAGGGGAGATAGGGAGAAAAGGTTAATTGTTTTTTTGAATTCATGCAAAGTCGAAAGATAATCATGCGGAGAAATTAACTAACTAAGGGAATAAGCGAGGTCTAGTTAGATTGGAAAGGACTCATCTTTTTTGCTTGATACGAAGCAAGCAAGCAGATGGCATCTCTGCGGGCACTAATATGAAATTTAAGAGCTTTCTAAGTCGTCTTAGCATCCCTCAATATAGGCTGTAGGGTTACGCTTTCAAGTAAACAAAAACAACGCTAAGCCGAAAATAGAAACTGTTGGAGTGAAGAACTCAGCTAATCGAGATAGAAGCTGATCGGAAGCCGATTGAGATAGAATCTGATCCGAGATAGAAGCTGATCCAGATAGAAACTGATCGAGGAAAAATCTGATCGAGATAGAACCTGATCGAAATCAAAGCTGGTCGAGATAAAAGCTGATCGGAAGCATATCGAGATAGAAACTGTTTTCATTTTTTGAACCGTTTGTCAAGATTCGATTTTAGGCAAGAGTAATATTTTCACAATATGCAAGTCGTTCTTGAAAATTTAAGAGAAATCCGGTCCGTCTTTGATCCGGTCAAAGACGATGATCTTCAAAAGTAACGACAGTTTCTCAGACATTTCTGAAACATCAAATTCCGTGGGCTACGATTAAGAATGCACCGCGAGAACGTAAAAATAGCCTCGTAAAAGCACGAATAATACAAGCAAAGTCAACGAAAAACTCTACCTACAAACAAGACAGACTCATCACTCACCAGGATCCTTGTAGCCTTCTTTTTGTTTAATTTCATCATAAACATGCTCCTCCTTCAGTGGATCCTCGATGCTGTTGTACACATTCGGGTTGGTTAAGTCAGCGTTCAAGTTCTTTTGCAGCATATCACTATTGTAGTTGATCGAATATGTACCGGCTGCAAGGACACCGAAATCAGTAAATCAAATTCTGAAAGTTAGCCAGCGCTTTGCTTACCTCTACTGCTCGCATTCGAATCATCGCCATACTCCGAGCTACTGCGGTCCAAGTTATTCATTTTCGGTCGCAGGTTATTCAGCAGTCGTGCGTCGGGTCCCTGGAACCCGTACACGGGGTTATCGAAGTTGTGTTGATCGGGATACGTTCCGTGGGGGTTCGCGATATACTGAACATGCTGAATTTCAGTTTTTAGATTCGAAACCCGACGGCGGTAGTACAACACAACTGCGATCACGATGCACACGAAGAGGAACGCTGCGACAATGCTCCAAACGATGCCGGCACGATTTGCTGTGGAAAAAAGCCACAAAAACATTTAGAATACTTTCAAAAACTCATGTAGTGAACACTTACAGTCATTGTCAGCTTCCTGCACTCTCTGCGCGAATTGCGACTCATCACAGTTTGGCCCAGAGAACCCGTGTCGACAGACGCAGCCCTTGGCCGCTTGGCACACGAAGTTCTGGTTGGCGCAGGCACACGACTGCATGCAGTGCTCGCCGAAGAAACCTTCCGGACAAACTAGAAGCCAAAATAATGATTAGTGCAATTGTTGCAATCCTTTTGTCGGAAGCCACTTACTTTCGTCGCAGCGCGTGCCCATCCATCCCGGTTCACAGATGCACAGACCATCGTTCTTCCGGCAGCCTTTGTGGTTCTTGCAGCGGCACTTGTGAGCGCAATTCGGCCCGTAGAAGTCAGTAGGGCAGAGTTCGTTGCAATTGGCACCCGTCCAACCGGGCAAACATTGACACTGTCCAGTGATGTGGTTGCACTCGCTTCCATGCTCGCAGTTGCACTTTAACGAACAGCTTGGCCCAAAGAAACCCGACGGGCACGGATGCTCGCAGGTGATGCCCACGTACCCCGGCCGGCAAACGTACTCTCCCGTGATGTGATCGCAGCTCTTGTTTCCTAAAAGAGACAGATGGGTTAGAGCAAAGGTTCATGTGTCTTATCTGCGTCAACTCACCATGAATGATCTCTGGGCACTTCTCCTTGCAGCCGGCTCCATAGAATCCCTTCCGGCATGGTTGTGAGCAATCTTCACCAGTCCAGCCCTTGGAGCAGATACACTTCCCGGTCTCTGCATCGCACGATGAATTGTTCATGCATCTGCAAACTTGATCACAATTTTCGCCGTAATAACCGGGAGGACATTGTGTCTCACAATGAATTCCTGTCCGTGATAAAAGTATCGATCCAGAGAGACCCCAACAAAATCAGAAATAACGCAAAACAAAGAAAACACAAATGCAAATAAAGGAAAAAAAAAACAAAAAAACAAAAACATTGAATTAGAATTTAAGAAATAAAAGGAAAGAAAATTAACGATATTGATGATGAATGTAGCATGCATGTTATGGATGCATGCAAATTCGTGTAAAGAGAGACATGCATAAAGGCAAAGTAAGAAGAAGAAAGGAAAGGTACATAAAAGAGGTTTTAAGTTACACGTGTGATTCCACTTTGTCGGAAAAAGATGGAATCCCGAAAAGTACGTTAACAGCACCAGCTATAAAATAACACCAAAGCAGAAGTAATCATAGAAATAGTATGGCAAGTGGAGCTGGAATAGAAGATTTTAGCTTAGAGCTTTAGCTTTAGCTTAGAGGTCGTAGATAAAAGTAACTGCGGCTCACGTAGGCCATAGGTTGGCCCACTTCCGATTTCCGAATTGTTTACCTAGAGGTTTCCTATAAATAATAATTGTTTGCGGGCTTGTTTTGCTGCTAATTTGAAGAATAAAAGGAGGCATATTTGCCCTAGATCGACCAAAACCCAATTTCTCCTATTTATGAATTTACAAAGATCGTAGCTATATCTAGCTACCCCAATCGTGAATCCACCTTGAACATGATTTTGAATTTTGAACAGTGGCAAACAATCTTTTAAATGTTTTCGAATTCCTGGCAAGCATAATTTTACGGTGAAAAAAAGTGTGCCTCTGAATCCTTCTCTGGTTGCTTTAGTCGTCTTTTAGCCACCAATGAAGATTAATCTACGAATCTTTGTGTAAGCTGTAGGTACATAATTGCGTATTGAACTGTGCATCATCGTTCGGTTACGAGGGCTTGCCAACATGATGCGAATAAAAAACATTGTTTCAGCTAAAAAGAGGCTTCCCTGACTTGGATTAAAACAAGCTGCTTAACTGGATTTAAAGAGGCTTCTTGAGCTCGACTGTCTTGGATTAAACGGCTGTTCTTACCTGAAACACTGTTTTTTAGACCCGGACTTAGGTACAGTTTCTTGAAGAACCGCTATACGTTGCGATAAATGTTGTGCGGTATATTTAGCTCTATTTTGGAATTAATTTCTTCATAATTTTGTCTCTGCTTTCGTATCCGACTAATATCTACTACTACAGTGAACTCTTGATAATTCGAATTTCATCAGACTATGAAAACACTTCGAATTATGAAGGTTTCAGAAAAAAATATTGCACACTTTCGTCACATACGCATGTCAACTAAGGGTAGTTGAAGAAAAACAAATAAACTTGACTTCAAATTATCGAAGTTAAGTTTATTTGTTTTTTGAATAAGAGAGGTTTTCATGTTGCTGTTTATGTTTTGGACAAAAGTAAATTCAAATTAGCTGAACAAATTGCACAGGTTTTCTTCGATTCATGAATGTTTTTTCATGGGACTGTGAGAATGCTTTAATTCACAGAGCTTCTCGAATTATTAGGTTCAAATTCTCGAGAGTTCGCCGTATATTGTTTCTGAGTGCCTGATTCATCTCTGAGTTTTTTCCATATAGCCCGATATTTAATGGCAAACCACAAATTCTAGCAGCAAAATCCACTTTCGAAACAGCTAGGTAACTTTACAGAAAGCATCATTTAAAAATATTTTTGTTTTAGGCGTTTTTGGGGCGCTTGGTTGACACGTATTTCGATTTCGCTGAAGCCATTGTTCGTTAAACCACTCAAAGGAAGATGTTTAACTTTCCAGTCTGGAAAGTCCCTCGCCTACCGACTGATTTCTGATTGAAACTCAAATTCTTCTTAGAGATTTTCTTTAGTTAGGTTAGGTTAGGTTAACAACGTAAAGTAACAACGAAAGTTTCGCACCGCTTCGGCAACACAGGATTCAGTTTGCTAACATTCTTCAAAGTTTTCTAAGTGGATCGATTTCAATTTTTTTCCCGGAAATACAATACAATACAAAAATGTCGTCAACGTCAGATAGGAAACCAGGCCACCTAGTTGAATGTGTGAGCAAAGTTGGAGGCCACCAGGATCACAAGACGATTCTGTCCCCATAAAAACATTATACTTAACTAAAAAAGCAATCAAGGAAAGATTTGTTTGTTCCTGAGTCCTTTCGCTTCTCTGTAGCCGGGATTGGAAGGTTAACGATTACCTCAAGAGTACCCCGGAAACGCAGCATTGATTCCTCTGCTGTTCACAGACGTCAAAGTAATGAATTTTCAAATACAATTTGATTAGAGACATAGAAGTATTAATAAAACATATCCCAGCTTGAATGCAGTAACGGAAATGTTAAAAAAAAGGCGAAAACAGACAAAAAGCGGCCGCAACAAGTCTTTGATGGCAGCTGAGCAGACCTTAAATAAATACAAAAAACTGACTGAGCTCAGCAGCCTCCTACAAAATAGAGAAGAAAGAATGCAAGCAAACCACCAGAATTTAGACATGAAAATGATGTGTATGTGTTGTGTCAAGTGTGTGAAAATGAAGTGTGATATGCTGAATAATGAAACCTCTTCTCACGCACATACCTCCCCACTCGCTCTTGCAGATGCATCGACCGTCGACAGCATCGCAAGCGATCGTATTATTGAAATCACAGTCGCACTGCTGAGCACAGCCATGTCCGAAGGTACCGAAGTCACATTTCCTCTCACACTTCTTGCCAGTCCACCCGGGGGCGCAAGTGCAGGCTCCTTCACATAAAAATTTATCATTAGCGCGATACACGAATACGTCAAATTACTTTATACCATTCTGCGGGTTGCACGAGGCGTTGTTCTGGCAATCGCACACTCCAGTGCAGTCCTTTCCGAAGTGATTCTCGTCGCAGGGCCTGTCACACTTGATGTTCTTCCAACCGGGCGTGCAGAAGCACTGTCCAGTCTCCGCGGAGCAGTTCGCTCCGTTCAGGCAGTCGCAGCTCTCGGCACAGTCCTGGCCGTACTTGCCCTCGTCGCACATCTCCTCGCACTTGGGACCGCGGTAGCCAGGTGCGCAGATGCACGACCCATTCACGGGAGAACACTTGGCGTTGTTTTTGCACTCGCATGCGAGCTCGCAGTTCTTGCCGTACTTGAGGAAGGCGCAGGGCCGGTTGCACTGAGCACTCGTCCAGCCGGTCATGCAGTCGCACTTCCCCGTCCAGGGATGGCACATCTGCGTGTGCTGCATCTCGCACTCGCAGGTCCTGTTGCAAGTCGCGCCGTACTTGTCCTCGGGACACGTCCGATTGCTGCAGTCGGCACCCTCCCACCCGTCCAGGCAGTTGCAGGTTCCAGTCGCCGGGTTGCAGATTCCGTCGTTCTTGCAGTCGCACTCCATCGTGCAGTTCAGGCCGTAGCGGTTGCTGGGACACTGGTCGAAGCACTTCTCGCCCATGTATCCGGGCGGGCACTCGCACACGCCGGAGATGTGGTGGCACGACGCGTCGCCGAAGCACTCGCAGTTGAGCTCGCACTTGGGGCCGTAGGTGCCATTCGGACAGCGGTTGGCACAAACCACGCCGATCCAGCCTGGCGGACACTGACATTCGCCGGTGTGCGGGTCACACTTACCGTCGTTCTGACAGCGGCAGTCCTGCTTGCACTCGGCTCCGTGTTTCCCGTCCGGACATTGGTCCTGACACCTTTTTTTCAACGCAGCGCGAGGTTTAGAATCGAATTTGAAAATGATAAACAAAACAGAACACAAAATAAAATGAACACTTACAATGGTCCGGTGTAGCCAGGTGCGCATGTGCACTCGCCAGACGCGTGGTGGCAGCTACCGCCGTTCTCACAGCGACATTCTTCGAGGCATTTGGCGCCGTAGCGGTCTGGGGGGCAGTACTCTTCGCACTTCTCGCCCACGAAGCCTTTCGCGCACTCGCAGGCGCCGGTGTACGCTTCACAGGTGCCGTTGTTCATGCACTCGCATTTCTCGTCGCAATTGCGACCCCAACGGCCGGGCGGGCAGTCTAAAAATGTTGTGGATTGATTGATTTCTCTTTCTGAGCACGGAACGGGACTATTCGGTTAAGGGGTTAATTTAAATCTTAATAGCTTGATACCCAGAGATTTGTACATGGTGTTAGTGGGGACGTATAATACACGGACGGCAGTGTTAATCGGTGGCATATGAAGGTCCTCCTTAACGTGTCGGGGAGTGAGTCTGTCTCTAGTACCACCTTGGTTATCGATTGTGATGCAAATTGACTAGGACTTAGTGTTGCATCGATAACAAAAGACTGGCAATTGTACGTAAAGGACGTGAAAACTGGTGCTTTCATTGTGCTCACCACACCGATGTAATTGCGTTTTTCAAACTCAAATAAGTGCAGATCCAGTTGTGCATCACATATAATAGATGCTGAAATATAACGAGTACGACTTAGAACAAATTAAATGTTAGCGACATTCACTGGACAAGAACAGCAAAATCTTAGCAGTGTCTGCAAAACTATTCTCTCATTTTACACTAGATTTACCAGACCAGTCAATTGCAAATTTCACTTTTAAACCCCTACTGCATGCAACATTTCCTTTCTATCATGGCTTTTGTAGCTGCATTTTTATGTATTACAATTAATATTATTAAGCTCATTTACATAAATCGAGACTAAGAACTCTTCTTTAAGAGTTTTGACTGGATTGGCAGAGGTTCCACAAAAACTGGATGGTTGGAATATTGACGAATTTTAGGATTACTATGGCTGCTTTAAAAAATGCAAAAGTTTTATAACCATATGTGGAAAAAAGCTGTCAACTTCTTATGAAAATCGCAGTATTTTTAATTATACACACGAGTTATTTTGCGCTTGTGATGGACAAACGCCTGAAGTTGTCGTGCATGAAATCTATGGTTTTTCTAATAGGTGCAATCATAATGTATGTAGGTACAATAAAAACCAAAAATCAACTTTCTAAGATCGAAAGTACATAAGTTATGATGAAAACAAAAGCATCATGTTTCTAATTAAGTGCACTGGACTGTACATTTACATAGCTGGAAAATCGAATGTTACTTTAAAACTCTGCGAAAGCTGCAGATAAGTTCACATATATACCAAAAACTTGGATACATTTCACAGGTTATTTAACTCACTATAAAACCACAAAAAATCGTACGCTAATGTTTTAATAGAAATGCGGTGAAGACTTCGTCAATAAAAGTTTTTGATCAGAGGAGTTATTTGTGAAAGGTTCTCGTTTATTGCCTTTGATTTCTAAGAAACTGCTTAGACTTTCTAGTTAATGAGCACATTTTTTGTGCTAAAAGATTTTACATCGTTTACCAGCAAAGCCTGCGAAAAGTTTTTCTTCAATATCATTTTATACCAAGTGGCTTATGAAAGAATCAACTAAAGTCAACTTTTGGAATTTCATTCCTGTAAGACAAGCACTTTCGTGTCCGTCTATCTGGCTGCCCATAAATACTATCATAACTTCTAAACTCCTTATTAAATGCCATTAATTACTACGAAAAAGCAATCCATTTTTCAGTACATTACTTTTATTAGAATTTAGTTCAGGGAAAAATATATTACAACCTAACAATAGAACGAGTAGATTCTGGCTTCTACGACTCCTTTTAGGTATAAAACATAATCTGTTTATCAAAATGGCCATCGATTTCACAGATTGATATTTTAGTAGAAGTTTATAATTTTTAGACAGAATTTTATTTTAGTAAGATCACTACGATGTTTTTCCTAAACATTTGGTAATTCTTTGTCCATTTTGCTATGATTTCCATTTATTAGAAAAAATCTGAAGCTAAGAGCAAAGTCTGTGAACGATAAAGAAAAGTATGAAACACAAGACTGCTTGATGACCGATTGGTTGTTTTTGTGTTGGCTTAAAAAGGTTTCAGTATCAACAATTTTTTTATCTTTAAACAGATCTATTTTATTGTAAACAGATCTATGATCTAATTATATGTTAGGAGCCGGAAATAAAAAGGAGTTTTAATTCGCTAGACAGTGATTATATAAATATGGTTGGAGTCCAAATTCTTCCTTTAGGCTACTTTATAGGGCTATTGAATAAAGGGCAACTATTTTGCATTTATAAATAAAAATATTCACTCCATGTTTGTTACAGTTATTGAGTTCTGAAAATTTATTTCACTTGGTTCACGCATTACATTATTTATCAAAACTTGTATATCGGCCAGAAATTTTTCGTTCAAAATTGATCTGAATCTTCTGTAAAATTGTTGGTTTGTTAGCATTAACCAATGACAACACACCGCCAACAGAAAATGGGATTGAATTGCATTGGTGATTCCATCATTGCTCTTTTTTGATAAATTAACCATTTGAAGAGTTATTAGTCACAAGGCACCACATTTATGGTCTTTTGGATGCCTAGTTTACAGAACTTTGACTGAAAATGGTCTTCCAACATGAAACGCAGCATAGCGATCAATTTCATTGAAAAGAAAAAAGAATTGGAACTTGATGCATATGTGGGTTTGTTGCTACCTTGTAGCGCCAAATTTTAGATTTTAATGTAGCCGTTAAGATAAAATACAACCTAATCGTTGAAAACGAAGTTCAGAATTTCTTTTTGACGTTTGCAAAGCTCAATCAGTGAAAGGCAGTTCTTTAAATTATCTGGTATGGTTTAGGGCAAGGTTATTGCATGAAACTTGTCACAATGTGGACTAAACGAACTCCTATTCCTATTGATTCAACCCAGGAGCTGCTATATTTTTGCGGCCACAAGGCCCGGTGAACACAATGTTTGGTCCTTTCTGATATTATGACCTTCCAGAAAAATCTTAGGTTTCAAAGCTTAGATCTTACGCTTTAGAAAACATAAAAAGATGATTAAATTTGATTTAAATTTGTGAACTACTTGCGTCGAGGAACAATTATTTGTTCTGAAAATTGTAGTGAGTTGTGTTGAAGTTGGAATTTTCGTGAATGTCTAAATAATGGCCATTCACTATGCTCGATATAAAAGAATATATGAGTCGTTCAGTGCACAAATTGAGTGACCGCATAAAACAAAAAACTATGAAAAGTGTTGAAATGATGTACATACTAAAATAAATTACTCATTATTCAATGGCCCACAAAATTGTGACGTTTAATGGTGTAAATCTTTATTATTCAGGAAAGTTATTATGAATATAAAAGGTTATGACAATAGCGAACTGCTCGTATCTAAATTTTTGAATTTAAAAAGATGTTTGATCAATTTCCAAACGGAAAAATGATACAGCGTCTTAATAAAATAATATACCCAACATATTTAGTAAACTGAAAATGCAAGATCCTGATATTTGGTTGACTAATTGTGGTGAGCGGCTTCTTGCTTACACATTAAATACCCAATAATATTTTTGAAACATTATTGTAATCTTTACGTCGTTATAGCGTTCTAAAGAGCCATTATAGTGGGTTCAAGTTTTTTATGTTTCAACTTTTATCATCAATTTTACGGTAATTTGAAAAAAAAAAACTTTACGTGAGAGAATAGTTTGCTATTGTAATAAAACAGCACTCTAAAAAGCACATTTAAACGCAGCTTTGCAACAAGTCACAAGTGAAATTAGCGAAAAAGTTATCCAATTTTTTCTTTTTTTGTTCTCCGGTGCACAAGGTAATACGAAATAACTTTAGAAGTAATCACATTTTGAGAATCTGAGCAGTTGACGGGTCGTAATTGTATTCATATTCCAATGATACTTTAAGATAAAATATTTATTCTGAAACACACAAACTTAAATCTGGAACACACTTTAAAACAAACACACTTGTGGAGGTTTTGGTTAGTGAGGATTACATTAAATAGCAAGGATTTGTTAGTAGCGTTCTTTTTTGCCTTTTAAATGTCTACCCAGACACCAGCTATTCTGGTTTATACTATATCTGAAGTAAATATTTTTTGAGTTGTAACAAAACTACTACGAAATTTTCTTATTCCTATGTTCGTAAATTTTGCGTCATTTGCTGTCAATATATAGGTCAATTAAATCTTTTAAATGCTATGAGACAGGTTTGTAAAAAAAATGGAATGGAATGGATTTTAAAGTTTTACCGGCAATTACTTTGGAACTTCTGTTCAACTATTATCGTCGTATCACTAAACGGTGAAATACCCTCGCATAAACTTCCTTCAAAAGACATCGGAACACAAAACACGAAGCGCGAAAGGTTCGACATTTTGCTAAAAATTTACAAATGTATCATCTTCGCGGAGCGTTTGGGAAAGTCTTTCACGTACAATTTCGACCAAGATCGTTCGCGTATAGTTCAATCAAATAAATGAAGCACATAAAAGTGATGTCGATTTCAATCCGTTTTACGGTTCACTTGGTATAATGCTCTTGTCTTTTCCCGTGTTAGAAAAGCCTTCCTTCCTCCAACAAAGTACATGTGCTCTCTCTTTTGCATACTTCACACGACCAGCATCATTAAAATATATTTTTTTATCTAAATTAGTTTCCAATACTACAAACAACCACCATTCATGTTTCCAATTAAAACACGCCCACGGCTTAGAATCCCGAACTAAATGTATGTGCAATGCATATGATCTGTGTCTAGAAGCAATTAGTGAAACAATAGCAACTCAAAAAGGTGCATTAATCGGCACACAAAAATAAAAAAAATTAATTAAGGGAAAAATCATAAGCACGTAAAAGAAAAGCAAACATTAGCCTCTTGAAAAGACACCCTCTCCGCGCACAGACAACACATTACGGCAGATTTTTTTCTCGTTTTTTCATACTAACTTATATCACATGCAGGTCCTCCGAAGCCATGTTCACATTTGCACTTATCCGGTGCGATGCATACACCATGTTGACACTTCAATTTACACACCGGAATGCATCCATCACCGGCTGAGTTGGGTTCGAAGCCCTCTGGAAGAGAAAAATCAATGAGTTCATTGTGTCCCGATGGGGGAATAGTCTTTTACCGCAGCACTCCTTCACAACACGAGTCTTCGAAAGGATTTGCGTCTTATTGACTCTCTTCTGTTTTAGTTTGTATGTTGAACATCGCGGCGGAACATTCCAGCACCAGATGGAAACTCGTTCTTGAAATGGTTGCATTTCCGTTGTGGTAACTTCCACATTGTAACTGAAAAAACGATATGATTAAGTCAGGTTGAGTGTGAGATGGACGAATTGTTTAACTTACTTCTCCATTCGTTTGCAGACATTTGGGCCTTCCAATTCAGTCTCGACTATGATTTCTGAGCTGGCTAGGAGCGTCATGGAGAAGAGGCCCACTACCACGAAGCAGATGAACTTTAACATGTTGAAAGTCTTTCTTTAGTTGGAATATTTGAGGAGATCTAGTTCTCGACTGAGTCTTTGCTGTTCTAGAACTTGGTGACTCGTTCACGTTGGATGGTTGTGCATTGTTTGCACTCTAAAATGCTGTCGATTTCGTTTATTCTCAACCGTGGCAGTGATCGTGGAGATTTTGCAAAAGCATTCGAATGTTATAAGTTTCGATGAATGGTGTGAAGTATTTTCTGAAATAAAGAAATAAAACGGTTTAATTTTGCTGCGGCACTCTAGTGCTTTGAGTAAATGAAACACAAGTCAATAGGGAGCATAAAGCTTGAATCAATTACAATCTTCTTAAGAATTCAATTAAATAAACAAAATGACACATGCTTCAAAAATAAACCTCTAGATAACCTATCGTTTATATTTGGACACCTACTAAGATAATGCAAAGGTACCTTTTAACAAAAAAAAAAAGTCATCGACAAAATAAATAAAATTTTCTTTTTAAGCATACATTAAGACGTGAATAAAATCGAAATGAAGGCATTTTATTGTGTATGATGATGGGTTTGTGTAATTGATTCTGATAAATCGTTGGCTTTTTCCTTTATCCTTGTGCTTTGAAAATTGCTTGCGTTGCCTTGCATTAAAGTACCCAATGCAATGAAGTTACCGATCCAATGAATCCTAGATTTTGATGGGATTTGATAAAAATCCAAATGAGGGTTTAACCATCCCAGCGACTGTCATCATGTTGTCCATTATGTCTCATGAAAGTAAGTCATCTTTCCTCTCTTTCCTTCTATTTCGTAAATAAAACCCTTGCATATACATTTTCGTCAATTTCTTTCGCAAAATAGCACCCCTTGATGTAACACCCTATTCGAAAATATTTGTCTGGTGACATTGATGAACCCTCATGAAAATTGACAAAAATCAAATCAGTTTTTATTTTTATTAATATAATATAAAAACGTTACTTGACAAAATCATTACAGAGAACGCAAACAATCAGTGTTACTTTAACGTTGATCAAATAAAATTATTTTGCAAAAAAAAAAACATTTTTACACAACCAAAACTAAATCAATAATATTTCAAAACAAACTGGATACGCAAAACAAAAATACAATTCACAGAAACATACGGGTACCCAAAATTACGGTATCCGGGTATGACCCCGAAAATGCTGGTACGCGTCTACAGAAAAAATTCCATCTAGTTGCTATATTTATAAGAAATAATAATAATTCGCATCCGTATAATTTCTTGAAATCGTAGCAGAAAGTTAAATTCGCAAAACCAACAGCCCGTGATGTTACTGGAATATATTTGTCCAGCTGTTCTTTTGTCTGCGAACTTAAGATTTCAATAATCGACTATACACGATTGTCAGCTCATCATCATTTTCTTAGCCCGCATGTTCCACTAAAGGGGTTGCGGGGGCAGTGCACGCAAAAGAGATCTCCAGGCAACCCGATCCTCCGCCGCCGACTCTAACTCCTCGGCGGGTATGCCCAAGCGTGACCAGGCGAGCTTTTGGACTTGATCCAACCATCTCATCCTGAGTCTACCGAGCGGTCGCCTACCTGACGGAGTCGCATTCAAGGCTCGGAAGTCGTACTGCAGGGGACAATCGTGCCACGTGGTCAAACCATCGAAGTATGGATCTTACCGTTCGGAGAAGAAGCTGCTCAACGTGAAGCTCTCCCCGCACTGTCGTGTTTCTCACCCTATCTCGGCGAGTAACTCCTACAACAGCACGCAGAAATCTCATCTCGGTAGCTTGTATTTGTGATCTTATTCTTTCGGTCATTACTCAAATTTCATGACCATAGGTGAGAGTTGGAACAAATACAGAATTGAACACCGATAACTTTGGCCTCTGACCCAGCTTGGCCAATCCTACAGGAAAGCTCAGTATTGCTCCTCCCATCACTCGTGAAAAAGACCCTGAAGTACTTGAACTTCTCCACCTGTTTCAATGGGACTCCGCTGACCTGCAGTGTGCTTTGCACAGGCGTTCTGGAAATGACCATCACCTCGGATTTGCCCACGTTCACCTACATCCCAGCATCAGTCCAGACGGCCACAAACTTATCTAGCGCACGCTGGAGTTTCGTCTGTGAGGATAACTAAGTCATCTGCAAAAAGCAGGTGATCAGCTCCCCCAATGTCAAACATTCTTCACCACGGCTGCGTTGTAACATCCAATCCATGTATATAATGAAAAGGAGAGGTGACAAGACGCACCCTTGGCGAAGTCCAACACCCACAGTAACCCCCCACGATTGTCAGCTGTGAATTTAAATTTTTGGAATTGCAAGTGTCAATCCCCGTTTGCTATTGTTGATTTAACAGCCAATTTTAGACGATTAGCAATTTGTGATTGTTGTTTGGTACGAGAAAGGACTCTAATCTGTTGGCTCGGAGATAGATGGATTGAGATGATCAATGTTAAGTAGCATTTACATGCTCGACAGAGATCAACGACTTCTCGACAGAGATCAACAAAAAGACAAAGTTTAACTCAAATAGCTTAGGTAAAACATCACTAGAGCTATACAAAAGCACAGAGTTTGCTCTCATGAAGATCACCTCAACACCTCGTTTCTAAACATTTCTTCAGGGTCTAAGTTCAGGCTAGTGAACTAGCAATTCAACCGGGAACATGCAAACTGGCCCCTATTGTGTTCGTCGGCTAGTAATTTAAATTTAGAGCAAAACACAGAAGTACAAAAAATTGAGAAAAATCCTCACGAACATTTATGAAACAAGCCCGCACTAAAACAAGTCTAGCAAAATTAATAGGGAAAGTATTTTTTGGGAATAACTGTCAAACATTATCAAATTCTCAATGTCCGTGAAATTACTCAAAAGAACATGATTCTTCATCGATTGAGTTACACAATGCTGAACATGATTTAAATTGACGAATTAATTTGTTTTTGATCTTCACAATTAAATAAAAATGCGCAATTTCATTATTAACTGCAGCAGTTTAACGAGTGTTTGAAGAGTTTCTTAATATTTTATGAATCTGAAAGACACAGGTTTATGAATTCCGCCTATTTTGTACAGTATTCCAATTCCAAAGCATTCTTATACTTTTTTTTTAACAGACATAATTACCCCAATCGTTGATCTGGAAATATCCTCTTTGTCCTACAAATTACACCCTTCTCGACAGGAGCCCCAAATTACTGCACACGACACCATAATCACGGTCAACTTGAACTCCCCCGCCCAAGCAACTGTATCATGTCACGCACAGGACAACCCCCAATTACCCCGTCTAATTACCCAGACCGAAAACCAATTCACTGCCAAGGTCACGTGTGCTTTTTTTTTTATTTATTTATCACTTCCCACAACATTTAACAAACGCACAGACTACTAAGCGGTGTCCTGGACTTCATAGCACGTCGACTGGCTAAAGTAGCAATACACAAAAATCAAAGTGACCACAAATGGCAGAGCACTCAGCATGTTGCTCCTGTTCCACTTAAACATGAGTGACCGCTTCTGCAGCAGATAAACCACCACCTGTTTAAGGAGATCGTAGGCGCACAGCATTACCAGGGCGATCAGAAAGATGATAATTGTCACGAGCTGTACTAATTTTTGATAGACGACATTTTTGAGGATAACTTTTGAAGTATCCGGGGAGAGTTCGTAGAGAAACAGACGATTTCTTAAGGTCTCAACGGTTTTTCGGGACTCATCAAATGGCGAGGTGTCACTGTATTCCTCGTCTGAGTCCGAGTGAAACATCAAGTGACGTTTGCTGTTGAGCGGTGAGTTTCGGTTGCCGTTGAACATCGTTACATCACCTTCATAGTTGCCAGAGAAATTTGAAGGAATCGTAAACGTACTGAAAGCGGGAAAAAGTCGAGGTAAGAAAAGGATAATGGGGTCAAGATAGCAGACGACGGCGAACCTGTGCAGGAATTCCTTTGGGAGACGAGCCCTTTTCATCGGATCTATGGGACGATATGTTCTCATTATATTTTGTTTTAAATAATATTTAGTTTTAATAGTTTTTTAATTGAAATCTTGATTAGAAGCTAAACACAAGTATTGATTGAATTTCAGAAACGTTTTTTTTTTTTTATTTTCTGGTGGCGGTCGTGAAGGAGCTGAGGGTTCTGCATCGCTTTGCATTTCGATGAACGGTATGGCTAGATTTGTGAATTAATTTCAAACAGGAAAATGTGTTCTATTCGTGATCATTATACTTGTATATCTTTGGAAATCCAATTGGGTAAGGAAGTAAGCTCTGAATCAAACGAATTGTTGTGATCGCTGCCAACATTTATAATCGTTTAAAGCATAAAAGCGGGCTTAAAATATATTTCTCCTTTTATGGTTCGACTACTGCAAAACATATTTAGATTTATCAGGCGACTTTCCCACTATCGTATAGGTATCAAAAAGCAAACAAAGATACTTACATAATGTTCGTGGTGATTATAGAGGGTTCCTATGAAACGATTGCAAAGGGGTTGATAACTTGTCCATGATAGTCATAATCATTCTTCATAATTTGACTATTCTTTTCCGGTTGAATGACGTTTATTTTGAAATAATAAAAAAAATCCCCTAAAAACATTTCTTTGAAAGCTGAAACCACACGAACTAATGTAAAACCAAGAGGAAGAAGTTATTACCAAAAAATAAAATATACCACCTAAATGGATAGAAAAATATTAAGACTACTCTGACATTCGTCCAAATTCAGAACTTAAATCTCAAACAGCAATCAGAAGGAAGCTATGATTAAAAGTACCATGAAATATGAGACATCGTGTAATGGATTAACAAGAGTGAAAATTCTACTCAACTTGAAAAACATTAAGAAGAAATATATTAAGAAATGATCACGGTGGTCAGTTATGTCTACAAGGATCTGAAATATTTTTTTGCGAATATATGGGAAAGGCTAGAGTAGCAGATGTTGACGGCATGCTTTTTTATAGCAGGCAAATAGTTTTATTTGGTAGATCCAACAACTCGGAAGTAGTGCTCTGGATTTTACGCGGGTAATACCCGCCGAATATTTTGGAATCAATTAAAAGGTATATCCAAATATTGGAAGCTTAGCGACTCTTACTGCACGAACTAAAGGTTTATCTCCCTGGTAATATTAAAAAAACTATTTTCATTTCGTCCTAACAGCATAACTCTAAGTAAACTGGTTCCAATGATATTCCATGTTCCTAATCACACTTTAGTTGGATTTGGAGGGATTTTTTCAACTTCAAATGCGTTTATCTCAAAAGGAAGATTTTTGACATAAGCTGTTATGACCTAACTCCATCGATACATGCCCTGTAATTAAAATTACAGGTTAATAAGTGATAGTATTGTCATAACAATAAAAAGCAGTGCAAATCTGTGACCGAATTACGGAATTTTTAAGACAAGCCAAGAAATGCAACAAATTTCGTAGCTTCGTAAAACGAACTTTCTGTTGCTGTGATGACTTTTGTCTGCAACTCAAACTCATCGCAACCCATAAACCTCGTTCGCTGTTATTCCCTGAGCCAATCCTCCATTAAGTTACTTGCATCTTTGAGCGAAACAAAATTTTTAAATAAGAAACGATATTTGCGGAGTTTTTACGTTAAGCAACTCTTTTATAGACCTACGTGTGCAAACATTAAGTGGTTGTCGACTTTGGAGTGAAGGTACACGATCAGTTGCCGTAATTGTCTGGCAGTCATGTCTCTTGTTTTTTTTTTCTCAAATGTATTCATAGTGCGATCCAACTCGAATTCACTTTTAAAACGAACAAAAAAAAAAAACTTATCAGGCACTCTACCGATTACATGCACGGCAGCCCTTGAAAGGCTTGAGTCCATCGCTCAGTTAATTTTTGCAATTAAATGAAAACATTCGACGGACAAAAGAAAATTACTTGCTTTCAGCAACACAACACAAGTCTGTGTCTTTTATCATGCACAAAGGCATAAAAATGTGTTTGGGTGGCCTACGAGAAGTTTGCAACTCCGATATTCTGTCAAATGCATAAGCAAACCTCATCAACGTCATAACATTTCAAATAAACAAGTCCCAATGCCAATTGCAGCTCGATTTTATCGTCCGAGAGAAACTTTTTGTTTATCACACACCAAGTGAAATGCTGCATCTACACCCCAAGTGTCATGTTTGTTTTGTTGGTCGCTTGAAAGAATAAAATGTTATTATCAATTATTACGGACTTCCGCACTTCAGATCGCGTATGTCACGCAGATACGCTTCTGCTGGATGGGATGCGATCCCACGATTAAATGTCGCGGGAATAGTTTGCGCGGTTGCTGCTGCTGATTCTCAAGTGTCACCGCGGACGGTGGTTAATCGCCTGTTTGTTGCCCTCTGGTGACTAATCCCCTAATCAGTGACGGTAGTGACGCTGACGATGATAAATACATATGCATATTTTTTTTGTATTCCTCCCGTCAGGGTAGAGAATTTAATTTAACAATCAAATAAAAAACAAAGAGCTGAGATTGATAAAACAAAAAAAAACTTTTAGCGAATCGCTGACAAGCACCACTCATCTTCGTTGACGTTTAAGCAACAACTTGCGAAGCGTCTCAAATTTCCAGCTCTTGGCACACATACAAAAGTCTTGAACTCTACGAATGACAGTCACATGTACGCAAATATATATTTTATCGTCTTTGTTCTGAGCACGAAAGGAAAACAAAACGTAGAAAAAAAGAACGTAATGGGCTCCATCGAGCCCAACCAAGGCGACTTACTCGAGGGGGGGCTTACATGCATGGCACTGTCATAAACCAGGTCACTGCAGCGCGTGACAGCGCGAACGGTTATCTTGTGTATGTATGCACTTGTGGTCGTGCATACATATTTCGATTTTTTTTTTCATAAATTTAGCGTTCGTTGCGTTTCAGTTGCCCGTGCGGAGACGCAGACTGACTTGGCATTCAATTGTACGGCGGCTTCAATTGGCCGCTTGAAAGAAGTGAATGAGAACTTCCTAAGTTGAGACGGAGAGTTACGCGTCTGGGTGAGTGGGAGTGGGAGGTAACGAGTGTCGAATTTACAGACTCGATCTGAGTCAATAGCTGGATATGACTGAGCTGGTTTTGTTCTAAAATCGCGGATGACTAGGAGGGATGGATTTAGCACCTGTTCTTTGTTTGTATACTCAGGTGATAAGTCGCAGTAGATTTTTGACATTTTTGCAAACAATAAACAGACACGACTGTGAGTCGATGAATGAGAATTTTCAGAAATTCAGACACTTCAACTGACCTTGGTTCTACTTATTGTCACACAAAAGATATCGCTACGACAATGAAAGATTGTGACAGGATGTTGATCAGCTAATTCTTTAAAATTTTGGGAGGCTGTCAAAAAAAAAAACAACCATCAACGGTGTTGAAATAAATTTTAGAATGATGAGTTTTCTTCTGTCAACGCAGCGATTGCTGTTAGACAACGCCGTGAACGTGAGGTTCATATGACAGTTAAGTTGAGCTCACATCAAAATGCCTAATAGTAGGGATGGGCGTTATTCATCGTTGGGATGGAACTATCGGATCAAAAATTGGACTACACTGATCGTGAGTTTAGTTTTTAGTTTTTATTCGGGTTTGTTTAGAAATTATATATATCTTACCCGTGAATCTAAAGGCTTATCAGCAGGTCGTTGTATGTGTGATATTTAATCCTTTAGTTCTTATCAGTAAGAAGGACTATTACTGACAAAAAAAGAAAATGCACAAAAAAAAACCTTAAACCTTTGGCGAATACTATGAAAGTTATAAATGGAATTGACAGAAATCGCTGATCATAATTATGTCCCTGATGGTGGTGATGGAAGGATGAGAAATAACGATGGCTCTCATATAACATCTTACTAGAGACTTGGCAAACAAGCAGACAGACACGATTGTCAATCATCGAAGAAAGGAAAACGATCATGCTACGTCGATCATGTAAATTAACTGATGTTTATGAGCTTGAAAAATTTTATAGAGACAGTCAGGACTGATCGATTTGCAATCATGTAAATCAACTCCACTTATCGCAAACATCCGGAGTCTATCGTAGGACTAGAAGCTTCTTATTTCATTTATGATATCACAACAGCGAAAAAAGAAGAACTACAAGAACTTAGATTAAGTCAGGCCACAACGAAACTTCACTTCAGAATGAGATTAAACACGACTTAAAATAAGAATAAAGCTCAAAATCAGCTTCGTCAGCTGGGATTATATACACATGATGAGGTGGCAGATGTTCAGAATTTTTCTTGCCTACCAATAAGAAAAACTGCGGAATTGAAATAGAAGCCTTTGCAGATGAATCTGCAGAATCTACTCAAATCTACAGTTGCTAAAGAAGTTAAGAAGCTAAATATGCCTTGAAATAAGTCGTGGTCGATTGTCTTTACTAGGCCAACAAGTAAAAATAACAAACCCCAGGAGCACGTCGCTCTCGCTTAGACGACATCTTCAAAATGATCGCCCCAAAAAAGAACACAAGGTCAAAGGTTTGTTCGTCCACACTCAATCCCTCCACGTTTCAAGCGTGTGTGGTTATTTTACTCTAATTAACTTTAATTGTCTACCAAACGAAAAAAAAAGGTCAAATAGCACACTTTCAAGACCGGCGATACATTAAATTTATATAGAATGAGAAAAACAAACTACTCTCTCGTCAAATAAAAATCACAAACGAACCTACTATGGAAGATCGTTTACTTAAAGACTGTCCTTAAGATTTGCACGAAAAATGTATTCTTTGTTAATTATACTGATTAATAAATGAGCCATTTAGTGCACAAATCAATTGACTCCATAAAACAAATATATGAGAATTGCGATGAAATAATTTACATTCGCCTCTGAAATACACCTTTTGTTTAAATAGTTTAATGGTGTTGATTTGTATTACTCAGGAAAGTTATTGTAAATATAAAAAGCTATGACTATGCCATGTGACTGTTAAATTTGATCCATATTAAATTTGTTAAATTTGATCCATATCCAATTGATCTTTTATTTGTAAGTTTCAGTGCCATGCTACGAATTCAAAAGTAAATTTTTCTCATTTCTCTTTACTGTTCACAGCTTATCTCTGTTATCGGCAGATGACATTTGAACGCCGTGAGTTGCCTGCGACGCAAACATAAAGCCGTAGTTTTGAAATTATTTTAGGGCTTGCTGTTAATTGGTTTTTATCTTTATTTGCTTGCGGGTGGGAAAAAGTCTCATGTTTATCTTTTCTTTTCAAATACGATCGGGGCAAAGTTCAACGATTTGGGATGAAATAAACGGTCTTTAGACATAAGCGTCACTGATATGAATGCCTAAAATGACCTCGACCGTAGATAAGAAGATCGCTGAGGATTAATCACGAGGATCAATGAAAGATTTATATGGGTCGATCGTTAATCCTCAGAAAATTCATAGCGACTGCAATCTAACAAACAAGAACAACACATCATTCCAATAGATCGATCCAATTGATGACCGGTGAAATTACTCTAGTTCTCACTCAAAGGTATACCCTCTTGACATGTTTTCCAGATTAGGATGAACATAACAGACTTAGAGACCGGTGTTACTGATCTTGTCTGGGTAGTTTCGTGGAAAGATCATCGTGCATAGACAATTTAGAGGGCCCTCTACAAATTGTGTTAAAACGAGAATTACGAGCACTTTGTGGTTGGCTTAGAAAGGCACTGACAATCGATTTTGAAATAAAATTTATGAAACATGACTTTACAAGTGGATGTTGAGCGCCGATCTTGATCTTGGAGTATAAAGACACTGCTACTTTTTGGTTCAGATTATTTAAAAAATAGCCGGCCAATTATGTCTGATAGTTGAAATAAATCGTAAGTAATCAATCTTAAATGGAAGTTAATAATTGCAGAAATCTCAAAATAAAAAAATATGTAAGATAGCAAGAAATTTTATTCTGAAAAATAATGATCATAGGAAAAGGACTTTCACGATGTGGCTGACGCTTTCAATTTAAAGAATTACGATTTAAGACGAATAACTCTTTTAACGACAGGTTGGAAGTCACTGATTGTAAAGAGCAAAGAATTACATAGACTGTGAAAATATTACTGATCTTATTTGAAAATATTACTGATTTCGATTTGTCAAATCAAAAACAAAAAAGTTTGAAGCTCTCAGAACTCCATTTTGTCTTTCGCAGTAAGATCAAGTGATCGTGAAGGAAAATCCGTACTTCTAGGTGACGTGTTACCCGGTTATTTGTTTCCAAAGAGAGCTAGATCCACCAGGTCACTTGATTTTACTAAGGCAGACACGTCACAACAAATCAGTGTACAATGAACCCGGAGAAGATTATCGGATGCCTGAAGGCCCACATTTCCTGAAAACGAACCTCATACGTGATCTGATTATTATTAGAAGCATGGCACGCTTGAAGACGTCAGGCCAGAGTGACTAAATTAAAAAGTAAATCAGTACGAGTGGCTCTATAGGGCTTAGATAAATAATTACAAGAAAGTCTTTTAAAGAGGAATTGAAAATTACTGATTGTGAAGATCAACCTCGTGGATGCCATTAAACGTAATGGTTGCACAAGTTGATCGGGGCATGAAAGCCCATATTGTGATTATTAAAACTCCTGATAGAAGAAATAGATCATTGTGTGTTGATGCTCACTACGGAAAGTTGATGTTGTCAGCAATATTGATCTTGGAGATCCCCACTAAACACACGGCGATTTTCGCGTTTTTATTCGAAGACCGAAACCGATCAAGACATCGATAACGGCGATCGGTCGTGTACACAAAAAATGCCTTGTAATTGTTTACAACCAAAGAAATGTTTCGCAACTAACGTTTCCATTGCATTTCTTCACGCAAAATGTGCAAATCACTATTGCTCACCAGTCACGTTAAACAAAAAATATTTCCCCCACCGTCTTCCGACTCCCGTCAAAGAAATCTGTAACATCAACACCGCAGAGTAATTAATACAACCGCAAACTTTTAATCCACATTAACTCGTCGAAGTGACAGATAATGAATACTCGCCAAGCGCCAGCCGATTTCATTCACTAGACTCGGATGCCGCGAATAGCCGACTAGTCGAAGTAGTCATCTGCGATTCTAAGAAATCGCAGATTCCTCCAGCCCCACCTCGACCAAGGTGAGTCCGCAGCTCTTATGAATGAACTCGCCGGGAAATTGGAAAAGCAAACGTAACTAAAGTTTTTCATTTCATTTTCCACGAATCTCGACCGAGTGACTAATCGCCACGTTTCGGCGCGGCGTAGTGAAGTCAGAGAGATGAGAATTTTTCGCTGTTCCTATTTTTCTAAATCATTATAAATTGTTTATTTGCTCGTGCTCTCTGCCTCATTACACAAACAGATACATGACACATGTGTAGCAAAAGTTTTTTTGTTCATATATTTTGTTTTTGTGACGAACTAATATTGACTCTGACTTGTAAAAAAGTTTGCTCTTCATAAATTTTGAAAAGAAAAACTTTTCTTTTTTATTTTTTAATTGGGGAAGTCTGGTTGGGGTTGAATTCTCGGAAAGTCCGATGAGTCATGTGGAGTTATTTTTTTCTTGATTTGTTGTCTGCCATAATTGGACAGACTCCGTCTGGACGATGACTTTTTTTGCGTCTGCAAATGCGTTTATTTTAAAAATGAAAAAGTTATTTATGAACTCCTTAAGAATTGATAAAAAGATTGCTGCTTCAACTTTGTGTCACATTTGCGAATGTGTTTCAATTGACGCCAGTGATGTCTGGTTAATGGGGTGAGTCGTCCAGTGATGGATTATCATTTGACTCTATTTTGTTTTATGACAGGTCTGTAAAAATTTAATTGCAGGAAAAACCGATTTACTAATATGCTTGCATTAGACACGCAAAGGCTGACGATTCGCTTCGAAGTGCATGTGATGTTATCGGAAGTAGAACAAAAATTGTGTTGAGGTGTGTTGTAAGGGTCAGGGCTAACACTGAACTGAGTCATTCGTCTGAACACACGTTTTTCCATCATCTCGTAAGACGCCAAACCAAATCAATGTACAATGAACCCGGAAAAAGACTTAAGTAGATGGCTGAAGGCCCACATTTTATGAAAACGCCTTATACGTGACCTATTTATTGTTAGAAACATTGAAGATGTCAGACCAGAGTGACTAAATCAAAAGTGTGACTAAATCAAAAAGTAAACCACCCTGGCTCTATAGGGCTCAGATATAAGCTCTAAGATAAGGTTCTAGAGCGCAGCGTAGTTGTGAAAACCCTGGGATATGTCACGACCTTCGATAAACAATGTCGTTAACTTGAGTTTGTTTGTTTTTTAACATCGGTTATTTGTTCTTCTTATTTAGTGTGTGTGGCTTGTGGCTATGAGGATGTGGATCTTAAGCGACTGTTTCAAGTTTCTTTTTGAAAATGCAATAAAATAAACAAAACTATTTTTTTTCGTGCATTATGGTTCTATAAGTAAGAGCAAACATTGCCATTAATTAAGGAAAACAACGTCGTTCAAGTGACTGCCTCGACTGGCTTCGCATTTTACCACTCCAATTTTCTAAGATCTGGCTGATGGTTTCTAGTTGTAGCTTACGGATTGTTTGGATATGGATTTGATATTGGTCTGGAGTGCTTGAATCGTTTCCAAATTGGTGTTAAAGCATTGGTCATTCACGGTTCCTTACAACAAACGTCTTAAGGGGCCAAATCACAACTTCTAGGCGCCCAATTGACATCGCCAAGACGGTTGAAAACATGATTTCTTTTCAAAAACGCACTGCTACACAACACTCACTTTCAAAATAAGTTTTTAATAATTCCCAACATTGTTTAAGTGTAAGGCGACTTATTCCGTTCCAGAGGTATGATACTGACTTTCTGTTAAGATTTAGAGCGGAAAACAGCTGTCGGTGTCGAAAAAATCTATCATTTAAAAACATTTAAACACCACTAGATAGCACCCCACCCGCATTTTCACAAGAGAAGTCGGCGCATCTGAAAGTTGATGATCCTCTTCGGCGATCATTAGCGACACTTATCGCGTGCATTTCGAAATCCTATTCAAAGTAATTTTTCAAATTTATTGCATTTTATGCGGGAGCTCTTTCTTTATTTACCAGAAAAGTCATTAGTTGCAGTTGGCCCACATGACAAGCTGTCAGGCATAGAAAGTGACATAAAGGTACTCGTACCTTCCAACAAGGGTTGCTATGTCATTTCCTTTCCTTTCTCTGTCACTCCCCATTTTTCGTTGTTTATTTTCAGAAAAATACACACAAAAAACCGAAAGAGGGGAAAATGCAACCAACAAATGACTGTGACGAAAACCTCGCATAATAATTTTTGCCGGTTCTGCGAAACGAACTCGCTTCGCTGGAAGTGTGGACTGCAGTTTATTTGGGATTTTCATGTAGTGTCATAAAAAATGATGCAAACGTCAAGGTTCGAGATGTTGCCACTGTCTTGTTGCTGGAGTCTGGACAGTCACAAATTTGAGCACCATTAAGGAAATTGTTTTTGAAAAACAATCCCAAACCCATTACCACTTTAAGCCTTTCTCACGCTGAAATCCAACGCGAAAGAAAATAACATCAGTGTCCAAATTGAATACCCTTAATCCGACCACCCCTTTTGAACGCGTTAGGGGTGAAAAAAAAATACAAAGACCTGTGCCCTAATCCCTTTAAGACCAACCCTAATCGCTGGTGTCTTCCCCTATGCTCTGGCCTGACCACCGGGTAATCGAATCCATTCTATGAAATATTCAAAAACATCCGTGTCTATGTTTAACACCACGCGCACACATGTGCAGCCATCGGTGTTTATTCCCAGCACGTGTGACGTTCAAACAGCGACATCTGTTGACGTTCGGCGGATTCAATCTGTTAATCAATGTGCATTATTTATGAAGAAAAAATCGTGTTTGCATTGTTCGTAATGAGCAATAAAAACACGCAGCTGCTTTGGATTAGCGACTCTCTTTCATTGATTCAGCACAATTCTGCAAGTGTCTTCTCGCCCGATACTCGCAGCATATCCAATTTCACACTCTACCTCCGGCGTGTTCTACATTCGATTGTCGCTGTTTATTTTGTGTTTTCTGTGAACAATGCTCCCATTTAAGTTGTGCACCTCTCTCATTGGGCGACATTACAATCGTCTCCTCTTGTAAAAGTGACAGCCGCATCAAAACACAGCCTCGAGTCGATTGCAGTCAATTGTCACATGAGCAGCGATACGAGAAGTGGGACAATCAAAAGTCATTTACGATGGTTTTCTCTAAATTGAGCTGGAGGACTGTGATGTTGGAACTCGGTGCTGAAGGTCAATGACAGCATACTGGACCATTATCGCTGGAAGCTGAAGAGAAGAAAAAAATGTGTTCCGTTCTGGGTCCTTGGCTGGATTTTTATTTCTGATTTTTTGATGATAACAGTCGTATGCACTTCCGCCACATTTTCGGTTAAAAATGTTATTTGAAATGTCAAAACATACGATGGCGGTGTTTTGACATTTAAGACCTTAATGATTTTTTTCAATTGCAATATGCATTACTCATAAATCAGATGACAGTGAGTAATGCGTTTGCAATAACATTGCAACCCACCATTTAATCGTCAGAGGAAACAGCAAAACAGCTGGATGGACTCTTGAACACAGCCCACTCGTGGTATGGCAGTTGAACCAACCCCGCCTCGACCGCATACGTAGGCGAAACATGTTTTTTTTTATTAAAATTTATATCTATCTTTATAAAAATAAAACAACCAGACTGGTGTATTCGCAATATTATTCAGAGCGGAAATTCTTCTCCAGTTTAGCAATAACCCAGCCGAGTGCGATGAGATACGATTCTCGAGTATAGTCAGCGTCAGCAAAATGATTGGGGTTCTGCAGCGGACAGAGTTCTCATGCAATTACCCGCGTAAATTGTTTCAGTTTGATGCGTCTCGAAGGGGAAAGCCAACGGCGAGGATTATGCTTGATGGCAGAGGCAAGAGGGTCGTCTTTTATCGATTTCTTTTGATGATGGACGAAGCAATGGGGGTGAATGGTTGTGAAGTGGCACAATTTTCATTCACAATCGCAAATGCAAAACATTTTTTTCTCATTTTGATGAATAGTATAAATGCTGAGTAAGCAACAAAGTCCGGAGCGGAATAATCTTGGATGCTAATTAATTCAGATTTAATTGGTTTTCTTCAATTGAGTGATCGGTGCAATGCTACAAGCCGCCGACATTCTGAGACGATGACTTGCAGTTGTTGGAATGGAGAACTCCGACTGATTTTCCAAAAAATTGTCAGACTTTCATGTCTAACGTTGACCAAATCTAGAGTTTAATCGAAGAGAACTTGTTTGGAGTTCTACGTTCAAAAAGTCAAAGAAAGCTGTTAAAGTGAAAAACTTAGCCCAAAAAGTCTTTGTACCTTTCATTATTTTCTTTTTTTGCACGCAATTTACTCTAATTCATTGAAACTACATTATTACATTATACAGAACTAGTACAACAGAAAAATCAGTATCCTGTTGAGATCTTGTTAAACATATTGGCAAAGCCTTCCAAGTTTCTTAGTTTTGAGAAGCTTATAATGAGAGCAGAGGAAAAAAGGCTCCTTGCGACTATTCCTGGACTGTCAAGCGTTTGTGGAGCAACAATTTTCATTTTTCCTCAAATAATGGCCCGAAATTGAAGATTTTTGAAATCTTTACGAAAACAAAAAGCAGAGAAAAAATATTTTTAAGTGGCAACACTTCTTTCACTGACGTCGCCACAAATTTGAAATTATTTAAAAGAAAATTCTGACCAAAGCAAAAGAAAAATACTTGAGATAACACAACTTCCTCAAAATAGGGCAACAAAGTCTCATTGCAGTTTGAGTATTGTTGATTCACTTGTGGAACACCTAACGCACCGTTAAATAACTATCTGTTTACATAACGTACGCAGTGCTATTGAACCGAAGAAAACCGAGCGACGCATCATCAGATACACGATATGAAGTCAAACACTTCACACACACCCACCAAAGGGCTTTCAGCCGCAAACAAGTTCTTGGTATCTTTGATCGGTGCTCAATGCACGGCAGCAGACAGTCAACGACCTCATCCAACACTTCCCCCTTTCAATCCACGAGCTTTCGAAGCGTAGATTTCTATCTACAACGGACAAAAATAATTCTGATTCACCTTTGCACTACCGGCTTTAAGATGAGTTCACTAATTTCGCTAATCAGACACCGTCGTAAATAGAGAACAAGTCTGAATGGTTGTCATGTATCTGTGAATTACTGTTTCGTTAGAAGTTTTTCGTAAACATTAATCAGCATCACTTGCTGGCCCGTTTTTCTTCGTAGATAAGTTTATCGCTTGGTGGATTTTTTACGCACTTTAGGAATTCTTTTATCGGCATGCCAAAAAAACAGAACTATTTCTTATCGGCATCAAGTTCCCAGATTTTGAGTAATTCACTGAAATGAGAACAATTCGTAATTTAAATTTTTCAACGCAAAAATTCGGTATAATGGTGAAAGTTGGTTTCGAGTCGTACTCTGATTCATAACCAAGACGAAAATGCTTCTCCATGCGACCTCTGCGATGGAGAGAAGGTTAATTGGGTTAACGCTTCAACACGGCTAATTAGTGGCGGAGATCTAATTTGAATTTCGTGGCAGATGCAAGAAACTCGAAGACGCCAAAAGGCAGAAGCGACACATCAATGCGATGAGCAGAAGACTTTGATGCGATGCTATTTGCAAGATCACATGTCAGTGTGTCACTGAGAACAATCTGATTTTGTGGAAAAATCGGTGCCTGAGAAAATTGAATTGAAAAAAAAATCTCCATTAGCTTTTGAGTGAGTGTTTAGCAAAAACAACAGCAGTTGAATGAAACTCGACCCTTTTTTAGACAATTAGAAGGAAAATCAATGCAAACCACAACTTCCCCAATTTGAAATTTGACCATACACTGCGCAGTGTAGCAGATCTGAAAGAATTCAATTCAAACTGCTTTATTAAAGTATGGATCACAATTTTACTTTGTTAAGCTTTGTAGATGATCTGCTTCAAATTGTCTACGTCGCTCGGGATCTATACGATGCCACAATGTTTCTGCAGCATCACATGAAAGGCTTGGGAAAGTCGGTCACTCAGAAAAACTGAACGGCCAGAGTGATGGTCGATGAAGTTATCTACAAATCATTCTGGCTGCACATTCTCCAGTGACAATCTATTCGAAATAACATGTACGTTCTCTTCATGAACTTCGAAAGGATGAAGATCAATCTCAAGTTGGTGGTGGACAAAGTTGCAGCGCATCTAGGAAAGAACATCGGTGCCAGGGCATGGAGGACTTCTTGGAGTATATCCTTTGACCAAATGAACAGTGTGTCTACAACTGCTCCGATTTAATGTCTTCGATTATTAGACATACGAACATGTAACCACGAGAAGCTTTAAGTCATCCAAGAGTTGCTGCCTCTCAGAAGCGTTTCGGCTGCGGCTAGCATATTAGAGTATTCTGTCGTCAGAATATTTAACGCAAATGCAAGTTGGATTTTGCGATTCGTTATTTGATTTTCAACAGCGTTTGTGAAGTGAAACTTATTTCGACGTTTCAATTCTAACACGAATAAGTAAGCACAATAATGAACATACAGCAATAGAGAAAAATCGCAGACTTTCTCACTCAACTTCTATTTCCATAATTTGAAATTTGAAAATCATGAATTGATAAACTCTTGAGTTGTAAATTAAAAGTAGCCGTAATAAAATTTGAGTGAATGAAAGTTTAAGAGAAAAATCCTAATTTTGTAATGTGTTCAGTGTGTGTGTGTGTGAGGAAGTGGTCCAAATATCGTTTTGAAACTACAGCTCGAGAACTTGGGTGTAATTTGATATTTAGAACCATCGTGGGGCGTTGAGGAACAAATTCAATTCCTTGATGTTCAATCTAGATATCTCGCCGAGAGATTGAAGGAAAGTTTTGCCTAGACTCCGTTGCCTTGCCCTGGCACTAGACAGGAGCAGAGGAAGTGAGTCAATGATTCTGTTTCTGCTGAATTATTACAATTTCGGCACAGTGCATGTACAAATTTGAATAATAAAATCGCCCTTAAGTATTAGGTGTACAACTTGAAAGACGCGCATTGTTACTAACTTCATATATGTTCACACGCGCTTTTGACAGTGACAGCTATTGTATGTTAAAGAGCGTCGAAAAATCTAGTAAATTCCATCTGCCAAAGTATACACAAGTTAATTTACACAAGTTTTGTTTTCATATTTAAATAAATGGTTTTTTTAACAAAAAAATACGCGTCTTTCAAGTTGTACTCCTAATAGTTATTTCAAAACTTACAACTTAAATTAAATTTAATCGGGAATTTCCATGATTTGGGTTTTCTTAGATCTTTGACTTTGCTAGCAGCCAATTTTCGTATTTCGCGGTTAAAGTTGTCTCGACTTACGTCCCCAATTCTTGAAAAAATCGAGACACCCATCATTCCAAAAGAGCTCCTTACAATGAAATTCATCCAACCATAACCTCCTCTTCAGTTTCAAAAGAATTTTAAATTCATTTTTAAGATAAAACGAAAACATAAACAGAATCTCATCCGATAGCATCGCCGATCTGGATTTCAAAATAAACTCAAAGCTACGTTTCAGCAAAGGAGTCCATGGGTAGTCCTTCACTAAACGAATTTCGGAGAAAGTTAAACAGGCAATTGAGTTCTATGATTGAACATCTCTAGACCAGACTTATCATGTCTCCTCTGCTTTACGTGACAATTTCAAGGCTGACACTGATATTCTTAGTAAGACGACGCGACGTGCTCGAGGGCCTCTTCTACTTCGTTACATTTTCCATGAAAACTTTACTTTATTTGTAAGTCGCTCATTTCTGTTGCATTGACTTTTTTGTATGAAAAGGTTGGGAGTTAGCGAAAAAAAAAAAACGACACAGATGTTCCTCCCCAAGAAAACGAACGCATTCACTATATTTCAAAGTGTGTGCCAGGAAATTCATTTGCCATAAGATTTGAGTCATCAAAAGTCATAATTGAATATTCAAATTCCGCACACGCTTTCCCCACCCGCCATCGATGCCATTATGGTGTCTAATATCGTCCATTTCCCATAAATCTACCGCCTCCGGAATAATAAACTTCAAAAATTCCTAACGTGGCGCAAAACGATAGAGACCCGTCTAAACAACAATCGGCTAGAAAGCCACATAACAGAAAAGCCTCACTAAAAATACATCGACCAGAAGCGGCTTCAATTACCAGGCGTGTAAATGTAGTGCACGAGGCTAAAAATATCGCCGCGTTCCCTTTCGGGATGCAACATCTCCCCGGAATGTAATTCAACTTACGACTGAATTAGTTCCAAAAAGATTTCTTTTTTTTTTTCGTGTGTCAGTAAACAGACGTCGTAGGTTGTTTCTGTCGCCATTATCGGCGGCGCGGACGTGAAAACATTTTCGTCGTTCTACGCTCCACACCAGCTTCGAGCATAGTCACGGCGAAAAGTTCAACAAACCAAATTCATTTCTGTTGACGTTTGCAAAAAAAAGCAATCGCCGACTTTAAAATTCAACGAATCTCGGAAATTTTAAGCAAAAAATAAAAAAAAAAAAAAACACTCACACGAAGAAAGTGTGCCGCATGGTGACAAGTGAGACGCCGCGAATTTTGTCGTGTGGGTAGTCTTATTTTGGTGCTTAACCGGTTTTCATTTGTGAGAAATGTGGGCCACTGCTGGAATCCCTCTGCAAGCGTGGCTCAATGTGCAAAATTAGCGTAGCTTGTGAAAGAAAAGAAGGTGAATAATGACGGAAGCTACAGGTCTGCAATTGAGTGGCAAGATGAGACGTTTGTCAGCGTCTTGTTGCGAAACCAAAGTCGACGAAACTTTAGACTTTTAGACTTTATTTTTTCAGCAATTTTGTGGAAAATTTTAAATGCGAAATAGTATCGAGGGAAACAAAGATTATGATTCATATGCAAATTGACGGTTCAGCGGGGTGGAATCAAAATAAACATGACGCTTTCTTTTTTAGTGGGCAGGTTGAGAATACCCTTCTCAGCAATTTTCTTTTTTTCAACGTGTTTGATTTATTCGTGTGCAAGTGATGAGGAATCAGGTTTACGCTTTAGTTTCTGTCTGGAAATTCGAGTTTTTAACTGTAAACACGTCCTGTAGACGAATTTCGGCTGAACCGACTCCAGGAACCGGTTTTACATACAAGCCTCTCCTATTTAATTTATTTTTCATATTTTCCATGACTTAAGGCAGTTTTATTCTTCGATAGTAGATGTCAAGAAATTAAAGCGACCCATAGAAGAACTTTCAGATAGATAGCTGAACATGAAACATTAGTATGAGACAATTTACAGCGAATATTCAATAGTCACTTTGTTTTCTAAGCTTCAAAAAGCAAAATAGGCTTCATATTTTTTCCGTTTTAGAGAAGCAAAAAAACACGATTCACCTCTCTTTTACGAAATAAGAAACTAAAAACTCTGTCCTAGCCGGTTGCCTCCTCTCATCAACGACAACGAAACGAAAACAAAAGCAGCAAGCTACAGTTGGGACTCGAAACGTTACTGGGGGGAAACAAACTCGCTGTCTAGTCACACCCTCAGCCTGATTAAATAGTTTTCCTAACCATTTCATCGTCAGCTGCTGAAATCAAAGACACATCACGGAAGCGCTTCTTCACAAACCTCTCCTTCACCGTCCGAAGCACACATCCACTTTGTGAATCGTATTTAAATTCCACCCACTTGCACGCTGATTACCGTGTAATGTTACCTAATAGATTGACAGACAATGCAACAAGAAACAATGGCACGCTATGAATAAATCTATTTCACGCAAGCCTCACTACAAACGACTCAATTGTATGCATAATTTTCCTCAAAAAAAGATGTATGTGGTGCATGCATTTATGGCTTCTGTCCTCGCCGGCTAAAAGCAAAAATCGATTGAAATACAGCAAACCCGGCTGTGGTCCTCCCTCCTCCATGGAAATTCATAATTCACAGCGCACTAGCGGATCCACTCCGAAATTAATTCACTGCTGCAGCGCCTTGCAATGGCTTCCACTTTAATTAATTCTGCATGCAAAAATAAAATCTAAAGCAAAAAAGCTGACGACAGCGACTACAAGAGAACTGTCAACGCGAGAAGGACGACATCCATTGTCTCAGTTAGCGAAAAGGATCTCCAAAGCAAACGTGAAAAAAGAAACGAGAACAAAAATAAACAACCGGGTAATTAATACTCTCTTTCTAAAACAAAGCCTCAGCGGAATAGGAGAGCCTGCGAAAGCCCTTAGAAAAATATCCATTTCAATAAAAACCACAAATTAGTGTCCAATTCACAATGAAAAATTCTATTGTGATCACATGAAATGAATGAACTCTGAAGCAACACCACGAAGTACTCCCACTCGAACTCGTATCTCTTCTGTGTTCACTTTGCTGCTGGTAAATCAACGTTTCAGAGTCTACCGATGAGATAGTAAATCCAGAAAATCAAGTTCCACCACCACAACCATGCGGTGCATTCTAAGCGCGGTCCTGGGTGGCGTTGCGGTGGAGGAACAGCTGTGAAGACGAAACGCTCGGGTCTGTGTGAGTGGAGTGAAGGCAGACAAGTTTATCGAGCGCATAGCGCCTCGTAGACGGTAGCGAATAAAAGAATTCTCTTTTTTTCCTTTTCTAGAAATTGAATGACCTTTTTGTCAACAGTCCGCGGCGACTGATGATTGCGACTGTGCGGGCACAAGGAAATCCAATGATTTAATAAGCAGCAATGATCATAAAGAGGAAGTGCATAGATTGCGTTGTTTAGGTGTCGGCTTGTGCGTTACGACTTTTAAAAGTGAGTTATGCTAGCGTAACGTCAGCTCTATGTATTATTGTATTAGGCGGCGTAACAGCCCGTTGAGAGCCAGAGCCTAGCTTTTTCGCACGTCAGCTCTATGTGACGAAAACAAAATGAATAACGTCTTTGTAAGTATGGTTGGGCTTCAAATATTGCTGTCCTCAAATGCTTCTCGGCGCCGAAAGTCCTATTCTGACATTGTTCAGGCTTAAGGTGTTTTCGACACCTGAAAGCGTTCACGTATGTTTATTCAACTTTGCAAATGAGCAAAAAACAATAATAAAACGCTTTTCAATAAAGACAGAAGAGCATTTTTTTATCCAAAACTCAGTCGACTTTTAGTTTTCCACTTTTTCAGTTCAATATTGCGCATTGGGGGTAAACTCATGTATATGATATGAGTGCTTTTTTTTTTTACTTTGGACAACATTTGCCACAACGTAGACTGAAATTAAAAAAAAAAGTTCGTAGCATAAAACCAGTCGATTTGAATCACTCAAACATTTAGAGTTTTTTTTCAGTTCATTAAACGACATGCACCCTGTTCTTTTGTGTGGATTTTTTTTAAATGAGTTTCATTTGATCACGAGTTTGTCACAAAAAATTTATTAGTTAACTGCATTTCCATATGTCAAACAACAAGTAATCCAGTTAAACGGTCAAATGATTATAACGTAATTATTATGATAACACAGCGATATACTATTGGGACTGTCAAGGTGGCTCGAAGAGGATTGTAGTTTCACGTGCACAACTTTTCATCCGCGTTACTTCATGTTGTTTGCGGCAAACTCGAGTGCACTCTCTATTGACACAAAAACTTAACTGCCGTCATTAAAAATTACACACCACACAGCTGACAAGTGGAGATGCGAATTTTCCTCCGTCATGTGCCGCAAATGGAAACCTGTTTCGCCGGAAAATTGCCCGAACGCCCGAATTCGTATCACCCACTACCTGTTCTCACACCTGTCTACCTGATGTTGCGACACAATAATCCACCACGACTCGATTCGACTTTGTGCGCCTTTACAATGTTCAACCATTGTTCGAGTGTGTAATTTTCCGGATGTTGAATGCCATAACTGACAGAGCACAGCACTGCATGCTTCTCAGTGACAGGATTAAGTCTCTGTGTGTCAACACTGACTGCTGTCATTACGAATTCAATTTGTGTTCATCGAAATAATGCGTGCGATTTTATAAATTCCAACCACAATCATTTGCTTTTAACTGAAATTTATCACATAAAGCGAGTGGATGAGCGGAGAGTGTACATTTTACTAAGCAATGAACAACAAACAACAAGTCTTTTTTTTTCACACGACAGAACTCAATGTACGAACATCAACATCAGCATCAACAAACAAAAGCGACGACGTCGACTGCGAGTCTGTGGTCGTAAAGCAATTTGATGTTTTTTTTTTTATTAATGCTAATTAGAAAAATGGAAATAAAGTTAAATTGCGGAGAAAAACAGGCCAGCCACGAATGCAAAGTAGCACGTGGATATGTCAGTGTGAGTTTTCAAGCTGTCAAACTTTTTACTCCACTAGGATTACAATATTTCTGACACGACAACGAAATAAAAAAAAATCATAAATCGATTACAACTGGAAGTCTAATAAAACTCACATCAAAAATCAAAAGACAATCAAAGGTCACTGGGAAAGCAATTGTCAACAAACAAAAAAATTCCAAGAAGAAATCTTTGAAAATACTCGAAAATATTTTCTCAGAAAGCGGTGGAATTTATTTTTAACCACCAAACGTGACGATATCGCTTCTAAATTGAGAGATGAGAAAATTTTTAAAATGCATGGCCCGAGGGGTAGGCAGGTATAAGTAATCGAAAAACTGCATCGGGGAGCCAGTGACGTGTAGCGAGTAGGATGAATCAGAACTTATTAGAAACAGATTTTTGAACGAGTTTTTAGTTTGTTCTGTTGGGTAAGCACACGATAAATATGAGCCAGCAAACGAATACGGAACAATTTCAGGGTCGATATGTCAAATTTACGCGAGTTTTGATTGAGATTTGGCATTACTCATACTCTTCGAGTTTTTTTTAGCAGCGATCTCTAGAAATATGATTAAATATACACCCGCGGAAAAAATTACTGACACTGATGCGATTCTCGAAAATGATATTAAATATTATTATTTATTACCAATCCAAATTACATTGTCTTGTAAGACAAAAAGATATCCGAATAGCTCTTTCTGAATTAGCAGTCTAATAATAAATTCTTGAGTACAGATGTCGAATCGCTGTATTGGCAAGCCGCTCAATTGGCGGATCACAATGTGAGGTCTCTGCGCCCACAGCCACACACCCACTCGTATTTGCATAAACCACAGTAAACCACTTAATTCATGACCTACCCACTCTACAGATGTCGCCCGGCCGCAAGCACGTCAATCGCGTCAAGAAACTTCTGTGCTGTCCCTTCAATCGATTTCAAACACGTTCGCGTTCAAGATGAACTGCCTCAAGATGCATTTGTTGCACAGAGCAGCATCACGTTGACAAAAGCAGAATTTTTCGAGTGCGTGCTGCAAGCTGATGACGCTGATATCGTTGAAAGCTCTTCGACCACACTCGCAGACGTGCAATGTGTATAGTGAGCTTGTTTTTCATGAATCTAAGCGTGTGTTTGTGAATTCGAGAAGCAATTAAGACAACAAATTAGCCATGGAAATGGTGTCTCAGTCGAGTGAAGGTCAGGCAGAAACCTGAGCATGCTGCCGGAGAGATCTACGATCGCTTTCGACCACAAACATGAGACGAGTTATGCAACAAACAAGTGAATGCGAGCCAGGCAGGCAACTAGTTTCCCCAGCATACCTACAGATGGAGTCTTAGAGAGCCTCGATTACACATCGGCATGCAAACAACGACAAGTGTAAGCCGGATCAACGTTGTGGAATTCAATGAATCATCAGTTCTCCAAGCCAAGTGTTCAACTGATAATTGTTAACAGCGTGCATCGGGTAGCAAAGTACACAACTTTATTACCGGCGTTGTATTTGCATTTAGGGCTGTCTGAATGTTATCGTGGTTGTGAACGGTCTCATTGTATTTGCATACGATGCGGTTCAGATAATAACAAATGACTTAATATTACAATTTTTAAAATTCAAAAAATTTTTTGAAAAATGTGACGTACTGTAACGTTTCCGCTCTTTGGGGGCAAATGAGAATGCAGGTGTCTCCAAAAATTTGCCTCTAAGGCCACCATGAAACTGAGATTAGAGCTGAAATTCGCATCCGAGCAGATAGACTGGTTCACAATTGTCAAGTTTTCACATTTATGGCACAGATATCTTTGTCCACCCAATAAGTCAGTGCTTGTCGCCAAATTGGTCGGTTTTCTATATGTATAACTAGATCTGTATCATCACAAGGAATAAGCGCGTTAATAACTTTTTTTTACGCTTTTTAAAAAGAATGTTTGAAATTTAAGGTCTTTCTGGAAAAAGAAAAATCACGAAATACCAAAAAATGAATTGAATGAACATTTCTTTATTTCTTTAGTTATTTATTGTGGGAGAAATGTTTACATTGTTTCTATAGATATACAATATATTGAAGGGGTCAATGTAAAACATTTCTTTAATACCTGAAATAATATATCCATTTTAGATTCTATGACGCAATAACTAAAGTTACCTGCCTTAGGCGGTTTTTTCTTGCAACCACAGAAATTACAGTTGACGTCAAAATAAAGTAAACAAAACCACGTGTCATGATTAGATTGGAAAATTTTATGAGACATGAACTATATCTATCTGTTGAAACGAAAAAAAAAGAAACTATCGAAGAGATAAAACTAATTCTTAAATAAATCTAGATCGCCGAAGACCAACAAATTGATAGTAAGTAAGTAACTTTTACTTTTTTGCTTTTTCAGGTCTACACACAGCTTATGCGAACAAGCCATGCTTTGGCCCTGTATGGACTACTACGCATATTATTAATAAGTAATGGAGAGACTAGGGTGATTCTTTTTATTATTTGATAGACGATTGAAAGCAACGTCGTTAAACTATCTACAATAATCTCTTGGCTAAATTAAGCCGCTTTCCCAAGTGCTCCGACGTCTAGTCAGTAAACAATTGGTCTTGTCTTCGTCATCGACCCAATAACTAAAAAAATAAGTCGTTTACAAAAATAACTACAAGTAGTATTTTTTTAGGTACTTTAAGATTTACAGGTCTGATCTATGATCATTAACCTGGTGTTTCTGAGCCAATTGTATCCAATGTTGGCCAAAATATAACTATATGACTTATGACTTAAAGCAAAATGACTAAATTTCAGTCACGGCTAAATCAGTTATACGGTTTACTCAGGATTGGGATTTAGTCATCCACATGATTGATAGGTATTCCTGATTGAGGTTTAGCCGACAGACATGATTAATCAGTTATAGACACAACTAGGTCAGAATAGCCCAACTAAGAGAATGAACAACCACGAAATGAACAAAAAAAAAATTATTTGGAAGTGCGGTCCAACCCTTTTAGAGCTTCATTACTTCAAGAGTACTTTTTGAAAATTTGGTAAAAAAAATAGTATGTCTACCGTTTGCTGTATACCTGAACTTTGTCTTTTTTGCTTTTCTTCCTTCTCATTCCGTATGTAGTATAACCGTTCTAGTACATTATATTATATTTGAGATATATCAAATAATATCCAAGTTAGTCATCAACTGTGATTAGTGACTAATGATTGAGAGCTAGTCCAGGCCTATGACTGTTTTATTCATGACTAAGGATTGAATTGTTTCTAGTCTAAGTGATCGCATTCGATAACTCATCGCTAAACTACAATGACCAATTGTCTTCAAGTGGCTTATTTATGGTCCTTTGCATGTGTTCAAGGTTCAATCGTTACCAGTCTTTGTTCTTGCACGGGTTTTATCTCTTGACGTTCACTCCTTTATTGTATTTTATAACGTACAAAGTTTAAAAGTTGATAGTAAAAATAAATTGGTTCTAAGAACGCAAACAATGCAGTAAGCAGTCTTAGGGAGATTAAAGTGTTAGGGAGTAAAGTGCTAAAGAGTGACAACGAATTTCTGTGACGATTCTGAAATCAATAAAATGAGTTTTGCCGAATCTGCGTCTTGAAATCCTGATTATTAATTGGTTTCTGGGGGTAACTATTTTCTAGCAAATCTTCTTAAGTTTTGGAAGAGCATTTTTGATGGGGTGTTTGGAACATCTGTTTGTTTAATTCTACTCTTCTCCAAATAATAGTCTTGCATATTACTTTTTTTTTTTTGTTAAGTCTATGAATGCTCTAGCTCTAGTCGAGTTTTTGCTGCCTCATCATTTTCCATCTGTTTGTCATTTTTCTGTATTTTTCTTTCATCTTTAGTGATACATTTTTCTTCTAATCGTCAAATGAATGTCTGCATGATCTTAATTGAAGTACGTATTTTTTTATTTTGTTTTGTTTGTATGAGGTTCACCCTGTGTGTTTTGATGTATGCTTATGATCATGCTATGATCAAAGTTATAAGCATTAGTTTTCTGCTGTTATTTCACTTTTTCTGGAGCTATGCACTGATTGCGAACTTGTAATTGTAAAAAAATGAAATGAAAATTGAGTAAATATCACATCTATTACAACTATTTTGTTATGTGGTGTTATTTCTTTCGTCCGAAAAAGAACCAGAGATTTATTCAACGAACTTTATATTTTACTCTTTCCCATAATTTTTCTACTTCCTCATCTTCAAATTGTTATTTTCGATAATTTTGTTAAATAAAGTCGTTTATCTTCACCACAACGCTTGTGAAGTTTGGTTGTACAGGCTTGACGTCGTCATGGCTCTTGACGTCACGAGCACACCTAGATATGTGTCAGATTTGAATCTGTTCCTGTCATGTATTCACTTAAAATAGGGTGTGCAAATGTAAACAGGTTTGGTCGATAAACTCTACAAAAACATTCCCTGTCCTCAGTAATCAGATTAGAGAGAATAAATTTACACAATTGTTGCCCTTATGCCCTGAAACGTAAAAGCACTTCCATTAGATCCATTAGACGTGTTGCAAAATCAAAATCGGTCATGTAGTGTCAAATGGAGAGCAAATTCAGCAAAATAAGACAACTCTGTGCTCGAACTTTACGTCTTTCATAGACGACGTGTCGCCTAAAACACAAATTCATCACAAACAATTATTTGAGTTCTTTCCCAACAGACGACGTCAACAATTACGACGTAGCCTCGATAACTGCGCACTGATGGCCGCCCAGCTTGGGGCTCTACCCGATCGACAGAACGACTTGAGAACTCTGGCTTTACTGATCGACTCGCCTTAAGTGTCTGCTTCGCTGTTTTAAGTGTCAACTTAGTCACTGCAATCGCAAAACTGAGGAATTCGATATCCACTGCCAAGTGCTTCGAACAAAGAGTTGACCATAGTCAAACTAGCTCCGACTAAAATAGCTGCCATTATATCACCGTCGCCTGCTTCCTCTTTAGATACGACTGTATCCTATCGGAAGAAGCGTTTCACTCACTGCATATTCGACAACATCAAATCACGAGCACCATTTTCGAGAACAAGAAACTTGCTCGCCAAGCAGCAAATATGCAGCGAAAGAGCAACAAAAAATAAAAAAAAAACAAATAAATGAAAACTTGTTTGGATTTAGCGAACCAAATAAGAAAGAAGAAATTAGTGGAACGTTCTAAATTTCACTGGAACAACAAATACCAACAACTTCTGAGCCTGTGTGCAGTTGTGCTGCCCAAAAAAGAAAACAGAAATTGCGAAAAACAACTTACGCCCGAAGCTAGAGTTGCCAGTAACTGAAATAGAACTGAAGGGGAAAGTTGGGAATTTAAAAAAAAATTGTTAGTTCCCAACAAATGATAAAAATCTGATCCCAATCCAATTGTCTTTCTAATTGCATTCGTATTTCTTTCCCAGACCCAACAAAATTGAAATCAAATGACAACAAGGATACGAAAAACAAAAGAGAGGACAAAAACAGGTTTCCAAAACATAAAAAAAACCAGTGCCATGGCAATCTTACCCAATGAAGGAGATTATTTTATCCACAAATCTGTTGTCGATGATGTTACAGCATCCAAAGATGTGACTGCTCCCTTCCTCCACTCGCGTTTCTTTGTTAATTTATCACTCAACAAGCGCGCACACACATTTACAAAAAAAGGCACTTGATAAATTCACCCTCGTTTGTAGCCGAATTTGATTTACCATATATTTTATTCACTTAACTCCGTGGGCATTTGTTGACTTTCTTAATTCACTTGTTATTTTACGCGTTTTTTGACGTTTACACCAAATTCGTAGACAAAGAAAGTGAGCAAAACAACGCGTCTTTCTACGCACTGTGATCACAACAGACAGAAGAATTTAATTAAAAAAAAAAAAACAAAATATTGGTGTCAAGAAACACTGATAATGATATACAAACTTCTACAGCCTACGGATGCGAGTTAATCGAAGACACGCTCTTCGGTCAACCGTCGCTAAGAGAATGCCGCAGACGAATTTCTTGTTGCTGCCCGCTGTTTAGGTTCCGTTCGTTCCAACACAGGGATGTTACTTTTTTTTTTTTGTTGTTGGCGTGGATATTCTTGCTTCTTCTTGAAGCTGATGAAGGTCTTCATGAATGCTTTTAGGAAGGGGAATTACCTGTTTCCCAGAAAGCGTTATTTCGTTATGTGTTGAAATAATAAAGAATAATGAATCGGTTGCAATAATGAAACGATTTCATATTGGATGAAGGTCACTGATAATGAATGTTTTTCAAAAGTATAGCGACGAATTTTGTTTTGCGTGTTTCGGTGTTATTGTATGTAGAAATCTTGAAGTCTTATCCATTACCTTCAGTTTTCAAACTAAGGACACAATAAAACGATTTTATGTAACAGCCTTAAAGAATAATCATTGATATGCCTAGGAGCTTTGACTCGAGTTTTAAACTTGTCGGGCGCCCAACGCACAAATTAAATTTGAATGAAAATTCTATTCAATTGGCTCTATTTTTTTTTTTGGGTTTTTATATAGAAAAATGAATATTAAATATACAATTATTTCCTGCTTATTAATTTTTATTTGGAAACGGGCACAATTTATGCAGAGATCAGTTTGAATCGTATTTAAAGACGGAGATCGATTTTGGGGGTGTCGCTGCATACTTCATATGTTGCCAAAACTATCAAAATAATCTTTGTTACGATTCGATTACTTTGTGCTTTGTCCTATGTCGACGTCGCGTCAGTACAGTTGTAAAAATACTCGAATAAAAAAGGTAAGCGCCGCATCGTCTCGAAGGAAACAGAATATTTGATTTTCATGTACAAAACAATCTTCATATTTGGCACATGTGACGTCATGTCCACGTCATATTACATTCAGCTATTATTTGTTTACACCACAGAGAATAACTCTTACGATGGTTTTCGTGTTGGTAGAAAGAGAGGGAAAAAAAAACTGGGTGTGGTTCTTGTATTTGGTGGCATGGTTTGGGTCCGAGGTGGGTTTGAAACAGGGTGCTTGCAAAAAATTCTAAAGAAAAATTGACTTGATTTGATGAAAAAATGACTTGATTTTACATTGAGCATAACATCGAATATTAATATTGAATATTTAATTATAATTATAATTGATGAATATGATTCGAAGTCAGTGGTTACTAAATCGAAGAGGCTCCAAGGACTCGCAGACCTAGCCCTCGTGATAGCCTTCATTCGGCCTAGGTCTTTTTGTCCCATCCGAAAGTTTTAAGCAACCTTTTCTACAAATGTCTTCTCAGACATGCAACTTTGAGATTAGGTGATTTTAATTCTTGTATTTAATTAGCTCTTCTGATAAAAAATAATAATTTAGTTATTATGTTCGACGCAGGATAAGTAATAAAATTACAGTCACAAAATATCATTTTTTTTGCCAGGATCCTCTTATATAATATCTCCGAAATCGTCCTTTCTCACTTATGTAGCTAACTATTCTCCATTCTCTAACGCGGCGGTCGGAGTGCCTTTGGCCAAGCATCCAAGTATCAGATCCATATATGATCTTGTCGAACAGTAGTTTCAAACTCATGTAAGGTTTCTGGATTTACTTTTTATACGTTTCTTCATAGTAGTTTATAATAGTTAGTCAATAGTTTAATTTTGTTTAAATGTGGTCTACCTACTCTTCAAATAAGACATGCAGCCATTTTCGTGGGTGATGAGAAATAAAATAGATCGCAGTTAAAATTTCACTACAAATAGTGATCATTTATTTATCATTTCACTACAAACAGAAGACCATCGGCATCAAACTGTTTCATTCAAAGAAACCGAGCTAGACTACTCTATCGTTCCGTCAATCATGAGTCCTTTGCATCTACGGTGTATTGTATCATTACGGTGACGATATTTGTAAGTTTCTAATAATGAACAAAAAGTGCGCCCAGTATTTAATTAGAGTCAATCTTCTCCAGCTCCAATTTCTATTATTCAAACTTTTTTCTAAGTTGATCATATGTTTTCCGAATATGTATCCCGAATTTCTATAACTCGAATATTTCTTTATCCCATAAGTTAATTCCATAGTTGAATAAAGTATTCAAAAATTAGCATTTTTGAACATAAGATAAATTATCATTTTGCTGAAAAAATTGTGATCTCCATTTTTGTTTCAACAAGATTAAACAAAATACTAACAACTTTAAAGATAATGAACGTCTACTCTAAGAAAATTTCAATAAAACGCCACGTCCTTTTTTTTCATTTTTACTCTTTTTTGGAGAGTCAAAAAAGTTTTTATTTTTATTAAAATTTTATTCATACGTCATGTCGAATATATTCTCTACATGATCCTTCCATATGATGCTGTTTAATCTCAGCTAAGAAGAACAGAAACGTAACTTATCTTAAATATTAAATTTGAAATAAGCAAAATACAAACGTTTCGACGCTATTTTTTGCAAAATATAATTATAATTTAATGAGACATTTACTTCCTTCTTTAATTTTTTTTTAAATTCATTCGAACTTGGGCATTTGCTTTTGTTTTCTCTTTTAAGAAAATATTTTTCTTTCTATTTTGCATAAACTTCGGATAGTGAATTTGGAACAAATAATAAAAAATAAAAATCCGGCAAATCACAATTTCAAAACAGAAAAGAAATTACTTCGTATGTATATTAAATTTAAACAAAACAAATATACTTAACAGGTACTATACATTAAATTAGTGTTAAAACTTAAAATAGTTATTTTACTTTCTTTTCTTGTTTTACTTCTTATACTGTTTTTTTTTTTTTTGTCTGTAGAAAATATTAAATTGTATTTGTCTAAGTTTTTCTATCGGCAAAAAGCGGTTGTAAAACAAAATTTTTTTTAAGGCACCATTCTTTTCCTATTTTAAGTTTCGATTTAAGTAAAGTTTTTCATTAGAACAATTATTTAGAATTTGGCATAACGTTTTGAATCGCTTTAATGATTATATTTTTTTTTAATTTTACGATGAAAACAAATTAACATAAAATTAAAACAAATTTACTACACGAAACAACAACAAATTGAAAATATAGTTCTTTTAGGTGGACATTTCTTGTTAATCATCATTTCATTTTTTCTTTTAACTTGATTAAAGTTTTCTTAGACCAGTCTAAGGAAATACAAGTCAATTGTTAAGTCTAAGTTAAATTGGAGAAGTGATATTTTTTATTTTGTGGTGTACTGCCTGCCTGTCGTCTACCAGAAAACCATTTTGCCAGAAGATGGCGTATTGATTTTCGAAAGGATTATCCCTGGCATTTCAGCATCATCTTCGTTTTCATTACTGAGTTTTTTTTTGTTTGTTTGTTTGTTTTTTATGTTTTGTGTGGGTGTGTTTTTTTGGATTTATAAATACGTGAGGAAAACAGAAGAAAATTAAAAATAAATAAATAATTTTTTTTAAATAAAAAAAAGAGTTAAAACTAAAAAAACATTTACAAAACTGTCGTTTTTTACAAATTCGTTTTTAACAGCAGGACAAAGCAAGAGACACCGTCAACCACAATTCACTACAACTGAATACGACATAACTGTGTGTGTGTGCGTTTTTAGGAGGACATATTTAATGTGCAATCATTCATTTTTATTTTATATGTATGCTGTCACGGACACATCAGGCAATACGGAGAAATTTTTTTTACGGTCTACAAATAAAAACAAAAAAAAAGTGAGGAGAAAGAAAAAAAGTTTGATCGTTATTCGCTTTCAAACAAACAAAAGTTTTAATTTTTTTTCTTCTTACAAAACAAACAAAACAAAATGCAAAACAGAACAAAATAAAATAAAAAAAAAAACAAAACTTTAAAAACAGAAAATAAAAGTAGTAATCTAAATGACAGGACAGGTTATGTGTTTTTTTTGGTTGACATTTGACAGTTGATTTGACATGCATTTTTGTTTTCTTTGAAGTGAAGCGTGTGAAAGTTGTTTTCTGCACCTGAATGGCAGATGTGCTGCAGCTAATCACCGGAGGGATACATCAAATTTGACGTGCTTGACGTGTAGTAGCGGTTTGAGTTGGAGCATTGTACTCAACAATGTGAACTCCTTGGGAAGGTTGCTTCTTCCTGGTGAAAGTTTTATATGTTTACAAATTTTCTAATTTTTCTGATTTCTTAAAGCAAGAAAGACATTTAGAAAAGTGACAAAAAAATTTAGCACATAGCACGCTGTCAATGAGAGTAGCAAAAGTATGGGCCACAGTTTAAGCAGAGACTTCACCCAGGACAAACAGGTACTGTCACCCTAAGTTAGAAGGGCGGCTTGAGATTGGAAAGGAGATTGAGAAAAAAGAAGTACATAAATTGATGAGGTCTGAGAAATCTGATTAAATGATATTCTGTTCTGACAGCCGTTGTAGCAACACAAAAATCTTTGTCGGTATTCTTTAAAAAGTGTGCCCGGTCTGTACTTTATTTTTTAGCATTCACCTCTAAGTTGATTGACGTACATCTAGCGCAATAAGATCACTCCACAAATCGAATCTGTAGAATACGAAAACCTGTGCCGAAAATAGGCCTACTAAAGAGAATTATACTAACTACACAGGGCCAGAGAATAGCCTCTTCGCGCCACTACTGTGTTGTGCGCGTTATAATTTGACAATTGTGGAGGAAGCCGACTGGTTAAAGCCGGTTCCGAACGGGCAAATTGCGAAAACTCATGGAGCGCTCCTGTTTGCGGTGTTCTTTCCCCGGACTGGGCTCAAACCCGGGTGCGCTCGCCTAGCAGTCTGACGCACTAACTAAGGCATCGATGGCATTCCTGAATCATCACCTTTCAAAAACAAACAATTTATGTCTCATTTCTAAATCACAGAATGCAGATGAAGTTATAAAATTGATGTTCTAGCTGTCATCCCCTTGTCTAGTTGTCCATCTAGTTGTTTTCCTTTTCTTTTTTCCTTATTTCCAAATTTGTGGATACTTCCTGAAGTCTTATCTGGTCAATTTCTCGGCTAAAACGTATTAAAAACAACCAATCAGTAGTCTCATAAAGTTATCGTCGTCGTTTTTCACGAAATGTCAATTCTAGTAGTCTTGTTACTGAATTAAATTAAGAAGAAGTAAGTGTTCCCGGTAATGAGAGCCTATTTCTTTTGCGGCTCTGATCGCGATTATAGCAAGAAAAGGAAAAACAAATTTCCAATCACAAAAAAGTTCTTCAATTATTTGTAAATTATATACAAAAAACTTTCCTAATAGACAGAACAGTTTCAGAGTGTCTGAAATAAACACCAAGCTCTCCTCCTCTACAAAATTCAAATACTGGAAATTGGCAAGTGCATGCCACCGTTTCAGCAGTCTATTTTAGTACAAAAAAAAAAAAAAGAATCAAACAAATTTTCAATCAACACATGTACTTCTAAAACAAAGTCATAAACGAGTCGAATTTGAATTCACTTAACTTAGGGGTCCAAAAACATTCTTATTTCTTCTTTCACTAAAAACTAACGACAAAAACTAACATGCATAAACAACTAAAAAAAATTATGTACAAAAAAAGGAAACAAACTCAAAACAAACACAAATTTTTGAATTCTTAAACGTCAAACAGTTCAACAAACATGCTGCTCACTGGTTGACATTTAAATATTTGTTTTCATCTTAAAGAGACGTATGTATGTTTTTTTTTAGCACGTAATCAAAGCGTTTTGCCAATTAACAATAAATATTTCATAATGGTGCGTTTACAATCACGATTTTTTTCCTTTTGATTATTCTTTCAAAATATCACCAATTTTTTTTTTTCAAGACGAGTACACATGTCAAAAAAGAACTTTCTCTTAAGGGTATGTTTTGAAAAGGACGGTTGACATTCACATTTGATCCTTTTATGTTTTTTTTTTATATAAATAAGCGGTTTTTCTTACGAAGCGTGACGTTTTAAACGTCATTTTGCATGAAACAAGTACAAGAATGCATATACATATTTTTTTGTTTTTTTTGGGCGATGATTTCGTTGTATTAACAACTACAGATGCGATTATCAGTTTTGAAAAAAAAAAATGTTAGATGTGCTTTGAGGTGGGATGAGAGGCGCGCGTGTGGGGCGTAGGGCGTAGGGCATAGGGCGTAAGGCGGTATAAGACAACATACTTCGTATATGGTAGTAGTAGTAGTAGTAGTAGTAGTGGTTATTAGGGTAAAGCTTAGGTTGCTTACTTTTTCATGAGCGACCGGACCTTTTTCAAGGTCCGATTGAAGAGGGTTTTTTGACTATTTGAACTTTTACCAGTGTCCTTCGAGCCGGAACTGTAATTCGATTGGGTATCTTCACGGTCATCTTCGGCGGAGCTGATGCCTTCGGGGCTCCGACGGGACACCGGCATCACATTGCGCTCTGGTGTAACGGACTGCGAGTCTCTGGGCGTGGACGATGGCGTGGCGAGCGGCGATGTTTCGCGTACGGACTCCATTGGCTGCTGGCGCCCGTTGAGATCGGGCGTTTTTGGTGTGCTAAGGTTCTGCATGCTCTGCGTGCCCTCGGTGGGCCCTGGAATTGTCAGCGGAATGCCGTCCAAGAGCTGGTCGAGGCTGCGCGACTTGCGATTTTGCGGATTGAGGGCCATTGTGGACTTGTCCCGCTTGAGGACGACCGAATCGCAGCTTGCCTCGAGGGTGGCGTCGGTGTCGGCGCTCTCGTCCGATGGCCCATCGAGCAGGCCGTCCAAGCTGTGACTCCTGAAGCCCGACGCCGACGACGGCGACGTCAGACTCGGCACGGCGACCGCCGAGCTGCGGCGCGTCGACTTGTACGGAGACGCGGGCTCCGCGACCGCTGCGACCGCGGGCGTGCTGTTGGGAACCTTCATTCTCGAGATCGGATTCGTGCGGAACGGTCCGCAGCCGCGCGAGTGCAAATTCCGACTGCCACACGGACCGATGCCACCCATCGAACCCGCGCCAGAGACTGTGCCGCTGCCACCGTGGTGCCCATAGCCACCGAAATACGTGCGGGCTGGACTGGACGTTTTACGGTATCTATTTGCCGGATGATTAGCTGCTAGTTTGTGATTAGTATTAAATTGATTATTATTAATTAAATTAGTGTACGGAGACGTGGGGCAATCTAGTCAATCAGAACCCGATCGCCCCGTTGTGGTTGTGATCGTTGGCCCACCTTGTCCGACGTTGGCTCCTGTGCTCCCCGAAACGGTCCCGCAGTTGGCGCCACCGCCGGCGGGGTCCACCAGTGTGTTGCCGCCACAGCTGCTGACACCATTCTGGTAGTCGGAATCGTTGCTGTGCATTCTTTGGTATGTGACTGGGGTTCCCGGTATCGTGTCGTTTCGCATGAAGCCAATGCGATCCGTGTTCTTCTCGCCGCGCATAAATCTACAAAGAAACCTGGTCAATTCCAGCACTGAAAGTTGCGCCGCGTAGCGATGGAATACCTTTCTAGTTTATCAATGCAGGCGTCCTGGTAGTCGTGGATCCACTTGACCCCGTTGAAGTGGCACACGCTGCGCATGTCCTCGGGGAGTCGGTCGGCCTCGGGCCAGCAGAAGTTGTCGAAGATCGGGATGATGTTGCAGTTGGACTTGAGGGCGGCCACGATTTCCTGCAAAGGAGAGAGGAAGAGGTTGACCTGACTGACGCAATGGATCAGCCCTTGGAGACTTACCCTGTGCACCCAGTCCTTGCACTCTTCGTCTTCCACACACCGGTCCAGGGCGTCGGGCGTTAATACTAAGATGAAGTGTTTGGCTTGCATGATGCTATTGAGTAGGCCGTTGTCGAACTTGCCCGCCTCGAGCCGCTCCACGTCGATGAACACCGAGAAACCGCGTAGCTGCAGATGGACCTGGGGGAGAGTGAAAATCAGTAAGTCGGCTCGTTAGGCTCACTTAGGGAAGTCGTACCTTCAGAAGACTGGCCAGCTGGGAGCCGTTCGACCGCCGGTAGCTGACGAACACGTCGAGTGTCTTGGCCATGTTCTCCTCGGAGGAGCTGGGCAGCGAGTTCTCCAGCGTGTTGACTGCGTTGAGGATGCGCAAACGGTGGATCGAGTTGTGGATGCCGCACTCTGCGATCAGCATGTCCTCGTTTAGCTGACGCAGCGAGGACTTGTCGATGCCAGCGTTGAGCATTGCGTACGTGTACGTGCAGTACTCTGGGCCAATTTCGCTGAGGAACTGGCTCATCTTGGCGCTGTCCTTCGAGGAGTAGTCGGCCATCCTTTTGAGGTTCTGAAGCTCGCGCGCGAATCGCTTCCGCAGAATTCCGTTCGAGATGCCGATGTCGTCGCGCAGGTTCTCCTCGTTCAGCTTCAGCAGGAGGTCGCCATCCACTTGCGACTCGGTGAACTTGTTCTCGAACTGGCCGAAGCCAATTTGCTTGACCCACTCCTGGACGTCCTCGACGGACCACAGCGGCACCTGCTGCGAGAGCTTGTGCGGGACAGTCTCGCCGATCAGACGCAGTGCCTGTGCGGCGAACTTGGAAGCGATGGCGTTGGGGCAGCTGGCCACGGTCTTCAGTGGCTCGATGGCGCCGATATCGCGGAAGATGTCGGTGTTACCCTGCTCCTTCTTGATGCCTGCCTCCATGCAGAAGTGGAAGGCGGCCAGGTTCCTCGCTTCTTCGCGGTTGGAGCTGAGCACGGGCACCAGGCGCTCCAGCCAGTGCTTGCTCTGGCCGTGTGCGTGCGCTAAATTCGACTTTGCGAACTCAGATGGGTCGTGGGTGGTCACGAATGGTTCCACGAGGTCCAGAGTGCCGGACTTCAAGACCTCGGCTTCGATTTCCTTGTTTGCCACGAGCACGGCAATCGCCAGGCATGCGTAGTACTTGATGTTGTCGTCGTGGTGGAAGGCCAGCGGGAACAGCCACATGGGCACCTTGCGGTTGATCATCGCCTCTTGGTTTTCGGCTCCACCGTAGAGCGACAGATTCGCCAGGGCACTGGCGCAATGTCTCAGGGTCTCGACGTCGTTCGTTCGGCATTCGAACAGAACGGCGTCCAGGCCGCCGAGTCGGATTACGTCGTAGCACGTGCCCTCGCTGTGCTTGAACAGGTGCTCCAAGATCCCGGTGCCGACTCTGGAGTGGTCCGTGTCCGTGTTCTTGGTGCACACGCAAGCGACCTTCACCACCTTATCCAGGCCGTTGTCCACCACGTGGGTCCTGTTCTCTGTGGTCAGGCACTGCTCCAGCAAGCGGGCTGACGCGAACTGGATCGCCTTGTCGTTCTGCATGCAGTTCTCCATCAGCATGTCCAGGCCGCCACTCTGGCGCAGCGAGTTGCAGAGGCTGTAGCCAAGCTCGTGGCCGTGTGTTGGGACGGCCCAGGCCTTCTCGATTGTCTCGTTGATTACGTCCAAGTGCTTGAACTTATCCTCCGTGTTCAGACCGCGTAGATTGTTCACAGAGTTCTTCAGGAAGGTCGAGTACTTGCTCTTGGCACTCTCGATCTCTTGTTGCGTGCTGGTCGAGGTAAGAGACTTGAGATCCTCGAACTTCAGGTCTGACCACGTGTGTCCGTTGGAGCTCATTTGGGAGGATGAAATCATGCTGCTTCCGGTGCTGGATACGCCCTTGGTTGTGATGGTGTAGTTCGATTTTGAGGCTGAGGAGACGTGCTTCTCCTGGTTTATGATGCCGCCATTGGACGTCATCGTCTGACTCTGCTGCTCCTGTGAGATTGCCTTACGCTCCGCACTAAAACTGTCGCCTTGGACTTTAATACTTGCGGCTGCTACATTGTTAAAGGCTTGCTGGGTGACTTCGCCCTTGCGCAAGGAGAGCGCTTCCTGGAAGAAGAAAGGAAAGTCTGTTTAGGCGTGCGTTCTGAAAGCTGCGATAAAAATATTAGACCATCATCGTGAAAGGTGAGTGAGGAAAAAAAAATTCAGCTGCAGAAAATAGTAGAGAAGATTTAATGTGATTTCATTTAGTGGGCGAAAGGCATAAAACTCCTGCCAGGTTGACTAAAAAGTTAGTAGAATCAACGTTTAAGTTCAAATTAGAATAAATAAACTTTTCAAAACTTAAAAAAAAAGTTCTAAAATCGGAGAACTAGAACCCACTTTATGAGACTTTGAATGTTCAAAACATGGGTAAGCATGTTGTTCTATTCTTTTTGAGAGAGTTTTGACCATATTTGAAATTCGCCAAAAAATATTATTTGAAATAAAAGAAAACTCTCATAAATTAGATATCAATATACAACCCAACTTTTACTCAAAAGATATTAAGTTCATTGCTTTTCCTGTGGCTTCATAACACCGGAAAACATACATTTTTAGATTCAAATATTTCAAAAGCACTAATTCGAGCAAACAAACAAACTTTTAACGAGAAATTAAATTCTCGTTATGTTTACGCTGATGTAAAACTTAATTTGCTTGCAATAAAATGCATTTTCTCGACAACCGGGGGTGATGGATGTCAAATTATTTCAGAAAGAAAGAAGTGTGTGGGTGTGAGTGATATATGAATGGCATTTGTAACATTGCACTGGACTTATCGGAATTAATTAGAAAAAACGAAACATATTGTAAGGAGGATGGGGTGATATTCTAATTAGATGGTGATGGATGTATTGTCAGTGAAATCATCAGTTTATGCGTGTGACGTGGGTTTTGTCTTAAGCTTTATGGCGGAAAAGGCTGGCCTCTGGCTCTCAACCAGTGTCAATTCTTATTCTTATTGAGTTTAACGTTAAAAGACGAGACATAAATTTATCAGCTGTTGCTCCAGAAAAATTTGAATTTAGACATTTTTTTCTTCAGCTGTCATGCAGCGAATTGTGAGCCTACGAATTCTTTAATCAAAATTCAACAGAGTTCTACTGGTTTGTTTCTCAAGGACTTATTCATCCTAGTCGTGGGGTTAAAAATTTGACCCGACGAAAGGATTTAAAGGTTTAATCATCTATTCAATTACTCGTAACGTCGATTATGAAAAACGCATGGAATTTGCATTCAACGTACGGAAGAACCAAATTTTCGGTCCAGTCGATACTATGTTTAATCAAATTGTCCATTTTGTCCCGTCAATTTTTAATTGATGTATCAGTAGTTTTGAAGTAAATCCATTAAAATTTGAAATGTTATTTGAAGTGTCAATTCAAGTGTGAAACAAAATATTAGGTTGTCAAATATCTCCCTTCCGCCTTTTTGTATTTTGAATTTTCCGGCTATGTACAAAGCGCTACAGAGCTCGTATCTGGCAATACATCATTTAAAAGGTCTTGACATAACCTACAAAACGATTAGTTTGGATACGAGCTCTGTAGCGCTTTGTACATAGCCGGAAAATTCAAAAGACAAAAAGGCGGACGGGAAATATTTGACAACCTAATATGTAACAGGCACGGTTGTTTTTTTTTTTTGACCTGTAGGAAGAGGTCAATAATTCCCGTAAAATTCGGAGACGGAATTAGGGCGACGGATTTTTTACCAATACCGGAAAATGAGTAGGTTGAACAAATTAACCGAAACATGGGTGTACACTTTCACTTGCTACTTGTACACTTGCTAATGCAGCACTGAAACTTATTGTTCCAGGAACTCTTGCAGCACATTCTAATATACCTTGTTGCTTGTTTTCTAGAAACAAAACGAAATAATTTTTACTCATTCAAATATTTTTAAAAATCTCTTTCTGGTGAGCAAGCTCATCATTCTTCTGAAATTCTTGATATCCGCAACCATTTTTATGCGGATTGAAAACATAACAAAATGCATGAAGTGCGGATGAGTTGCGATTTTCATAATTGCATTTTTTACACTACTTCACCGACATCCGTACATGCTTACAATTGCATTTTTATAACAATAAATCAAAAAAAAAAAAAAATACGTAAATGCTGGATCGGCAGCCAATGATCCATCCCATGATAGACATGATTATTTGTGTAGCAAAAACTTCAAAACGATTCCATATAAAATACAAACGTGGTTAAATATATAAGGGAGTGAAGACAGAAAACTCAAGACGGTCACGTTTTGCGTGTTAAGACAAACCCCTCTGAAGAAATGGCAATAAAACTGGCAAAACATTCACCCACCAAAGGAGAGAACTAAAGTGCTTTGAAAAGGTCACTCGGAGGGGTTTCTTAACCGAGTTACTGTGTATTTCTCACAACGGATAGCCTGTTCGGTGATTCCCCACATTGTTTGACTTAAGAGTCCGTCAACCACCCAACCCTGCACTGTAGATAATTGCATTTTACAAAGTGCACGTCTTTGTTACATGTTTATATTCGAGGGTTGGTGTATGGAGAGGTGATTGTACTGTGAAGGGAGATAAAATTATTTTAAATTAAAGTAGTTTAAATTTGGCGTTTTCATATGGAAGTACACCATATGAAAACTATATAAGTACCCAAAAAGGGAATTATTAATAAATAAATATTGTGTCGTAAGCCACTTTATTTCACTTATTAATCACTTAACGCGGCTTGTCGTGATCGCGGTTCACAGTCCTCTGCCTGTCCTTCCATCAGGACATTTATACTCATTGGTCTCGTCATCGTCTTATCGTCTTTCGTCTGTTTTACTTTATTGCGGTCGATGGGAAAACCCAGTCGCCGTCTGGTAGTCCCTTGTCGTCGTGGGTTGATAGGATAACCAGCCGCTGTCTGGTTATCCTTTAATTGAGTGGGTCTTCGGTCTACCTGTGCTCACATTCGGCCTTCCTGACCTAGAGGCGTCCTCGACTCCTATAATAGAAACAGGCAATTAGAAGCTATCTTGGGCTTTACGCTACCCACGAGATACTAAATAAAAAGGGGAGCGTTCAGGGTAAAAGGGGATACAGTAATCAACTCCAATACACGTATGTTCACAACCTAAAATAAAATCTAATATACAAACACAGACCCTAGGGCTTTACCCCGCATATCCTACAACGGTCTATACAGTCTGCCGTCAGTCGCGGAAAGCGAGTGCCTAGGCATCCAAACTGATAGCGCTAGGGCTTTACCTCGCATAACCTACAACGGTCTATATAGTCGGCCGTCAGTCGCGGATAGCGAGTGCCTAAGTGCCTGAACTGACAGAGCTAGGGCTTTACCTCGCATAACCTACAACGGTCTATATAGTCGGCCGTCAGTCGCGGAGAGCGAGTGCCTAGGCATCTAAATTGATAGCACTAGGGCTTTACCTCGCATAACCTACAACGGTCTATATAGTCGGCCGTCAGTCACGGAAAGCGAGCGCCTAGACCACTGGCCTGCCGGAGCTAGGGCTTTACCTCGCATAACCTACAACGGTCTATATAGTCGGCCGTCAGTCGCGGAGAGCGAGTGCCTAGGCATCTAAATTGATAGCACTAGGGCTTTACCTCGCATAACCTACAACGGTCTATATAGTCGGTCGTCAGTCACGGAAAGCGAGTGCCTAGACCACCGGGCTGCCGGAGCTAGGGCTTTACCTCGCATAACCTACAACGGTCGTCACCGTCAGTCGCGGTTAGCGAGTGCCTAGATCTCCGAATTCTGAAATACAAACTTGCTTGTAAGGCAACATTAATATTAGTAAAACGGATAGCAACAGCAAACTATTCTAGTGTGCTTAATAACTTACTCAACGATTTGGGTAGCATCAAAGTAATCCACTTCTTCGTTTTACCTATAGTTACTACGGCCCTTCTATCACGTCGTTTCTGTGGTTCCCTCAGGTCGTCTACTTCGTAACGGTCATTTGGTAAGACCCCGCTGACTCGGAATGGTCCTTCCGCTTTCGCTACAAGCTTCCTACTTGTCCTTGTTGGTGGAGGTTCAGTGACAACAAAAACTATGTCATCGACTGCATGCTGTGGAGGTCTGAAGCGTTTTGAATCGAATCCATTTTCTGCTGTTCCTGTGCTGCGTCAGTGGCATGCTTGGCCAGCTGGCGAAGACTTCTCAAGTCCACCTCGTCTAATGTCTCCTGGATTGCGTTCAGAAGCGCAGCATTGGCCATACTTCTTGGTTTAAAACCAAAGAGCAACTGCGTTGGCTCAGCGATTTCCTCCACTTTCGGCTTCACATCTACTTCGACTACTTCAGCCTTCACGGCTGGAGTAGGCGCTGGCATGGTCTCCTTCTTCGGCTCCTCTTTGACAAGAACCACCCCGTCCAAGTCAATGACATCAGCTTTGATGAAATGCGGTTCCATTTTGAAGCGTTGTATTTGAGCTTCCAACTCCCGCAAGAATCTCTTCTCCGACTCAAGGAAACTGAATGTTGGGTCACTGAATATGAACGTTTCCGACCGATAAAGACCGTGCTTTAGGACAGCTGACACGAGCTCTTTATCATGTCGCCCCAGATCCCACCAGTCTGGTGTATCCACATTATTCTGACACAATTTCAAACGTTCGTCCAAGAGATGATGTCTCGCTACTTCACGAAGCTTCGACAGCAATTCCAATCGATCCAGAATAAGCTTTGCATGATCTTCACTTATGTCCTCAATGATTCCTTCTAATCCACGCTCACCATCAGTCAACTTCACACCAGCTTGACGTTTACACATCGCAATAAACACTTTGTAGTAGTCACTCAATGTTTCATCACTCTTGCGCTCCAAATGTGCCATTGCCTTGAATTTGATCCAATCCGGTGCCAGCACATTCATCGATTGCTGTAAATCAATACCATAACCTGTGAGTACTCGAAGGAACTCATATTCCTCGCGACGATTCCATTTCTTCGGGATGCTCTCCAGTCGTTGACGTTCCCTCTCTTTAGCAGCGATCTCCATTTTGCCTTGACGCTCCATTTTCAAATACATTGCCAACTTATTGAAATCCAAGTTGGCCAATTGGCTGGCATCGACTGAATTAAGCAGGCTTAGCATAAGGCCGATATCAGCTGGGGTTGGCATTTGAACTTGCTGCTGTTGCTGTTGTTGTTGCTGTTGCTGTTGTTGCTGTTGAGATTGAGAGGATTGCATTTGGCCACCAGCGGATGAACCCGCATTCGATGACGATTGCATAAGACTCGATGAATTCGAACTTCGCATCATTGATTGCATTGTACTCTGTGATTGTTGTTGATTTTGTGAGCTACCAGCGGCATTCTGCATCATTTGTTGCATATTTGAAGTGCTGGGCACTGACAGCGGTGGTGTTGATGAGACCAATGCTTGTAGCTTAGCCTTCTGTTGTTGTTTCAACTCCTCCTTCTTGTAATTCCTCTGATAGGCCGTAATAACACGTCTAAGACGAGTATTTAAATCTTGCATCGATGGCCAAATAGTATCATCCGATGGCATATTTGTCGGTGGATAGCAACTGCTAGTGCCACTCTCCTCCTCGTCCAATCCTAAACATGGGCTTGGGCGATCTGTGTCAGCATCTTTACTGCTTTCACCACCACCCTGCTTCGAATCAGAGTCTTTAGTTGCCGTGCCATCATCATCGACCTCATCGGCATCCTCGTGTTTTGAATTAACATCATCCTCGTTATTCGGATTCATTGGTAGAGCGCTGTCATCACCGGGACCGACATGGCTAACGAAGCACAGAGTCGAATCGGCACGGATTTGCCGGTACATTTCACAGCCATGCTTCTATGTGCCAATTTTGACGCTGCAGTCCCAGCGATGCTTTTAACAATGTCGTTCTCCAACTAATCCACGAAGTTCTTCCTCAAGAACTTTCGTCAATTGTGATATGTTTAATTCGTCTTCATCAAAACCAAGACTCAATAAAAAACCTTTCGCACTATTAATATTGGCTCTCTTCCACATTTCAATCACTGCTTGCGCCGGAACCGCTTCCAATTCAGGGGGAAGTTCTTTTCACTTTAACTCATCTGTCAGATCCCTTTTCCCACTATTACTTGGGCTAGGGTGTATCTCACTTCTGATCTGTCGTAAGCCACTTTATTTCACTTATTAATCACTTAACGCGGCTTGTCGTGATCGCGGTTCACAGTCCTCTGCCTGTCCTTCCATCAGGACATTTATACTCATTGGTCTCGTCATCGTCTTATCGTCTTTCGTCTGTTTTACTTTATTGCGGTCGATGGGAAAACCCAGTCGCCGTCTGGTAGTCCCTTGTCGTCGTGGGTTGATAGGATAACCAGCCGCTGTCTGGTTATCCTTTAATTGAGTGGGTCTTCGGTCTACCTGTGCTCACAATTGTATAAGTGCAGTTTGATAAGTCAGTAACGTATTAAGTAAAATATTTAAAAAACGCCATTTAAATCCTATGAAAATACAGGATTTCTTGGGAATGATTGAATCTGTTGTCGCCCAGCCGAGTTAACAGCTTTAGACTCAAGAAATTGTCTTAATAACTAAGTAGATTGCGGTTTGGCGTATGTCGCGTTTAAATTTGCATCCACCTCATTGAAAAGTTCAGCTCGCTCAAGAATTGGAGCCGACTACTTAATTCGAAGTGCGTACACTCATTTAATATTAAAGTTTCTTAAAAGTATAAATTAAATTACAAAATAAGGAATGTTAATAACAGCAGGCGATATTTATATAGATAAAAAAACAACGTTATTGTCTCAATAATCCCTTCTTATATTAAGTAAAGTTGACTAGACGCGCAAATTGACGATGAATTTTTATTTCTTTAGCTGTGCAATGTATAGGACAGCAAAATTGTTAAATATTCTTTTTATAGAACTAACCGCAACGATTAGATGGCCAAATTTTAAAGAACATAAAGAACAGATGGCCAAATTTTAAAGAACATTTCTCATTCTTTTCTCGTTGACTGTGAATAAAACTGTAAGTGTAAAAATTTACATGTTGTTGTGTAAAGCAGACTAGTTTTTCCTCAATTTATTTTTTATAATAAAGAAGGGCCCTTTATGTTCAAAAACGTTTGAGTCTTGGATTGAACACTAACAACTGATTGGCGGTCATCCAACCAATTCAAAGCTATCAGCTTCAGCTACAAGTTGCGAAAGATAAGAGTGAGCAAAAATTCCAATCAATGAATCTTTCATGTATGTGGATGCAACAAGTTGTATTCTAATCTAAAATATTTTTAATCTGTAAGCCTGTGCACGTACATTATTCAATTGCTAATCAGTCAAGAACAGCTTATTTAAATAAGCCAGACGCGGGTTTCCCCAACGTCAGTGATTTATTCCATTCAATTTAAGAAAAGTGAAAGAAAAGTATGACTTCAAATAATAATTCTGCCCCAACAGCGAGGTTTCACCCAAAGAATGCAAACAACAACAATCACATCTTATTCAGAGTAAGTAAGCAGTTCGCATTTCAACCAAAACATTTGAGAACAGGCGAGAGGGCACTCAAAATATCATCATTTAACGAAAAACAAAGTGTTTTCCATTCAATTTCACAACAATAGGCCATATTACCTTGCTCTGTTCCACCTCAATGGGAATATCGCGGACATTTCGTTTTAACGTGGTATTTCCTGGACTCAGCGCGTTCAGCGGCGGCGACGTTGAACGTTTTCGACCAGTTCGCGACGAGGCCGACGACGGCGGCGACGGCGATCCACCCGGCGAAAAAGGACTACTCTCGACGATTGTCACACGTGGGCTGAACGGACTTCCGCGTCCATTTTCATAGCGCGATCTCGAACCGGCGCCCGAAACACCCACCTCCGACGATGGCGGTGGCGACAGCGGCATCTCGACAATCGGACTCGGCGATCGCGTCGGAATGAAGTCCGATTGTCCACTCGAACGATAGATACCCTTCCGCACTCCCCACGGCGCATTCGTTGACATTTGGTTTTTGTTTTTTGTTTGGAACTTTGAAAATTCAATTCAAAAATCGTTTCTGACAAATTCAAATTCAGCACACATACACACTGAAGCACACAGATGAACAGGTCTGTGTGTGAGTTTTATTTTTAACAAATTAACTAACAGTGATAATATTTGCCCACCTCTCCATTCACTCGGTGAAGAGAACAAGACGCGAACGCGAACGCGAGCAGATCACAAAGTTTGTGCATAGGCAACGATCACTCGTACGACTGTGAGGGCGAAGATCGTCGGGAAAAAAGTTTTCAGCGCGCGCAAAATACAAGCACACTGCGCATAATACGTGTGGACGTGCAGCTGCTAAGCGATAAAATTAACATGTACCGAGGAGTAGTTGGGAACTTGAAGTTAACACACGACTCACGAGCACCGCAGTTTTATACCAGTCACCTCGTGAAATTCGACCATTCACACGAAAACACAGATAAACGCGCCCGATAAGGTCTCTGCGATGTCCTCGGCACCCTTCAGTTCATTTTCCAAAGCGGGAACGGAAGTACGGAAGGAAGGAAAAACAATATGACTTCAGTCTTCCTTTATCAACGCGACACTTGAAAAATTTACCGTTTCGTTTTCGATTTGACGTCTGATTTCGGGAAGGTCGCAACGATTCTATTATTAAAGTTCCGATCGAGAAAAGTCTCGAGAATTGGCTTTCGACGTTCGCCACGCTGTCTAAATACGTGAGATCAGCATACGAACGCGTGCGGATGATCTACGCGAATGGTCAGTGTGTGCGGCGGAAGAGTCCGAGTCGAAAATGCCAAAAACGCTCTTCGAAAACTCGGAGAAATTCATTTGGATTTGTGCGTTTCCCTATCTGCCTTTCTCGTTCTATCCCAATCGATTTCTTTTTTTTTTTGTTTTTTGTTTTTTGCTTTCGAAAATAGATTTTTCGAAGAACTAATTAAAATAGACGCAGGAGTTGGGTGAGGCGAGGGACTTTTCAGGTCCACAGATAAGAGAAATGTAGCTCTTTTTTGAGATTAGCATCATTATACAATGCGAGTGATGAGTGATTTTCTAGCGCTTTTATCGTTTATGCGATGAAACACTCCGACTCATGTACTCAAAAGACCAGGTGCTGTCTTGCTGACGCACCTGGCTGGCAGTAAAAATAATTAGCTTTCAAGATTTGCGAATTTATTTGGCTTTTTGAGAAAAAATAATTCAAACGGAAAAGTTTTCACACGGTCTTGGATTTCAAAGCAAGCGGCGAGATGGGGTGGATCGCATCATGTCGGTCTCGCTGTTTTTATTATGTGTGATACAATTTGATTTGTTTCAAATATTTTGAACATTTCTGAATTGAGATTTTTTTTGTTTGGAAAATTAAACGAAATTTTTTATTGTATTATATTATATTGGCGTTGTGTAAGCTTTTGATTGCTCGAGCTGTCAAAATGGAACTGACGGGGCCTCGTCAAGTTGTCAGGGAATTGTGTAGTCTCCCAAATCGTCAGCAGAAAGTGTTTCTTATTGCTGCAACTATTTTTTGAGAGAAGGAACTCCGTTCGGAAAACAGAACTTGCGCAGAGACCACCCAGCTGCAAGGAAATGATAATAATATGGGCCTGCAAACGATAAAAGGCTCCACAATTAAGAAATGAGACTTTTTTAAAATGGGTGCTTATCGCTGGTGTGAAAATAAGGGTTTCTTATGGGGGTCTCTCTGTAAAAGTTTGATTAGTACTTGAGTTTCTAAGAAATTTGCAGCTCGGCTTAAAAAACAGAAAACCTTTTGAAGATTATTGAAGTTTTGAGTGCCTCGTTCTATCTAAAATTTAGGGCCGGGTCACTTCGTTGGAAAAGTCTAAACTAAACTACAAGAAGAGATTTCAGTTGTTAAAATGGATTCTATGAGTCCACATTAAAAAGAATTGAAGGGAGAAATGATAACTGATCCAGGATCATCGATGGCATAAGATAAGATCCCTCATCTGTCTTATGAAGGAAAAGAGCAAGTCAACTGCAGAGATAAAAACTAAAATTTAAAAGAACCTCGAATAACTTCTGTGATGTTTTATTATAATTTTGAGCAAAAAGCATCCCCGTACGGTTTCATCTATCGATCCGATCATCTAATGGCCTAAGTACATGCTGATCATTGATTGAGAAATATTCAAAAGCACTACGAAAAAGATTTAACTTGGTTTTTTATTTGAAAAATCGAAAATTCGTTTTAAGGAATACTTGTGACCATAGAAAAACACAAGTTTCTCACAACAAAGTCAGTCTTCAGAGGGAATTTACGTCTTCGAATATGCATTTCCTTTAATTTCATTCACTCCCAGCCCTCGTAGGTATTTATTGATTGCAAACATCACTCGAAACATATGTTTTCACACAAAATAAATTCCGAGGACGCCTCGCTGAGTCATACGCCGTGACATGCTTATAAAAATCAAAGAAATGTATATCTTGTCAAGATGATTAGCCGACTAGAATGCTAATCATTTAGACTGATCCAGTTTAAATCGGAATGCTTTGTTTGCAATGTAAACACCGGCCACCCGAATCGAATGTGCGAGGAAGTGACGTCTGAGAGCGCCACCTCTGTTTGCCAATGATCCAAAAAATGTTCCTGTCAACAGTTCTCGGAAGTTCAACTTGTTGACAGATATCGAGATACATTTGTCAAATGGTCAACGCAATGAATTTCTAACCATCTCCTGCTTTATGAATGACCTAGTCTGACAAAAGTCAGATGAGAAAAAAAAAATGTCCAATAAATCAATAAGCAAACGACAAAAAAATATCGTTGTTTACTTTTCAATTTTTTCACCATGAATCATAACAAAATAAACACCAAAAACAAAATCGAACAATTTTACGACACCAGCTCGTGGTATTTGCGGCTCTTCGAAAACATCTCAAAAACGTGTTATTGACAGTTTCGAGCAGAACAATTTTAATTTCACAGCAATTCATACCATCCACCGGTGGCGGTGTTGTGTTATTTTATATTTTTTTCAACTCAAATGAGTTGTATAATTAATTTAGTGGCAACCCGAAGCACTAATAAAAGGCATGACACGGTGAGATTTGTTTTGGCCCGATTCCAAGAAAAACTTAGCCAACAATACAAAATAACAATAAAAACTCACACTTAAGCTCATTAAAAAAAAGAACTCTGTCAAAAATGAATATTTGTCTTTTTTGCACAAAAAAAACTCTTTGCGTCACTGACAGTTCGACGTCACTGACGTTTCCGAAACGTCAAGGCAAAATTATATTCAGCAGATGCGAATTAATGAAATCGTCTGCTGAGATTTTTTGGCATAAAGACGCGCCTACGTCAGATTTGTGTTTCTTTTGGAAATTTAGTCATATTTACCGATAGTTTCTGGAAAATTGATTTGCCACGTTTCTGCTTTCCGTGGATAGATGGCGATGGTAGGAATCTCACGGTGCTGGGAAAACACTTTGACAGTAACATTATTGTTGAAACATCAGTCGCACACTGAGTAGGGGTCGTCCTTTTTCACACGCGAACACCGTTAGAACAACCAACAAACAAAAAATCAATAGAAAGTGAAAATTTAACACGTTTTTGTCGTGCGCTTGGCAATTTGTTAATGGTTCTGCCCCTCAGACGCCTAAGGTCCTGGCGGTGTCCTCAAACCAGACTGAGGGCGAGAGAAAGGCGTACACACGAGAGAACCAAACCCAAACAAAAGTGAAAGGACAAAGAATCGGGGAAAAATCAAATGGGGGCCGACTGCGTTGTTTACCCGCAAACGCCGTTAACTTTGTGAACATGGTGAACATGGCGAACACACCCATTAAGGGTGCTACTGCTGAGGGTTGGCAGGGAAACAGGACGTTGAGTTGGGGGTTGCTTCTTGTTAATGGCTCCATAAAACAGAGCGAGAGCTTGGGGAATGTCTGCTTAGGGAGCTTTTTGCTGAGGGGAAATACGCGGGTTTCCCACATTGCACTTGAAATGACTGAGGTCATTAGAGTTGCTGTGAATTGGACGGAAAATTCGATTCGTCTCTGGCCTAGATATTTGCGTCACGGGAGATGGTATCTCAACGATTGATGAGCGCGCTCTGCGTTCGATAAAAGCGGGGGAAGTATTTTTGGAAAGAGCCATAAAAACCATCAAAAGACAGGAGTGGGTAAGAAGTCGGCGACGGAAAGGCGCCGGCAGACGGAGATTCGTTATCCGCGCATTTGCACAGAATTCAGAGACAAAGGACAGGGCCGTTGAACTGGGTTCTTTAAAGACGTAGCTTTTGTTGCTGAACGATGTATATTGTTCTATTTCAATGTAGGTGTGGGATCCTCAAGTAGAGAAACAGACTGTAAGTAGTCGTTGAAGATGTTAGTATACGTTTTCATAACTTTCACGTGTTTTTATTTTTAACAATTTCACAAATAACCAGTGTTATTTTTATTTTTTTTTTAAAAAGAAGCGTCAATTAATTTTAAGAATTAATACATTGAGACATGAAAAAAGTATTCACAACTTACATTTTTTTAAAATTTAAATTTTTGGATACAAAACGAGGGGGGGCTCAAAAATTTTTCGGCGGAATTTTGGGTATAACTGCATACCAATTAGGGCAAGGTTGTTACTGTGACACAACTTTTTAATCTGGGTTATTCTATCTATCAAACGAAACCCGAAATAATTTCTAATTTAGCTTTTCGCAAGTAACTCAGTTTTGTAAAATGTTTTTCGGAACTTTAATGCGCAAGTGGAATACATCTCTTGTTAGACTTTCTTTCATTAACTATAAGTTATTCACCAATTACTCAGATTTAGACTGAAACTCGGACAGACATTTTCATAATCAAAGAACTACCTCCTGACACCCATTGAAGCCACTAAAGATAATAAAAGTTTTATTCGAACACTAATATCAGTACTAATTATTTTATTTATCTGAAGCTAGTTCCCAAAAAAGTCTTAATTTATTTTCTGATTTCCTAGTACACCTTCGGGCCTAATTGCATCCCTTAACTTAGACTTATTTAAAAGTTGTAAGTGATTTTAAGAATCGAACAGACAGAAACCGACGGGATTCTTTAAGGGATTTCAACTGAAATCGTAAAAAGACGATGGAAGTAATGAAAGTGGCCACGGTACGATCGGTACGAAATGAATTTTGTTGAGATTGCTTTTCAGTCTTCACATCTACAACTGATCGAGAACCTTAGCGCATCTCTTCTTTAAGAAGTAGCATTCATTTTCGGGAAGTTCTGCCGCCGTGTTTTTGGAAGGACGAATTAAAAAAATTTCGACAAAAACTTAAAAAAAAAAAGCGTATACGCCACCGTCACCACTTTGAATTCGATTCGCGGTTCGTTTCTTCTGAATAATTTCTACTCGTCTTACTTTTTCCCGAAACAGTGGGCTAAGAGAATAAGCCAACTTCTATTCCCTAGCTGTACGAACTCGTAGCAACACTCCGTTTTTTAGCTGAAGAAAGTTATCAAAAATCAGCAACGTTATTGGCGAAATCTTAAGCGCTTAGCATTCAAATTGTTTTCTAAGTGAATTAAAGCGAAGAGAACCAAGATGGAAGAGGATAAAATGTTTTATTTTGAGAAATATAAATTTCCAGGAGTAATGTACTCATTCGACTGATGTCAGATTCGGTTTGCTAAGTCCTAAAAGAATTCTAATTTCTTTTTTAATAGAAAAGGACATTGATACTAAGGCAATTCACAATGCAAAGCTAATGTGATGGAAGTCTTCGTCACTTCTATCTTTTAACTAAGTTTTAAATCAACGTTGACGGTCAATCTACTTGAGACAAAAAAAAAATTGAACTTCGAACTGCGTTTACAAAAAGATCGGTCAACCGATCAAACAGATCGTTCAGTCAGATGAGTCATTTACCGGGTGTGGTACGAATGTCGTAAAAAAGAGCACAGCATTCGATCTCCCTACAACTTACCTTAACAACAGCGGCATTCTCCTCGGACTTGATGCCGTCCACTTCCAGTCTATTTCTCATGGCAGACGCAGCCTTAGCCTCCTGGTAGTCAATATCACCGGCCTGTAGCCGTTTACTCAAGGCCATATTGCTGGTGGCCTGCTCGGAGCTAAAGCCGTCCGTTATTACTTTAGTCTTCGACTCGGTCTTTGTGCGCTTCTCCTCGAACTTCACAGTGTCGACGGTCTTCGAGGATCCACTGAGGCCGTTGGTTAGCGCAGAGCCGGTTGCACTCACAAGATCAAGCTTCAAATCGTGGTGGTCGTCCTCGCTGTCGGGGAATGTTACCAGCGGTTCCCCGGGACTGTCGACCAAGTTTTCTATTGATGAACGAATTCTAAAAAAAAAACAAGAGAATAATTAATGTCGCCCCTGCAATTAAATAGCACAGAATTTCTTACTGCTTTTGAATTTCATTTATGCTGTTCAGTGGTGTATTATTGTTGAACTGTGCCGTCCGACCTCTGGCGAGGTCGTTGATTTCCGACATTGAGTTCTTAATCTCGCTTAGATCACGCTTCAGGGCGGTCGCCTTCATTTCGGACGTTGACGATGAGGACGAGGATGATGATGATGTGACGTGATGCAATCGTTGGGATTTCTTTTCAACACGTGTCGTCGTACTGCTGCTATTGACGACCTGCAACGACAAGAGGAATGAATTCTATCAGACGGAGGAACGAAGCGGGTTCTAAAAGATAAGAACGACGGCGCCAACCGATTGAGGTCGGTCACGCGTTTATTTGTGTGCATGACCTGGGTGTGCGTCACACGCTTCCACCAACAACTAAAAAACTGATTTATGCGCATAGAGCGCATTTGAATTTAATTAAAACGGAATTCATCGAAAGTGCTAAGCGGCTAAAAGCGTGAGTTACGACGGAGCGGACTATTCCGGGCAGTTACTGGTCGTAAAGTGGATAGCTATAGATTTTGATTTTGATATTTTTTTTTTAAATTTGCATATAGAGTGGTATCAGTATCGCAAGGAATGAATGAATTTTGAATCGACCGGGAACTAGTTTTGTTTGCGTTAAAAGCCTGAGAGACCGTTAGCGATTGAAGCGCACATTCGCGCTTAGGTACAAATGGATATTTGAATATTAAGTTTAGTATGGCTCATGGGGAATGGGTTGAGCTTGAATCCGGCTTAAAAGGGGGCGTGTGCAGCTCCACAAGCCAGTAGGTGGTCTCAGTTATTGCCAAAAGATTTGAGAGAAAGTAAATGAAGACGAGAGATGAAAGCCATTCAAACGGAATCCACCACGCAACCCACTGTGAAAATAAATCTATCTAACGAAAAAAGTTGCTCGATCATCGACTTAAGCTTTCTTTACTACTTATCCATCCATATCTGACAGCTGTCATTGTAGTAAATTCGAATTTGACAGAAGGAAAAGTATAGCACTCAACTATCAACGACCCATTTATGGCTCGAGATACAGTTCTCCAAGGTGGATCGGTGATTTACGACATAAATAAATCTTAAAACTTCTTCGTTGAACGACTGTTTCCTTATTGTCTCTAAGAGTGAAATGTTTTAGATAAAAAAATGAGCAAAACAACTTTCTGTGGAAGTTATTCAGTTAAAAACGACGTAATTTTTACTCCAAAAACAAGTCATTCTGACTAAGACAGACGAGTGTCATGACTCACAGTCACGACCAGTTAAGTTTGGAGGAACTGAATCATGTGTTTTTTAGTTTTCAATTCCAAATTAAGTCAAGCTAACGCCAACAAAAGGGGAGTCGCTTATCATACACAAAAGAAACAATTGTGATCCAAGTGTTTTGTTTAGACAGAAAAAACGAAATATAGGAACGGAGTGTGGGTGTAATTTAAAAGTCACTTTTGTTGCTAACTATTGTTTAATTTCAGACTTTAAACAAACGTACCAAGGCGAAGTCCACTTTTCTCTAAGAAGACTGCGACTTATGTGTGTTACGACTTATTTGGTTTCGACAACTTCTTACAATTTTATGAGGGCGGTTAGTTTTGTTTCTGTAATTTGATGCAAGATTTTAAAGCTACTGACGGTTTTGCGTATATTGTGCAACAAAAAAGTATTTTCGGAGCCTTACAGTTGCCCAACTAAATATTTATTATTATGGTAGATTTTTATTGATTGGAGAACTGATTCGACTTGGGCTATGAAGCAAGAGTTTGCAGCAAGCGTTTGAAGCCTAAAACTATTTAAAACAAATTGCTTTATTTATTTAATATATTTTATCAGGAGCTTAAAAAATATGCCGATACCAAATATAAGAACCTAGTTGCGAGGACTGTTGGCTAAAACGGATTAAGGTTTGAGTTTCTCCTTTAAAACGAATCGAAAAAGATCTACACTCTAGCTTAGTTAGTGAAATGTAAACTTTATTCGCTATTCATTTTATTTCGAAAAAGATATACTGCTCTAGTTATTAGATGTGATTTTTATTCGGTATTCATTTCAGTTTTTATAACAAGTACAAGTTCACCGCGAGATCACGACCTAAATCATTATACGGAAAAAAAAGAGAAAAAACGATTTTTCAAAAACGAAACTCTAATCTCCCTCGTCGAGACGAATTTGAATTTGCTGCTTAAGAAAGATGCATACGATGCAATTGAACGTGAAAAAATGTGACCGACAAACTCATAAAAAGCGTCCACTCACTTGTCACGTACAACCCTTCGACGTCATTCCGATTGATATTTAAATTCATTCTGTAATAAAACAGCGAAACACCGGCAGTCACATGAAAGCGCTATTCGATTTCAGGCACATTTCCGGTTGCTTCCAATTATGTCGCATCAACTGTCAAACAGAGAACTCTACCAAACTCCCACCCCAAAAATGAAAACGACACTCGTTTTTTAATCCGATCCGCGTGTGATATCCCCGGCAACAACAATCGAAAACAAACACACACCTCAAGCTGAGTTATAGCCGGCAGTGCTTTTTGCGGTTTGTTTTTGTTGCGAGTCTTTCTCTCTCCCCATCTTCTGTTGTGTTTTGTTTCCCCTGTGTAAACTTACGCAACCACAGAACAACAAACAGAAGATAAACAACAAAATTTGCATGCAACTGTCACGCGGTGCGGCAATGCAGTCAGCCGAAAAAGGCAAAAATATTTCCCCACCGACACAAAAATGTTTCTTCTAGAAACAAAACCAAAAAAAAAGCTCACCAAAATCTATTTTTACAAAATGATGACCACTAAGTAGTTATTTGAAAAATGAAATTGACATGTCTTCGACCTGAATGGGGCTCAAAATCAAAGACTCAGGAAGTAAACACAACCGGTCTGGTCTGTGGAGATGGTGTTCGAGGTGCATGTTGTACTAACCTTGTTAAGAGCTTCTTCTGTTTGTTTTGACGAGATGAGAGTTTCAATTTATATTATTTCCGCTTAAACTTCACTTGAGTTGGAACTCTCGTCGTTCTACTTTGAATCGAATTGAATTTAAATTTAAAAATCTTTTTTTTTTAACCTTATTCGTGTTTATCTATCTTAACTTAATTTATTTAGTTCGTTCGTTTTATATTCTCGATTATCGATTAATTTTGAGATTTCTAATTAAAAACAAAAGACAGTATGTACTAATTTCGTTGATGACTGATCGAAGAGTCGACACAAAAAAATAAAAAAAAATTTCTGCGCTCACGACTAGAGATCGTCCTCGTTCGTTTGACTGAAAAACTGAAAATGAAAGAAGCTTTAGCCGCTCGACCGGGTGTTAGCTCGAGGAGAAGATGAGAAAAGCTCTTATTTGTTTTCCTCCCCCCTTCCGAGACGACCTATGTACATAGAGGCAGTACACTGTCTGTAAAAAAGGGGTCTCGTTCACTTCTGTCACTTGTGTCACGTCACGTTCGACGGAAGTTTTTAGCTTTTTTGTTGACACACACTTTATGTTTTAATCTTTTTCTCTTGCTCTGTTCTATTTTTAAATCCATTTGTTTTTTTTTTTCTGTTTTGTTTTAACTTTAAGTACATTAACTGTGCCTGGGTAGCGGATTGAGAGTGAGCGAGATGGATATGAAGCACCTTGCATTTGACAGATGAACTGTCAGTTCAGTTGTTGTGTGATAAGAAACGCATGTCGCGAGCCTAATCTAAAAAAGATATATTCACGGAGAGCTGATCGTGTGTTTGTTTGATGGATCGTGTGGTTGTGGAATAAATTACTTTATGAATTGGATTTTTTGGGAAAAAATGGCGGAGGTGTTTGCTGGCGAGGTGTCAGTGGAATTTTTAATCAGCTAAGGCAGTTCTTTGCAAAGCAAATAGTGTTACTTTTTTTAGAAAGCACATATTCGGAATTGGCATGAGTCAGCTGCAAATAGGGAGCCCACATGCAAATCAAGCATGAAAAATATCCGTTGTCGGTACGATCGTGTGTCGTAAGATCCACAAATTTTCCTGGAATTACGACTTAAAAGTATTAGGTATGCAAGTTTGTTTGGTTTTTTTTATTTTTCAAAAAGCCAAAATTGTACAGAACATTTTCTTTTCTTATATGAGGTATCACACGTAATTTGTTTAAAGTGATAGAAAAAAAAGTGTCGCACGTCAGAAAGGGGATCGTGCACAATAGACGTAATGTTGATTTTTTAAGATATAAATAGTTTTTCGGATAAAAAAGGGTTGATTCGAATGAAAAAAAAATGCCCAGCCCACTGAAATGGCCTTCGCTGAGTAATTTTTGACGTCAAATTCCTTGAAAATTCCCGATTCCAAAATAATTTGGGACTTTTCTTCGAATTTTTTTTTCCTAAATTTTATCGCAAAATATGAGTCTTTTCTCTGCATATTGATGCGTCGTACCTTTGTACTGATTTCTCAAATGTCAAACGAGTGTTTAATTTGTTTTGATATTAATAGTGCCATGGCTCCGTGTTGAGGATTTCAAAACATATTGCAGATCTAAGAGGTCTGCCCACCTTCATTGAAAGACATGCCACTCTCCAAAATCTAGATTGAAAGAAGTCCCTTGCAGGACATATCTAAATGGACATATCTTTAACAACATGCAGTCACTCAGACCCAACTGTCACGGCTCGTTACGATCATTTCGCATTAAACAACACCCACACGTGTTATTGTGCAACATGAGCTCATCACCACAGACACTTGCTATGCGGTTGCGTAATTTTGTCGTGACAAGTTTGAGTGCTAACTCGTAGTACAACGACCTCCAACGACTAAAACAGCATCTGGGTGATAAATGAATGTGTACACTCTACTCGTAAAGCAATGTTTAATATAATCTCGACTGTTTCATCAGGATTGCTTTGTAATTTTTGTTATAAACAAAGAAGTAACTTTGACTCTCGATCTCAACTCCAGTGCGAAGTCTTTAAGTCAAAAACCTCTAATTGTGTACATGACTGAATGTACCCAAAATGTCATCTGTCACAAAAACTAGTTAACCTAGTGAACTGTCACTCAAAGTGAATATGATCGATAGCTCTTTTACGTCAATACCCACCACAATCGTTTTGAAAGACTGTACCAAATTTTGACATCGGCGCAAGTGGCTGTCAACTGAACTTTGTTTAATTGTCATTTATGTGAAATTTAAGGAAAATCTCATTTAATCGACTTATCCGTTTTTAAGTGTAAGTTTTTTGTTCATTTCTTTTGTTTCATTTCCTTTGTTGTTTGGTGTCATAATGTGAGGTGTGTTATATTCGAAGATCCAGAAAGCAGATGGGTCATTTGAAATTTTTTATAATTACTGTTCCCCGAGCCATTCAACGCGTGAACTATTTCTTTGTTCTACAAAACAGAGATTAGCAGATTAAATTACGTAACAGTCCAGTCTTTGAAAATGAATTTACATTTACAAACAGAAAAGAATATCAATCTGACTCAGAAGAATCGAAAGTCTGCCAGAACTTAATTTTATTGTCTACGTAATTGAAAAACTGGGGCAAATGTGGTGCGTAACCACACATCGAGCTCCACGGCACGTGTCACAGTGTTCAGCGAAACGCCATACTGCGACTCACACGTTCTACAAGGGTTTTCTCTTGAAGCGCCTTGATGCCAAATCTGGCAAAGTGACTCAAATGCGGTGGATGTTTGCTCACAGTGAAGATTGTTTTCATTTTTTTCTGAATTCAAAGCACGTCATTGTGAGCTTTTCGACGATCTTTCTGTCTTCAACAGCCTGAAAGTCATTTATCTTATCGCAAATAATTTCAAATATCCGTTTTAATTTTATCAACCACGCTACTGACTGTACTTGAATGCCTGTCAAATTCTTAATCTGTCACATAAATCGTCATTCATAATAAACAGAAGAATAAACTTTCCACGAATTCCATTTAATATTTTCAATTTGACTTTCATCGGAAAGTGAATGATTTCCATTGAAAAGAAATTTGCTCTTCGTTAATTTTCATGATATATGAGAGATATTTCTTGTTTGTTAAGAAAAAGCTTTAGATTTTTGCATTTTTAGTGAAACTCTGTTAAAAAAAAAAAACAAAGTGGCAGCAAGCTTTTTTGACCGCCCCCACAGGTGACACTTCTAACTCTGTGACTCACTCGCATTCGAGACGGGATGTAAAAAAGAATTTTAATTTGCCAAACGTGACAGAGCGCCATTGGTTTATCCAATTTGTCATTTGTCTAAAAGTAGATCAGACTTGTCTCGTCCACAAATAGCTGTCGAAGTTTTTTGTTTGAAAACGCACAAAAATCCCGCCCTTCTCTGCATTATCTTATCGTTCGTTGCAATTTATCCAACGGCGCAGTAGTTTCACTTTTTCTAGAACCCACCGCAGCCCAATTGCCGCCCTTCCATCACACGTTTACTGCTTTCGCATTAACCCAAGTCGGCCATAAACAAATAAACACGTTATCAGTCGATCAGGCAGAGGTAAAGTGGTAAAGTGCTTTTGATTGTGGCTAATTGTGGGAGTGAGTTTCGTTTACACGGAGATTTGTTTTTACTTTTTGTCAGAATTCCATCGGGAGACGATAACGACGACTCGGCTGTGGTGATCTTGATATTTGTGCGGAACACGACCGTGGTGAACATGGTTAGATATCAAGTTCAGTCGGCCTTATCGTGTCTTATCGGCGAGTGTTTTTGAGTGATAGAAAATTGATTAGGTGACAGGTTGATGGTCAGTTTACTGAGGAAAAATTCTTAGGTCACTGCACAAGGGTGACAGTGAGAAGTGTGAAGGTGATCTATGAAAGGTGGGAGAGGTCTTTCGATAGCGGTGAATTATTTTGGCAGGCAGGTGGCTATGCGATCATCGGAAGATGAAGTAAGCAGTGATTTCAAGAAAGTAAAAGTGATTGTTGACTTGCAGGGAGGTGCTGCTAATGTCAAAAAATAAGTAATTTATAGGTCAGGAAGCAATCCTGTTTCACTTTTTATAGACAGCAACACCTGGCGGTATCAAGCGTTCGAATTATGTGTGAATTATGTGTGTTTTGCGGTTGCTGGTTTATCATCAGCGACGATTTTAGTGCCCCAATAATCGCTACTATTCGTTTTGATAAAGCAAAGTCTAAAAATAGGTTCCATTAGGCACGCTCTCTGCTACTGACGTGTGTTTGAATTAGAATCTCCTGAATATGCGGCGTCGTTCTTCCTTCGCTATGCGATCTTTATTGTAGTGTATTTAAGCTTAAATTGGTCTGGAATTGCTTAGAATAGTTATAGCAACGATAACAACCAACAATTTTGTTAAAAGGTTGGATTTTGTGTTAGTCTTCACCCTAGTTGCGATTTTCATGACAGACTAAGAGGATATTCCATCAAGAAATAAGTTGTTTAGATTGAAATGGAACACAATTGACTGAATGCTGCTTCGCAAAGGATATTATGATTTCATATGTGAACATCTGACAGCTGTCAACAGCAACTACTTGGCAATTGGCTTGGAAATAACAGATTTATCTTCACTAAGCTATTTGGCCGAACACTAGCGTTGAGGTGTTGAACATGAGTTTATCTGACAGCTGTCCAAATTCACTACACAGTTGGTTCACAACTAATTTCTATACAACAGTACGACTGCCGATTACTATACTAAGCGTAAAGTACTTTACATTATAAAATAGATTATATAACGCTTTGTCGGACAAAGTCTGTCACGACATGTTGTACAAGTGCAACTTGGATTTTATCGTGGCTGCGAACAGTTACTCTCACTCCCTTGTTTTCAGCTTGCAGTCCTGCCTGAAAGTGATTACTTAGTAAGCAGACCGTATCTGCTTAGAATTCTATCAATCCATTCTGAGCGGGCCACCTAACGTCGCTTGACAAGATAAATTGCCAAAGCTCGATCAAGTGACAGATCTCCCTGCGACTGTTAAACAATAGCGGTCAATAAATTAATAAGCGAAAGTGCAGACGGTACTTAAAATGCAACTCAAGTAAAATGTCAATTTATGCAAAACATTCATAAATAATATCTCCCCGTGCAACTTGTCTTACCTGCTGTGATGTGGATGAGGTTTCCTTAAGACTACTGCTTGAACTAGAACTAGTGTTGATTAAATTCTGCCTGGTGTTCGATGTCATCGAGCCGAGGGCACCGCCATTGACACCGCCACCACCCGGTCCGCTCCCGGACACCGTTGGCGTACTTGCCCCACCACTGCCCACCGAAGTGGGCGTAGTGGCAGCACTTGAACCAATGGTGCCATTTTTCTTATGGAAATTTTCTATCAAAGATGCTGCCGGACTAACGTGCTGTGTGCTATCCGAGAAGTCAGACATCTGAAACGAGAAAAAAAAAAAAAAAATTACTTTACAAATTGATGCGTTCCTCTCAAACTGTGTGCCAGACAGCAAACGCCTCGTTTGCATGCATTTAATTGCACCTAATGGCGGCGATAAATCTGTCTGCTCAGTTGTGTTTTTATTTAAAACAATTAGTTTAAAATGAACAAAAAAAAATAACTTTCAAGTGTGGGCTTGGCAGCGAACTCGATTAATTAACAGCTTCAATCAACCGCGAGCGACAGAAATCGAATTGACTTTTCGCGATGTACAGTCACGGCCATTGGGTCCAACTGATAAGACAGAGACAGACTTTGAAATCAAATAAAAAAAAAATACTAAACGTAAAAACGTGATCTGAGTAGTGAATCATTTTTTCGTATGGTGATGCTGGTCACGTGGTCAGGAAATGCCTGAAGTTTTTTTCTGCTGCACTAACCGCTGGGCAACAAACGTCGTGTTAGACGAGTCCCATTCTCATTCTCAGTCAAGCAAAAAAAAATTGTTACTTTTTTGCAATGTGAATAAATTAAACGAAGACACACAGAGGTTCGAGCCAGGCCTACTGCTCCTGTCATTCGGTGCAACACATGGCCGCAGTGACCCGGAGAGGGGACGGCTTTACGAGCAAAAGTTGGTATTTATGGGGCCAGTTGTCAAAACGTGGCGGCCGACGGGAGGGCTGTAATGGGTTTTGACAGCAATTTGCCAGCATTTTATGAATGCACACAGGAGGTGTTAGACACAGTTAGAACAATTGCTGGAATTGGGTAAGTTTCTCGTATTTATGACCAAGGTGTGGGGAATAGCTTCCCTAATTGTCCAACATGGATAGGTGGCCTTTGCAGAAGGCTGTTCTGACCGTTTAAGGGCGAATTTAATTGAGTGGTTTTGATGGATGAGTCGGGTAATGAATGCCAATTGGACTAAGTGAGACTGTCACGTTGATGGAGAACTTCTGCGATGAAATTATTTATGTTTCTATTTTCTTTTTAATAAAATATCCATAATCTTGACTCAAAATCTGATTGTTAAACGGCAGTGAGTACGAAAGTATGCTATATACAAACCGGCCGGCCGAAAAATGAAGTGGGGAAAAAAAGGCATCTAGTTTTGACATATCATCGAATATTGTTTGAGGCTCAAAATGGCATCGTAAAAGGTGGCCATCCATATCAAGACAGTAAAATGCTTAAAAGCTAACATAAACGCTCAGTAAGCGAATAGAAATAGGTTTTTAAATGGGATGCTACAAGGCTGGCTACTTTCTCTCTTTCTTTTCATTTAAATTAACGTCTTAGACACTTAGATTCACGATTTATGGAGCTATCGAATATGACAGGAAGATGAAGGGACATACGGTTTATTGCCAGTGAGCTGCGAAAGAGTTTTATGACAGAAGTAATTCAGGACGATTGTTAGTCATGGACGTAGGGACATGCAAACTGTTTGTGGTGTCTTACCCCAAACTGGATTCAATCCTACGTACGCTTTTTCCGATTTGTGTTTAAAAAAAAACGATAGTAATAAAAAAACAATCTGTTGTCTAGATTATGAAACCTTTGCCAGCGTCATTCAAGAGATCTTCTTAATATCAATGTTTATTTGACATATCCACTTCACAATCAGGTGATTTAGCCAACAAATAAACCTGCCCCACCCAAAATCTTTTCTTTTGCAAGCCACACAGCAATTTCCAAGTTAACTTATCCACAGACATGATCTCGATAACCCCGCTCGTCAACGCCAACAACACCGTCGACGACTTGTGCCATGAGTACACGCCACGTACGTGTCGATATCGCGATATCCGTCGACCGGCAAATAAATCAGTCAAATTTTGACACATTGCGAACTGCACAAGCACACAAATACGCCCATCCTCCACTGTTTACTTGCAACATGTCAATCCACCGGCCTGTTTGTCAACAGTGTTTCGGATTCAACCAAAAAATCCTGTTTACACACAGTGTGTCAAGTTTGGACGTCACATCGAGCGTGATTATGAAATCAAATTAATTCGGCAATCAATTCGCGAGAACTCGCGATGCATGTGCGTGTGGCAACGTGTTTATAATTTAATTTCACACAATTTGCATTCGATTTGTTTATTTATCGAAACATTTTTTTGAATTCCCCACAGAAGCACACTCCATTGGCGGTCTTAAGAAGCGGCGAACATGTGTTACGATGATTCGATCTGATATAAGACCTAGATTACTCAGATAGTGGCCCTTGACTAGCCCTGGTTGAGATGCGCTAATTTTGGTTGGGGAAATTGGAAAACTGGGCAAGCGGGTGGGGCACTCGAGGCCGCAAATTGATTACGTACACGAAAAATTAGCGGCAAACAACAGACGCGATATGTACACAGAATTTTCTTGGAATACGCCGCGCCGGCGAGGCAGGAGAATAAGGAACTCTTCTCGAGAGGGTGCTGCGCGTATCTGTGAAATTATCTGCGCAAATATTTGCTCATAAATTGGCGAGCGAAATGTGTTTGTTAAGTTTTGTATCGAATTGGAGGGGGTACTTGGCGTGTTATGACACAAGGGGGCCTTTGTTCTAGAATCCCACAGATGGTCTGGATTTTTGTTTTTGTCTTGTGACTGAAAAGTGGGTGTTATTTAGAAGGCGAAGTAGGAAACTTGAATGTGTCTTAGAAAACAACTATGGCTATGCATGTCAGAGCCTATTCACTGAAGTCCAGGGATGTCGACTTGTTGAATGAAACTTTCGAACTTGAATCCAAGCACTCAGAAAATTTGGGCACAAAGCGTTAAGTCAGAAACTCAGCAACTTTTCGGAATGCATTTTTACGGCATTGAGGATCCATTCCAGTTTCTAATTCGGTTGTTAGAATTTATTTTAGATCTAGCTTAGCTCTAGTGAATAAAGCTTAATAGTGTTGTTGGTGGTTGATGAGTGCTGAGGTGTGGTTTAGTACATAGTAGTCCCCCTATAATATGATTTTATCAAAAATGTGATTCGGCGAGACTTTACATTGTTATCATCATAATTTAAATTTGGTTGGGAAGGTGATAATTTTATTCTACTTATCCAATTACAAAGAGCACAAGATGGAAAACTTCAAGCAGAGTTGCAACAAATTAAAAATCTCCCTGTAGTTTAAGATGCGCAATACAACATGTCAATACAAGAAACTAGAGCCTGGGTCATCGTAGAAGACATTAATGAACCTGAATAAATTTAAGACGCTTTGGGGAAGGAAAGTAACGAAGTCACTTTTAGCTAGTCCCCAAATAGCTAATTCGCAGGAGATCCAAATACGCTGCTTGAGTTCGCCGATTAAAATTAATTGGACGCAGGGACAATTTCTACAGTTTCATACAACTGAGTTCAAACTTACTCTATTGCGCTATGGAAAAAAAATTTTATTCTGTTACGCTTTGTAGATGAACTGCTACATCAACTTTGAAGGAAATAAGTAGGATTGATCTACACAAACTAAAGATCTTTTTTGTTACTTTTCTAGTATTTGCAGTGAATTATGTAGGAAAATATATTTTTAGAAAAGATTAAAAATCTTGCAGAGCAAGATTCATGACAGAAGCAATAAAAAGATCAAGTCAAACTATTTGACAGTCCAAAATTACAAAATATGTTACTACAAATTGATAATGCTAATATCTTAACTTTTTTTATGTTTTCAAAATGAATGAAATGATGAAGCAATAAAAAATATTGAAAAGCATTTTCTGTTGTTTAAACTGTTTCAAACAGTTTAGTTAATACTGAAGAAATTTTCCAATAATGTGGTTCTCTATAAAATATGAACAAAAGCCTTGCTTTAATTAGTTCACACTATTGAGGGACTACTGTATATATAAAAAAACTGATTTATAAACTTCATGCGAAAGAAAATTATGTGAAAAACCTTCGTTCAATATAAATTAATAAATCCTCCACCTAAACGAAAGAATGCGACATCCCATCCGCCGTAAATGAAAAGTCACGAAAATGCATCTGTATGACACTTTGGAAGATTTACTCACTTATATATAACTGATTCTGCTTAATAAAATGTCGTAAGCTTTAATTTCAATGACAGAATACATTTTTGGTTTCATTTAATCGAAGCACGTTGGATCCGTCTTCTACTTCAGCTGACATATTTAACGGTTCAAATCGAAAATGGATCTCTGAACCCGATACTACCAGCAAAATGGAATGTGCTGTTCAAAATACATTTTATACAATTAAAAAAAGTTAGCAAACATCCTCGTTTCATCATTTCGGAAATCCCAACTGAAGGGGCTACATGACAATCAGATGATTTTGTTTTGTATGCTGGTGCGTTTGCTAGTTTTTACGTTGACAGTTCGTACGAGAAAGTGACATCTGTCGATTCGTCTTTCTATCATTTTAAGAATCCCCTATGAAAAATTACGTATTCTAAAGCTGGTTATTGTCTTAATAGCCGGCTACAAGCTTTTGTGTAAACAGTTCATAGTATCAGTCAGGCCGGCATTATTTTAATGTAATTTCTAGAAATTAAACTGATAGGAGACATTGATGTTGCGAAGTCGATAGACTCGCTTGAATTTCGTCGAAATGTTTCTTGTCTGTCATTGTTTTATCGCTATTTCAACAGACAGTGCTCGAATGAGTTAGCCAACTGCATTCCCCCCTTCAAATATTCACCGGCAATACTCACCACGCTAGTGATGCTCATCAGTACGCCCTCAAGCCCGCTTTCGGTCAAGTTTAGAGACTCATTCTTTAGCCGCACCACACGAATATGGAATACTCTTCCAAACTCAATTTTCCCATCTGAATTTAAAAGCAGACATTTAAAATCAACGCGAACCGGTACCTTCTTTCCATCTCTCCCTTGGTACCTTCGGCCCGTGCTGTATCTTAAACAGGAGACCTAAGAGTAGTCCCAATCCCGCCAATTATAAAAAAAATGTCTAGAGCGTCTTATGAAAAAAAATTTAGCGATGAATATGTCTCTTGCTCCTGACAGTTCGATTGCTTAACATTAAACTTTCGATTTTAAATTTTTTACTTAAAAACAAAACGTCTACACTGCGCAGTGTAGGCTTAACCCTTTCACGACAGCGCGTAATTCCACCCACAGGAAAAATATTTTTTTCTTTGCTTCACCAAGAACTAAGTAAAGATCCCGATTATTGCACGAGAGAGAGACGTCTGGCACAAAATTAGATAAACCAAAACTTAGTTCTAGAAAAAACTGAAGACACTTTTACTGCTATTGTGCCAACATTTTCAAGTTTTTAGAAAACGGAATTCCTGTTGTATACGAACAAAACCGGGCATGAAGGAACTAATGATTGAATGCGAAAGTGAAGTCTATCAGTAACACTTGACGTCTGTTATAGTGAATTTTCAAATGAGCGGCCAAGAGCACAAATTTAACGTACTCGGATTTTTGAAAGACAATTAAGGCTTTTTTAAGTATTACACACACACACAATAATTAAGTGATTTGCAGTAGAGCTTTTGCAAATGCACGCCCAAGTCGTTCACCTCTGGTCTAAAGTAGAAAACACAATAAAGGACTACTTCTGTCTGCACAGCAAAAACTTTAAATCCAAAAACAATGGGACATTCCAAAAAAAAACCTCGAGGACACATAGCAGCGCCAACTCCCCATTGTCCTGCTCCACATCGCCGCGTACTTCGTGTGTGCTTTGCGCTTACCGTGAAGGCGAATTAATGTCCGTCAAACACGCAATCATTATGTGAAAATCACCTTGAAACCGAAGGAAAATTCGCGGAAAATGTTATCCCGCCGCAACCCCGCCATGACCCGAATGACAGCGAGCAACTTGATGTTCATTTACACACCACAGCGTCTCCTGTGAATACGAAATGCCCGTTCCAGATCCTTATTTTGATTTATGACGGGCTAAAGAAAGAATTTCGTATATAGGATTGGCGACGGCGACGGTGTCCTGTTTTTCCGAAGCCTCACCCAAAAAATTAGATGTCCCTTTGTCGGACGTCCTCGAAGACACGAAGGTTTGTTTACGTTTTTATTCTTTTTCATGTCCTGAAATCCTCTCGATCGACACGTGGCTACCGAAATGATTCACAAGAGCCCGGAGGAGGCAGAAGTGCGCTCAAATGTCCAGAAGCGAGCGCGACCCGCCCACGGTCCACTTGAAATTCCGCGCCTGACCTTGCGGCTTGAACTTGAGTCTGGCATAAATCATTCGCGTATCTGCAGCACCACGCTAAAATGCAGCGCGCTACTTTGTCGATTTGCATTCGACTGAGGTGCACACACATGCGGACGTGGGATGGCTTCGGGGAAACGAACGCCTAGGTCGCACAAGATCCATGGCTGCAGGCGTTCCTGTCATTGTGACTGCTGAAGGGTCCTCAAAGTGCGCTACAATCGAAACTAATTTACGTACGTCGATCGTTAATCAACTTTTGCATTGTTCTTTTGTGGTGAGCGGGAAACGGACGGCGGTTGCTTAACAACTTAACGCCATAGAGTGGGCGATCGGGAAAAATATTGTTTTTGCGTTTCGATCGGAAATCGGCCCCCATGTGGAGTTTGCGAGAGTCACGGTGTGCGCCAGTGATCGCCAGTAGAAAAACTCGTCCGCCTCCGCGTCAGCGATGGCGCGTTGCGACCGATGGGACGGCCCGACTCATTGATGTGAAACGAAGTCGTCGATCGGCGAACGGTGATCACGTTAGGATTTGTTGTTACTCGCAGCGGAGAAGCGACACTTTCTTTGAACTTATTTCATCACTTTGGGTAAAATGTGCGGGGAATGTGGAGGAGAGCTTGTACTTCTATATTTGTCGTGAGGTTGCCACGGGGGTTTGTTAGGTAACGCCAAATCACCATCCGCCGTAAATGGGGTGATTTGAAGTGTCAGCAAATCACAAAACGCTGGAGAATTTCATAAAGTTGTGAAAAAGTTGTTGTAAGGCATGACACAGAAAAGACAGGCAAGACAAATGTGAGGACAGGAAATCGTTTGCAAAATCGTGTTGAAAATTTTTTGAAATTTAAAACAGAAGCGTTGACGGATAGTTAAATATGGAGGTGGAGGTAATAAGGGTACGATTACTCATGATCATGTCTACTCACATTAGAAGAATCTAAATTTTGAAATAGCTCATAAGTACACCAAAATCTCGCTTCCCGTCGTTATTTAGGACCCGAAAAACACGATAGAGCCTTCATTCAAAAGTCAGTAAGCCAAGCGTTGTAGGTAAAGAAGGTTCTGTTCGGTTGATTTGAATTTCGTAGTGAAAGATATTTGGTGGGACCGTCGTTTTAGCTGATTCTTTTGAATGCCGCTTCCGTTTAGTTTTACTTCTTGCATTTTTTACTAAAAATGGGATAACGCCTGTACCCAACCCCCTTACGTAGTCTCAATATTTCCTCGAATAAATAGCGACATGAAAGAGAAGCATTTCGCCGACAAGCTAAGAAAAAAAAACTCGCTTTCGGGCATAACGGAAGACGAACTATAAATATGAATGATGAGCAATGGAATAATAGATTGGACAAGTATATTAGTGCGAATGCAGAACATTTTAAACGCACTTGGAGGTTTCTTTAAAAATTAAAAACGCAGATTGAGAAAAAAATAACTTCAGTTATTCGGAGGGTAACCCTCGCATGTACCGCGCAAAATAAAGATGAAAATAAAATAATATTATCCTGTCTTAAATAAGAACTCTGCCATTTGACATGGCAATACTTTGAATTTTCGCTCTTCAGATTTCAAGTTAACTGTTGGAACCTAACCACAGATATTAAGTCTCAACAATTCAACACGGGGAAGGGTCAGTAACTGTGTAGGGGTAATATATTTAAAATATTCTTAAAATCAAATTTCTGATGAAATCTTTGCTTAAGGTTTATTCTCTCGTCAAGGAGTGCGTGAAATGTTTCATGTAAGTAGTCGGATGAATGCGCATGTTAATCAGAAAGTATTGAAAAATCAAATGCTTCCACTTTTGATCATAACAATAACCCGAAACGGCTGGTTGATGAAAAGCTTCTTGATAGAGGAGTATAATGTTTTGCAGTGGTTGTAGATCGAGAGACAAGGAAGCGAAAGCCATCTTGTTCCTAGCTGGAACAACTAAGTTCAGAATGGGAGCGAATATCCTTCGATTTATTGGTGTCCCTTGCTGCCTTATGTCGTTGTTGCTAACTAAGATGACGCAACAAAGAAAAATGAATTAATCTGTTAATGTTGAAATTTTACTATTTTTATGCTCTCTTTTACTCGCCTTCAGACTCGCTTTTGTGAACATTTTTAACATAATAATTCTCTTGTAGTTAGAATTTATGAAAATCAAATCTGCATAGAAAAAGAAAATAATTTCGAAAGTTCCCCTTCTTTGTGAGTTCTTATTTAAAGCAAGACCCTATTTTTCTTTTGCACTTTTTTTTTTGCTGTGTACTGAATATACCAATTAGGCTGATCCCAGTTACAAACATAAAGCCTAAAATTTTACAAACTACCTTGTTTGAACCAAATAAAATTTGCTAAAATTTGGACATATTAAGATTAACTTATCTTTATTATTTATTTTAAATTTGGACATATTAAGATTAACTTATCTTTAGAACCAATATTGGTAGAAATGATGGGATGAAAGTTCAGAAATAGTGCATAAAATAGGAAAAGCAATTAGATTTCAGGTTAGCCCTCAAAGTATGGATCATCGTGAAGAAGAAACCGAAACTCACTCGTACTGGTTTATTGACGACTGAGAAATTCAGTCGACTAATGTAAAACAGTGTAACGAGTTTTTGAATTTAGCAAAATATTTTTTATGCCGGTAAACTTGGTTGTTTTTTACTCATAGAAAAGATTAAGCCCCATTAAGACGCTTTATAGTTCGCAGAAAGTTGTTCTATATTAGTTTTAATTTTTTGCGTTTCACATACGCGTTCTAAGGCCGTAGGCACCTCTACCACCAAAGTTCCGTCCCACTATTGTTCCAGTGAAAGCTCAATTATCTCCAATTATTTCCCCCTTTAAGCGACACAAGATCGATTCAACAGGTTAACACACAAGTTCCATTGTTAACCTGATTGAATTTGCATTTGAGTTTCCTTGACTCCTCAGTCACAGCCGTCGTCTAACAAGATAAGTAAACATCGATCTTCGACAGAAACTCACAATTCATACCCCAACGCCGCTGTGTGTATTCTCAGCCCTCGCAACCGCCCATTAAAGTTGCATTAATCGTATCTAATTGATTCTCGAACGGCGATGAGCCCCTCCGCCACCACCGCCACAAACGCTGAATGCGGGTCAAACGTGCCTCGGTGTCTGTCAATTTCCGATTAACTTGCGTTAATGGACATTCCAGCGCCGTCGATATTCCGAAGTTGCAGCACGATTTGTGCCGGCTCTTTGTTAATTACCAACCACCTTCAGCTACTTTTGGTCAGAACGGGTAGTAGCCGTCTCTCGCTGACAGCGACGTCGATGGGCGTTATCTTCAAAAGACAAAAAAACCCCACCACCCAACAATCGTGATGGGGCACTTCCTGCGCACTTATCACTGCGCTCAGCACCGTGCTAATGGCAAATATACAAAACAATATACACGATTTATGTGTTTTTATTCATTTAGCGTTTGTTTGCTTAACTTGATTCGCATTCGAAAACGTCAGAAGTCGTCGCTGTGACAGCCAGCGGCGCGGTATCAAAGAACTTTTCTATTTTTTTTCAAAAAACAGTCGATAAGAGTCGAGAGAGTGACTGAAGCTGCGTCGACAAATTCAGTCCAAATTCTTTGTTTGCAAAAAAACGCATGTGACGCTCGCGTGAGACAACGCGGTGTGTATCTGTCACAGCCTTGGATTTTTTTTTCTTTAAAAAAAATTCGCTGTTTTTCTTTCGGGTAAATTAATTTTCGTGGAGCAATTTATCATCCACAGATCGGCGTTGCGTTAAGCGGCTTACGCGCAACACCGAACTCGGTGTCGGTAAATGATAGTTTATCAGAAATATTTGTGTTAAGTTTGGATAAGAGGCTTAGATTGTTGATTTTTTGGAGAGACGGTGAATTCCGGCAGAGACTTATGAATTTTTGGGAAGATTTCGTTGGGCTAAGGTGATAATTGAACCATTCGAAGTGAGAGACTGCTGTTAACGATCGGGATTATGTTGTTAAAACTCGCTGAGCTGATGAAGAATGTTGGAAATTCTGTTTTTAAGGGTCACCAGTTCCGTCATCGATTTATGCGTTTTTACATGAATATGGAAGAAAAGGTCGGACTAAAGCTCATCTCTAATTTAAATTTACATAAAGAGCTTTAGTAAATAATACCTGTCAGTTTTGAAATGCCAGAATTGCAGACAGTTACGATTGCAGGTAATCTACGCAGTACGAGAAACTATTACGGGGCTACTGTTGCGCTTTTGAAAAACAAAATTCATGTAAAAGAGTTAAGACTAATCGTGCCTGATCTACCGAAGCAGAAATTGAAAGACGCATGCTTGCAATGACGGCTTTGAGTCCCCCAAGGATGAAAGAAGACACATGATCTTAAAGACAACGATAAAATAAGTGATCATTACATGATCTGACTGCGATCATCTGACCCACAAGGTTCTTCTCACTGCATAAACATCCACCAAATGACTTTCAATCGAAAAATTTTCTGCGAACGAATTTCCGGCAAGTCAGATCGCAGCTTGAAGAGCTCTGAAAACAAAACAAAATTCAACTCAACGTCGATCAAAACGTAAATTCCTATTTAAATCTCTGCCAATAAACAAAAATCAATTCTTAATCACATCTCATTAAAAACACACCATCCCCCGCAGCAAATACAAAGATCACTTCATCAATTAAAAAAAACCTCAATACCGAGTATCTCGCTCGATAAATTATAACACACAACCAGAGTGGTTTCTTAGAAATAATTTAATCACATTGACATCGCGAGGTAGAGCGAAAGCAATTCTGTAGAATTAAAAATTCACGCGCACTCATTCACCAGAAATTCAAACAATTCACCAGACATAGATCATCGTTTCTATACGAGCAATCGAAAAACAAGAAACAACTACAATCTTAATTGAGAATCTACATAAAAATTCAAAAAAATAAAAAACGATCGCAGAAAAATCTCAACTACACCAAATACAAGATACACGGTCGTCTCTGCGGTCTGTCCATCTGTCTGTTCGTATCTCGATGGGGTTTTCCTCAAAATTCATCGTTATTTTTTTTGTTTCTTACCCTTTCAATTATTAAATTGCTTTCCAGATAAATTGATAAAGAAAAATTCGCATTGTTAAGAGTCGAGCGAGAAATAGTTTGGCATTTGACGTCTGACGGGTAAAAGAGGGGAAACGAAGAAGAATTAAATTCTGTCAATTGGCCGAATGCCAATTTATAAATTGAACTTTGTTGATTTTTTGTTTTATGCTATTAAAACTGCTTGTTGGTTGTTTAATGCGGATCGTGGCAAAAAAAAGGAAACCAATTTAAAAAAGAACTTGGAGAGGGATGAGATTTGTATCCTTCGATGAATTTGTTGTTCATACTGGAGGACATAGAAATAAGCAATTGGCAACAAATACATTTCCGTTGGCAAGAAGTGTCAATTTTAAGTGACAGCTGAGAAAAGGGTTGATGAACATTTTTTTTCCCAGTTCGTTTGGCAGTATTACAAGACCCATAGGCATTTTGTATGGGAAAAAATCAATCTTGCTATTGAGCCTACTTTAGCACTAACTAATGACTTAGAGAGCTGGTCGGCTCATATTAAAAAACTAAGAAACAAGATATTGGTATCAAACTCGATTTCAATGGCAAAAATTGTGAATTTTAGTTGACAGCTGCCAAACAAATGGTTTCGATCGGCAGAGAAAAAGTATTTTATTACTGACGCGAACTAAAGAAATGATTTTCCAGAAGGGACGGTCGAAGTTGACGATCTGTAATACCCATGTCAGCGAGGTAAGGAGTGGGACTTGATCACCTATAGAATTTTTGGTAACAGAAATTGTACACAAAGCATACTGCAAGATTTCTTAGGTTTTATAATAAAAATGCAACGCCAAGTAGAATAAGCACACAGCTGCCTCATAGTTTAGAAAAAAAAGCTTTAGCCCCCAACGACTTGTTACGTCGTCCAATGTATGTATGTTTGCCTCATAGCTCACTTCCTGCCTTTTAAGATCATTACTCTTCATGCTTAATTTTTACCTTCGCCTAGAACGTGGTTTTTGATCCGTGCTAAAGTCAAGATGGTTAAAAAAGAAAGTTATTTTTGAACTCTGCATCTGTAAAGGCTGTCAGAATAACTTTTGAAACACGACAACCGGTCTACAAGAGTTTCATTTTTCTTTTCTTTATCTTTAAGTTTATAGTTGGTCATGACGGTTGCTCTTTATATTATCAGTTCAGCCGCGGCTCAGTAAGTTTTTGAATTAAAATTTTTTCGAAATCTTTGATTAAAAATGATTGATTTTAATGTCTTTGAATGAAAATTGTGAAGATTTGAGGCAGATATCGGAGTGCGGCATCGTCGAAGGCGTGAATAAAACTTTGTGAGAAACAAATAGCATTGAAAATCGCAGAAAAAAGTTTGACAGTCACATTTTAAAAGAAATTTAAGCATTGGACTTTGCGGCTTCTCAGTTGTTGATCAATCGCAGGAAAGACCGCTCTGATCAAGCTGCATTGCGACGCCAATGCAACGAGTATCTATCTTTAACTATCTTTGTTCCGAAAAAAAATGTATTTTTTTGCTTACTTTAATGCATTTTTGTATGTAGAAGATCGATGCCGCTGTTCTTTTTTTCTTTTTTGTTTTACTTCTTTTTTGCTGTGAACCAAATTATGTAATTTAACCTCTTTGTCCTTTTAAAAGATAACCGAGTCTTGTAGCATGTTGCTATACTCCATTAATACAAATGAATGAAATGGAATGAATTGACACTTCACGTTGAAGAGCCTAAGGAAGGGGTCTATTGTATTTTTTGTGTGACCACTATATCGGCCGTCAAATAGCTTAAAACAAGTTTCGATTTATAAAAACTTTCCTTCTTTTTCACGTTCACTACGTTTTTTAAGCAGTCTTTCTTTCTACTATAAATCTCACAGTTCTTCCAAACAAAAAAAGTGATATAGAGGCGTAATAGTCACGGTTTTCATGAGTGATTCAGTCCTATCCAGAATCTACACGCTGGATCCAGGAACTTCTCTTTCACTAGTCAAGAGACTGTAACCACAAAAATCACAGATAATTCTCCGGGTATGCCCAGATTGGACTTTTTAAAGTGTCACTCTGCGGTCAGGCAATCCGCAAAGTGATTCAGTCATTCATCTCGCCTCAATTTTAAGCACATGAACAGAGAGGTGCATGTAATTTTTTTTAGTTAAAGTGCCTTCTGTCCAAAACTTTTACTGAAAGATAAGATTTCTTTGCCTTAAAATAAGCGAGAATCCGTCTTCTCGCCACTCACGTGTTGATTCAAAATTAATGAGAATAATTAAAGTGTCAAAACCCGTCACGAAAATCCCATAAAGCTTTGACTCGAGTCCGAATCTTGATGAATAATTCATCAAATGCTAAATTTTCTTTTCATATCAAAATACCGAAGAGCCATTTGCGACGTTACCCGTAACCAGAAACCCCATCTCTGATCTGATTCTCCATACCGACGATTGGAGGAGTGGGGTGGACAACATCAACACCTCGTTACGTAGATGCTGCCACTGTAAACGAGCTAATCTCTGTCCCATCGCTGATTAATTGCCCGGCAGTTGTTCGCTGGTGTTTTATTTTTATCACACAATGCCTTGAAGTTTAATTAAGAGACACGATTACACTTGTTGCCGTCGTCATTGTAGCCGGGAGTGTGCACTGCGAGCACAGCCATGACACTGGCAGGCCTTTGGTTGACGCCAATCTGATGCTGCATCCCCATTCGACTTTATGACCGCGTTTTATGTCCCAATGAACGCGCCACTGATGCGCGGATGAGCGTCCATCCATCGGTGGCTATTTTTGGGCGGTTTAGGACCGCTGCCAGGGGTACCTGTGATGAAGCACGTTTCTTGGGAAACTATTCGATGCACTTCAATTGTGTGGGGAGAGATGCTTCCGCAGATGTTGGCGGTGAAAATAGACTCGAAGATTGACGTGGGTTATAATTGGACGCCAACATCTGATGTCGCTCGACAAGGATGACACTTTCGAAGCGGAGGTGTGTGGTTTGGATGCGGGGGAGGCCTTGAGATCGCGCACCTAACAGAAGAATTGGGTATAAATAACTTTTGACCAGTCTGAGAATAGACTGCGGTCTTGGGTCACGGCTTTTTGTGTTTTTTTTGGGTGTTTTATCGAATGCCAATTTGGCTTAGGTGGCGATCCGTTCAGCGTTTGACAAGACAAGAGTCATCGGGAAGTTTCTAGAGACAAGCTATGAACTCAAAGTGTTTTCGAAAACAACCTGATGGTCAAAAAATTAGTACAGGAGTCTAAGAATTAGACGATGGGGCTTTAACTTGATTTCAAGCACGTTCTATTTGTCTGGATAGGGTACTACGCGGATTTCACGGTGTGACTGGAGTCTTACGCTTAGTACGATTAGTTGAGATGAGCGGCCATAAAAGATGGAACCCACAAAAGAACAAATACGTCACATTTTATTGTTTTTCTTCGATAAACGCAAGCCATGCAGCTGAGAGTGTGTTGAGTATCATGTTACTGTAATAACAGCCAATTCCCCGTAGTATTGATATTGATGTTTCCGTTCTCATAAGGGTGAGCCATCTAGTGGTTTCTTTTTAAATCATAAATTATTCTGACACTGATAGCTGTTTCGAAATCTTGGCAGAAAGTCAGTCACCTCCGAACAACGAAATCGCTTTACGATTGAACAACTTTGGAAAATATACAAAACTTTATTCCAAAGTGAGTTCTGCGCAGCCCAAGTAGTGTGTTTTATAAAAAGAAGTCGTGTTATCAGCCTTTTTAGCGATTTCACCTCCTCCGTCTCTGAGTTGCAATTTGAACCCTTTTTACTTTTTGCTGTGCCAACAGACCGCCAACAGACCGGAAATAATTGGAGCACTTAAAACAAATATCATCCAAGCAATCGGTGAGTCCGAAACCCCTCCAGACTACATGTTTCAGCAGCAACCGGCTAGAAGTTGGAAGGTTAATATGCATTCGCATATAAACCGGATTTGTCTGGATTAAGTACCAAGTGTTTATCATATGTTATTATCCACCTCGAACGATGATGGTTTTGTGATTAATTTGCTCAAAGTTTATGTTTTTTAAAGGATAGCCCTAGTCAAATAGGTAAAAAGGTACCAGCAAAACAAATAAATAATTTTGCCCAATTGACCTAACTGAGATCATTCTAATTATTCGTAATAAGCCTGGACAATAAGCCTGGTTAGCTTTAAAATAACTTATTATTTTATCTGTTTCAAATGTTACAAAGGGGTTGTTGGCATAAAGCTATAAAAGATCAGGGAAGGGCTTAACTTGGCAGAGAAACAAAGTTGGTTTGATCTAAAAATTACGGTACAAACAGCAAAAAACATAATAATTTTAACACTTTTCAAACAAAAGCCGGTGGTTGTCAGATAAAGCAGAAACGCCAATAGGTCTCCCCTCTGCGACACATTTAACGTCACGAACCTGTCGATAAAGCCAACAAGTTGTAACCTGATAACGTCGTAACGTGATCAATTACTCTTTGAGGTAAACATGCGTCGCGGTAGAAACACATGTTGAAAAAATTTACTCAACAACCCAAGAGAAAGCTTCGTGGAGTAGAAATTTCTAGATGTACACAAACAAAGCAAGATCGATGAACGTGGATAGTGTGGGAACTAAAATTTCTTAGCAGACGGTGGACACGGTGATGAATGTTTTAAAGAGATTGCGATGCATAAATCTTCAAACTATATTCGATAACATCTCGAGAAATGAGACGTTTTGGGCCAGACTGGTTCTTAGTGTTTGACACGTACTAAAAACTCGATTAATAAATGTGTAGTTTACTGAATTACCATTTAGACTAAGAAGATGAGTAATGGCGACTACAAATATGAAAAAAAAAACGAGTTTGGAACCAAAAACGATGGGATGTGGTTTTGTGAGGAAAGAAATTTGCATCTTAGCTTTGCTTTTGATGAGAGTGCAGCACCGGCAGGGCGCGTGGAACGCGAAAAGGAGGACAGGGTGGTCCGCTGATCGTAGCAAATTTCACAAAATAGGTCGAACATTTTGAAGTTAAGTAGAAAGTACATGTTCATGATTTTCTTTTGAAGCTTAGGTCTAAGCAGCTCTTTTCCTGCAACGATAGCTATTTATGATCTTCGTGCGTCCACTTTTGGTGACGATTACTACTATTTTTTTCTGATGGATTCTGAGCTCGGATCTTTACTTGGGACGATCGTTAAGCTTACATAAACGGACTGCAAGTTCAGTACATGCAACGTTTGCGTTATTTGAAAGCCCTAATGAGTCGAAAAACACGACTGTGTTTGTATGAACTCTCAGTTACTCTTGTACGCCCCAAAGAAAAACCTCCCGAAAAGCTCCAATTCCAATCCTTAACACCTCCAACAGCGATCTAAGCTCGTGATCGGCGATCGACGTTGCTGCGTCGTCGTAGTCATTACCGTTCAGACTTGTTTTTACTTCCTGAAGCAAAAGCCAAGCGAATCGACGAACACAAAGCTAATTGGCTTCGCACCACACGCATTGTCTCGAAGTCAACCTTGGGCGCGTGGACGGTGTGCCCACTGGTACCGATCTTAGGCCCACACTACTTCCGAAGGCTACAACCCACCTTTTTAAATCACAATCCTCGCTCAATGTTGACACAAAATATAAATTCCTTTCTCTCTTGATGTATGCCCGTGTGTGTGTATCCTTTTCTTGCTGCGTTGGTAGCTTAAATTAATTTGCGACTAAATTAAGACACTTAACACTCGATCTTCTTTCATTTCGATTTAAAAAAAAACACCACCAAGCACATCAACAACAACAATAGCAGAGCAGAGATTTTTTGACAGCTGTCTGCTGGTAAATGTCAGAACACGTTTCCACAAAACAACAGATGCACACTCGACTATGCGAAGCCGCCCCCTTCTCCGTAACAAGAAATTTCAAAACTCGGTCAAGCACGCTGGGCGGTCTCCAAAAATCAGAATCGAAAAAAAAAAAATTAAAATGAACTCGAATCTTACGTCAAATAAACGTCACTCCCGTCAAAATTATGTAAATCACTGCAATCGCAACTTCAAGACGTTTCTTCTGCGTTTGCACTCAAATTACACGAAAACCGCGACGTCGAGAGTCTACTTGGCATGATAACGAAAGAAACGAAAGAAAAAACTAAGAAAATTTATATCTACGAAATTCAGCACCGTTGCTAGACTCTACACGGGACTGTGGTAGTACGCTCCAACGAACCAAGAGAGTAGTCTACCGACATGGCCGCCTGCGGTTGTAGAACGTGTACGTTGTGTAGTAAGCCCGGAACTGAATTCACCACAGGGCATCAGACTGAAACTCACTCCGAAATCCGATTGAGACACAGAAAAAACAACAAAACAACGAAAAACTACTGCTGTTGTTGTTTTGTTGCCGTCGTATCTTTTGTGAGCACTTCGTTCTCGAATGTTACCACACAATTGGCCAGCTAAGGAGAGGGCACACATTTATGTGTGGTAAGAATGGATTGTGGGGCGGAGGGGGGATGAGAGCGAGAAAAATGGCTCAAAAGAAAAGCATACAAAAACGTGTTGTGGTTTGATTGTGTTGCCAACGCACACGGGGGCAGAGCGTACCTGTTGGTGAAGTGCGGAGCACGGAACACGAAAAACAGAAAAAAGAGTGAATTCAACGCTTTGACATTCAAGTGACAGGTATTGTGTGTCAAAGTGCGCATGAGTGTGGTGAGCTGTGCCGATGATGACATTAGGGGCGGCCGAAAGACGTCGTGAGAGGGGAAAATCACACGGAATGCATTCTTGGGATTGTTGTACCGGCTTTTTACACTTATTTCTATAGTAGTTTTCTGTGTTGAGTTGACAGCAGATAGTGAAGCGTGGTGAATTTCTTTTGGTAAGTCTTTTGCAACTACGGTATAGTTTTAGGAGGTCGTGCATATTCTCTTTCTTTCGAGAAAGCTCGAAGAGCTCAGTCAAAGAGAAGTTGAGTGTAATGAGTGGTCTTATTTTTGACTCTCGATGAATATCGTGTGGACGTTAGCGTGCATTTGTGCTAATTTTTTTGCTATTTAATCACAGGGGCAAAACAAATGGTTCTAGTTCATGAAATAAACGTGTGATGACCGCTAAAACAACATTTTTCTCATTGTGTGTGTCATAAAATAGCTTTATTCGTTTAAAAATTAAAGTATTTCTGACAAACATGTTGTTTGGCGCCCAATATTGGCCTTTTTTCAGGTCGTTTTGGTTCCAAGTTTAAAAATTTCAAACTACGATGAAACTTAATTCAGTAAGGCACTCGTATTGAAACTTTGAGTACATGATGCAAGTGTGTTGACAAAGAGTCACCAATGCCTTGGAAAGCAGCAGTTGACAGAGACAATTTAAGGAATTGCAATTAAGGAATTGGAATTGAATTGGAAGCTTGAATAAATTGGATATACACCAGAGCCTATGTTTGCATCATTAATTAGGACGCCAGAGTTACGATGCCAATCGAACGATTCCCATGTAAACTGATGTAAGGAAGAACGTAGCCTTAAACCACGCTTACTTTTAAACCACCCAACTTCAAAATGATGCAAGTCAGAACGACCCAAAGCGGGTCTCTTGTGTACTATTCTGTAGCAGTATGACAGCAATGATACTTAGAAAGTGCCAGCGCACTACACTTCACTCGTATTTCAATATTTTTTTTCCCATTCCATTGAAGTTTTTCTGAATCCACAGATAAAAAATACTCACCAATATAAAAAGATCAGAAAAATGAAAAATCAATTCAAAGCAATTTCCTCAAACACACTCCACAGGCAGATAAGAGACACTTTAGTTGACCTTAAGTCAGTGTATGCAGCCGATAACGCACGCCACCGCTTGGTGATTCATTTTCCCCACACGACGACGATTCACTCACAAAGATCACCTTCCGGTGTGATGAGTTTACGCACCTCACTTCAGCCACCCTGACACAGAGGAAGTGCTTAACACCCTGTCTTCCACTTAACTTGACTGCCCGTCGTCTAACTCATGCGAATCTAAACAGAAAATAGTTGAGTTCGAATGGCTTCATGTTTGCTTATCATGATACTGTTATTTGTTGAAAACAAATATCTTTGTCATGGGATCTTGAAAAGTGTAATACCGCCCGCCGGCTAACCCTCCCCAGCCGACGCGTCAGTGTTTGCGTTGTAGGTGAGTCGCTTGGTGCGATGTTTATTTATTTTTTTTTTATTATGGATTTTTGTTTTGTTGGAAATGATTAGAAAATGATTTATTATGACGTGCGATGAGGTGATTGTCATTTTTTTAAGAAATTCACCAGTCGAAGTGAGTGTGCAAGTGACAGCTGTGGAAGGAACGACCAACTGCAGTCGTTTGGCAAAAACGTTGTTATGGGGCCTTTAAAATTCACAACCCATAAAGTCTTCGAGGAATTTTTTTATTGCTGACTGAAAAAATTAATGGGAAACTACAAAACGCGTTTATTTCTGTCCCGGTCAATGTTTTCTTGCGTATCTAAAGCATTTCCATTACGACTGCACGTTGATTGTGTGCGTTTTTTGGTTGCCGAAGATAGATTTTTTTTTGTGTTTATTTCGCAACATGTTGAGGAAAAGCATAATTTTCACTTTTATTTTAGAAAAGTTGAATAAACTTGGCAAATGATGGATGGAGGAAACAGAAATCATCGATCAGGTTGCGAAAAAGGAAAAAGCTTTCGTTTCCTGTGGCGTAAACACGCTTGAAACCACTTAAGGTGAATCCAATCAATTCATGAGCAACAGCCCGAAACCATCAACAAGGTCTTGGAAAATTGGAGTGACAGGATGCGCTACTGTGAAGCCAGTCGAGCCAGCCAATGAAGTAAGTTGTATTCCATAATTAATAAAATTAATAAAAAAAAAAGAATTTTGTTCATTTTATTTTTGAATAGAATAATTCACTGTAAAAATTCTATTAAATTAAGTTTTTATTTTGAAGTCATTCTCCACCTCCGCTCATCGCACACTTGCTTTTAAGCTAACAAAAACAAAACATGGAGGACGGCTACTTTTCTGTCTGCAATTGTGACCCCTTTTTCAAATACGGCCTTTTGTGTTTTTGAAGTCTTTCCCAAGCGATTTTCATCGAGCGACTCCAGCTATGAACAAATTCACAACTAATTTTTAGGTTTCCTGACATTTGCAACTCACTCAAAGGTTTCAAAAGTAACCCACTGAACATCAAGTCTGTAAAGTGGTTAGATTTTCTTTGTTCATGTTAAAACAAAGCCCTTTAATGCATAACAGACAACGATGTTTCTCGAATTAAACAAATTTCTTTTGAAAAATTGATTCTAATATGGGCCTGGTATATCATTTTCTCAAGTTCTTGAATATATTTAACAGTAAGGTTTAATATTGAGCCCGAAAAGCATTTCGTTTTCAGAAATACTAAGCAAATCAATAGAAACATGGTAATGTTTGTATTCGCAATGAATTGTAAAAAATTGTAATATTAAAGAAACTATTTTAAAGCCGGTACACTCTAAAAGGACAGATTGAAACAGTTTCACTTGCAGGCAACTTTTGACAACTTCCACAAACCTTTAATTGTTTTAATTAATTGTTCTAGAGAGAGTCTTTCAAGCCGTCAATTGGCGATTTCCCTTCAGTCTTAAGTTCATTGGTAAACCTTTGAGGAGTGCCCCCATTAAACAAAAAACAATTTTTTAATTCATTTCAAAGACACAATCGTCACCCACCTAAAAGACCACATAAATTTATCTACACACCTCCGATAAATCTTTTTAAATTCTCAATAACGACTTAAAAATTGTTTTATCTTTGCGATAAGCAAACGAAAAATGGTCTCAGACTTGTATATTTTTCCATTTGTTTTTCTTATCAAAAATATCTAAATACAAACAGAAAAAAAAGAAAACATTTGATCGGATTTTTGATGATTAATTGATTGGTTTTAAGTTGTAGGGGACACAGAGGTCAATGGCGCTGTAGAATTCCGGCTGTGGAAGATTAAGGGAAATTGAATTCCAATATCAACAACTAGAGGGTGGAAAAAACAGGAATTTGATCATGGTCGACAAAGGCTAGTTCAGGTGCTAGGTGTCAGTTGAAAGTATTCGGTATACTCTTTATTGACAACTGAATTTAAATGCTGTTGCGTTGCAGTCAGTAATAATAGTCACTAATAAAACAAAACAAAAAATGAATAAAAGGATACAATGCAGATAAGGATACATAAAAGAGATTACATGCAGACAGAGAGAGACATAAAGCAGTGCACATAATTCATATATATATTCAACAAAAAGTTCAAAATCAGGATAAAATTAAATACAAAGTCGTGTTTTCATTTTCAGATCAATTAGAAAATGTCAGAAGGATAAGTGAAAGGATCAAATGATCCAATGTGTTTTTTTCAAACCAACTGTCGTGGATCTTATACAAATAACGTTCTTTAAGATAAAATCTTGATCACATTTCCACCGATCAGACATGAAACTAGTGCCACATTTTAAGTTTTGCGCTTGATTCAATTGAAATAAGTTTACATAGACATTCTTTTTTAAGACCTGAAACATTTAAGCAAAGTGACGCATAATCAGCCGTTGGCCGGCTATTTTTTAAGTTTTCTGAAATACGTATCATCATCATTATCCCCTTTTTGGACGCGTATTCCTCCGCCGTCGACGCTAACTCATCAGGAGGTATGCCCAAGCGTAACCAGGCGAGCTTTTGGACTTGGTCTAACCATCTTATCCTGGATCTGCTGAGCGGTCGCCTTTCTGAGGACATCGCATTTAAGGCAGAAGGAAATAATTGTTTTTTCAAAATCTCGCTTTAGAGAAAAAGTGTTCTCTATTTTGTCTTAAGAATTTTTGTTTTTATTTTTTGACCTTTGAGCCCATCAAACTTAGCGTAAGTACCCGTTGTTGAGTGTTCGCTAAAAAAAAGTCTTAAAGTACAGTAGTCTAAAGTAGACCAAGTTAGTATTTTATTCATCTGTTTTCGAATACTTACTTTTTTTCGTGTAGCCTTTTCAGCAAAAAATCTAGATACTATACGAAGTGAACAGTAGGCACACTTTTGAGAAAAAAAGTTTCTTAACTCAAAAAAGCAGGTATAATTTATATGATGTCTAGACAGCCTTCACCCAAAGTTCATCACAAGACTTAGAACCACTCCAAGTGACGCATTGTTAAAAACTGTCTGCATTTTCATTTCTCTTAGAAAGTCACGGATGTCTTCCTCAATCATTTGAATTATTTGCCAAGGATTTCTCCCACAACCCACTCGTTTTCTACCGTCAGCAACCTGAATTCCACCACAACTGTCATCTGAATTCAGCCAAAAAGAAATTTATTACCGGACACAACTTCTCAATGCCACAGCGCCAACAAACAAGAGTTTCACAATCGCCCCGCTGGCGTATTCGTAACATTCGCAACAGACCGCCATTTTCCAGCAAAACTCAAAATATAAACATTTTTTTTTCTAATAAAAGATCTCTGCCTGTCCCAAAAAAGAAAAAAAAACCTTTTAAACGAATCTATGATATAAACAAAAAGAAAACGAACAACTTATCTCAACAAAGGGAAACAAATTGGAAAATACGCAGTGCGACACAAAACAAACTCGAAACACCGTGTGACGTCAAACGATCGAGAAAAATCTTCAGACACACACAAAAAAAAAATCTGAACGAACCTAAGAACATGCGTCCACTCTTGCGTGAGGTCTTGGCCCCTGTTTACTAGTCTGGCCATTCATTTGGATATCTGTTTTTAGATTTCTCAAAACACGAAATAACAACAAGACACACACATGGAGCAGCCGAAACAAGTTGTAGTAGGATTTCTGGGCCCCGGTGATGCCATCTCCAACCCCACGATAGATCGGAGTTAATCAAAGCGCTCTGAATCAATCTTCATTACGACTTCTGTTCGTTGGGCCAATTAGAATCATCGGGGGCTTCAGATATAAAACAACCGAAGAAAACAACACGCTAAGTCAAATGGGGATGGCAGTGATGCCAAAGCAACGCACCAGATATCCGCCGATGAGCGGAATGTGTGCATCGGCTAATTCAATCTTCGTGGTCAATTGACACTTTGGCACTCCGATGGGAGAGAACAGTTGGCCAGAGGCACAAACACAAGAATTTCACTGTGTTGCATAAATTACAATTAATTGTCATCACTGAAGCGAAGCGTTGTGTAATGAGCAGCATCTTGCGGGGCATCGATGGCAGATCCTAAGCTGTGAACGGTCCTGTGTGGCCGACGAGTGCGGCCGATGCGTGGTTTTCTGGGTCAAACAGTGGGCTTTTATGTGCGTCGGAATGGGGTTGGTATGCGTTGGGTTTTTTTCTGCTTGATTCTTGTGTGACGAATGTGTGCCGCTGGTTGGTTCTGTTTTTTTTTTATCTGATTTAACACGCGGAAGTCATAAAGTTTATTCATGCCTGGTTTTTGTACATGTACGATGGCTGTAGACAGTAACTGTAAGAAGTTTTGGGGGAGCGAGAAATTATAACGATTGTGACATAGCAAGTGCTTGTTAAACAAGTTAATTTTGAACAAGTGCGTGCTGCACGTGAGCGAATTAGTTGTTAAAAAAACAGAGAACTCCTTTGTTTTATATGTTTAACAATCTGCAAGGACTTGGCAAACTCTCGGAAAATGGTCCTCAGATTCCTAAATTGCCGCTCAGGAACCTTTCATTTGAACGTTCGTTCTTCAAAGCCGACGTATTCAGATGAAACCTCCCTAAGAAAAAGAAGAAAGAAAAAAGCACATCACATGATTTTCCAAAATTGCAAAAATTGGGACACTGTTTTCATCGCCTAATTCTAATAATTTATTATCCTAGTACCTTTTTCTTCCGTTTGACTATATAAATGTCATAGACCTAATGCTCAGCATCAAGACAGGATGCAACAAAATAATAGCACAAGACGATCAATTGGCTTTTAGTTGTGCAGTTGATTGCAAGATTAGCAGTGTTTGCAAATTTCATAAGTCCTTCTACTCTTTTTGGGAAAAAAGTTGTTCTTTCAATAATGGGCAGAGGAAAAGGCAGAAGGCTTTCAGACAGTACAGAGCATAGCTCTGAATGGAAATCGTATGGTATCTAAACAGAATCCGTAAAGTAATAAAGTGTTTGCTGAAAAACTGCGAAAGCTACGGTAAAGCTCGTAGTAGTGGACGTCCACGAGCGAGTTACGCGCAGAGAGGAGGAAAACTGCATTAGTTTTAACTGGCGTTAAAACTAATGTAAAGAAGAATTTCAAAGATTTCAAAAACCATCGGACGCAAGAAACTACAACGCGAGACATCGAGAAACCAAACTTAATTTGCAGTAGTCAAGCAGGCATGGCCTGGTCTTATTGTTACCTTTATCTAAGGAAAGAACAACGTAGCTGACTTGGATAAGCGAGGATGAGAACTTATTTTGTCAGGAATTGGCTACTTTATTCCAGCAATCGTGAAAAGAAAAGAACAATTTGATTGGCAACATAGTAATCAATCCTAAAAAAAAGTCTTTCTGAGAACCAAGCAAGAAAATTGTGCCGTTCATACAGTTTAGATTATGAAAGACACCTTCTATGAAAATAATATTTGGATATTAGAACGGCTCGCACCTTTCCCTGGTCTTTAAATAATCGAAAACTACTAACGATATTCTTTAAAAGAACTTTACGCTGAACAAAGCCAGCATAAGTATAATTTTCTTGAAGATCTTACAGCTTTAGGCTGCGTTTATGGCCAAGCGAACTTAATACGTCAATAAAAACCATCGCTTGAGATCGCACGAATGTCATCGCATCGCTCGAAGCGAATTTGCTTGACCATAAACACAGCCTTAAGCTTACTAATTACATAACAAAATTGAAATCCCTTGAAACTGAACACCAATTTAGCGCTTAACCAACGCCAAATGTGGTCAGAACGCGCGTCCATGTCGATTTCCTGAAGACACACAAAATCAGGAAACATTCAAGTTGTCCACAAAAAAAAAATGCAAGCCTATCCAACAATCCTTACCTGATGTGCTCGGGGAAACATCAAACGCGACGATCGTGTCGGTGGCATGGGATTCCTTGCTGAGGTGACAACCATTTTGGGGCCTTGATGTTTAAAATTTGAAAATTTACCGTATTCTGGTAGTTCGTTGACGCTAATCGTAGCCAGTTTTTGACCTGTTCTCACTTCTCTATCACAATTCTTATTCGATTTCACTTTTCTTAACTCCTTCTTCACTTTTGTTTCACTTAATTTATTTTAGATTTTCTTCAATTCACTGAAAGGGTGGAATCGAGAAACCATGAGCACCAAAGCAGTCCGTTATTCGTCGTGTCCCAAAATCAAGCCCCTCTCAACAATACCATGCATGACCATAAGATCTGATGGCAAAGATACCCCCTAACTCCGGTCGTGCCAAAACGCAGCTCGACGGCAGCGCCATAACGCGCCGATCCACCAAACCGGTTCTCTCAGATGCAGCTCACGGATACCCAACCCACCCAACTGTTCGTAGCGTATCCCCCTCCCCGCCCCCCCGCGGCCGTCGAAGAGTGTTTCGCAAGAGAGTAGCTGCGTGTAAACACGCAACCGTGCGTGGGCCGGGGTTTTGCCAGAAAATTCGTGTCGCCCCGGGGCGGAAGGGAAACGGAAACACGCTGGAACCGCATGCGAGTGTGTGTTGGTTGTGGCTTCCTTCCCCAACGTGAGTTTAACGTTCGATTACCTGGATTTACGGCTGCGCGACGAGGAGAGGAAGTTTCAATGTAGGTTGAGTTGACAGGGTGACACTGTAGCGTTCGAGATGCAACTAGGGAGAGGGAGGTGGTAAAGAGGTTAAGTACCTATGCGAATCTGTTGTTTTGTTTAATTTCTGCGTCTGCGACGAAGGAAGAGGCGCAACACGCGACAAGAAAACAGTCGTCTGAGACGCACGGCTGTGCGGAGGTTGTGTAATAAGTCGCGTGATTGACTGATAGCAGGATATTGATGTTGCATCCGCCGGAATGAATAATGTGAAGTGCTCTTTTGAGGTACTTGGGTTTTTTTCTGTTTTGAGAAAGCTGAAAGTTTGACAGATTCCTTCGAATCGTGCATGCTGGTAACACGTTTTACGAATATCTTTCGAAGATTTCACGCTTATTGGCGAAAATTTAAAAAACTTTTTAATTTTAATTTTTATTTGGGAGTAGTTTTGATCAAGTCAGAGTGATCAATCAAACGACATCTGAAAGTTCCAAATAAACGCAGGCACTTCAATGAGCTCAGCAGTGATCTTAGTAAAATAAAAATGCGTTGAAAATGAAAATGAAATGCAGTGATCTTAGTCAGGTCATAGTAGCACATTTACTATAACTGGCAACGGTTTTTTTTTTTGTTTTACACAATTACCATGTTTGTCAGCAAGATGGACGGAATTCGATGTTAGTCATTTGTTAAAAAAGGTGTTGAGGCCATATTAACGAGCTTATTAAAGAAAGTCATTTTGTCGCTGAGTCATCATTGGAGGAAATGGAAAAGCATGCGAACTCAAGACTCGCATTCAAAATTATCACTTAAACAAGTCTTAGCCTTTATCCGTCCAGTAGTTATACTATTTTTAGTGCGACGAACCTAATTATCGATTAGGACCCTTTTTCGTGCTAATTACACACACAAAAACTAAAGTCCCTTAATTTTAAAACTGGGTGGCTCATATTTTAACAAACAGACTGCTTCTGGATAAAAAAATATCGGGCAGACGGATGAAGGCTATAAAAAAACAACAAAAAGATCATCAGACTAGTCTGTAGCCGTTCGCAAAGAAGATCACTGAGACTAATCCTAAGACGATATTCATTGTAGATGAACACGCTGAATGCAATGGAGGTGATTGGTTAGTTTCATAAAAACTTAGCCTTTCTACAATGACATTGAACAGATTTGCCGATGTTAAGCACGTATTCATGAGGTTAACCCTGAGCAAGAAGTTGTCAGAAGGGAAGAAAATATCAAATTCAAAATAAAGATCACAACGAGAAAAAAAACTAAAGTGATGTACCATCGTTTCTCTCTACGAATTTTTAATGCACCTTAGAAGGGTGGGCCATCGAGTGGTTTCTTTTCAAATTATAGGTTTTTTTTTAATTGCCAGCTGTTTCCTGCTCGAAATCTTGACAGAAAATTATTATCATACCTCCACGGAATGATATGAGTCGCGTTACAGAGCTATGTTATCTGAATTTTGTTTACTGAAATTGATGACATAGATTTGAATGACCTCTGGTTTACAGTACATGTCACAATCAATTTTTGAGCATCAAATTCCCAAATCGTGTTATCTGCCGCCTTTCCGATGTCAATTGGCTGCCTTGGAGTTACGGTTTGACCTCTTTGAACTTTTTTTGTAGGGAACCGTGGAGGACCTATGTTATGCAAACAATCCGGAACTGAATCAACCACTTAAGGTCAATTTCATCCAAGCAAACCGTGACAAGGTCTTGGAGAATTGAAGTGAAAAAATGCGCTACTGCCAAACCAGCCGAGGCAGCCACTTGAACGATTTTTTTCGAACTCAATTCATTTCATTGCATTTTTTAAGAAGAAACTTGTATTAAGCCCACCCTATACAAGATAGCGACAACAATTGAGATGGTTATGGTTGCCAAGATCAGATTAATTTTGAACGATCATGTGAAACTATAAAGCAAAGCGGCGATTATCAATAAGTGTGAATACGTGCCAAAAGAAAGCTCATAATCGACACGATCGGATCAAGTTTTGAACGATGGCCAGAGTGTAACAAAAAGCCTCGTATAGATTTTTTTTTTTAAGACGTGAGCGAATGTCTTTGTATTCTAAGAATTCGAAAAGTAATCCTTTTGTAATCCTCAGTACACCGTTTTTACAGGAAGAGCAATTTTCAGTCTGTTATTCATGGCGTCATAACTAGTACTCAAAAACCAATGTTTAGTTTGAATGGATTACAATCTATACTGGGCATTAAAAGTCGTCTAAAATGTGCCGGAATCCTCGCTGTCAGCATGAGGTGGCAGGTAATGCAAGATAGGGAATTTACGAAAAACCAATCGTGGGAAAACAGTTTTTAACGCATTTTGTTATTCTCTCTCCCCCTTTCATTGAATAAAACCTCCCCTTAAATTTTAAGGAGAACTGGTTTCTGATTTTACAATTTTCTTGGTGCAGAGTTACATTCACGTCAACTTTCAGCGAATTGTGATATTCAACGCTCACCAAGTAAGTTCGATTTTAGATTTTTGGATTTACTGGTACTTAAACAAAAATGTTAACATATTGCTAAGAGAAAAAAAGACTGCACTGTGACTTGATTTTCAAGTCTCTCACACAAACAAAAGCATCCGCTAACACTTAAAATCATTAAACGTTTTCTTCTTCAATGCAAAACGAAAAAGATCAAGACAGACAGAATTCTTGAGAGGAGTCATGAAAATGAACTGCGAACAATTTTAATGTCATTGCACGGAAATCGGAGCCATGTTAGGCGCAGTCGGCTGTCGACTATAATCAGTACACGCAACGCGTGGATCTCTATTTCACACTCCCACTTTACTTAGCTATCTGATCGATTGAATTAAACAGAGGACTGATGGCGATAGAAGTATCAAAGGACATTCAGAAATCGCAAGTAAAATTGGTGCATTTAGTTACAAACAGATGCTCGTGTCTTGGAGAACCTGAAGACCACAGTATTATGACTTTTTATGTTGTGGGCTCTTTATAAGCTTAAGAACCAAACACACTGCCAAATAAAAGTCTTTTTCCTCAGAAATGTGCCGCAAAATCATTTTAAGGCACTCGAATCGTGGCAGCAAATTCTCCGAATCTTCCTTAGACACCGCAAGTTCCTTTCCGCCTTTTAAGATATACGATTCCTGTTGATGCTCTCGTTTTCGCCACATCAACCACTTCGCCGAATTTCAAGCAAAAGATTTCTGGCACTCGTCCCGAATTTGAGTGTGTGAAAACACTTCTCAGAAACCAAACGAAGTGAAAATTAAGAACACCGACACGTCTAACGTGAAGGCCTTTCCAACCGCCCGTTGCCAAAACTCGAAATCCATTTATCCCACGAATGCATTTCTCTCATCAAACGAAATTTTATTTTCGTAAGTGTGTCAAGAAAAGTCACTAGCACGCACTTCTCCAAGCTTATCAGACTCGCGGGCCGCAACGGAAAAAACAAACCTACCGCCCACCCCCGGCGACCCAGAAAAAACAAACAAACAAACAAGAGGTTCAATGCCAAGACCCGGTCAATTGTATCTAGAACCCATTCACTTAGCACGACAAATGATAGACTGCTCCCCGCACCGCTCTTACATCACAACTTCACGCTGATTTGGTGGAAATTTATGGTTTCTCTTTTTTATTTTATTTGACTTGAATTAAGGAATTTCTTGGAATACGTCGGTTTAAAAATAAATCAACGACAATCTTAGTTCAAATACAACGCGAGGCGATTATGAATACACACGCCGGTTATTTTGTTCGTCACCTTTTATTATTTTTATTTTTTTTTTCGTTGCGATCGGTTTTCTTAGCACAACAAAAAAACGCCGATCACTTTTCACGCAAAATATATTTATTCTTCGGAAATAAAAAAACAATTAATGGCCGTAGATACTTTTTTTGCTTTTTGCTTTCGCACAAATTACAACCACATGAGATAAAAATTTAATTTTTCTTCTCTTTTCCTTTTTTTTGAACTTTTCGATTTGAGATACAAAAAAAAAACTAAAGGGAAAAAATAACTAAATTCACTGGTATCTATGCGCGATAAACTGGATTAAAGCAGCGCACCCGCTCGTTTGGCTCATTCGTCTGAGATACTCGAAGTGCAACTAAATTTAGTCGGCTTTAGTTGGCCTCTGTCGTTTGTGGTACGTTTTACGAAACGTTCGTCTCCATTGAGAGTTCGAAAATGGACTGAGTGAGACCGTCCATGCGTCCATGCGGAGCGGCGGAGAACGTTGAATGAAATTTTCGAGTGTATCTCACATTCACAGTCTTTCTTTTCGTTTTTCTGTCTTCTATCTTTTTCTCGTTTTGCTTTTGTGTCGCTTTTTTTGTTTTTTTTTTTGTTTTAATCGCGAGTAGTTTGAGGGGGTTTTTCGAGATCGTGCCGCACCGAAGACCTGTTCGCCTAAATAAAGTCGTCGAAGGGAGGTGCGCCGCTTGGGGGCTGGAGGGGCATAACAGTTGAGTGTATGAGTTATGGGCAGATAGGCGAGTGCACGCATCACGTACGACGCCGAGGCGATGCAGCGGCGGCGCGACGCACCTCCTTAATATTTTTTTGTTTGTTTTTGTTTTTTCTGAACTACCGAGTGATGCAGTTTGAATTTAATGAGAGCCGCTCTATCGTGGCGGGTTTTTTCCTCCCGGGGATGGGTTACACTTGTCAATTTTGCTGTGGGAGGGAGAAGGTGGAACAAGTATATCGTTATACTTATAGTCAATGTCGGCCATGTGTCATTGCTGTTGTTCATTTTTCGGTCTCTGATGCTAAATCATTCCGATGAGCTCCATGTCTATGACGCTGCCACTTTTTTGACCTGCAGAAGAACCCAGCCTCTAGCAGACTTGGGGTAGTTTTACACTCTTATAAGACCAAACTGAACTACAAGCTTAACCATAATACCGCTTGTCAGGATCTTAGAAAGCTGACCCTTATTTTGGTATATTTTCAGACGAATGGCTATACTACTAAGGAAAATGCGTCGGCTTCGAGCAACTAAATCTTAGCATATTGGCAAATGAATATTTTTCGTAGTTTCACACAACACATTTTTCGAAATAACTTATATTACATTTTTGTACTGTTTTAAGGTAGAACTTTGTGTTGGTGCCAAAAACGACATAATCTGACATCAAAAACACATTCAAATATGAAAGTGAAAACAGCATTGGGCACTCGTTTCTTTTGCAAAATATACAGTTTTTTGTCTCTCCTGTAAAAGTTAAAAATGTCAGTTATGTTGTTCTAATCGTTGTTTCATCTCAGCATCCAGCCATTGTCATATATTTTCTGTTGCAAAAGAGTCCATGGATCGTGTAAACGATTTATGTGTTTAAAAACTTACGATTAAATAGTTGAACTTACCTGAAAAGCAAAAGGAGATATTTAGTAAAAGGAAAATATTTTTTTTTTTTGAACAAAGAATAAAAAAAACATATTTTTAAAGTGTAAATAATAACATTAGTTCATTGCCTTTTTTTGGCCATCACATTTTTATACTCTTCGATAAGCCATTTATCTAAATTGCCTGAAAAATTTATCAAGGTTAAATTGCCAAACCAGATACTTTTCTTCACGGCTTTATGAATCCCACGTTTTCATTGACAGAATCAAACAGTTTGCTTGTAACTTTGAAACGCCACAAATCATAACGTCACAAAGCCGAGTTTTTTTTATTTGGAAATCCACCACGACTTTAACGCCGCTGACACATGCTTTCAAACCAATTTTCGACGGCTGAGTGTAGGGTTTCTACTTGTAGAGCGTTTAGGGTTTTCTATTGGTTGAGCGTTACATTCATCAATAAGCTTGGTTTGTTTTGCCTTATGACTCTATTTAACATATAATTGTCTATTGTTGTTGATGCTTCTAGCCAAAAATGAACTTAGTACAAAAATATGACACAAGTTCATAGTGGATACCAAAAGCTGTCCATATTCTATGTCCTAGAAATTACTAACTTAAAATCATGTGTCTTGTTATGAAAGAGCCATAAAATGTGATTAACAAACCAACAAAGATGATGTTAAAAATTCTTTTCTTTCAATTGGCAAAAAGTTTTCAGCTGTCCACACCGTCATAGGTGAATTAGGTCACAAGAACATCCCTTTTATAGTAAACGCATTAAACGTTCAGTTCGAGTGAATCTGTAGTAATTGAAATGATTTTTCACCGGAAATTCATGATTCACAATAACTATAGTAAAAGGGTTTAGAAAAATCGAATAAAAAGAATGAAGTAGTGCATTGGATTCAACAATTTAATTCAGAAGGTACACTTAATGGTAAGATTGATATACGATGCATGTGCACGATATTGAACTTTCTTTTTACATATTTTGATATAGAAAACTAAGTTCTGGCAGATCGCTAATCGTAATAAAGTGATGTCATACATCTGAATTCGTTTACAGGTAAACTGCATTTCGATGAGTTGCTTACTCATAAACGTGATTTTAAACAACTTTTCGATCATTTTATAATAGGGGTTGTTGTTGGTCCAGTTAATTGTTTATAATAAAACCGTGTAACAAAAATTTGCTTATGTTAATTTTTTGGTGGTGTCCAACTGATAGCTTGACGCCAACTGCAAGCAAAACAAATCGAAATGTTGGAATCGGTAGTATGTGTGACTAGTCGTTAGTTGAGTAAAAAATGCGTTGACTGAAAAATGAAAACATTTGTTGTATTGGTTTTGTATTGTATTGCCTCTGAAATGCTGGAAATTTTCTAAAATGGTTGATCTGTCACGCGTAAACGCGAAGAATGTCTTAAAGAGCATAAAAACAAGTCCGAATGTGAAGCACTTCACCGTCAGTCAATGTCTAAAGAAGCGTGGCCAAAGGGATAAATTACTTAAAAAATTAATTGTATGCTTAAGCAGATTGTTCTTTCTCGACCTATAAACGACGAAAAAATGGCAGTGATCAGCTGTAAATGCATCAAAGTAGTGAGGCGTTTGCTCTGAAAGTTCTCAGTAGTCACGAAAAATATTAACATTTTCCATGTAATTTTGCTTTATGCTCAAAACTTTGGTAGATTTTGGTCTCAGAAAAAGAATGTCACAGTTTCGAGTATGATTCTAAGATGTAAAAGGAAAGATGCTGAAAAAAACGAATCCGGTTTGAATAGAACGCGAAATTGTCTACTTTCTCATTCATTTATTCATCATTTTGCTGTAAAAAGTATTTCATGATCAAACTTGTGAAATTATTCACATCAGCCAACGAAAACGACAACATTTTTTTAGCCCGTCAGACTTGATGACTAATTAAACCCGTTCCCACGTGAGAGCTGCGCCAAAAAAAACCAAAAAGATGTCACTTTAAAGTTTTATTAACTCCAAACTTTTACGACAGAGCTGCAATCAAAACTGGGCAACTCGAACCCGAAAATCAGCCAACAACAGAGATCGTAAATCTTTATCACGTTGAGAGATCTCCACCGGCCCACAAGTCTCGAAAAAAAAATCCACGAGATACACGAACCCGCATCTTAAAAATGCAAAAAAATAAAATAACAACGATTTGCAGTAAACTTGTTTTTTGTTGTTTATGCTTTTTTGGTTAACCAAAAACGTTATTTTCCGGATAAAAAGAAATTCATTTGCACTTCGTTTCTTCATTTCTCCCATCTGTGGCGCAGAGTTTTCGATGCTGCTGCACGTTCTCAAAGATGAAAGATACAAAAGAGGAGAATTTATAAATAAACACGTTGTGGACAGAGATGCCGGGCGAGAAGAGTGCTCCGAAATGCAGGAAGAAGTGATACTGAGATATTTGTGCAGTTTTTGCGGTCCCAACCCAAGGTCAATGACAAGCGATTGGGCCGATTTACGAGGATGACTCTTCTGAGAGGGCGGTGCGCGTACCAGGTCGAAGTGATTCCGACAACCGTTGCCCGGGGGCAGGAGTTTAATTGAATTTATTCACGAAATTAAGCGGACATGGAAATTAAGTGGAAACCGTAAGACAGACAGTGGTGGGTCTCAAAAAGACACAGACGAGATCTGTGTGGTGGTGATTTTTGAGAGTGCAGTTTATTTAAGGTCTCTGAAAGCGGAATACGTATGTGTTTTGACGAAGACGATTTTGACGAAGTGTCTGCAAGTCAAGATTATTGAAGATTTGAAGACTCAGGATCTTTAACTATAAAAATTATCACATTCAGACAACAACATCGCTTTTGATTGCCTCCATCCGAAGCAGATTCTAGCAGAAAGAGATGCAGATGCAAACTTGCCCTCAGACCTCGTAGTAATAAAATTTTAATGGACTACCACAAGGTTACCCCTCCGGGCCAATTATTATACAAAACTACCAACAAAGAAAAACCATGTGACTTCCTCAATTCCCATCACCGTCCAACCAGAACCAATTCTAAATTGTTGCTGTTCCACGATGTCTGTCCAGTAGCAGCAGCGTGTCATGCGACGAACACGACAAACTAATTATGTCGGCGCACATAAAACTTATCGCCGCCGCACAAATGAACGCAGCCACAGATACAAACGCGATCAGATTCTGATCCATGTGGTCAGCTACATCGTTCGGCCGCGACCGGCAAGCAGCTTCGTCCAGTGCTGGATTGATGCCACATTAATCTAAATTTGGGCTCTCCATGTGCCTGCGATCCTAAAACGCAACGTGCTTTATGTAACATTCACGTCATGTCGGATCGGGCGTCATTTGGCGGTGCGGATGGAAGATGTGGATAATTCTCCCGCTGAGAGGAGGGATTTTTATGAATTGCCCATCGGAATTGCGAGTGTGACGCTGTTGTAGCGCAGTCAAGAGAAAAACGAGAGGAATTTTCTGACGCCAAGGCGGGCTTTTTGTTTTTGTGGTGTACGATTGGCGCCAATTCCGGAGTCACTTGCGGCGGGAGTGACAGCGAGTTGCTGTTGTGTTTTGTGTACTGTCAAATTTAAAGATTTTGTTCCTCGCGAAAGGGTAGTTTTGAAAGTGTTTTTTAATGACTGATAGAGTTTATCTGAAGAATTTAATTTGGCAGTTCTCTTTGCAGTGCTGCCAGGTTAATGCAGATATAACTTTTTCATGTTCCCAAAATAACATCATCTTTCTAGACGAGCTCGAAAATGTTCTCAGTTTGGATAAAAGTTTCGTTTCCATTTTGGTGGTTAAGAAATCTCAGAGTAAGTACTGCCGGATATCGAAGACTATTTCAATGCAGTTGAGGGCTGCCTCCCACTTTGTCCTGTAATTTAAAAAAAATATATTTACTCTTGTTTCTCTGATTGTAAATTATGAGTATAAAATCCTGTAGTGAACATTTTAAGTCGTGATAAAGTTCTTTTGAATCGTGTCCATTGTGTGGCAGAAGTCGGCAACAGTGCTGCCAAATCACAATAACATTAACGAAGCAACAGGTCGTGATTGAAAAAATTTTGTTTCCCTTGAAAAAAGCTTCTCCGCTCTTCACCCACTAAGTCCACCTTCATCCCACTCGCCTGCCAAAAAAAATCCCCCAAAAAATCTATTCACACCTCTTTTCTTCCCAAATTAACTTTCCCACTAGTAAATAAAACTTGAAAAAAAAACAGCAAAATAAATCGATTCACATTTCGTTTCTCACGCGTCGTCGTTAAGTAAATACCGTGCTTTCGGCCCGCACCCGTAGCGGCGGTGGGTGGACGTTAAAAAGGCACGATTTTCAAAGAGCTCCCTTGCGATTCCAGGAACTGGAGCTTCGATTTTTTTTCTTTCTTTGGCGAAAGTATTTTTAGTATTTTGTTTTTGAATTTACACATTCTCTTGTGTGCTTTCGTGTGATTTGCTTATTTTAAAATTAAGCTGCCCACCTCCGGAGGGAGGGCACATGAAATTGCGCAGCTACATAAGCACTGAGTGAGTAATCGAAAAGTCCAGACGAGCCCGGAACTGGGGGAAAAAAGCCACCGCAAAGTAAATAGACTGGTGAGTTCCGTCTTTGGGTGGCAGTCTGTCTCGCATGCAAATTTGAACCCAGCGTGCGTAGTTAACGCCTCAACGCAGAGTCGAAATGCAAGTCTTACTTTGATTTACGCAAGTAAGCTTCAGTGTTCAGTGTTCAGACTATTGTTTGTAAATAGTGTCTGCAAATTAATGCAAAAAAACAATATTTTTGAAATGAGGCGTGGAAAATCGGATGAATTCCGGGAATGCGCTGATCCATGGCGATCGGCGATATTTTCTCTTAACAAGTTTTGTTTGTAGGAACGAAAAATTGTAAAGTTTTTCTGCAGATGGCAATGAGGCTTTCGAATTAAATTTTTTTTTGAAAGACATGCCTATCGTCGTTGTTTCCTGAAGATCGATATAAGCAATCAGTTGTTACGCAATTCTAAAAACAACAAAAAGTTATGTATTTTATTTTCATTGGAGGAAAGTGCAGAGATCATATGCTTCAGAAGTCACTTCATAACTCAGTCTCATCCGTCCGTCATGAGTGTTATTGGGGAAAATGTGTATGGCCAGAATTCCCCTGCACCAGATTTTGACCTGGTGAACATTTTAGCCAGTCATTGGCATTGGTATTATTAAGCACAAACTAGAATTTGCTACGTCAATTGGTATGCCCCGATGGATTTACTAGTTGCAATACCTAGTTCTTGTCATTGCATTGCAACCAAAATGATACTAAATACTCTTTAACAACTCCGATATATTCCCAGCTAATTTTTTGGGTAGAGTTCCGAATAGTACACACCTCCGATTTTTTTAAAATTTTTCCAGAACATAGTCTAATGGGTCTAAAACCGAAACCCGAAGCCATTTTGACCGCAAATGAGTAGAAAGGACGAAAAGGACATTAAAAATCGTGAAAAAAGAAATGGAAATATCTCGTAATCCTATATCTTTCTCATAATTAAAGGCAATGGTAAAAATATAAATAATAACTTTTAAACTTTACAAATTAAGTGTGCATAATGAGTTAAACTCAACTCAACCGATTTAGTCTATAATACGCTGACCCGATTTAAAAAACCGGCTTAAGCAGATTTAAAAAAGATTCAATTTAGCACATTTCATTTAGCACAAGGATCTTCTTCAACCCTTGACGAGTATGTGCCCGGCTAAAAGCGGTCAAAACGACTTTGGATTTCAGGTTTAGACGCATTGGACTAAGTTCCCAATTTTTTTTTTTTTTAAATCGGAGATGAGTACTGTTCGGAACTTTATCCAATTTTTTTAACAACAGGAAAGCCAGCCAGCCAGTGCACGTTTTTCAAGTGATCGAAGCTATGAAAGTGTCCCAGGCCATTTGACTTCCGTCATTAGAATTCTACTCTTAGAATTACATGGGATCCATGCCATATTTATTTACTATCTTATTTATTTATTTTTTTAGACCCTGGATTGTCCAGAGCGATTGGAGGTTCCCACAGTTTGGGGAGATTTTTCATCACTTCTATTATGGTGGACAAGACATATAACAGACAAGATTTTTAAACGTCTCGTATGAAGTGTGTGTGTACATGAAGAATTAAATTTGAACGTACGATCAAGGAACCGGCTTCTGGATCTCAAAACTGATGTATCACTTGATTGTAAGTGTTGCCGTTGTCCATCAGTCCCTCATCAATTTTTCGGAACTTATTTTACTAAAAGACAGTTTATTGTTTACAGTTGTTCGATGATAAAATTTCCTACATTAGAGATCAACTAGTGGATTCGGCTTGGTTATCAATTATTTACTCGTTTAGAGAATATTGTGTTTTATAAGCCCTTTTTTAATAGTTGCATATTTAATTCGAAATAGATGAAATTAAAGAGTCATGTATATGAACTGAATGAACTGCATTCAATTATTTCAATGACTTTAAAATAACTTCAACTATAGCAATGATATAAAAATGACTTCAAAGAATACATTGCATTGCGTAAACAAATGACTTAAAATGATAAATGGTAATTTTGAATTTGAGGTCAAAACCATTAATTGAGTTTCTGAATTGAATTAATTTAAAATTAAATCAAAATAAACTAATTTCCAAAAATGGTTGCATTCTCTGCCGAATAAAAAAAAAACTGGAAAAGCAGAATAAATATAAGAAAATGTTGAAAATCACCAGACACGTAAAATTTCCATAATTCGCAACAATGATCACAGAGATCGGCACGTTTTGTTAGCTAAGACGAATCGGATGTTTGCTCATCTTCCCTTCAAATTTTACTATGGAACTCATTAAGCCTGATCTGAAAACCATCTCTCTCTTTATCCTTAAGATTACTGCTTGTCAACTTGTACATGTACAACGCCCAAACACTGACTGTTGACTTCCTCTAACCAGGCAGCTTTGACTCACATACGACGCGTCGTCGACGTCCACGGCGCACGTCAGTCCGGTCGTCTCTAAAAGCCAACTCCTTTGCCATCAAACTACAGCGCGCACTCTTAGGAATTTCTTACTTCCCTGACTAACCTATAGCACCATCTAATCATTTCCTCCAAGCTCTATTCACACCGCAGACCTCAAATAGTCCATCTTGTCAAAAATTCAATGAGATATACGATACATCCGTCTCTCCCTCACTCTTATTGAGCATAAACCAAATCTCAACTAATCGCAATCATCGTCGGTGTTGTTTCCTCTCGTGTAAAATCCGTAACCGGTTGACTCATCGCTTCAATTTCTCCGAACACATCCACAGATACACACATCCGTAAGATCCGCCGAGTACGGCCGCCCGTCAGCGATGTCAAATTTCAAAATTATCATCGCCACGAGGCAGTAATTGATCGTGATTTCTTGGAATCATCGTCGGCCGCTCGATGGTCCGGAGAACAATGTACACGCCCGTGCTCGACAAGCACGATTCGACACGGCAGAGCGATTTAAATTACACGCTTCCCCGATCACCTGCGCACCGGAATTCTTGCAGACTAAGCCGCGGTGAGCATGGGAAAGTCGCGTTGAAACTCCACGTGATGATTCATTGTCCGTCGCCAGAACTCGTCCGAGTCCGTGTCGAGAGACTCCACCGATTGTCAGCGCATTTTGGAGATCAAGGAATGCACTCTAGCGGTGACTAAACGCAGTCCGCGCTGTGTGTGTGTGCCGCCGTGAGGCTTTCAGACGCCCATCGGGTGACTAATTGCGCCTAATCCGATCCAGATCAACTCAGAGATACTCTCGACTGTTGTCACGTACGTCACGGGTTCCCCGAACTTGATTCGCGAGCAGGGCGTGCCTGGAGCTGACGTCAATAGACTGCCAATCTCTGGGCCTTATTTGGGAGGCCGTTCTGTGGCGCGGAGTCGCGGTGGCTCGCTGTCCGCTCGGATGACCTCATGGTGTTTTGATTCGGGAGTGACACACTTACCCATTCAATGGCGGGCGAGTTGTTATGAAACAGAGAGGCGCTCGCGTCGTCGTGTTCTGGAGAATCGAGATAATGAGGAAGCGTCGTAACGTTGATTTTGTTACACAACACGTCGCCAGCGACGCTGGAGAATTTGCCGTGTTATTGCTGACGATTGAATTTAGTCATCGGATCGGTGAAGAAAGTGCGCATCTGTCAAATTTGAATGATCACGAGTCTGGCTTAAGGGCACGATGGATGATGGAAAGAATGACAGAACTTTCTCTAGTAAAAAATTTAATTAAAGCTGCTTGAGGGTTGCTTGTGAAAGGTCAGGCAATTTTCTAAAGGCCGCTGGGTAGCTGACAGAAGTTGGACGTCCGGGTGGATGCGATCGCCGTCCGTTCGTAAAAAATTGCACAAGATTAATGGCAGCAAATGCGATTCTTTCGAGTGTGTCGTGTTTTTCGACTCTCGGCTTAGCCCATAGAATTCCCGGTAGCTTTCTTAGTGAAAACGAAGACCTAATCGTGATTAACCTTTCGGTTGCTGATAGTAAAATGCTGAGCATTGGCTTCTGTTGCTTATTTCTATCGAAGAATTGACATAAAATTACATAATTTATCAAAGAAAATTATGGAACTTAAAAAAAATAAAACGAGAAAATAATTTAAACACAATACACACAAGGTTCATTTGCTTATTTGCATTATACGCCTTCGTCGGCAGTCTATGAAAACTGCCTGAATCCGACCTCTCTCCCAGAAAAAGGCTAAGTAGTGAGTCATATTCCTTGCAGAGACCAATTTTCAAAGATTGCGATAGATTTGAAATTGGTTTAAGAATTGGGTTTGAGCTAGACAGTCTAACACATCAAAAACCTGCATTTAGAGCCAACCTTGCACTATCTAGGCCATGTGCTTCTGGTCTCTATCGTGTTAAAATACAACTTTGTCTGAACGATAGGATCATAAATTGATGCTGCTGAAGACATTATGCTCATTTGCTATTCTCACCACCGGTTGAATTGAAATTTCAAACGACTGTCCGGAAGCTGTTTAAAGTTTACACAAATAAAAAAGGCAAAAAGACTAGGACATGATATTAAAATATGCCTTATCGTCAGTCTTTACATGTATGAAAAACTCGTATAAAAATGAGTCAGGAAAAATTTAATGGTGTCCTTACAAAAAAACTTTTTCTTAACTTTTTAATTAGTATATCTAACTAACGATTCGACCCTGTCTGCGAGGAAGGTGAATGGAGGAGAAGACATAACTGCGAACCTTATAAACTGTACAAAGATGTGGATGTAGTCCGGAAGGCAAAAATCCATCGACTACAGTGGCTCGGCCGCATCAAACGCATGGTCGAGGTCGAGGTCGAGGAGAAGAGGGAGACCGAACCTCCGCTACAGAGATCAAGTGATCGCGGATGCAAGACAGTTTGGTCTTCCGGACTGGAAGCAGGACGCCCGGGACCGTCAACGTTGGTAGGCGGCTTAACTTAAGCACAGACCATCCAAGGGTTAAATGCCTGATAAGTCAGTAAGTAACTACAGATTGAGAGAAGTATCTCGGGGTCTTTTTCACGAGTGATGGGCGGACCAATACTAGCCATGCTGAATAAATTTTGAAATAGCTGTAATCAGGTAGGCCGAGCTTGGTGTAAAGGCCAAGATATCGGTCTTTAACTCAGTGTTTGTTCCAACTGTAACCTACAGTCATGCAATTTATGTATTGACAAAAAAAAAACAGATCGCGAATACAAAAGGTTGAGATGAGATTTCTGCGTGCAGGTTTCCCACACCAGCAGGACTCGGCAGGATAGGGTGGGAAATACGATGGTGCATGGAGAAGTCAATGTTGAGCAGCTGCTTCTTCGAACGGAAAGTGCTATACTTCGATGGTTTGGTCACGGGGCATGAATGTTCCCATCACGACTTCCGAGGCACGCCTTGCGATCCCGTCAAGAAGGCGACCGATCTGCAGGCTCAGGTTGCGATGGCTGGACCAAGTCCTAAATCTCGCCTTGTTACGCTTGGGCATACCGCCTGCTGAGTTAGAGTCAGCGGCGGAGGATCTAGTTGCCTGCAGATCTGTTCTGCGTGCATTGCCCCGGCGACCTCGTACGTGGAAGACGACGTACGAAGACATGATCTATGGTTGATCTTACTCCTGAATAATTTTAATTTTTTTTGCTAAATAGTTTTGAATGAATGAAAACAGAAAAAAGCTTGGGGAGGAAACGATAAAAAACCTCAAAAAGAATATGATGAAGTTTGTTTCAAATATAATATTAGAAAATGTTTTTTTTTCTCTAAATTGTTGACGAAGTTTTCGAACACCCAATATTTAATTAGAATCTCACACCTCAGTCAACATTTATTAAATTTAGTACCGTCGGACGATCATTCAGCGTTGCTGCTTTCGATTGACTTTCCTGAATAATGTATTGATTAATAGTTTATGGTGCTACTCGTTAAGCCAATAACTTGTTAGAGATCCGCCTCATAATGACCTCTAAACTTCAGTTGAGCGATTGAATGCGAGTATATCACCAAAATCGTCAATAGTCGAAGGCGAACCACCAACGAAGTTGATCTAATCCGAATTGTATAAACGTTCTTCTCATTTCTTAGCTCGCTATTGTTGATAAAATATAAACTCGCACTTGCTGTATTCCTAATCTTCTTCCTCAGCCTGTGGCTATGTTACCATAAGCTTTTTCTTAGAAGCCTTGTGGCTGCAGGAAGCCCTAAAGGCTGCAAGATCAAGGCACAAGATCGCAGTCACATGCCCTGCCAGACAACCATCTCCTTATTTGTTCTGCTTCCTAGCTAGGAATTCAGCAAATAGCTGAATCCATCAAAAAACCACCCACTATTTGCATTCCACATTCCACATTTGGAATTCACTTAACCCCAGCGCACACAACTTAAGTCACCCCTCAAACAAACATCGCCATAAACTTGCTTGACTCCGAGCGAATTCAGCTCAGCAACCATCCGCTGATTTTTATGAAACCAGATACTTCCTGCAAGCCACCCAAGCATCTGCATCTGTCACATCAGTAACTAAATATCTCTCACTCCCCGCGGCCTGCTGTACGATGACAGTTTTAGGTCGTGAGAACCCGATACATATTAATAAGCCGCGGCGAAATGCGACTTCAGCTTCAGAGTGCCCGCGGATTGAGACGCTTATCGGACCGCTTGAGACCGCGCAATTAGATAAATAAATAAAAATTGCAATAAACGTGGTTGAATCATTTAATTAAAATTTATTTTATGTCTCAGAGTATCTCAAAGAGATAAAATAGCAGCGGGCTTAGATCGCAAGTGGGGCCACCCGTTTTGGAATGCAAATCTGAGGTGTCATTCTGCGGAACTTTGGTGATAAAATTGAGGTTTGTTTTTTCATGTTTTTTTTTTTTTTTGTTGGCTTTGTGTCATTGGGATTTTATTACGTCTCGACCTCCAAGCCAGTCGTCCAACTCGTGACCTCAAGTTTCTGGATTTAGTTTCGGGTGTGTGGGCGGGGTGCGATTGTGTGGGTTGCAAAGCGAAATTGAATTTCATTTGTTGTAAGAAATCAGAATTTCCACATCGATAGAGTGCGTGGAATGCGATCGCCTACGATTAGATAGCTGATTGAGTCGTTCATGTGTCGCGAGACACGAGATGCCACTTTGATTGTTTTGACGCTAAGATGAACCATATTTGGTAAACAAACTGCCGCGTGAGCAAACAAGTAAAGCTGGTGAGTCAGGCGCGGAATATTGCAACTGACACGAGTTTATTATTTTTTGGAGAAATTTCATTTTGCTAGATGAGGGCAGTATTCAGCGCGTGTTGTTTACTTGATTCATTTAATTTCTACCTAAACGAATGGATTGAGGTGTCAAAACTGACGCTGAATTGTGCTGAATGTGAGCTGAGTTGATCTACAAAATTGTTGAGACAATAATTAGGTTGTTAATGACTTCAATCACTGTGCCTACTCGGTGGCTGATTGATTTGAGATTGTCACTCGCACGGTCAAGTGCGGTTCAATGGCATTTTTGTGGAGCACTTATAGAATTTGTGCGGTTGTGTGATTTATCGGGATTTCCTTTCTGTCGTGGGTTGAGTTAATGGAGATGATTAATCATCAATGGAGGGGCTTGGATAATTAAGAGCTGAGTCAATGAACTTATTGATAATTCCTTGGATTTGTTGGTCTGGTAATTAAGGTGGAACTTAAGTGAGTTTGAGGCACAGTTTGTGTTTTTCGACGATGTGATTTAAGGTTAAAAAGTTTTGATGCATATGCGTTGTATGGAAGACTATTGAACTCCTATACTACTCTTTCAATTCGGTGGGCAGCCCATCCCTGCGAGCGAGTGGCAGCCGTCAAAGAGTAATAATGGAGAAAAGACTTTCGCAATTCATCGTTCTTCCACATGTGCAAAATGTAACGCACAGCGAAACAGCACAGCTGTGTCTTTTCGCCGGGTTTGTGTATTGTATTAACCCCTGCAATAGATTCGTTGTAAGGCTTTTGAAGTCAATGAAGAAAAGAATTTCACCAAATATATAAAAAGGTAAGCAATTCGGCTATAGTTTGAGGGTGTAAAACTTAATCCAGCGATAAGAATCTGATCTTAATAAACACTGAAATGAATAATATATATTGCCCCAACATTTCAAAACAAAATCTATCAAAGCGTCATGAATGTTCCAGGAGGACAACACAGCTTAAATAATTAAGGAGTGATTGCTTTTTCGACAATTAGGCAATTCTGATTGATGATTTGTGGGCAAATTTTGATTGTAGATCCACAAACTAAAAACTGCGAGAAAAATGTTAGTCAGGTTGATTTTAGTGGGTGAACGGTTGGTAGAGTCAATGCTCAGATGTTTGAAAGGTATTTTAATCGCGAAAATATAACAAAACTAGTGCTTGTTTTGAGATTTTGGTTTTGTTATTAAAATGTACACTCTTTTGTGACTCTAGAAAAATTAAGTAATTTCGGTTTTTTTTCTGTAAAATTTTTAGTTGTTGGGCTTATTGTAATAATTACTTTTAGCTCTTTTAACACTGGAATGTTATCCTTATTTTTTGTACACTAACGTGAACGTTTGCCTTTTTAACGATGTATATTGTATTAGGCGGCGTAACAGCCCGTTGAGAGCCAGAGCCTAGCTTTTTCGCACCTCCTGTGTTGCGCGCGTGACACATGTGAAGGGGGCCTACTGTTTAATGCCGGTTCCGAATGGCGAATTGCGAAAGCTTTTCATGACAGAAGTACTCCAGGAGGGTTGTCAGTCGTTCGCTGGAGGTGAGGCCGTGAAAAATGTTTGTTGTGTTATTTCCTCGAGCCGGATTCGAACCCAGGTAATCTCGCTTAACAGTCCGACGCACTAACGATTAAGCCACGGCGCCCACTTTTTTGAAGATGACCGACTTCAAAAAATGTCTGTAAATAATTGTTGTTGTTGTATACTTAATTTGGTGCACGTTTGCATCCACCAAAAGCTTGCAAGCGACTATCACTGCACGAAAAGGGATACCAAAACCAAAAAAAAGGTACCAAACAAATTTGCAAAAAAAAGACTAAGTAAACTTTTTCAAAACTAAAAAAAGTTCAAAAATCGGAGTACCAGAAACCATTTTATGAGACTTTTAATGTTCACAACACTTTCTATTTGATGAATCAGATGAATCAAATTGAATTTACGATTTCCGTGTATTGTAGATTTTGTAAACGACGCTCACCGAGGTCTTGGTGTAGTGAAAAAAAATACATTCCTAAGTCGTCGCTTATGAAAGTTTGACGTGTCACCAACTTCAAACTGGGACTGCACCACTAGATAGAATTTGTGCGAATGACCCTCGCTTCTTTTCAACCCTCCGGTAGGCGCATTGGCCACGGTCGTAGGCCACCATTTTTATAATTGTCGTGTAATGCTTACAATATTTTTTATTTTAGTTATAAGCTTTTTAACTTTTTTTTTTAACAAAAATTTAATTTGAATTTTCTTATTGAAATATAATGCATTCGTCCATAAACTAGTCCTGATTTAAATACTAAAAAAGCTTATCAACTATTTTTTTTTTTCGCAAAATAAAATGACCTACTATCGTTTACCACAGGAGTCGTGTTGCTTTTGACCATGCGCTCACTGAAAGACTAAATAAGGACATTTTTTAAACTAAAATTTAAGCTCTCTTTTTTGAGAATGGCTTTGAAATTTTGTGATAATTTTTATTCAAAATAACTGATCTGTAAGAAATATATATAGTTCATCTCGCAAGGTTCACGTTGAATACGTTGTATACGTACGCACGAAAAGTATATCTATTATATGGCTATGGGGTCAGTTGTGCAGAAGCTTAAAACTTATTTGTTTCTCGTCGTTGGCAAGAGCTTTCTCTTCATCGACTTTATGCAATATATTATATAACGAAAGGATCTAGATTGTTGTATGTGGGTTAGTGGCAAATCGTCCGATCAGTATAGGAAACTATCTGCAAATGATCATCTATTGTACTGTTATTTTAGTCATTTCCTGCTTATATGTATGATGTGATGATGATGAGATTTGTAGTTGACAGCCGTTTGATTTCCGATTGCCAATTTTGCTAAAGCTAATTCTTTTTAAGTGAAACACTTACTATTTCGACAGTTTTGACCATAAACAAAATTGCAATTTTACCATAAGCAAATCATTGCAATATATAATAGTACAAATAATGAACATACCGATAAGATAGGATTTTTTTCGAAAATAAGGTTGGTCAATGGCGTTCGTAGAAATCTCTCTCTATAGATTGAATGCAGACACAAGCAGGCACATAAAGAAGTGGATTATTAAATAAAGCAATCAATTTTGTAATAACTAGGAAGTCTACAAAGACTGTGCCAGGTTAAGACGGTTATGCCCAAGCCTGGACCTGGAAAATAATTAGCAAAACGGACATCGAGGACATCCCATGCAAGGATATAGTCAAATTTATGAAAATAGCACTCAAATCATAGATCAAAGAAGGTGGTATAATAGATCTTTAAGGTCGCAGTACAAGTGACTTAGTAACACTTCCCATTTTCTTTAATTCAATTTAGTTACAAGAAAACACTTACAATATCATCTCCAGAAATGGGCCGTGTCATGTTCTTAGTTTATTTCTATGGAATAATTTTAGGACGCTGGCCCATGATTACTAGCATTCTTTTTAAATTTAATGAACTGGATGTGTTAATTATTTTTTTATGGCAGGACGCATCCATGTTCGGCCATTAAATGGCTGAAATTGATCAAATATTCGACTAATTTTTAGTGGAAATAAAAAGTCAAGTTATTGCCAAAAAAAAACTGCAGTCTTGGTAAAACAACATCATAGCAAGAATAATATTATAGCAACCACACAATCCGAAATTCGTCCAAATCGACTGCTTCCGGAAGAGGCTTTGTAGCCATTTTAATCACAGGAAGAATAAGATGTACAACTTTATTTGAATTCTTGTATTTGAAATAACTTTTATTTATTTTAATTGTTAAATTTGTTTAGGTTTTTGCTTCATTTAATTTTTTCTTTTTTGACAATTTGAGAACGATTGACGTTGAAGGAACTTGACATGAAAATGAAGCTTGTTACTAAAATTGACCGCGAAAAACATCGCCCCAGTTACAAATGTGTGCTCTCCCATCACGCCACTGAGAAAAAAAAAAAAACAGCTGTGTCAACCACACATCTCAAAAACTTGTTATCAAAACAGATCCCCTCCCTTCAATCAGTTGAAGTTCAAAGAATTTAACATCGACCACTTCCCACCTACGTTGTTAACTTATGTCGTATTTTTTTTTTTTATCAGAGAACACCGCGCCGACGGAGGCGCTTCACAGTTACATGGTAATCAACTTTCAAGGCCAACACAAACAAACCGGATTCAACTACGAGTCGCGCAATTATCGTTCGATTAACCGTGCGTCGAATCCACACCACACACACGAAAAGAGGGAAAGCACAAAACACCAGCTCCCAAAACAAACCTCACCTTGGGCGTAAAATGCTCATTAGTCTCCAGCGGTGTCGTCACCGGTCGAATGACTGACTCGGAGTTACTCCGCTTGTCTTTGCTCGATATCTGCAGGGTCTTCTTGCACCAGAAACCGTGCATATTGCCCATGCTCCTGTGCCACTGTTTCACTGTGCCACGAACTACGCACCGCGAATCGCACGCAAACTACGACCACTTGATGTCATCAATCGCAAACACGCCGAGTAGGAAGCAAGTACACGCGGATAGATACTCTCAACAAGGTCCGTTCTGCCCCCGAACGCCTTCAAACACCCAACAGATACTGAGTTAAATGCCATAGATACTTTGTCTTTTAGTTTTCACAGTCGTTCTATGTCGGCGATATTCTCAAAACAAAATTGATTTATCCGCCAGAGAGTGAAGCGGAATATAAAAAAAAAAAAAGCTCAAAACTCCACTTCGCCATTGGGGGATAGGACCGCAGACACTCGAGTGGGGATGTACGAGTATCTATCTAATCGCTGACTGAAAACACAGCCGGCAGCTGACTGAATGCGAATGGAATTCCTGGCTGCGCGACGACACGCGGCCGCCAAGAGAGCTTCCAGCACTCGGAGGTTGTTCACCATGATCTTGCACCGTTGGCCGTGTTACGGGTGTCAAATTGGGACCAATAAACCCTGGGAAAGTATCTCAGCGGTTGCTGAGAGTGCTAATTTATTCGCCTATTGGTGAGTTCCAACGGCAGCTGTGAGTTGGATTCGAATTTGAATTGCTAAGTTTGAAGTACTTACGTTGTCTAGGGCGAGGCTCCTCATCGATGACGGGCTGAGGCTGAAGAGCCGGTTGAATGTTGGCGAACTTGAGCTCGTTGACGGAGATATTGATGAGGCTAGCTCTGCGAAGATCGGCGAGTGTTCTGAAAGAAGAGGGGAAACGGGTTTGTGTGATTATTTGTTCGGCTGGTGTTCGAGGTGTTTTGGGCGTCAGACAAAGCGGGGCCTGCGATTGAGTTGAGGTCGGATGTGATTTATGGCAGAGTTGCGGTGTTAGATGTTTTTAAGGTTGTTTTTTAAATTCTAACGACAGCACAGTTTTCTTGTCATTAAACCGCCTTAAAAGACGATAAAAGTGCCTTTAAAGTGAAGGAGTCGAATTGAAAACCAAGTCGGACGAATTATTAAACAGCAAATGACTAAAGTCAGACAAATATCAGATGATTGAAGTCGGCTGGTGTCTGACTGAAACTGACTGAGTCTAATAGTGATTCGACATTCGTCGAGAGAATAACTAAAGACGAACGATTGTCTTAGATTAAACTTGATTGAAGTGACTGAAGCCCAGCGAATGTCTGAAGTCGGTCGATTGACAGATTTAGGACGACGGATCAATATTATACAAATGACTGACGAAAATTGGGTGACTTACTGATGTTGACTGTCAATCTAAGACTCGTAGATTTTAATTTAACAATTTTAGTTTTGGAAAGCGTGATCTAAAAATCAATCAAGTGGTCACTGTTTTTCATTCTTTCACGAATCTCGTCAGTCATCAGTTCGCAAAGCGGGTGATGTTAAAAGCCCGCTTGTCTGAGAAGCTTAAGAAAAATTGTTAAGTTTGAATATGCAAGTCTCAAAATCGAACTCATGTTAAGAGAAAAACTTTCTTTCACTCAAGAGCACGGAGTTGATTGCAAGAGACAAATGGAAAGACCCAAGAGGCAGAGGTGTTGATTAAAAAAAAGTCAAAAGTCTTACTCACCGCTTAGATGATCCACTGGCGAGCACTCCTTCGCGAAGGCGAACATCTCGTTGTTGTTAGTGGCGTCTGCTGAGCTCAGTGTTATCCCGGGCTTCCTCACGCCGAGGAACTTCCCATTCATTGAGCTGCACGAAGATCCCAACCCCGAATCGGCGCGAATCGGCGAAGTGGTCTTGACGCCGTTCATCGTGATGATGGGCGCCGATGGCGCCTTTGTGTGATGCAACCCGTTCGACCGATAGTGGTGCTGCACCTGAGGGGGCGACACGTGCGGCTGGTACCTGTGGCTGCCGCTGCTATGCGATGACAAGCCGTTCGTGCTGCTCGTACCGAACGAGCTATCACATTGGTACTTTGGTATCGCCAGACGCAGCGTGTGGCGCGCTGCTAGCCTACGTGTAGGCGCGTACTTATTCGCCGCCGAGTGAATCGACGAAGAGTCCGTTGACGGCACCGCCGACGACGCGGTGTGGTGATGAAGATGAGCGTGTGGCGAGTTCATTTTCGTTAAGTTCTCTTTCGCGCTCACTCTCGCCCACTCTTAATTCGCTCCGAAAGCTTTTACGCGTTCTCTTAATCGGTCTTTTTGTGTTCTATTTTCACTGCACAGCTGGCTTTTGACGTTTGTTTTTGTTTCTATTTCTCCCCTTTTGAATGGTTTATGGTCTGTGCGCACTGGCGCATGACGCGCTACACTCGCGTTTTTTTGTTTTTCGATTTAGCCGCGACTCGTGAAACTCTTTCAAAAATAGCCCCGAAGCTGCGTGCAATCAGATACCGGATCGGACGTAATTTATGAGCGAGAAGCGCGGAGTTTCCGGCGTTTGGAACGACTCAGCGTGTCTGGCGGTGACGACTGACGGCAGTGCTGCTAGCGCCTGTGACCCATATTCGACAGTGGTTGTTGTCTGTGCTGTGTCGCTGCCCTCCGTTGACGTGGGGGCTCATTTGTAGACGTTGATGACGTCTAAAGACGAAGAAGGTTATCGTCGGCCTGCAAAGAGACGGGAAATTATGTTTAGTGTTGTTGTTATCGACTTGCGTGTGACTTTAAGTTGGAGTGGAAAATTTGTTTGTGGGTTGGGAAATTGTCGGAATCATGCATGATCATGATCATGATCATGAACATTGGAAGTAGGTGGCAAGTGAGTGGGGCGTGTGTTTTTCTTTGCGTGTGACAAGCGAGAGAGACACATTCATCACTCAGAAGTGGATTAGACGCGGTATTGCCATCGGGAACGGGATAACCAATTTTCGAGAGCGATTAGTGATGTTGAAGAAGGTATGGCAGAGGGAGGCTTTTGTGAAAGTTATGACTATAAGCGTATCGGCACGGATTCGGTAGGATTTTCGAATGGAACTGAGGCCAGTGAAGCTGACTGTTTAGAGAAACACGTTCGAGCTATGCACCAGTTGCAAGAGGGTGTACATTTTCCATGCAAGGGGGTGTACATTTTCAATTAATTGGACGTCAATATTGAAAAAAGAAACTAGGGTATACAATTGAATTAAGTGAGTTGATTAGAGAACTTGAATTTTTTGGAAATTTCAACTAAGAGGAATAAGTGGCCTATCAAGACAGGAATGTAGAATGAGCATTTTCCAAGTTATCCTCTGATTTTTAGATGAAAAACAAAAAAGGAAAAAGAACAAAATTAAATTGAATTCTTTATCTTCTTCAGTGTTGTGACAAGATGTCTATTGAAATAAAGAAAAGAAAGATATAACGCAAAAGTTCAATAAGTTTGTGTAAAGTTGTGGTTTTTGGTGGCTACTAGCGCAATTCTTCCAATTGAGCATCTAAAACACTTGCTAAATTAGGGCTGTCATTTCAAATCTTTTGTGAGGTACACCGTAAAAAGAAGTATCAACGCAGCATCGTGTTTTTCGTACAAAGAGCTTAACTCGAGGTACACAGCATAATCCTTTCGAATTCAAATAAATTGCCTGTAATTCTCTGAGACACATAAAAAAGAGCAGGGATTTTTTGACAATTTGCACTCCGAAGGGGAACCATTTAAAATGTATCTTCAAACTCGAGGGCTCCACTACGAAATAATCTTCATACTTTAAAATATTACAAAATAATAATAAATTTAAAATTTTTTTTTTATATATCATAACATTTGTATTCCTAACCACATAACGAAGAGATAAATGTGGTCTTTTCATGAAATTACTCTGAGTTGCTGGTAATTGTAACTGTGACAAAGGTGATGCAATGTCGTTGCTGTAGATAATAGTGATCCTGGTTTCACATTTTTTAAAGAGAATGAACTTTTTATCTTCTATTAGGGCAGTGATCTGTAGTGAAGATGTTGAGAATGAAGAAGTCGTGAAAAATAGAAAAGGCCCGAATTATGAAAAGGATTTCTCAGCGATGGGCACTGCAACGTTTATGTGCGAGCAACAGGAAGAAAGCAGCCCCACTCAGCTTCTGTGGTTGAAGAGAATACGTGATTTGGCAGCAAAGAAAATTCAATAAAATTTCATTGAAAAAAATTGATGATTATCGACAAATGTGGGCCCGTCGGCTTGATCGTTAGTGCGTCGGACTTTGAAGCAAAATTTCCCGGGTACGAATTCAGCTCGAAGAAAAGAAACACCACAAACATTTTCCACGGCCACCTTCAGCTTCACGAACAACTGACAATCCGACCGGAGTACTTCCATCATAGAAAAGCTCTCGCAATTCGTCGTTCAGAACCAACATTAAGCAGCAGGTCTTTTCCAAATACGTTATATTATAGCGCGCACAACACAGTGGAGGCGTGAAGAGAACAAACATGTAATACATAGATACGAGTTGAAGGAGGATCGTGTTAACGTACGTTTTGTGAAATATAGAAAACACACGTTTTAGATTATTCGATTTTTTTGATCAAATTTGGCTATCTAAACCACCCTAGGTCTTAAGCTGTTCGGAAAATAGACGCTCAAATGCACCTAAGGATCGTCTACGGCGTATACGTAACTTTCTCTCCATTTCTAGTTTGAACACGATCTTTACAGATATAATTTTCAATTAAATCTCCTTACATGTCCTTTGGCTTAGTGAAACAACATAGTTGTAAATAAGGTGCATCAATAGGGTCATTGTTGAACCTCTATTTTTGTGGTCATGTCGTTTTCGTGTTGTCCATCTTTTTGTACGCTTTTCTGAATAAATAAAGAACCCAAATAGCGAAACATGGTACGTTGTCAACTCATTATAAATTACACTTTTTTTTATAAAAATTACGATTTCTAAAGTTGAGCAGGTCAGATCATTATCCGTGTACGAAAACACTTTTCTTCCAAACGAAAACACTTTTTGCAGTTGATGATGCTATCGAGAAATAACTCAACTGACCAACCCAACAAATTCGATTTTTTTAGAAAATGACTGCAGCCTAAAAGTCGCCTTGAACCCGTTTGCAAAAAGAAGAAAAACTAAACGCTGCCAAGAAAACGTCAAAACATGTCATCGACAAAATGTGACACTTCATCACCGGCAACTTTGTGACAGCGACTTTGGCAACCACCTCATGACGTTTTAAGAGACTAAAAATAAATTTTCGTGTTTCTTCTCAAATTAGCTTTAAGTTTTAATTTAGAATCCATCACCGTTTGAATGGTAATTTGTTTTCATCACGAGTGGTCAACTTTTTCTCAAAAAAAATTATGGAATAGCACGTGTATTTTGAGTGAAGGGGCGAAAACAGTCGACTCTTTGTTGTCCACTTGTCGACAATTGACACCACGACCTCGCAAAAAAAACTCTTATCTAATCAAAAAAACTCAACAGCCCGTCGGCACATAACAAAAGTAAAACCAAACACAGGATAACTTGTCAAGGTGGATAAATTGATTACCACCCAAGCGGGCCGCCACCTGACAAACACCTCGGTATCTCCAAGTACCGATGTAAAACACAAAACGAACTAATTGTATTCATGGCTTTTGGCCCCTGTTACACTCAAAAGCTTTATCTCAAAGTCGTATCTGCCTTTCATTAAACGTTGACTCGGCGGCGCACCGCCCGCCACTGTCGGTGTATCTACAGCATCGACACAGTGTCGATACATTTCGGCAGCTGGCTTCCATCATTGACCATAAATCCACTTGAAAACAAATTCACGTACCGTTTTTTTCGTCGATACTTGACCGCCGCTTAAGTACGTGTATCTGATTAATGGTTTATGGTCCAAGCTGCACGAGTGCACTCGCGCCACACTCGAAGAGGGGAGGACCTTGACAGGCTTTTATGCGTGATCTATGAGCGTTGCTTTTTTTTCTTTCTGTTTGGAACACATTAATTCAATAAAATTCAAATTTCTGTAACGACTGTCGTTATTTTGGTCGTTTTTCTTATCTGCCCCCCACAAATGGAGCGGTCCCGCGTTAAGCGTATCAAATTCTCCACATCTGTCAAGTGACAGGCCAATACTACACGCAGTTTTTCGCGTCAAAACGCTCGGTCTAATTGACAGTCCGTTTGGGGGTTTGTTTACACTAAAAATTCATGTGCGTGTGGAATTTCTAATGCCGACGGGGGCATAAAGCGAAAACTGGAACGAAATTTGAAACCACAGAGCTGCTTTGGTCGGGTCATAATCCGCTTAGGGGACGTGTTTACATTTGTTGTTGCTGAATTTAATAAAAGAAAAAAGAAAAAAATCCCAAAAGCAAGAACGAAATCGAAAAGGAGAAAGGACGCCAGCCTCTATTCTGTGGAAAAATTAGAAGTGCCATTGAAACGTCTTCTAGGCGGTGGCAGATGATGGCAGTTGATGTCTTTCTGACAGTTGACGGAGTGACATTTGATTGTGTTTAATGTGTTTTCTGGTTTATTACCTTGTTGTAAAAATGAAATTAATTACTTTTGTTTTATGTCTGACCAAATTGTGGGGGAGACGTTTGTCGGCGTCGGGCTGTGTGTTTCGATTTATGAGTTGGTAAAGGTCAGTCGGCAGTTAGAATCTATTTAACCTGTGTAATGGCCTCTTGTTAAGGCTCTATAAATCATCAAATGATCGTGGGACTCTTTAAGGAAACAAAACAGCAAAGTTGTTGAGGGATTACTGCGAGTGAGTTAAAAAGAAACTTGTCCTCACACTCTTCAGGTGGACTTCTTTCATTTTACACTGACTGTCAGTTTAAAGCCAATAAAGCCGTAAATGTAAATTCAAAGAACTCCACCTGAAGTGTGTGAGGACACGTTTCTTTTAAAAATGCTATAACATTTATTTTTTTTATTATTAATTATGAAACAGAACAACAAGTGGCTGTCTCGACTGGGTTCACAGCAGCGCATTCTGTCACTCGAATTTTCTAAGATCTTGCTGATAGTTTCGGGCTGTTGCTCACAAATTGATTGGATAATATACGCCTTACGTTTTTCTTTTTTAATCAAAATTCTCAAGCTACTGTGTGAAAATAGTTTACAATGAGTGCTTGAATCGTTTCCTGATTATTAGCATAATCATCGTTTCTTCACGGTTCCAAACAAAAAAAAAGACCAAAAGTGCTAAATCACAGCTCCGAGGCGGCCAATCGACATCGCCAATTCGTAATTCGGCGCACAAAAGATCGATTTTGCCAAGCAGTGTGTAACATGGAGCGCCATCCTGCATGAAGCAGAGGTTGTCTAAGTCCATGATATCCCAGTCTCATTTTCGAAAAAATAGTATAATAATGCAACCACTCCACGATCCGCACCAATTCGCACCAATCCGCAATGTCACCCTCTATTGATGCATTAGCTCCTCGACAATAACGTACGAGTCTACGGTACGAGAGCGGATATTAAAATGAGTTTTATTAGAAAAAATGATTTTTTACCCAAATCGTTGTCTGATTCAAGCTGCTCTAAGGCTTAAAATCTGAGCGATAACAAAGCGGATGGAAGCACACCTTCAATTGCTGAGGCAATGTTACCTTTTAAGCGAATAATCGTAAATCTTTCCACAGAATTCTTCTCAGGCTATTGAGATCGAGTTGATGTTATCAGATTGAGTTTTACATTCTAGACCCATGCAGTCACATTCTCATCTGTGGGCACCGTGCGACGACGGGACCACTAGTGTTGCCCATTAGCAAACTTTTGTACAGTAGTGGGGGTGGGTGTTTTTTTTTTCCGGCAAAACTTTTTTTTCGAAAAAGTAACTGTTTGGGCTACACATCACTCACCTTTAAAACAAATTTTCAATAATTCGTTGTTCAAGCATAAAGCGACTCATTTTGTTCCACATACTGACTTTCTAACAAAATTTCGAACGGAAAATCTCTCAATGTCAAAATTACCCATGATTTAAAAAGAAACCATTAGATGATCCACCGCTTTGGCGATAATTTGCCTATCGTTACAATTTTTTTGATTTACATCCATGATGTGGACTTCAAATTTAGAATCATTATCATCAATTTTTGATCCAATCCTTCACTTCCGTTTTTTTTACGATCTCCCCTGTCATCGTTATAGCAACCCTGCCGTTGGTTCTCAGCTGATCGATCGTACATTGCATTGGGTGACGTTACAGCTAGTTGAGCGTCAGAGCCTAGCTCTTCGCGCCTCCACTATGTTGTGCGCGGTATACTTTTGCTGGACGGACGGGACTTACGGCTTATGCCGACAGCTTTTCATGAAAGAAAGTACTTCAACAGGATTGTCAGTCATTCGCTGGAAGCGTGGCTATGGAAATTGTTTGTGGCGTTTTTTTTTTCGGGGCCAGATAAAGATCCGGATACTTTCACTTAACAATGCGACGCACCAACGATCAAGCCATGGCACACACATCGTTCCGATCACTACAATCTAAACCGAAAGTTCATCGTGTTCTACAAATGGTTCTTAATTGCAATTAAGGGGTCAACGATTTTTGTCCTCTGATCGACGTCTGTTATCCGCACAAAAACATACTCCACGTGTTCTCAGCTCCTTCGCCAGATTTAGTATCTGACGACTTGCTGAATTTCCGAAACGTTTTTCCATAAAAGTTAATTTCGAAGATCGTTTATTCTAATATGTGCCAATAGTTTTCCATGCTCAAATTTATAGTTTGTGGTGGAAATATGAGTACAATGCGCACAATGCACTGTAAGCAGACTGCATAACAGAACTTTACAGCCCAAAATCTATTACAGACTATTTCTGTGATCGCTGTTCGGTGACAAACTCCAGAAGTAGTCCTTCCCAAAAATCATTTCAAAAGCATCAAAGAAATATTTTAGACAATTTTGGGCTTAAATCTCGTTGAGTGCGGACTTATGATCCTTACTTTTTGTAGGAAACTAAGCACACGTCTAACGTCTGTCTGTCTATGCTGAAAATCACCGATGAGGTGACAATCGTATCTGCAGGTCTGTTGACCTTTTCAGAAATTTAAATAAAGTTACTTATTATATCTTCATCCGAAATGTAGTTTCAATATTTAACTGCGACTTTGAAATCAATTCAATTTATTTTATCAGAAGAAAAATCTCTTAGTTTTAAAGTTATTTGTCTTACATGTTAGAAGATATTTGACAAATAAAGGCTGCTTCTTGATCAAAAAAAGCCATCAGAGGTACGGACGAAGGTGAATCTACCTTAAGTTTTAAGCTAAAAGTTGAGTTGTAGTAGAGGCTCACACAGATTCTGTTGAAATACTAAAATTGTTTAGATCTGCAACTTTGATATGAAACTATTTGTATATTTCTTCTTCTATTTATTTACTTAATTGTTATTCGTGTGATAAACAGTAAGACAAACAAAACACAAACTCCTTTTTCAGTTCTTGTTTTGTTTAATCATCATTCATTCTCCTTTATATTTGAGTCATTCTGTACTTGATTTACGAAAAGACACGACACAGTTCCTGTACGGGTGTGGCTCTAAAAGACTCATTCAGGTCGAAGATTCATTCCTGTCCAAGATCATCTTTCAGATTTCTCCAGAGGTGCCATCAACTCCATCTGTATGTCTGCAATTAGCGTGAATTCCAATACCCGGCCAGCCTTCAATTGCCGACAGTTTCTCACCTTCAACTTTGAACCTCCTCGCAGACATCTCGCCACAGAAAAGATAGCCTCAACAACCGGTAACAGCTGCGGTGCATTTGCATGCGAGCCCGGTCGCTTCATGCAAAAAAAGCGGTCGACGATTAAAAAAATAAAGAAAATCACATGCATACCCAACTTGGCGGGTTATTTCATTCAATTAATTTTAATTTTCGTTTATTTTTGATTGTTTTTTACCGCCTTTGAGTTTTGCAAAAATTTGTTGCGCTTCCAAAATGCCACGCAAATTCATTCACAGTCGCAAACTGAAGGCTGTAGGTTGACGTGCCTCTGGGAGTGGGGAGGACCTGATAAGAGGCGGATGCGAGAGTTTGATAAAAAAAAATGAGAAAACAAATTCCAAGATTTTTTGAAAATAAATGGATGTAAATAAATCGCTTGGGCCGGAGTGTGGGTGGCGGTGGGAGATTCCAGGAATCTGTCAGATGCGAAGACGTCGAGCTGAGAAGACGTCGTCGGTCGTTATCTGAGCCGACGATGAGAGAAATACAAAAACCTAAAAATTTGTTGGACTACGTGCAGACTGAGAAATAAATTAGAATGTCGCACGAAAACCGCAGTAAACATGAACACCGATGGTTCAAAGTTCTGTTCGACGAAAAGAAGGCCACGGTGAATGTGACGCGCTAGCAGATAAGTGAACGGGATTGTAAATAAACGTCTATTAGAACTTTGAAAACCTAAAAATAATATAAATAGTTAGAGAAAAAAAAATTCAAGTTGCTAGCTTCCTGTTGCAGAATGCCTCTCAATTCAGGATACTTTTTGAAAATGATCTATTTCTTAGTCTGGAAGAAAGGAAGATCACCAAATCCAGTAGCAAATGATTGGACAGCTCTGTCGATCGTTTCAAATTATTATTTGAACATTCAAATTGTTCAGATTTACAAAAAGTCCCTTCGACATTTCGCAATCAGCATCCCTTGTCGCTTGATTTTTGTCTCCTTACTCATCGCAAAATGATTTTGAATTAAGTTTTATGCGACTGATCCCAAATTCTTTTAAAATCGTCTTTTTTTCAACCGCAAAGCCTTTGGCCGGATTCAATCTTTCGCCAAAAGCCTTTAAAATTATTTCTCCCTGTAAAGGATTTTTCTAGTCGCCATTTCAAAATTTTTAAAACACAAAAACCAGTTACCAGTTCAGTTTGGGGGTAAAGCCTCAATTAAAGACGTCTCCTGAGGACGTTTATAAAAAGTAATTGCTTCTAAGAAATGCTACGAATATCTCTCCGGAACTGTCCAATTTTCTACCTGTAATCTAGATAACACAATGCAGAAGCAAAACGCCGACATGGACCTCCTGATGCAGCCTTGAAAGGTCTTATTATTGTCGTGGCACGTTCTTCTGTAATCAACTTTTTACCCTGAGGACAGCTCCTCTCTGACCGACATCTTCCCCCGTGATTTTTGTGAAAGTGAAGATGTCCAACATCACGGCGAAGTCATCGACTCACAAGAGGTCAGTCGATTGGACAAACGAATCAATTTTCGAGCCTGGCCGTCGTTCGATCACCCGCCCCCGGAGACCGCTTTAAATTCGAATCACGCACATCCCCGGCTTCGAATGTCTCACGGCGCCGCTCTCCAATCGCCTCCGAAAGCGGATCTCCACATCATGCGGGAAATTACTCACGAGCTCACAACACAACACGACACAAAATTGAAGTCCCGCGCGATGTCACGAAAGGTGTGCGTCTTTTTTTATTTTGCATTTCGATTCGACATCGCCGACTGTTTGACCACACGGTTTTCTAGGAGCCTCACCACCAAATTGGCAGCCCGCTTACAATCGAGCGCCTGATTGAAGTGCCTGTCTACGTGTCTCTTGAGCACAGCCCATTGAGGTCGCTTGCGAAACCGTCATCAACGGCTACCGTCTTCCAGTCGCCATGAATCATGCAGGAGGCCCGCCGGCCCTCCCACCGAAGAGAAATTTCACCATGACAACAACAAAAAGAAAAAGATCGCTGCAAGCTGCGGTTTGTGTGAGCGAGCTCGTCCCCCAAATATGGCCACAGATGTCAGACTTTAATTTATTTTTATTGTCATTACCTTTTGTTTGGCATTTGTCGCCGTGCGGCAGCGGCGTGGGCGAAATCAAGTCTCGAACTTTTATGACCAAAAACGGCCCCGAATTCGTGCGTTCCCAGGCTGCGTCACAGTCCGGCGCTGCGTAATGCGACACGACAGGCGATGTAACTGGATGTTTCGACTGGAAGTGTACTCTGTGACAAATTACCGCTGTCGGAGCATGAGAATTTTGTGGATTAATTGGAACACGTCGGGGATTGCGAAAAAAATGCTGGTGCCTTGAAATTTGGTGACACACTGGAGGTCTTCAGTTTGACACTTTGGGCAGAAAAGAGTCAAGTCATGGGTTTTTTTGGGTCAGAAAATAAAACATGGATATGGGTTAAGGGGAATCAGCAGAATTGAGCGGAGCAACTTCGAAATGGGTAAATGGGTGATGCAGCGATTTTTTTTTGTTTTTTGGGCGGTGTTGGTCAAGAAGTGTGACCCACTGAGACATTTTAATGGGTTGAGAGTTGTGAGTGGGGCAGCTAATCAGTGCGGTAATTTAACCTGAGTGACAAGTCTACAAAATTTCTAGAAGTTTAAGGATTGGTTAATATGATCTTGGGCGATCTAATTTAATCTCATTTGAAAATGCTACGGCAGTTTCAGAGGGTTTGTTGTTCGAAGAGCGTACAGGTACCAGGTTCGATCTAGTTTGAGTGCAATTGGCATGATCTCTTCTGTCTTGGTTTTAAAACTATAAAACTACATTAAGTTTTTAGTCTCGATCCGGCACCAATTAAAAAAATTCTTTAGAGCCAGAAATACGAGGTTTCGAAAATAAGCCGCAGTAAGGTTAGGTTAAGAAGAAGTGTATGTTAATCAAAACGTCTTCGGTATGCATGTTTGTACAAAAGTTGGTGAGACTGGCATGTTAGTGGAGAACACAAATGGTCGTCGTCGGATAATAATGTGACTGCTGTTTCCGAGAGGGTGAGACTTAATAATCCACGAACATCATCAGCTCGTCATCGATTTTAGCATTTCATGCACTAGCCTGACTAGGATAAAGATCTCGGAATATTCCCATACAAGATCCAATTGACTCAGCAATTGAAGGCGCACCACCTCCGCTTCGTTGTCGCTTCAAAGTTTGGGCTCAAGAGCAGCTTGAATTGGATTGAGATTTTATACGAAAAGGCATTTTTCAGACGAGGCTTGTTTACATTTTGGCAGTTATGTTCGCAAACAAAATTGTCAGATCTGGGCTTGGAAAACCCGCATGTATTTGTCGAGAAGCCAAATGGCTTCGAATTATTTTTCTTTGAAAACACGGATAGGAACAGTTCAGCAATTCAACGATTCATTTTTATTGAAATTGTTGACGTGGATATGGCCACACTGCCCATACCATAATGGACTGTATTTAGGCCACCCTCTATATTTTAAAATCAGTATTATAAGTACCAGGGCCAAGGTGTCCGTATAATAAAATAAAATCACCTTGTTCTAAGCTCAACTAGCCAAGATATCAAATTCACAGTCCAAATGACGTCTTCTGACGTAACATTTCACAACCTGTCTGTGTTGATTGAAAATACCTTTCATCAAGATTTTCTCACAGCCTCCACGAGTGGATGGAAGCCCGTTCCGGTTTAATCTAAGTTCAACTGATTTTTCTTTGCGTTTTCCGCTGAGGAATGACAGCAGGCGAAATCTTGACAAGGCATTCAAAGAATCCTCATTAAAAATTCAATCGCTCTCATGAAATGTCGTTTCACGTCCGACCATCGTTCATCAATCTCACTGCGCAGCAAATCTCTCTACCTCTTTCTCTTTCTCCTTCTCTTTTTCTACAAACAAACAACAATTAGCCCCGTCTTCGCACATTTTTAGACCGCAATTTCGTGTTTGTTTATTCCCGATTATTGCCGCGAATTAAATTAACTTGGCCAACAGTGAGAAAGGCGACGCGTAGGTCGCCGAATTTTCTTTCCAAACAAAAACTCTTTTAACCGGAAAAACCACCGCGCGGCTTCTGTTTCATTTATTCCCCGGCCTGTCAGTTCGGAGGCGGTAATGAAAGTGAATACAGATCTACAGCCCGCCGCATGGCGTCTATGGGAGATCTTCGGCGCTGGCTAAATAAACGGGCAGCTTTGGGGGTCACGTAGGCGATGCCAGTTCGCCCCTAAAGAGTCTGCGTCGGCACTTGACAGGGCTGTTATTTATAACAAATAGAGAGTTCAAAAACAAAAGGCATCACAAGTTCCCTTGAAAGTTCGCAAGCAACTCGTGATCATGAGCGATCGTGCGAAGAGATCAAGATACAATTTCGGGGAACTAGTTTAGGGATTGTTTCGGGGTGTTTTCGGATGACGGCGGACGAGGGAAACTGCTGCGCCAATAAACTCTGAAACACTTTAATTGAGCAGCCAGTTGGTGAGGCGGGGAGTGGCTGGTGGCGCTGTAAAATGTCAGTGTACTCTGTTGCCTGAGATTGAGATATATTTGGCGATTTTATGGCACACAATCTGCATCGGTTTGCGATAAATCTCTCACACTGGCAGATCCCGGTGCCGATGCAGCGATGCAACGTGGCGAGAGGTTATTTGCGTGGCCACTGATTCACTTATGACAGGGCAAGGTAACAGATGATTGCGTATTGCGTAAGAGCCACGGATCGGAGATCAGTCGTTTAAGTTGTCTTTTGGGTTGAAAGTCCGGTTTGCGGTGAGCTGCTGACGCACGGAAGTTATTTTTTGTGACGCTTTCGAGCGGATGTTTTGTTAAGTTACTTGCAAAGGGTGGAGTTGTGCCTTTCACTTTGGGTTTTTTTCCTTGGTGCTGCTGCTGTCGGCTGCGGGCGATGCTAATAAGAGGAGATCGTTCAACGGGCAACGGGAGGTAATCTCTCCTTCGATATTGTCTGAAATCGAAGATGACAGGGAGCATGAGCTGCTTCTTGTTAGTTATGTGGATTCACGTGGAAACTGGGGAAGAAGTGAAGGCAAGACTTGGATTGGGCTTCGGTCATGATTAGCGCTTCCCAAATAATCTAAGCTGCAATTTCGAATAATGTGAATTTTACGTGTGTTAAATCAAAAATCTCATCTTTGAAAAAAAAAAAAAACGTAAGGAAATCTTTTAAGTGAAAATGATAAAGAAAACGACCTGAACATTGGGAAATGTTCTGAATTTATTCGTTAGCGATGTATGAACCGTCTCAATCTTTTTTCATTGGCTCCGACACATCCAACTGTGAATCGTTGACATTGAAGACCTTCACCTGGCCTTCGGTTTGCTTCATACAACTGGGAATAAACCAAGTGAGACCAAGATGCAGCAATTCTGCTGCTTTACGAAAGAGTTTCAAAAGTTTTTCCGACTAATTTTTAGTCATTCCAAAAATAAAGAGATTAAAAAAAAATCTGCAATGTTTTCAATGAGAACGGGATTTACGGATCAAAGCGATCATGTGTGAAGACAAATGTTTGAATTGGTCTTATTTTATAAACGTTTTCCTAATTGGAACGCATTGATGTTGACAATCTGATTGTTGTCAAGCAACACATGTTTAAATGATCTAATTTTATTATACTACAATGCCGCTTTGAAGTCAACTCTCCAATGTTTAATGAAAACACTATAGACGACCAGGTCGGTAAGCAATTAGCCCATAAGTCAATGGAGCGCCAGATTGGGTGAGAACAGTGAAATTGCCGCGTCCTGTAAATGGGTAGAGTCCACTCCTCGCCATATACCCTAAGTCTGCTTTTCTTGACTGCAATTCGGCCAATTTAGAGTGCGGACTTGATCTTGCACGCATTAAAGATCCAACTGTTCCAAAGACTTATAGTTGATGACGTTTTTCTTTAACTAGACTTCAGAGCCTCTCTCATGAACTGTCTCAGGATTCATTCATTCTCATTAAATATTCCTGTTCTTTGATTCTCAGCACTTAAACTTATTCGACTGGAAAACATTGGTAGATTCTATGGCCGAAAACAAATGCAATGTATTTTGGTCGAATAGTCGATAGTACTTTTCGACAAGGCCTGTGAAAAAATACTTCCGGAAAAAACAAAAAATAGAAACCACTACATGTATGAGGTGCAATACGGGTACCCAGACCCACAAATCTACATATTATGGAAGCGAAAATATTTTCAACAAATATTTCAGCTGTCTTGTGTTCAAACCTAGTATAAACAGGTAAAAAATTTGGTCTAACGAACGATTTGTATTATATCTGCCAGAAGAACGATACTAAACAATGTAACCTGCAATCTTTAAAGTAGGCTCCTCTACAACTGACTCCATATACTCGAAACATCACTAAAATTGCATGATTTAATCGTGGTTGATAATTTTTAGGGATACTTAATTAAGAACCTCAAATTACAAAACTTTAAATAAAAATGACCAGATTGCAGCCTAGAAGGATAAATGGAAGAAATTTCGTCAGACAAGAGTCAGAAACTAGTAAACTCTGATGAATATTTATGATTTTTGTGTTGTTTTTATATTTATTTCTTTATTAATTCACTTGTGGGAGATCAATATGCTCAATTTTTGCTTTTAACAAATCATAAATATGTTTAAAAAAGTTTAGTAGTAGACGTTTTGGAGTACATTCAATTTGTCACAACTGTTCTCATGCATTTAAAGATTTCATTTGAATTGACTTAACGCATGTAAAAAATAAAGCAAAACAAATCTTCGGTTCTTTGTTTTCATATTTCATTTAAAATTCTCCTTGTCCCCATGAACAATTTTCATAATTTTGCTAAATTTTTCATCATGGTCTTTAATCCCACGAAATAGCTCTGACTACAATTTCTAGCTACCAAAAGATCGGTTCCACTTTATACGATCATAATTGCCAATTGATTTCACATATTCGCCTAAAATTTATCCGCTCGTTTCTACCTTTTAAAATACTAACATAAATTTTGCAACAACTTTCCGCCGCCCTGTCCCACTGTGTGACACATTACTACAGACTAAAGTCCGCACTCATTTCGTCACTCCCTCCGCTTCGCAAACGAAAACAAAAAAAATCTAAAGAAAACATTAAAAACAGAAAACAAATTTCATCGTAAACTACACGCCAAATGATTGATGTGTTCGCGGATAAAGATAAATCTCAATTTTAATCGTCCTTTTTGTTCAGATTTCAGATGAAATTAGTTTTTGACGCCGATCGGCAGGCGGCAGTAAGAATTTCCTCGGCTGTGGTCAAATTAATTTATTCGCTGCGTTTTTCCAAATTCTTTTTTTTTTTTTTTTTTTTCAGTTTTTTTTTATTCTTTTCCTTCATTCACCCGATTGGCGAAGATAATTGAAAAAAGCCACACATTTGGCATGCGGGTCATTTTGAAAATAATCAGCAGACACTTGTGTTCTCTGCTGACGTAGAGACGCGCGGAATCGTTTTTTTTTTTTCTTTTTTCTTGTCGAAATGAACTTGAATATAAAAATACGAAACATAAACATAATAAATTTAATTATTTGGGCTTTTTTGTTGATTTGAAGATGAAAGGGAGATGCGTTGTGCGAATGGGCAGGCGGATGAGAGAAGGGCAAGTTGGTTCTTTTTTAATGTATTTTTGACATTTGACTTTGGTATTTTTTTTACTTTTTGGCGGATGTGCGGAAGATGTTGAAGAAAACGTGAACACGTTTATGATCGACGCTTGTGACACCGACCGATAAATTCTAAAGAAGACTCAAGGCAACTGCTGTGGCGTGTGCGAAGTTGTTAATGGAAGAGAGGCTTGTTATATAGCAGTTAAATAACATCCCTGTATCAGATTTTTAATAGCTTCCATCGGCTTTGCTATAAGAGCGTCAAAATCAAAATGCAGTAACCAAAATTTGGACAGTCGGAGTAAGTAAGGAGGCGTACTCAATTCCCAAGTCCTCGATTATGATACAAAATCTGTGACAACAATTCGACAGTTCTTTCCATTTCTAAAATAAGGATTAGTTTCCAACAGTTTGGATAAAAAGCAAAAAAATTTCGAACCTAAACAAGCTTTAAAAGGTTGGTACTAAAAGAAAGGGTACGCATTTTGAACTTTTCACAGAACCTTCTAAAAGAAAGAAAACCTATGTTGCTTGAGCCAAATTTTATATGTTCTGAATGCCGAAAACACAAAAAGAAAGCAATAAACACAAAAAAAAGTGTAATAGGCTTGAATTTTAGAACGTATTCTGAGCAAATACTTCGTGTCTTGCAAATTTTGGAACAACTATTCGAAGTTAAACGACTTTACGAACAACGCAGCTTTGCATTTACTTAGAACAGCAATCACCCTGAAAGGAGGATAAAATAAGCTTGTCACGAAACTTGTGATAGCAAATCATAGAAAAGAAGTTATACACATAATTTGAAACACCGATCTGTGCGGAATTTAAGAGATTTAGAAAAGACAGTAGCAGAAACCTTTTATAAAAATTTGGACATATTCTATAACTTACAGAGTAAAAAAAAAGTACAGAAAATAGGTCCTAACAAAATCTGAAATACTAAATAAACACAATTTCGCCTCTTTTATAAATTTTACCACGCAATTGATCCAGAAAATAAATATAAGGGTATCCTTATTTCTTTGAGGGTTTCGTTATTCCTCCGAAACGAAACCCTAAAAGGCACAAAAAGAGGGTATCAGCATCTCTTTATCAAATTTAGAATAAAAATTTCACCTCCTGCATAATTTAGAACACGGTTTTGGAGTTGAACTCAAAGCCGGACCAGCACACTATAAAAAAAGCTGACGAGTCTTCTTAACACAACTCGCCTTAAGCATCCATTACAATCTAACTCCGTGGTGCACATTTTGAAAATACAAAGAACGTTCTTTTTGTTAAAAAAAATCGTTAATGTTGAATTTTATATAAATGCAAACCCTCAGACACTTGTGGTCTACTAAGAGCTGCAAAAAATAATTCAACACAGAGAGACATTCAACTTTTGAATAAATTCATTTCGCCTTAAGGCAATTTTTCCGCCGCCGACAAACAGCTTTCCTACGAGGCAAACTCGGCGGCAACATCGACTGTCTCTCAGCTGCTGTGATTGAGCCTTAACCTGATTAGACGGCATGGCACCGTCGCGAGTGACATCACAAACCTCACTTATCGCAGACACACGTAATCGGCGGCCAGAGACATTTCAATTCGCCGCAAGATTGACACAACTGAAGCATCACTCAGAAGCTCTTAGAGTACCGACAGCGACAGTCAAGGCTAAGCGATGATACGCCCACGAAAGGCGTCATTGTGTACTTAGACAGTTGGTCTGAAAGATGACCTCAAAAAAAGTCTGTGTCGCCTTTTTTTTCGCAGCAAACTGCAGCCGCTAATTGATAGTGCTAATACTCCATGAATCAGTGAAGACATGAACCATGAAAGGAGCGTAAGTAGGTGCGACATAAGCACACGTGTCAATAAATGCACAAATTTCACAACGAAGATGATGCAGCAGCATGACGAATCGGAAATGCCTACAAATCATAGCCGGGCTTAAACGGCGCCACTTAGGACCACGTTTTCTATCGAAAAGTCAATTGGGTGAAACAGTTCGTACCGCAACGGCTGTCGAAGTGAAGTAGGAGCCGGTTTGTCGAGCTGCGAATCAAAAAATTTGAATGGCAAATCAGAGACTTGCGTGATGGAGACAATTTGCCAAGCCACGTGCTTATGGTGATACTGGGTGCTTGGCGTGTGGTCTGGTCACTTTTTTCTCACAGCCAATCGTGATAAATTAAGCGGCAGATAGAAGTTTGTTGAGTGAGGCGCCACTGCAGTGGCGGCTGTTTGATAACTGAGCTTATCTCTTGACTTCTGTCTAATGGACGAGCGATTTGTGGAATCGAAATTTATTGCTCTTAGAGTTTAATCAATCATCGTTGTAGGATTGAGGGGAACCTTGTGGACGTGTGTGGTTGATGAAGTGGGCGGCTTGTCAATTGAAAGCAGTGGCATTGAATTGAGCCTGAGTGGCTGTGGATCACGCTAAAGTGACTGTCAAAGACGTCGGAGAGATATCTGCAACACAATCATCTACATCGTGACTCTTTTCACATCTTTACTAGTATTTTTCAAAGCACGACACGAGAGCTCGTTTTCAATGATGAGAACATGGTTATTGTGGCTGTACAAAATTTTGTTATCAAATCTATAAGACTGAGCTCTAGTCCCACTAAAGCGAACGTTTCGAAGGTATCTTTTCGTTAATGACGAATAAAGGATGTTCAACCAACGAAAAACATGACGTTTATTAGTACCGCCTAAGATTTTGAGTTATTGCAGACAGACTTTACTTGTAACCCAATATGAGTTCTGTAGCGCTTGGTACATAGCCGGAAAATTAAAAAGACAAAAAGGCGGAAGGGAGATATTTGACAACCTAATATAATAAAAGAAACATAAAAAATAAGTGACATAAGTAAGGCGATGTTCTTCCAGCTGGAAACGATGATCATAAGCCGGTTATTGCCTTCTTTTTAATGCACTGTTTACAATAGAGTCAATTCTAGACCTTGGAATATCTTTGGCAAAGGTTATGATTGTTTCCGTAGATTAGACGAAAGAAAGCTAATACAGTGAACTCTCAACAATTCAAACCTCCACAATTCGAAAACCTTTGTAGATATAAGCATTCTCAGAGTACCCTAAAAAAACTTCAGTAAATCGAAGGAAATCTATACAATTTGGCCCATTCGTAAATTCGAATATGCTATTGTGCGTCCCTGGCCCGATGAGATTCAAATTATCGAGAGATCACTGTAGTTGCTGTTTTTATGGGTAACCTCACCTACTCTAACCTTCCACTAAATAGGCATTGATTAAGGACAAATTTAACTAGCCCATAAATAGTGATCTTTTACTTTATTTGATTTTTTCACGATCGGTTGGTGGAAGGCAATCAAACAGCGCTCTGCATAAATTCTAGGCATCTCACTGAAGGAATAAAGAAACCCTATGCAAGGAATATAGAAACGACAGCTGTACTTTTTAAGTAGAATAACAACGAGCTCTTTAAATCTAGGGGTTCAATTAGAAAACGCGTGTTTAGACTTTTGAAAACAAGCCCTGTTTTCCAAAGTCCAAGATTCCGCCCGATAAAGCTCATGTTGTGCAGAGCACAATCTTGGATACACATGGATAAAAGGATTGGCACAGATGCGATCCTCGAAAATAAATGTCGTTAGTTTTAAAGTAAAGCTCATGTTTTAATTTTCCTTAGAGATGCGTGAGAGGTATTTTTGTTTTTCACTATTCTTAAAATGTAAGTTAAGAGACAAACCTTTTTTGCAAAGGCATGAATTATAAATTCAACAATTTTAATACTGGAAGTACTTGTTAATGAAAATAACATCTGCGCCAATACTTTTTTCCAACTATCTATGTTTACAATTTAAAGTTCTACGTTCTATTGCCGGAGTCAGCGGAATCTGTATCAGTTGAGAATATAAAATAAATAAATATATTGCAAAACGAATTCGAAATATTATTCGCAATGGTTTATTTAATAGAAAAGAAACAACAATTGTTTTTACTAATTAAATCGGTTTTGATATTTATTTTCGAAGTACATAGTACTAGAATTGCAAAAACGCAACGAAACAAAATCTGGTAGTACTAAATCTTTTTGACCCTCGCTCGATAAAATTTCCTACAAAAATACCAAGTACAGATTTTGCGAACTCATACAATTATTTTGTAAAATTTAGGTACAAATTTTAATGAAGTCGGGCCAAGTTACAGTTGTTCGATCGGTATTCGTTAAAAAGAGATTCTTCGACAGAATTTTGGCTCTGTAAGAATACCTAACTTTCCTCCCCAGGAAGCGGTCCATTTTAACTGTTGTCCCTCAGATCTGTGAAAAAAAGGTTCGGGCTACACGCAAGGACGATCCAAAACATAATAGCTAATCCAAAAACGGCTCAAATACGCTCATCGATAGTCTTTCAACTGCGCAGAAGTCCAAGGAAACGAATCTAAGTGTTGAAATCACCCGACTGGCAGTTAATTCGCCATCTAACTGCGCACTTGACAGTTCCGTCCTTCCCCAGAGTGGCCTCAAGCCGGCAACAAAACGCCCAGAGCACTTCAACTACTTCATTGTCATAATAAATCTTCATACCAAGCACCAAATGAATAATTCATCAACGCCTATGCGTCCAGCAATCGCAAAAACTGCATCTCTAAGATGGCTTCTTCTCAAAACACCTTCAACAATAAACTGAGATACTTAAATTTGCTTTTTAATTAAGCTCAAACATCTAAAAGAAACAGCAACAACTGAGAAAAAAAAATCAATCAAAAGAAATATCTAAAGTGAATAAATTTCCCATCGCTTCGAGTCCGAAATGAATTTCAGACATAAACTGCCAAATCGCGGACCGGTTCGTTGTACCGAATTTGGGTAAGGAAATAAAATCCAAAAACGGAACGTAAAAAAAACCAGAAAACCCGCACGAAGAAAAAACCGACTTGAGATGGGAGGAGTGTGAAGTGTTATAAATTTCGAAAGGCAATCTGGATAATTTCCGAAGAAATTATGAGAAATAAATTCCACACATACCTTGAGATGTTTTTTTCTTGAGTGAGGTTCAAACAGCTGATTGTGGATTTGCTTCGTTTTTTTGCCACCGAATTTTGAGAACTCTCTTTTTTTGTCGATCGTAGCACGAGATAGACGGACTGCGATTAAAAAACACTGCGCGGCGCGTACTTTTATGACACTGTCGACATAAATTATCCCGTATTTACACCGATTGGCTGTCGATAAGATACAAAGATTTCGGCTCGATAGATTTCCGGTGAGAATTTTTAGACACCCTCCGCTCGGACACACACACAGCGGCGCCCCCACCCACTGAACAACACGAGGATTATAAACAAATTTCAACACCTTCTGGACCCACCGGTTTTACTTCATGCACAAGCGACGAGATACACGAATCTCTGAATGAAAATTATCGCTTTTTGAGGGGGTAGATACTTTTTTTTTCTCTATTTTATTTTTTGTATTTTTGGAACACGCACGTCCGGTGGCGCAACGGCCAAGGTTTGGGAGCTGAAAATTTCAGAAACTCTCCTCAGGATACCCACTGGACCGAGATCGTTGACGTAGACGCTCGTCCCGATTTTACGTTCCAACAAAATTTAAGAAAAACTTTGAATGAGCGCTCTTTGCGATATCCGACCGAACCGTTTCGATTTCCAATGTTTACTGAATGCGCTTCGATGTGCCGAAACATCGGCGAGCTGCTGGGAGCTGGTTTCGAGTGTTTCATGTTCTGGTGGGGCGGAGGCGTGGAGCTGGGGGGCCTCTTTGTCTTTTGCCCTCTCTCTGTGGCTCGCTCTTTGTTTAAAGTGGATTTTCGCTGACGGGAACGAACGTATCGGAATTGTGGACTTGGGCTTTTCTTTGTCATTCTTCGTTCTTGGGGTTCGCAGAAGCGGAACGAAGCTTTTGTGAGCTTTTGGCGTGTAATTCAAAAACAAACGATCAACTGATGGGCGTTTGTGTGGGTGGGTTTTGTTATCGAAACACAATATCTCAGCAGGTTGACCCCCATCGCCGCATGGCGATTAGAAGGAACGTTTGTTTACACCGCGAGACGTTTACATCCGTGCGTAAGTTGCAGTCAAACTGCGTGATCAATCAAAAGGCGTGAGAGCAATCGATATCAGGCCAGTCATTCAGGCCTAAGCGGATTTATACAACTTCAGATTGGCACGTGTTTTTAACCTTGATAAATTGGTTGGGACAGGTGGGAAGAGATGTCTAAGGAAGTTCATTGATAAAGAGTATGGAAGTGCACCCACAAATGAAAGAATAGATGTATAACATCAATTTTGGAACTTAGCTAAAGGGCAAACTCAAAGGTTTGTTTTACATTCAAAGACTGTGGAGGCAAAACATTTCAAACAGTCTTTTCCCTCAAGCCCCTCTTCGGACAAACTTGTAACTATAAGGTCGATGTAAAAAACGATCCAACCAAGCTCCCACTGCTGCTTTTCTCAGCATTTTTTGTTTATAATATTTTTTTTTCAAGGGAACATGAAAAGTAACTTCACATCTTAAAAGATCTAATCATTAACTTTATAAACTTATTTAAATTTTAGTTTTAACAGTAAAATAAATATAATTCATGAAAAACAAAACAAGTGTAATTAAAGCTGGCCAAAGAATTAGAAACGCACAAAACAATTTTTTTTAAAAAAATTGTGTTAAAAATCTTGAAAAAATGGTTAGTATTATGTTGGAAACCCTTTGTTTGTCATATCAGAACAATGTTTACTGGTTATACTTTCAACTAGAGCTTGGCATCTGGAAGGAACTCATGTAGTCTTTATTTGTTCAATAACTCTGTTCCGTTTTTCCATCATACATGCTTTAGGCTCTTTTCCACGTCTTGCAATAAATTTTCAATGATCCTTAAGTCGGGACTTTACGCTGCTCAATATAATGATTAATTTTTTCCCCAAAAAGCCATTTCTTTACTACCTATGTGGTGTGTTTAGTGGTGTCATCGTGCTGGGAAACGTACGTAACGCAATGATCGTAATGATGCAATGGGGCTCGATAGTATCTTTTAGTATGACCTTGTAAGTTAATCTATCCATATTGCCATATCCACTTCGGATACAGCACCTACACCACACCAAGAAAATGCACCCCGAAATTCGAAGTTTCCTCCCTCTTGCTTGAACCTTTCAATGGTATACATGAGGTCAAGCTCCTTATTGGGAGGGCATCTTACGAACACTTTCCCATCGAAACTCATCAAGTTAAATTTTGATTCGCCCCTCAAATTCTTTTTTTTAGGGCAATAGGTCTGTTAGGGTTAGGTAGGTTAGGGTTAGGGTTTGATCAACAATTTTATGCATTATTCCATTTGTGTGTAACTTTTGGGATTTAAAAACGGTAAGCGGTAAGCGTTTTGCTGTCCTCTATGGAATTTAAACCTTTATGAGAGTTCCGCAGAGATCGAAACAAATCATGTAACCATACACTACGTCTTATTCAAATCGTTGTCGTTTAATGGTGTTAATTTTTATTATTCAGAAAGGCAAAATATGATGATAATGTTATGAATCTTCGCTCATTTTAACGATAAATCACTTTTCACGAAAAATACGTGATTTTAATATCTACTATCTTCTAACATCTTTTATCAGATGAGATTTATATTACCAGAGATATTAGGTCCAGGGCCATTTACCTACAATTTGCTATCGAACTTTTTCGGAGGCACTATATCTAGCAGTGATTTGCTGAAGCCCGCAAAAAATCTCCGTAGAAGAGTTTAATTTCGTTAAATCGTGTGGCACGCAAACATGAAGCTTGTTCTTATATTCAAATGTTCAAATGATTTGAAGCACTTGTGGTGCTAAAATAAATAAACTGTCGGTAGCTTGAATTACATGGAACCAGGAAAAAACTTCGAATTACAGAGGTTTTCAAATTACGGAAATTTCAGAAAAAAAAGTATTGCTCACTTTCGTCACGTATGCGCATTTCAACTAACGTTTGTTTACGAAAAATAAGCAAACTTGGCTTCGAATTATAGAGGGAACAAGCCATTAATTTTGAATTGTAGAGGTTTTCATGTTGTTTTGCACAAAAATAAATTTGAATTAACGAAATGACTTTTTCTTCGATTTACAGAGGTTTTCTCAGGGGATTGTGAGAATGCTTCAATTTAGGGACGTTTTCAAAGAGTATAAATTGAAATTAAATAAAACACACAAATTGCTTTTAAATAATTTCTTTATTTATTCCTCTATGAGGAGGAACGCACCTAACGCGTCCGACACTAATGGCATATTAGAAGCAACTAACTAACAAGATCGTGGGTGAACCTCGTAATGTTGAGGTTCAGTCCATAGTTTGATGCAACCTTTCAAGTATAGGGTGCTGCTAGGCTTTATAGCTCATACTGTAATACTAAGTAAAAACCATGATTTCATCGACATTTTCAAGAATTTAATCTTCCACGGCAGGCGTCCGTGTTGTACTGAGTTTGGCTTTGTCCTCGGGATGGTGGACTTTAAAGGAATCGGTCCCCTATGAGCTAGTCATTTCGAGTGAATTCAATTTTTTAGCAAGCAATATTATGGTTTAATAAATGAAAAAGAAAATAATACAATACGTTTACTAGTTTTCTTAACATCTTTATAAAGGGTGATTTTTTAAAAGCTATAGGAGTTTTTAAAAAAAACACATAAAATTCAGAAAAATGCATGAAATCTTTATTTGAATCGATAGTACGGTCCATATAATTTAATGTTTGAAGATTATTTCATGCAAATGTTGACCTTGACTGCACCTCAAATGGTCCATCCGCTTAGTCCAATTTTGGCATAATCTTTCTAACATTTCGGCCGGTATCTCACGAATAAATGCTTCAATGTTGTCTTCCAATGCGTCAATTGAAGCGGGCTTGTCTGTATAGACATGAGCTTTAACATAGCCCCACAAAAAATAGTCTAAAGGCGTTAAATCGCACGATCTAGGCGGCCAATTGACCGGTCCCGAACGTGAAATAAAATGTTCACCGAACTCGCCTCTCAATAAGTCCATTGTTGCGCGTGCTGTGTAGCATGTCGCACCGTCTTGTTGAAACCACATGTCATGCAAGTCGAGCTCTTGCATTTTGGGCAAAATAAAGTTGTATATCATCTCACGGTAGCGATCACCATTCACAGTTACGTTACAATTCGCATCATCTTTGAAGAAGTACGGTCCAATGATGCCACCAGCCCATAAACCGCCCCAAACTGTGACTTTTCTGGATGTATTGGTAGCTCTTGCAATGCTTCTGGCTGATATTCACTCCAAAATCGACAATTCTCATGGTTAAATTATAGACCAAACTGAAGATGTTTTACAGTGAAACAAAACACGAAACACGCGTCAGCTGTTTAAACCAGTATTGCCAAAAAGATAATAGCTAAAAAATCACCCTTTATATTTCAAACTAAATTGGCGTATGCGGTTGGGGAATAATCGCCCTTTTTTCCCAGATTTTTTCGTCGTACGTAAGCTTTTGTCGAGCACTGTATATAATATAACAGATTCTTTATTATAAACGGTTTTTTTTTACAAGAAAGAAGACTTTAAATCATCAGTAGATAAGTTTCTTTAAGACTTTGAAAGAGAGTTCTTTCTGACTCTCATCGGTTAAAGATAGTTTAAGTAGTGACATAATAAAATTGCAGTAAAATAAAAATGTTTAAAAAATGAAACCTTCTCAAATACGAATACACACGAAATTATCAATTAAAATGCTAAACTGCAATTGAATCGCTTTACAGTTTCTTTCAGAGTGTAGTAAAGCACCCCCGATTTTAAAGACATAAAATTTTTCTTACGAAAATTAGTTGTCGATATGTCCCCCGACCCAAGACTAAGATAGTCAGCAGCCTTAATCGGCTTACCGAAAACGAGATTCCGACCAGCAGAAATCTCAACGTCATGATTTTGTTATGACTCGCAAGCACAGACCCACCCCGAGGATAACTCACCCGATAACAACACACCGACGCCTTCGCCGGCAGAACAGTCGACCACCAGACCTGCCCACGACTGAAATTAGTGTCACTCCTTCAACTTGACGTCGGCGTCGCGCCGACATCGCCGCCCGTCCGCGATTCAATCGGCAAACACAACTCGCGGCAAAGTGCGCGTCTTCTAATGAACGTCGCAAGTAACTCACTCGCTTACCTTTCAGCCAACTCACACACCACCAACAATCCACCGGGGAACACAAACGGACTTGGCCTTCGTAAGGTTCAACAGCTTCACTTGTTTTGTAGAACAAAAAAAAAAAAAAGAAGCAAAACAAAAGCAAGACAAGAAGAAAAAAACACGCAACGAATAAAGATGAAAAAAGAAGGAGAACTAAACTCGCGATCATCTGTGCGCCGATGAGCTTACGAGCAATTGAACTGAGATGATGAAAGAGGAACGAGGAAAGAGTTTTTGTATCTAGATACGAAGCGGAGCTAATCGCATTTAGTACCGACTCCTTGTCAATCCGCAGTCCGTGTGTTGGCCGGGCCGGGGGATGGATTAATTAATTAATCTACTTACGCGTTGTGTGAAAGTTCGGAGCTGCGGCGGCTTTGGCAAAGTTTTGGGCTCTCACTTTGGGGCGTGTTTCGTAGCGCAGGCGCGGTGCGCTTAGCTGACCGCTTTGCCCTTGAGCCAGTTTTCTTGTAACATAAATCAACGTTAATCAGCAGCGCGGTGGAGTTTTTCTTATTCTTCTGTATTTCATCTCGAGATCTGGGATTTTGTTAAAGGTGCTTAACGATTATCACGACAACGGCGACGTCGACGACGACGACGAAATGTCTTGAGGGCGAATTGAGTGAGAATTTCCTAATTGCTTGACATTAATCAAAAGTTTTGCTAGGTACACTGAAAGAAATGGACTACGAGGAGTGTTGATTTTGAGAGTAGAGCGCGTTTTAAACCGCAGCCTTTTAAAAGTAGATGATGACAGGATTCTAGATTCTGGTACAACTGTTGATCGATCTTCGTACAACTGTTTTTGACATGAAAGACGGAAACACGATATGTACCAAAGAAGTGACAGTGAGACCCTCGCGCGACTATCTGATTGGGATCAATGTGTGATCCTTTTTAAGACTGGTACCGGTCTCATTCTGATTGAAGAGCTGAAAATAAGGCTCATTCATTTCATGGTTTAAGGTTTGACACCTGTCAAAATCAGGTATCATTTCAAGTGTTTTAATCTGTTGCCATTTACAATATTGGATCGCTTAGTAATCGCACGTATTAAAACTATTAAAATTTACTACAAAAGTGATTATGGTCGTCATAATCGACCGACTGCGCAAGCAATCGGTAATTGTGAAGAAATTCGAAAAAATCTCAATAGAAACTATCCGAATTTATCGACTTTCCAGCGTTAGCACCAACTGAACCATTCGCACACCTCTCTATTTTGAATTTGTATTAACATCTCCATCCTTACATAAAGTTCAACTTGCGCAACAATTGAAGGCTGCTGACAAGTGTTAGATATGCTTCTCGGGTGTTGGAACATAAACGCCAATTTTCGACAACATTTTCTTCAGCAATAAGGCACATTTCTTACTCGGTCTTGGTCAAACAAAATTGCCGCAAAATTGGGGCTCAGAAAACCTACAAGTGATCGAAGAGGGGTCGTTACACCCAATCCTGTTTGGTATTATAGTCAATTCGGTCAAATGACCAGATTGTGGAACTCTCTTTCCCCGGATAATATAACAATTAGCTAGGACGAAGCTATTTAAAAGAAAAATAATTGTACATTATAGCTAATTTTTTGTTCAAATATGTACAAATGCATGTTCTATAACCTCCCGTGGTCCATCATCTCCTCTTCTATTCCATTAGACTTAAGTTTAAGTATCGTATTATTTTAGTATTGTAAAAGATTATTGTCTTATTGGTACACCGAATAAAGTAAATTGATATCAAATTAAATTGATAACCATTTTTTTTGGATGGCGATTGAAGATCATGACTTTGAGAATATGTTGTCCCAACAAAACGGGGCAACACGTCACAAAACACGAACAATTATGGCTTTATTGTATAAAGGTCGTGTAATTTCACGTTTTGCAGACATCAATTGGGCACCAAGACCATGCGATTTGATTTGATAGATTTTTTCATTAGGGCTACGCAAAAGATCGTGCTTACGCGAATGATTCCCGAACTCTAGACTCTTTGAAAGCCAACATTGCTCAAGTTATCCGAGATACCTCCCGGACTGCGATCAAAAATTACCTCGAAAGAATCGAATCTTCCCGATGGAGCCATTTCATCAAATGATATTTTTCACATTCAATGGCAAAGTTTAAAATGAAATATAAAACTCATCAAACATTTTTCGCTGTAAGTAAGTATAGTATATAAACATTTTTCACGACCGACTGACAATCCTCCTGAAGTACTTCTGTCACGGAAAGCTTTCGCAATTCACCGTTCGGAACCGGCAATAAACTGTAGGTCCGCTTCACATGTGTCAAAATTATAACGCGCAAAATACAATGGAGACCCGAAAAGCTAGGCTCTGGCTCTTCGTGGGCTGTTACGCCACTAATGATGATGATGATGATGAAGTAAAGCCAAAAAATGAACGATCCTTTGATCAATGTCGATGAAGATGACTTCGAAAACACGGGTTACACGAGATTTGGGATAGGTCGTCATATAACTGTACAGAAGTCTTGGCACATCCTTACTTTCCTTGCAACATTGAGGAAGATCACCTTTGATATAACGTGAGAACTCGTGCACAACTGTCCGCTTGATCATGATAGTCTTACGATTAAATCACCTTGCTTTTGACCGCAAAAGGTAAAAAGATCAATAATGAGGTGAACGTTGATCCAAATATTCGTGTAATCTTTTAAGTCAAGTCACAACCTTTCCTTAGGCGCAAAGTTGACTTCCACTGTGGGAGTAGACTTTAAAAATGACAAGGAGGCACTCGAATAATTGTCCGCTAGATAGCCCGCCAATTGTTGCAAGGGCTGGGAACTTCTGGCTTCTAAAAAAGTTATGATCTGTACCAGTAATTATCACCTTGAAAGCAACAGTGATTGATTATGGTTGCTTTAGAATAATTTAATTTGATAACAAAATGCATTTAATTAAACTGCAGAAGTAGGTGTTTAAAAAATGTTGAGAAGATCATTTCCGAACCACAAAGATTACGGAACGAGGAGATTTGTGGACAATTTCTTTTTTTACCACAAAAGCACTAAGTGCCGTTTCAAGATTTACAAAGGCCACATTTAAAATTTGAGGCTACGACTGGAAAGACAATGTAACTTTCGGACGATTGCTTTGATCCATGATGGCTTTGAAAGGCATGGATGTGCAAAAATCAATGAAAACCACTGATGATTTCGATTCCATGAAGGAAAAGATCATTTGTTTGGTTGAATAACAGTCGATGAAAGTTATTTTTAAATGATCCGCCTGAATATTGTGATCGAGCCGGCTGATTGTTTATAATTGACGTGAGGCTTTTCATTCTTTCGATTATGCGGTTACATCTGTAGTAGCCTAGCTTTCAAAATACCTTTTTGAATGGAACGTGTTTTCTGCCACTGAAAACATAAGCAACAACAAGGTGTAACAACTTGTCAACCAAGCTCTCACCTTATTCGACATCCGCCATTGGAAACTACTTCACATCTTCACGCTTTTATTTTCTTTCAGTGCATCAAATGCAATTGTCCAGCAATTACCCGCACTATAATGAGCACTACAATTCCCTACACTCCCATTTGCCTTCGGACCAGCACGAGCCAAGCGCCGAGCGTAAACATTCAATCAATTGTCCGGTCGACCCAGTCGGACAAACCAACTATCCGTCGTTGTCGTCATCGTCTATGTGTCGTTGTCTGACTGAATTTAGGTCACAGTCATCGATCACCATAACACCAGAGTTCTAGGAGTCGAGAACTCCATCTGTCATCCCGCCGAGCGCCTGTCATAAACGCTTGTTTATTGCAAACTCTTCGATCTGACGTTTATTACCACGGCAGTCATTTTCGATGACAGCCGTCACTTAGGCTGGCGGTGCTAGATGGACGCCAGACTGAGTCCGGCTCCGATGTTTGTCTTCATTTATAATCCATTAATGCGTTTCGCTGTTACTCCGGCGGCCGGTTCGCTGGTAATGCTAACGCGTTTTTGTCCTAGATCCCAACGATCGCTAGTCAGATCACTAGATCGTGCTGCTATGCGCCAACTAATGATGGCGGTGGTCTCGAGCACAGCGATGTAATTGATGCAAGTCGCTCGATGACCCAGCGGCGCACCACTCGCATACAGAGAAGCTGGCCCAACTGGCTGCCTATAGCTAGCGGCGAACTCAACCTCGATCATGCATCTTCTCATGGCAGCGGCAGCAATGGCGGCAACGGTCAGAGCAAAAGATCGCAATCTTAAGTGCTTAACACTGTTTTCAATTGACGCGACGCAGCCAGCATAGTTACGACGCTCTCGCCGACAGATTCTGATGCATGTACGACGTCCAATTGACACCGTCAAAGTCTAGCGAGCTCGCCGAGCAGATGACTCCGATCGTTGTCTGGTGCGCGATGATTTATTCGCAGACTGACAGTTGCCCCTAATGGCGGACAATTGGTTTATGGCTCTACGAGTCGCGCTTCACTTTATTGGGTCGGCTTATGCAGAAGGCGCTGTCATAACTCTGCACGATCGGTGATCGTGGCATTATCGAAAATGTGGCCATTCTCATGCAGATTAGGCCGTTGCATCTCGAGTTTGGCTCATAAATTTCAAAGACTGGGCGTTCCTCCGATCGGTTAACCGGCGATCCGCGTAACGAGGTGCTGTTGCGATTTCCATAAAATTTAGGAACCCATTGGGCGAACTCAATTTGGATGCAAATACGGGCGAGTTGGGCAACACTGGAGGGCCTTTTAGACAAATTAATTAAGCCACGCTGTGGGATCATGTCCCATTGATGTGGCAATTAACACGGTTGAAGAGCCGCATAACAAATGGGCGGATTGACAAATGACCAACGGTGAAGGTGGCATGTCAATGGGCCTGGAGGTGTTTAAGGGATTAAGGGCTTCAGTGCTACTATTGTTAAAAGATTTAGGGTTAAGAGGAATTGGATGTTCTTTCTTTGGGAAATAATTAAATTAGTGAAATCGTGAGAGTTCCACCTCAAACCTTGAATGTCAAAATAATTTTGAGACTTACACTACCATTAAAAGGTCGCACCTTTTTTTGGTGCCCCGGAAAATGTTTATTAATAAAACATTCGTTCGTTCTTGAACTCATTTTGTATCCGACATTCTCGAAAGGTGATCGTCGAAAATCTTTTCAGAGCTCCAGACCGTTTAAAACAATTACGGATCTCTGAGTGAAACGGCCACTAAAGGCATAATTAATGTCGAACATAACAAATTTTGCCTATTTATATTAATTGGAAAACATTATTTTCGTACTTGCAAAAAGTAACCCCAATGAACTCTCCGTAAAACCGGGAATGGCGGCGAATCAAAAAGTTTAGAGCAAAATGGAGTTTGCTCAGAAGGATATAGCAATGTGCGTAAATCGGCTCAAAAGCCCAAATAAGTGTGCGTTTAACATTTGGGCAAGGGGTCTAAGAAATTACAACATTGATACCAAATAGTAATAGCTTTGGCCGTTGTATACACCTGCTTCATAAAAACTGTGGAAGGCCGATTTTAGTGGACAATTAACAAGAGATATTCCATAACCGACATTAGTGTGCAAAAATGAATTTGTGGGCTCCGCTTTGAAATTATTCGTTTGGCTTGAAAGCATTCTTCCAAACCGATCTTTTCGAAATGGAGCACCAGGCCTTGGAGAATCTTGCTTTACATTCTTCATTCACGACTTTAATAGTGATAAGTAGCAATGTGAAGATCGTTTGAGCTTATTTGCCACAAGAAAAGAATAATATTCCAATTCCTCCTTGTCAATTGTTGCTCCGTTCAACAACAAATTATAGGTGTCAAAAATGAGGCAAAACAGCTCAGATCAGTAAAGAAAAACACTTGACTTGTATTGGCAAACAAACTAAAACGGATAATTTAATTGATGTGTACTAAAAATATATTAAAAATCAAATTTTAATTATTTAAAAAAAAATCGAGAAATTTTGGGATCTTATGCACTTTTCCACAGCTCACTCTCGCAATTTTTGTAAAGCTGATGTGTTAGTCAGTGAACATCAATTTTTTCCATCCATTGAAAGCAAGTGCTTAGTGCTTCCTTGGGCTGCGTTTATGAGCAAGCGAATTAGGGTCATTAAATCACTAGCCAAGTCAAAATGATATCTATGGTAACTGGTCAAGGTATCGCGCTCCTATTTTTCGATAAAAAATGATAAAAAGATAAATCCATTAAACTTTTAGCAGCAAATAAAAAAAAAGTAAGCTGGATGAAAATTTCCACTCAAAGCCAGGTTCTAAGCACAAGCACACCACTTGAGTGAGTTTTTGGTCACCTAATAAAACTATAAATACCTTGAAATTATCACCTCATCAAATTTAAGTTCCCTTAAGCCTAGCACTATATTTCAGATCCCTATGTAGATTGTTTCATATCATTATTCAACTTTTTTCTTTATACAGTCGATTTGTACACACAACGGCTTAAATAAATAAATTTCCTCACAAAAGAACAATTTTTTTCGTACGTAGGGGGTTTATATTATATGAAAAGTTTGAGATGTTGTCTTTGGTGGATTGGGCATAAAGTCAACATTCCCTATCTCCCAATCATTTCTTAAGCTGTCTTTGACGTTTACTTTAGTAAGCGGACTCGTGGTTATGGGGTCATTGCAAACATGCTATACCACAAGCCATGGATATAAGAAACGTTGTACACCGTTTTTCAAAAATTCGACTTAGGGAAATAAGGACGTAATAGCATTTATTGACGCAAATCTACCTGCCCAACGGTTAAATTCACAGACGCGTAAACTACTTGGTAAGGAAACTTAGTCTCAGTAATTAACAAAAAAGGGAGGGGTAAGTTTAGTCAGTGGAAATCTAAAACTTTTATGAGTACACGGCCTCTCATCGTGTCTTTTGATTGTTCAAATAAAAAAAAAGTTAAGATCCGTATCCTTCGCGTAAGAGCCAACCACTTAATCTGGCCTATCGATAGCCGCCTGTTTATTCCTGACGTTCACGGAGAAAGTCATCACATCTCAACTCTTCTGTCTAGTCCCTTCAAATCTCGCTACATTGCCCTCTTGATTGGAGATTTAATTTCTGCGAGCCACGAATGCCGCACGTTCACAACCTGCCAAGATCCTTGTCGGTGTGTTCTTTGTCAACCATCTTTCCCATAAAACAGCCATAAACTTTGCTTACCGTCTAAACCGCCAACAAGCCCAAAGAACACCGCTCGCAGTTTATTCAATTACCGCTCACGTCCCGATGGATTTTAAACAAGTTAATTGCCTAATGAACTCAAAAGCTCATTTGTCACTCTCTCCCGCGGTACGACGCGTCGGGAACTGAGCTTTAACACAGCAAATCTCCTCTAATTAAAAATGCAAAAAACCAAAAAAAAAAAAGATAAATTGTCGGCCGCATTTGAGCCAATTGATTTTTTCCGTCCGAGTGACTTGTTGCAAATTTGTCACCGTCACTCCCGCACCCGCAGCGCACGCAACAAGTGTCAGGCCGACTACGAGAGTAATTTGCATGCGCCTTGATAGAATTTCGATGACAAAGGCGCAAAAAGAAAAACAAAATCAATTTTCCAATCTGCGTTTGCGAACATACAAAACAAAAACAAAACAACACCAGCAACAAGAACAGCAAGCAAATGGGAACAAGCAATTAGCTTTATGGCCCGGCCCGCCTGCTGTGCAGCCGTCGCCTTGTGGGTGGGTGGGCCGCACGCCGTACTTTGTTGTAATAGCCGCAGAGACACGCCACTAATCGGACATGCTCGATGTGGCGTTGGCCAACAACGTCTGACGCCGGCGAACTGTTCCGAGTGCGTTGAGTTTACGACGTTATTCTTGTGTTTCCACAAATTACTATGCGGCCGTCCCATCGTGTGTTGCGGGTCCTTGAAGACCGTCGCTTCATTTAATTACCGGCAGCTGAAGAGACTTAATGCTTCATTAACACGTGTGGGGGGCACATCTCCAGTGGCGGGAAGAGAAAAAAAATTAAATGCCCCGGGTGAGGCTCGAACTCACGACCTTAAGATTATGAGACTTACGCGCTGCCTACTGCGCCACCGAGGCTATGCAAAAGAACGTTCTACATCGTCAAGAGTTCGGTGGAAGGCTTTTTTGCTGCTACAATTCTAGATCTAATGGTTTTCTGAAGAATCAAAAGCTAGAACTTTGAAAGCGTTCGACCATTGAAAGCACTACGGAGAAAAAAGCACAACGTCGAAAGGCTTGATTGTTAGTTGATAAGTTCAAACTTAAAGTTGGAAAGCGGCACAGCTTTTGGGAGGCACACGGACGAGGAACTTTTTTTTTGGAGGAAATAATCTTGTTAAGTTGGTTTTTTACACGAGCGGGCTGGGCAAGGGAGTGGCAGCTTTCCGTATAATTATTCTTTTGATCCAGCGGAGTAAGGGGAGAAGTAACAGATAATAAAAGTAAATAGAGAGCTTTTTGAAAGTTCGAACAATAAAAAAAAGTCAACTACAAAAGGACCATCTGGTGTTGGTTTGGGAATATGTAGATGCAACTCACTGGAATTTCTGCGTTGGATTTATCCATGCGTTGTTCATACTGACTACTTCGGAATTGATATTAGCAAGGTATATGATATGTACGAGGTCTGTTCAGAAAACAAGGTGAATTTTCGAGGGCTACATACATTCTATTATCGATTTTTTTTATTTTGTTTATGTTGGTACACTCGTCCCGAACATATGCTTACAGTTCAGCTACATAGCATATTTATTTTGTTTGAGAGGCATAAAAGTTAGACGTGTTTTGCGTGCTCCATTAGTGAAAGAACGTGCCGAAAGTGGTTTCAACGCTTCAAGAACTGTGCTTTTGACGTCGACGACCGGCATGTCGGTAGTAGAGAGAAGGTTTTCGAAGATGCATTGGAGGCATTGAAGGCATTGAAGGCATTACTTGATCAAGGCTAGTGTCAAACGCATCGAACCAAACGCAAAACGAATCATAAATGTATAACCAGTTTATTAAAATAAAGCGTCAAAATTCGAAAACAAAAAACGGCGGCAGCGAAGCACCTAATATGTCTGCCTTTTCTCCCCCTCCAGCTTTTCATGTCGTGACCCACAGGATTGTCTTAAACTCCTGTTTTCTGCCAGCATATTCAGTTATCCTTCTAACAATAAAATGTCAAACAAATGTCGATTTTTTGATGATTTCTCTGCACACGATTTTTCTGCATAAGAAGTTTTCAATTTTATAGCCTTAGGTTCTTTATTTCTATAAACTGGATTGCATTGCAGTCTTAGCTTGTATGACAGTGTGGAATTGTTGGAGGTTTAAAATTGCCAGTTGAGTTATCCTTTAAAAAAAAAAAAAAACATTTTAATGAAAAACTGAGCAAAACTAAAATGACGATAAACCTCACATGGAAAAGATGTTTTGCGAATAGATCCGTGGCTCACAGCAGCAAATACAAAATATTTGAATCAGTTCCAGAATACATTATGCTTCACGCCGCACAATTTTGCGAAAGTAAACAGCTGCGCTTCTATATTAAAAAAGCATTTCATTTACCGTCTGCTTGGAGTTTCACCACTTTTTGGGAAAACATTTAAAATGCATGTGGATTACGTGATAAGAACTTTGAGTTTGGGAGACCATCGTTTAAAGTGGCAGTTCTGGCTGGCTTGATCTGGCTGAAAATTGTGGAGTGGTTTTAAACTGCAGCGTTGACCTTAAAAAATTAAAAACCGATATGTAGAAACTAATTTCCAATGTTGATGAAGCAGCTAGAACCAAGTACATAGATGAAGCCTCTAACTCCCTATATCTTACGATCTATTGCCAGCTTAAACACATTTTGAACCATTGTGATGATCTCAATGTTGGCGATATATCAATGATAGTTAGATTGCGAGCTGAAATTCTAGAGCTAAACTAAGTACTGCACAGAACAGACCTTCCGGTAATTTGCAATATATGCAACGGGATGGAGAGAGAAAACGTTATGCATTTCTTAGGAAAGTGTCCGACTTTAGGAGAAACGAGAAGATGTACCTTTGGAAAGGACTTTCTAGCTAGTGATGCCGTCATAGCCCAATTAAATGAAGTGAATTTATCTAAGTTGTACAGGTTTTCCTCAATTGCCTTAAGATACCGAGATAGGATCATGCTAGGACTTTTTTGAAGCATAATCTAACAATTTGCTAGTTAAAGTAAAGCCATAAAAAATATGTAAAAGTATATAATTGTCAATCCGGCATACGGTAAACACCCACGTCTGAATGATTTTGTCAAACCCGTTAATAAAATATTTATATAGTTAATTTTGAATAAAATAAAATTCTATTCTATTCTATTCTAGTCTAATAGTTCTTTTTCCATCGAGCGATGAAGCTGCATTTGTTAGGAATCCAACAGGGTGGTACAGCTCTTCGGAAGTATTTGGATACAAATATGCACCTTTACTGTCGAGCAATGACACGATAAAGAGCTTAGCAATAAGAATCTCATAAAATATTAAAAAAAATACAATACTAAGGCTACGGATAAATCATTTCAAAGTATCTACGAAGTTTGCATTGAAACTCAATAATACGAATGTAAAAAGGAAAAAAAAACTTAACTTATTGTTTATATGTATTTAGAAATTTAAAGATACCTTTTCACCACACATTTGGTTTCGAATATGATTCAATTTTAGGTACCATAGATGACCAATGTTCCATAGGAACAACATTCTATATATCGTTATCTTTTCGTTCTTAAATATATATATTTTTTTTATTTTGGCTTAGTTGAGACCTCTTTAGCTAGATTCTAGCAAAATATATTTGTCTTTGGTTTGGAATAAGGCGCCGGTCATAAAATTGATAAAAATAAAAGTCCGATTTCATAGAAAAATCTACATACGAGGTTATCGCAGAAAGGGGACGATATGTAAATTAACCTCCTAAAATAGTTTTCACTTTCGGCTATCAAGTTAGTGAAGGACTGCAATTAAAACTTTTATGGAAAATAAAGCTCTGAGGTTGAGTGTAAATAGGGCGTGAATTTGTGTTGAAGTATGTGGAAGGGAATATTTATACTTCGTTTGAATGCTTCAACTGAATACTGTCATGTCTAACTGATACTGTCATGTCTAACAAAAACAGTCCTGCTCAATATGTAATAAGTCAGTGAAATTTAGTCTTCAAATAAAAATAAAGCACATGTTGCAGGTGTGAAAATGCTTAGTTGGAAAAATGTAAGTAACAGTCATATCGTCTAAAATTGTTTCAAATGTTGTTCAATACTTCTTTAATTTGTTTATGCCTTGTCATCTATGGTCTGGCCAAAGATGAAACATGCAAAATGCAGATAAAACAAATTAGCCAACTAAATGAAAATAAAGTTCTTTGGTTAAAGTAGCTCATGTCGACAAAAATAGAAATACGACAAAAACTTTTGTACCATGTCGACCAAAATAACGTGAAAGCACAACTTAATAACAAAAAAAACTTTCGCTGTTACCACTGACAAAGCCCAAGCAAAATATTTACATAGATTAACAGAACAAGTTTAGTGACTTAGGGTCTCATAGACAGCGTTATTTCATTACGAGACTGCTGCGTGAGCTTCGTCAAATACGTCGTGGCATGTTTGTTGAATTTAAGGCTTAGAATGATTCTGTGCGCGATAAGGCTTTGGAAGAGTCATCAACTTAACAAAAAACAAAGAAATCTGAGAAGGTCCGGCTTGTGTATGGAACGGCAATCAAAAGACGAGACGTCTTAGAGGACGCCTAAAATTGTTGTACAACAGCTGGGAGTACTCAAAACCAACAGTCGATGAACTTATAAGAGTTTTATTAGGAGCTAGAAATTTCAAATAAAGATATTAATTTTGGACAAAAACGTGCCACTCTATCTATTCAAACGTTGACAAGAGGGCAGCTTTTTCGTATTCCTACATAAACCGAAAGCGCCACTTTTCATCAATCCAAAGCTGCTCAAAATCACTAACGAAAGCTCCAAATTTGCCAACAGTAGAGGTCTTTTTAGGTCATAATAAGGGCATGTATTTCATTAAGAAATTTCATTTATCTATTTATTTCACTTAAACACTTAAAAAGTATGATGCAGCAACATAATAAAAGCAACAAAGGCCTATGACTTAATTCCGAATAGTTGGACCAACTCTCTGCTCTCCAAACAGTTCCAGCCGTCACTTGAACGATCATCAGAATTTCCTCAGCTGGCACTGAAACGATCTTCTCCGGTTACCATTAACTTTCGTAGATAAAAAAGCTGCACGATTATAAATAAAATCAGCAAATTCAAAGCTTGCGTTTTGTAATTAAAATTATATAAAAACAAATTAAATGATCTCACCGAAAGTAAATACTTGTACGGATTCGTTCATTTGCATCAATCTTTCGCACTCCAAATGCACTCGAAAGCTTTTATCCTTTGAGTACACTCGAGGAGATACACCCAGAAACTTCCCCTCTGACAATGAGTGAAAGCTTTTCTACGATCCTCACCGTATCGTGTCGGGGTCGTCGCCGTAGACCTCCGCGTTGACCCCTACTTCAGACCGCTTGTATACTCCAACCAAGTTCTAAGTCCGTCACACACTTTCAGATCGTTGTACATAACTTTCAAGCTTTTTTTTAAGTGAGCTTTCATGCATCCAGGAAGTTCTGTGAGTCCGCTTCTATGCAGACACAACCACGCGCAGCTTTCCATTCGGTTTGTTGTCTCTTCCCTGTGCGGTGTGCGAAACATTCTTCAAAGGAGCGCCTACTCCTCGCGTCAAATAAACAAAAACACAAACTTAGTTTACTGTTTCTTACCAAATTGATCTCGAAGCTCGTTCAAGTGAATTCCGAAAATAATTCAACGCCAATTATCGGATTACATCTTCCCGGGTAGTTTTGCAAAAGGCAAACAGAAAAAAACAAACGAAATCATTTTTTGTCGCCGCCCAGCTTTTTGTTTCGGTTGTTTTCGTATTTTTTGTATTGAAAGTTCGAGGAAAGTTTCAACGGAATACGAGTGTGGCGAAGGTAGCTTAAGAAAGAGAACGAAAGCTGAGCTTGAAAAGCTGCCAGTAGTGCTTTCTCGTTCGTACAATTTTGAATTTGGAAGCATTGCTGCAACAACAATGAGCTGTAGCACCGCGCCGGCCGCTAACAGTCTAACTAAAAGCTCCGGTTCTGTTGATGGTGGTGTGAAGAAGCCAAACAGACGCTGCATGTTTGGGTGCAGCGACGGATCGTCGACGCTTTGCCGCTTCCCCGTTCATGACCCGAAAAGGTTTGTTGTTGTTGTTGATTTTAGCTCAAGTTTCAATGTAAGGCGGAGTGGTGGAGGGAAAAGCACTATTGAAGCTTTTTTGTGGCGACTTGAGACCATCTGCTTGAACGTCAGCTGTGGCGTTCTGCGTCGTACCCCGCGCGTGTTTTTTTTTGGTATGGGTAACTGAACTTTCACGAGCGCTGTGGTGGTGATGTTTGAATTTGAATTCCTACTCAGATTAAGCGGTAATTCCGCGCTAAACAGGAAGTCTCAAGTGGGACGAGAGGAAGAGGTTCTGTGTGAGTGCATTTTGTTGCCAAACAACTTTTATTGGGGATGATGATGTTGATAGTCTCATCAGGCGAGAGTGTGGACAAGAGACGGGGATCGAGATGCAGGGATTTTGTTTATATGTTGGACAAAAGCTACTCCATCAGTGGGAGCATAGAATAGAATCTTTTTTTTTTCATGAGTAGTTCTCTTGTTCCTTGCAACTTGCAAGGGCTTTGGAAAAGAATATTTTTAGATGCATAAGATTCCTTTGTTGGGAGGCTTGCGTCTGGTGTGACGAGTTCAGATGCCAGTTGCATTTGTGTTCGCTTTGTGATTTGATTTCTAGTGCAAAGTTTGTTGATAAACAATTTTATTTATTGTGTTTTTGATTTAAACATTTTTCATTTTTATGCTTACGGTGAGTTAGAAGCTGCTGCGCCCTGGGTGAGGTTTCTTGCCGCGGTGTGATTTGTTGTTTTTCTCTATTTCAAGTGCACGACTATTGGTTCAATGACATTTGTTGTTTTCATTGTTGTGTATGCTTTGAGAGGGAATGTTGATGCTGTTGTTGCTGTCACCGTTGCTTTTATGTAGGATGCAGCGCTTTGTTTGTTGGGCTTGCATTTATCAACTTGGAAACATTTTTTTTGTGTTGTGTCCCATTCGCTGAATTGGTCAACTTTGTTAAGGTTGTGCTTTTGTGTAAATAGTGAAAATTTATGCGTGCGTCTATTATTGTGTGCGGCTTTTTTCGTCGTTTTTTGTACAACAAAAGTATTTAATGGACTGAGTGGCTTTTTCTAAGATACAGTACTCCCTTGAAAATGTGAACTAACAATGCACTATCGGATTTTAGAGCGACTCACATTACATTTTTTTTTTCAGTATTTAGTCAACTGGATGAAACAATTTTCAAATTCAAAAATTATTTTTTAAAGCACAGTCAACATTAACTCATTTACAAAAAAAGAATTATGTCAGCATAGGTATTGGCATTCTAAATTTTTTTTTTGTAAAATATTTTGTTTGTTTTCAATTAGTTTAACTGTATTTCTCCATCGCTTCTACCCTTCAATTCAGACAACTGGAAATCTCGTCCAATTATTTTTGATCGGCGTTCTTAAGAAACGTTGGATACATTGGATCTCTTGCGAGCCAGCTATTTTAGGAGCAGCTTCATTGTTTGCATTCCAGGTTTATCAATACGATGACCCAGTGTCTAACTTCTTGTATTCACATTTTGTGTTCGGCATCTATTAATTCAAGGAGATCACCAATTTGTTGCAAGACTCCTTGAAACCGAGTTTCGGACAGTGCCCTTCATAGTTAGATAAGTGCAACTAAATCATTTTCATTGTTGTCTTAGGAAGCTCACATTATAGAGATGAAATTATAAATATGACTTATCGGGAGTTTCCATTGTTGAGGTGACAATGTAAAGTATTGTCGATTCACATCATGATTTAAATAAATTCACATTATCGGTAATTCAAAATATCGTATTGTACAATTGAATTCGATCTCCTATAAAATACAATTATCATAACATTTAGTTAAAATTGAAGTCAGTGCTTTGTTACAAAACGCCCCTTTTCTGTATCTTCTTCAAGTATAAATTTGGTTAGTTTCTGGTACCTCAATTTGCCTTTTTATTATTTTTTAATATGTAGGTTATGTTGTATAGAGATGGTGGCAGAATTTACAGAATTCAAGTATTGTAACATCCAGTTACACTGGTTGAGACAGAAGGCATTGGATGCAAACTTACTAAATGAGTTGATTTTAGGCTTCGTTCAACGGTTTTATGACCAAGCGTTTTGAATCAGGTCTTTGATAGCGCAGGACACATGCAAAGCACATACTCCAGTGTTTCGCTAGCCGACAGTGCAGTTTCTGCATTTATGTTGCTATACTATTTCCCTGGTGATCCAAGTAAAAGCTCCCCATAGACCAATCTATCACCGGTGATCACATCGAAAATTTGTCCCCAGGTGCCACTCAGTTTTATAAACCGTTTTTTCAAATGAATTCTTCTAAGGCCGTGGATTATTTATTTTGATTTTCATGTAATAAAATTAGTTTCCTAAAATAAATTGAGTCTAATTGAGGCTAAAGACTCCCGCGGCGTAATGTATAGGGTGTTTTTTTTTTTGATATGGAATAAAATAAAGAGGATTTTTTTTTTAAATGACATCAAATTTACTTCATTCAAAGGATAATCTTCTGGCATTATAATTTAAATATGATTTCTGGCATATGACTATATTAAATGTTTTGTCTGATGGGGATTTAATTATAACTCAATGATCTCTTTCAAACTAGATATATATAATTTATAAATTACAAATAGTGACATAGTTGTAAGATCGAGTTTGGTTAGACCACACACATAAAAGAAACTGCAAATCGAATTGACCAATGGCAGTTCAACAGCTTAGACTTCTAACGAAGGGCGGAAAATGTGAATTTGTACAGGTCGGACATTTGACTTACTATGAGCCGGCATTAAAAGTTGGTCGCCTCCACATGTGGAAATTACATCCTGCACAACACAGTGGAACCGCGAAAAACTGTGCTCTGGCTCTTTACGACCCATAACGTTACCCAATAAATTAATATTAGTTAACCCACTTCTGGGGCTGATTTTTATTCGAGTGGTGCATTAAATTAAACTCTAAAAGAATCACAAACAAAAAGAACCTACTGCAAGCTTACTTCTCACATCGTTGATTGGTGTCGAATTCTTCTGAGCCTCCTCTCTCAACCCTCTAACACCTCAATCAATGTGTTAGCTTACAACTCACTATTCCACACGTGCACATATATTTTCTTATATCACAGCGCTGACTAGTGTTCTCGTATGCAGGTGCTCATGCATTTGTGCCCACTTCAAACAAAGAGCCTTCAAGTCAACACTCTGTCACAGATCAAGTTCAGTTAAATTTCATTTCTGTTTTGATTCCAATTGCTGTAACCACATAATGTACAAAGTCCCGCCTACAACAAAGCTTTTCTTTGAATAATTCTTCAGACAAGTCGCCGTGACGAAGAACGATGGAAATTATTGACAACCTTCCTCTGTCACAAATTTCATCTATCAGTCGAATAATTAAATTCATCAAAAAGCACTTTTAGCTTACGCTTATACTTGTGCGAATTCGCTTCTCCCTGTGCTCCAGCAACCTCGCGGTGGGCAATGCTCTGGAAGTAATCCAATTACCGAAGCACAGAAACCAGTAAATGGAACCCCCTACCTCTTTTGTTGTCTTTAAGGTGGAACTTGTGGAACAGTTTTTTCTCCACTTTCTTGCTGACGCAGATTCATTTTATAAGCACAAGCAACAACGGCTCAGGCCAAGACACTCTCGTCAGCCGAAGCCAGCCATCCCATAGACTTTGCATGGTGAACTAACATTAAAAGTGTAAACAAAAAACAAAAAAAACTTATCATAAAGCTGGCTAGAAACTTTGGAATTCCCTTGAACCCGCTGGCCCGCCGTGCTTTGCAGAAAGTTTCTCACCTCCCTCCCTTCCACGACCGCATTCTGATAATCACACGCCGCTGGTGGCTAATCAATAAGTTATGTTCTTTCATTTACGCACAATTGTTGTTATTCTCTCCCGAACAGGTGCCAAGATTGGATCGATTTCTTCCAAGTCAGCGAGAAGCACATTCGCGAGAATAGTTTGGTAAACCTGCGTGTGTGCATGAAGCACTTCAAGGACAAGTACGGCATGACAGACGGCAAATTATCCCGACATCCCTCTGTGGACAGTGTCAACTCGAAGTCTTCAAAAGGAACAAAGGTACGCTTGACTCTTATGCATACCGCTCTACTAAATATCTCTTCCTTTCTTGCAGCGCTCCCGACACAGTTCGGTGGCATCATCCGTCCACAGTGACTACACATCAGACTCTGAACCCAGATCGAAGCGAAGCAGCGAGTCGTTGAAATCAATAAAAAAGCTTCCCATCGGTGATATAAACGGAGGGAATCGCAAGCTTTTCGTTATCACACAGAGCGATGAAAATAAGACTGATGGCGGCGCGCCAGTGCAGAGGAGCAAGATGTTCCTCATTTTAGAGAACGGCGACGACAACGATGAGACAAAGAAACACCAGAAGATAACGCTTATCGCAGATAAGTCCGATGCACAAACAGCCGAGAGAATAGAACAGCTACTGCCGCAGTTGATACAGAAAATTCAGTACGGCAATGGAAATGGGTGCAAAGTTACACACGAGCCGGACATCTTGCTGGATCCCGAGGACGACCGATCACAGGAAAACGAGGACAAGAGTGAACTTCCCATCCAGATTCAACGCGTAGAAACGCTGGCGAATATCGCCCCACCTGAACCGAAACCTGTCAACTTGTCGTCAGACTTTCTGTTTCTGATGAAAATGGTTCCACTGCTCGAGGCAATCGCGGAGCCAGTGAAGACACATATTAAGAACCGGATTGAGAGTATGCTCACCGATCCGCTGCATGAAGTCGCCTTCGAGGACTCATACGTACCGAAAGTACACAGCGCCAGTGGCGTGAAAAAGTTCAGTAAACCTTGCTGAAGACGAATTTCGAATAAAATTTATTTTTCTAATGATTGTATGTTTATATTTTTTTGAGCAAGTGACAAGGCAAAACTTATCTTCAGGCTTCAGAGAGTAATTAGTGTTATCTGACGGAAATGTTCCACTGCTTGTTGGTTGTCTAGAATAGTGATAGGCCCAAGTTCAGCGACTCTGTCTGCTATTGCAGAACTAATTCGATGTTATTTGATTTGTTTAACCTGTTGCAGTCAATCACATTAAAGGTTAAGCGGTAGGTAGTGCGCAGTAGCTACGGCGTAGTTTGTTTGAGAAGGCCAATGTCCCAAATGTATGGGTGAGTTCATAAGTGTGTGCATAGGTCTTGTTAGATGAACAAACTTTTGATAGAGAGTGAGTTCATAAAGCACTACTGCGGCAGTCCCGCAGAGTATTCCTGCCAGTCAAGCACCACCACTTCCAATCAAAAGACTGATCATGTTATATAGAATTTGTTCGTCTAAATTCTATTCGTATTTTGTATCACTTTAGGATTTGGTAGCAATGATTCTAACATTTTTAAGTCAAATTTCCGAAGTCAAACTGTCAAAACAAATGATGTGCATTACAAAGAAAGTAATTTCGTTTGCTGATCTTAGAACCAGCATGAAAAATAGTTGATGTAGTCGACTTTAGGCCTCTACCCAAAGTTCTTTCTCTCCACCACAGCCAATTCCGAAAACCAAGAACACATTGAGCCCAAAAAAGAACAACTTTGTCATTGGTTTTACGTTTTATTACTGTCGCACTCATTTTGTATTACTCCGCAAAGTGAAGTGCTATTTATGGCTATGTGCACACCTTGTCTAGAACAAGCGTCAGCAACAGTTCAAAGTAGATTTCTACGACTGCATGTCGTGATTTGTTTTCATTTTGTTTAAAACCTGTAAAAATAAGTTTTTATCTGAAGCCTTAAAAACCATCACCTTTCAACTTACCCCAAGGACCACGAAAGCCGTCGTTCGACATGCAAAATAAAAATCCGAGTTCTTCAATTTGGTCAAAAAATTTGTAAACTAATCAAATAATGAGCAAAAATATGAAATATACTCAAATGATGCATTAATGATTTAATTTGTTTGAAATGCTTCTAATGGTACCGCTGTTGAGAAAAACAAGCGAGTAAATGATTCAATGAAATCATAGAAAACACAATCCGACAACAAATGAGTTATTAACCAAAAATCCGTACCTAAGTCATAACGATATTGGCTCTCATATTTCATATCATATCATCATATTTTCGACATATAAAATACAAAATATCCGTAAGTGAGGTGGTAGCAAATTTATTTCCGAAAGTGGATTGTAGGCAAATAACAATACAAAATAATCCCCCAGGGCACAGCGATTTCGATTTGCCAGTTGGGCATAAGGGCTATGCCGGGACAAATAGAATAAAATAATTGAAACTAAATAAGTAGTATTCATCCCAATCATGTTTGTTTAAAGTCGATAGCCAGTCGGTTTCAGAGTCGAGACGAAAAAAATCTATTTAGGTATATTCTGATATACATCTTTCACAAGTCGGTCCAGCTGCTGGGCTACGCTCGTTCCTAGCGGGCCATTGTGGGAGCTTTCCCCGCGATTGAGGAGCTGGCTAAACGAACTGGTGTTAAGAAAATGAGGACAAAACTAAATTTATGTTTTCGGCGAAGAAAAAATCTGTCGCCCTAGAGAACCTAGAACCGCCTAGGACAAAATTTGACCGTCGATAGCTACAACTTCGAGGAAGTTGAGGAGTTGAATGATAAGCAGGAGTTCATATACCTTGGGGCATACGCAAATTCCACAAACGACATTATTGTGAAGATTCGTGGTAGAATCACCCTCAGCAGCCGTTTCTACTTCGGTTTATCAAAACAACTAGGGTCAGAACTCCTGACTCGAAGAACTAAGGCCATGCTCTACAAGGCCTACTGGATGGAGCCAAAAGTTGGACCGTAAGCAGGACTGCAGACCTGATCCTTGGCTCGTTCCAAAGAAGATTTCTACGGCGGATATTCGGTCCGGTCTGCGAGGAAGTCGAATGGAAGATAAGACATAACCACGAACTTTACGAGCTTTACATAGATGCGGATATAGTCCGGTAGGAAAAAATCCGTCGATCACAATGGGTCAGACAAATCGAGCGTAGGAACACAAATTTTCGAGCTAATAGGATCTTCGAATGCGAGCCTCCTGGCTCGAGGAGAAGAGAGAGATCAAGTGATCGCGGACGCAAGTCAACTTGGTCTTGCGGACTGTAGCAGCATGCCCGGGACCGTCAACGTTGGCGGCGGTCACGAGGCGGCCTTAGCTCAGGCGCTGACCGGCTGCTAAGTAAGTAAGTGTACGAACTTCTTGAAGGAAAAGAAATGGATGGACTAATGAAGTAGATGGACTGTGGTAAGGGAATGCCTTAAGGAGGCGTCTCTATGCATTAGTGCTGTACATGCTGCAATCTGCCTCCCAAAAATATCTAGAAATCTGTAATCATCTGAATGATGATTTCCAATGCAACTGTGGATGTAGTTTTTATTTCAGACCTATTAAAGATGTAAGCGCCTAAAAAGTTTTGACATCGTTTAACCTATAATTTGTACTAATTTACTAAAAACATACAACAACTTCCAACTTGAGAGAGAAGTTGAGAAACTATTTAATTTTGCGGCCATCAGTCCGTTGTTCGGTTGTAATTAAAAAAATAAAATACAATAGTTTGTCTTAAATTTTATTTCAAGAACAGCTTGTTCAGATTTACATTGAGGTACACAATTCTCTTTGCCAGCTCGCAGTTGATCAGCGCAATGGCTAATTGGAGTGAATAAAAAATCGTAGTGAGATTGCAGATGCAGAAGGGACTTCGTTAAGCTGCGTATTAAAGCAATATTTCTAACTGAATTTAAGATTTGTGCTTACCATCCCATCTCATTGCAATAGGCCTTTGGTTTAACTAATGACATAAGACATATTTGAACACGTCTACGCTATTTACGTGCAAGTCTTGTCTATCCTTTTCCATGATTTCATCAACTTTTTTGTAGTGATTGGTCGACCAAAGCAAGGCATATTTTTCGAATAGTTTTGTAGCAAAACAATCCAGGATAACTTTCTGATAATACCGAATTCAGATGATCACCACTCAATTGATGCCTTCTTTGATAATGGCAGCTATTGTGCTGCCGAGTTTCTTTTTTTAATCCCAATATATCAGTTTGATTGGTGTCTTAAGGCTCAAAAGTGTTGGATTTTTGTTTGAATAAATACTGCTGAAAGTCATTATCTTCTATAATCTATCTATAAATATTATAAAACAAAGTCTAAAAAAATGTTTGGGGAGTCTAATCTCAGGAAGTACTGAACGGATTTCCAAGCGGTTTTCACCAGTAGTATTGTTGAGTATCTTTATTTTATAGATATTTTGGCACGGTATATTAACGGTATATTGAAATATGTAAAAAAAGTCAAGAACTGGCAAGCTTCTAAGGCGGGCGCTGTCTAAACAGTTAAAGATACGAAAAAATAATGTACTGGGGAATTGATCGTCTCAAAAAGTTCTAAAAAAAAGTCAGCGATGGCATACTCACAATTACCACTTTTATGGCTCTGTAAAAATTCGAAAAGATAATCCGCCCTGTAATCTCCACACCGCTTTGTCAAAAAATCTGAAAAAATCACAAAAAATCGGCTTCCATGAGTACATTAAAAAAAAAACTAATTTCAGCATTCTAGCCCCAATACTTTTGGAGCTTTTGGTCAAAAACGATAAAACGTGAATATGCAAATTTCAAAAATCTAAAAACGCAGTTTTATAGATCTCGGAGCAAGCACTAAGAAATAATAGCTATAAAAATATCGATTAGTTGGCGAAATCCGAGAAATCGCTGATTAAAAGATTTTTTTAATCTATAAAATTCTGGCTGAAATCGATGCGAGTCTCAGTGGTGTTTTCCATATTTATTTCAACCCCTATTTCCTCAACTCAAATTTGCACACAGCTGACATGACGATGATCGCGCAGAAACGGTGTTGTACGGATAGAGGCATATGAGATGTGAAAAATTAATATATGTATATATGTATGTGTATAGGTTTACATAAATGTACACATTAGAAATACAGGCAGCGATTAAAGAACGTGGTATTTTTTGTTGGAATATGATAACCAATGGGAAAATAACATGTCTGATGCGTGTTCTGTTCTATAGGAATATAACAGGGACATTTATTTACTTTGATAATTTCGCCGCAAAATATGATTGAAGATTTGTTGCAACGCAGACAACAACTGTCATCCGATTATGGAAACATTGATCGAAGTACATACATACAATCGAATCATTCGAAGTCGAATTTTGACGGGATATCAAAATTAGTTAGAGTTAGAGGCAGTTACGGAAATTCAAGTTAGAGGGTTTTTTTCGGTAAAATCCTTTATTTTGGATTGTAATATTTGCAATTGGAATTATACTGGCAGACGTCTTTATGTTACGTTTTTAAAGTAACCTTCCAACGCGCGCTAAATGAAGCAAGAATGCATCTCAGATACCTATCTGTTTTCAGACTAAAAGCCGGTTATTTGCGGGTGGGCGATGCGACTAGAGATGGCTCTCGACAACGACGGGTGAGTCAGATAATGCGAGTTTGCGTACTTGCTACAAGTTGTGAGGAGACATTTTTTTGTCTGTTTTTCAGCCAAAGAAATAAAATTCGTCTTATTGTTAGAGGTATTAAAAGTAGACTAAGGCTGGAAAGAATGTATTCGCGTTAGAGGGAGTTCGACTTAGAGGATGCTTTTTGTATGGGCGATTGAGGGGATTGAGGTTCGACTTAGAGGAATTCGCCTGTATGTTCTGTGGAAATTTATTTCAAGTAAATAGAGAAATAACCTCTCTTTGGCAAAGTAAAAAAAAATAAATTCCTGGCCTTATTATTATATGCAGAATACATGCGAGAAAAAACAATGATGATTGAATCGTAACTTCAAACTAATATACATAAGTGTTGCATATGGAAGAGACAACACATCACTTTCCAATAATATGCTTGAAATGAGAGCAGAAAAATTTGAAGTAAGAAATGGGAAGGTAAATTTCAGAAATATCTTTGTTTTGGTGCCGAACACTTTAGAAATGATTGAGAAGATATATCCGGATATTGCAAACTTATCTACTAATTCATTTGGTTTGAGGGAAGGGTTTTTTTTTGTGGCAGACAAATAAGCAAGTCAATTAAGTTAATGATTCAATTCTTGCCAAATGTGATTCATCATCAAAAGTCTATTATTTAGTTGACCGCGCTTGAGATGTAGAAGAAGTGGTGCAGTACTCCAAACTATTTCTAAATTCATTAACACTTTCTGGTATTCCATTACTGGAATACGAAAAAACTTTAGATATATTGTGCTGCATGCGCGAAGCCAGGACGGGTTGCTAGTGTAGTATATAATATGTACTTACCATTCTGTAATTAACGTGGCAAATAAAAAGACACATCCATAAATGCATGGGTACGAATTGAAAACATCTTTTTACTTTTTTTTTCTTCAAAGAACTATATTCAAATGAAAGCATATTAATTACAAATATAATTGCTTCAAATTTACAAATATTTACATGTATATATAACAATTTCTTTTTACTTATTATTTTCTATGTTGTGCATATTTCGTGAGGATTTCATTTAACTGTTTTGTCTTTACATCCTTCATCTTTCGATAAAAAAGGATTTTCAATTAACACTTTATGTAATTTACAGAGATTTGCTTTTTTCCTTTCCCAAACTTTACCCAGATACATTTAGTGTACAATTTCTTTAAAATTTTGCATTTCATTCAAACAGAACAAAAAACAATCTTTTGTGTTTAAATGTGTTTTCAAAAAGAAAGAAGTGTTGTTTTGTATTGTTCTTTTCTTTTCAAATAAATATATTTTTTTTTCAAATTGTTTTGACTCAAGGTCTTTTTCGCATCTTGTGCTATATGACAAAATTGCAAAGACAAATATTTTATATAAGTTCACATTTTATTCATTTATGTAAATGTTTTGATATTTGATAGTGCAAATATACGTTTAGTACATGGAATTATGTGTTGCTAGCAACAATATTTTGAATATTATTTGTTTTCTGTTTCACTTTCTTGTGGTTAAAATTTACTATCATACACATACATATATTATTCTATTTATGTTGTATTTTGTTTTATGTTTATCATCGATTAAATAGTTTAGTAGCAATGCATATTGAAACACATAGAACTACAGACATATGAATGAGAATTGCAATGTTTTTTTTCTTTTTCATTAGTTTATTATATTGTTTTTTTTTTTGCCTTTTTGTTATTGAAAGAACATCAATTATATGTTATATAGTATTTTATAACTTTACTTTTTTTGTTTATTCTAAACACAACACCGAAAAGCTTCTCAATTTCTATGCAGTTTTGTTATTTTTAAGTTTCTTTTATTTGTTTCTTTTTTTTTCAAAATATTATCAACAGCCTTTGATTTTTCTTTATTTTACATAGATTTTTTTTTTATATTTCTATATTTTCTGATTTTGTAAAAAGTTTTTTTTGTGTTCTTTGAAAGATCTAAACGAAGGATTGTACGCGGAATGAAGCAAACAATTTAAATGATTTTTGTTTTTGCTGTTTTATTTCCGCAGTGTTTTTTAAGAACATTTAGTTTGAAGATTTTTTTTTATTTTTGTTATTCAGATCTTCTAAGCTGCCATCACATCAATGAATAAAGTTAAATTTGTATAAAGGGTTGCCAAGTGATTGTGGGAAATGAAATTAGTTTTTCGGCGCCATAAACAAGCTTTCTGAAATTTGCACATTCACTCCCTTCCTTTAAAATTCCAGGAGTTTACTGAAATTTAGATGGTTCTGAAAAATAAGAGTCCAATTAAAACATTTGAAATCAGCTGCTACTTTTCCTTTCTTTTATTTGCAGCTTCATAGAAAAAGTAGGATACGCCTGAGGGCGTGGAAGAACTTGGTGATTTATACCATGTTTGAAGCAACATATTGAGGTCCGTTTGATACCAGTTTGATTTGATTCTCCATAGAGTGCGCGCAAAATGTGCGTACTACGTCCACAGATACACAACAAAATGGGCATTCGGTTTGGACGTAGAACAGGAACGGAAAGTTCAAAAAGAAGCAGAAAGAATCTCATAACACCTAAACTTGTTTCAGATTTAGTTTGACGCCAACTAAGCATAATAGATTCTGTTTCCATTCTTCATACGGTCTGTCTTATTGTGCGCAGCAATGAATTTTCGATTCAGAGAAAAGAACAAGCTAAAGCCGTCTTGACTGCTCCTTGGCTGGAAACTTCAATCCAAGGTACAAATAAGGTGCGGTGACACAACAACTTCGAATACTAGCTGTTTCAATGGAGCTGTTGCTTTGTAACAGACTTTAGAAAGGTAAATGTTGCTTTCGCTTGTCCACATTTCGTTGCATCTGTTCAGAACTAGCCTAAATCCAAAATGCCGAATTTTGGTTTTTTTTTATGAGAAGAAAGCCCGTTACATTCTGCGTGTGCCTGAGTGATGATCGTGCCATTATGTGCAGTTGATCGCTCTCAGTTTTAATTGTACGATATAAAAATTCTACGATGTAAGCACATTTTCAAGTTTTAAATTCGCTTTCCTGAAAAAATTTGATATTGTGATTTAGGCTAGTTCTGTATTGATGCGACGATTTGTGAATTTGTGAACAACTGTCTTGGAAATCAAAGTGAAGCAAGTTACTCGATCTTTAAAAAGTTAAAAAACAATTGGAGAAACATCAATTCCAATGACTATGCATAACATAGAAATTTGTAACTGGGTAGTTATTTTGAATAAAGATTAATCTTCATTTCAGTTTATAGTAACACTTACTCACTTAATTAATTTGTGAGTAATATAAATGCGCAGCAGCAGACTGAAGTATCGGACAACATACAATTTGTGATAAACTTTATATCTCAGCGATCATATTAGGTCTCAGCGATCTTTAAGTCTTGAGTCGTGACTGCCACGAAGTTTCGCAGCCCCCGCAGGCCATATGTTGGCCATTGTCATTGTTGTGTTGTCATTGTGGTTTTTCAAATCTAATGTTAGCAGGTGACTTCTTTAAGTGAAAATAAAAAAAAATTGTGATCGTGAGAATATGATAAATGGATTCGATAAACTCTATAGTAATATAATGATTCAAAAGGAAAAAGTTGACGACCTCCAATGCATTATATTCAAAAACCGCTGAAATCATGTCATCGAATAAATTGGAAAAAAGATCTCATTTCACATTTCCTCTTGGACATCCTGAATACGTTGTAATTTACCATGAATACATTTTACATATACAACATTTGTTTCTTTTTTTTCAAATTGATTATTTCTAGAATATATTGAAAAGTTATACATACATACACATATATATATTTTTTTTATATCATTTTGTTTTTACGTTAACGACTACTATCCTGAGTACAAAAATGTGTATTTATCCATTTTGTTTTAATCTTAATAAATATCTTGTATCTATTACGGGAAGAGAAGGGGTTGAGAAGAAACACGTAAAAACATTTGATAAAATAAATACCTATAAGTAGTAAGAAAAAAAGTAAAGAAAAGAGTTAAGGAAAAAATGCAAAAATCATTTAAATAGAATACATTGAATTATAATTAATATTGTCCGTATTATAATTTAATATTTAGAAAAAAAAACTTCTTAAATATGTTTCTTTTTTTACATTTTTACACCATACAAACATCTTATTGGATAGTTTAATGTATGTATTTTGTAAAAAGCTTTTATTTTCTCGTTTTTTTTTTTGTGATATATAATACATACATAAATTGTTTTGCTTTCATGTGTACACATATCCATATAAAGATTACACGAAATTACTTATTTACTAAATAATATAAATGTGTAAGTGTATATATAACTTTATTTCTTGTTTGGTGTATGCGTTTATTTAGTGTCCTAATAATGTAAATACTTTTAAGAAGGTACGATTATTAAACAAAAAACAATCTTTTTTATTTACTTATTATTTTCTTTTTTCTGAGGTACTAGATGATGAATTCTAAATTTTTTTTATGTGTATGATATACCTACATATCAATATTTTCATTTTCTTTTTTTTTTTTAGAATAAGTGAAGACATAAATTTATCATGTTGCATATGGCAACTCAAATGTACAAATTGTTTGTTGTTTATTTTTTATACATACGTTAGTAATAACTCTTATAATATTCATTTATAAATAGAAACAGCCATCAGTTATTTAATATTTTTTTCATTACTTCAAAGAATTAATTACAGAAGTCTGATTATAATCTTAAGTTATAGACATAATATTTTGTTGCTTTAAGTTTAGAGTAAAAAAATACACAATTACTATGTTGAATAATATGGATTAAGAAACATTCAATAAAATGCGCAAAGTAATTTAAATTTTATTTATGAAAAAAAAGCTGTGGACGAGGCCAAATTTTTATTAAAGAGTTCGAATACCGAGTGCAGGACTTAACTTCTGCATAAGAAAATTTAAATTGTGCCCTAAAATTTTTTAGATTCGCTTTTGAATTTAAATTATCACTTTTCTCAAATTTGCTCTTGAAAATCCAAGTTTTTCTGCGGCATATAAGTCATTAAAAGAAGGTAGAGTGTCACTGAAATATTTAGAAGTTAAGGGAGATCGAAAGAAGTAAAGTAAATCCACACTCATAATATTTGTCAAAAGACTTTCAACAAATTGAGCATCATGTGCCAGTCTATGTCGAGCAAAAAAAAAATAACCTGTTCAAGCGTCAGACAAACCAGGAAGATGTTCGAACTTTCATCATCCACACACTTACGAGGGTGTCCTAGTTCTGCTGTTTTTACAAATTCTTTTATAAGTTTTACTCAAATTCTTTTCACATACGCGAAAACACTCAGAATATTGGATTTTTAAGTAAATTTAAATCATATTTCACAAAAAAGAGTAGTTTTAAAACAGTAGACGATTGCATTATCGCCACTTTGAACGCAGGAAACTCTGCCGACTGAAACAGCTTTTAAAGCGCCATTTGTCGGATCGATTACTTGTCTCTTTAAATTGCAATTTGTATCAAAAATCAGATGGAAAATCTTCGTTGATTGATTTGATACCTATTCCTAAAACTTTCTATTTTCTGCACACTCCACGTTTGTTTACTTTTGATTTTGGCTTTTTTTCCAAGGAAATCCACTTCAACTTTTTTGAAATTCAAGAGCTGCAGCCTTAACATAGAAATATACGAATAATACTAATTTGAGCCTCAATCTTTGCAAAAGGCAGCCAAAGGAAATGCCAAACTGCCCGAAGGGACTTCAACTTAATTTTGAATTTTGTTAGAAATTCGACTTGAATCGTATATTTTCAATTCGTCGCCGGTAACAGGAATACAATTAAGTCTGGTTTTATTTTCACCATGCTGCTGGCCTTCTGTTGCTTGAATAGTCGAGCTTTCAAAATGGTCAGCATGGAATTTTTTCATAATTTCCTGAAGACTGACTGTCACACGAAAACATGACACCCTTGTCCGCCTCTGCTTGGAGCGAGGGTGTGATCATATGCTTTAAAACTGTTCACAATTGCTTTACGACTGTTCACAAAAAAAGAGTTGAGGAATTTGGTTGTGTTCTTTCAATAATCCAAAAAAAAGTCCTCACATTCTATTTAGATTGAAGTTTTAGTCGACTACTAAGTTTAAATTGTCATTGTGTTGACATCGAAATCAAGCCTCTAAATCAAAACTGAACAAATGAAAAGCCATGCAAACTCTAACACTTAATTTGAACATGCAATGATTCAATTATGCCCACTCAATGTTTCTTGGGTGTTTTGAAAATATAAGAAATATACAAGCCACAGCAAAAAACAAACTACGTTCAACTCAACTTCTATCACATTACTTACGTGCATACAAAGACAATTATTTGAATTTTATCAAAATCAAAGGAAAAGAAAAAAAACTATTAAGCTACGTTTCACTATAAATCTACTTCATGTGTATATTAGTTTATATAATTTTTAATAAATATTTAGTCATTTAAATGCATTTGCTGGATGCTGGATGAAAGTGACGACGTTTCTCTTGTTGCTTTCTTCAAAATGTACACCTTAAAATCTACAAATATTTTCCTTGTTTTTTAATTATATACAAATACAAAAATTTGTGTGTTGTAAATTATCCACCGGAAAAGAAAAAACTAAAAACGAGAACGAAATCAACACAAAGCCAGAAAGAAATAAAAACACTTAGTTTTCTTTTGTTTACTTTTTAGAAAATATAATTGTCTTTATTTTTTTATTATTTATCTACAATTGTTTTGTTTAGGATGCAAAAAAACTTAAAAGCTAAACATTGTTTAAGAATGAGACAAAAAAACAAAATCAAAAAAATAAAAGAACTTAACCTTAAGAAGAACAAAGCATAATGTTAATAGTTAACTCTTAAATGCAATGCAATGATTACGTGAATGATGGTGATTTAAAATTATTAAATTTTGTTATGAAATTATTTTGTTTTGTCGAAGGAGGTGGAAGACTGATTCAGTAAACATGGAATATTGAGAAATAATTTCCTTTTGATTTATTTTTCCGAGAATCGAAACACGCACAATTTCGCTTATGCAAACATATTTTTTGTACGAATATCGCTTCAATAAATTTTCTGAACTACTATTAACTCCCAACCAAAGGCGTTTGTTTTCTGCCAAGTGTGGAGCTGCACTAGGCGATTGAGTAAAAACAAAATTCTATGTGGTAGAATTTTTCACAGTAGGTTGACCAAATTTTTGAAAATTTGAAAACATCTCCAACAAAGAATTGACTTTTTATGTAAGTAACAAGTCTTTCTCAAAAGAGTTTCCAAAAAGCGCCCTTCTTAAGAATCTTTTTCATCGAAATTGATGTAGAAAGACTTCAGATACTGTTATGTAGGCAGAAAATAAAACCCTTGTGAAACAATGATTGTAATAATTTGGTAGACAAGAAGTGAGGTCGCGTAGACGTCGAGAGACGCAGTCAATCAGGTGCAGAAGTTATCCGTTTACGTTTGTTATCCGTGACTATAAATAGTCTTTATTTATTCGTACATAGCTCAATATTCTCAGTTTATTGTCTCAGTTTTTCTCGACCCTACATGTATAAATTTTTCACAAATTTTTTTCCACAAATACACATACGGAAAAGAAAGAAAAATACAAAAATATATACTTTCTTTATATTTAAATTGATTATTATGTAATGACCCATAAAATATATATTTTCTAGACACAGTTCTTATTTAAGCTTCTGATAAATATACTTTTATTGGTTATGTGTGTATGTTGTTCTATTTTTTATACAGACTGTCTTCAAAGCAGTTTTCATATTTACAAAATCAATCTTATCCTAAAAGTCATAAAGATTAATTATTGGAAACAAAATTAAGAAAAAATAAATTGTTTAAGTGCTATTTGAAACAACAAAAAATTAAAAAAAAAAAAAAAACATTTATTTATAATGGCTCTGTAAGAAATTCACATCACTTGCTGAATGTATTTTTCTCTCCTTCAAAAATTTGTTTAGAAAATTGTCTCCTTTTTTACTTTATACATTTGACTGTTTATAATTTTCATTTGTTTTGTTTTGATGGGAATAAAATGCATTTGATTTTTAAATAAAAAAAACAATGAAAGTGAGAATAATTCCCCGAACAGAGCACATGCAATGAGATCGATATGAAAGATTGATAAGAAGTGTTTTGTTTGTATGATTATAAATATAACGTTATTTACTTGGCAAACTATTTTATTTTAATAAAAAAAATGAAAACTAATTTTTTTCTGGGTTTTTGTATTATTTTCACTAACACTGCATGGCAATTGAATGAGTCCAACTTTTTGCGAGTGGAATTGATTTGTTGCTTTGAGTTTGGTTCGTTTTGTGACTTAAAGGGGTTAAATGGGTTTCGTCTCATGTGATCACTGGAAAAAGTGATTCACACATTAAACTACAATGCACGTTGAATTTCATCGGCTAATGACATTTTTTTCAAAATGAATTTATTGTTTCTATAAATGAATAAAATTCAAGTGTTTGGTCGTTGTTCTCTGACAGGAATATTATGAATTCTATTTGAAGTTTTCTTAAATAATCGACTAGAGCCTATAACTCTGGTAAAGATGTTATTGAAAAAGAGCTCGCTTGACAGTCCTTGACTTAAACTACACAAGTAAGACGCTTATGGTTCTCATGGAAGCATGCCACGTATATAATAAGTTTCGAAGTGAAGTTGCGTGTATGTATTCTGCTCTCTTGCTATATGAGGAACTTGCTGTGTGGTGAACTCTTTTAATCGAAACGTATTTAAAGAAAAGCGGCTAAAAATTTGAATTAACGTTAACGTACGGACACAGCACTGCCAATGTAAAGAATGCCAAATTTTTGCATCGATTGCGAAACCTGCATCTATTTAAGCTTTTTTAAAATAATGAACGATCGCTGTTAAACATGGAATGAAATAATGGACCTTAAACAGCTTTGCTCACTACGTGTTTTAAATGGTGACTCGAGCTCAATGAAACTGGAAATTGGTACTCCATCCATAAGTCCGTTGATTGCTCATTGACCGTACAAGAACAGACTATTGAACCACACTACAGATGCCAGGCGACATTAACATTGAAAAAGTTACGCAGGGTGCGTAAATCTGAGCCTTAATAGCATTCAAAGCGTTGAGAGCCTTAACCGTGACTTAATCCAGATGTAGGATGGAATTTGATTTCTTAGAGATGATGTTTTGCAAGATAATCTCCAAAGTGCGTGGATTTCATTTTTGACATTCTTTTTTTTCTATCTGAACTCTTAAAGACTCTAAGATACAAAAATGCTTTCGGCTTATGGAAAAATGATTAAGTTATCGTGTTTTGTGAAGCGTTGATCGATCAAGAAATCATTTTACAAGAGAAACATTATATTTTAGACTCAAATTTCCATCCACTTATAGGGAATAACCATCAGCTTGCTCTAGTTTTTTGTACCCATCCACTTGCCATGTAGAAGTCGCCTATTACTGATATCTCTTTTGTAAATGAACTGCTGAGTGTATTTGCTTACATATCTCTTAAATAAATTTTGTTTAAAATTATTAATTAAAAGTTTACATTTAATTTCGTTATTAATATTTACATAGAAGACGTTTAATATAAAATGTTGAGTGTACAATGAGAATGATGTGTGTGTTGTGTTTCTTTCTTTGAATGAATTTGGTAGCATGTGAATATGAAACAATTAAAAAAAATAAAAATTCCATTCAGTTCTGATTGTTCTGTTCTTAAAAAACTAATACGAGATAAAAATTCGAATTGGAAAAGAAATCCTACAAATCAAATTTTGTACTATCTAACAAACAAACAAAAAAAAAAGGGTTTTAAAAAGTTGAAAGTGTTCTCTTATGTTTTGCATTCTCTTTTTGAACAAATAAGTTTCTTTTTTTTAGTTTATTTAAGAAGAAGCATTTGATTATTATTTAAGACACACTATATTTAGGTACAAGTTATATGTAATATATTTTATCATTTATTTAAAATTTTGTTTATTCTTTTTTTTTTGCTCCAAAACTTTTTGCAATTTTCGTGTTTATTGAAGAACAAGAACAAACCGTTCTTTTCCTTTTGGGAGAGAGCAGATTTTTCTTTTTTTTTCACAAATCATAAAAGCTACAAACACAAAAAATTAATTCAGTCTTAAAAATAGTATTTTTTTCTTTTCATTTTCTTTTAAACTAAGCAAATTTTGTTTTTTTTTTATTTTTAAAGTGAAACCGAATTTGTGAAAATTAGATTTTAGATTTCTTTTGAAACACATTTCTAGATACTATAACATAGTTTTTTAGTTATTCTTTCTTTATTTTTGTTATGAATTTGTAAATTTTGTTTACTTAAAAAGAATAAAAAAAAACTATTCACTGGGGCAGTGTGTCCACTTCTTTAGGAGTACATTTCAGTAATAATGTACAAGGTCTTTTTTTTAAGTGCTAGTAAAAATTTAAATTTTAAAAAAGGAAAACAAATTAAACTAAATTAAACTAAGAATGTTTGAAATTTACAAAAGCAAGTCGTTTGTTTTGCTTTTTTCTTTCTTAGGAATCCAAATGTTTTGGAGGAAAATTGATTTCGCAGAATGTTTTTAGTCACAAGAAGTTCTAGTGGCAGTAAAATAGAAAAGAAAAATTATGTTTGACGATGGATGTGAGGTGGAAAAAAAGTTTTAAATGCACTTGATCTGGGGAAGAAATTAATGCATTTATCTAAATGGAATATAGCAGTTTTCTGTTGATTAAAAGTAGTTTTAAAAGCCCTTCTTGATTTCGATATGAGACAAGAAAATTAAGGACAAGAAAAAGATTATTAAAGAGGCAGTCTCTTCAGAGTCTCTTCAAAGACGAAGTTGTTAAACGGCTCTTTAAAGCAGACATTGTTGAGTCTGTGAAACACAAGAAGTAATTAAATGATACTGAGAAGCCTTTCCGTGGTTCAAGTGTGAGACTTACGATTGAGCAATATTTCCGTCATAAGCGTCTATAACAGACTTTCAAACACATTCAGAGGTAAATGGGTGTTAAAATTTTTATAGGAACTCTGAGTTGCTGTAGCCGGCACTACATAACCTAACCTAACCATTCAGGTATCAAATGACTGACAAACTTGCAGCCACATCCACGCGTTAAAGTGTTTACCTGCATCGGACCTGCGTCTAGCTTGCTACCGGACTTACAACCACATTTGGCCACAGCAGATACTGGCTGGAGATCCATCAGAGCTTGTTTGATTCAGCTTTGTCATCAAATTGCTGTCTAAAACAGAATGGCTCGGCACTAAATCATCAATTTCTTTTCTTTTTTTTGCTAGGATATCTAATTTCTTCTACAGCTTGAGGTCTGTAAACTTACTCCGCAGTTGCGATGGTCCCTTAAGCGAATGATCTACATCAAACCTTTTGATTATAAAAAAGTTTAGTTCAAATGTCTTAAGACCATAACGGCAATCGAATGATTGATCAAAATGAAATTTAGCAACCACATCAAACTTTTTAATTATAAATAAGTTTCGTTCTAAAATGTTAAGATCACAACCACGAAGAAATGATTGCTTCGAAACAACTTTAAAACTCTTGATAGTAAAAAAGTTGGTTTCAGATATGTGAAGACTATAATAGCAATCTTCGGTATATATGCGTAGCGTCTGACTGTAGGAAGAGTTCTTAGCTGATTGACCCGATTTATTTCCCAATAGCACTTCTGATCATGTTTGGTGGTCTTCGTGAGTAGTGTAAGCAAAGTTTACATAAAATATTTTAAAATTAACGTGGCTACAAAAAAAAAAAAGCTCTTGTATACTCCGTGGCTATCTAACTCTAAAACGCTAACTCTATTCACTAAAAGCCTGAACACAGATCCAAGAGCTAATATCCTGTCTGAAGCTATTCCTGTTTTGTTGTTATTCGAATAACGCAAGCGTGAGCCTACATGCGTATTTCTGTCCCTATGTGAGAGTTGTTTTGTTGTATTTAATTATTTTGATATTTCCGAAAGTCCATGAGTGATGAATTCGTATTATTGGTTCCGTTCCAAAAACCGCAAAAGTTTATTGACTGAAAAAGAAGTTCTTCGATGATTAACGACTGATATGGATAAAGATTCAAGAGCTCCAGCTCTTGTTTGGAGTTTTTTTGTAATTAGTACATGAGTGAGTAAGATTCTAAAGGAGTTGGAAAGAATAAATGAACTGAAGTTAACTACTACCGAAATACTGAAGTATTTTAAAAGATAGCAGTTAAATGAGTGGTTTTAACTTATCTTTATTTCTTGTACAACGGAATACCAATATGTTCTTTTTTAAACATCACGTTCTTTGATAGAAGAACAATTCATAAATGCATTCACAATGATATACGAATAACTTGGAATCTTTTACAAAACGTCTATTTTCTTTGTGAGGCTGCATTTAAGCTGTGTGAGTTGGCCGAGGTAAAAATTGAAAGGATGCAATCTACAGATTATGATTTAAGAGACTATATGATTTAAAGGACTGTACGATTATCGACAAATTTTTTCGACATTTTTTTCTGGATTACTTTTATTGACATAAAATAAAAGTGCAAATGCATTTCTTGTGACTACAAACGTTAAACGAAAATTTAAAATCAAAAAAACTATCGATCACCTCAATTTGCTACCATTTCTAGTTTTTCCATAGTTCTGTTTCTTTCTTTTCGATTTGCTTTATTATTCCTTCCATACAAAGTTCTTTATTTTTTTTTTGTATAAAATTGTTCTAAAAGATTTTACAAAATATAATTGCAAAAAATCATTTTTTTTTGTTTTGTTTACATTCACATAGTCAAATTAAATGTTTAAATCAAAATAAAGAAAATTCGTTATAAAAATACACAAAATAATGTAAAAATTGTTTTCATTTTCTTCTTTTATTCGTTCACATTGTACAATATTTTCTTATCAAGAAAAAAAAAATGAATTAATTAAATTGAAATCAGTCCATAGATAGTTATTACTTTTTTTTTCTTTTCGTTACAAAAAAAAAATTAGAAGAACAAAAAAATATTAAAATGTTTTCTTGTTCATGTCCCTCCCATTTTGTGTTTTACAATTTTCTTTTTAGTTTAATAGTTACAATTGTTTTTGTTGTTTTTCTAATATACTGACACCTCACAATAACGATGAATTAATATTATTTATTATTATTTTGTTTTGTTTATCCATTATTTACTAACATTACACTTTTTGTTTTAAGTTACGTTATATGGTTTGTTTTCTCAAATTTTGTTTTTCTCTTTTTTTTCAATTAGAAAAAAAGAAATTAAAGTTTTTTTATATAGCTTAGGACATTATAATCGTTTAAAAGTTTTGTAATGAGATTTTTTTGTTTTTCTTACAAAGACGACGACATATAGTTTTTTGTTTAAATTGAATATTACTTGTAATATTTTTTTTTTTGTTAAAATTAAGTTTTTTTTAAACAATAACAACAAATTATTTATGTTGCATTTTACTTTTTAAATGTTTTATTTTGTTTTGTTTTCTTGAGGTAAATTTGGCAAACAAATTACGACGGTCGATCGAGTGTGTGCTGTCTCATGTTTTCGATTTTTTTTTTATTTTTTTCTTCTCCATTCTTCTTTAGCTTAGTTGTCTTGTTTTATCGACTAGTGTGGTGAGTAGTAGTTGTTGTTGTTGTTTCATTTTTGCTCATTTTTCGACACAATGGTGGAATGATTTTTGTTTTATTCTTTAGTCCAATGTTGCAAAAACTTTTTTTATAGTTAAGAATTAAAATAATATTTCAATTTGGCAGAAAGTAATCTATTTTAGGCAGCTATCGCCTCATTTTGCCGTCATTCCCATTGATGAGGTGATGGAGGCAGTTCCGAAGGATGGGCTACGGTTGAACTGTCGTAGAAAAAAAAAAAAAAAGAGTTGAAAGATAGAAGCGATTAGTTTTGTTGTAGATTTGTATATTTTTAGTGTTAGGAACTTAGTTATTGAAAATGTTCAATTGATTTCTAAATTTTGAATACACTTCGGAAAGCACAAACAACAAGAATATTTATCATTCAAAAAAATAACAACTATATATGCATGCACAAATAAACTTAATCTTACGATACAAAAGAATTTAAAAAGCTCCAAAGTCTACAGTCCGCTGCTTTGATATATCGCCTGAAATCACCTATATTCTTTCTCGATATTTGTGAGCGGATATGAAAACATTCTGAAAATAGTTACATCCGAACGAATGCTGTTCTTTTGCTGTCACTCTAGCGAACCAATCTCAACTATCAATTATCCGCGAATGGCAGTTGCATTAATGAAACCAAAAGACTTCCTATTTTCGGTATTTAAATTGGTTCATAGTTAGAGCGATAAAGGTCGCCAAATTCCTACTACCTCTTATAATTTGAATTCAATTTAGAAGGCCTAAATCCGCCGTGGTGCATCGACAAAAGCTTGCGCTAAACCTGAAAGCATACGATAATATTGCTAAGTCTAATAAATCACTTGAATATCGCCCTGTACATCATTGTGTTATCAAAAAATGATCAAAAGAACTTACTAATCGCAGTTCAATCCTTACCCTTTCAATCGACACACACGTACCGCAAGGAATAAGGAACTGAACTATCAGTTCACCGCTTAGCCTAGTTTCGGACGTACAGTCTAGCTTATAGACTAGCTTTTTAGCCACACGACATGAATATAAAACGTTCAGAAAATTATTTTGATCAATCAGAAGCCGGTGGACATTCGTTCATTTCGATCATTGCACCATTTATACGAAAACGTGAAATGTACAGAGTTTAGAGAAAGGAACTAGTTCCGAACAGAGGGCGATGCCATGTTCCTCAATCACACAGATTTCCGTACACAAATTATATGGCACAGAGTGAGCACTCTTTATTACACGATCGTTCAGCCATATTAAGCGTATTTATGTACCCACTTTCTTTTAATTTACGTAATTATTTGAATGCAGCGTTCGGTAGATGTGAGTTAATAGATCACTTTATGGTTCTGTAAACTCCGAGTTCAACCATTATTCTTAGTGTCAAGTAAGCTCTACACTTTTTATTTTACTACATTTCTATAAAGAATTTCGAGTAGGTGTTACAGATAAACACTTAGGAAGAGATATAATATAATAGAGTTTCCAAACTGGGTCGATGTTGGAACTTTTTGACCGATAAATAATCAATATTGTCAAGGTGCGTTTCAACATGAATGGCTATGTCAAGATGTAAAATTCTTGTATATCGGAAGACTTTAGCTCGTCAGTCGATTAAGCATCCACACAAAGTAACATTTTTAAGCGGATTTCCGATTTGCGACTGATATTCGTTGATATTTGTTAAAAAACGACACACAGAGGTTGATTTTGAAAATTTTTATGGACGAACAATTTTTTTTTTTTAAATTTAAGAAAACCTCAAGTATAAAAAATAAATTATAGCTTAGAAAAGTAAAAAAACACTAATCACTAATAAGCTAATCACTTCCTTTATGTCCAATGTCTAAATCACTTTGGCTTTTCCTGGCGACATAAAGAGAATTGTTTACACCTTAGCCCAACGTCGATTGTTTGGCATTTAAAATGTGTGAAGGTGAAAAACATTTATTGGAAGAATGCCACACTGAAACTTCGTTAATTTTGGCTTTTAACTGCAGATCACCTTTGATTTTCATTCGGTTCTTAACGGCTTTGAAACGAAGTCTTAATAATCTTGCATAAGACGGTGAGGAACATGATCCTGTAAATTGACTGATCGTATGTCATTCGTTGGGAAGTTATTGCACAACTATTTAGAGGTTGAACCTTCGGCTTACTCCCTTAAATCTCGCCAAATAGGTCTTTTAGAAGTTAGTAGATCTGTTGATTTAATATAGTAGGCTGGAGAGTTAAGTGTCAATGTTTAAAAAATACTAGACACGTAGGATCGAAATATATGTGATAAGTCGAGTAGAGACTTGTTCTAGAGACATTATCACAACTGAAGTCATGAAAACTAAGTGATCCTTGACTTGCTCGTTTAACGACATATGGGAATAGAATATGAATAACTTTTTTTACTTTACGTATAAACGTTACAGTCAGATCCGCGATGTTTAACAAGGGCTAAAAATGATCATTGCTAAAAAATGACACTAGTTGCGTACGGCCAACATTAACCAGAGTAAAACTTAAAACTTCAACTTACTATATCTTACAATTTGTGTTTTTTATAACTTTTCCACAAAATTTGTGACTTATGACGGTTCACTAAACTTCATCCATTCAATAAACAGCAGTGTTGCCAATACCAATTGTAGACTATTTTCATTTTAATAGGTACCAATGCAAAGAGGACACACCACTCTTGATTTTCTATTCCAATCCCAAGCTCGCATACAATTGCTAAAATTATTTGCCTGTTTAAATAATCACCACCACTTCTTAAATTTAAATGAATAAAATGTTTGCCATTAGTTTTTAAAGCACCACCACCGTGTGTTAAATTTACATAACCTCAACCTTTACAAACTAAATAAAGTGCTTTTTGATTAACACATCCTCAACATTTCGAACTGTATTTTGCACTTACAAAAAATTAATTAAAAAAAAGTTTTATGTATGAAAAAATGAAACACTGACCTTTGTAATGAAAAATGCTTGCAAAGATACTTTTTTTTTTGTTTTTCGAATGGCTTAAAGAAACATCCTTATAACTACGTTAAATGTGTGTGCGTGTAGGTTTTGATTTTTTTTTTTTTGTGACCATAACCTTTTTAGTTAGTCTTATGATAATCTGTTTAAGCAGCAAATAAGAAAACGATAGGCTTTAGAACAAGCTGCAGTGTCGCCTTCTTAATGGAATGAGATGAGAGTCTTTTTCCTAAACCAAAGCATGGATGTTTTTTATTTGTTCTATAAGCAGTGGTATCAGCAGAAGCAGAACCTTTGAAACACTTAAAAGTCTTAAGGAATTTTCTGCAAAAATAATTATGTTTTTTTAGAAGAGAGTTTAAATACAATCTATAAGAAGAGAGGTGGTAATGTTGAGTGTTTAATGCAAAAATACAGTTCATGCTTTTTGTGTCCCTTTCCATCTGTGTTTAAGTGGGATGTCTTTTAGTTAGTTTTGTTTTTTTTATGAAACGTTTATGTACAAAGGCAAAGGACACCAAGCAATATCCCTTAGAAAATACATTTAACAAAAAACAATGCACACCAAGTACCAACCACAATTAAATGAATTAGTATCTAATTAAACATAAAAAAGAAGAAACTATTCGGAATTCTAGTATACAAGTAGAACATACATTTTTGACATTAAACAATCAAATTATCCAAGACTAAAAACAACAACGGAAAAAAGGAAACAAACAAAAGTTACTAAATAAGCATCGTTTTTTTTTTTTTTAATTTCGTATTTTTTTGGTTTTTCTGGAGATATCTACTAAAAATCACTGCTGCTTTCTTTTTTTGTATTTAATAAATAAAAAATGTATTTTTTTTTTAATTTGAATATTCCAAATTTTGTTCATTTGTAATTTTTAGTACATGTGAAAATATATTCTTTTTTGTTTAATTTTGAAGGAAAATGAAAAAATTGATACTTTAATTTAAACGGCCAATTAGATGAGTGATTATATACTTAGTAATAAAAAAAGAATAACACATGAAAGTTGTGAGTAATAAAAAATGGATAAGAATGTAAGCGGTTCATGATTCCAAGGCCTTTTATTCATCCTCCGATATCGGCTTAGATTGGAGTCTGTGGAAACTCTGCCCTGGAATTTGTGATGGTTAAAACGATTACCGAACTTAATACATTGTGAAGCTAAAACTAAATATCGGAAACTGTTCTTTAGTGGTTTTAGTTAAAAAAGCGGTGAACAACGCTTTGGGCTCTTAATTAAAGAAAAGACAGAAAGTCAAAAGGAAGACACATGGAAACCCCTTAGACTTGTGATTAGACACAAAAAAAAATGCAGGAAACGTCTTACCTTTGCCATTTAAATTATTATTAAAGTCAGAAGTAAAATTCCAAGAAACGTCTCAAAAGATTTTCGATCTCATGATTCGTGCCAACAGAAAGCCTTGACAAAACCTCTTGTCTCTGATTTGAACCGAAAAAAAAAACTTGGAAATTTTATTGGATCTATGTTCTTAAAATATTGAGTTACAAATAAATACACCAAAGCTACGCTTTGCGTTATTCCGATTTGCATTGGTTTAAAGTTGCAACGTTTAAAACTTTCAATTTGCCTCGTGTATTTTTGGCCCTTAGTACACCGTTAAGTACTAATTTGTTGGTTAACAAAGACGATCCTATTTCCAGATGTGTGGACTTAAGATAGAGCAAAATTCCACTATAGACCATGTATTGACCAGCATTTTGAAGCTTTATTAGGTTTCAGATGATCAGGATGAATGGCCTGGACTTTTATTGAGTTTCCTAAAAGTTTAATAAGCGTACTGGTATTACTTTTATCTGTTAAGATAAGTTTCTCAATTCACACCAGCCTGCGAAAGTCACCAGAAAGCGTCAAGGACAAGTGAATTGTGTAAAATCGTTAAGAGGCAACATCGTAGAAAATAAAGTGCCAGGGAATGTACAATGCAAACAAAAGAAAACTATTATATATTGAAGTTGTTTTCCCAAAAAGTAAAAAAGAAAGACTTCGCTCTATTGTACCCCTTCATGAAATAGATTTATTTCAGATCAAAATGAATTAAAGCCAGCAATTATATTTAACAACGTTGGTCCATCGCCGGTTAATTCTTTTCTCAACTCTTAAAGCAATTTTCCTAAATCAAACGAATCGAAATACACGTTGGGTCTTGATGGGTTAGTGCGTCGGACTATTAAGTGAGCCTACCCATGTTCGCATCTCGCCCAGGGAAAACACGATAAACAATTTTTATGGAATCAATTCCAGCGACCGACTAACCATCCTCCTGGGGTACTTTCTGTCGTGAAAAGCTTTCGTGATTCGCCGTTCGGAACCGACAATTAGATGTGGGTCTTTTCCACGTCTGTTAAGTTTATGCTGCTAGGCTCTGAACCTCAAGCCAGCCAATTATTAATCAAATGAAGTGAACAAATTCAAAAAAAGTTCAATTAAAAAAAAAAATATTGAAAAGAATTTGAAATTATTCTGCTTCACTTGGAGAAACTTCATTTCACTCCACTTCACTTCGAACGCATAGAACACAAATTGTCACGGCATCTTGGAATGAAAAACTGCCCCGATTGGCAGAACTGAACCCAGGGTGTGAAGAATAGTCCTTGGGGACATGTTAATAACCTAAAGTAGCTTAGACTGTGTACATGTGACCGTTCGGAACCGGTCCTCTCTAGATGTGTCAAAATATAGTGCGCAGAACACAATGGTGTCGTGAAAACGGGCTATATGTATCTATACATGTAAGTACATGTGGTTGACTTCCGAGGCCTACAGACAAACTTGAACCTGATTAGGGCTATTATGATAGCGCCCAGTCTGCACCCTATAAGAACAGAGAAATATGCAAGCAAGCCTTAGAAAGCGTTAAAGACCTTTCACTAGATATGTATCTACTATGTGAAAGCAATTTACCGAGATGGAAACAAGCCATGTTTATTGATACTACCACCAATCTAATTGAATTCATGAAATAAATGCTCAGACATATCAAATTGGTTTCGAAATTTAAATCGACTGATTCAAAATCTGAACAAGTAAGCGAATAATAAAATTTGACTAGAGAATTGGGTTTCTTGATTTCAGTTGAAGAAAATTTAATTTAACATGATTTAAAGGAACAGAAATTCAGCAGATCATATTTTGCGAGTTGAGCTTTAGGTGAGTGTCACGCTACAAATTTTTTCATTGTTTAAGGTTTCATTGTGGAGTTGCAAAAGAAAGTAATTAGTTCTGCGATTAAACTTAGTTGAATGAGATTCCTGTGATTCTTGAAGAGGTTGCTCAGATCTCTTTTGAGAATATATTGTAAGTCCATAAGTCCAGAGAAATAGAATCAAACATAACAAAAGAAATGACATCAGGTTCGTTTTTCTCTTATGGCCCTTCAAAGGCGTTCAACATAACTTAACAAAAAGAAGCGACGCCCAACTTCGACTTCTTGCCGTTCGTTTTCGGTCTTTTGACTTTGAATGTTCACGCAGAGTAAGAGGGGAAATTATATTATAGACTTAAATGTTGATTTGCAATAAATAAAAAACTCAGTTTTGTGATCAAAAGTGCACCGGGCGTCATATTTTCCCTACCTTCTGAGCGTTACATGAAGCCATCGTACTGCAAATCAGCGTCTATTATCAAGAAATTTTAATGAATAAATAAAACACTTAACACTGTTTTAAAACACACGTATATACACTCAAAAAATTGGTTAATAACTTTCCTATACAATTAAATTTAGATTTAAGCACACATATTGATGAACAAAAAAATTAGAGAAAAAAAAATAGGAACGAAAAATTGTTATTAATGGCAAGTATGAGAAATTAATAAAAATTATATGCATTTGATTATTTTTTTGTTTCTCTTTTTGATTGCCAATTCTTTTTTTTTTTTTGGTTACATGCAAATCCATCCATTATTCGATTATATTAATTTGTATATACGTATATATATATATTTAGACATGGTTTATATTTATTGAACATCAAGTGTAAGTACATTAAGTGGAGGGTAGGAGGAAAAAAAAAAGTTTAATTAACTTTTGTTGTTTGTGCTTTTTATTTTTATTTTTATGATTCATGAAACAAATTTAGTTTTCATTTTATTTTTTTTAGCTACAATTTCGCTAATAAGACAAAATAAAAACTGGCCACAAAACAATAAACGAATCACATTTAAAAATACCAAGAAAACTATGATTATAAAGATATTTACACAAAACAAAAAAAACGGATAATTGCATAAAAGAAATATGTATTAACATTTTGAACACACCTATTTGACTTGAGTCGCGGAATGCCTGATGATTGGATGCAACAAATTTTTGCTTTAGTTTTTTCGTGGCGAGAAATTTATATATATATTTTTTATTTATTTTCTTTTTTATGACTTGATTGTGAGATTATTTTTTAATTTTTTAACTGATTGACTGTTGGTACCCGTATTTTGTTAAATGGAGAGTAAGAGCTACAATTTAAAGATGGCAGCAGGACATTTAGATATACGAGATACATTTATATATGTTTTTTTTTTTTTTCATATTTTTGTTTATTGTGCAGTATAAAATTGTTATCTTGTTCTTTTTCTTTTTTTAAAATTTTATTTCTACATTTTATATATATGTATATGTAATCGTTATGTATGTTGACTATAGACAATTATTTTATTTAGAAAAAAAAGTTCTCTTATTCTTTTTTCAGCATCAACAGCAACAGCAGCAGTGGTACTAGTAGATTATCTCATTGGCTATTTTGTGATATATTTTCAATGATAATTAATTATTATTAATAAATTGGCAATAATTTATTTTTTTTATAACAAAGAAAAATGGGAAATGAAGAGAAACTTTACAAAAATGAGAGACCGAATTTAGTTTTAGTTTTATTTTTTTTTTCGCAAGAAAACACAGCACATCTTAACTTTTTTTTTGTATCATTAAAAAAACGAAAAAATAAAAAATAACGAATACGAAAAAAGAGAAAAGAAAAGGTAGAAATAGTGATAGAGACAGAACAAAGATAGAATGCAAATTTAAGAGAGAAGAAAAATTTTGTTTTGCGAATGAGTTGGAAAGGACTTACCTTGCAAAGCTTTTGAATGCAGCACTTTGAGGATTGATACAAAGTGGAACACGACCGGTTTGTAGTTGTTCCGCAATGAATTTGTGCATTTCCTCTGGAAAAGAAAGTCGAGAATTTGAATAAGTTTAAAAAATAAAGAAGACGGCTAAAAGTTTTGTCATGTTGAATGAAAGGCGTTAGGGGCTGTTACAGCTCTTGTTTGGTGTGGAGGCGCTATACCTTTTCTGTGTGGGGATTGGACACGTGTGTAAAATGGAAAAAAAGCTATTCGGACATTTTATTTAAATCTACATACCAGCGAATACAGGAAAATTTGAGTAAATACTTGAGTTTCGTCAAACTAAACGACGATGTTACTTTGAATCTGTGTAGGTTATATTATGTGGTGGTAACGAGTCGACGTTCATAGTAGACCTGTGTAAGTTTTCTAGAAGACAGGGGACTTCCACATTATGTTCGGCTATGACGGCAAAAGCCGTCTACTGGTTGAGCCACAACACTCAAGTTTGGAGTTATTCCCAAACTTAAAAGAGGTTTTTTTGATACCTGACGATCCAAAATGAAGAGCAACGCGTCAACCGTAAAGACTTAAAACCTTTTGTGAACCTATACTCTAAAGAAAGAAATCTCAGCTTGAGAGTTTTCCTTTGATTTTCGGAAGAAAATCCTAAATTCCCCGGCACCATTTGCTCTTTTAGAAAGCGATTGCATAATTTTCTTTGACATTTAGCAGAAAATGCATCATCCACTTGGTTGTTGAATAAATTGCTCAAATTTTCCAGCATTAACGATAAGAGTTCCACAAGCATTTTCACCCTTCAATCAACGTCTTTGAGTTTTGCATCCTCTCGAAAAATCTTCCACAAAATTCATATCTCCTTCCTTTAAAGAATCGATATTCGAATTTTCAAACAAATCCTTAAACTCCATCGCAAAAGACGCAGATAAATTTTTTTTCTTATTTGAATTTATTGATTTCTTTTGTTTTCTTTTCTTCGTCTGTCGACTGCAGGGGAGGAAGAACAGGGATAAATGTGGATATCTTTATCCCGGAGAGAGAAATAAAAGTCAAAATAAATTTGAATTGATGCATGGATTGAAGTTTTTACTCATTTGCCGTCAGTTTTTCGGAAGAAATGGAAGTCTTATGCACAAAGAAACGGATATGGTGTCGATTGTATGTACGACTAACAGAACGGTTTGTGACGCTAGTGAAATGTGAATGGAATATCTGTTTTCGTCATTTCTCAGCTAAGAAGGAACACATTTCAAACCGGGAGTCGGTATCGAAATACAAGAAAATCAAGCTTCACTTACTTAAAGAGGAGCACAAACATTTTTGCGCAGATAAAATGGCAGACAACCTCACGAATGCTTTTCAGCATGGAAACACCTGGTGTTCATCTCCGATTTCTGAAGCATGTTTTGGTAAATTGATCGGCGATAGACTGATGCGTTGTCTGATGAGATTTGTTACTGCGTCGGCGAAGTAACAGCTGGGTAATGAAAATTCCATTTGTATGTGTCTAAGACCAGCTGCAGAAAAAGTAGATGATGATCCAGTTGCATAAGTTCAGTGAGCTATTGTTTGCAATGATTGGACTTGAAAACAGACAAGCTAGCGAATTGATCTCGGAGACAACACGTGCTTTTGATTGTTGCTACTTGAGACCTTTCGAACTAGTAATCTTTTCCCCAGTTATCCATAGACAAGTTGTTAAAGCTAAGGTGTCGAACGACAACGAACGAACGACAGTTTAACAGAACGCATTTGTTCACGGATCTTGACTAGCGAGAATGGTTGATGGAAAAGAATGGTTCTCGATAGAGAAGAATGGTTGTTGATGGACGAGAGGTACCCGCCAGTCTCTATTAGCAGTGCATGATGGTAACACGGTTCCTTTAAAAAAATCTACACTCATTGGCGCAAACCATAAAAAAAAAATTGCCGAGAAAAAAAAACAGGGAGAAGTGAACGACCCGAATTTTTCGGCAAAAAAATCAAAACTATTCGCTGTAAAAAAAATAATAATAATTTAGTCGTCCCTCCGTTCATACAAACCTTTCACTTGTTGCACAGACGTTAGTTTTCTCTCCCACAAATCGTCGAACGGCTGACCGGCTGACGGCTCAAAGTCTCCCGTATACTGCCGCATACCGGATGAGGTAGTAAAACAGCACTTGCACATGCACGAGTGATACCGGAGTCGCCCCTCGTCCAAGTACGTGTGGGCCAAAGCATCTGTCACCGATATTCTTTTGTCCTGAAAGCAAAAAAGCAAACCAAACATCAGTTCCAGTTTCAAATCAATCATTAACACAACTTACAGGATCAAACACCAACATCTGGCACAGTAAATGCACTGCCTCGTGTGTCGCATGCGAGCTCAGTGTGTACAGAGCCGAGAAAGACGGTGCTTTCGGTGCCCTCCGCAGCATATGCGTTCGGGCGCCTTCGCACGCATGTCGCATGTCCTCCATAGATGGCGTACCCAACAGTTCCGTAATCAGTTCTAGCTGCTGCACAGGATTCTGTGCCTGGAACAAGATACGCCGACCCAGCAGCTCGCCGAATATACAACCCACCGACCAAACGTCCACGGCGGCAGAGTAGTGACGAGCGCCCATCAAAATCTCCGGAGCGCGGTAGTACTGTGTGACCACCTCCTGCGTCATGTGCTTTGTCTGATCGGGCTCCTCGACACGGGCCAGCCCGAAATCGCAAATCTTCAGGACACAATTACTATTCACCAGCAAATTACCCGGCTTAATGTCTCTGTGCAGGATGCGGGCCGAGTGGAGATACTTCAGGCCGCGGAGTATCTGGTACAAGAACACTTTTATGTGATCGGCTAAGAGGTGTTGCGGCGATACGATGATCTTGTGTAGATCTGACTGTAGGAGTTCAGTTATCACATATCTAGATTTACAATTTGAGTTAAGGAAAATTTTGTTTGCTGAAAGAAGGGAAAAGTTTTGTGGTTCCGGAAACAAAAAAGCAGGTCAAGAGAGTTCGTCCATCTCGTCACGAGATTGAAATTTAAAATGTTTTTTTGCTGCTTGCCGTCTCCTGAAAGAGAAACTTCCTGCTTTGGAAGGAAGAGGAAGGTTTGTGTTTTTTTTTTTCGTGTTAATTACTCGTCCGAATATTAAAAAAAATATATCAGAGGGGAAAAAGTTTCTTTTCGTTTTTGTTGGGGGATACAACAACTGTAATTACTTTTATCACAGAGACCCGGTGGTGGGTGGAGGGCTAATGAAACAGGTTCATGCGGAAGACTGAATTCTGTTGGGTTGTTCGGGTGTTTTTTTTGGGTTGTGGATATTTGGATTTTTGTTTAATGGAAAGACAACGCAGGACTGGCCGCATTTGGCTATGTAAGAATTATTTCACACACCACGGAGCAGGTAATTCGTGTTCTCAAACAGAAGGGATTCATCTGTAACTGCCTTTGAGGAGATATAAACTAGATCAAGTCCTACTTTTCAATGAATACATCTTAGCTCGACTAAGAGGACTGAGACTTGTTGTGGCTTGATATAATTTTCAGCGACCCTTTGGGGAGAAACTCTTTTGTCAAACTGCCGTAACCAAGCCACTTTTTCTCAAACAGAAAGATTTTCGTTTCCGATGAACTTTTAAAGATGATAATTTGGAGAACGACTTCGACACGGAACGCGTAAGGTAAGGCGTTAATGTCAGTTCTGGCATACATTGGTAGGCCACTATTTTTATTTTCGCGGCACATCGTAGTCGGCCTCGCCAATCAGCTTGGACATAATTATTTTGAGAGCAAAAATGTTTTAAAATTATAACAAAAAACAGGTTACAGAACCGAATGACTTTAAACTTACTAAAATCTCTACCATTTCTTAACTATTAGAGCTATAAGCATAATCGGCAAAATAAAAATAAAAAATATAATAAATCGGCAAAAAATGCTGGACGAGCCGCTTCCTTCGATGTATCGATGTATAAATTACACCACGCCAGGGGGGAGAAAATATATAATATGAGACTCCAAGTATAAGTCAAATGAAGTGTAATGTAGGTTCTTCTTAATTTCTTTATTCAACCGGAAACAAAAAAAAACAAAGCAATTGGTGTATTAGGTAGAGCGGAGCTAATTTCACTTGAAGTCTCATAAATATCGACCTAACCATAATACAACAATGAGGCTAGGATCAATTGAAAGAATGATTTTTTTTTAAATTGAAAATATTTAACCGCAAAGGAATAATATTGTCTCAAATGCAACAAGTCCAAGTGGCCCAACTTGCTCCAATAACGGGGATAGCGGAGCAGAGGCTTAAAAGTGAGAAAATGAGTTCCATAAAGATCAAATAGGATCGATTTGTAAAAAAAAAAAATTATGTAAGACATAACAAGTAAGCAAGTAATAGTCGCTATTGCAGTTATTACAAATCAAAATTGCCTTAAGTTAAGGGGAGCACTTCTTCTGAGCCCAATTTCGGCACTTTTAGAGAATACTTTCATGCACATCAAACAATATCCACCCGAGTCGCTATTGCAGTTAATACAAATCAAAATTGCCTTAAGTTCAGGGGAGCACTTCTTCTGAGCCCAATTTCGGCACTTTTAGAGAATACTTTCATGCACATCAAACAATATCCACCCGAGTTTACTGGGAAATAGATGGAAGTTCATTGGAAACAGCTGAACCTACTAAAAATACAAGTTATTCTTAGCGGGTTATTCAGAGGTGCAAGTTGGTCGACCTTGCCCAACTCATTTTTTTTAGTTGATGATTTTATTTAGTTTGATTAACATTTTGCCTCATAATTAAAAAAATACTCAACACAGTTAAATTTTTTAAACGGAATACTAAAATATAAAAATAACTGCAGCTTTATGTAAAATCCCGCCAGTTCCTTATCTGATGATACAATGCAACAGAAATCGTTTGTTCACAGGTTGGTTAGTGTGCCCTTTTGATCTTGTTCGTGTGTCTTGCCTCGTGGCCCAACTAGCCCCGCTCTACCCTACGAAATTCAACAAATCGTACGGTAGCTAGAATCTACTAATCGAATAATCAAATTCAGAATTTTACCCTTCCTACTCTACACGAACTTAAAGCTGGCATAAGCAGGATACCATAGCTGGAGCTTGCCTTTTTTGCGATGCCTGCGAGAAAGGGGAATTGAAGTGAAGGCACAACCGCAAATTTCTGTGAGCTTGACTAAGGAGTGCACATCTTACGAACAACAAAACCTCGACGACTACAGTGGCTCCACTACCTACCTAACCTAACAGTGGCTCAATCACATCAGCCGCATAAGAACCAACCTTACAGATACAAGCTTTCTAGCTAGAGTAGAGTAAATAGAGTCAACAGCTTGCAGTAAAGTTGTAACTATTTAAGCATCTTTACATATATCATACCATAAACATGAATAAGTCTCAATCCTTACACTGGAAAGTTCACAATAGACACAGCATAGAGAAATAGAAAAATAATGGAGGCAGTTGAAGGTGTATCGTCGACCAAGTGCGATGCGTTATATTTTTTGACCTCAACAAACGCTACAGCCAGCCAGCTTGCCAGCTTGAAGGCAACCCTTAAGAGTAAGTTGTGAGAGATAAAGTTAAACATCTGGTTATTTAAATAATTTTGGTACAAAAAGTAAGAATACATTCCTACGAAGTGAACTTTGTTCTGTTGAATTGAGTTGGAGTTGGAAAACCATTTTCGCTGAGGTAGAAAGCCTCATTCTATCTACATACATATATCTATTCAAATTCAAATTCTGTTCCGCAAGAGAGTCTCAATCTGTCGAGGCACAGTACCTAGTTAAAATTGGACATTCCAAGTTATGTGAGGAGCTACTGGTGTTTTTCCTTTACTTACAAGCGAAACCCAAAAGACCAATTTTGCCGGCTAGACAGCACCCTTGCTTTACCTGATGCCGAATTCGCTATAAAAACCATGGGGTAACATTACATCAGTCCACAAAGCAGATAAAACTTGTCAAAAAAAAAAGTTTAGAAAGAGCTCCAGACAGCTTTCTCTCCGTCTCGACAACTGCCAGACAACCCTCCTACGACGACAGAAACACAAAATCGTTAAAGGCTGAGCAGACAGTCCAATCTTCGATTGAATGCAAACAACGACAACCCAAAGACTGTCGAAAAAATTCAACTTACATTTTCTTCCAATGAGTTCCTCTCAACCCATCACCCCGAGAAAGAGCCATTTAATTCGAATGAATGAAACGATTCATTAAAAAATATTAAACAGGGACTCTCGATGAAGGAGAAAAAAAAAGAAAGGAAAGCGACTCTTTCCGAGCAGATGACACATGTTATTCGCTCATCCTTAAACAAGAAAGGACCTTTTCATTCATTATGCAATGACACGAAAGATATAAATTTGTTATTCGGTTACGTTGAACGTCTCGCTTCGAAGGTCACAAAAAGGACACACTCTCGGCTATATCGAAACCGGTCCTTTGGGGACCTGGTTTTTTTCATTATTTCCCAAGGATTTATTATTTACGGACATGAAATTTAATTTATCGAAAATAAAGGACAGCAACGCAATAAAAGTCAACAAAAAAGTTTTTTTTAGAGTTTTAATTCTTTTTAATTAAAATGTTTACCCCTAGCTGTTGTTTTAAATTACGCATAAAGGTAAAAAACGGAGGCTGGAGTGGCGGCGTGGTTGCTATTTGTTATGCTCAACGACTTTGGCTTAGGGCCCTTAATGAGTTACGGGCGAAGAGAACGAAGTTTGATGATGACAAATATGAAAGGGGAAGGGTTCTTCTGGGCGAGTGTAGGCGGCTGTTTGACGTCTACTCGGAGCATTAGAGGCAGTCAATTGGGATGGGACACCCTTGACATTGAAAGTTGGGTTTGAAGTTAAAGGTTTTAGAGGTCAGAAGGTCGGTTGGTTAAGAAGTTTCATACTATTGAAAAGTTTTCGTACATGTTCCTCTCGAAACCCACTCTTGATCTATAGATTCCAAGTACATTTTTCAAAAAGTTGTAATTTTTGAGGTGTTACGATTTTCTGTCAGTCTTCTATTTCTTAAGCTCTTTAAACTGTTTGACTACTTCGTCAAATAACTTCCATATCACAAGAGGAAGAAAATCGATCTCCAGGCAAACCAGGAAACATGAAAATCCCTCAACAGCCTTCAATAAATCATAAACCCAACCTAACGTCATGTAAAATTCAAGCTTCATTGCAAATTTAGACGCCACCTCAATGCTTACTTCTAAATGGAGGCTACGTATTAAAAATCATATAAAAATCGATTTGCACTACGTGTTGCTGATATCCAATCTAAATTTGGGCGCACCCCGCCTCCTAATTTAAACACACAGCATAAATTCATCGAAAATAATTTGTTATGCAAGCAACGCAAACATCAGCGTAAATTAGCGCTTAGCAGCGCACCAAAAAATAATTAATTTTACCTTTGCCGCGATGCCAACATCACATATATGGAAACTAACAGGAATAGTTATGGTCAATTACACGCTCAAATGGAGTTTATTCACAAAAGAGGCAAGCTGGGCAAACTCTAGGAACTGGCTTTAATGCAAAATTGAATCACCTCTTATTTCAGAAAACTAATTTCAAACATTCCACACAACTCAAGTCGACTTGAGTTCGATGCTTTTACAACATCACTATCAACGAACAGAAACCAAAGTCTACTCTCGTCACGAGACGCTCGTGTCCTCGCTCAAAACATCCTTTCTGTTCTTCTTTTGCATTTTGCCTTTATCTGCAGTTTCATTAAAAACAATGCAACTATTATCTAATATAATAGCATCCCAGTTTCCTTGTTCGAAAATAACTTCTTCGTTTCAATTTAATTGAAAAACTTTACCCTTAACTGTCATACTACTGCTGTGCTGCCTTTCTATGACACGGGGAGTGGCTGCCTCGCTGACTTGGCTTGTGTTAGGGGTGAGCGAGCGGTGGGATACTCATCAGAAATATTACCCCATTATACAATCCATTTAGAAGTTCTCATCCACAAAAGTTATTGAATTCCAATCGACGTCATCGCCGTCATCATCATCATCCGCTGACGTCCGATATGGTAATCACATGTATACACACACGTCCAAAGAGAGATAGAGACGTTCTTTCCTTTTCTTTTATACTCCTCGCTGGGTTTGGTTGTGGGGTCTTTATCGACGGATTTACGGATATTTTAAGGATACCCGTTGATATGCCTCGGTTTGAACAGATTAAATGTGTGGCTCATTAGGGGTTTTCTGGTCTGGGGTATGTTCATTCACAGATTATGGAACTTCAACAATTGGGCGATAAAATTCTTTTAAAGAGGAGCAATACTTTGAACCGCCCATGTTTCGCCTACAATTCGAACCTCGAATTTGAAGAGGATGATTGTGGTTCATTTCGTTTATTTGCATTCTCAGAATATATTGTAGTTAAATTAAATAAAAACTAACTGCTATAGAGACTGGTATTGTATTGCTGGTTTTGCACGTCAAATTGCGAAGCATTTTCTTGACAAAAAATACTGCATTCTCAACGTGGCCATGCGAATTGTTTTCGGTGTCGTCCCGGCAATTTAAAGCTTCGGATTTAAAGCTGGATACGCTCACTCAATAGTCTAACGAAATAACTATCAAGCCACGAATATTTTAAGAATCCCAAATTAATTTCTTGTGCCAAGATTCGTAAGGAGAAATCTCTTGTTCTCTCGAAAGCGTTTTCTTTGCAGAAGACCTTCGAAACTTTTATGTGCGCTAATAGGATTATGTAAATGTTTGTCAAAATTTGTTGTTTTGGAAGAAGTACGAAAACAGAGCACGGTTCTTAGGTTGGAAGGTATTTCTTTGAGGATTTGGGGGAATTGGCTAATGTGGACGTAAAATGCATTAGCAAATTCACAAATAGGACCAATTTAGGGTAAATATGCTATTTTTTACAATTGACAGATAGGCAAGCAAACTTTCCCCACAACAGGAAACTATAAGGCAATCAAGCCCGTGTTAGAATCACAAATCACCTAACCAAGATACCCAACTCTCTCGTGTCTTTCCCCTTAATTTCATCTGACAGAATTTTTATGCAAGCTTTTCTGTTCCTCTGTGAATACTTGTGAGCAAGCTTTGGGCATACTTTAATGCAATCTACGAAAAATGCTCGAATTGTAATTGATAGAAGCGTTTTTCTAAAGTTACTGTTAGAGATAACAAATTTATTCCATTAAAATAATATTTCACATTTTCCAAAAGTAACGTTCATGCATTCATGGCGATGAAAATCTAAAGTTGAAAACACAATGTGCGTGAATATTCTCAAATAAGTATGCGTGTAAAATGTGGGCAAGGGGTTTTTCAGCCTGAAAAGGTGAGTATTTTGGTTAAGTTACTTCTGGATGGAACCAAACCAAATGAGTGGCAGCATAATGCCTATGGCCTAAGTGGGTGGCGTATTTTGGCCGCAGTCATATATATGTACCTAAAACCAAGCTTATTAGAAAAGCGGACGTTGATGGGAAATCTCTTTCATTTATTTGCATATGTGCAAGCCGCGGAAGTTTTGGGACAGTTTGTCTAAAATAACCCAGACAAGCTGAATGGATCTTCTGAGGTATCAAACATCATCAAGTTCAAGTAAAGACATTACAATTTTTTCGTGAGTAGGTTTTTAAAGGAAATGGAGAAAAATGCTTGAAAAGTTTTCTAATTTCACACATCATAAACACCCGATATCAATCGGCGACAATGACGACATTTTCCCTAAGTGACGCCTCCACAGATTGTTAGGGTACGCACCAAGAAAGATACACCTCAGAATCAGCGGTACTATTGTGATATTAAAAAACCGACTGAGACTTATGCTTAGACGAGACCTAGACTTTTCAATAAAAAAAATCAATAAGTTTAGGAGGTATCAAGTTTCATCGGGACAACTAAGTAGAAACGCTAAAAAAAAATAAGAAAACGTAAGACAATTTTCTCAAATAAAGGTGAAACTTATCACAGGGTCTTATTAAGACTAATACTTTGTTGAAAACATCATCATCAACACAGCCCACGAAGGGTCAGAGCCTAGTTTTTCGCGCCTCCTCTGTGTTGTGCGGATTATAATTTAACACATGTGAAGGGGACCTACTTTTTATTGCCGGTTCCGAACGGCGAATTGCGAAAGCTTTTCGTGGCAGAAGTACTCCAGGAGGATTGTCAGTCGTTCGCTAGAGGTGGGGCCGTAAAAATTGTTTGTGGTGTTTTTTTTCCCGGGCTGTATTCGAACCCGAGTACTCTCGCTTAACGGTTCGACGCACTAACGATTAAGCCGCCGCCACTTTGTTGAAAACACCCTTTACTTTAAGACAGCTGCCCAACGTCTTAGCATAGACTCAATGAGGGTTCGGCCTGTCTCTACTTGAATTGAATTGCATACTATGCTTCCTCATTTACATTTTTAAACAAGAAATACAACTGTTTTTTGTTCATCCTTCCTCCAATATGATAAATTGGATGAATAATTGATTTTTTTAAATACTACGGTGAAACCATATTGATGGAAACATTAAAGGGCTTCCGCTAAATGTATGGGGAACCCAAAAAAAAACAATTCTGATGACAAGTTTTTATTGCACTGTGTACTGTTTCTCGGTATTCGTTTCAAAAAAATTTCCTGATTACCTTTTTTTATTTGGTTTTTAATCAAAGTTTTAAATAACTAGGCTTCATTTTCGCCGCCATAAAACATGTTTAAAGTTTGTTTTAATTGTTGAAGCAGTTTGTGACACTTGATAAAGACATCAAAGTTACGAAACTTAAATAATGGCTTTGGAAAACAGCTCCACGAGTTTTTTTTTGGCTTCGAAATGTGGAGACTTTTAATTAATTTTTTTCCTGTAAAAAACTGATGATGTAGTAAAAATAGAAATAGAAACATTTAAAATTTACTACGAATTTATTTCGTTTTAATAAGTTGAAAAAAGGCTGGGATATTTTGAATTGAACTTGATTGTGATAGGTGTCCCAGTTTTTTTTTTTCAATTGATGCACTGTATATCTATATTATTTTTTCAAGTATTTTCCTATGTCAAGCTCTTTTACTTACTTAGACTCGCTGCTCATCTACTCCGAGCCACAGATCGTTAACTGGAAAGTTCTTTGGTAGACATCCTGAGGCATACTAAAAATGAACTAAAATTTGCATATAAAAAAAAACCATATCAACTAAATGTTGGATTGGTTGTTTCAGTCCTGTCCACAACAAAAATAAGTGGATAATAAAATAAAACACCCGATGATGTTTCAGGCAAATTTTGACTAATTGTTGTTAGTTAAGCCAATCTTCGAGGATTCATTCTCGGAAGTCTGAAAGGAAGAACTTTCTAGACTTTGGATAACAAGATCACAAAATCAGAAACAGTTTTTGTTTCTTCTGTCCTCTAAAGGCTTGCCAGAGATCAGGTGGGTGACAATCCTCTAACGGTTTTTTTATTCATCCTTCTTTAAAATCTAAACTAGAAGTCAAACATAAAGTTACCGAGCCCTGTCCTGGCTTTAAGAGTTATTACCGACGGATAAGAAATTTGGAATGACAGCATAAAACTTTATTATACACGCCTAAGCTTGCTTCTTAAGAAACCTTTTACTCCACTAACTAGGACACTCAAATACTTTTCCACTTCTAATTAAGCCGAGTTCCTGGAAACTCATTTATGGAAAGTGTTCTCACAAGAAATGCAACGCCGGATGGACGCTTAAATGCAGACTTCCAGGTAAAGTGGGCTACTTATTAATTTTACTGCAAGAAAGAGGAGAACCCATTAAAAATCACAAACTCAACAAAATTATTTAATATCCCAACTCCCAACCACCGTCGTTACGATTCAGGACGACTCATGAACGCGACAAAGTTAAAGTAAATATTAAAGACAAAGACGTCTAACGTCTGCCTCCTCCCGAAAAGTAACCCTCGACTTTGCACAGAGTCCTGATTCCAAATCAACGACAGTCAAGATGGAAAAATTTTCATTTGCATTCCTGGCGGTGACTCTGCGGAAGGAACATTCTTCCGCCCAGTCGACTTCCTCCTCCTCCTCCTCGTTTTTCTGTTTTAAAAAAGGATACATTTCCTGGAAGAAATCCAAATGAGGTGGTTGTAATATGTCCAATGCTGAGAGTACCTGCAAAGAGACACAAAAGAAAAAGAAAAACGAATTAAATTAAGTTTCACCGAGAAGTTTGCAGTTAAATTCGAGAAAATTAGGTTCTTCCCAGGGATGGAATGTTTTTTTTGGGGGGCGGGTGGTGCTCATTGTTTTATCTCATCTCGTGTTGAATTCTAAAGTTCCACCAGAAGCCCCCTGGGTGGGATTCACCTCTGGTTCACCTTTCGCTTAACGAACGACACACGGGGAGACTTGGTCGTTTGGATAGCATCCCTCCGCACACTTGTAATTGCCGAAGAGATTCCATCGTCACGAGAGGCAACGAACAAGCGATAAAAAGGAAAATAATAGACCAGGAGGAGGACTGAAACAAAAACAAAAAAAGGAAAAAAACATCAAATCAAGACCCCAAGTGATTGGCGGAACCAGCATGGCACACACAGGAGGTGGAACCCTGCCACTGCAACGCTCGCACAGACACCGAGGGCTGGAGTCATCTTGGGATGAGTGGCCATTAGCATGGGTTAATTGAGTAAAAAGACTGTTGGAACTTAATTATGATTCAAAAGTAATTAAGGCGCAACCTCTCCTTACGCGCTTCTGTCTCTGTTCGCTTTCGACAAGCCAGAGAGAGATGGTGAAGCAACCGCCGCATTTATGTCACAACATTCTGCGAAGAGTTGAAGGGCTGATGGAGCTGGCGATGGTTTACTTGGGCATGAAGTGCACTGGTGCGGAATGACATGATGGATTTTGATGGGAAGAAATTATAAGATAACCAAGTTTATGGCAACGGAGAGGGAGATGTGTTCTCCGTTCGTCGGTTGGGATATGGATTTCTATACAGTCTGGCTCTGGTTTTGTGTTTCAGTTTGAAGTCCAGGTAGGTTAATGAAATTGCTTGGTTGTGCAAGGGTTTTTTTGTCGTCTTTTTTTTTGCACAGTTGAGAGATGCTTTTGAGCTGTGTCATCTGCGATGACGGGAAAGGATTTGCAGAATTAGTATGGATGGAGATAGTTAGTGGGACATATCCTGCCGATTGGCTATTGAAAACGTTTCCATTGTTCATAGCAAGCTAGGGACGGAATATGAGACAATGGTCGAAGTATGGAAGTAAAAATCGATTAAATGCTAAAGAGAATAGATATGTGTACTTAGATAGATGGCGACTCCGAGATAGAAGAATTACATATTTGTGTTTCAAGTTTATTTGAGACATTTTCAGAAAATTATTATTCATTTTCCGGGTCTCGTCATGTAACTTTTCAGACGATTATCGTCCAGATTGGGCATTTTTGGATTTGATGTTAGGCATACATTGGGTTGCGGAAGTATTGCGGAAGTATTGGTTTGCTTTTGTGAATTTGGAGAATAGTGGCGTTTAGTATAAGGCATTTAGTATTGGTAATGAGGTCTACATTTATGTTAATTATTGTCATTATTTTGTTGGCTGGAGATGCTGGAGATGCTGAAGAGGCCGTAAAAATTGTTTGTTTGTGTTTTTAGCCCGGCTGGATTCGAACTTGGCTACAACGCACTTACCATCAAACCAAGGCGCCTACAAAAGATAAGACATATTTTCTCAATCAAAATGGTGTCAAGACCGATCATTTTGTGCTTCTGGTCCTGGTCAGATCTTGAACACATGCAGCACCTTGTCTCGACATTTAATTCGCAGCAGTAGTCAAACGTTGGACAATAACATGTTCCATTCACAACTAGGCAATATACATATGGATACTTAAATATATCTTTTGACTGTTTCAAGTCTGGGAGAAGACTGGGAGTTCTACAAGCTGCCTAAACAGGTGAATAAAATTCAAGTTGACAGAAGTTTACTGACTACAATGGACTAACGATATAAAGCGAATGAACAACAACCCCCCGGTTCAGAATCAGAATGTTAAAAGAGAGCAAGCAAGAAGAATAACGTAAGTACTTAGTCTTTGCAAGTGTAGGTCTTCGGTCTTACGTAGGTGTGACTACCTCGAAGATTTGTGGCTCACTTAGACCATCATTTAATAAGTTTCAAACAAGATTTCTGGGAACCGTAGAAAAACTCCATACCCCCTGTTGTGTGCTCAGCCTAAGAATTGGATAATTTGCCGACTGACACAGAAAGGCGATTTTTAGAAAACTCACGCGAATTTGCCATTGATGGGGACTTGTGTCTTACTAAATGGCCCTAGAGTATAAACTCTAGCTGTTTAACAAAAGAAGGCAATGTTGTTCAACAAAAAACAAGAAATGTTTTAATAAAGAGGATTCTTCAGTAAAGCCAAGGGACTGCGTGCAAAATTAAATGTGAACAGAGTTCATGGAATAATTCAATTCTATGGACTGTTCCAGGAACATCAGCGGACAGTAAGAATTGTGCATCTAAATTGTGTTGAAAGAAAGATTTAGAAAATCCTGGTTGACAATGCCAAAAGCGGGAAGTATTTTGAGACCGTCAAGCTGAAGGATTTGCAGATGAAAATGGTTGTCTATTGAGGTCACTTACGGAGAAATCTAGCATTTCTGAGAAATGTGTGCTGATTGGAAGAGTTTGAAATTATTTTCTCCCACAAAGGGGCATTTCGTTCTATGAAGTGACTGAATTCATTCAGAAGAATGACGTTGCAAGTCACTGATAAAATTCTCATTACAGAGCGGAGCGCGACAACTATGTAATAAGCAAGATGAAAAGGCAGTTATTTTACCAGAAGTAGGGAGAATTTTTGCCTCAGGCAGCGAACAACGTTTCAACCTCTAAAACTCTGCAGTCCCCAGGGAACTTCTCCGAATTGTTTTCAACCAACGCACTCAATCCTCTTGAGACTCCTGAACAGAAAAAATACTTCCGACTTGATTCAATTTTAAGATTTATGATCTCGGAACAAACTCCAGTGCAGTCGGTCAGTAAGAGCCGATAAAACTTTCATAACACGCCCACCTTCGCTCCCCGCCTCCTAAGCCGAAGATGAAATCAATTTCAAATCCTTGCACACGGCGGCGCTGGGAAGTGGTTACGGTTTTAATAACTTCTCACGCCGCTAAGCAGGTGGAGTTACTTCCGCCCGAGCACTCTAAGACAGCGTGGTAAACTTTTCCAAGTATCGCACGAATGTAGGGCAAAGTTTTTCTCGTTCTTTTTCGGGTAAAGGAAACTTCAGTTCGTGGAAAAGTTTACCCCTCCAACACACCGAAACTGAATTTCAAAGATTATTGAGGTTTATTATAGTGATCAGTGTGTAAGTTGTAATCCTTCTGCTTCGAGTACTCAAGTATCAACGACGACAAGGAGATACAAGAGTCCCCGTTCCGATTTTTTTCCCATGCGAGGGCGAAACCATTTCAATCGCAGTCGAAACAAAAGGATACAATGTTTTAGTTTATTTTTGGAATGTTCTGCATCCTCTGCACGAGAATCTAGATACTTTCTAATCAATTTGTTTGCATGCAGAGATTTTTTTCGTTCTCATTTTTGTTCCGGACTCTTTTTTCTTTTTGTCGGAAGCGTGTGCATTCACGTTCGCCTCGTTTATGTAGCAATTAAATAAAACACTGAAATATGTTCTACTGAATGCACAGATACGAACAGATAAAAACGGATTAGGTGTTGATTTGATTGTGCTGAAGGATTTAATCGTAATCCTGTTGCGGATCACATCGTCGCTGTAAGTGTGTCTGCGTGTGTGCAAGTTTCGGCAGCAGTATAATTGCAAATATTTGCTCAACGAAGTGGATTAGTGGTTCGTTAGATTTTTGTTTGGATATGTATCTGGAAATTGTCAGTTGTTTGTGGAGTCCGTTTTTTTTTTGTTAGAACACTCGGCACTAGTGTTGTGAGATTTTTTTTTTTCTTTTTTTTTTTGTGTGTGTTTCAACTTTTTGGGGAACAAATAGTGTTATTTATTGAAGTTCTGGTGTTGATGGTATTGTTCGACAGCAGGAGGAAATTGAAACTAATTGGAAGCCTTTGAGAAGAAAATAACGACCTGTTGTCAAAATCTGGAAATCTGTTCTGGAAAACTTGTCTTTGAAAAAAAATGCACCCGTTTTTTTTTTGGGCAATTTTGTTCTGAAGAACCACAGACTTTCCAGTTTTGAAGTGAAGTAATTTTTATTATTAAAGCTATTGCAGTCCGAAATTCGCCCTCTGATAAATTTGCTACAGTAGAGCCCCTTTTGATCTTCACTTTAGGCCACTGTTTGGTCTAAAAACACCAAAAACGTTATTTGAAATCATAGTAATTTAAGTAAGTTTCGCTGTGTGTTTTAATAAATCCACAAATACGTGAAAAACGTATATATGAAAAACGTATATAAGAAACCGAAATGATAGAAATTCATCGACGTTTTCTGCCCCAATTGTGCGCCTTTGGATACGTTTTTCTGACTTCGTTATTTGTTGCCTTTAATTTTTTATAAAAAGACCTCCCATAATCTCCTACGTTTCCTTGCTACACATAAAACAGACCTCATTTAGTTCCCCAAGACCCCTGCATACCTCTGTCGAGCCCTTTAATCACCTCGAAAGCTCGAGTTTTCAAAGAAACTTTAAGTATAGACTTCTTCCTCCACTTCTCTTCTTTGCTTAAAACAAAACTTTCCAATTTAAACTCTCACAAATCGTCACTAATTCCAACTTTAGCCACACAACGACGAAAACCACCCCACTGCCTAGAGACACCCCTCCAGTCAAACAGACGCACGTGCCTGCTCAGCATTCATCAAACACCCTTTTGTTGACCTTTAAAAGGCGTCTTACAATCCGTCTTTGATTACCTCTAAGATAAACAGAACCAAGCAACACCCCGTCGTAGCCTGCCGTTTGAAAATTGTAGTCATCCTCCTGCCTCCCCCTTCCTTCGACGCACCTGAAAAACTTTGATTGTTATTAATTAAATCAAAAACAACTCGAGTTGCCTCAACTCTCATTACCATTATAGTATTTCACAGTTAGAATTGGATTTCCTGCCAACTACAAGAAGCGAGCGAACGGCATTCGAAACAATTACAAGGATTCAAGCTCGTTGGGTGGCGACTTCTTCTCTTTTTAGAAAGATTCATTCGAGAGGAATATGCCTCCCAATTCGATCCTGACTGAAATCCTATTCCGACATCCTTTTCCATTTGTTTTGCTTGTTGTCGATGTGACTGGATACACATCCCCTCATCCTGCCGTCGAAGGACAAGACACGTTGTCAAGCCAATGATGACTTTTGCCTCCCTTGGGTGTGTGAGTTTCGATGGGGGTGGGCTGGTTAGGCGTCTGTTTTGATATCCCGCCCGCTCGGTATGTGATTGAAGACGACGTACACATGAATATTTGAGTTTCTTCGAAATTAAATAGTTGCCTCACACCCAAGCAGGTTGATGTTTGGATGGATGTGGCTCACCACCACTAGGGATGAGGATGCTCGAAAGGATTTAAAAAAAAGAGGATATGTTACGTATACGCCAGAGGGATGAAGCCTGGTTGGTAAATTTGAAACCGCCTGAATGGAATTTTTTTTCAGAATTTCTGTGCGTAGAGATGAGAAATTTGATAGAAGTTTGCTGGAAGTCACTTGACGTCAGTTTTTTTTTTTGAGTGTTGTCAATTATGGAAAAATGTCCGACTAGAAAAATTCAATAAAAGTGACATTTACACTTGAAAAAGGTTTCAAAGTCAAGTGATTGGTGTCAATGGTTTTCAGTCGGAACTCGGTTAGTAGAAAAATCACTAGCATTGACCTTTGATGGACAACAATATCAATTTTGGTATTGAAAAGTGGAAGTGGGATCAAAAAAAAAAGCGAATTTGGCTAATTTGAGACATCCTTGCGGCCAAAAAATGACAGTTTTAGAATCATCAGAGCACGTGTGTGCAATTCAGGTAGGTTGTTGACTTTAGAGTAAATGCGACACGTTAATATTATCATCTTTTTGACATTATGAGTAGTTTTAACCTCTCCTGCTTATTTTGTCACCCTTGAAACATTCTAATGAAATAAGGCAACCTTTTTGACTTTAGAGTAAACTATTGTGATAGAAAATTTTGTAATGACATCATCCTCCTGGCGAGGGGAAATGGTTTTCAAAAATAACTTGGAAACCTCCGTACAAGAGGTTGCCTTACAACTACTTGCAGAAGCCATAACACCAGCAAACTCTCGATGGAGCAATTTACATCCCTACAATGTCTCTAGGCAGATGTGGACTCATGTTTCTGACAGAGTTTATTAGAGCACTTGTCGCTAGGTATAGAACTTAATTCAACCATTTTTGATATACAAAATATCTTCGTTACTGCAAATTTACTTAGAAGTAAGGGTATCGCTAATGCACAAGCAACCAGAAGTAGAAGAATCTAATCTGTAATCGTTTTGACCAGATCAGTGTTTAAGATCTCGAAGTATTTAATCAGCCCGAACCTTTAAAAAGCCGTGAACAAGTCAATCTTTAGATGAGTCAAACAAATAGCTGGGAGTCAATTTGTGCCCAAAAGTTACTGCCAGTGCCGTCCTCTCCACACAAGTGACAAGTCGTTGTGCAGAGTTGGTGATCTAAAAGCATCCAGGAATCTCAAGGAAGTTTGTTAATTTTATGGTCTCCATTTTCACAGTCTGAATCGTTCCTCGTCTATCAACTCACGAAGGATGCAGCGTCGCAGCTCATGAACACGTCGCAGCCGCATGTTTTCCCGCTTCGGACGCCATTACACCACAAAATACGACCTCCAATTAGACACAGGAACTAGAACTGCGCATCCCAATCCCCATAAAGCACTTTAATTTACCCCCTACCAGCTCCACAGCTCCGACGACTCCGTTGTCCTATCGATTCTCCCCGACGACCGTGCGAATTCCCTCGTTGGCATTCCATTCGACTTTGCCGCCCCGTTCCCGTGCAGCCACTGCCAACTTCAATAAAAGCCAAACACAAAGGATCTCACACTTGTACTGCCAATAAAAATTACGCACCGAGTTTCTTTGTTCCCCGCAGCCGGAGCAGCGTCAACGTCAGCGTTCGAGTTCTTTGTGTCCGGCGTGTGCAACAGGCGCTCGCACAAAGCCAGAAGGTTAGCAGCTGAGGCCAAACTTGAACGCAAAAAAATGGACTCCTAACCGCACCAGCTGCACACGACCATGCGGGTAAATTATCACGGGAAAATTCGCATTTCCTTGCAGGGAGAAGATGGAAGGGATTCCCACTCGCTCGGATGTGTCCCCATCGTGCAGCTGTGAGCTCCCGAACATGCAATGGAAAAAAATAAGCGATGGCCTTCTCTCCCCCTAGCGGAAAATTACAAACCAAAAAAAAAAGGAGTAAAAGAAGACCATCTGAAAAATTATTCTTGCGTTCGGGTTAATCGGTGTAAATTATGAAGCGCGAGCAGAAATGTGACGCGATACCGCGTCGATCAAGAGAAACGAGCGTTCCTCTCTGGAGTCTCTTGCGACGCTAATGTGAATGTAATTGCGGTTGTTTTTTCTAAACTTTTTGTCGGGAGGACAGAGAAAAAAAAAATGTACGGCGACAAGAAGGACGACAGCTCGACAGGAGGGCAAACAAAACAAAACAGAAAAAACCAACAGCAGAGAAAATGCCGCCCGTATGACAGCATCATTTCCCAATGAGGTGCAAAGTATTCTAAAAATTAATGGCCTCGAGATAGAATGCAAATTATGATGCTACCGCTGCCTGCTTGGGCTGCCTGGGATGCGATCATTATCGGTGGCGTTGACGGGACAGGAGATGTAAAGCATCATCATCATTAACCGGAGGACGGCAAATGTGTATTTTGAGCGGTCGCGGGGGGAGGCAGCTGGTTGAGCTGGACATTGGGAGAGGTGGCAGTCTTTTGGAGGCTTTGGGAAGCTTCTAGGACTTAGTGCCCTTACAATTATTTTAGGGACTGTGTTAGCCAAGTGACCATGTAGAGGTGGTGGCGACAGGCCGATTACATTGACCTGTGTTGCTAGCCGGCGAGTCATCTGCAGGTGTCCTATGAACTCAAACCGAAGAGTCAATTTATTTTCCAGAGCAATCGACACTACTCCGTATATTAAGATCAGTCTTACTATGGAAGTGTAGGTCCAGTGATCATTTTTAGTTGTGGACCCCATTTAGTTCCGAACATTTTTTTTGCGTACATTTCTATGTACGCGATTTGCGCCTTAATTGCGTTCTTAGACATTGAGCTTTCAGCTAAGCTTTCTATCCGATATGAAGCCATGAAATGACATATCCTTAAATTCCTAAATGAAGGTTAGCAGGCGGCTGAGAGTATTTTCTTTGGTTTAAACCTTTATTTTTAAAGAAAAAGGTTTGATACTGCTTTATCTTTCAAGTCGAAACAAGCACAGTCATCCACAAAACGAGGAGTAGTGTCTAAATGAACTGCGTTCTTTTTTAATTTGATTCAAGCGATGACTTGGAAAAAAAATGAAATGCGGTTTTTTTTAGCTCAAACGACGTAGAGTCTCAGATAAAAATAAACTGCGTTTTGTTACGGTTAAGCCAGGCAAAGACTTAAACATACTAAGCTGCGTTCTTCTTGAGATATATCGAAGCAAAGTATATGAAGCGCAGGTACGAGTACCACAGCTTTAGTGCCAAAAATTGATAACGATATTTTGTAAAGGGGTTAAAGAGAAGCATTTGCTTAGAATAAAAAAAAAATGAATGTAGGATTAAAGAACAGCTTTCTGGCTTTCAGAACTGTAAATGTCCTCTTTGTTTTTTAATAATTTCTTATTTCATGATTGTTGATTACTTTCTTAATTTATCTCTACCTCCTAAACGGGACGAGATAGACATCCCCTCTCATAGTAAACCGCTCTACAAAAGACCATCATACATTTTTGTCGACAAAGTTATAGTACTTTCCCCGAAGAGCACTCCTGTAAGTTTCTTTAAAAAAAAAAAACCCACGACTTGCAGCACCAACATGAATGTGATCGGTTTCTTTCACTGATCACTCGTCTTTAGTGTATCTCTCTCGAACGCTCCCAAACCCCACGGCTAATCCACTTCTCTGCAACTCTCCACCACCTTCATAAAAACTGTCATCAGTCTTTCGTTGCAATAAAACCCATTTCCATAGACACTCGCAAAACGTGTTCCCTCCGCTCAGCTGAGCGATGGAATTAAAATTCCATTCAACTGACCTTTCTGCGGAATCCTACACTCTTGTTTTTCTGGAACCCTGCCGCATAAAAGAGAGCAGTAAATGCCAGATGATTACAGGGCAGATAAAGTTGGGGCATTTTATGTGAAGACGCCTGCCACCATGATCCATCGTTACATAGACGGCGACCTTCAAAAAGACGCCAACTGATTTGTCAACAAAAAAAAAAATGCGATTCGATTCCCACCGAAAATACACGTCGAGGCAAAGACGAAAAATTGGTGATTTATTCTTGAAGACGTCGTGAGGCGCGTGCCTAAAATTTCAATTTTTATTCTTCGTCGGGGAGAACGAAATTGAAGGTGCGGTGCTCAGCAAGGGCATGAACCCCGGCATGGTGGAACTTGAAAAAAGTAAGCGCCGGATAAGTGGGCTGGAAGGCACAAGTGAGCTAGAAGTCAGAGTACGAGGACGAGTATGTATTGCACGATATCGATGGAAATAGTGCTTAATTTTTATGGGCAAGTTTTATATGCTGGCTTAGTACTTAACCAAGACATGAGCCTTGGGAAAATACTTTGTAGTTGCTGGGCTATAAGATTCCACGGCAACAGGCAAAAGCTAATATTATATTCCGGGAGTGATATTAGCAAGGACACTCATCTCAGAGCCACAAAGATCGTTAGAACACTCGCAGTGCTCGGTGGATGTGCAATGCAGAGCAATGTATATGGCTGACAGCAGTGGCAAAAATGCAGAACCACTTCTTCCCACCCTAAATCATGTGTGAGATGTTTAAATTTCTTAAAGTTCTGTAAACTCTGTTCGTATGAACTTCCCTGCACAGTGGATGCCGATCAGAAACTTCCCATCTATTAAAACTCTATCAACAAAAGCCATTAAGACCGTCTCTCTCCTCAAACTCAACACACTCAACAACCGCACTACGAGCTCAATGCAATGGAATCCAGCCTGACGAGTGATTTGTTTACACCAACCACGCAATGCAACGGTGAAAAATGCGTAAGATACACTCTTTAATAGATAAAATCTCTCAGATACAAGCCCCTCCCGCCGTCGAGTCGAGTCGTGTTGCAATCGCGCTGCGTTGCGGCGCACTTTGCTGTCGCTTTTATTTAACACTACTGCACGCGTACACGAATGAATGCAGACACATGCTGTTTATCTAGACACAAAAAACCAAACTGAATGAATAGAATTTTCCAAACAATTCGACGTCCGTCTGGTTGTCGATTTTGATGATTTCCAGGTTTTCAAATATTTTCCGTTCACTCTTTTTGCCAGCCGTGTACTAGAACGGTATCAAATTATTGATGTTATTTTTTAATCAGGACTTTTGATTTGATTCGCAAACGCACCCACGTGCCGGCACATGTGGGGCATCGTCGGCGTTCGCGGATGGATTAGTTGGGCCGTTTTGAAGCGTGTTTTTGTGTAGATTCTGACAAAATCCCCTCGATAGCCGGCTGTCGGAGTTCTATTGTTGTTGGTGTTGGGTTTTTAGAAAATTCAATTTTAATTGCTGTTTTAGGCGGCAGGTGGGTATGGGGGTTGGGTGGTGCTTGTTTTATCCCGGGGAGACATTAATTGAACGCTGATTGCTTCGATTGATGAGTTAAATAAATGGCAGTGACTGCCGAGGGGCGAAATGAATAGCCGTTAGCCATTTTTTATTTGCGACACCTGCATGGGGCTGCAATTGATGCGGGATGAATGAATTTGGCCATTTGGTTGTTTGACAAAGACGATGGAGTATGTCATTTCAACCTTAAAGTACGACGGTCAAATGGCACTGAATTTTTTTTTTTTCTCATTCTTTTGGCGACACCGTAAAAGGAAGCTTTAACTGACTCAGTTTGATAAATTGTGTATGGGAATAAACAGTTCATCTTTAATACTTAAAATCTAAAGTCTGAAGAAAAGAAAAAACAATAAATAATTGGGATGAATTCTTCTAATTTGTGGTACTGTTTTTTAAAAGATAGTCTTCCTCTCTCATAATACTCGGCAGAGGCAATCAGTGTCATAAAATTTTTAAGGATTCCATTTACGGATTGAGAATTTCTCGGGAAAACTATCAGACCGCTAAATAGTGTCTACATCTACTCGCTTCTACCAGAAAACTTTTCACAAACTTTGCTGTTGCAGGATAAGCTTCATAACCTCGCCAGTGACCATTATTTTTATAAGGTAGTATATAATTTTGTGCGTCTCAATGCTGTTCTAAGACCACAAAGGACAGAAAATCCCACCACATCCCCCTAAAGAACTTTTTGCAACAACGCTTTAGCTGCGACACCAAAGTTACCCACACATATCCTTTCGCCTGCGTACTACTTCCAATTTCCACTAACGACTCTTAATTCAACCTTAAATTCAAACCCACAAGGGTCCTGCATGCTCTCAATTTAATTACACACATCCAACTTTCGAGTTCATGGATAAAACAGAAAAAAAAGAAGTTTAATCCAGCAGCACAATGGTGGAGGGTGAGTATTCACCCCCACTCGCAACCATCATCACTTAATGGAATCCCCATAAAGTTCAACTTAATGAGCAACTGATACTTAAATAGTTTCCCATCGCTCCGCCATTCTAAGGGATTCAATTTAATTTAAATGATCCTACCAAGTCTTTGTTTTTCTGCTTTAATCCACACCCAGCGTTGCACACGCCCGCCTTCCAAGACTCCTCACGCGTACTTCAAAGTCCCGGGCGAACAACACACACTCCGCAGAGAGGCGAAAGGGCGAACCAAAAAACAAAAAAAAAGTACACTTACATTTTCATGCTTGAAGAAGCAAAGCATTTTGAGTTCGCGGAAAACTCGTTTCGATGACACCAGCGACAGAAAAACATTCGGGAGCTTCTTGAGCGCAACTCTGCGTCCATCTCGTGGATCTGTGACAGCCCTGGAAAGAAAAGAAAAAAAAAAGAAAATTCATTAAACGAATGTAAACAGACGAATTTTTTTGAGAGACACGTGAATTTGGCAGTCCCCGGGACAAAGCAACTCCAATCCACATGCAAAGGAGACTTTCCCACACCATCTATCACAAAACTAGTTTGCAACCACTGCTCTCACTGCTCACCATTAGAACAGGTAATTCAGGCCCTGGTATGTCGTTCCTACGACGGCGGCGGTAGTGCCAACGACTGGCGTGCCTTACGAAGAGTGAATTTCCCTCTCTGTTCTTCTGTTTCATTAATAACCGAGTTTCTTTCTCATCCGTGTGTGCACCCCCCGCAAACACACGCACTCATTTAAAGCCAAGTTTTTGAAAATCTTCCACTGCTTAGGTGGCTGCTGATGGTTCGAGAGCCTTCAGGCGAGGCGTCTGTGGAACGTGGTATGCAGAAACTCTTTTCGGAAGCATGTTTCGGATTTGATTCTTTTTTTGGTGTTCTCTGGGAAATGAGTGATGATGTTTTGATGAATTGCTTCACTTGTAGTTTCACAGCTCGTAATTGTTTCAAGGGGGGATGGAGTTCTGGTGAACAATGAAATTCGGATAAAGTAACCTCAAGGTTAATGGTTTTGATTTATGGTAAGTGGAGAAGGGCTGCTCTTTGTTGTAAAGTCGGCTTTGGTTTTTTTTTTTCGTGTGTTGAAAGAGGAAACATGGACCTTTTAAATTTTAACAAGAAGGGAGTGAGTTTGTGGGGCTGCGGGTCAGTGGAGGGTATCTTCTTGTCTTTTCGGACCATATATCAGTCAAGAGCGAGGTCATCTTTTTCAGGGACAACCGGCCAGTCTTAAGGTTTCAGAAAAATGAAGATGACAAGAGATTGATAACGTTTTTCCTGGTGTGCAACTTTCAAAAATCATTTTAGGGTTTTTCGTTTGTTTTTTTTTTTTTTTTTGCCTTTTCTCAAAATTTTAAATCTGCTTAATTTTTTACAAGGCAATTGACTCACAAGACTGGGAAACTCGACTATTAACACTAAACAAAACTAAGCAAAAGCAAAACTAAACTAAAACTAAGCAAATTAACGCTTTCAATTAATAATCACCATTTATGATACAGGATTTAGCAATAAACTGTTAATGACTACAGTCAAAAGTCAATTTGTAATTAAAATCATTGCCATAAATTATCAATGAGTAGTGCATAGTTGATTTGTCAATTGCAAAGCACACGTTTGTTTTCGTTTCTCTCTCGTCTTATTCTAAAAAAAAAAAAGCTAGTTATTCTCAATTAGGCAAATAAAAAAAAAATCATAAACATACATAATCAAAGATCTAACGATATTTTGGTGTGATAGTTGCGAATGCGTAGTAGTTAACGTTTAAAAATCAAAAGGCATACATTACTGCTTGTGCATTAAAGTGTTAAGTGAAGACTTTTCACCGGAATGAAAGAAAAACACTAATTTTTCACAATCGACCTTCATTTCGAACCATAGACTATTTCACGTTCTTTATGAAATTAATGCCAAAAATTTACAAATGTCCCTCCTTTTAGTCGACCACCATTAACTCGGCTACCACTCCCTCTCACCCCATCGACCTCCAATTATTCTCACTTCACATCTGTCCATCAAACCATCACCTCTGACCTCGTTGGACGACCATTCACTCAAAGATTAAACGCCTCCCAAGCCCACATGACAAACACAAGCCCACTTCCCAACCACATCTGTCGAAAATCCATTAACACCGCACAGTCAAAGTTCCCCTTCAGATCTTTTTCAAAACAGAACAAAAAAAAAATAAAGTTCACTTTATCGAAACCGTCGAATCCCCGCGTCGGGAAAACTTTCAGGATTTTTAACTTCCGCCATAGCGCGGAGGCGGGAAGAGCCTCACAGACCCCCACCGTCCACCAACCGCCGACCTTAATGCAACGTAAACTTTCAATTAAACTGAAATTCCGGGCGAACGATGGTGAAAAGGATCGGGGTCTACGTCCTGCAATTTGTCCATTTTAATTACGCCATAAACGTATTTACGTCTAACTAATGTCCATTTGTGGAAATTCCCTTCCTCTTCGGAGTGCCCATTCTCCGGTCCCGCTCTGTCGATAAACAAATTCACTCAAATAACGGTCGCTGGGGTTTTTGTCCTGAATCACCATCGTCCACCATCACCTCGTCCTTCTCGTCCTCCTCCTCCTCTTCGTCGTCGTCGTCGTCGCAGTCGTCTCTTCAAATACACATACGTGACGTAAATTTGAGCAATTTACCATGTCATCCGAGCGGAACAGGGTGTGCGATGAGAGAGGAAGCGGGGGTCCTGCAACAGCAGCCCCAAGGAGCAATTATATCCTTATACCCAATTTCGATCGCAATAATGACGGCCCGATGCACTGCATCCGTACGAGACAGACAGACAGACAGACACACACACAGACTCACACGGACATTTAATTTGCACCCGATGTGTACAGAGTACACACATCCAGGGCTAACCACATTTTAAGGATTACACGGCATGGCAGGGCCATCAATAACGGAAATGGAGAGAGACAGGGAAGGGGTCGACTCGGAGATGGCTGCAGGACAAGGTACGTCTCTGGAAGCCCCACGTCTCCTTGTCGCTTCGTGTTTTTTCTTCATTTCGCTATTTCGATTTTCGTTCCGTGTTTTTCTTTTTTCCCTTTTTTTTTGCTTTCATTTCCCGTAAGCTAAACACAGTCCTGCGGAGTCCTCCTCATCCTCGCCCTCGCCCTCGCCATCGTCGTCGACCTGCAACTGCAACGCTATGTGTGTGTGTTTGTTTGGGGGGAGGGAAGTGAATTAATTTCTGGCGAGACGTGCCTTTCCTTGCAGGAAAATATTTTAGATTAATTTTTAGTTTCTTTTTTTCAATCTAACCGGGAGAAAACTTAATTCGGAGTTTGATAATTTAAAGTGACGCATTGAGGATTAGCGCGCACATGGTGACGACATATCACTATCGGTCCTGAATCGGTTGATTGCGAAACTCGGAATGTAGAAAATTTGAATTCATACAATTTCCTGATCCGGTTGTCATCACGAATTTCAGCCAGTCAATGAATGGAAAGGAAGTCTTTTGCTCTATTATGGTGTTATATAGTTCCATAACTTTGGTAGCTAAGTGATAATTTTCTACTTGGATAATGAGTTCTATTTCTTTCAGAAATCTCATTTGTTCACATTAAAAACATTGGGCGGTGTGGACAATATAGCGCCCTTACCACCAAATTATCGTTAGCAACCGTTAGTTAGATGAAAAAGCCCTAATTCGAAAACCTCCCTAATTTGACGTTTTTTCCTAGTTCCATAATTTATCGAAAGTTTACTTTAATAATATCGACAGCAATGCTTTGCGTTTAGACGTTAAAACGTAAACCTGATGCGGATTAAACTGAGTTGCCATGCCATATGGATTATAATGGATTGTCCAAAATCTCATTTATGCTTTTAGAAATTAAATGCACTGTAATGAAGCTTTGTAACGATGCGTTTATGCAATCGTCTATTTTTGAATTCGTACTTTCCTCTTGTCAACCAGTTGATCCAGAAGATAAATACTATTTTCCGTAAATAGTTTTTTTTTATCGCCATCGGGTGGTTGTCTTCTTATCTGCTGAAGTGTGATTTCCATTCACTAAACACCGAAAAAATGAATGCAACCAAATCTCTGTCGATATCTCGACAGTGATGATTGAATGCTTTGTAATGAGTATTTCATTCTTCGCTTCCTATTTTTAAATTTGAATAAAACAGTGTGTGGGATATCATCGAATTTTTTTATTCGTTGAAAGCCCTATCGATGTCATTATGAATTGAATTTAACACCGTTCAAAAGTTCGCTGTGTCTTTTTCATGTGGTGAAGTATGTGTCAATGATTCTGATTCTGCTGAGTTATTACAACTACGGCAGTGTGTATGATGGGGTGTCCCCAGCCCCCATGATCCCCTATTGAGCAGTGACCCGTACTAAATCCCATCATCTTAGCGATATCTGCGCGAGTCCTATTCAGAAGATCGTTGGTTCGTGATTATGTTGTACTCCGGCCAAGTCTTCCTAGACAGTTTGCTAAGTGAGACCGTCTAAGGTTAGCGACTTCTATGAAGTGAGTTGTAAGACGTGCTTACTAACCCAAGTGGAATGTGTACCTTCACGAGCCATGGACCTTGGACCTCTACAAGCTATACCTCCCATTGATGTCAGGTGTGTTGGCATACAGCATTATCCTCTTTGGCCAAAAACAGACTCAGCTGTAAAAATCTCAACTGTGTCGGTCAGATATTCGTAATATGTACAAAATGCAGAAATACTCAATGCCTTAGCAAAGAAAGGAATTGTTTTATTTAATTTCACACTACATATTACATCGTTTTGTATATTTTTTCAAATGGCTTTGTTTTAGTTATTAGTGATTTTTTTTTTTTTTTTTTTAATGTTGACTTTTCTCTTTTCTCTTTACTTTTTACTGATGACTTTATTTTTCTATGAAAATAAAACAAACCCTAGTTGTAAGATGTTCATTTGAATCAGAGTAGTCCTTAATGTATGGCTTATTGTAATTGTAAATCAAAAAAATTTGATTTTTGATAGAACAAACTTTGTTGTCTAGAAATACAGTCGAATCCCTCTAACTCGAATTTTTTCGTTATATTTTGGCATTCCTCTTCCCAAATTTCCATACAAAAACCATCCTCTAAGTCGAACTCCCTCTAACTCGAACTAATTTTGATGTCCCGTGAAAATTCGACTTGTATTTATTTAAAAAAAAAAATAAAAAATCATGCATCAGAGGGCTAAATTACAGTGATATACAAAAAAAGAAATGCAACATACTCTTGCAGACATTACTGCAATTTTTTTCCTCTTTTCACTATCTGCCAAATATCGACCCATCTTTTGGGAAGTAGGCTGGTGGTGGATAGAAAAATCATATAAAACAAACTCAGCAATTTGGCTACCGTTATCGAAAAAAATTATAAAAATCCTATGTCGTTTTTTGGCTGGACAAAAATATAAATACACGATTTAAAACTGAAGTATTCTTACTAAAAAAATAGGAAAAGAAAGAACGAGAATGCTTCACCAATAATGGTGTTGCTGTTTTAAAATGATTTGCTTAGTCTCTGGACTTGAATCCCATTGAAAACTCTCGAAAATAAACGTGAGAGTTAATACACGATTTATTACTTCTATGCCTACAAGAATGAACGGAATTATTAAAAAGGAGTGCCAAGCAATAAAGTATTAAGTATTGAAATATAATAGTTGTTTTTCTAAAAAAAAAGGTTTGAATTTTGTCGCTGGGCTGGGCTTAAAGGAAGCTGAACCATAACTATAGGAAGAGCAAAACGTTTAGACAGTTTTGTTTCCCACTGTATTATTATTTGTATTAGGCGGCGTAACAGCCCGTTGAGAGCCAGAGCCTAGCTTTTTCGCACCCACTGTATATCAGGCTTAATTTGACCGATGGCAAGGATTATGTTGGCTTTAAAGACCGCTGTGGTTTCCGGCTTATTAGCATAAATTTAAGACTTTTGTGCAGGTACAGGTTCAAGTTACTACCAAACATTTGACATATCATGGTCTGCGAAAGCTCGAATCGAGCGACGAAAAATCGACTGCCTTGGATTCTCCTGTACGCACTCTCAGAAACAGCAGCTATGTTTTCGGCACATCCTGCGTTTCGTCGACGTACGACGGTTGTTGATTTATCGAGAGATAAATATGTATATCTCAAATATATCTACCAAACTGCAACAGTAAAACGATTAAGGTGATCGTTAAAAGGGCGAAATACGAGGATTTTGATAAAAAAAAATTTGCTTGTGTTTGTTGAACTGTATGTCCGTTCGTGGACACACCAAATAAGTGACAGCCAAACAAACAGACGTAGCCTCAACAATATCAATAGTCAAATAGGAAGTCCCTATAGGAATCGCCGTCTCCTGATTCACACAGCCCTCGCATTTCCTTCTCATTAAGTAAAGGGCCACAAATAATTTCAAAACTATCGAACGCCATCCTATATTCTTCACAACTGTCGTAGGTTGTTCCTAAACCCTTCTACGTTGACTCATTTTTCATAAGCCTTAAATGTTTTTTATTTCATTTTTAGAAAGATCTCAGATTATTTGGACAAAGGTGGTGAAAGTCCACAGACAGGTCGCTTAGTCTTGATTGCAGACCGGCATCCACTGTTGTTGCTTTCAGAGATCAGTGCACAATTTTGGTGCTTGTTTTCTCAAGCAAAGTACAATTTGAGGAAATGTCCACTTAAGAAGTTAAATACGACTTCATTCATATTCATTTTACTCAGCCAACAAAGAGCTCGTGCCAAAACCGGCCGTTAACTCATGAGGGAGTGTCCATTGATTTCTGCTAATGTCTTCAATAACCAGAAAGAGAAGTTTCAAATTTGTATTAAATCAATAGATGAACACAAATAAACAGAAAACTCCCCGATGACGTCCCATTCCCCCTGCACGTCTTTGTTGACAATAAATTTCAGCCATTTCGCATTGAAATGACAAATTAGCATAACAACATCTTGCACACGCATGCAGCAGCTGTTATTTCATTCCTCGCACAGATGTCTGACAAATTTTAATAAATTTCCAATCCCATCCAAATGAACACCAAACACCGACAATTGAATTAAATTTACCTCATCCCCCTGCAACCATTCGCCATTAATCATCCACACAGATCCCCCCCAAAAGTTTCTAGACAAAAGCACATCAGACATTGCAACTAAATCTGCACAGACCCACCCATTAATCATTTCGTGTTAAATGTAGACTTTGCCAAATACAACAATGCATCAAATGGAAAACGTAAATTAAATTAATTCCAACTCAAGCAGAAAAATCTTCACGCCACGGTTAACCGATTGGCCTCAAGACGCGTTTTGACCGTCAATCCTCAACCTCGAGAGCATTTCATCAGAACTCAACCTGAGCCGAAGAAGCCGTCTCGTAATGGAAAATCATTTATCACTCCCGCCCCCCGGTCTGATGGATGGGAGGAGTTCAGCGTCTGATGCCATAAAAGAAATCCAACAGATACCGTGTATCTTTTGTGTGTTTCGTGGAAAATTTTGTCGCCCCTTCGCACACGGTCTTATCATCGATGAAGATCTTCAATGTTGTAACTCCGTCATCGTCGAATTAATAAAAAAAAAAATTCCCGATACGAGTGGCTGCACCGAGACTGAGACGCGCATATTTTCTCCATCAAAACAAAACAAAACTCAGAAAATGAAATTCCAATCACATTTACTTCATTCTGTCCGATTGTCCGTCAGCGTGGACACACCGTTGGCGCAATAAAACGAGACGACAAGTTTATAGCCTCTCCAACTATTTTATCACGAAGGGACGCGTCTACTCCTCTCGCAGGGTCTTAGGTGATCAATACCAATCACGAAACATTATATTCGAGTTGGAGCGGTTTTATTACCAACGCCAGGATGGTCCCAAACCGGCAAAGAGAGTGAACGAGATGGGAAATTAAACAAAAGACCATTAAGTCGCAGTAATTGGCCTGCGTTTTTATGACGGTGTGCAGCAGATTTGTAACAAATTAAAGTTGAGCGCTTTTTATGACCGTTATTGTTTGTGTGGGTCTGTCTGTCTGTCTTTGTCTTAAAAAACACACCACCAAAAAATAAGAGGACTTTTAGATTTGTATCACAATTTGGTGGGTTTGAGTGGTCAATGATCTTGCGCGAGTGGGTTGGGGCTTTTCACGGCCAAGGCCTATGTTAACTTTTCATGGCGAACAGTTGTCGGGACTGTTATGAAACTTGAGGTTTTAGATATTTACATGTAATGGACTTGGGTTTTTGGGTGACATGGCCTGGTTTCTATAAGAGTCAGCGCTCATTTTGTGTGGCGAAAGATCTGTGGTCCTTACTCAGAGCCTTGCCAAAGTCTAAATTAAGTCAATCTGAAACCATTTCAAACACGAAAGCAGTGGCGTAGTTTGCATTCTTGTCGAAAATGACAATTTAAAATCACACTTAAACCAGCTTAACCAAATGTTAAAGCTATATCTTCAGCTGAAAGAAATGTCAATTTTACCGCTTGACATTGATTTATAGATGCTGGAGCGTTGCTTAGATGAAGATGATTCCTTTATGATCTGCAAGCATGGAAAAGGCTAATTAGAGCACCACGAACGATTTGAATCATGATTTCAAAGTTGCATATCTACAAAAAGCTTTTTGAGGAAGCGCCCATTATCTTGATAGGTATTTTTACGCTATACATATAAAAAAAACTGTTTCGTCAAACATTTTGGTCACGATGTTTAGGTCGCTTCTCTACCGACTAAGCCGCTTAACAGTGATAGCAAATTTGAAGTCGCACACTATAAAAACAACCCAAAAGCCCAAACAACCCACATATCTACCGAACTTAAGAACATAAAAAATTCCGATTTCCCAAACCTCTCCACACACTAATTGCCACCAACTCAATTCTTGCTCCCATTTCTCCTCCATCTAGCAATGTTGGGAAACAAAGACCTTCCCCTCCTCCCATCACCCAGCACCGCCCTCCTGACCGATAAACCCAAAAAAAAAGAAAAAAGGAAAGAACCTACCCGCCACGAAATTCAGCCATTCAGCAGTTGCCGTCTTTTTACGACCTCAATTTCAGTTTTTTGTCATTTTTCTTTTTCCCGGTCACAAAAAAAAGTATAACAAAAAGTTGCGTAGGTTAAGTCGGTCCTCAATCCACAGCATTCTTCAACATTCTTCGACTTGAAAAGGCGGAACAGAATTTTAACTACAAACGAAAAACCGCCCACCCCACCCACGAGAAAACGCGGACACCTAAAAGTTTGTTTTTTCCATTCGTCGTCCTTGCGTGCTGTTCGGTCATAAAAAGCAAGTAACGAGAATTAGGTTACGGATTGAAGTTCTTCCGACAGCCGTTAAGTTACACATTGTTGCTTTTAATGTGTCTACGGAGAGGGGGGTGTGCACATGGTCCTTTTGAACGACGGAGTCGTAAAGGACACGATCTCGGTTGGAAATGCATTCTCCTTAAAAGTTCGACATAAATGGCGAAGTCGCAAGCGAGAAATGTAAGAGGACGCTTGCAAAAGGTTGCGTGAAAATGTCAACAACATAAAGAACAAAAAAACAAAACCGGTCTCAGGACACACGACTGCGGCACATCACCTAACGCGAGAACAACCACACTCAGCAGCGTCGACTCAATGTCACCTCGTTGCTCAATTAACGTGCTAATCATTCCTCCACTCCCACCTGGATTGCCGCTAAGCCGTCAAGAATACGTCCAATTTAGGCCTGCTAATCGATGCGGCTTCTTGCATTAATATTAAACACACGTTCTCTCTACCGCTCTGCCGGTGCGTTGTATAGATACACACACGCCAGCGAAATCAGATTGCACTTTATCAGCTGTCACCAGGCGCTGTTGTGGTGCCGCTGCCGCTCTGCTGATTTGACGTGGTTAAGCAACTTAATTAATTCATCCATCCTTCCGTGTGTGCGTGTGTGTGGAGGCGGTGTGGTAACAACAGCCGTGTCCTAGGTGCATCGGAATGCGTTGCAATAAATTTTTTAAATAACTCCACGCGAGAGCGGTTCAAGTGTCACGGGCTTGAGATGCCTCTGCCTAACTCCCTCTTTTTCTCTCTTGGGGGTTCCAATTGAATTTTTAATTAGCAAATATTAAGTCGAATCTCCGGAGGATCAACGGAAATTAATCAATTGCTGAGTGAGATGACATTATGTCACCGCCAGGTTATTTTATATTAGTCTGTTTCTGACCGAAGGAACGATGTTTAGGAAAGATGCTTTCATGTTGCTCCTAGCCCTCTATTGACCCGTTTTATACCCGTTTAGTTCGACCCTTTAGGAGTCCTTACTAATTTGTTTAGATATGTAAATCGTTGCTCACGATAGCGGCGAAATGTGTTTCTAATGGTTACTTAGCTTGAAAGGTTTGGGAGTTGTTCCAAACTTATACGACTCATGAAAATTAAAAGTATTTCCGGTTCAAACATGACGATGAAAATAAGCGCTAAACAAAGCTTAAACCATTCTAGCTGCCTCTGGTCTTAAATTTTTTTATTGGTATCCAAATAACGAGCCCAAAACAAACTGAAATAGCAATCACAGCCAAATCTAATTTGCAATATCTCTCTATCGTTCGGCGTTATTAAACAGATCAAAACGAAATAAATCACAAAATTAATTTACGAGTAAACCTGGCACCAAGAAATTGTTCGAACTTCGTTTTCTTTACTGCGCAGAGAAAAAATTAGCCAAAAACTGCTTCAATTTCAAAAGCCAAGAAAAAAAACTGCAACAGGTGTTTTCTAATGCCATTACTTAAATTTCGTAACATTGTATTCAGAAACGTATTCGTGTATTCCTTTAAAGCTTCCATCAATATGGTCTCGCCGAAAAATTTTAAAAAATATTGCAACTAAACCAGATTAAGCTATCAAAATCGTCGAAAACTTGAAAAGAACTAAATTGCAGACGGTTATCCACAAATAGTACGCTATTTCGTTCATGGACACGTTTAAATGTCCGCAATAAGTTGAAATTTATTATTTTTCGTCCATTTTTGGTCATTTTGGTGAAGGTTTTGTGTGCAGGAGCACTAAAAAAAACATTTTGATTGGTAGAATTTAGAGTTACAGTGCCAGTTTTTTCGTACATTTCGTCAAATAAGAAACAAGTCAAATCCTTAAATCATTGTGACACAATAAAAACCGAGGCGTTTTGTTTTGTTTATTTTAGCCGAAGCAAAAATGCGAACCACTCTCAAACAAAAAACTAAGCAAAGATTCGGAAAGTAGTTACAAGGCGAAGCTGTTCCATAAAAGACTATGAAAGATTCTAGACGTTTTGAGTATTTTTGTGAGTTCTCTACGGTGGATTTTATATATTTTGGTGAGTGTTAAATAATTGATTTGTTATCAAGCAAAACATTGAACTTAACTATCGAAGAATTAGAGATGTTTTCAATATTTCATTTGATAATCGTCTTGCATCATCTACATCGACTTTTTACTTTTACGTTAAAAACATCAAGCTAGATCCAAATTACTGTTGTATGACGTCCAAGTTAGGGAAGTTTGGGAACTGTTGAATGCCACTGAATGTTAAATACATAATATGGCAAAAGTGGAAAGAGGTCGTTTTTTAGCGACCAAATAAAATTTCTTCACTGAACTTTGTTTTCTTGGTGAAAGGAAGTCTGTCGTATTTTTTGGGATTTCGTTGTGATCGATTTCAAGACGAAAGTCGACAGAATTTATATCGATGTTCAGCAGACAGGGAGAAAGAAGTTGCCGAACTAGCAAATGTCCTACTGAATGCCTGAGAAAGTTCTCTAATGTGAAAAACGACTTACAAACATGCCACACATTAGTGAGTCCTCTTAAGCCGATTAGTTTACTTCATTCACTGCATCTAACGTCTCAGAGATTCTGCCTTCCAATGCACTTCCTCGTAAACTTTAAGTCGTACATCTTTTACCACACCATCGTGTGCTCATCGTACCAAATTTAATCAACAGCTTTTATAGCCCGTCCACTTAAAAACTTCACCCATTACCGATGATAAAGTGAAAATGCGATTGCGACTAACACCAACAAAATCCAACGTTTTATGCACAACTTCTTTCCAGGACGACGAAATCAATTTCTCAACTCCTTAACATCAATTTTGAACAATTGGACCGGACATATTCACCCTCGGTGAAGACACATCTTCAGGATTTATCGACCGATATTCATCTCCGTCTCCTTGTTTTCGAACAGAGTCGAGAAAAACAAAATCTGATGCCAAACGCATACACACACATGCGCGCCATAAAACTCGAGTGACGAGTGAAACAAATATTCACATAAAAATTTACGATCTCCGGGGGGATGGAAACAGCCCCCCTTTCGACTATTTTCTGTTTTATTACACAAAGTTCCCCCCCGAAATAATTTAAATGAAGCTCCTTCCCTTCTCTGCGTGTGCACGGGACGGGCAGGGAGTCAAGAAAAATAAATTGACCTCAATCTTTCTTCCCTCCACCGAGTCTCCATGTGTAAGAAGCGTACACACGCATAAATCTTTCACCCGTTGACATTTTTAAATTTACTGATTGCATCAATGTGCCACACAGTCGAGTCGGAGAGGTGGAAGCTCCTCCATCATCACTACACAAGGTGACATCAGACCACGACCCTTCCAGTTCCCACCCACTTATCGGGAAAAATGAAATAATTGAATTTCAAATCATTCTTTTTCCCCACACGATGTCTTTGTGCTGATGAGAGAGGTCGATGCAGAGACAAAGGACATCCCTCTGCGACGTAGATTATCGCAATTAAGGACGAATGAGAATTGAACGCAATCAATGGGGAGATTGAAAAGACAAAGGAACAATGTCCTCTCACTCCTGTGGCTCGTGGCCAAAAATTTCAATTCCAATAAAAACAAAAAAAGAAAAGAACCAACTACACACGCAACTGACGACAACGTCGGCGGGGCTGAGGCGTCTTCATGGCTTTTGAAATTTACGACGGCGAGACGCGTGTTGTAAGTGCTTCTCTCAGGAAACGAAGTTTATCCCCGAATAAAAACAGAAAAGTCGTGTAACAGACTTTCGGTCTACGGTTTGGCGATTTTTTGTGAAATGAGAGATGGGCGCCTCCATCCTGCGTGGCAGTAATCAGCAGGGGGTTTAAAGGAACACAAGGAAAAAGATTGAAATGATATTGAAAAAAGTTTAAGTTCAACGGAGGAGATTGTTGTCAAATGTCGGCACTGGAAGGTCGGTCGGTCGGTGTCAGGAGGCGGATGGGGCCAGATTGAAACGACGCACATTTTGTGGCGACGATTTCCCGCGGGTTGACAAAGGTCTGACAGTTTCGGGGATTTGGCAAGTGATGGCATTCAATTTCGGGGTCATGGGGAGACCACAGCCAGGGGCAATGAAATTTGGGAAAATGGAGACCATGACTAGCTAGCTGCGCTGATACAATCGTATCCATGTGATCATCGCTGAGAAGCAACTGTTTTCAAGTGGTGGACCACAAGGTTGTGTGGCGGGAGAGTTTACTGTATTTGTTTTCGTCCATAAAAATTATCAATGTTTGTCAGTTGGATGCTTTGGAAAAAGCCTAATAAACCACCTACGAAAAAGATTAAAACCCAATACTAGAACAGTTTCGGATCAGTGCTGATGTGGGGGAAGGAGCTCTAGAATCCTGTCGGTTGTGATCTTCACTTATGTCCTAACTATCGCCTATGCCAAATGAGTCAAAAGCCAGCCACGATAGCTGAGAACTGTCAATTTCACAAAGCGCAGAAATGCTCCATCTATGAAACGATGAGTGGGGGCTCCGACAAAAATATAAAAAAACGGCTTCGTAAGAAAATATTGACTCTTCGGTAAAAGACCCGATGCAAAGCCACACAACTTGAATTGCCAACTCCCAAGAACATGACCCAATCACTTCCCCGTTCAACTTCAATATTCGTTTAGCTGTTTTTTTAAATAAAAAAATCAAAACCAATCTTAAAAAAAGTTACTAAAACGTAAAAAACACCCGAAAATTCTTTGCGGCGACCAATCAAAATGCCGCTGAATATTAAAACATTTTAAAAAGTTATTTCTCCGTCGACAAAAACACGACCAGAAGACCTGTGCAGGAAAAAACTCCTTTCCACTCCACGGAGCAGGTCTCCGCTGTGCCTTCACCTTCCTCCGGAGGATCCTTCGTCGTAAATCATATCAAACATTCTCAACATTTCTTGTGACAACTTAGTCCTGAACTAGTTTTCTTTTTTTTTCGTTCTCTGTTTCCTTGTTTTGCCGCTGAGAGAGTATCACTGTTTTTTCCTCCACCTCCTTGTTGTGTATGAACAATAACAACAAAAAAAAAAAAAAAGGAAAAAAAAGGAAGTTTGTCTTTTAAAAAATTCATCCCCTAATTGCTCTCTGCCAGTGACGCATGTACCCCGGTAAAAAACATACACACTCTCGCATTTTCGCGAGAACAGAGAAACTCGCTAAAGAGACACAAAGACCGGCGGAGAACAGTAAACGAAGGGTGGAGGAAACAGGGAGACAAAAAGAACTTTACCGTTGCATTAAATATGCATTACGTATCACACGTCGAATGAATACCGAGTACGCGACTCAGTAGTAATGTCATCTCAATTGTTAGACACGCCGGAGTGGGGTCGGGAGATATGTCCTTCTGTCGCTTCTGCTCCTGGGTGTTCTTTTGCCTTAACTTTAAGCTTCATGAACACTCGAAAGAGGGAGAAAACGACGACAACGGTGAAGTCTTTCCACTTGCGATGAAGCGAATTATAGAGAAGGCGGCCTAGAGGTGCAGGACAAACTTTTCACTGCACTACTCCCTCCATGCGTTTGTTGGAAATCGTCTCCTTTTTGTCTCCATTTTTGGTGAATTAAATAAACAGCATTGACTTGGTGGCTTGTGTGAGGGGTGGTAAGATGTGCGAATGAATTAGAAATGAAATTATAAAGAGTCCTTCGTGTCGTCGTCATTAGGGATTCAGTTCGTGTTCTGTCATTACACACAGAGGAACTGAACTGCTGACTTGGCACATCAAGTGCGTAGAAGTTCTTTTTTTTAATCGATGCAGGAGGCGGAGTTGATGGCGTACTGTTTCAAAACCTTTGCAAGCCTTCGAAAATACGAGAAAACGGAATGCTACAAGGACATGAAATGAAGATGTGATAAACATTTTCAAGGCGATCTGAAGAGAAGTATTGTATTGAATGACAGCTGTGGTTTTTTTTTTTGACAAGAGTTTGCTTTAGGCAGAGGCTTCTTTGGACTCTGGACAGAAGCTCCTTTGAACTCTGGACTCAGGTTCCTTTGAATTTTGGACTCAGGTTCCCTTGAACTGTGGACAGAGGCTCCTTTGGACAGTGAAGCACTGGACTCTGCACACTGACTCCTTTGGACTGTGGAATGATTGAAAGTGCAATTTTTTGTATGAGCAAAGACCTTAGAAAAATAATAAAAACTGTAAATGAAGACGAATCGAAAACTCATCTTTTGTCGAAATTTCTCGGCATTAAATCTTAGCCCAAGAGCTAAAGTCGAAAACCCATGCGATAAAAATCTGGTTACAAAAGCAGCCATCAAGACTCTTTCTCAACAGCTTTCGGGCGACTCCACAACTGCCTAACAGTTGTTTTTGTCCAAAGTTAAACTGCGTGGCTCGTTCAATAAAAACCTCATATGGGCGCTTTTTACCCCCTCCCATTAAATGATTGATGTCGCTTCAACATTCGGAAAAACACGCATTTCCACTCAACGACTTCCCACCCTCTCACAATCAACACACATTATGAACTCTATCGCATCGCAAGGATGGATAACACTCAATTTAGTTCGATTTTTCTCTTCGGTTTTATTGAAAATCAATTTTTTATTACTCATTACTCTTCGATTACTTTGGCGAAAAATGTCGACCCTCCACGACTCACTGCCACACCCACCCACAACCTCTTTTAAAGGCAACTCTCACGAAGTGATTATCTCAAATATTTCTGCCATGCCTTTCATTTCCCTCCCCCGCTTTCAAGATAAAAAAAAATCTTTATTCAATTTAATATCAACCATCTAACGGGCGAAAGGACGACTTAAATCGAAATGGGCAACAACAAAAGAAGGAAAATAAAATTCTCTGTAGGAATTCAAGGACATTTAAGTCGCCGACAACTCGGAGAACTTTTCTCAACGAGTGAATAAATTCAAATTTATTAGAAATAAAATGGAAGGACCTACCAGGACAACGCTCGGAGAAGTGAAAGTGCGTTGGATCAACAGTGGGGATGGAGGGGATGTAATTAAAAAGTAATCTCGTCTTCGGGTGAGTTATTGGAGATTCTTTTTGGGTCGGTGATCTTAAAGGATTTGGATATTTTTTTAAGGAGTGCGAGACGGGTCAGATTCTTGAAGCTGGAATGCAGGTGACGGGGAGTTAGTGCCTAGGTAGGGTCAAAAATAAACTTTCGTGTTGTCCTAGGTTAATTTCAAAATAAGCCCTAGTTTGAGTTCCGATAGGAAATTAGATGCAATTATACTTTTAACCTATCGCGGCTACTTGCGAAACCTTAGAGATTCGAGGCAGGCAGTTAGAAAATAAAGGCATTGAAAATCGATTGACTTTATTGACAAAATTTTTTGCTAACTTTCGGTACTTTTCTCTCTATCTCAAGTTTTTGTCATCATCATCATCTTGGTTACGTGTTTCAATAACGGGGTCGCGGGGCAATGCGCGCAGAGGAAATTTCTGCGTAACCAGGCGAGCTTTTGGACTTGGTCCAACCATCTCAGTTTTTTTTTTTTTTTCATATACAACTCACTCTTTTATGTCATGCCTTACAGGATCAGCTCTTGGACTAATTACAACTCGAATGCATTCAAATAAACAAATTTGTAAGAAGAAAGAAGTAAAAGGTGTAGACAATTGCCATCCATGGTTCAAAATTTCTATCTGATTTTGAATTTTAGTATTCCTTCATTATCGTTCCCTTTCGTGAGTTCAAATTATTCGGCTATAAAAAAACACACAACTTGCATTAGTAAACATCAAATCGAATGAAAAAATTCAAATATACACAATTTCAAGCAAATCTGCAGCTGAAGCTGTCGAGTCGAGCTGATTCGGTCCCGATCAGATAGACTTTGAAAGTGTTCTTCTACAAAGCAATCAAATGTGGGAAATAAATTTCGCCTCGACTTCATCTTTCAAGCTTGGAAAAAATCATTAGCAGGGACTCCTGGTCTGCTGGCATATCTATCGATTGCTCAGTGCATTGCATGGCCTTAACCGCTTGTATGCAGAAGGCGGTGTGATATTTCGCCACCTGAAATTGGTAGTGTCAAGTGAATGAAGCCTAATAGCTCGTCTCGCTGTAGCGATGGACATGGCTGGCTTTTTTTCCCAAGGAAGAAAAGCAGAGGAGGCGCCTGGTAAGTCTGTTAGCGCCTGGTGAGGCAATTACCCGCACGGGGAATAAAACACCACCTCTATTTAAAAAAAAACTACTGGCTTGAAAGTCTACAAATTTGGAATTGATAACTCTGGGGGACAGCAGTCGTTCGATGAGCATAGCCAGCTACGCATTGACACCGAGATTTGTGAGTGAACGCAGGATCGCTCCATGCTCTATGTTCCTGAAGCATCTCTCGATGTCGAGGAAAGCCGCTAAGGTGTATTGCCTGATGTAGAAACCTTTCAATAATGGTAACCAACGTGTGAATGGCAGTATCAGTAGATCTGCCTTTAATGAAGTCATTGTAGGCAATGAAAGGCCGATAGCTTTCCGCTTCCGATGAGCATACGAATGCACACTTCAATCGTCTTCTCCAGGGTTTTAGGATAGATCGAAGTCTAATATCACGTAGGCGGATAGAGGCTTAATCTAGTCTGGTATAATGGTATACAAAGACAGCAACTTATTTGTAATATTTATGCTGAAAAAGTATTTATGTTGCTAATAAATCTAACTTTCATGTGTGATCAAGCGAAATAATAATAATGTAATGTATTAATCTAACCGAACTAACTCTAGCCCAGTTTTAGGCGAAGGGATTTCTGAAGAGTTAAAATTTGAATTTATTTTAGTTTTTTTTTTACTAGATACAAAAAGTCTTCAGGGAATACTCGAATCAGTTCGGCTTAGAAGCCTCTACACTAAATCCTTGCAAATCTGTATTAGCCTCTAATCGACGCTGGTCATAACCCCATTTTGGAGTTACTTCTAATGCGACTTACTTTTCTAGGTTCAGAACCAAATTTTTTGAGTAGCTGAGTCTTACTGATTTCTTACAAAACAAATTTCACGAATGATTTCAAAAATGTCAAAAACGTGATTATAAAAAAAACAGCAAGCTTTACGTTAGAACAACATTCGCAAACAATAAAATTTCTTGCATTATTAAACCTTTTGAAATGAAGGAAAACATTATTAAATTTTCGTAAAAATGTTCTTAAGTTTCTTCAAACGTCCATCTTGTTTTTCTACCTCGGCTCTTCAGACAAAAATGCAGTTATCATATGCCAATTTTTAAATCAAAGCTAGGTGACAATCAGTACCATAGAGTTCAAATTCGTATACCGACTTATATACCCGACTCATAGGATACCACCAAAAATTATTGTCCGGCTTTCCAAACCTTAAAAAGAATTAAAGACGTTTCTTGAAATACCTATGCATGCCATAATTGACTTCCAATATCTTTTTGGGCACATCACAGAGGCACATAAATATTTTACATGTTCTCTGCGAAATTATTTTTTTTTGCCGATGGTACCCAGTTAACCTGCCTGCTCAATGGCTAAAAAGAATGTTAGCCTCTCAGACGGCAGCTACCGCCGACTTTTATTTCTCTGTATCGATGGAAAAGGTTTTAAGACGAGTAGCAGCTGCCTTTCCACTTTAGCATCCATTGGACGATCTACTCGAACGTCACTTTACTCATTCCACAGAACGTTCTCAATTGCTTACCTAAAAAGAGATAAAAGAAAAAAGAAACCGTTAAATAAATCAAATAACTCATAAAATTGGTATTCTTAATCTACAAAAATAAAATCGCACGCAATAAAATCACAAAAAATACCACTCCAGCTCGGCCATTTAATTCAACTGACATTAATGCAATTATCCTGACAATAACCATAATCCTTGATACCATTCGTGAGAACGGCCTCCTGCCTAGACCCACACACACAAAAAAACCAACTCCAAAGTGTTTTTACTGAATCGACAAATCATAACCGCCGAAGCCATTTTGTTGAAGGAGACAAAATTTTGTTTTTCAATTTTCTATCATCAACAAAAAAAAAGAGACAAGTGGCAACCCCCAGCCGAAGGAGGAAATTCGAAGACGCGCACCGCACTCTCACAGAAAAGTGGAAAGAAAGATGTGCCACATATTTTAGGCAGGACACACTCGCACGCAGAGCAATCGATGAGCCACGCAAAAACACTGACGGCGATTCGATTGGCTCCCCCGGAGGACAGGAAGGACGCAGAAAGAAACCAGAAAATCCCTTTTCTTTTTTTTTTTTATATCCTCACAGCAATATTTTCCTAATGCAATAAATCAGCCGCCTGATGGGTGGGTGACCTTGCCACAAGAATCCACCAAAAGATTGATATTTCGTCCTTTTTTCGCCGAAGAAAGAGCCACGACGACAAAGCACAGTCGTGAGGAGCCGCACACAACGTCGTCGCCATAAATAAGAATCAGCGAAGAGGAAATCAGTTCATCCCCTGAGAGGTTTTGCCGCGTCAAGGACGCCTATCCGCGTGTGTATCCTGCGGAATTTGTAGGGGGAGACAACACGTTTAATTGAGATTTTCACTTCGTTCCCGTAGCCGCACAAAGTTTCATCAATTTTCATTCGAAATTAAACCACCCCCGATGATGAGGGTGGGGGTTGCAATTGCAGCGGGCGCTGGACCTGGACGTGGAGTGTTGGACGGTGGCGACGCCATCGAAAACGAGACCAAATAAATCTCATGCATTATTCACATTGTTTGTCGGTTGTCTGATGTCTGGCGTTCGTTTGCATCCAGTGGGTGGTTATGGGTGAATACTTAAATAACAACAGTGAGAGCAGATTTTGCATATTCACCCTTCTGAACTGAAAAGTCTGTTGGTAAATACCATCTCCCCATCAAACTGACATCCTTTGTTGCTACCAGTCACTCTCACACACAGAAACGCAGCCATCCTAACACATACAGGGCCAGAGACAACGGCAAGTGGCAGCCATTTGAATGGCATCAATGTTTTTGTCCAACTTTCCCGGGCATGGCGGTGACAATGACAACGAGATGCGTATCCTTGTGCATAGTTTTAAGGATTTTTACTTACACCGGGATGGGGGTGGGGGAAAACTTCTCCAGTGCCAATTTAATGTGTGATTAAGGGGATTTAAATTATTTTAGTCCGTTGTGGAGTCTGTTGGTGTCTCAAGGATCGTCGAGTAGGACAAAGAGATCACATTGTTTGAGGGTCGACTTAATTTGAGTGTGAGTGCACGCGTGTGTGAGCGAGTGCGGATAAAGTTATTTAAAGCGGACGAGTGCGGTTGAGTGGGACTGAGGAGGGACTTGAGGCTTTTTATCTCTCGTTGGGTTTAATTAAAAACCGGCCATGGGAATACATTTTTTGGAGGGGCTTGCCGACTGAATTTACCCGCATATAGTTGATTTTCTTTCTTTTGTCTTTTGTTTGACACAATTGGCTTCGGGTAGATTTTGACTGATGATAATGCACTCGGAAAGTTTGGAGGGAGTTGTTTCGAGCTTATTTGGATGAAAATTATTAGACCAAGAATTTGGGAAATGAAATGGACTGGTTACGAGCCGGTTTAAGTGTGTCATTGTTTCTTGTTTAGTATTCACAGCGATTGACTACACAATTCAAATCTATCTATGTTAAATGTTTAAGGCTTAAATGCCTAAGGTGTTAAAACAACCGGCGAAAATACCAAGGAAGAAAAGTCACTAAACTGACAGTTTTAATGGATGTCCAGTTATTATGTACGCAAACATTCGTATTCGGATCCGAATGTTGCGGATGATTTTAATAAACCCGACGACATGTTCAAATTTTTCAAATCCAAAAAATTTGCAAATTATTTACCATCAAAAGAACTGCCAAAAAGATTACAGCGAAAAGAGTTGGCTTGAATGTTAACGCCAACTCCATTAGAATATTTTTTTTCGGAACGAACTCAACAAATAATTGAAAATCAAACTGTTAGCATATTTTCTTAGAATTAGATTGAACTAACAACTTCACATAAGCCTCGAACTTTTAAGCCATAATATTCCCTGCAATCGAGGAATATTGTCATGGGTCATGTAAAATGAATCAGTGCTTTCATTTTCAACATTCGTAAAAATGATAGATCGAACTAAAATTATCTGATCCAATACGACTTAAACAATTGTTAAACACAGATATTGATGCACTCTCTTAAAATTTAATCAAATGAACAAATCAATATTAGGTTGAGTCCTTGATGACGGTTTCGACCTGATAATTTTTATGTTGCAGATGAGCTCCGCTCTGGTCGACCAATCACTGGAAACGTCGATGAAGTCATGGAAAAAATTTACTAAGAGTGGCACATAAATAGTTGGACATTGTTAGAGAACTAGGCGTTCATCACCAAACAGTTATCAACCGTTTGTAGAAGGCTCGGATACACAAAGAAGCTTGATGTCTGGTTGCCGCATGAATTCATAGTGATAAATCTAATGGACCGAATTTCCATTTGCGATTCACTGTTAATGGAACGAAATCAAACCTTTCAATTACTGGCGATGAAAACTTGATCACGTCTAACAATAATGGTTCAAAAAGATCATGCATGGAGAAATTTGAAGCTTGGCAAACGGTGGCAAAGGCAGGATTGACGTCAAGAAAGGTAATGATGTGTGTCTGGTGGAATTGGAAGAGAATTCTTCATTCTGAGCTTCTACAACATGGCCAAACCATTGTCTCTGTTCAGTACTGTTAACAACAGCTTTGAAGGAAGCAATTCAATTTAATGTCTAACAGAATTGAAAGGGTATTATGTTTCATCACATCCATAATGCTAGACCACACACATCCTTGATGTCACAGTAGAAATTAAGAAAGCTTGGCTGGGAAGTTTTGATGGATCCACCCTATAGACCAGACCTTGCATCTTCATATTATCATATGTTTTGAATTCTGCAAAATTTTCTTAATGATGTAGTTTGAAATTCCGTTGATGGCTGTAAAACTCACACGGATCAGTTTTTCGCTCAGATTTCCCAGAAGCGCAGATACACAGATTACCGCAAAAACGGCAAAAAGTTATTAAATAAAAGGGTATGTATTTTGTTCAACTCGGTTCAAATGTTTAAAAAAAAACCTCATTTGTACTTAGATTTGTTACCGAACTTTTTCGAACACCCAATAGTAAAGCATACTGCAAACTATTTTGCTGTTTACTTATTGATGGCTATTTTCTTTCTATTGTTACTACAGTACAACTCGTACTTTAATTTTTTTTATTAAAACAAATTATATAAAACAGTACATGTGACTCAAAAAAAACATTCGACTCGTTACAGCTTTACAAAAAATTAAGAAAATTGTGTTTTATACTTTTATCTTACTTGCGACATTTACCACAGCAAAAAATATGCCAAATATCGCAAAATACGTGAAAAGTTTGTGACAGGATTATCAAAAGACAGCCATGAGAGTCAAAATCGGAGAAAGATTTAAATTTGTTATATATACAAATCGCTTTCATACTTCGCTTTATACTTTCAATTGCTTCCAAAACCCCATCACCCTTTTCTAAACCTTCTCAACCACTCGTGACCCAACCAAAAACGACCACCCCACCATTTTCACAGAAACCCACCCTCAAGCTGGCTCAACAAATTCCATTAACTGTTACCTTATTAAATTTAGCAAATTTTTAACTTAATTTGATTTATTCCACCGCGTCCCGCCATTAATACCGGTTTTCACTTGAACTCCCGAAAGTTGCCCAACCCCAAAAAAAAGGAGATCGACCCGCCCACGGGACCCCCCTCCACTCTAGCGCCAATTCAATTTCGATCGAGGTCTTTTACTTTTTGGTTTTTTTTTTCTTTTTCAACCAATTTTCTCATAATTACGAAAACCATCAAAAGAATCTCCCTTCACTTAAAAAAAAAACGCTTTCCCTATCTTCGTCACCAGACACCGTAGCCACCGCACTTAACCTCAAAGCTGGAACCAGCTCAACTACGTGCCTATCCGCATGTGTATAGGTCAACGCTTCCTGGGGTGTTAATATCATACACAGGCACAGAATAGTTATCCTGACATTCGATAGTAAACGGTGGGTTCCTGGCAAACAACTACGATGAGGAAGAAAAAAAAAACCCCAACAGGACGAGGATAATGAAAACCAAAAAAAGCTAAAACGGCCAACGACGATTTGCCTCCAGGCGAAAAAAAAGAGGAAAACGAACAGAAGAAACAACAACTTTGCTAATTTCTTTGAAATGGATACACACACACGTGTACGTTCCACCCACACACACGCAGATGGCGGGTGTCAGGGAATTTCCAAGAGCCGAACTTGCCAGCGCCAGGATTCAGCTCCAGCGGCAGCTCGACGTACGACGAACGAGCGAAAAATCCTCATTTTCGCAGTACACCGCGTCTTGGTGTAGCAGCCCTCAACGTCGTCTGATTCAAGGGTGTGGCTGGACTGGAATCCAAAAACTTGCTCCTTTTTCTCGCAGCTACAGAGAAACAAAAAGAGACGAAAGACACCCGGAGAAAGAGAACCAGAGGGGGAGAGAGAGAGAGAGCGAAATGAATTTTCCTGCGAGGCGAGCAAATTTTTGCGGGGTTACGAAGAAGACGCGGCTGCGGCGACGGCGATGGACGACGACATGAGGTGAGAGGCTCTCCGTGGGCATTTTGGGTATTTTCGGTATTTCCCAGTCGAGATACAATCTGTTTATTGATTTTCCCACACCCCCACCGGGCGGGGGCCGGAGTGGAAAGTGCCGCGTTGCTCACATCGACGTCGTGTGTGTATTTGCAGGAAAAGAAAACGCCACCAACTCGTTGCAGGGATTATGGAGAGTCCTTTTGTTTTGTCTGATTGAAGCCCCATTTGATCCGCCACTAATTCAACCGTTTGGCGGTGGTCGGTTAATCCTTTTTTCCCCCGTGCCATTGCGTGTCCGTCCTCCCCCCCACTCAATCGTCCTCGCTGTGGATCTCATTAGAGGCAAGTGCTTTTTAAATGAATCCTTTTAGCCCCGGCGTGCATCTTTTATTTAACGGTCCCACGCGTTTTCATCCTGCCGTTGTTTATGGGGATTTGACATTTGTGCTCGACGTCGGGTGTGGGTGTGATGACAGCAGATGAAGCAAGTCGTTTTGCTGACGTCAATAGCGACGTTGTCGTTTTTCTTTTTGCGCCAGAAAAATTCCCGAAAAAAAGGGAAAAAATTATTTTCCAAGGAACTTCGGCCTACACGGCACGGCGTCTTCAAAAGGTCTTTTCGTTTGTTTTAGGGTGCGGGAGGGAGGGTCGGTTGTGATTTTAAGCGAAAGCGAATTTTACACGAGGTGGTTGAGGGAGTGTGTCGAAAACGATTAATTAATTTTAATTTGGGTTTTGCTTTTCAAAACAACACACGTATGACAGAGTGGATGAGTGGATGAGTGGAGAAATGTTTCATTTTTGTGATTCTTTAGAGAGACTGAAAGGATAAGGGCGTTAGGCAATTTATTCCTTGAACAAAATAACAAACAACATGAGGGGTGATGTTTCTTGTTATAACAATAGGGAAGCAGTGCGGTGTCCTTGACGACTGTGGATGGAGGTTGCTGTGGGAGGTTTCATTATCTGTGCGCCCTTTCGTAGGCTACAATGGAAGGTTTTATGGGAAAGAAAAACCATTTCGCAGTTTAATTGATTCAAGTACCACCACCGAGGGGGTGGAGTAATAGCAACACGTCTTTTGTGGGGCAGGGAGTCTACAAAGTGCTTGAATGGAAACTTTTGTGGCAGGTGTGGCTTTATCTGGAGGTGGTTTGTAAGTCTTTTGGGAATTATTGGTGGCTTCGTTAAAGTTACAGTGATAGGAACAACTCTTTCGGGAGTTAAAACTTCGTTGAAGTTTAAAGAGTGATAGAAACACGTCTTATATTTGGTTGAATACTGAACAAACAGCGTCAAAAGGACAAACAAAGGACGCAACGTTACAGACACAGCCTTTAAGCCACACCGACTGGTGACCTCGCTGCCCTCAAAAACTCGTTTACATTCCTCGAATTTATGCTTCGAACTAAGAAAAAATTGAATCCCCCTTAATCCCGTGAAATCATCGAGGTCACCCACAGAGGTGACCCCCTAGCCACTCCCCCAAAGGCAATTTTGCGGTCCCACCGAAAGAAGAAATCCTAATTAATTTCTCCTCATCAGGGAAAGAAAATGAGCCACACAAAAGTCCTGATGGTTCCATTTTATTTGAACAAATAAAAATGCCACCCGCCACTCTCTTTCCCCCTCCCCAAGTCGGTCCATTTTTCCGAGGAAAATTTTCGGGATGCCGAATAACAAAGAACTCTAAGCTCCCTCGCCCACCCCCGGGTATATAATCTATCAAATCAAAATGATATCAACGTCCTTGGAAGTGTGTCTGCCAAAGTGACTTGACCTACCCCCAAAAAGCCGCCACCCACCACCCCGGCACCCTCTGCGACGTGCGTTTTGTCGTTAGGAAAATCCCTGTTGGAAGGGCATTGTTTCAAGGTCACGGATGAGAATGGTCGTAGATACAAATTTTGAGTTGAGAGCTGGTGGATGCGTGGGCGGTGGTTGACATTCTGGGTCGAGGGAAGGGAGAGGGATCACCAAAGGAGTGAGGGATTACCAAAGGAGTGAGGAATTTCCAAGAAGGTGACTGTGAGTGACAGCGTAGGCAGGCAGAGAAACGGGAATAACGTGCGTAGGACAAAGGAATCGCAGATTTGTCGGCTTAAGGACATTTATGGCATGCTAAGGTCGCCCATATGAGTAAGAAGCGCAATGTCAGAGTAATTTTGTCATATTTTTTGGAAGGGAAAAAGAGTGAGTCTTTCTCTTATGGAAGTGGGTGAGTAGGCTATGAGTAAATCGCCACGACTTAGCGAAAAAATAAGTGAGCAGTGGATTTTTATCCCCAATAAACGGCTGAGCGATGGCAAAGAAGCTCAGAAACGATGGGTCAGGTTTCTTAATAACAGAGAAAAGAAAGCGCGTGGTTTTCCGACTTGATTCTTCATGAAGAGGCACAATTCCAACCATTCTTCTATTAATTACATTGTGTAAATTCAAATTCAGAATGTACATGATTACAATTCGGATCCTGGAATAACTTAAACTTGCTACTTTTATAAAAAGGACATCTTTTTAGACTAAACGACTGAAACTGAACATTCGAATACTGAGTGGTCTTATTGCAGTTTTTGGAATTGCAACTTGTCGAATAGTTTAGAGGTTATATTTGGTGTTCGAAAAAGTTCAGTGACAAATTGTGGGTAGATGATACTGAAATGTAATACCTCTTGGTCATATTAATTGACGTCTTACAATACCTATGAAAAAGGTGCATCTTAAGCTTCATTTTGCAAGAAAAGATTACCAAAGCTGCATCTTTCCGTGAAATGTTTTTAGGTTGAAAAATGACCGAAAATTTGGAATATTCATACCAATCATTGAAAACGGCAGATCGACTGCGGCGGGAGAGTTTATAATTTCCGTGCTTTGCTATCATTGAAAACGAAAGTGAATACACGTTGGTAAAGAAATGCGAAAACACGTATCATTGAATACGCATACGTTTCGTACTCTATCGACATATTTTGATTTTGTTTTATAGAAAAAGTAAGAGAGCGTCGCAAGCTGCTGAAAAAATTGTGAAGTTTACGGAGATGATGTTGTAAGTTGAAAAACTGCAACGAAGAGGTTTCCCTTTTTCGATTTGATCATTTCGATGTGAAAGATGATGCCCCTTGCTCTGATCGACCAAAAACTGAAAAAGTCGATAAAATCATGGACATAAACAGTAGAGAACTAGGCTGTCATTACTAAACAGCAATCATCTATTTGACGAAGACTGGATACACAAACAACACATGAAGTAACAATGAAAATATTAATGGATCAAAATTCAATTTGCAATCCACTGCTAAACCAAACAAAATTGAACCCTTTCCGAACCGAATAATTACGGATAGTGAAAAGTCGATTATGTACAAGAAAACAGTGACAAAAGAACAGGAACACAGAAAGGTGAAACTTCATAAACGGTGACATAGCCAGGAGTGACATAAAGAAAGATAATGTTGTGTGTCTGGTAGGATTAGAAAGCAATTGTTCACTATGCGCTTCTACAACCTGGTCAATCGATTGATTTTGTTCACTACAGTCAACGACAAGATTGAAGGTAAGTACAGTACTTAACGGATATAAGAAACTCATATAAGAAAAAAGTGCTTAGAATAAACAAAGAACAGTGCACCAATATCCTTTCTTATATGAATTACTACTCGCATAAAAGAAAAAAACGGTTATAAGAAAAATGTTCTCCTGATTTTTTCTTATATTCGTTAAATACTGTACTTCAATTTGAATGGCCAGAATTGATCAGCAGAAAAGGTGCTCTGTTCCCAAGACAAGGACAGACCACAAAATTTATAATAACCCCGCAGAAACTAAGAGGGCTTGGCTTAAAGTTTTGATGCATTCACCAAATAGTCCAGACCTTGCACCTTCAAAATATAATTTTTTTCGATATCGAAGCTTGCAAAGCCCTCAAAAATTGCTTTTTTTGTGTAGCAGTCAAACATCGTGGCTTGCCTTACGTTCTTTTCACAGTAGTTTCCAACCAATAGTCTTCGTCTCCTCCCTTCACAAAACATTTTGCAATTTTTTTTTTTCCAAGGTAATCCGTCCAGCTTGCATGTGACATGGCGAACCGTAGCCCCGTTCTAATTTTTTTGAACTAGGGGCAAGCCTCCTGCTCATTCCAGCTACGCCAGCTCCGCTGTTTTTTTTTCTCTATTATAGTCTTATCCTGCTGAAGATTTGCTATTTGCTCGTTGCTTAAAACTATGCAAATAGTCCAAAAATTATTCCGGCGTCAAAAAATTATTTTTTATAATAGAAAGAAAAGATATATTTTAGCGGCATCACTTAAAAGCTTTAAATGATGAGGCATCAAATTGAGCTTTGCATTTGTGAGAGACTTTAACGCCATTGAAGTAGTGGAAAACAAACATCTAAACGACTTTGAAGACAAAAGACACCTAAAACAGGTTGCAAAAACATAGATTTTTGGAAAAAGAGTTATGTGCTGCTAGCCATCTTAAAGCAGTTCAGACATCGCAACCATTTCACGGCGGACTTCCACTCCCATTTCTGTTTTCAATGAAAGAAAATGGAACAAGGACGTCGTTGTTCTATTTCGTGACAATCTCTACCAAGCATTAAGAAAAAAAAAGTGAATAATTGGCAAATAGATGTCCTCCACTTGCCGTTCAAACAAATCGTTTGCCACAATCCTCGCCCCATTTAACCTCATTCCCCGGTTCAGTCCCACCACTTCACCCACAACCGTTGTGCAACCTCACCCACTTTTCTCATCTTAAATTTCGAATCCGCGTCAACCCAACGAACTTTATTTTTATCGACTTCAAAACAAGAACAACGACAACGAAAATAGAATGCAATCAGCTCCTATTTGCCTCCTTTAGAGCAATTCAGCGCACGTGAGCGCCCCAATCGCAACCAGACTATGTCCTGGCAGACTTTGCACAACAAATCCACACACGAGGATCATCCTGCCAACCATCCACCCCCAACACAATTCATAGCCATTTCGAAAATAATATTTTTCCACAGAATTCCAAGAAACCAAAAGAAAAAAAAACTCCGTGAGTGACCCAAAAATACAAAAAAAAAAAAAGAAAAAAAGTTTCAACCTCCCCGTGTATCCGTTTCGAGTCTTGTGTATCCTTCCATTCGAAAGCGGGCTGGATGACAACGACAATAACACATATCCACCCCCAGAAAAAAAGCGGAAGAGAGAAAAAAAAAAGTATTTCAAAAATAGCAGTGTAATAAAAAATCGCTAAAAAGTAACTTAACACACGGGACATAAACGGTAGAAAAAAAAGGAACCGAGGAAACCCACGACGATGAAAACGAGGACATGAAATGATGTCGGACAACAACAAAACGAGAAGGAACAGCAGCACACACACATGGTCTCATGTGCGAGGAGAACAACCGTATATGGCACTGTGGCTCTTTAAAATAAATGAGACTCTAAATTGTCGACATTTGTGTGTTATCCTAAGGACGCAGCTTTTAAGCGTTTGTTTTTGTTGCGAAAAAAAAAAATATGTTCTCTCGTTTTTTTCTCTGTCACCATTTTCCCCCACCAAACACCACCCCCTAAGGCAAATCTGAGACTGAGTGTACGGGAGACTCGGAGAGAGATGGCGCTGCGCTGTGTAAATTCGCGCTAAGTTGCTTGTTTAGGCTTCATTCGCGAGTCATAAATTTTAAAGCAAAGCACGCAGGGGTAGCGCTGGTTTCATGAACTGCGAGGACGCGAGCAAGGACCGCAGCGAGGGCGAGCATCTGGTTTATGTTGCCATTGACAGATGCGTTGTGGCCTGGAGACAAATCGAAAGAGGCACCAGCCGCGATATGTGTAAGTCGGCGATTTTGGGGGATAAAAACAATTCGACGATATAGGGCTTGATATATTTTTGGAATAGCATGAGCCTGTTATAAAATGCAAATTCAATTGCTGAAAGTCTGCATTTGATTACTTTAGCCACAAATATCACAAGAAGAGTTTTTATTAAATTTCGTAAAAAAAAATGCATTGTGAATTTGAATCTAAAGAAAATATGAAGATATTCATAGCCGCTTTATTAAATATCGCTGTTTTTTCAGTGCTAGAGGCCTATATCTTAACGTTACTGGGCTCATTGAAAGGCGAAGACTGCAAAACCTGGTTTTGTTTAGCAATTCCTAAAATTTCCAGAATCGAAGATTCTCTAAAAGAATTAAATTTGGCTCTGTTGCCTTTGAAACCTTATGCATGCTACGAACACCCTACCATAAATACCAGGAATTTAAACCCACGATTTTTGTTACCGTTGTACTATTTGTATCAGTCTATATGTACAAATCAAAAAGAAAATTAGAGGAGAAATCACAAGAGCCACATTTATTGACTGTAACATCCATTTCAAGGTTTTTTTAATTTGACAGTGTGTTTTATAAAAATAGCCTTACATCAAAGCCAATACAATTCGTTCAAAAGTCACGTAAAATTCGACGTCACAACTAATTTTGAGCAAACATTCGTTAAAATATCTTACCCAAACCCTTCGGCACTGAATAGGACTTGAAATTTACTCAAAAACTACATGAAAACCGTAAAATCTCCTCGCCACAGATGAGGAAAAAATTGACGTCAAAAATCAGAGACAAATCTTCTCTTTCATAACTTAACTAACTAACTTTATAATTAACAACTTCCATAATTGACAAAAAAAAAACGGTCAAGTGTGAGTTTTTTTTTTCTCTAACAAAAATTTTATATGAGACGACAAACATGATTCCTTTAATGGTTTACCAAATTTAATTGCTTTTGTGAAACGTGGAACAAGTAAGTTCACAGTGTGAACTTCACACCCAAATCTACTTCTTAGATATCTACTACTCATTGAATTTCAAGTTCACAAAGAAAATGAAATGAATTAAATGTCACAAAAGTCTCAATGAACTAACAAAATTCTCATAAGACCTTTTGAGATTTAAAAACGTTTTCAAAGACATTTATTAAATTTCACGGAATGGAGGAAAAATCCCCTCGACAGGGTAACACAAGGGATCCACAAAAATCTAAGTAAGGCTCAGTTCCTATCCTGCCAAACCGCACAGCTAACCTAAGCTAAAAACCTTTATTAGCTTAAGGAATACTTTCAACGAACTTAACGAGTTTCAGAAACGTTGGCAAAGAATTTCTCGATGTTAAAATGTGCTTAAGAATCAGTTTTTATGATCTTGAAAGACTGTTTCAAACGAGATTCATAATGATACACCTTTGGAAATACGCGTTTTATTTTGGACTCCAGGGAACCCTTGACTGGAACCTGTGGAAATTGTGTGCAAACAAAAAACACATACAAAGACTTCAAATTATTAAATTGGACCTACCAGTTTCCAGAGACAACCGATTTCGGATCATTAATCTGAAGCCCAAACCCCGAACGCCTAAATAGTCAATTTATTCTCCGCTTCCTGGAAGCGCAAACCGACTCAAAAACTGGCAACGCTCGCAATCGATTGCGCCGCCCGCTGGCAACGTCACCAAACAGAACCACAGGAAAAAAAAAAGGAAAGAAAAAGAAAACAAAGCTCCCTAGCGAATCATCTGCTTTGCAGAATTATTCGACTTCCTCACGAATTCCTCAACGTCCCAAGTGACCCCGCCGCTGTGGGGTGTTTTGTGGGGAAGCTCATGATTGAAATCCCGATTTCCTCAAGCTCCATTTCCCAACCACCCAGCCCACGTCATCCGCATCCTCATGCGAAATGATTTTTTCTTTCTTTCTTTTATTTTTTCATCATCAAACTTAGAAGAGAAAAGGATTTCATTTTTTGTTTTATTTCTTTTTTTTTTAAATGAATAAGCCATCAACCCAGTGACACAGATATTCCCCAGGAGTACACACATCCGCCGCTCTCTGCGTGTATCTGTGTATGTGTGTGTGTGTGTGTGTGTGTGTGTCAATTTATATGTTGCAATGCCGCCTCATCACAGCCCTCCCCGGGGGACAAAACACTGCGCATTGCAGGACAACTGCAATTTTGTCAATTAATTGGAAAGTGATGCTGTTCATTTCTTTGCTTCTTCTGTGAGTGAGTATGAAATTTTCAATCGAATTCCTGATGCGCAACCATCGCGAGGACAGATGACGGATGTGTGTATCCTTTGAAGGGAAAAAAAATCTGAAGGATCTTCGTGCCATCTCAACACAACAGAAGAACTGGAGCCGAGGAGAGAAGGGTTATTTTTAAATGTTGAATGGTTGAGAAGTCTTTCATACACAAGTTTCGCCCCAAGGTCCACCGCGTTCCCGAGCACATGGGACTGACGGTTGTGTTACGTGTACAACTCAAGGAACGCTCATATCCATCCTCATCTCGTCATCTATACCGACATTCATTGGCAGATCCTTTTTCTGGTTTTGTTACGATTTGTGTTGATACACGTGGGTGGACTAGGAGATGGAGGTGGAGATGGATGGAGCTGCGTGTCGTGCGGGAAGATACATTAGTTTGCTGAATTGGATGAGATTCATTCAGGAGAAAATATTATCAAGGATAATGAGAGGAATTTTCTCAGAAGGATCGATTTCTATTTTGAAGAATGGCGAAGGGTCCACAGGAGGGGAAAATAACAAGTCAGTCCATTACGCCGACACGTTTTGTGGATTGCGACTTTTGAGGACGTTCGGAAAAACACGCCTACGCGTTGTGTCCTTGACTTTGGCGATGGTGTGTGGCAAATAGATCAACCTTGGCACCCACATGTAGAATTGTGTGAATTAGTGAGTAAATAAAGTGTGGAATGCGTCTGTTGAAAGGGGAGATTTGCCGGAGAAATTTGCATTGAAATGTCCTCGGGACGTTGAGGCTAACAACATCCCCTCAAATTTCATTTTTTATTGTCACAAGGAACCATGATGAGGTCACGTGTTTTTTTTTTTATCGACGGTGAGGATCTAATGACGTTTTTTAATGCGGTGCATGTTTCCAAACGGTCTCTACAAAATCTTGGACATAACATGCGTCTAAAGTTATGTCTGCACACTTGTGGATTGTATTTGAAGTAAGAGTATTTCACAATCCCAATCTTAATACTATGTGATGGTAGATTAGATTTTTAGTACGAGCCTTTCCTATGACAGAGTCTTAGTCTCAATACAGTTTCAGCGTCGACGGAGTCTCAGCCTCGACGAATCTCAGCCGCGACGAAGTTTCAGCCACGATAAAGTTTCAGCTTCCTCAGAATCTCAATGGCATGGACGTTAAAAAAAAAATCTAAGTGGCTCCGGACTAGTCCCTAAAAGAATTTTACAGCAACAATGGCACGTTTCCCACAAGTGTATGCAATACAAATAAGGCAAGGTCCTGCGAAGCTAGTCCAGTACTAGAAATTATTGTTTAACTCGCAACACAAGAAAACATATGGTGACCAATTCTTTTCACGCCCAAAACTTAGTCAATGGCTATCCATTCCTTATCGCAGAGACTCCACTCTTCCACTAAAAAAGTTTCCCTGTAGATTCACGAGCCTCACTCTCTTTCAACCCGGCCACGCACATATTTTACACGATTCCGATGTTTGCATTCTTCAATGAAAAATCCCCAGTCCTTCCTTATCAGCTCGCAAAAACTACAGCAGCAGACCAAAAAATCAAAAACCCAAAAAACCCACAACTAAGCTGCCATCCACCCCCCATTGGCGCCAACGCCCAACCACCCCCGCCCAGCATGTGTGCGCCCGCTACCTTTCTCATCGTAATCCTGCACCGGAAAATGTGCTTACTCATCGGGGTTTTGTCGTGGAAAAAGGTGGAATTTCGTTTTTCTTTCATTTTTTTCCGAGATACTTTAGTTTTCCGCTTCATTGGCCGAGAGCTGTCTGTTAATAAATTTTCCAACTTTTTCCTTCTCCCAAAACACCGAGACCGGCCGGCAGCACTGACGTCGATGGTGGAGGACTCTTTCGGGGGCGTTTTCAATTAGCGCACAAAAGTGGAAAAAAAGTGAAAAAAGAAAATCAGCTTGCGTGTTTTTCTCGTGTTATTCCTGAAACTCCGAAAACGAAACGAAACGGAACTGAGAGAAAATTCGAAAAATCATGTTGGCTACTTGGTTATGTTGTTGTTGTTGCTTTTTTCTGTTACATTGTGCTGAGTAATTTATGGGCTGCCACCAGGCGAAGACATGAACGGCGGCAGGCAGAGTGGTAGAGAGCTCAAATGTTTGTGTTGCCGGTGGGTGGCCGGTCGATTACTTTAATTACGAGGTGCGTAACAATTTCTAAAAAAAAAAAGGTCGATTTTGTTTTTATGAGACTTGTTATGTAAAAAATTTGCTCAAAAAAAAAAATGGATAAAAGTTTTGTTGTTTATTTTCGGTTTGGTGCCGGTTTAGGTCAATCGCAGGTGGAGCTGAAAATAGATGGGATTCCAGTAGACGCTTTTTTGGGGGGAGTTATGTAATGGGATTAGAGTTTAGGGTTTTTTTTTTTGTGTCATGCAATGTAATGGAGAAAGCGTGCTGTTTAGGACACGTTTAGGGGGATTTCTGAAATAAAGTCAGTTCAAATATAGTCGGAGTTGAGTAATTTAAATGAGTAATTCAATGAGGTCTAACGGGATTTAAACTGATTTTGTATAAAAACTGATTTTGTAATAAAAACAGAAGAGAAGAGAAGAAAGAAAGAGAAAAAAGAAAATAAGAATTGCACGGGAATAAATGAAATTATCCTTGAAAATAAGGACACTGAGGTATTTCCAATTATTCCTACATATTTCTACAATAAAAGCCAACTGAAGTCAAAATGTCATTTTCTGCAGTTTGAAGCAGATGCCTTAACAATAGAAATGTCAATAAAAGTCGAAACAGAAAATATTTCAAGCCACTGCAACATTAATTTTGCTCAACCCAGACCAGGTGTGAGGAAATTGCTTACTTCAGTTGGTGGAAAAATGTTTTCCTTTGGAGATTTTTTAGATTACTGAGGAGGACCTTAACATACACGCTGCATCTGGAGCAGTCGTTTGTTGTAGTTCTCTAGTAGTAATCTTCTCGTGGAGGTTCTCTGGTGGTAGCTGTCTGGTGGTGGCAGTCTTTTGGAGCAGCACTCCTTTTCATGGACACTGTTCACCTGCACTTAGATTATGACATAAAAGTCGTGGGAATGCAAGAAGAGCAACTACGTAAAGTAGTCCCTACACACATGAAGCTCGGGAAAACAGCAATAGAGATATATTTCAAATTCAAAGTTACAACTGATGAACAACCAAAAGACCTGAAGAATGAGTTTTGGCCGAAAATGAAAAAAAAAAAAAATCAGGGAATTTATGCAAAATTCTAAAATAAGGCACTAGTTTCGAATTCAACAACGTATAATAATAAGCTACAATACATCATCTGCGTACTGCCTGTCGATTTATTCGGGGAGATTAAAAGCTTAAGTTTGGACTTCATTATCTTGATCCCTCTTATATTAATGAGACGAAAGACGTATTTAATTTAGTCGCTTTATGCCTAATCCTCAAGAGAATACGCCGCACTATTTTTAAATAGGATGGAAAACAAACTGTAAATATGTCGACATTTTGACTTGTAAAGGAAATTAGGGGACAATACTACGCTATAGCCTCTAAAAATGTAAATGCCATATTTTGACATTCCAATTTTCCATACAAGAAACCATCTTCTAACCTTCTGAGGACCAACGGAAATGAGAAAATCGAAATTTTTCGCCTACACCGAATAGTTCGCAAGGGACGACAAAAAAAGTATTAGTCCCTCTAGTTCGAATTTTTCTACAACTCTCTCCAATGCGAACTAATTTTGATAAAAAAATAAATAAATAATAGGAGTAACAGCCCATACAGGGCCAGAGCCTAGCTTCTTAGCGCCTCCACTGTGTTGTACGCGTTATAATTTTGACACATGTGGAGGGGACCTACTGTTTAATGCCGGTTCCGAACGGCGAATTGCGAAAGCTTTCCATGACAGATGTACTCCAGGAGGGTTGTCAGTCGTTCGCTGGAGGTGGGGCCGTGAAAAATGTTTTTGGTGTTATTTCCCCGAGCCGGATTCGAACCCAGGTACTCTTGCTTAACAGTCCGACGCACTAACGATTAAGCCACGGCGCCCACGAACTAATTTTGATATCCCGCGAAAATTCGACTTAGAAGGAGTATTATTTCACCGTGGTATACCGTCATTCGCTTACATCATACAGACTTAAGATTGAACATTTTTTAAACTATTCTTTATATCTTGAGCTCCAATGACGTTGGGCACTATTTTTAAAATATGTAATAGCCCGATGCATTCGGATATCTAAGGCTATCGGAAATTTTTGCTAAAATAGTAATTAAAGACGGGTTTCTCCCGCGATTCATGATTGAAAAATGTTAATTCAAGCGAAAAAAAAATTGAAACAATTGTTGCAAACTTACTTCATGTAACTATTAAATGCTTTTGAAAGTATAAACTCTGCTCTATTACTGCCACAGCTTTGTAACAAACAATCAAGTGTTTATAAATCTATCACAAACCGTTCAGCAATTAAGTGGTGCAGAAAATATGTAAATAAGCCTAAAATAGTAGCATTTTGTTTATTTTATGTGACTACTACACAAAGCAAGTTTAAATTTGACCAATTATTAATGTGTGCAAACAAAAGATATTTTTTTTAACAGGTTGTGGATTTCAAATTCATATAAAAATAAAACTATTACAACGGCTTACAAAATTGTTCGTTTTATTTATTGAATAGATAAAATTTTATGGTATTTACGGCTGGAAAATAATTTTGGACATGTGTGCATATTAGACATCCACTTTTTCATGGACAGCTTAAACAATGCTGGTTTGCCATCGTGGGCTTATGACTTTAAATATTGAGCGGAATACTATGGCACCACTTCGTTGCAACCATAACTATCCAATCTAAGTTCTTGCATTTTCGCAGAAAAAGTTTTTTAGAGCCTTGGGCTTAAAAACAAAGACATCTGTTATAGAGAAGTTGAAGTTATTTTGCTACGTTTAAGAATTTTCGATGGTTTGTATTAATGAAGAGTTTTGATTGCCTTAGCCCGGAAAAGTTCGTCTAACGTTCATTAAACTCGTACAATTATTTCTGTTTGACTTACAATTTGTCGTTGAAACCTTGGTCAGATCCAATTTGAAGTTAACCGCGTTGCTCTTATTTGTCTACAAAACAGTACTAACAGCAGTAATAGAAAAATATTTTATTAATTGATATCACATCCAAAACGTAGAGTAATTTTCAAAATGTGACAGGTGCGCAGAGCGGACGGAAAGGTTTTGCTTCATTCGATTTGGTTGCTGCTATGTCTCCTAGTTCTGACCTGTACTATTAACAATTGAACAAGCTCAGTTTGATCATTAAATCAAGAATTGTGTTAGGCCAGCAAAGCCTGCACGCGATTGCCACGCGCCAAAAACTTAGAGAACCTTGTTTGGAAAGATCTTATGTATCCGTTTTTCTACTTCGCACCTGGCACGAAGGTCAACAATTTTGCTCCTGTATACATATATTTTTTTTGTGGGTTGGTGAGAATCTTCAAAAGAGACTATATGACATTTTTTGTAAGCAGCTCGTAACGATGATTTCTAATAAAAACGAGTGCCATAAACTCAAACGATGCCGGTGTTGACATTACAGTGTTTTAGAAGCCTACTTAGCATTTCTGTTTTTTTTTTACCCATGCCTCACTTATTTCCTTTTAATGGCCAGCACCCTCTCTAAGTCTTTCTCACCTAATTTAAATAAGAAAAAATCTCTTTCGCTGTTCTCGCACTCCTACAGACGATATCCCACGGCCCCAAAGCCTTCACCAAAGCCGTGGGACAGGTCACTGGCATCCGCATACCAACAAAAAAAAATTCAAAGAGCTCATTCGCACCGCTGGCAGTTCGCAAAAAAAATGGACCGAACCAGAGGGCCCGATAAGGCTACGACTAAATTTCCATATTTCCACAAAAATTTCCCATCCCGTGTGTAGCCCCCACACCCACACAGCCCACCCCTTCTCCTCACATTGTTCTTTATCACCGCTGCCTCAAAATTTATATAAACGACAAAAAATTATGCATTAAGTACACATTTGCAAATTTTCTCACGTACCACGAAGAGGACGAGCAAGAAAATGAGAGAGAAAACAAGAGAACCGGCTGTTTGTACCTCGACGAACGACTGAGAGGAATAAATGAAAATAAATTACGAACCGAGAAACGGAGACGAAGACAAACGAGAGAAGAAGAAACGCATGGACGGCAGGAAAGAGGCAGTCGAGGCACGACAAAGCGGACAGACGGACAGAGAGACACACGAACAAACAAACAGACGGACGAACGGATAGACGGACGGAAAGAGCCGCCGGAATGGAGGAGGAGCAGAATAATGAATTATTTATTGTGAATGATAAAAGGGGCAGAAGGGGTGCTCTAAAGTTACCCTTGTAACGTGATATGAGTGGTTTCCCTAGGGAGGGCGATGCGTGTGTGTGCGGCTAAGGAATTCAGGAAGAAGACACCCGCCGCCGGTCTCTCTTTCGTGCACACGAAGAATGAATGGATAAAGTTATTAACGTTAGTTTATGACCCGGAGATGGATTTTAATATCATTTGATAGTCCAACGGGTGTGGGGTTGGGCCACAATAAGGACGAAGCTTTGTTGTAAGCTCACTTGGATGTGGAATTTTAATGAATTTCTTTTATGGCCAAGGGTTGTGTGTGTGCGTGCGAGTGGTGTTTGGGGATACAAAATATTGTTTTGTATTTGTCAGTGTCAACAAGGACCCAGCGAGGGTGGCGGTGGGCAGCACACAACCACACCGCCTCTCGCACCGACACCAGTGCCGGCTCCTTCTCTCAGGCTGTGTGCGACGGGCGACGGGCAACGGAGGAATTCGTGTGGGGCGATAGTTAATTTGTGTTTTGTGCCATAATGAAGTTTTGCAGTTAGTGGCTCTACCGGAATGGCTTACGAATTCAAATTGAATTATGACAGACAGAGTGGCCTTAAGGTATGCCAGTCAGAGAGAGGCTTTTAATTTCTAGGCTCGGAGAATTATTTGAGTTTCTGGGTGATTGATGAGGTTTGTTGTCGGTTGCCGTTTACTGGTTGTTGGTTGTGTAAAAGGTCAGTTGGAGTTACGATTGGCGATTTACGGCTCCCATCGGACGCGGACGCGGGCTAGTGGGGGTGAATGCAATTTAGCGGAACGCAAAAGGTAATTAATTTGCGTTGCACACGAAAAATTTGTTCCGTTTAGTTCACCGTCGTGGTAGTTGAGTTGTGCGCTGTGCTGCGTCAGTGAAGTTGAAAAAATTCAACAGAAAAAAAAAGAAAGTCAAATTTGCTCTTATTGTAAAGGCCTTTGACATTCACTTGCTTTGGTTTTAAAGACTGTGACTGCTTTGCAGAAAACTAACCATCGTAGCACTTTGGAACTTTTTAGGAGAAAGTTGCAACACAAATTTACGTCCATGACTGGAACTGGTATTGATTTAAAACAGCATCGTGGAGCGTGGAAAATGAGTGAAAGAGTCCAAGGGCACAGGGTCACAAAAATAGGCAGCAAACAATTGACAGATTGACAGAAGGTAAGGCGGCAAAGCAAAAGAAAAAGAGTGGAGCTTTGACTTTAAACTTAACTATTTCAAAGACAATGTGTTGAAATACAAAAAGCGCCTATAAAATGTCTCATACGCTATAAAAAGGCATGCATACGGATAAGCAATGCTAACATTGATTTTCTTTGTTCTGCATGTAAAAAAAAAATATTTTTATGTAATCAATAAACCGAATCTTAATCTACTTTAATGTAGAAAAGGCGTAAAATAACTTTTAAATGAGCTCGGTAATCTTCCAATAAGAAGACATAAAAAGTCACAAGTGGCAAAGGCAAATGCGTACCACACCACTCAAGCCAAGTTGAAAGAAGGCTCTTGGAGGAACCAGTGAAATTAGGACAGTTTTAAGAGTAGAAAAGTAAACCCAGGATTGATTGACAGCGAACTCAAAGCAGGTGTAAATATACCTTTGAAGTTCCAAATGATGCTAAAATCGCCAACGAAATTATTATTGGAAAGCGACAGAGTGAAGGCATAAAAAGACCTTGAGAAGGGTAAATACAGTCATACATCTCTAAATATAATGCGCTAAGCACTAATAGGCGTGACAAATAATGAGCGCGTGATGTATGCGTGTAACACGTATAAGAAGGTCGTTGTAGAGACAAATTAGATTAGAAACATTTCAATAAGACGACATTACAAAACATTAATGGAAGATCGCAAAAGTGAGACCGCGGAAAACAAATTAAACATTTTTAAAAATCCCAAGCGGGGGAAAGCAATTATAAGAGCGTGTGATAAACTATAAAGAGAAGCCAAAAGACGTAGTAGATATTGGAAGCAGGATGGGTGCGTGATATAATAAAACGTAAAATAGTCTTAGACTGAAGTTGTAAGAAATTACCCAAATTTGTCGCACACACAAAATACGACAGTGAAATCAAAATTTTGATAATATAGAAAGCACAAAAAGGTGTTCGAAAGGTGTTCGCAGGATTAGCATTTCTGCGAATAATCTGAATCTGAATCATTCTTCTTGCAGTATTTGAGTTTGTGTTTGAAATGTTCCTTTTGTTTTTAATGTCTGAGGGAAAAATATGATTTTGTTAAAATATTCTATACTAAATAACTCCCTTTTTTTTGGTGTATGGGGTGAGCAAAACCCTGTACTAAAGAAGAACGGTCTATTGCCCGAAGTCTTCTCAAGAATGGTGAAACCCATGTTCATGCATAATGCCAGTGCTCCAGGTACAAATACGAAAATGTAACTAAATTTAGGCATTGATGGTTTAAAAGCAAGAAAGGTAGAAGATAATAAAAAAGCTTTCAGTCCAAAAAAAAAAAAACTCCCCAAGAAGACTTATGTGGCTATCCAAACGAAAAATGTTGAAAGATCCTGTGATAAGTGTGCTTTCGTAACACGTAAGCGGCACATTAGCATTAATAGACACAGGAAAATGTTTAAATTATTGTGAGTCCACCTTTATATTAACACGTAGTAGGGTTTTCGTACTCCCGACTAGGCCCAATATTTTTTACAAAATGCAACACCATTGATATCTCTCTGATCTTCAAACAACTTTAAAGTAACTATTTAAACAAGACTACCCTCCAAAATACACCAACAAAAAATAAAAAAACATGGTTTCAGCAAACAATACTATCCTCATGCCAATGCAAAAATTTTAGATGGAAGTAGAAAAGGGGTTCTTGAAGCACAATTACGAAGGGTAGTGTAGGCATTTTGGGAAGTAAAACCACTAAAGAGGTGGAACGCAATAAACCACAGCACCAAGGCAGTGGTACAAAACATTGGCTTTGCAAGAAAATATGAACTTAAAAATTTATCACCTCAACATTTCTGCTGCTTGTAAGCCAAGCTCCAGAGTGAGCAGACGTGTTCTTCACAGCGGTCCGAGCAATCAATTACCACTCAAATCAAATAAATAAATATAAAAATAAGCTATTCAAATAACGTTAACGTTAGTTTGTATTTTAAATTAGAATTAAATTTAATTAAATTTAATTTAATTTAAATTTAATTTAATTTTTATTTTTATTTTATTCCATTTGAATTTTTTTTTTTTTCCTTTTATATTTTTATTCTATTTTATTTCTATTTTTATTTCCTTTTATTTTTGAATTCTTTCTTTTATTATATTAAACTTTAAGTTAAGTCTGAACCCTAAGAGTGGGAAGATGAGTGTGTTGAGATCGCCCCCAACTGGGCGCGATCTTAATGCCTTTCCGGAACTCAGTTTCCAACAAAATATTGCCACGATGATTGCAACTACAGCAACATCAACTAGCGTTGTAACAACATTTGCCTCGGCATTTGCAACAACAACAACGACTTTAAGTTCTGGAAAAGTTGCCGCTACTCCGCTTATCACAAGCACAAAGGTAACAACAGAATTAAGCAAAAGCAATACTCCTACAACCGTTGTAAGCCATGCACATGAGAGCAACCTAACCCCAAGCACTAGCAGCAAACGTGCGCGAGTTTCACCTCACAAAGCAGAGGCAAAAACGAAAAAACCAAAGACGAGAGAACAGCCTACACTGAACTACTGGCTAAGTAAACCTAAGCAGGATACCTCGTCCAACCGCTTTGAGCTACTAGCAGTAGAAGACGACCAATGCATTAACGACATCAACGACAAAAACGACAACGAAAAACAAAACTTAACGACCAAAAAAATTAATAAGCCCCCCCCAATATATGTACAAGAGGTTGAGTGCGTCCAGACCCTAACCAGGGCTCTTAATAAGGAAGCAACTTCAAATTATGAACTCAAAGTGCTCGCAAAAAATCAGATACGAATACTGGCAAGCGAATCAATTTATTACACAAAAATAATAAAAATGTTGAGACAAAAAGAAACCAAATACTTTACGTTCAAACCCAAGGAAGAAAGGGGGCTTAGAGTCATATTAAGAGGAATGCACCCATCAACAGACTTAGACGATATAAAACTCGAACTAGAGAAACTAAACCACAAGGTCATTAACATTCACAACATTCAACAAAAAGGTACGAAAATTCCCCTTCCTCTTTTCACAATCGAGATCGAAAATAACAAAAACAATAAAGACATATACAACATAACACGCCTCCTAAACTGCGTAGTCTCTTTCGAAATACCGCACCATAAGAGAACTATATCCCAGTGCACAAACTGCCAGAAATATGGCCACACTCGGAACTTCTGCACAATGGACGCAATCTGCGTAAAATGTGCAGGAAAGCACAAGACTAGCGAGTGTAATATAACAAAGGAAGAAAAAAGTCCGAAATGTGCCCTCTGTGGAGGAAACCACACGGCAAACTATAAGGGATGCGAAGTTTATAAAGCCCTCATGATTCAACGCTTCCCTCCATTGAGACCGAGAGAAAGCACGAACATAACAAACCAACCAAAGGTACCACAAAAAACAGCTAGCCAACCAGCAACAGTTAAACCAAGCATAAGCTACGCAGACGCTATCACATCAGACCTGATCAGTTCCCCAAACAAACAATCCTTACAAACGTCAATAACCCAAAGAACAGTTGCTGAACAATCACAAAACACTAACGAACAATACTCCTCCGACATAAAAGAACTTAAAGACATGATAAAGCAACTAGTAACACAAATGACCAACATGCTAAACCTCTTAACATTACTCATCACCAAACAAAGTGAAAGTAAACAATAAGTGCCTTAAAATGACTATTTGGAACGCTAACGGACTTCACCAGCACTATATTGAACTGAAGCAATATTTAAAAGATAACGAAGTTGACATCATTCTTATTGCTGAAACCCATCTGACGGAGAAAAAGCGTTTCCACTTCCCTGGGTATTCAACTCTGTGCACGAATCATCCGGATGGAACAGGACATGGAGGATCCGCAATCATTGTAAACAGCCAAATACAATTTATTGAGCTCAATAGCTTCAAAACAGACTATATTCAATCCACATCAATTCAAATTCAAGACGCACATGGACCAATGGTTATATCCTCTATATACTGCCCACCAAAACATAAAATAACTACTCCACAATATGACTCTTATTTAAAATCATTAGGTGGCCGTTTCCTTGTGGGAGGGGACTTTAACGCTAAACACACAGACTGGGGATCAAGACTCGTTAACAAAAAAGGCAAAAATCTTCTGGACGCAATCAATAGGAATAAGTGCAAACATGTAAGCACAGGTGAACCAACGTACTGGCCCACAGACACAACGAAGAAACCTGACCTTATTGACTTCTGTATCGTAAAAAACATCAATTGCCAGAACTTGGAAATAAAGTCTTCTTTTGACCTATCCTCAGACCATTCCCCAATTATTTTAAAATACTGCACGAGCCCCAAAAAAGTACAAGCACCCACTAGGCTGTACAACTCAAAGACTGACTGGGCTGCATTCCGCCAATATATAGACACGTCCCTCAAAACAGACATTCCCCTCAAACAGAAAGACGACTTGGAAAGAGCAATTATTTACCTAAATGACCAAATCAACGAAGGGGCCTATAGAGCAACGCCCTCTATAGGCACAGAACCCCAAGGCGTTCGACCAACTTCTACGATTGAAAAGTTCATAAAGACAAAGAGAAAACTAAGGAAAAAATGGCAGTTGACTCGAGCACCCACTGACAAGACAAACCTAAATAATATAACTAAACTACTAAAACTTAAACTAAAGGAAGCTCACGAAAGTAACCTCACAACCTACCTTAAGAACCTAACTCCAACATCTACGACAAACTACTCATTATGGAGAGCAACCAAAGATATGACAAACAAAATGCAACACCATCCTCCAATTAAAAAAATTGACAACACATGGGCTAGAGATAACCTTGACAAAGCAGCTACCTTAGCTAAATACTTTGAGTCAACATTTACAAACCCTGAAGGAGACAAGGTTTCGGCACCACCACTCGAAAACATACAAGACACTCAACCTATAAGAAAAATGACTGCCAATGAAATTGAAACCTGTATAAAAAAAGGGATCAAGAGTAAAAAAGCACCCGGTTACGACTTCCTAACAGGCAAATTGTTAAAAGAGCTCCCGAAAATAGCCTTTATTTTCGTTCGGAACCTATTTAACGGAGCAATCCGGCTTAAATATTTTCCGAAGCTGTGGAAAGTAGCTGAGGTAATAGCTATACCAAAGCCTGGAAAGGACGCCACAATGACAACATCCTACAGACCAATTAGCCTACTTCCAATCCTGTCAAAAATTTTCGAAAAACTCCTCCTCAAAAGACTTCTACCCATTTTGCATAAATCAAACGCTATACCAAACCACCAGTTCGGTTTTAGACGACAGCACTCAACAATCGAGCAAGTACATAGAGTGACAAACAAAATATCGGCGGCACTAGACGAAAAAAAATTCTGCGTTGCAGTATACCTTGACGTGGCTAAGGCTTTTGACTCGGTTTGGCACAAGGGACTATTGGTCAAACTTTGTAAAGTCGTTCCTCAGGACTTTTTTGTACTCTTAAAAAGTTATTTAGAAGACAGATGCTTCTACGTAAGAGTAAATGACAAGTGTTCAAACATGCACCCAATAAAAGCTGGAGTGCCCCAGGGAAGCATCCTAGGACCAGTCCTGTACCTCATCTTCACTGCAGACATCCCTACCCCAGACAGCGAAACGGCCATGATTGCTACTTTTGCGGACGACACTGTCCTGCTTAATACCGGACACGGCCTTTCAACTGCGACCTACCAACTACAACAAATACTGGACAAAGCGAATGCTTGGTTCACAAAATGGAACGTAAAAATTAACGAAGAAAAAACGATACAAGTCATTTACACAACTAAAACGAAATACGTACCGCTACCACTTACAATAAATCACAAAAATATATCTATCCAACCAGTCGCTAAATACTTAGGGATCCACATAGACAGTAAATTGACTTGGAAGCTACATATCCAACAAAAACAGACTCAGATAAAACACAAATTTCGACAACTTTATTGGCTTCTACGCCCCCAATCAAGTGTTTCTCTCAGAAATAAACTACTTATTTATAAATGTATTATAAAACCAATATGGACGTATGGAATTCAAATATGGGGAACATCAAAAAAAAGCAACCTGTGTATAATTCAAAGACAACAGAATAAAATTCTAAGGACGATTACCAACGCCGAATGGTATATCTGTAACAAAGACATTCATCGCGACCTGCAAATAAACACAATTGACGAAGAGATACAAAAAATAAGCAAAAAACACTTGACAAAAATCTTGGCACACCGCAACCAACACATCAACCTGCTCTTCGACGACGAAACACTTAGAACGAGAAGATTGAAACGAAGAAGACCTATTGATTTGGTTCTTCAATAAATATAAAATACATATATGTAATATATTTCATGTTGTCTGCAAGTTTACTGTATTATTGAAAATGTTAAATTATAGCGTATTGATGTTTTTAAACCACAGGTGACGAAAATTCGACACTGGTCGGAGTCACATGTTTTTTCCCTGTATAAATTAAAAAACATTTACTTAATGTCCTAGAGACAGGTGTAAGTATTTATTGGGATTTATAAAAAAAAAAAAAAAAAAAAAAAAAAAAAAAAACATTTCTGCTTAAGATTTTTTGTTTTTTTTTATGGTAAAAAACATGCACTGCTTTGATCGCTGACTTTGAGTTGGCGAGTTAAGTTTCATTGTGTTAATTTTTCTTAGTTAATTCAATTTTACGGGAAAAAAATTATTGTGTTAGTATGCTACTTTATTAACCATGTGATTTTGTTCTACCACTACTTCTTCGCAGCAGACTTTCAATTATTAACGTCATAAAAAAAAACTCTCTGAAGTTATAAGAAATCGTGCGAAACAATAAAGAGGCGACAAGTTTGTTAAAGAGCAAGTTCAATGTGACTGTCTAACAGATACTGTAAGTGCGCGATTAGATGGGTTCGAAGAACTAACAAAAAATCACAAAATCTCCCCGAAAATTACAAATTCTCGAATTAATTCCGATGCCTTATAGATATCTCTTTAAATTACATATAAATTAACTTACTCTGCGACCACAAAGCTGCCACACGACCATGTCAGCATCTCCCGACCCACATTCCCGATCCCCTTGATATCAAAGTTAAGTTTTGTGCTTACCTGCAAAGAAAAAGAAGAAGAAAAAAACATAAATTACCACCATCTCAGCGAATTAATTAAAGAAAAAAAAACATCAGCACTAGCAGCAAATATTCACGCTCCACATTTTATTAGAAAGCAAATTTTGGACTCTGACGTTAGCAGATTCCGATAAATCAATAAAAACTTCTCATATGATGCTGCGGGGGTTGAAGGAGGAGTGAAAAAAGATACAAATATCTACGAGATAGGCGATGAGAATCACCCCCGTGTACGACTTCATCACGGAATTCTTTCTCCCCGACCCGCTGGAGGAACTTTCCGACATTCTCCGCTGAATGACCAGCCACTCACCTCGAAATCTGAACCACAGCCATTCATTCCACTCACCCCCAAAACAAGCCGCCCTCCAAGAATGCGGCGCAGAGGAAGCAGAGCCGCAAAAAAAGAAAAACAGGACAAGGGGAGGGAGGTGGGCCGAAAATATTCGACGACGGCAGTGTTTCTTTTGTGTATCTCCCCATCCAGGAAGAATAAATTCATGCAAAGGATACAAAAACCGAAACAGAAGAGAAAGTGGAAGGTGGTTCGAATAAATTTTATTTTGCCGCAAGCGCAACCCGCCCAACTCAGTTGACGAGGCAAAACTTCTGCCGTCGGTGACGTGGGGAAAGATCATCGCCAAAAACGCACCAAACTTGACAGTTGGATTGGGACGAGGGTGGCAGGATCGTGAACAAAGACGCCGGTGAGTTAAAAATAAATAAACGCCATGCGGAGATAATTTTAGACATCACCACCAACGGCGACGGTGATGACGGTGACGGCAACATGCCTCAGTCGAGGGAGCAGAGGATGGCGTCAGCTGGCTGATAGTGCAGGCGGGCCAAGGTGACTGAGGCGTATGTGGAACGCATGCGAACTGACGACGACGACGACGGGGACTTGGCAAATGTTGAGATAGTTTTTTTTTCGGCTCGTTTTTGTGTTGCGGGCGAAGTATAATTCGCGATACGAGGGCTGAGGTGTGGAAGATGATAAAAGTGCGGTTAAGACAGACTTTGGCAATGACCGCAATTAGTATGGAATTAGGAAGAGAGCTCAGATTAAACACATTTAAGAGCCAAGTCAGATGGGGGATATGTGAAGTTGATTTTCTTTTGTTCTTAGTGTGGAAAAACGCACGCGAAGAATTTTAATGGTCTAAACTATTCTAGAATTTTCAGGATAGAAAATTTCATCACTCTGGAGCTTAAAATTATTTCCCGAAATTTTTTCAATCGCTCTAAAGTTCAACCAACGAATAACGTCGCTATGCATAGTGATTTTTAGGTACTATTGAAATTGGATCTTCTACATTCGCAAAAATAAAGTGGGAAACAAAAATAACAATACTGTAGAACTAAAAAATCAAAGTACGAAGAAATTCTTTATTGTTCTAAAATGATTCCTATTGAAGAAGATTTTTTCACTTCGTGTACACTACTAACCTCTCTTGACCGCTGAAAAAAAAGAAAACTTAAGCATCTACAGTCACTACAGTCCACCCCAGTGATGACCGAAGCATTTCCTGCCCTGTTTTTAAGCAAAACACACCCATATTCCACGAAAATCTGTTCCAGTACTGAGCCCGTTCAACTGGAACCACCCCAAACTTCCCTCCACCAAAATTTATGCAACCATAATGACACCACGAGCCTGAAATCTCCCCAGACCCTCCCCAGAACGTCTTCTTAAAGACTTCCCGGATCTTAAATTTTACCCCACCCCCATCTCGCGACTCCATCTACAAGACATTTCTCTTCCTCGAAGAGCTTACTTCTCACAGAAAAAAACCGCAAAACTCGCACTTGACTGCGCACTGATGAGCTTATAGCGCAGTGCCTACAAACACATCCTTCCGCCCACCCAATAAAAAAAAAAACTGCACCAGTGACGACCCACTTCACGAGCGGAGGATTAAAACTTTTGCGTCAACCATCGATTTTAGAGAAAAAAAGAAACGTAGATATCGACTTCTCCACAAACCCACACACACACATATACTTCGCCTAATGGGAATATTCGCCAAATTCCACCACCCACGTCATACACCCACCCACCCAACTAAGCCCATTGTGCGAATAATGAGCTTTTTTCCGCTACCCTCCAGCATTCTTTTTTTCTGTCCTTTATTTCTCTCTCTTTCTTTTTTAGATCGCAAATTTGGAGCACATTCTTACTCGGGGCTAATAATCGAGGAAGGAACGATGCAGGGCGCCGGTGGTGGATGAGGCAGAGTAACCCACTACCTTAGTTGACATATGTTTTTAATTTTTTTTTTGTCTCCCTCGATGTGACAGATACACACTCTTTCTCTCGTTCTTTCTCTCAGATGATGACCTACATTACGTTCCACGTCATGCCTTCGCGTGGGCAGAAAGCGCGCTTAGAATTCTCTCCGTCGAGATCAAAAAACTAAAAAAGAAAAAAAAAAATGAATTGACGAAAAAACTCCCGCCATTGGAACATGTGCCGCGAAGGACACGAACTCCCACCCACTGCAGGAAGGCGCGATTTTCAGGCCGAGTCACGATTGCAGCCATCTGTTGGTCGACTCATAAAAAACTGTGACTCTCTGGAATCCGAAAGATACACACACACATGACCGGCGAGGAATTCCGCGCGTCCACACCCCACATCGGATTTTATGACGCCGTGTGTCCCCACGAAAAATCTCCGTCCGACCCACCGGCACCTGTCGACCAGCGTTCCGATGCTGCACACGGTTTTCTTCCTTTTTCTCTTTTCTGCGTTCCAAAACTATTCCTTCAGTGGCGCGACGCGGTCACTTTTCGCTTTTATCTCAGCCGTCGGCGAGGGAAAATATTTCTGCCGCCCCGACAACGACGACTCCTGGCTAACAACCTGGATAAACATTCCAGTTGTGAGTTTGTGTGCGTGCGTCGGACATTGAGTGCGATATAAAGTTGAAGTTGACGTAAATTGATTTCCCAACGTTGGCCACGTCGCGTCGCACCTGAACGTTGGGGGGGCATATGGCGAAGGTGCTAACAAAGGAATCGCCTGTATTCGTGTGCTTGTGTGCTCACATTCCATGTCAAATGTATCTCAGCCGATGTGGTGTGCTCGCATATCTGTCAGATAATTACGAGATGTGTTTAGAGGGAGTGTGCGTGCGTGTGAGTGACATTCCACAAGTGCCTTAGCTTGTTACGACATCCTTTGTGAGCTGATGTAGACAGACAAGGGATGGTGGTAGTGTAGGGACTTAATGGAGCGAACTTCCTGTGTTCACGACTATCACTTGGGCAGAGTTCCAATTAATTTGAAGTCAACTTTCATGGTGGTTGCTTGGGGAGGGAACGAAGTCGAGGTTTTTTTTTGGGTGGTTGAAGGGAGGTCAGCCTCGATGAGCTGACTAAGGGCGACTGGAAAAACATGGTCATAGAAAAACAGTCCACCATGTAGCGGCTTTTTTAGTCCGCATACATACAACAAACTACAATCGACAATTTCGGTGTGAGTTGCAAATTTTTCGAGGTTTTACAATTCCAGCGCTAGGCTTGCGGCTTGTCCCGTTAGACATTTATCAAGTTCTAAAATGTCGAACCACATGCAAAAGTGGTCCGAAAAGTAAACATCACCTTCCAGAAAACACTACTATCAACAATTTTATTCATATCAACATTTTGTTCACAGTGAGAAAGGAAGGAGGAAAAACGAAAACAATGTACCTGCTAGTTCTGGCATTAGCAACGCACATTTGCCAATTGTTGATTTTTAACAAATTAACATTTTTTGACGATGGGAAATATGAATGCGAAATGAAACTCAGCGCTTTCCGCGGTTTCGCTACGTTTGAGGTTGATATCTGCAAATTTCTTTTCTTGCCATCGTACTTTTTTTACTAAAGAGACTCGTGTTCATGTTCGCCTTTAACCAATTTCAAACAAAGCTTCAATTCTCGTTTTACTTTTTAAAGTCACATAACTAAGTCTCGATTATTGCGTGGACGCGATTTTTTAATGCAATTTTGAACTTCTTTTCTAAAGTAAATGGGGCTGATAAAGACATCTATAGTCAATTTGAAGACTATTTAAAATTAAAATACATCGGACAAATCTTTACTTTACTTTTTCATATTAATTTATCATTTGCATTTCGCAGGCTAAGCATGAAAAGTTCGCATTCTAATTAAATGAATCGAAAATATCATTAATTTCCATCACTGCTGTAAGGTGCAGGGGAATTGGGTTTAAAAGACACTTTTCGGGACCATCAAAAAAAGGAATTCAACAATTTTTCGGGTTTTGTCCAAATTTGTTCCATGTTCCGGATTCGCCTCCAGTCTGCAGACATTGATGTGATTCATTCACACATTGTGTGTTCATTTTGGACGTCACAATTCGCAAACTCAAGATTTTCAATAAAACCAGTCTTCATCTGCTTAATTGAAGAATGTGCAAAAATACCTTATGTAAAGGCCAACAAACTCGAAGTTTAAATTGCAGGCACTATTTTAAAATATAATGAGTTACTTCTTTTGGATTTCAAAAGACAAGTACTCGTATGACTCACTTGTGAGAGCGAAAAGACTAATCTTCCGCAACGGAAAATGGAAAAGAAGCACCTTAAGCACCTTTTGTTATAGAAACCATAAATATACTAGTGTGGGGTTGTATGGATAAGAAAGTGCGCTTTATTGATAGTGTAATGGAGCATAAAGAGTATGCAAAACATTTTTAAGACACACCCTAATCTCATGAACGCCAGAAAGGTCTTGATACCAACCGCAATTGCATTTAACATAACCATCTTGGTCGTATATCCTAGAATATTCAAATGTGACTTCCCCCAAATACCCCAAAATAAATTGAAACTCTCTAACAATTGTCAGATATAAATCCAAACCAAAATAAAGTGATGTTTCGGGGCAAAATATAAGAAAAAAATATGAAACTCGTAACAAAACTGACATGAAAATCGATTTGATGAATTGAACCAATTGACGGTAGCATTAACTATATGAAGTTAATGAATGTTTTTGTAGATAACTTCGTTCAAAGTTATTATTGTTGTGTGCCTGTTTAAAATAAAAATAGAAATAAATAAATAATCTGCGTATCAGCCCATACAGGGCCAGAGCATAGCTTTTTCGCGCCTCCACTGTGTTGTGCGCGATATAGTTTGACAAAAGTGAAGGGGACCCACTGCCTAATGCCGGTTCCGAACGGCGAATTGTGAAAGCTTTCCATGACAGAGACTATTCCAGGAAGATTGTCAGTCGTTCGCTGGAGGTGGGGCCGTGAAAACTGTTTGTGATGTTCTATTACCGGGCTGGATTCGAACCCGGGTACTCTTGTGTTCCTGCTTATGTCGTTTTGTTCGTTATAAAACGCAAAATAAAAGCGTGCACATATTTTTCGTAGGACTTATAGTTTTTTTCTATGAAAATGTTTTCATTCAAGTCGGATAGGAAATATTTTGATGTATGAAGATTTACAGTGACTCCCAATATCGATCACACTTTTTTTCGGAAGATTTCATCGATATTGGGAGTTACTGTATATAACTTTGTTAGAAAATGAGTAATATTTCAATCATTTACCCCTTAATCCACCCCACCCGCACCAACCGCAGAACCTGTCATCAACAACTCAACCCTAACTGACGTATTTATCCGCCAATTTACCAAACTACGACTCGCGTTACAAATACGTCAAACGTTCACAAAAAAAAGCAAAGAAAAAACCCCGCTTAATAATTACCGTTGACTGCTGAGTTGCAATTAAGTTTCTCCGAAGTGAAAAATTGAATTTTCATTTAATTTCAGATTTATTTTTTTATTGTTGTAATATCAATTTACTCTTAATCGTGGAAAAACATAAATTCCTATTGTTTAAAGTGCCGTGTCATCGAATGGGGACGGTGTTGGAATGTGAGGTACGGGTAAATGGCCTGGCATGTTTTGGCATATTTTGAAAGTTGTTGGTGTAGGGGAATTTGCTAAATTTTTTAAGAGGTTAAGGACATTTATGTCAAATACGGGAGAACGATTTGCCACTTTGTAGTAGACTCTGAAGGAGTTGGTTCATTTTTTTGAAAAATTGAATTTGCGTTAACGCTAAGAAAAATACAACTGTCACAAATCATTAATTGACAAAATCGTTAATTAAACATTTTTTTGGTGCGTTAAGAGATTCACTACTTTTCAAGAATAATTAATGAGAACAATCAATAAAAAAAATAAACAAACTAAGATACTGCCCAAAAGCCAAAAATATTTCAGACTATTAAAAGCTTTACGAGAAATGTTCATCAATTCAATAGTATTTAAAAAGATGCAATATGCAAAATAATGTGGGCAATGCAAGAAATTGGATAGCAGTACTTTCCAAAATACGAAAACTAAAAATGCACTCTCGAATGTCTCAGAATACAATGAAAAATACAAGAATACAATTTTAAATAAATGAAAACAGGCAAATTTTCCTCTCACAAACACTCGACAAATATAAAATTAAATGAATTTATCAAATGCCTTAAAATGAGCCAGCTTTATAGCAGAATAAGAGTAAAGCCTACAAAGATAAAAACCTACATCCAAAGCATCCAAAAGGTAAAAAAAGTAAATTCTTTGCATTCGTAGACATAACCAAAAACAGAAAAAACATTAAAAAAGCGAGAGGTCTGGCCTTACAGCTTTTCGTTTGGCGTTATTGCAATTCTCATTACAGTGTCCTCTCGCGAGCTACTAAACTTGAACTTAGTAACCTTATATGCATGTTCGGCTGTCTATTAGAAGAAAGTTCTTCAAATCCGCGTGGATTTTTTTCAGCTAGTTTAATGTGGGTCAATTTTTATCTCTTGACATACCATTCTTGCATGCCTCAAAAAAAAGTCAAAATTTCGTTCAAAAAATGGCATAGTTTCGCATAGTTTGTGGACAGATATACCTATTTTTGTTTGCTGAACAAATTTGTGGTGGATGGGCCACTTTAAATACCTAGGTCTTGTTAAAAAAAATTGTCGGCCCCAAAACTACAAAACAAAATTATCCAAAAAAAAAACAAACACTCAAATGATCCACTGTACACTGTTTTGGATAAAGCTATTTCAAAAAGCAAAAAAATCTCGCAACAAACGATTTGCAACACCCATTCAATCATCGATTGCCTTCACGCCTTTGAGAGATTAGAAACATTCAGCGCCCGCAGGAAGATAAAACTCCAACAAAGCACAAAAAATCCAGACCAGAACATTCAAACTAAGCCGTCTCAACTGCTTAGCACACACACTCCACTCCCCCACTGAAACAATCAGACAGAGAAAATAAAAAAAACCACCGACCGACTCACAGCAAAAAAAACTTCGCCCTTAAAGCAGCAAAACGCTCGACGCATTGCCAGCTAAATACCCAAATGTGGTTGAGCCACTACACAACTTCTCCGCAATCACATCCATCCAACCGAAGCAGCGCTCAACGCCCCCGCCCTATGCCGTGCTGCAGGATCTGCTCTACCGTGCAGTGCCCTGCCACAGCCACTGCCACTGCCTTCTTTAAAAATTAAAAGGGAAATGAAATGCAAAAATTGAATGCGATCCCCGCCACCGACACCGCCGCTGCCGCACCGCATCACAGCCCTCGTTCATTTCCTCGGGGATGATATCGCAATAGAAATGTCGTCGTCCTCATCTCTCGTCTGCCTCTGCAACATCCACCGAACCCAGCGCCAGGGATACATTACGACAAAAGGATAAATCCCAGTGTCAGTGGTTGAGATAGTGGTGTTGGTTAATTCATTCAAAGGCGACTCTATGCGCCCGGGTAGGTGCAGAAGCTACGGCCGAATGAGTGCGCACTTGTGCTTGTCCCGTTCGTAGACCTCCGCCGGCTTCACTCCCGGCAGCTCTTACTCATCCAATGTCAGCGTGCTGGCAGTGTGACAGCACCGGGGGCGGCGACGGAACGACGAGCGCATTGGATTGGATGAGATCTGGAGAAGGTTGCCGCAGTCAATGTAATCTCGTAATGCGCTTCCCTTGCAGGGCTTCCCTGACTGCGCCCAACTTCACACAATTCGGAACGCACATCAAAGTGAGTAATCCCTGGAAACTGGATCGGACAGTCTCTCTCTCTCCTCTAGCTTGCATTCCATCGCTGCAACCGCAGAAGGTTTGAGATTAAGTCCTCTTCCACTCGCCTTACGCAGGATCAAATGTAATTGGAATTGATTCACGTTTAACCTTCCCACTCGCCCACTCATTGTGGAAATTAAATTCTCACCGCCGCCGTCGTGTGTCGTCACCAGGTCGATAAACTTCTAACGGGCCACCCAGCGCAATTAGCCACTCGATTATCTTATCTAAGCGAGCAGTTTTCCTTCTTTTTTTTATAGTGAGTACATCTCGTAAAAAAAAAAAAACACTGGAAACCCTGGAGTGGGACAAACACACACTCACTCGCGCAGACGGTATCTTAAAGACCGCTCTTTGGCATTTGGCCAGATTATGACTGAGTGCCAGTTTGGTGCTTAAATTAATGTGCCCCCGAGCATACTTTGTGCGGTGGTTATTTATTTATAGTGACAATAAAAAAAAAAAGTTGCGCTCCTCTCTCTTCCCCCCTTCGGAAAAACACGAAACACTCAAAAAAAAAAAGCTGATAATCAGTCGGGAGGAGGAAGAACATTTTTTTTTTAATCTGAAGTAGTCTCCCCCCGCTTGGTAACGATTGATGATGATGATGACGGTTTCATGACTTTTGTGTTAATGTAGTTTCCGCTCTGTCCCCCTCAACCACCCATCTTCCTTTGGCTTGTCCTAAGACCGGGTCTGGGGTGTTAAGAAATTTCGTTGCTGTCGCTCTCTCGCATTAAGTGATAAATTCAAAAAAGATATTTAGGGAAATTCTTGCATAAGCGGGAAACTAGAGCACACGATTTGATAGGCGAACATTTATCCATCTAAAGTTCGTGGTTGGTAGTCATGTCGGTTTATTTGATTTAGAGTAAAGTGAAAGTTTAAGACGAGAACTGTTTAATGGTGTATCACATGACGATTTACGTTCATTGCAGCGTGTAATACAGTTGTCACAAGTGTGTCCCAAAAATGATTTTTAACTTTAAACACACAATTTTTCGAGAATGTATACCTTATTATTGTTGCGAATGTTTAGCGAAAATTTGAAACAAGTTAGTGGGCAACATTCGTTCACTGGAGCCCTAGTGTCCCAACAAGTCATGGAGTTTCACGCATTCTTCCTTACATTAGGTGGCGTAAAAGCCCGTTCACTGAAAATTTTTTGTTTACCAAGAGACCTATCCAAAACGCTTAATTCCGTCGAAAGAACTTCGTAACAGAGATGTCCAAAAACTGTCACTGTACTGTATCACGAAATATGATTAGTTTACCAAGAAACCCATCGAAAAAAGTCTAAAATACTTCATTCCGACAAGTCCGACAGGACTTTTTAACAGAGCTGTTCCAAAATTGTCCCAGATGATACAAAGCGAAAAAAATTCAAACCGTTGTTGTCAGTCACTTGTGAAGGAAAAAACTACTTCAAAGGCAAGTCATTGGATGTTTCAAGAACATTTCAGACGAGTTGGTAGCCCACATTTATACACTGGGGCCCTAATGTCACAACAGGCAATCGATTTTGACATATTGTTCACCAAGAGGCCGATTAGTTTACCAAGAGACCGATCCTATCAGGCAATGTCGAAAACACAATTCCGTCACAGAGAATTTGGAACAGAGTTGTCCCAAAACTGTCCCAACTGATAAAAAGTCAAAAAAAAAGTGTTAAGTCATTGTTGTCATTCACTCTTGGAAGGAAAAAATTACTCCAAAGGCAAATCAGCTTCAATCAATAAATACCTTCAATTTCATCTTGCATTTTTTAATTTCGTTGTGAATTTTTGCTGTCCCAAGGTCTTTGAGAACAACAACTGTTACCTGTCGCAAAATGACTCATTAAATAAGACAGAAAAATCTCAGAATACCCCACATCGACCTCCTTCGTTCTTTTCTTCTGTTGTGACACCCTTAGGGCAGCTGTATCTAACAACTTTCACTACAAAATATGCGACAAGACACTTCATTCGAAATGCGAGATGAAAATCTCCCCTAAAAAAAAAAAAAAAAAAAACGAATGAGTCCTAGTCTCATCGTCTCCTGCATCGTTACCCAAACGAATGCACGGGAAAATTAGTTTCACTCCCACCCATCTACCCAGGCCAGCTGCCGTATCACCCTCGCCACTGTCATTTATCGCTCTAATAGGATTTCGCCGTGAAAATCTGCTCCTGCAGCGTACTTACCCTTACGCACATCCCACATCATCACGTCAGCTACAGCGCTCTTGTTTACCGCGATAAGTCCACACACCCCTCCGGGCCGAGTAACGAAGCCGAACCGCTGCTGCTTATACCCGCCCCAGTTCGCAATCTACAACGTGAGTTATTGTGTGTCTGCACCCCGAAAATTTCCATGCTAATGTGTACCGTGAGCGCTCCTTTCGCCCCCCACCGTCGACGGATTGTGACACTGATATTAGAAGTTGGTGGTTGTGTATATCTCATGCGCCATGTGTCCTCGGTGCTATCTGAAATTACATTTCATGCAATCTAATGAAATGACGAAGAAGGATTACGACGCGACTTTCAGGCTACGTTCAGCCCCCACTTACACACACACAGCGAAGGAGAGGCAAACAAAGGTGCACCACGACACGAGAGGGGGATGGACCTTCGTGCTGAGGGGCAGGCGAGCTCGTTTGAGAGACTTCGCCTTATCACGCGCAGTAATGGTGATTGCTTTTGGATACGACTCTGTTTACACCCACCGCTCCCCCAACCGCCGGCGAGTTCAAAATAAAAACCCAACGGCAAACGGCGTCGCACATGGGGAGTCAATGTACCCTAAGCCTTTTTTGATTGATTTAACGGTCACAATTGGCAGAGCAAAAAAAGAGCTCGGCTCCCTGCGCTCCGATTGGAATCAGTTCAAGCGAACCAACGCAAATATTACGCTCGAAGCTCACCTGTCGTCGTTTCAGATGGAATTTTGCTGTTTTTTTTTTTTTTTCGTGTGTTCAGTTCATCGGTCGTTTCTCTTTTCGAGTCATTCATCTGTCCCTCGTACACTTAATCTTTGTTTAAGCTTCATTTTTACCGTTCGTTAAAGTCTACTGGTAGCCAATTTATTCATCCTGTTACCGAGCCGAATGATTTTGCAAACAAAAAGGAGACGAAAATAAAAAAAAAAAAAGGAGTGCGGCCAGCAGATGGCTGCTGCGGGAGCTCTTTGCCAAGAAGTTCCAAAGGGGACGTCGTGAAGGAACATCTGCCGTGAGTTGCATGCTCAGTCATTCAATTTTAATTTTTTTTTTTCGTCTCTCGGTTGATTATTTGTGTGTGGGGGGTTGAAGGGGTCTAAGGACAAGGCGCCCACTTCATATCGACTGACGGTTCATTTGTTTTTGTGCGTGTAAGCAGGCAGATGATTGATGCTACTGTGGTCAGAAGGACGACTAGTCCGACGGAATTCGAGGAAAGTGGAAACAATGCCACTCGATTCTGGTGAAACGTGGCATCCTGCAGGGCGTTCAAAAAGATGCATGTCACTCGATGGATCATGTCCCGCAGCTGCTGCAAATGGTGTCCCTGAGCTTGAGGACTTTCGCTAAGAAGTGAAGGGTTTTTTTTTTGGTCTGAAACAACATCATCGTCTGTCATGAATGTCGCCAAAAGTCATTAACGCGAAGAACTTTAATTGACACATACCAAAAAAAAAAAGAATTTACAAAATTCTTTTATTCAGGAAATCGAGAGACGAACAGAAGCGCCATGAGAACTAAGCCAAGATAATCGCTTCGCTGACAGCCAGGTGACAGCCGAAGACCCTTGTCATGACCGTTGAAAATGTACTTTAAGACTGATTGATGTGTTGACTTGTAAATCGATTCGAGGGGGTGGACAGTGAAATTTAGTGGAAGACAAAGCTTTGCAGATGAGAAGAAGAGACTTTAGGTTTTGCGAGAAATGAAACCTTTGGATCTCTTTCAAAACGTGTTTTTTGAAAGACAGGATTTTTGATCAAGGAAAAGATTCTCCAGCTAGAATGACTGGGTTTCTAAAGCATCAATTCAAGTGCCTCGATAATCTGATTATTTTACCGGTAATGTAAATTTACCTTAAATGTGAATCAGCAAAACTTTACATTGTTATCTCTATACCGTGGACTTCCGAAGACAACTAGAAAGATGATTTAATTTCACTTATCCAAGTATGAGAGACACTACCCGAAACTCAGCTTTAAGGACATTTGCAAGAAATTAATGATCCCTTGGGAATTAAATACACCGAACACAACATGTGAATACAAGAAGTTACCATCAAGGCTACTACCAAGGCATTAATGAACCGGAACAAATTGAGGACACTTCGAGGAATGAAAACGACGAAGTCACTCCAGCTGCTCCCAAAATAGCTAACTGACAAGCGATCCACACACACGCTTCTTGAATACACACACGTTTGATTTCACCGATTAAAATGCATTGAACGCAGAAATAATTTCCAGTGTGCTGAAGTTACGGGCAGCGGTAATAGAAAGATAAAGCCAAATTATATGACAGTTCAAAACAACAAAAATGTTTAATTTATTCAATGAAATATCCTAAAACTCTATGCCGATATAAACATTTATTTTGAAATGAATAAAATTACAGTGCCGTGCACGTAGTCAGAAACACATAAAATTATACTTTTAGTTTTCATCATAACTCACCACCTTAGAAAGGTTATTTTTGGTTTTTATTGTATCAAGACCGGCTTGTAAATCCTGAGGGTAGTTGGACCAAACGAATCTAGTCAATAAATTAAAAAGAACTAAACCTTTTGAAATTGTACAGCATATCTTATTATGTATCGCAATTATGCATTGTCGAATTACAACATTACAAATATGTTCAACGTGTATTACAGGTCAAATGTTGACTTCAATTTTATCTAAAGCCTTGAATTTTTTCGCATCATAAGCCTGTGGTTTAGCACAGCATGTGCATGTGTGGTTAATGTTTTCAAATCACATAATTTTTAGCAATTTATCAAAACAAAAAATGCCGGAATTCACAAGCCGCTGCTATATGACAAATGTCTTCTCCATAAAATTAATAAAACTCCGGAAAGAAAAAAAGCGGTAATGACAGCACTCTGCATTTTGTCGGAGTATTTTTTTACAAAAATTAATCAACCGATGATGTCACCGTGGATTTGTTGAAACATCTTCCAAAGAACGAGTCTAATTAAAAAGGAATTTCCGTGAAAGAAGTGATCACTTTCTATCCGCAGACGGAAATAGAACAGAAGACATTTTTTTAATGTAAATTGAGGTAATTTTTCCCGTCCATGACCGAATCTTTTGACTCCCATTTGACTGTAATGTTGTGGCAAAGCAAATGAAGTTGATTCTCGATAACTTTAAACTCAAGGGACTAGAGGAACACAAAATCAAAACAACACAAATAAATCTGTCGCCACAAGCAATAGAGGTTATTGTTTGTGGCGACAGTCATTTTACACACTTTTTAAAAAGTATTGTATTGAATGAACATTCATTTAATTTCGTTTAAATACTCAATCAAACTGTTGATAAATTTTCAATTTCAAATTATCGAGAGATTCAATTTATCGAGTGTTTGTTATTGAGAGGCCAAATTTAGATACAAATGCCATCGCATAGTTTTCGGTGGCGATGTTTACCTTAGTTCGATGGATTGAAGCAAATGGTAAGCTCCTAAGAAATAGAAGAACAACGAAGTCTTCACTTCTTGTGGCAACAGTGCCAATAAAAACATATTTATGATGAAAAATTGTAACGCCTGAGCTCTTCTGTCTCAACGAATAAATACTGTACAGAACAGCTCAAAAAAGGCTTAAACTTAGCATTTGTAATAATTTAAAATGACTGAAGCAGCAAGCAGCAAGTTTTATCTAATGACCACCATTTTGGTTTCTCTGTCTGTTTTCTGCGTCGAGTAGAAATAGCTTGACTGCAAGTGGACTTTCTCCCTAAAGAATCGAAAAAGAAAAATATAATTTCAAACAATTCCCTCAGTTCTTTTATACAAAAAATTAACTCCCACTCATGACCATCACCACCCACCACACAAAACCAACATATTCCGACACCACTCCCCTGCAGATCATCTCCATTCACTTGATGAAAATTGAGACCAACTCATTGTCCTCTCAGCGGCTGGGAAGTCCTTCAAATAGAATCATTCAATTCCCACACACAAGAGTACAATGCAGAGATTAAAAACACCTCCAACTGAAGCCCAGTGATATGCGTCCTCCGAAAAAAAAAGAAAATCCGAATATCCGAAAAAAATCTCAGTCCTTTTCCCCTTACACATCAACTGGAACCTGCTGCTATTACTCAATTTATTTTACTTGTCCCGTCGGTTTGAAAACTTCAATTTGTTTCTTTCAACCACGACCCCTAGCCCCACGATCGGTGCTTCAATTACTTAACTCCCCTAAAACTGTTCAAAATAAAAAAAAAATAAAAGGAAAACAATCTTAAGGACCACCAGCATTGTACGGGCAGAAACAATAACCACATTTTCCCGCACACGCAAAAACCAGGAGCCGGAGCTCCTGCAACTACTAGGGCTGCCTGCCACCATCATCATCGCCGTCAACTTGTGACATTTATGTGGAGGAGCACGGCAAAGCCGTAGAAGAACCACACATAACGGACGACAACAGAAAAAAAAAAAACAAAAAAAGAAAAAAGGACAAAGGAACAAGTGAAAATCCTTTGTTATGTATTCTTCTCGCTCTCGGTGTGTGCACAGAAACCTCACCGCAGGACGCGGATGAAGGACGACCAAAGACGAGCAGACGAGAAGACGATGAAATGGAATCGTTGAATTGACGGAAATGGCAGCACAGGACTGTTGTGCGCTGCTGCAGAGCAGATTCCTTTCCCGCTCCTCCGAAAGGACGAAGGAGCCGAGTAATTTCAGTTATACACAGCTGAAATCCAAAGGAATACACACGAGTACATATATATTCCTGGGGCTCCGCTGGTATACACATCTTCTTTCGAGGAGAGATCTCACTGCCGCGGCTGTGTTCGTGAGCTTTCTTCAACTGCGACGCGCAGAAGAAAAATTCACCCTCTCGGGGGGTGGCAGTCAGTCGTCGAGTTATTGAATGAATTTTGCTGGCAACAACAAATAGCCTAACGCGCTTAAAGGCGACGCAAAGAAACGCTGAATGAAATTTGTTATTCGTCAAATTGTACGGCTGCTGAGTGTTCCGCGATTGGATTGGATATTTTCCCCGTCCCTCCGACAGCAGCAGCAGCAATCTTCTTTTCCATTTCTTCTCTGCTTTTATGTGGTAATTAATTGGGAAGGAAGTTTGTCCCCCTGACGCTGTGCTGTTCTGTGCTTTTATTACAGCGACTCTTCTGTTCAAATACCGCTCGCTCTGATTTATGCCGGGGCGGATTTATGACCCGAATGGGCGGCGGCCATAAAAGATTACAAACTTTGATGATCCGTTTATAAAACTCACACACACACAGGACATAGTTGCATACCAGATGAGAGAGTTTATTTATTTTTATTGTGGCTCTTTAGCGCTGCTCGCGCCGCTGACGTTGATGCTAATACTAATGCTGACGCTGTGACGAGACGATGATGGTTCATTGGCTTTGATTAGATAGCGGCGGCGATTATGTGACTTGTGGAACTGGATTAGGTGAAGTGTGTCGTTTGGTGACTGAGATTTCGTGTGGGGATGTAGCTCAGATGGTAGAGCGCTCGCTTAGCATGTGAGAGGTACGGGGATCGATGCCCCGCATCTCCAGCCTTTTTTTTCTCAGCTTTTTAGTCGATGTGGTTATTTTGAGTTCCATGTTGACTTGCGACTGTGTCAGTAGAGCAGCAATAATTAATTGAAAGTCATTTCTTTTCGGAGACTTTTTTTTGTAACCGACTTCAGCCGCGAAAAGTGTAGATCTATCAACTTAAGCGTTACAACAAACAAAAAAGGTGGACTATTTTCTTTAGCGCTGAAGAAAATTACGCCCTTTGTCAATTGTCATCTATGACGATGATGATAAACAGAAAAGGCTCTTCGATATCTAAGAAAACACATTTAAGACTACATCCTGCAATTCATTCTTACAACACAACAGCTTCTCACTTGAATGACTCTATGAGCTGACCTCATGTCCGACTTTGTAGTCTCGTTTCTTTTCCAATCGAACTCAAATCCCCAGTCTTCCCCCATGATTTCTCCATAACAAAAGTTTTATTTGAATATTTTTCATGTTGCATCAGATTATCGTGAGTTCGGGTGACATGTGCTTTTGAGTCATTTACTCTTGACGCGTCATTGCTTTTTTTTCCAATCTGAGTAACCTGTCAGCGACCACACCTCTAATTTTTTTTTTACAAAATTTCTCTGACGTTGCTAGGAAATAAATTTTCCCCTTAATCAGGTTGCTGATAAGAGATTCTTTTTTTTTTCGAGCACATTGTGAGCACATGATTGACTGACAAATGCATGTGCAATTGATATGCTGGGGCGACTTAAATTGGACGTAAAATATTCACGATTAGATTGTATTGATGACGGTTTTTGTGTAGTGATGGGAAGATTATTAATTGGTAGTTTTACTGAAGGTAAATGTACCCTAGTAAATGTAGGCTCTTGAGAAAGGCTGGAAGCATCAGGTGGCTTGGCTTGACTCTCGTGAAAACGTGGATTATGCATTAGGAAAGACATAAATTAAATATTTGACATATGTAGGTGGGACTGAATTTCGTTGAATGACACCGAATGAGGAAAAAAGCGATCGAGTGATGTAAAATGAATATTGATGGATTTTTGTAAGATCTGAACACAAGAATTAAGAATGCTTTGCCCCAGGAATCATGTGTGAGTTGTCAATTGCTGGAGAAGAGCTTCTTTTGTTTTCCGAGTTTTCATCTTCATGCTTAGTTCTTAAGACAAATATCCTGCAGCCAAAGGCTATCCACAGAATGATCATATCCTATTCACGACCACCGAAGGCTTTGCCTTAGAACTAATGTACCACTTACTTTTCAAAACGACTTCAGCGTGCGTGCAACTGCGTGTATTAAAGAATTGGGAAACATCAATTAAATCGAAAATAGGCAGCAGTAGGCAGCAACTTAAATGACAAATTACGACCTTTGATGTTTTTTTTTTTTACAGAACTGGTTTTCCGCTCAAACCAAACTCCTCCCACTCCATCTCATTGTCGCTGATTATTGACATTTTCTCAGCTCCACTTGCGCCTGCACATAGAAAAAAGCTGAACGAATTCTAAAAAAAACTCCCTTCCATGCTGCGGACAAAAAAAAACTACAAACTCAATTCCAAGCCACCATCCACTTATACAAATTACCAATCCCTAATTGAACCTAAACACCAGGCTCTGCTGACAGGCTTACCAAGCGAGTTTACATGGCCCAGACCAACCTGTTGTGGTCACAGAACTGCCATATCATTATCGAAACTCCCTCCCATCATAATTATCCGTGCGTGACCAGAGGGGCAACTACGCGGAATAGGGGCACCCTCATCTCGATGCTAATCATACCGCTCGCTGCTGATGCGCCTCTGCGCGCCTGAAGTGTCTCGCATATAGTTTTGATTTCAAATTAGTCCCTAATCTGATTACACCAATTATTTTTGTTTCAATTGAATTCTAGTGGTTACCGTGATGGGAGATAGTCGTCATCGGCCGGCGCCATGCCATTTTTTTTTGTTTTTCTTTAAATAATTTTCAATGTGAACATAAAATAAAATTAAATGGAAAATGAAAATGAATTAATTTTAAATGAAAATTCCTCGAAATTAACCCGCTCTCTGTCTCTCGTCAAGGCGCCACGAAAGTCGACGTGCGGCGGCCTCTTGTCGGAAGCATGACGACAACCACCCACCCATCGTCAGTGCGTTCACTTTGCCAGTTATTAATGAAAATTCAACCCTTTTTTCCAACGTTGTAGGACGGGGGGATGAAATTATTTTGCATTTTCACCCTTTATAATAATTTTCCCACCAATTAAGGCGGTTATCGGTTGGGGTGGCCTGTGGAAAGTGCGTGCGTGTGGGACGACGCTGCAAAAGCATAAACGCAACGGTATGCCAGGGGGTGGGTTTAATTGTCAACCGAACATGGGTGTGGCAGTTAACCTCCACCCGAACCACCCCCACTCATTCGGAAAAAGAGATTAAAATAAATTCCGATCAGGTTAAGTGAGAGATTTCAGAAATTAAGTTACCGCCTCTCGAAACAATTAATTAAGAGAGAAACGAGTTTAAAGTTTCGCCGACGGCAGCGCACGAAAAAAAAGACAGCAACGACATTGTTAAACAGTTTTAATGTGGACAATAATCAACAACGATCGATAAGTAATTGATAATTAATTAATTCATGAACTCTCACGAAGAGCAGTGTTGCTTGCAACTGAAGTGACGTGGAACGTCATCGGACACCGCATCGTCGTCAAGTTGTCCGGTTCCGGATTATTGATCGTCCTTTACAGTTCGGTAGTTGGACGTACAACGGAAGCCTTTGCAAAGGTAAGCACAGAAATTCCACGGGACTTTTTTTTTTGTATGAAGTTGCCGGATCAGCTTCACTGGACAGAGACCAGTGGCTAATGGGTTGCCGCCGGAACGGAAGTTGTTAATCATTTAAGTGGAAAATTTATGCCGAAAAGTGGAATTGCCGTCGGCTAGTAGCTGGCAGAGATTTGATGGTTCGGTGGATCTTATGGTGCCTGCGATGGCGGGAAAATGCATTGAAATTGATTGAGGTGCGTGATCAGCAGACCGAATTAGAAAATGCAATGGTCACAGAGCGTTTGGTACAAGAGAAGAAAGTGGAAATGGATTAGAGATCACATGACCAATCAGATGTCGGGACAGTGACGCGATGCACTGGGTCCCAACGTCGTCGGGGAGTGTGAAAGTCTGGCGTGGGAAGCTGGAAATCAATAATGATTTTTTTCACTAGGGACAACCGTCGAAGTTTTTCCGGCTGGTTTCAATCGAAAAGTATATCACCAGGTCTAAGGAAAATCGTATCATCAGAATAAAAAGAAGTCAATAAAATCGTCTCTCAGAATTCTAGAAGTAAGAAAACGCACGTATTCTAATTCAAAAATTGCTTTAAACTGTTTCCAATGTTATCTTTTTTTGGAGCAGTTCTTTTGAAACTAGATTACTTTTTTCATGGCTAGAAGAAGACTGGACAACACTGAGATTTTTAGCAATCTATAATCTTGACACATAATTTATAATTGATGGTCACAGTCCTAGAACTAGAGGTTCTGTGTTTCACTCGGAATGATAAAAACGAATTCGATTTTCCCAACATTCAACTTGGTGTTTTATATTTCGAAAGCTGTCGTTTTTATGTGCTGAATGGTTGGTGCTTCGGATTGTTAAGCAAGCGTACTCGAATTCAAATCCAGCTCAGGGCAAAAAGACTACAAACAATGATTCAATGATAATCCTCCTGGAGGAGGAAGGAAAGCTTCGCAATTCGCCGTTCGGAACCGGCATTTAACAGTAGTAGTAGTAGTTATAATAAATATATAACATAATACTAATCAATAAATAACTTTTCCGACTGTTGATTTACTAAAAACAAACTCAAAATTCTTTTCCACTGATCGTGGATGGTGTAAACTTCGGCTACAAAAAAAAGACATAAAATCTGAGAAATAGAAGTTGGCATAATCTCTGGTTACTTTGTCAGAGCAAAACAAGATGCTCTGCAACCCAAAATCGTCCAACAAACTCCTTTGTGTATGGTTATTTTGCTGCTGACCACATGTTAATTGAACTTTTTAAGTATGGAAACATAAATTTTCGGTGACTGTTCTCTGAATAAAAGCGTCTTAAAATTTATAATTTTTGTCACCGATGGCAAATCGATGTTATTTTTGTCAACATCCGCATGCAATTCTTATATATATTAATCTCAACAGATTATTTTTCGACGGAGACTGTGTTTAGTGCTCTTCTCCCATTTCTAAATTTTCGAATGATTCCATGAGAGATGGGAAACAAAGTGTGTACCTAAGAATGGGTCCTCGTCCATCATCTGATGTTTTGGATCACAGTGAGAAAATGAAATGAAATATAATTATTAAATTATATGGTTTGATTAAATACTACATGCGGTAGTTTTAATATCCATTGATTTGCATGAGAAAAGTTTTCATCGAAAGTGTTGGTCAATATTTCGAGGATCTCTTTTTATGAAACTTGCTAATTGTGTCAACCAAACTTCTGTCAAAATATAAATTCGTTAAAAGATTACAAACGTCCGGCGGATTCTTGGTTCAACCTAAAGTTAAAAGTAATAGATTTCATTGTTTCACATTCTAACATTGTGTTGTTAAGTTGGATGCCCTGTGCGGAGGTGCGGCTGACACTTTAAACTATTGTTTAAAAACTACGAGCCGGAGCTCTTTTCCATTTTTAGTAACACTAAGTTGTCAAATGTCATTTTATTTTATGTCACTTCTGATTGGAAACATTGTAGTATTCGAACGGAAGCAAATTTAAAAGATTTCAGTCATAGATGAACTACACGTACTTCGTACTTCGCGAATCATTGCATTTGTATTGGCAAGCCACAGTAGCAAGACACCTTCAGAAAATCAATTAAAGCCAACAAGCGTAAGAACAGAAATCTGTAAAACTGATAGAACCGACTCCACATCCACCATAATCATTTCAATAAACTAAACTGCTGTCAACAGAGTCTCAGTTACACGTCAACGTCACTCGACTCAGGTTTAGTCAACTTCTGTTCTGAGTCATGTCTCAGCTCGTTAAGCCCACCGACTGTCACTCCTGAGCGACGACTGTTCATGAAGGCTTTTCTTGTCGCAAGCTGCAGCCATCACACCCCGAAACATCTGTTGACTCTGCACTCGCACGTTATCATGACCCAAATACCACGTTACACCACAAAAATTGCCACTTCCCTTATCTCGTTAACAAAACAAGACAAAAAATAAATAATACACCCAGAAACAACTCGACGCGTCGGTAATATTTTAATCAATTCCATTCGAATACACAAACACAGCAAACAGAAAGAACCGTCAAATATTTATCTGTCGACTGTGAAACTACCCCTTGTGCTCGTAACCTCATTACACGGCGAATTAATTCGCTCCAATTACGCAGCGGGCGCCCTTCCCCATTTGCCGACACCGCGCCACCGGCCATGTGCACATGCGGCTATCGGCAAATCCCTATAAACTAATTAGCCAAACAAAATGACATAACGCGGCGGTGTCAAAACACACTCAAACACACACACAAAAAGCCCCCTCGTGCATCTTTTCCTCACGAAAATTTTCTGTGATGTTGAAATAATTAGCCCCGCCAGTGTACGGCGTGGTTCCTCTCGAAACAGGGCAGGACAAGCCTTGCCCGGGTGTGGGGAAATATGAGTTTATCACTATGCTTACGTGCGTCGCATCTTCGGCGTGGCTTACGCTCTGGTTTCGTGCGCTGACGAGTAGAGAGTAGAGTGGTGCGCAGAGGCACACCATAAAAATGGAAAATCATTGCCAACAAGTTGATTACCGGGGAGACAAGGGGTTTTAGATACATTTTCCCCCTTTTCCAAAAAATAAACAAACAAAACAGAACGAATGCTCCAGCGCCCGACGGCGACGGTCCAGAGAGTCGCGGTTCAAAGAACTCGTTCTCCGGGCTACATCCCCCTGCGCTGGGAGACCTCTGTGCGGTAGGCCTAGAGAACTTGAAGTGGAATTACGTAGTTCGATACTTTTTCTCGTCTCTTTTCGTTCTTTTCATTATTATTTTTTTTTTTTTTTCGTCGTCTCAGTATCTCACATCGTTATCAGGTTTTTGACTTTTTGACGTGTTCTCCGCACGTCTCCGCCGAGCGTCGTTGGCCTTCTTGTGTTCGACGCGCCTGATACGGCAGCGTCGGCGTGTGTTAAATATTAAGCGCTTCTCTGATTTTTTTATTTTTTCTGTTTTCATGAGCAACGAGGAGGAGGTCAGTGTTTGCTGTTGTGTCGGAAATTAGCAAACAAGTCTTAGATTGTAAATCAAAAAAATAAAAATTAAATGATTTATTTGCTGCTGGGCGGACGAATGAACGGACTGACGGACGGAGAGACGTGTGGCAGCAAAGTGCAGTAACCGAGTGTGACAGTGGCTGCGAGGTGCTTGAACGCCTAGACGTGGTTTGATTCTCCTACGTCAAACCGTTTGGACCGGACGGGGGCAACAAAGGTTGGATTTGTTTTTATGACGGGGTGGATCAGTGGGTCTCTTGGGGTCGTTGTGCTTTAGGTTCTTTGTAGCCGGCGAGTCTGAGCGATGCATCGGGAGTAACTGAGGTTGGAAGGTGAACGACGCTTATGTTAGGTTAGAGTCTGGAGATTTAAAGCAACAAACAACGATAGGTGTTTGTCTTACCATCAAGAGGGCAACGATCTGCATGTTTAAAAGCTCAAATTGAATTTGAACTCAGCGGTGGTATCAGGCTGCACAGGAAAGTCTTAGTTTTTTTTTAACACACAGATATGACTGTGAAACATTATGATGTACTACCATATGCTAATAATATCATCATCATCTTCTTGACCGCGTGTCCACTAACGGGTTCACTAACGGTGACCACTAACGGGGAACTGCACCATATGCAGTTACTGCGTTCAGTTACACGAATTCGGCTTCAGCTATAAACCTCACAGTATACCCAAATAGTGACCCGGGTGTAGTGGAGATTGTAAGGCTGAATGCGGTGATAGAAATTAAAATAATAAAATATATTCCTTGACCGTCTTAAGAAAAATTTGCCATTAACGATTGCAAAGTTGGGACTGGATTGGCCATGGGTCCTCTAGTAGGACAACAATCTTAAGAATCCAGGAGAAGTAATTATGGAATGCCTGTTATTTTGGCAGCTAGGCAAATAAATGATCATTAACCCTTACCAGGCTTTAATCTGATAGATAGTGTGTGGTAAATGTTGATAGGCAGGTCCGTAAACGGTAGATCACAAGAAACAAATCGTCAACGTCGATTTTAGTGGATGAATGGCATAAAATTACTGTCGAATTTATTTTAAAAGCTAGTAGAATCAACGCTAAGATATTTCAAAGCTATTTTAGGCACATAAAGATAATAGTCTTAGTGCTAATTTTGAGTTTTTAGTCGTTTTATTACGGTGCACGGTTCCTTTCGCCTCTAGAAAAATGGACTAATTTTAGTTTCAAATCTCTCTGCTAAAAATATTGAGATCTTCTCTTTTGAATGGGTCATGGACATGTAAAACATTTAAAAAAGCTTAGAAAACTGGGCCTGAAGCCAATTCATGTCTTAATCTGAAATAGGATGCAAGCTGTTCAATGATTTGGCAATATTTTTTTTTCTGCCCTATAAACGGGAATAATGAACTAATTTTTTGTCCCATCTCCAGTAATTTTGCAAAATTAAATAACAAAGTTTCTGTGGACTGTACCATGTTCACTTACTCATTGATCGAAAAAACACGCACTCCTCCATGTTGTCGTCCTTCTCCCCCCGCAAAAAAGTTAACCCCAAGCTTCCAAATAGATGTCCGCCTGTCTGTGTACTCTTCCGCCACACCGAACTCGCTTAATTAGCATCCCAACGCTAGTGCACGGCTAATTTATGCGTCCCATTAGCCAGACCGACGTCGGTAGCTTCGCTGACAGCAGCGAAAGTACACCGCCTGACATTGTTGCTTGTGAAATATCATCGTGTGTCTTTTTACATCAAACAATGGCACAAATTATTCGCACTGCAGCAAACAGAAACTTTATTATTTCCACGAATAGCAACCGAGTACATTGTTCGTTGTTGTCCTGTCCCTTTGCCAACCTCATCTCACATCCACCCCCACCCCCACCCACACATGCATCGTCATTAAAACGAGTGAACGCCCCATGCATTTCGATTAAAATATTTTCACTTTGACAATGACATACCCCCCGGATGATGCAAACCAACACACACACAGCACAGCAATAACCTTGGCATCTGATTGCAACCGAGACGACTACGTCGTCGCCGCAGCCAATGACGCCCCCCACCAACGACGACGACGCGTGTACAAAGTGCACATTACCCGACAGACGTCGCCCGGGTGGGAATCTGAATGGGAATTCGAATCCGATGCTGCCAGCGCACCTCATGCGAGCACCGCAATTAACGTCATTATCAAGTATCAACTTGACAGAGTTACGCGGCGTCTCGCAGCCTCTCGTTTCGAGACAAAGCCACCAGGTACAAGCAAAAGTGTCATTACTAGCAGCTGTCACTTGCCGCTGAGAAGTTGCTGATTTGTTGCAGCCGCGAGAAGGGGGGCGTGTGCGTGTGCAACTTGATATCGCCTTCTTTTCGTGTGCCCCTGTGTCCCCAAATTGAGTTTCAATTAATTTGCCGCGTATGCGAATTTGTCCAGTGTGTGCGAATATGACAAGCGTGTGCGCCGGGGGCACGCTCGCCTCTGATGGAAATTTATTCTGACAAATGGCGTGCGCGATGGAGCACCGCATTTAGAGCATGACCGGCCTCTGCGACGCCAAAAATAGGTAACTCGTCCTGCAGAAAGAGCTCTCCCGGTTACGACATCGATCCCCCGTATATGTCCAGCCGACGGTGGAGAGAAACAAGTCTGCTGGAATGTTTATTTACGGCAAATGGAACTCTACACACTCAGGTGTCCAGTTGAGCGATAAATTGCATTTTATTTTGGAGAGGAAAATCGTTTTTTTTTTTTTTTTCGTTGTCGTTTTCGTTTTCGTGTGATGTGTTCTGCTTACCTGGAACGAGAGAAAAAGAAAAATAAAAGTCAATTTGGAAAATGAATAGAAAAAAAAGGAATGAAAAAAAAATTGAGAGTGACGAAGGTGGTGGTGGAAATATGAAGCCAAGGTTACAGGTTTTTCAAATGGCACTCGCATTTGACGTAATTGGACGCCGTCGCCACCGCCGCCGGGAGCGGCAAAGAGATCAGCGTTTCCTGCAGCAGCAAGCGGAACCAATTACAGCGATAAATCAACCGATTGTCATGGTCTGGTGGAGAGAGCGGAAGGACGTACACCCGGTGGTTGGGGGAGGATGCAGTGGACACCGTCCTGGACGATGTCATTTTTGCGAGGAGAAGGCAGTGGGCTTTGAACATAGGATTCTGCCTTTATGTGAAGCAATGCTTGCCTGATTCCTTTGATTCAAGTGGTTTTCAAAGTCCTTTCTAAGCCGCTTACGGTCTATCAGAAACTCCTGGTAAATTTCAGAAAATTGAAATGCTTTTCGCTCGGAAATTGTTGACGATTGAAATCGAAGAAGAAAAAAATCTTGAAATTATTTTATTTCAGATCAGACATGGGTTATTTCAACACGTAGCGTAGGTTATGTTTTAAAGAAACGAAATTTATTTAAAAAAAAATATATATGTTTACGAATTAAAGCAATGACCACTTACAATAAAATTCAATGACTGATTTCCGTGATCAGTCAGATCTGATAGAAATCTGTTGTGTTTGGATATCGAACAGCATTTCTTTGACCTGAGAAAGACCCATCATTCGTGGAGGTTCGTGGTTCAAGTGCTCTTTAATCTTGCCCTTGCTTTTCTAATCAAATACACAAATAAGACTGCTAACTTTTAATATTTGCAGGAATCTTTAAGATAATCGAGTCGGAGAAACAACAAGATGAGCGACAGCACAATGGGCCAACTTATTGCGTAAGTGCACCAGCAGCGGCGGCAGTCACATCTTCCTATTTTATTTTACGTATAAAAATATATGCACTGCGAAACTTAAACGAGCCTTTGACACGCCCTGATTATGACTTTACCGAGCTTTTATCTCGAAGTACACAAACAACAGACATTTGGGCTGTGTACAAGGCTCCTGTAAGAAAAACACACACAATTAGACTCTCAGACATTGTTCAGAATTCAAAAACTGTCACTCATTCAGTTCAAATCTATACTAAACTCTGAAGATACAAAAAAAAAATTCTGAACAAACTATGCTCTCTGGCCCTGTATGAGCTGTTATGCAGATAATTTTTTTATTACTGATCAGCGTTAGAGGTAAAGACGAACAAATGTCCATGTGATTGGCTTCAAAACTCTATCCCCAACTTCCACATCCCCCCAGGCCAGCGATGAAATCCATGTCCAGCAGCGATGGCGAGACTGCAAACAAATTATAGAATTCAGTTTTTACAAAAAATGAGTAGAACAATAAATGCTGCCGAAAATTCTTCAATTGGATTCATTTGAACGGAACTGCGAATTTTAATCAAGTTGTAATAGATCTTGTAATAAGTAGTAGTTTAAGTCTCAGGTGGCCATGATGTTTCTGTGGCATCTGAAACGCCAAAATTTAGGTTATATCTGATTCGAAGTTTGGAACATGATTAAATTTCATTTTGAGACATAACGATCATGCAGAAAAGGCGTCAAATCTGCGAAAATAAGCCAAACATTTAAAACGGCCAATCTTTTGACTGTTAGACAATTGAATGCAATTTAAAACGAATATAATTTCTAACCGAATAAACGTAAAATGCAAACTTAAACAAAAATGCAGCACAAACGACGGGCTTTAAGAATCTTGATATGGGCCTGCATGTCAGCAGTAGAAATTGGAAAGCTACAGTTTCTTGAATCTACAATGGGTACAATGTTCTATCGTAATATGCTTAAGGATACCGAGCTCCAAAGTGCAGGGGAGTTGGAAATAAAACACAATTTTCAGGATAGCCAAAGAAATTAAATGAATTTTACACCAATGTACTAAGAAAAATTTTCATCTTAATGTACATTCCTATGAAACTAACAAACGAAATGAAAAAATTAACTGAAAAATGTCCCTTAATTTGTAGAAATTTGGCTTATTTACAATTGTGATTAGAAAAAGCGGTGCATTTTGTGTGCAAATATTCGTAAACGCAAGATTTCAAATAAAAACCAACTGAAGACTAATTGACTAATGTTGTTATTTATTTATTGAAGACTAATTGCAGAATGTGTAAGAATACCTTGTCTAAGGACAAAAAATTATATCCTAACCGGCTTAAACCTGTTACAGATTAATGGGGATATACGAAACATTAATATCAATAAAAATACTAGTCATTCTTTTTTATTTCCTTTTTTTTCATGTTGGTCGAACAAACAAGTAAGCCTTCTCAAATTAAATTTTTATTTAGACATCTGAGTCTCATCTCTCTCAACTATACTACCATTAAATTGGCAAAATTTCAAAAATAAAAGAAGGCTCAACGGACTTTTACACCACGAATTATTGTTATTATGTGGTAAGAACTGAAAGCAAACAAAGCGACATGACAGTTTGTTTATCAAGAAGAAAAGAGGTTCCCTCACTATCTAATAAGATAAGACAATTCAATTCGCTTCTTTACTTGGAATGAGTATTTCGGCTTCTTGTTTATTGACCAAAATATTTATTTAGGTTACTGTGTTCTCTAAAAACATGTCGAAGAAAGTTTATGGAACACGTGTCTTAGAATCTGTCAAATTAGTTTTTTTTTATTATTGAATCACTGGCACCAATTTACCATGACAAATTTTACGATTGAGTGGCATTTCTAAATGAGAAATTATAAAAAAATAGTGCTCGTGCTCGTTTAAAGAGTGACGTGGTAGAGCTTCCAAGTTTCTTATTTCAGATTTTCGTTCTAACTTACAGCGAAAACGTGGGTGAGAATTCATAGTTAGAGTGGCATTGTAAACTTCACGTCTCCAGATCTGCTTCTCTCCGTGAAAAGCTGCAGACGAACCCAACCCAACCAATGTGTATAAGTCAGTTTTACGCAAACTTTTATTTGGCCAATTTTGTTTCACACTTGGACTTGTTCACAACAATATTTAGATTCTAAATGTATCCTATCATTCTGTCATTCTAAAACGTATCCTATCATTACATTCATCAACTTCTTTTACATACTTTTGTTTCTTGCACACTCAAACTTGGCTCAAATGGTTGCGATTGCAAGAAAACTGCAAGCAAAAATTAATGCCGGTGGCGGGAAATTTTCCTCATTTCTTTAAAATCTTATAACTTCTCGTTCCGCGTTTTCCAGACTCCAAATACCTTCGTGTAAATTCCAAACAATTTTCTGAACTTTGATCTGCAGCCATCTACAAAAAACACCAACCGACTTGGCCACGAATCCGTGTCCAACTCATTCGCATGTGTCCATCAACAGGCAACAAGCGTAACAAAGATTTTCACGAAGGCCTCCGATCGGGCGGGCGGACTCCCAGCTCCAGACCACCGCCATAACAAATGGCAATAGCTTAACCTTCCGTGTCCACTTTGGCATGTGCAGCCGCCGCCCGCTTGCGCCTCGGTGTGCGTGCGACGACGCTGGACCCGTGGTCGTCTTCCGTTCTCGGTTCTGGTTGGGAGCCATAATTTGCAATTTTTGCATCATAGCGGTGATTGCACGTTAGGAGTGCATTCAGAGGCAGGCGCACACACGGTAGGCTCGCGTCTGGACGCCAACTCCATGGAGCCTCACGAACGTCGGGCTAGGAAAGAGCGCAGCCTCACCCTCCAAGCCGTGTGTGTGGAACAACGAGATACTAATCAATTTGATTGAAAAGCGAGGAGATAATAGAAAACGAGGAGAAGGGACTGAGATTGGGATTCATCGCCGGTCACAGGGTGACGATGATTAATTATCCGTCAAATGTACATAATGCGCGATTAATCTTTTTCCCGATTTGATTTACTACCGCCAAATGGTGTGTCTCTGGTTAATGCTGATCCACAGCATTTCTTTTTTCTTTTTTTTCTTTTACGCCCTTTCTTTCAGTGTGGGGGGAATGAGGAAATCGAATTGGAATTGAGTTGGAAGCAGTGTCATTTGGGATAAACACATGGGGTTGGCAAAAGAAGGGGTTTCGGGTGATGAATTGATTGCATTTGCTAAGAGGTGGTGTGGAAGGGGGTTGCTGATGGCGTTTTCACGTTCTTCTCTTTTGGGTTACCGGAAAAGTGATTTGGGTGAACGATAAAAGCAGTCAAGTGACACCGACACAAAGTCGAGGTTCAATATTCTTGACTCCTCATCTTTTGTGCTTTCTTCTCTGACTCTTTTAGTCAGATTGGGGTCTCACAATTGATTGAATTATGTTTTGTTGCAGTAATAAAAGAGGAGTTATAAAAAAAAAATGGGGTTCCACAGGTTCCCAATCTCACCCGGTTCTGTTTTTTTTTTTTGCAGTTTATGTGCCAGCAGCAACCACTTGCACGCTAATCATGACACTGTCTTATGACGTTTTAAGTTCCAAATGTCTTTCGGGGCCGCCTCAAGGTCTGGCGAGGCTTTTTCGAGGATAGTCTATGGGCTATGAGTTGTACTAAATATCAAGCCCTCGACCTCTGACGGATTTTCGACTTCCGGACAAAATATCAATTTTGTTGTAGGTAAGAGATACTGGCTGCGGGAACAGAAGCCCACAGCCACACTTAAGACAGACTAGCCCCATTTTGATGTATAGGTTTAATTCTTTCCCAAACTTAAATGTCATCTTGGTTACCGATTCAGGCTTGATTCAGCTTTAGGCTTTGAGTGTTCATCAATTTCTGCAATCACTTCATAAGATGAAAAAGCCCGTGGCATCTTTTAAAACATTTCCAGAGAGTTTTCTGATACATGTGCATTGAGAACAGCAGCAAAAGAGCAGCTCTAAACTTAAATAAGACACTGAACATGTGGAATATCGGACAGAATTATTTCTGCTTCGAATTGTATAAAAGCGTTATACAATTTTTGGCGCGGGCAAGACTTTTTTGTAAATTGGTGAATATTTGTAAATTTCGTTTAAATAGCATCTACGCAAAGTAAACTTCTTTTACAACCCGAAGGGCATTGGAACATACACATACTTTTCGGTTTATGAGCCAGAGCATCATCATTAAAAAACATAAGTAATCATTAACATTTTAAAAGGAGAGTCAGTCACAATGATTCCTCCCTCCCTTAAATACCCATAAATCCGAAGATTTTCACGAAGCTAAGGAAGTTCTGCCAGCAAGTTTTTTTATAACAAAACAATGAGTTTAAGTTAACCTTTGTAGAAATGTTGTTTTTGTTCAGTTCAGTTTTGAGTACAAGAAAAGAGTTATGAATATGAAAAAGAGTAACAAACTTGAAAAACAGCTTGTGAGCTACTCTTATTCAAGATTTTTCTTCCAACTTACAGTGAAGTCATTGTTATTGTACCTTGAAGTTACTTGCTTCAGAGTAGTGTGTGTATTTTCATTAATATTCAGCACAGAGAAAACACTCAAAAATGTTTACAGTCAAATGATTTACGAGTAACTGACTTTGTCTGTTTGAATAATCCCTTCGTGCCCGGTGTTGCACGTATACAGCATGAACTTTATTTCATCAAAACTGAAAAGATATCGGAGCAATTAAAGGAAGAAGTGAGTTAAGTTTTTGCTTAAACCTTTTCCAATCCATTTAATTCCTTCTAATCTTCGTATCATAAGATTCAGGATATCCGAATCTATATGCAATCAGTTTTTTAACAGCTTAATTTTCCAAGTTTTTTTGAGAAAGATGTTGAATTGATTTTTAATGGCTCCCTGAGGTAAATAAAATACCGTTTGAACACCGATAGATACACACACTGACTAGAATAAAGTAAACGGACAGCGTGTTATTCGGGATATTTAAAAAGAGAGCAATGTGTTGTTTTCGGGTGACTAAAACAGACGCAGGTTAACATTCCAGCGTTAGAACTATAAAAGTCATAACAATTTCAGCACAGCTTAAGTCGAAACATCTACACTTTTGTTTCTTCAATAAAACTTCAATTTCTCAACTGTGGCTACTTTTTTGCTTTCGCATCGGTAAAATAACATAAGTTATGTGAGTCAATTACCATTTCTTAATTTCAATTTAAATAGTAGAGGAAATCAACTTCGACGATTTTGCCTTGTGACCACAGAAATTTTCATGTTGTTTGTGTACCGGGAACTTATTTCAAATATTTTTTTAGACAAAGTGTACTATCATCGGTCTAGAGGATCTTAAGATGGTCTTGGAAATGAAATGAGATAAGTCTGCAAACATGGCCGAAGGTGGTGGCAAAAGCTATGAAACAGAAATAAGACAAGCATTTGAGCACGACTGTGAAAACGACTGTGATTCGGTTGGGAAAACTAATCGATCAAATGGTGAAGTCACGTGGAAGTCGTTGCTTATGAGGGTCAAAATTACTTAAATACATACATTATTTAATCTCCAATAATATGTTACATCAGTTTTCAGTTGAAATATATGGTTTCGAATATAATGCAGTTTTGTTCCATAGATGACCGTTGCTATATAGAAACAACATTCTGTGTAACCTTTTATTCTGAAAGGTGAACAAATACACCTGAAGTTTCAAAGTTGGACAATCTAATTAAACTAATAAACAAAACTAATTAGTTTTATAGAACTTAATCAAGTTCAAGAGGGGTGGTTTGTTAGCTTTCACTTCGTTTTTCAAAACGTGCAAGAAGCTAAACCAAAAGGGCTTCAGCAAGAAGGCCAGGCAACGCCCCAATGCGATCTTAATCAAGCAAAATGCACTGCATACCTATGCAGAGATACCGCGTGATATCCACTCGAAGGCAAACAAAGTCGGGTTATGTCGTAGTCCGGAAGCCGTAACGAAGACGCCCTTCTCGAGGACGGGCGCACCAAAAAATCGGCTGGATCAACTGCAGAGTCCGGTCAAGAAACATGGTAAAAAGTTGCTTCAGTTGCTTGGGCTACGGACGTCAGCAAAGTACATGCCAAGAAGCTGATGCAGCGTCAAAATGCTGCGTGTGCACGGAATTGGGCTTGACGCCAGAGCTATTAACGCCATGGCAGGTTCGAGTAATTGTCGACTCTTCAAATCCGCACTGAACAAGGCGAAGAAAAATACTTCGCAATAATCAGGATCATCCAGGGCAGCCTGCATTAATTTCTTTAAACGCTATGTTTTGCCTTGGAGCCCACTTCATATCTTTAGTGTCTTTACTACGTATTACGTACTAGTGTCTTTACTTATTCTTTTTTTCTCAGTTTTGCTCAGTTTTGGCTGAGACCTACTGAGACTATAACAGTTATGCGGGTGGACCCAATGCATCTGCCGGACACCAGATACCCCACATAAGGCTCTTCAAAGATTGATGCCTTCCATTAAACTCGCCTCGTATGACGTACGTTTACTATCAGGAGCGATAAATCCCACACTTCTTCGAAAAGAGGCCTGAACCCTTTGTTCGCGACCAAGCCGAAGTCAATTCCAATAAATCTAAGCGACCCTCTCCGCCATCAACAACTCTCGCGCCGGTTGATGAATTAGCTTCCCATTATCGGTGTGTGCCTAACCAAAAAACCGTTACCACTTCTTTCGCTTCCATCAATTTTCACTCGCGTCAAAAAACGATGCTCCCCCTCTCGGCCACCTATCAGCGAGAAATTAGGCTGCAGCCTGAAAGACTCAATTTGTTCGCGTCCCCCCACCCTCGAATGTCAATTCCTCCTTATCGAGGCAATTAAGAGCACCGAAATAACAAACACACGGGACTTGAACTTTTTTTTCGAGTGGCCCGATGTGATGGGTGGCTGCTATCAGTCTCCCCCCTTCGTCTCGTATCTGTCAACAACCAAAAAAACAAAATTTCAAACTCGAAGCTAACAGCTCAATGTTAGGGCGACACGCAACTTGAAAACTGACAGCGTCGTGGTGCAGAAGGATCAAAGAACGACACAGACACGCCCCACACGGAACAGGAAGTCGTCATCGCAGGAGGACACCTAAACAAACGTTCACTTCAAAGTAATCACGTTGAAGGAGAGGACAAAAAAAACAAAACGTAATTTACGGTGACAACAACCCCCCAGCTGCGACGAAGATATGATAAGGCCCGACACCGAATGGAGCCCCATCCGCAGCCGGAAAGAGACACGAATACGTGGCGATTCCGGTCCCTGTCCGTCCGTGGCCCAGCTGGGCCAAGGCTAGTAATTGAACAACAGCCACGCCACATCGCCATTGCCGTGTGCACAACCATCCACACAGAGAGACCAAACGCGAGAAGGGGTTCATGAACTTAACCCTCAAAATGTACACAAATCCCCCCGTCTCCGGTGGTGCACAGAAAATTGACTTTAGCCTCGGCTCCGGCGGCTCAGGCGGCCAGTGAAGGTAATTGAGGAAAACTGAGAGAAAATGGGGAGAATGTTGGATGGAATGGAAAACAACTAACAGACAACAGAGGCAACAGAAAATGGAAAAATGGAAAATCCCATCCCATCCCGGCTCTGTGTTTACGCTGCCCGGCCAGCAACTGTCTGTCAGTTGATCGGTCGGCCCGTTTGAGATGCATTACTGTGGCAGTGCCGCCGCAGGAAAAGAAAAAAAAACCTCCACGACGACGGCGACGGGGCTCAGTGTCGGTGCTCATTCAGAATGTCGTGTTGTGTCTCGTACGTGACAATTTCAAATTGGATCTTATTTACGGGATTGCTCTGTGTGTGTGTTAGAGAGGACGGCTCGAAATAAGTTTTCCTGCTCCAAAGGAGCCGAGTATCCGAGTATCTAAAAATAAGTGCCAATAGGACACTAGAGTCGGGTGTGTGTGTTTAAGTGTGCCTTCCGCTAGATGACGATGTGATGCGACATGAGTCACCGGAGATTGGCATCTGATGCTACCGGAGAGATACTTTGCGACAATATGTTGAAGTTGAGGTCTTAATGCTGTGACGTGCTATCGAAGAGGCGACACGGGTGACCAGCGACGACCAACGACTGAGTGGATCCATTTGGCGGCGATAATTGGAAAGTGATTTGCACTTGTGACTCAGAGGGAGGGGGCTGGTGGTGATTTGGTTACATGTTGACAGGATAGAGAAGAACTGAGGACATGAGTGGTCACATGCAATCAAGCAGAGTAGTAAAAAGAAAAGAGTTCCGTAGAATTGGTTTACCACTCGGTTTGGTATGCAGTTGATAAACAAAAATTGAAAAGAGAAAGTAAGAAAAAAGTACCGGACCGAACGGGAAACCATAAGGGATCCCGATTTTCAGTGATGAGCAGAAAAAAAAATTAATAGAAAATGAAGATAGTATTGAACCGATTAGAAAATGTGTAGCATGTCATTTTCTAAAAATGAAATAAAATGAGTAAAATTAATTCTTTTGTTTGTAAGAGCAAAAATTCCAATCAATTATAAAACACTACGTCATTCAAGCTGCTGCCTGTAGCGGCTGTAGCGCCCTTTACCACTCCAATTTTCAAAGCCAAAGATGGTTTCGGGCTATAATTCACTAATTGCTTCGATGTGGCGCACAATCTAAAAGAAAAGTATTTCATTTTTTTGGGGCGCCGTGACTTAAGTGGTTAGTGCGTCGAACTGCAAGCGAGAGTATCCGTGCTCGAATCCAGCTCGGGCAAAAAGAAAACACTACAAACAATTTTTACGGCCCTACCTTCAGCCTCCTCCTCCTGGAGAACTTCTTTAACGGAAAGGTTTCGCAATTCGCCGTTCGGAACCGGCATAACACAGAAGCGCGCGTAAATAGCTAGGCCCTAGCACTCAAAGGGGTGTTACGCCGCCCAATGTACATCTTATAAATTGGCAACGTCGTTAAATGGAATGCTCTCGAAGTCGGTACCTATTACTTTAAATTTGTTGATAGTTTTAAATTGGACTTGGACTTGGACAATCAGAGAGAATGGTATTAGTTTTTTTTTTTCATTTTCAATTAATGTAAGTTGTTCATATCGAGCAGCTTAGCCATCAAATTGTAAATTCATGAGAGCACCGTTTAAATACGAAGCAAAAAAGGGGTATAATATATCATTAAGGTCGCATTGCAAGTGATTCAATGACACTCTCCAATTTCTTCAACTCCGTTCTTTCATCAACAGCCACTGTCAAAGCTTTATAAAATTCGCAAATGTTTTTATTATGACGCTTTTAGGCACAAACACAAGTTTACCATAACATCAGGATCAACGTCCGTGATTTTGAACTTCTTTCACACTTGAATGTTATTAAATGCGAAATCGACTTCCTGGGAGCTGTATACCTATCCCATCCGCATCCAACAAACATCTGCTCCCGCCCAGGCTGGAATGCCAAAATGCAGACCACATGCCCGGAACTGGATGACTTCTCACGCTCCCCATCCAGACCACCAGGTCTTCCGTGACTACCGGCGGCGGTGGCGTAAATTTGCATCTCAACACCGTTTGATGGCCGGGTTTACTACGTTCCACGTTCAAAACAAATTCTAATTAAATACATTCCTCGGATTTAGATTCTCGTGAACCCATTAAGCCAACCTGAGAATAGATGTAATCCCCTCCAAGCAGCCAATGAACTTTGCACGGTTCCCTGCTCTAGTAAGCCGGTCCCAAAGGCGAGTCTGCCTCGGTCCAGTCGTCGCCACCGATCGACGGTTGTCTGTTCGTGTGTGTGCACGATCGGCTCGATGAACTTTAAAACTTCTCTCAAGGTTAACAACTAGATTACTGGCCACAACCACCACCAGTCTCGTTTACCAGCCGCAGAAGAGGAGCAGCAGAAGATCAACAGAGTTCCCATTCCCATTCCATTTCCATTCGCATTTATTTGCTATGCTGCCGCTGCCACTCCTCTGCCAATGCACCCGGCGGAGAGTGGTCAACATCTCGCATTTACCTGCGACCACAAGCACCAACAGCCGGACAAAGAAGACTCAGCAGCTTGAATCAGGTTTTGTGCCCCGTGCTTCTGTCGTCTGCCGCTGTGGCGGTGGCGGCGGTCATCACGGGAGGAGCTGAAGCCTACACGCGAAATGAGTCAAAACGATCTTAATCTGGAGAGTTCTTTGCACTCAATTATTAAACTGTGCGCTGCGCTGCGTGAACCCCGGAACGGGGGCGACGAGCGCTCCAAGAAGTGATTGCTCATCGCGTGCGTCTTTGTCTTCCGTTCGCGGAGTTTTCGTTTGCTTATGTATCTTTTTTTTTGGCTATGCAAATTTCTTGGCCCACTAATTGGAGTGTGTCAGGGATTTTTTTTTTTTTTTGTTGTGCACGGCGAAATTGAAATTTCAATAAATGGGACAGAAGACGGAGGAGGGTGTTCTGGCATACACAGAGGACCTGTCACCGGGCATCCTTGACATTTGAAATATCATCTCTCAATCGATTTGGGTGGAGAGGTTGGTTCTCCATCTTTCACTTCTTTGTATCCGAACGTCTCTGGGAAATTGCATCGGTTTCTTCACAAACGTCGTCGTCGTCGCTCAACCGAAGCTCCTGGTATGTGTGTGTTTGTGATTCAAATGGAAACCAAGGAATCTGTTTGTTTATGTTGAATTCTGGAATTCCATTTAGAGAAGGGAGCTTCTCTATTGATTGCTGTTTGAAAGCTAGAGGTATCCTTTTCAGGATGCTTGTCCTCGTTTTTTTTTTCGCTTGGCGGAGATAAATAGGAAAAAGAATGACGATCAGGAGGGGGTTTGACCTAGAAGGTGAATTCACTTAAAGCGGAGTTGTTGAATGTTTTTTGGATTAAGTTTCATTCAGCAGAAGCCTTTCGTTGAGTTAAAAAGGCGTCGATACGTGGAATGGCCCAGAATACAAATTTCTGTTGAAAACCAAACTCCAGACTCCAAACATTTGAATTGCCCATGAAAGTAAATTACACCCGAGCGAGTGAATACGAAGAATTCGAAAAAATTCGGCTTTACACTGAAGTCAGGTGAACTAGACGATGAATTGGATTTGTGCCCAACTAAGGTTCAATTTCACGAAACAAATTTGTGATTTCGTGAACACTCTACTTTAAAAACCTTTTTTTTTTATTTCGTGAATATAAAATTTTAGATATATTTATTTCAATTAAATGTTCAATTCATTTCCATTCAATTCAAAATCTAGTACTTATGTTTATTTCTTAATGGAATGTCTATTAGAATATTAAAATGATCCCCATTATTTCAAACAATTTTCGGAAAAAAAGAAGCCGAAAGTTATTGCTACGGAGGTTATAGGACAATTCTTTTAAGGTATCTATAGCAATACTTAAATGTAACCGAAATAACTTAACAATAACTTTTTTAAATAAATGTGGAAATGTGGTTACATAAAATGTGTCCACAAATTTGCAATAAAATAAAGATCAAAATTTTATGATCGCACATCGAAAGCGCGCACCAAACCATATGTTTTGCATGATTGTTCTGCTCCAAAATCGATTGGATTCTCTACTATTTAACAATACCAAAATTAAGCCATCCGCCCTTAAATTGCTTTAATTGGAGCTACACTAAAAGACATTTTATGCAAAAAAAATACTAGTTTTGTTGCCGTTAGTGAAATTCCTTTGATGTGGTGGACCGTACAATTTAGTTTCATCACTTAATATAATCTTCGTGCATTGGGCGACCGTGCAGTGCAAGCGAACTTCAATCTTCTATACGATTCTGCTCTGGCAGAAATTATTTTTTTTCATAGAACCTGCCCAAAAAGGCCAATATCGTTCAAACTTTGCTTTAAAGATGCTATGGACGGCCACCAATTCTTTTCGGACCAATTTCCGTAAAATGAAGCAACCTGCTGCTAGCGACCAATGTTTGTTTTTTCTTGGTAGGATTGTCTTGCGCTAAGCTTTCGAAACTGTTATTCTTTTTAAAAGTACTGCCCTGCATTAAAAGAACACCAAATACCAAAATCTTATGGCTTATGGAAACGTTACTGATTTCGTATGAAAGTCTGTGTTTCAATTATGTGCATGCGCTATTTTGCTTAGTTTTGCGCATTTCATGGAAAAACTTCTAGAGTTTTGGCGCTTGGTGCAAAATTTATGGTTTTCCTAATAGGTATAATCTGCAGCTGAAATAAAAACCTTTCATCTCTCTAAGATGGAAAATACATGAGTTATGGTGAAAACAAAAAGATCATTTTAGGTGTTTCTATTTCCGTGCATAGAACTGTAAGACCTTCAATCTTTTATATCTTCTTACGATAATGTTGCAATTTAGTGAAGCATACGCACTTTCATTCATAAAAGTTCAATGATCTCTAGCGATAATCCTTCAATCACGGTTAAGTCATCAACACTAACAAGTAGAGTCTGACCTACTTGAAATGATTATATTTTCTAGCTGTAAATTTTTGAATTTTTAGCTAGCTTTAAATAAATAAACACTTAGTAACTGAACAGAGTTCAGTTAAAAAGCGTGTGACAATGCGAATCTAATTCCTAGTTAGCCTAAGAAGTTGTTGTTTTGTTTTTGAGATGAAATTTTTTTTTTTTTTTTTCGGTTTTCAGTGGCAGTGGTATCCCGGTCATTAATATACATAGACAAAGATCTATATCCCAGACAACTTTTGCAGAATGAGCATTTCATGGCCAATTTCTAACCGATTTCATGTTTATTTTATATCTCGGGGCGACCATTTCATGGCTGGAGAAGACCATTTTATGTGCCATTCTTCGAGACGACAATTTCATAGCTCTGAAAAATATAAAAGAGCACTTTAGAGCTTTAAAGAACGTGGAAGAAAAGACCTTGAAGGAAAACGTTGGAAGATAGATTTAAATAAAGCGTGGGAAGAGAACCTTAAAGAACGCTTCGAAAGTTTGATTAATCGTTCGCTTCTCGGCTAAGGATTGCATACATTTCCAGGCTTCCGCCGCTCACTCACGAACGCAAATCAGTTTCAAAACAGTCCATGGACGTTTATTTCATCATCAGAACAAACAAATTCTACTCTTCGTGGAAATCTTGCACTTAGGTTGAGCTCCATCCAGCAGTAAGCTCATATTCCACCATCCTACTTAACCCCAGCAGAATCTAAGTCAATTTGGCAGTTCAAATGTCCCGGAAGTGGGGCTCCCCATTATCCCACAGACCACTAAGCGTCACCTTTAAGCTCATTTCCCAACTTAACGCCGCTGGAGCTCTCGCATTTATAGGCCACTGCACACAGAGAAACCTTTCAAAAGCCAGCGTCATAGTCGTCGTCTCAAGCACTTCGCAGCCACTTGCAACAAAACAAAAAACAGAAACAGCAACAAAAATAAACACAAAGCGAAAAATAAATTTGAAACCATGTCGGGTGTTACTAATTTGTCCAACTGTGCTTCGTTTCCATTTTAAACAGCAGCTGCACCCACTTCCGCAAAAGCCAAGCTCCCGGCGCAACAGTGACACCGAAACTCTATTTCGAGATATCTCGCTCCAGTAGCGTGAAGCGGCAGTGGCGGCGGTAGAGTCGCACAGTGTGGCACTGTGGCGTATTGAAAATGAAAATTAAGCAGAAAGGAGGTAGAGACCACCACCGCCGCCGGCTGAGAGCGAGACCTACTTCTGTTACCCACCAAACGAAACGAAAAGTAAAACGTGTGGCATTACGTCGTCGCCGCCGCCGTCTGCGGTGTCTCCCCATCGGTACCAGCGCTTCAAACAAACAGATGACACATCGAATTGACGAAGACACCAAACCTCCGGACGCTTTGACAACCGTGCGCACGCGTGACGTGGAACACCTTTCATAGATTCACATAGTCACATTGAAGATCGTTTGGAAGATTGCATGAAAGATCGCAGGGTGCTTCGTTTTTCTTTGTCTTACGTCTGTTTGAAGAGGCTTTCAAATATTGATTAGCACTCAGCGACGGGGTGAGGAAAGAGCGCGAGATTGATTGAACAACACGCGGTGTTTCTTGAGACCGTCGTCTTTTTTGGGTCACAACATTTATTTCAAGTCAGCAGACAGTCGACCTGGATTTTGTGTTTTTTTTTTGCTTTTGTTCGGTCTTCATCTTTTTGTAGGTGCTCCAACTCGCGGACTAGCGGTTATGAGCGACAGAGTGAGGTTATGTAAGCAGCAGCCTGTTGCTGAAGAGGATTCAAACAAAAAAAAAGTGTTCTCCGTCATGGGAGTCACACATGAGCGAAAATAAATTACAGGCGACACACACTGCTTAAGAAGCACCTACGCAAGCTTCGTCGACGGATGTAACGTGCCCGTTGTTTTGGGGGAGAAAAGATTGCAAGGTGCGATACCTGGTGGCGAGTCATTAGTTTCACAGAATTCAACGTTTTCTGTTTTTTTTTATCTGGCGGATTAATGCGCGCCTGTGCATTTGTGCCACTTCACAGTTATCGTGGTGGCTTGGGCGAGAACGTGTGGAATGTGAGCGGAAGTGTAGTTCTTTTTCGAAAGGTCATTTAACTTGGACTGAGATTCGAATCCTCGAATTTAATGAAAATAGGTTGCGGGTGATGGGCCTCGTTAGTCATTCTTGATTTTTGGAAAGTTGCAAACTTCTTGGGTGCTGTGAGAAGTCGGTCAAAGTCCTACTTAAAAGCTCTTTCTCCGTATAGTGTCCTCCAAATAAGGTACAGGCAAAGAATCGACAGATTAAGTTTTTTCTTTTATTATGGTCATGGCACAAATATGTTTACAGTCAAAAGCACAATTTACTTTTCAACTAAACAAGCAATGATGGCCAAAAGGCCAATGATATCCTATTGGTGTGCATCAATAAAAATCAGTTTGGAAATTATAATTCAATTTTAATCTTTCGATGGCTTGATGAGTTTTAAGCTGAATTTGATAGTCTGCCTGACATCGTTTTACTGACAAAAGACATATAGAGAGCTAAGTTAACGCGTCTACAAAGGCCGCTCAGCAGCAAGATGGTTTTTAAGAAACCTCTGAATTCAATTTAATACCTTGTAAGGCGAGACTTCAATGACTCCATGGCTTCGTGGCTTTGCAAAATACATAAACACAAATTAATTGATCAAACTTTTTAAAAGAACCAAATAGAAATGGAAAGCGGCCGTTCAAAGTAACATGGTAGTTGCAACCTGAACACCAGTCAGAGGATTCTGTAGCTCCTCTGACTGGCGACATCAGACGCCAGAAAAAACGTGGTAATCGCAACTGTCTTGAAGCCTGAAACCTTGGAAACTAAGCAATATGTTAAAAAGGGACGACAATTTTCTGATTCTTGAGGGCCATTTTGTAAGTAAGGCGGCCATTTCACTGATTCGGGACGACTATTTCATGATGCGATGCTATACTTTCGCGATTTACGGAGTTCTTTTCTATCTCGAAGTATCGCGATTTCATCAAGTGAAAAATATGGCATTTAAACAGTTAGTGGAACACGCGGTCAAAAAAAAAAATTATGATTATGAACTATTCCCTTTAAACATAGATAACTTTCCTATTGCAAATAATATTTTATAAATTGTAGAGAATAATAAATCTTATAAATAATAACAACGATGAACGGTTGTGGGAGTAATAGAATGGTGCAACTTGAACTTGGCTGGCCTTCAAGAAGGTAAACTGCAGCATTTATCAGGTCATTGTAATTTTTTTTCTTCTTAATAATCTCATTGAATTCAAGAAATCAGCAGAGTCGCTGACTAACTACGATTGGGAAATGACATATACTATGATTAGCATAATTTATTGGCAATTCCAGGACAGTAAGGATGAATGGCGCGATTAAAAGATTTTAATGTAATGAAGTAAATGCTGTCAATTACGTATTTACTAAAAGGCGAAGTGAAGACTTTTATTTGAAGTTTTTTTTATAGTTAATTGCGACGATAACGACGTGAATACTCGTCTTTATATAAATAAATCAAGCTAGTGTTGTTAAACTAATACTCTTTTATTTTTAAACTAACACTCCAACTAATAATTTGAATTGATTTTTTGCTTTTTCTTGTCCGCTTTTGTTGTCGTTGATATATAGTTTTCTCAATCACAAAAGAACCAGACGATTTCCAAAATTTGCTTTTAGGTCTCTCACTTTATACTTATCCATCATTGTAAATTCTTCAATGCAAAATAATTTGAATGATTTCCTCCGAATTTGTAATTGAGTTAAGAATAAATTTACATGACATAAGAATGCAAGGTTAAGAAAACACATCTCCACTTAAATTTTAACAAACTGAAACATTCTTCTTGAATTAAATACTTTAAGTGTAAACATTCCTTAATATGTCAATCAAATTCGAATTATTTGTATTCCTTTATTCACACTCAAATTCATCTAACCTTATTCGGAACACAAATAAGGAGAACCGACGAATTGGATTTTTCAATTCAGTTGATAGACAACAACATCTACTTGGAAGTCAAAAACGCCAGGCTAGGAGCCAGCCCCCTGCCTTAAGAAATTCTCTAGCTTTCAGTGCGACTCCGTATAAAAATTGAAGGATTTTTGAGGTTAAATTTTCTACAATTATTCAAATACAGAACATCCAATTAAAATTCGTCAAAAAACACATTTTTTAGAGAAAATTTCGACGTCGTCGTTGATCTCCAACAAAATTTTTGAGAAAAACTTTGTGTTATTGAAAATAATGTTTTCTGTTCTTTTATTTTTAGTAATCAAGGAGCTGTTACTGATCGAATTTATGGAACGGAAACAAATCAACAAACAGATCAGCAGACTTTGATGATTTATGAGCAGAGAAGCTTAACGAAACGAACGGAATCAAACACAGAACTCAGTCTCATGGACACAATCTATTTGTTGTAAAAAAAAAATAAGTAAAGAAATTAATAAAAAAAGAGGTGACCGTTTGCGGCAACGTGAAGATCCTTTGAAAGCGCTTGGTTAAAAGATCTTTATGTTGCGAGTTGAGTTCCTGAAAGAAGCAAATCAAGAATGGCAAATTAAAACCATTGTTCAGCTTAAAGGAGCAAACTAATGAAAGCTAAAAAATTAAAGAGTAATTTAAAAAAAAAACTCAATTGAAGACTTGATTCGTAGAAGTCAAAAGGAAAAATTAGGGAAAACTCAATCTATGAGTATGCTGCTGTACAACTTGAATTCTTCGAATAGATGATAAAAGGGTCAGAAAAGCCAAACAGAAGCCCAACACCCAGAGCTCCCTAAATGGTTCATTTATCAACAAGAATCCCAATCATTTATCAACAAGAATATCCCCGGCTACTGTGTGATCCGCCCTTAAGGTTTCCTTTACCGAAAAACATGGGCTCGCCGCAGGTAAGACTCTCGGTGCATCCTCCGCTCTGGGCAAGAACCACACACGTTACCTACCACCAGAGAAGACCTCACCTATTCTAAGTCTATTATTCTCCCCCTCCAGTCCCACCCCATTTGTAATTTAGTTCCCTTGCGACTTTATTTCACTTCCATTTCTCAAGAAATTCAATATCTCGTGGAAAACCACCACGTTTCACTTCCACAATAACCACAAAGGCAGCGTCAATTAGAGACACCTGCAACTGCCGCCGCCACCACCACCGCCGCCGTCGACGTCACTCGTCGTCCTCTCATCGTCGTTGTCGCTGCCACTGCCGGTGCTGCACCTTAAGTGGCAATAAAAACGGAAGGGCGAAGAGACCCCAAGGAGGGAGAACAAGAAGAAGAGACACAAAATGTACTAAAAATCCAAATAAAATTAGTTTGTTGCCATCTTCGAGTTTGCTGTCGCCCTCTCCTCATGGATCCACATCCATCGGCGGCCAGTGACCGAGCAGCAGCAACAACTCAGCACTTTCGTGCGAATAAACATAAAAACATTTTGCGAATGACTGGTGAAGAGGACGACGAGAGAGGTCCTCTCTCTCTCCTCCAGTCCAGGCCCAACCCAGGACGGTCCCTGGGCCGACTTTATCGCTCCCGTTGTCGTCGTCGTCGTCGTTGTCGTCACTTGTCGACTGCGAGCGACTGAGAGTGAGACAATAAAAAGGTCTTAAAAGTTGCGAAACGGAATGAAATTGTTGCGGCGACAAGAGCTGGTTCTATGCGAGGGCTTCTCCCCGCAGGACGAGCCATCGAAGCCAGGAGAGAAACAGAAGCGCACCGCACTAAGTAACTCATCTGAAGCGAAAAAGGTGATGAACTCTTTGTATTCACAACACGACGCGAGGGAATGGGAGCGGGAGTGTGCATTACGAAAGTCATCAACAGGGCGACACACATCGACTCGAGGCTGGAGGAATCTTCGACTGGAGGGAACTCCAGCCGTGCAGGGGAATCCCACCACCACCACCACCACTCGGCATTCGGTTCAAGTGTCGTCTGCACTTTTGACACGCTGCTAACAGATGTGTGCTGCTGCCGGTGGACTGTTTTGTTTATCAGAGACAGTTTTGAAACAACAACCCCGCCACGTATCTAGATAAACGAACACCATCAGCAGAAAATGAGTCGCGGATCGAGTCGAAACAGGTTTGCGATTTATGCTCAACGGATACAGACACCCGGAGGAGGAGGAGGAAGAGAAGGAAGATGGTCTAGGACTAGTATTTCAGTTCGCTTTTCATGGGAACACAGACAGTGGGTGGCTCGGTTCTGATCATCGTCGAGATGTGTCTGTGGCAATTTATGGGCGGGAAGGGAGAGACCATTTAATATCGCAAATTTGTGTAACGGAGGACTGGGGTGAAAGGTTACCAGACAAACTGTGAATTAACTTTTTTTCTATTCGACTCTCATAGGAGACGTTAATGGATCTAATGAAAAGAAATTCTGTTTGCCGAGGCTTCAATTGGCATAGTTTTTTTTTTTTTGCTGTCCCTCCGTCTCTATGTCTCGTCTAATAACTTGCGACGGTCTGGTGAGGATGGGAGACGCTCTCAGCGTGCGAGTCAATTGGCCGGAGAGAAAGGAAAAGTACTGAGGAGAAGTGCGGGCTGAAGGGAGAGGACAGCCAGGCGGGCTTCATCACGCTGGTTGCTCAACAGCTGCACGGAGCAGTTGCACAACGCGTGATGATTTATGAGAGGCTCTACGAGGATGGGGTGTTCGAGGGGGGATGGAGTGAACTTTGTTTAGTAGCTGTGAAACTTTACAGGTTCAAAAAGAAGTTACAGAAGCATATGTTGAGAAGGACTCTATTACGAAGAATAGAATATGTAGATTCAGGGGTCAGACACTTTGTTTCAAGACAGACTGAGTATTTTGAAGCCCGTCCATGTACCTCTAGTCGATGAAAGCAGACATTACTGCTAAGCAAAGCTGATTGCCGATTTTTTTTTTTTAATGGACGAGTCCAGAACTAGATAAGGTTCAGAGTTGTTTTTTTTTAGAAAGGAATCGCCTTTACGACTGTTCGCAGTGCAAAAAATTTACCAGTAGTGTAGAGAGTGGCCCATCTAGTGATTCCTTTTAAAATCTTAGGTTATTGAAACTGACAGCTGTTTCCCCGCTCGAATTTTTGACAGTCAGTATCATACATCTCCGGAACGAAATGAGTCGCTTTACGTTCAAACAACGTTGGGAAATAATGAAAACTTATTTCCAAAGTGAGTGCTGTGTAACCCAAACAGTGCGTAGAAAAGAAATCGTGTTATCCGTCTTGCCGATGTCAAATAACGGACTTGAAGCTGCGATTTAGCCTTTTTTTGTGGGGAACGCGATTTTATGCTAACAATCCGGAAACGATTCAAGCACTTAATGTAACTATTAATAGACCAACGGGTGGTAAACACTCAATAAAGGAGCAGACTCACCAAAAAGCATAAACAAAATTTTATTGGAGCTTCGGCCTTTTACACCTCTTTTGATAGCATTTATTGCTTAGAATTCTAAAATATGTGTTTTCTTGGACGAGAGATTTAACTTGCAACAAGGCTGACAAATGTCCGCGTTGACAATTCGTTCAATTGTAAATAAGAAGTTACTAACTAACGAACCAACATCGATCCTTTTGCTAAATAATAGCTCTTCACCCTTAAGCTAACCACTGGGATACTTCAACCAACTTCAAAGCGCCACCCACGGCTCCACATCCATTTCCCAGCGCCCCGACATAACAGACAAAAAAATTACTCAATTTCACAATCCGCAGCGAATTTCCGCTGAGCACACCGACGAACTACTTGAAACTTCGCACCACACCTCTAAAAGCCTTCAAACTAATTAGTATACCCTCCCCCCAAACCCCCCGCACATTTCGACAATCAGCTTGAAGCATAAATCAGCTTTCTTTTGGTTTATTCATCAGTGACGCACGCACATAGTTGTCTTTCCGTTCCGAGACGGAATGCTGCCCCCAAGCAACGACAGCAGCAGTAGCAACATTCCGTCATCCCAATAACAACAACTAAAACAGGCCTCCTTCACCACCACGAATAGAATCTATTGGAAGCACAAAAATCGCCTGACCCCGATTCGCTTCTCAAAATCAGCACAAAAAAAAAAAGCACGCCGCGCAAAAAAAAAGTAGTGTATCTATGCCGCCGCAGCATCCACACGCACACGGACGCAACTTCACCAATGACGACTGACGACGGCACTTCAGACCACCACCGGCACCGGTTTTCGGCGATAGAAGCAGCAGCAGCCTTCACTTTCCATGCCGCCGACGACGACGACGCTGATGTAAGCCGCCGCTGGTGTTGCTGCAGCAACAATTTCTTCTCGGGCTTGTGTAAGCCGCCGCCGCGCAGCGAAACGCAATCGAAAGTAAAAAGACACAAATTTGAATCTTTACATTCCAAGACGCAGTCTCAAGTGTGTGTGGTTTTTTTTCTTTTTTGAGGAAACGCCACCGAAACTGGGCCGCTTTCCAACAGAGCAAGAGACCCTCGACCGCCTTTACTCCGTAGGTGTTCATTGTCCAATTACCCCACGGCAAGTGATTCGCAAGCACACATTCGCCTCTCATTCGGCTTGCCCCTTATCTCAACAAGTATCGCAGAGTTATGGGGTAGTTGAACTTAGCCCAGGAGGGCGGGCAGAGGCGCCCGCCCAAGTGACTCAAGTTGCTGTCTGTTCCAGTTTGAAAATAGAAGAGAACGTTGCGCTCTGTTCCTACGTCGAGTCGAGTTGAGTTGAGTAGAGTCTTCCCTCGCCCCCCAAACAGCAACAACAACGACAACACAACTGCTACAAGAGAAGTCAATTAGTTAAGTGATTGACCCCCAGCAAGCCAGCAAACCGAAGAAGACGCAGTCAGCACCCCTCCACCAGAGTACAGAGGAGGCGGCAGGCGTAGGGCAGAGTCACACACACCACTTGGGTGGAGTGAGCGTCTCTTTTTTTTTTTTTTTGTGCTCCTGGAATGATTACCGCACGCTGTGGCACCAGAGCGGATCGTTCTGTGTAATTATCAACCAACCAAAGTACGGAAAAAATGTTTTTTAGAGATACCTATGGGGAAATTGAAATTATAGAGGAATGAACTCACTGAATCGAGGAAGGGAGGCAAGGAACCATGAGATCGTGACACTTACCTGAAAAGAAAGAAAAAAAAACGTGAGTTTAGAGATAAAATTATGAAATTTTAGGAAAATGTAAAAAAAAAAAATGATAGACGTGAGTTTCTGTGTGCTGTTACGTGAGGACGGGTTCGGTAATCGCTTTTTAATCACTCGAAGGAGGAGTCCTGGATGGGAGCCTTGGGCGGTGATCTCAAGATTGAGTGAACTTTTCGGCAATCGAGCTTAAAAAAGTATTTTTGGCTATTTTGATTAAGAACGAATATGATGACTATCGTACTACACTCCGTTTTGATTAAGAACGAATATGATGACTATTGTACTACACTCCGTTTAATAAATATATAGCCGCCCTTGATGTTCCAGTGCGTTTAGGTCTTACAGTCGTGAACGCTTTTCATCACTTGAAAAACTAGACAAAGGGGAGTAGTTGAGAGTACAACGAAGTTGTTCAAAAGTATTTACCACCGTTTTGGTTGCAATACGATGATAAGAACCTTGTATTACAAGTGGACGATGCGTCGGGGCACACAAATTGGCCTAGCAAATTGTGGCAAATACCAAACTGCTCAAAATGCTCACTGGGTCAAAGTTTGGTGAAAAACGTTAAGAAAATACTGGTCATAAACTTGTATGCCAACAACACCCATCACGGATCAGTAAATGATGAAAAAAGGACTTTCAGAGTAACATCGTTTGTGTCTACTTGCCTCGGATTTTGTCATTCACATTTCGTTGAGTTCTTCTTTGGGTGGCAAATCCCTAGATCAGTTGACAAAAACGAATATCCGACGTAGCCTATAAAGAAAACGAGAGTCAGTCTGATGTACAGCTTCAGTTTTCAATCCTTACAGATATACTACTCCAAGGCCATCATCAAATGTATCCTTAATAAGATTCTGTAAACTATTGTGTTAAAATGTTCGCTTCATATGATAAAACGGTCATTCGAGCCAAGGAGTTTTACAATTTTCGTCTTTTTCCGACAACTTAATTGATTTTCATTTTTGAGACTCTGTCGAATCTCTCGTCTGATCTACTTCTGGTTCCTGCTTGGATTGTTTCGATGGAAATTAGCAGGCCACTTAACTCTCATGAATAAATTGAAGATATTATTATAGAATAAAAACAACGACGAAAATATTGGCTATTAGCTGGAGGCTGTTTGACATTATTTTTATTTTATCTGGAAAAATATTTCGTCTTTTAAACCAATTAAATTTATTAGATTTCTGACTTCTCTAAAAGAAGTAAAGCCCAATCATGGGTCGAAACAACAAGTAATAGGGACGAGCAAAATTGTTTATACTCTCAATATCGATCACGCTTTTTCTTAAAACATACGTTTTTTGTTATAAAAACTAAAACAAGAAGATTTTCCGAACCGGAGCGAAATATTTATTATTAATTTAATTTTCAAATCTATTTTCTTACAATCATAGAGTATAAAAATGCATCCAACAAAACTTGATAAAATTTATGAGTTGTTAAAAACATAACTAATTTCATAGCCAACGACTTAAGTAGCTACCACAAGCCTTTAAAATTGCTTGCATTTCCCCAGGCGGTTTGGATTCTATTCAAATGTCACCCAGTTTTACCAAAATCACCACTAATTGATGAAATTTTTTTGCTCTAGTTTTTGAGTCTACAAAAAGGAGTGGACATATCAAGTGTTTTCGAGCCATTTGTTGTTGACCTTGAAACTATTCCTCGGGTCATATAGATAGTCTTACCGAAGGACAGGTGGGGGCCGTGACTTGAATGTGCGTCGGACTGTTAAGCGAACATACCCAGGTTCGAATTCTGCCTGGTGAAAGAACGCCACAAACAATTTTCACAGCCCCACCTTTAGCGAACGACTGAGAATCGCCCTAGAGTACTTCTGTCATGGAAAGCTTTCGCAATTCGTCGTTCGGAACCGGCATTAAACAGTCGGCCCCCTTCATATGTGTCAAATTATAACGCACACAACATAGTAAAGGAGCGGAAAAGCTATGCCCTGGCCTTGTACGAGCTGTTACACAGATTATTTACTTTTACAGAAACACAATTTCAGGAGTTACCCCATTGATCTTTTGGATCCACCTTCTGTGGTTTCAAAAGGAAGGTGTTTCCAAAGGTCTTGTTTGTCCAAGTTTTACGATAAGTTCAATTTTTATTATAAATAATCATAGGTCTCATTTCATATAGAACAAAAGAAAAAAAAAACAAACGGAAAGAAATCTTCCCATCAAAATGTCGTTCTGTAAAAGGGTAAAACAGATCAGCCTTTGACGATAAAAAACTTGTAACCACATCAGAAATGTCTTCATACTAATCAATGTACCGTGAAATACTCAAGTACTCAAGCCTGCTGAGTGATCACTAACTTAAAGACAGTAATTTTCAATGAAGACAGGTCACTGCAATGATTTAATAACACGTAATATTTATACCAACGTACTCCTTTTGAAGACAAAGTTTTATTATTTGGCCGTTGAGAATCACGGCAACCCCGCATCAACCACCAGATGGCAACGTGCGTTTACGTTTTGATAAACAGTAGATGACGGATATAAGAACATTCTATATAAAAAAGACACGCTTATAAGAGACACATTCTAAAACACCATGCACTTTCCCATATATTCATGTACTTAAAACATCCTGTACAAGAAAATTGGTATAAGAAAGACACTGATAGAAGAAACGTGTTTCGACACAGAATCCGATGCATTACAAAAACATTAAGAACGTATTCTCCCAGATTCCTCTTTTATAAATCCCCATACTTTTCATATAAACACGGAAATAAAACGGCATGTAACAAATGAACATACCCTCCCGAAATGCCAATACTAATTATTCATAGAAATAAATGATACCCATAATGTGCCTATCAAAGCTATGAGATCTCTTTTTTTTTTTTAAAAACATTTGTGGTATTTATAAGAAACTTTCTTTCATATATCCGTATTATTGGTATAAGAAAGTATCTTTCTTATAGCTGAAACACGGATAAAAGAAAGAAATTAATTGGCTTTCTCTACTTTCTTATATCCGTCATCTACTGTATATTACTTAGATTTAAGAGGCGAACTAACATAAGTTGTTGAATATTAAACAACGGATTATACAGAACGTGCTTGAACAGCACGACCGCCACAAGCTGTCAGCATTCTATCACTAATGGAAAACCTATTACGAATTGCAAAATAAAGCAATAAGGAATCATCCTTATATTCAACTAAACTTAAGATGATATACACATAATGAACATAAAATTATATAAAGTGACAGAAGAACAGCGCAAAGTTACGCCAAAAACCCCAGCCACCGTCAAACCGCCTCTAAGCCACTAATCGCCTTACACATGTTACACCTTTTCGTAAACCCTAAACCGCCCCCTAATTCAACGCTGGCAAAATTGCCAGAAATCACGCGAAAGTAGTCGCGTCTAAAATCCTAACTACCTGCGCCTCCCTGAGAGCATCCGCAACTGACACACCACGATCTTCCACTTCAACTTCCAATTCATCCAGTTTTCGTCAATCACCCCCGGTGCTCCATCAAATCCATTTTTAGCTTCCTGCTAAAAACGCTTCCCAAAACCACACCCCTAACTCTGTTGTTTCTCGCAGACTCAAAAAAAAAAATTCGTTACAATTTCGAATCACTTTTCTGCATATTTCATTGGATTCCCTGTTCTCACCCGGAGAATAGCTAAAGCAAAAAAAAAAAAACTCCCCAACTCTTCCCGACTCGCAGCTTTTCCACTTAGGATCACCCGGCGTTTGCCCGAAAGATGAATTTCCCAACGTAGTTCACCTGAAAATTCTGAATTTCTCGTCGTTTTTGTGTTTGTGTGTGCGTCTCACGGGGGAGGCGGCTGCTGAGCTGCTATTTTCCGTGGTCCTCGCTCGCTTTGCAGTTCACTTCCGATCCGACGTCCTTTTTTTTTAATTCCTGGCACGTATGCGAGCATCACCGAGTTACACCGAGGGCAAGCGGCAGGATTCGTCGTGTGTACGTACGGTGGTACCCTCGAATGCTTCAAGCTGTGTGTTTCATTAAGGATTTATTTTTATTTTTTATTTTTACAGCGCCATTGTGCGTGGCACATCACCCACTTTCTCGCTCTCTCTCGCTCGATAGAGAGTTTACCCTTCACCGGCCGGGAGGTGATTTCAATTCCAGACGTAGTAAAATTACATTTTATTCAGTTTCAGTTTCTCGTTTCATTTTTTACTTTCTTTTTATTCGCTTTCCACATTTAATTCGAGTCCCCCCGCGCACGTACATACATCCCACCCCATCCATGAAAATTCTCGAATAATAGAGAATATTCAGGTTATCCTGGGGTGGGTATCTCCTGCCGCACATGCACTCGATTATTCACAAAACAGGACGAGACCGACAGCAAGTAAGGGTGAGATGAATGACAGTGAAACAAAGAAGCAGGGAACGCAGGAACACAAAAAAAAGAACACAAACTAAACTATACAAAGTCTGCATCGTCGTCGTCGGTGGCGTCCTCGTCATCATCGTCGGCTGCTGTCGTTGCACAGAGAAGGGTGGAAGAGAAAGAATTAATTCGCAGCTAGTTCCCCGGAACACTTTTGCACTTCTCTGCAACCCTTACCCGCATCCCATATGCAGGGTGTGTTTTTTTGAAAAAGAAAAAAAATGTCGCTTCGTAAAGCATTTCTGGCAGAGAAAGGGGAGGGAAGGCAGATTAATTTACGTGGCGGATTCAGGTAGCAGTGCATTCATTTGAAGAAGACTGCGACTGCCAGCGACGGAAACTCGAAACTCATTGCCCGACATTAATCAGGTGGTCCCGGGGCTTAGAGTGGCATCGACTGCTCTGGCGGTGGTCTTTGAACTCTTGATGGATTTGTCGACGTCTCGTGGAGTTTAATCGGACCGGGATTCCTTCTCAGCCAGGAAGCTCCTCGTGAAGGATGACTGCGGGCGAAGTGGACAAATTGAGGTCATCTTGCGAATGTGTATGAGGGTTTTAGTTGGTGTGGTGGCAAAAAAAGATTCTGGAGTTGACAATTCAGTTCTTTGAAAGAGGGAATTTTCGCAGTTAAGTAGCAGAGTAGCCTTTGACTTAAACCTGAAAAGTTTACAAAGTGTCATTTGGAGTCTGAGTTGATGACAAGTCTGTCGTGGAACTTTACTTGGGACAAGGACTTAAAACTCCGACCAGAAAACCGCGTTATCAAGGTTGGCCTAATAAACGACTTGTTCCTTGCCAAGAACGAAAGATAAGTAGTGCTTTGTAGGCAATTTGCTTAAACAAACTTCATACAATCGATTCTCGAGAATTTGACTCTTGGTTAAACAAATCTCTTGGTAACCACAAATCGCAGGTTTCTAAATCAACAGTTGTCCAAAGACAATCGATAACTTACAAAGTCTCGAAAAAACTATTCTTTTCATCTCTTCTATATTTTTGCCAACAAAGAAGTATCTGCGATCTAGAAACCCAAGTTTTTGGATTGCAACAGAGTCTTACCCGTGCTTAATCAATTCGACACTCATTTCTGCCAACAATTTTAAAAGCAACAAAAATAAATGAAAGCAGAAAAGACAAAGTCAAAGGCAGACAACTTGAACACTAAGCCATCTCAAAAACGGGACCGCATGACAAAGAGATGTACACAATTTTTGGATACTCATCACATAAACGAATTAATAGAGTTTGGAAACGTAAGTGCGAAGTGCTTTTACGTTTACTTCATAACATTAATTGCGTTTTATTTCGAAAGTATTAGCCTTCTAATCACAGCTATAGGAACCTACTAAGATGTTCTATAAAGCCTAAATTTGTAAATTACAGTGGTCAATCAACGACAGTAGGTCTCCTCCAAATGTGTCAAATTATACCGCGTACAACACAGTGACGGCACGAAAAAGGTAGGCTCTCGGCCTTAATAGTCTGCAACACCACCCAATTATTAATCAAGCACTTGAATATTGTTTTTAAGTAAATAATAATTTATCTTCTCCAAATCGAAGTTACGACTCAACGAAGTAGCGTTGCCTATTCGTCGAATTATGTTTATGCACTAGCTGAATAAACGCTCGGAAACGATTTGTTGAGCGACTCCAAATGTATTTGGAAGTTCTTCATGCGCTTGTGACGGATTATCATCAAGCAATTGCCTTCAATTCTTCATGTTCAATCTATTTTTGCTCTCCGATACGAGTCAAAATTACTACTTTTCAACCGTGCAAACCACTTCTAACACGTTCACTTAGCTAGAGCATGGTCACCGTAAACTGTTACCAAAATGGATAAGTTATTCAATAGAATAGGAATCAACTTACGACATCTGCCGTAAAACCGCACAAAAACAATCAACCATACTTATTTTCATGAAAATAGACGCAGGTTATCTGCAAAGCGAAACAATGTAAAATTTTGATTCCATGAATTTATAGGGTAGTTTGAATTGTGTTGTATCAAATCGTCTACACTGCGCTGCGTAGAGTTGAATCGTAATACAAGTGAATCGATCTTCTGTGCTGATGTCATCCTACCTGCTTTCGATTCGATTTTTGGCCCTATTTGCCGGACTGTAGCGCCAGTAAAAAAAGAAGAAGACAAGGATCTTGTAAACAATACATCCAATTCAATTTACCTAGACATGACTGATTAAACAAAGGGACAACTTTGAGTTCGCCTGCGGTTAAAATTTTTTAAGGTCGAGTACAACCAAAGCACCCTAGAAACTTCACAAAGACCAGCATCGATTGAACAGCGTCTTAAACCAACTTTGGTAAACATGAATTTTTTCTGATCCATTTAAATACTACATTAAAAGGCTCTTGCATTTTGGCGGCTGTAGTCGCAAAGAGTCATTCAACTTAGGGAATGCGCTTAGCCCATTCGAATAATTACTTCGTAACGTTTGAAAGACTCGGAAAGGAGAGCTTCAAGACGTCTTCAAAGCTGGTCGTGTTTTAAAGATTATTTTAATATTCCTTCGAACATTGCATAATACGAACGCATCCCTAACTTAGTGAGTCGACCAAACTGACCGAAACGGCCATTTAAATGCAACGAAGACGACCATCATTTTTCGGCAAGATCAGCCATGTCGGTTTTTTACGAAGTATTGCACAGCCCTTGGTGTGATTCGAGTGTGTGCTAAGCAATGGAAATTCAACATAACAAAAATCGGAAATAAAATTCAAAATCTTAATCTTATTAACAAGTAAAAATTAACAAAATAAGTCTTACTATTACGTAAAGGTTTTTTTTAGAAATCTAAATTCTAATGTCAAGTTGAACAAACTGTGTAAATTGAAATCAGGAATTTTGGATAAAAATGGTTTTTTGATAATTTTTTTAACACTTTCCACTTTCCACCAAACCTCTTATTCACGTAACCACTGTTCTAGTCTTCCTGTCTCTCACTTCACTCCGTCTTCAGACATCGCCGCTAACTCCCGTGACACTCAAAGGGAGGAGAAAAATCTCACACGCACACACAAGCCGCCTACTCAAAGAGCCTCATTAAATGGAACACATGTTCTCGCTCAACCACCATCCATCGTTTGTCCTGAATCACTCTAAACACCACCTAAGTAGGTCGTAATTTACGTCAAACTCCTGTACGCAGCTTTCGGCTCCTTTCTCATCACACACATGTCTCTTGCTCGCCCACTCACGCAGAAATCTCCTACCCACTTGACAACAGCCCCTGGCGGTAGAAAAAAAAAAAAAACGAAACTTAAAAATCCTCCTACACCTTCGTCAAACCAACTAAGAGTCTCCCCCTCCCTTAATGGACTACTGTATGTATGGTTCTTCTTTCAATAACCCCCACTCCCAACTCATCGCCCGTGTGGTTGGAGTGTCACTCGGCCCCCAGTTGCGGGGCATAAATTTTCCCATTACTTAACACAACGCCAAGTCGACTTTCCATAACTCACTCTCTCTTTCCCGCTCTCTCAATCTGCCATTGGGGGTTGGAAAAATCAGCTTTTATGACAAAACAGACCCGTTATTTGATTCTCCTCTTCGTAATCCTTCGAATGGATTTCAGTTCAATATATGGATGAAAGAACAGCATCCACCTCTTCACCAGGACGGAACGGGTCAGACGAGGACGAGCATCATCATCCACCCACAGGCATAAAACAGACACAACCACCCCTCGGGCCTGGCAGGGCTCCGCGTCGCCCTCCGGGCCTCATTACAACCCGACTTCTTGGTCCTTTTCACAGAACACACAATTGAAAGTTTCCTCCTTCGTCGTTCTCCAACGATTCCTCTCCCTCATCGACCGACGTCGAGAGAAGAAACTGTTTTGCAACCACCCCTCTGTACATCTGCATGGAATTAAAATACTCACCCACACAAACAGACACAGCTGGGGGGTGGTGGTGGTTGAAAGTTGAAATTTATATTTTTCGGTGCCAAATGGAAATTTTGTATTCAGTCTCGTGCGGAGGAGAGAAAGGTGGAAATTGGATAAATGCAAAACTCAACACACACACGAGTACAGAAAAAAGGACGAAAACTTTCACAAATCTCAGAACAGACGGGGTCGGATTTACGGGGGTGGTCGAGCATCAGCATCACCATCAGTAGCAGGATCAGGACTCAGCAGGATAAGAGATTAAGAAAGGAAAGGGTTAGAACTGAATCTGGGATTGAATTGATTCCCTTCTCATATTTTTTTTTGTTCTGTCCTCCGCCCTGGTCTGGTTTTGCTTTTAATTGTTAAATGAAATTCCTTCTTTTGGCATTTGTTTTGCTTTTATTGTACTTATCATCTGCTGCTCATGCACAAGTTTCTCTCTCTTGAGTGCAAATTTCTAGGAAAATTGTCTAAAATAGATTAACAGTAAATATTTAATTCCTTGTAATGGACATGCGAAGAGGAAGACAAAGCGGGAAAGAGGAAAGACAGCCAAAAGGCTAAAACCCTCAACAATGATATAGGATAAATTATTTAACGCTATGCTGAAGATGGTTGCTGTTTTGTGTTTTCTTTTTGTTTTTGGAAAAGATGAGACACAGAAATACAAATAATTTACTTTAGTTGAGTTGACTTTATTGCACGACGGCGTCGGCGGCGAAGAGTTTCTTTGAAACGGAACGTTGTTGCAGTTGAAACAACACCGACTTGGAAAGTTGTAACGAGTTTTGAATGCAATTTGGAAACGCTAGGGTCATGGTTCTTGGTGTGTTTGGGGCGTTAGAGTCACTGGAGGAAACCCAATTAATGAATGGGAGGTCGATGCGACCACTGAATAGATTGGTTTTGAAGAGCCACTTGTGTGAAGTTGAGTGCGGCAGCGAATTTCAAACAATATTTAATAACAACATTTTTTTTTGTAAGAACTGGACACGAGTATTTGTCCCACAGTTGATACAGTAGTCCGTCGATAATGCGAGCTACCGATAAAGTGAATTTTTCTATAATGTAAATCGGAAAATCCGGAGACCTTTAGACCATCAAGATCTGCTTTAATTTTAAAGATGATATAGCGCCTTAGGTACAGCTAACGTTAAAGCAGCTTGAACTCTCAAGTGGTCATGACACAAATCCTTCAAATTAATATTCTTTTCTGAACCGATGAGAAGCACTTTATATATATATTTTTTTTTTTCCCAAATTGTTTATTTTCTGTCTTGATTTTTGACATTTCATAAAGGTGCTTTATATTTAAATCAAATCATTGTATGGTTATCCACATCCGAGCGGCAGACCCAATCTCATTTGCAACCATTCAGAGCCATTGAGATCTATACAATTTAGAATAAAAATTGTGCTTGAGGGCCAAAAACATACAACTATTAACCTGGCTTCCGGAGATAACATTCAAATGTTTCTTTTTTTGGCAACCTACATATGTGAAGTTAAAGAAAGTAGTAAGTTTCTAAAGAATGCTTAATGATTTAAAGGACTGCTATACTAGTTTTAGGTTTGGATACTTTGTTGCGGGTTTTAGCAGACGCAATAAGTGCAGAAAATACCTCCTTTGAACTTTGCCAGTTTCTTGAGACAAGATTCAAATTTTTTCCCACATGTGTTAAATTATACAGTAGCACAACGCTATACAGGGCCAACGCGAAAAGTGTGGCCCTGGTCGCCAACGGGCAGTTACGCCATCCAATTATTATTATTAAGATTACAAAAAGTTAAGGCTCAAAATTTGCAAGTATTTACACGGCTAGACTTTGAATAGCTTGGTGTTCTATTGTTCAGAAAATGTCGAGACTTTGTCGAGGGAATAAAAATGCACTCTTAAAGTGACTAAAGCAATCATATTTAACTGACGAAATACTCTTTGTAGCAACGTTTCCTTAAATTGATCCATTTAATTCCCTCTGCCACTCCGTCTAGTACAAATCACGTAACACCTGAGGGGTTAAGACAAATTCAGAGGTGTGGCAAAATGGAAATTGGGCAGACAACCCTCGAATTAACCGGTGATTCGTTTCAAACTTTGTCTGCTTAAACCGTTTACCATAAACGCCATTGCGCGTCCTGTGTAATGCAAATTTGTTTATTTTCTGTGAAAAACACAAACCGCTAAACTCATCTTTTTTTCTCTGGCCCCAAAGACGAACCAACATCCTTCCTGTCATCCTTATAAGTCGCCCAGACCGAGGAAATACTCCACGAAGGCGAGAAAGCACACACAAAAAAAAACGAAAAACATAAACTCTGGTTAACCGCGAAGGAAGTTGAGCACAATCAGAAAAAGACCAAGAAGAAGAAGAAGTAACATCCCTCAAAAGGACACTTTCACATTTTAGTCCTCAGTTTTAGTTTAAAGTCCTGCTCGGGCTCCTGTGTGTGTAACGATGGCGGCGATGGCACTGCCGGTATGCAAACTAAGTGAAAGCCATAAAGAAATTGGAAAATTGTAATCATCTTAACTGCTGCAGTGCCAGGAATCCAAGAGTCTCCTCTAAGTCCTTCCTTAGTCACAACCCTACGTAGGAGTTTATGTGACCAGGACGACGACGACGACGCTGCTTGCCACTCAAAATTATGTCCTCCCTCTTTTGCTCTCGGCCGATCGTTCGAAGGGAGAAGAGAGCACGGTACAGACCTTTGAAACCGTTATTTAGTGCAAATTCTTTTTGGCTAAAGCATTAAAACTTGGTCCTTTGTGATTTTAAGGATATTCGCTCCTTTCGCTTGGAAATTCTTTTACAGTTTCAAACGGTAAATGGGATAATTTCTTACGCTCCTTTTTTTCGTCTTCCTGGAAAAAGGTGAAGACCTTTTCGGTTTGTCTGTGAGTGGAACAGGTAAAAGAAGAAGATAAAATCTGATATCCTTGAGGCCACCAACAAAGTGCAACACGAATTTCTTTTCTTTTATCTTTTTTTTAGACTCGGGATATATTTTGAACTAAAACGGGAACGGTTTTCAATTCTTTTTTTTTTTGCATTCGTTGCAACTTACCTGGCAAACAGTCAGAGGTAAAGAATGCAAAGTACTTCCCCCTTCAAAGGAATTCCCCTCACCGAACAAAGAGACAACATCGACATCGATTTTTTGCTGATTTCTCTTTCTTTTTTTTCTACAACAAAAACACAAAAAACGAACAAGGAACCCATCTACACCACCGAAAAGACGTCCGAGAGGAGAGGAAGAAACAGAATAAATTTTATATAATTAAATTGAGGCCTCTCGAAGATTAGGAGAGGATACATCCCAACAACAAAATAAAATGCACAAACTAATGGTCATTAAAAATGAAAAACGTTCTTCGATTTGTTGAGAGCGGTCGGGTCGGCTGCCGCTTGGTTGGGTTGTTGGATAATAAATTAAATGAAACATGTGTTCGGCGGTGGACGACTGTGAGCAGGTATGAAGACGACAGGAAGAAGGTGGTGGAGAGGAATGTCGGGAGGAGGGCACAGATTTTTAAGGGAATTAAGGACAATTTAGAAATTCGCACGAAATTTTGTGTAAATAAGCCGAGGAATGAGATTTAAAAAACAAGCAAGCGAAAAACCTGTTAGTGGATGAAATTCTTAAGAAATTTCTTTTTAATTTACTTTAATCTGCGTCTCTTGGGATGCGTCCTCAACGGGGCGGGGAGGAAATGGATAACGTCGGAGATTTGTCTGAGAATTGTTTTCAAGTCATTATCGGGGTTACAAGAGTCTAAGTGGCAACAGGGGAAACATTTTTTTTCTTTTTGGGAGACTGTGATGAACTCTAGGACATTTTACAGTGTAGATTGTGTTCTGTCAGTTGGAATGGAATGGAAGGGGACGTCAGAGTAAGTAGGGAGATGTGGATGCTTTTGTGTGTTGACATAAATAGAAACCTTCTAATTGAAAAGTGGAAGGAGTTTCAAAATAAAAAGACAAGCATGTAAATATTTTTAAAACTAAGTTGAAATTACCTTAACGTTTCAAAACTCATCTCCAGGTATGCCTGCGTTCCCAATCTTTTTCAAAACAAGGGCTGAGTTATTCTCTATGTTGCCAAAACTCGATTAAATTTATCTCAAAGTCGTAGTATATTCTCAAAACTTAACCCACTCCCGCAGTCCCATAACGCGGTTTCAAGCCATATACACGCCTTAGAAAACCGAGTTTTCAAAACGAAAAGCCTAGTGCTCCAAGCGGCACGCGATCGTTAACTCAAAAACGTCCTTTTTAAGAGAGTTTTAGCGTCATACGCGACTCCGAAAAAAAATAATTTCAAATTAAATCTGCAAAATTACATCCAGCAGTTGTGCCACAACAGTGACAGTCAAATCTTTACTGTCAATCAAAATATGTGACGTCTATCGTCTGGATGCGAAATGACATCTAAGCTTCCAATGAAAGCCTGTCGCCTTGCTGACATCCTGCGACCAGAAACTTAAACTCTCAATCCCATTAACACGCCACTCACGTGAATCGAAGTATTTGACAGAAATCCCATTCCAATCCGACTCCTTGATTAGCCATCTCCAAACGTCTCCACCACCAGAACCCAACATTAGCGTCAGTCGCATGAAAGGACACACCTTACCGCTCCACCACCGCCATCGTCATCGACACCTCCATCAACCTCCACTGCAATTTCGTAAAATATTCTCTCCCTCCGTTGTAATTACTCGGAACCTCATTCCCCTCGATTACAGCAGCAGACCCAAACGCAACAAAAGCACACGCCCTACGATGTCCACTTGCATCCAGTTTACTGGCATCACCATCAACACAGAGCAGCGCACGAAAACGTTGCACGTGTGCCAGGCACCAATTGACCTTGCACATGTAACACAACTCGGCTTCGCGCCGCTGCTCCTGCTGACGTCTTGTCCTCGCTCGCCGGTGGTGGTGCTTCATTCGTAAGCTATTGCGCCACACCAGCACGCGTATGACGCCAATTACACTTGCAGAATCCGTTCTCGTCCACATCTCGTGGCACAGGGATACAGTGACACCACGACATCGCTGGCGAGCATCAAAATGAGACTACAACGTAATTTGAATGTTGTCGACGGAGACGGACGAGTGACGGTGGGGAGGGGGGAGAAAAAGTTCATTATTCCGGACGAGAGAGTCCGTGGGACCCCGGAGGAGGCCAGGAATCGCTGTCATCTGTCGGTTTTTGATGCATTACATGCGCAGCCCAGCGTCTCTCCCGTCTTCGTTTGTTTGCCTTTGTTCAGAGATGCACTCCACTTGGCATCCAGCATGTGCCAACAGATGAGGACCCCACAAAGAACTCTGGACGAAAACGGAAAACACATTTTAATAGCCCCTCCTGGGGGCTCCCGCTGAACGCTTTGTAATGAGGCCTAAACGTGCGTGTGCACCTCGCGCTACTTGCGATAGGTTGGGCCGGGCCACGACGATGATGACGGGTGCTCTGCTGCGCCTCGATGCAAACATCTGCTGATTATATCACACGAAGTGAACTCGTGAAATTGGGGAACTCTTTTTCCGTTTTTTTTTTTTTTCTCTTTGCTGTTCTTCGATCGACATTTAAATAAAGTGCTGCCAAACATCAACACCTGCGTCTTTGTTCGGAGTGTAATTCAATTTCGACAGACAAAAACAAAGCAAAAAAGCAAAATCGAATCGATTGACTGGAATCCGAAAATAAAAGTCAATTAATTCAGCAACAACAAAAAAAAAAAACAAGGAATGCGAAAGGAGTCCCGACGAGAGGAGCAACGTCGATCAAATAACAAAACAGCAAATCCCACAACACAACGCTGTGCAGCAGCAGGACAGCAGTGTCCTGTCGACCTCAGGCTCAGGCGCGCGCAAATCAATAATGTTTTGTCATTCAATTAAAATTGTTCAAACAATTGGACATTCATTTTTGCCCAAGCTCGTCGCAGTGGCGCCCCCGACGTGTGTGCAGTTCTTTCAACACAAACACACAGACGGACAGACGGGCGTTGTAATGAATCTGCCCACCTAGAGCCTGGTCTGTGAAAAAGGATTTTCTCATTTTCGTTGTCATCTATTCATTTTCTAACCTTTTGCCGGGCGAGCGATGCATAGAGTTGGAATCAATTCAACAGTGGAGATGAAAAGGACGTGGACGGCTTTATGTTATACCATACAACAGACCGAATCTATTGTCATCCTAAAAGCTGCGGCTCAGGAATTGAAGTGGAAAACCATAAATCTAAAACTGAATACTTGGGCTCCAAATATTATTCTTTTGTTTTATGAACAAATAACAGAACGAACATACAACGAAACCAAATTCCAGCAGATGCAAGACAACTTCCTCTCAATTATTCGAAGCATCGCGACGCAGATTATCATGGTTTCAAAACAACTTCAGGTCAATCCTTTTTTAGATTGCGCAACAAGCAGCAAAACAACCGAGGAACTGAGCAACTTATGTGACGTGGACATAAAGTGAGAGCTTCATAAGTTCTTGGTTCGAGTAGCTAGCTAAACTTTAGTTTAATGGACACAATGGTTCCCACGCACAATGAAATAAAATGAATGATTTTCACTTTCGATGGAAGACGTTGGATAGCAGACGAGAAGGAAGCTTCCAGAAGAAAGAGAAAAAAAAAAAAAGGCTGTTTTGTTTAGAGGTATAGAAGTTTGAAATGGAATAAAACAAAGATGATTTTTTAAAATTAACTTTCTAATTTTGATTAATTAATTAATTTACACGATTAATTTACTTTATTCAAAAGATAATCTTCTGGCATTATAATTTAAACATGATTTCTGGCATATGACCGCCACGGGTGGATTGGACTTGGTCTAATTCTGAGGTCCAATTTTCGATGACTTTTTCCAACATCTGTGGCCATATATCAGCAGTAATGCGGCGAAAATTGTCCTCCAAGTGGTCAGTCCTTTCGGGCTTATCAGCGTAGACTAGCGACTTCACATATCCCCACACAAAATAGTCAAGCGGCGTTAGATCGCACGATCTTGGAGGGCAATTCACGAATCCGTAACGTAAAACTATGCGATTACCAAACCTTTCCTTCAATAAATCAATTGTGACACAAGCTGTTTGACATAATGCGCCATCTTGTTGAAACCACAGCTCCTGCACATGGCTCTATAGCGGTCACTATTGACTGTAACGTTCTGGCCAGCATCGTTTAAAGAAGTACCGACCGATTACTCCACCAACGCATAAAGCATACCATATCGTCAGTTTTTGTGGATGCAATGGTGTCTCAATATACATTTGAGGATTATCATCACACCAAATGCTGATTGACGTATCCATTCAACCAAAAGTGAGCTTACGAAAATTGGGAACAGAACTATGATTTTCAAAATAAATTTGCCTAATTTGGAAGCGTTGTTCAGGCGTCAGTCTATTCATATTGAAATGCCAAACCAAACTAAAAATAAATCACAAAAGCTTACAAAATGGCAGCCAGTTAGAATAGTGTTGCCAACTTAAAGTTCTACACCTCTAAAAAAAAAAAACACCCTATATTTTTGACAAAGATTAGCAAGTCATTCTGTAAAAGAAGAGAATAAGTCTCATCACGAAGAATCATAAATGAACTGGTCAAGATGCGAAATTTACTTTTAGGCAAGGGTCAAAAGTGAATTAGATACAAAAGCGAATTACATTTCTGTTACAAATTATAAAATTGTATAGTTAAATTATAAATGTTCGATGTTTAGTGAAAGAGTACGTTCACAAATTAAATTCAAATAGGGACGTAAGTGTTAGAAGCAAAGACAAAAGGAAGAAGACAAAGATAAAAGGCAGTTCAATAAATTACGTCTTACCGTTTTTGACGGACAGATATTAATAAAGACTTTCTTTGTCATTTTTTTAAATATTCAACCAAAAACACCGACCTACAGACCTATACTTGGACCAAATTCATACAAAAAAAATACTCCCTCTAATACACCCACAAAAAAACTGACAATCTCAACGAGTTTTCTATTAACTTAACCCTGAGAAGAACTACAACCCCGGTGGACTGAGCGAATACTTTTCAGCCATCCTGTCTAACAAAACCCTTTTTCTTTCTCAGTTTTTCCAGTTTAAGTTTTTTGATTTTCCAACAGAAACCCTAGTCCTTTCACCCCTCGCCCCAATCAGAGAGAAAACCACTTTACAAAAACAAAAAAAACTCTTGCCGACAATGGCACCATCATCATCACCGTCATCGGCAGTGCAGTTCCACAACCAACCCCCGGATTCGCCTGGCTCTTTGTCCGATGACTACTACTGCCTCATTGTTTGACTAGACCAAAAGAAAAACACACAAAACAGACACACTCATACATACTGGGAAAAAGTGGAAAATTGTAGTACAACGACAAAAAAGAAGAAAGAAAACAAATCTCACACACCCCAAAATGATGGGTCTGCATTTGCCATCGGGGTTTGTGTTCGTTGTCACTGGAGGAAAAAAAGAAAAACAGAAAAATCAGCCGACAAATATCAGAACCGAACGGCTATAACACCCCCTGTGATGTTTGTTTTCCACGGAGAGTGTGGAAAAAAACAACTCACACAGAAACTATGTGCCAAGAGACGCGTTTATTAACGTTCACTTAACCAGCGGCCGGGGTGGAGGCGCAAAGCTTCTTCAACGCGATTCATTCACCACCAGAGTACACTAAAAATAGAAAATCATCGCTTTGGAGACGAGGTTCACTTTCCTCTTCTTCGGTCGTCGTCATCATCGTCGTCATCGGCGCCTGCTTCCTCGGGATATTTTCGACATCAAGCGCAAAAAATAAATAAACCAACAAAAACCAAAATAAAACGAGAAATCAGATTTTTAGCCAACGCATCGCACACGGGGAGGGGCTTACCACAGATCGATGACCTTTAAATAAATTTTCCCCTGCAGGCCCAGAGGGTAGCGCGCCGATAAACGTCTGTGGTGGTGGGGAAGAAGTTTTGCAACGCAACTACGAGACGATTACAGCGCCTTCAGGGTAGGTAATCAATTTTCGCCGGAAACCCAGTCAGCTACAGCCGCAAATGTAGTCGTGACAACAAAGAGAAGGAAAAAGGATAATCACGGGGATATTTATCAACGTCGATCAGGCATCGAGACGCGCTGTAACCCGAGGAGAAATATGAGACATTTTGGGAGCGTTCAAATTTTCGAAAGGGAAGCAAAGACGGACGCTTAAACGATGCGGTGGACGGCCCGGGGTCAGTTATGAGGTGCGATAAGTGTCAAACTGACACTTATTTTGAGTGCCGCATAAATAGGCAAGGGGGACGTGGATGGAATTTTGCAAATCCAACGGCGAAGAAAGCAAAGAGAGGCCAGAGGTTTCCCAGGATTGATGACCGACAGAGGACTGGACGTAAATCAAGCGAACCATGTGCCGGCTGACGAAGAGGTAAAGCAAGCAACCAGCGGAAGAACTCATTTTTCCCCGAAAACGAGGCCAAGAGTCAGAGAAAAAAGCAGCATGGATGCCGCACAAAGGCGATGACAACGACCCCCAGGAACGCCAAAGGCATTGGAGCGTGACAAAGAAATCGGGACGATGATGAATGTCATGGAAATTTTTTTGGTTTTAATGTGACGCACCATCAACGCTCCAATATTAGGACGGCTATTTTCGAAATGATTCTGTTGCCACTTTGAAAATACCGAACGCCAAATTCGTAGAAACGGGCAGAAATCAAACACTTATTTGGTCGTCAACCCTTTGCGGTATTGTTCCAGAAAACCAAAGGCTTATGTGGAGGTGGAAAGTTGTAATTCTTCTTACCAAAAAAGTTTACTTCAGAAACTTGTTCGTCTCTACAAAAATACACATAAATTGATCATTCAATTGGAGGTTTTTGCATAGTTTATGTTTATATATTTAGTAAATGTCATTTTGATTTACTGTACTGCAGATCCTTACCCCTAAACAATTCTGTTTTCAGCAGTAAGGCTGTACACTTAAAACCGAAGCTCTGTGCAAGCTAGTGCAACATTCTTTACATATTGGTATACATGCTATGAAGGAAATAAATCTTTCTATCTTTCTACACGTATGTATAATTAAATACGGACTCAAACCAGATCCTGTAATTAAATGAATATCCGTGTATTTGATTATCCTTGTTATAGAAAGCTCCAAACTCACTCCAAGTCCAAGTCCCTACTTATTGCTATTGTACGGACAGAATGCCTAGATGGAGACCACGAAGGGGAATAAAAACAAATGAGGTAGGTTATCGCATTTCGGTGCTTTCAGTTGCTTTTAGTGCGTAAAATTGTGCAAAAAACGGTGTCTTAATGGCCATTTTTTGCTAATCACTTGAGTCTTTGTTGTCTGGCTGTGTGTTTATTATGATTGTCATCGATTTTCATCCCGAAATGCTTCAAATTATCACCCTTCAAATTAACTATCAAATATCACACACAAGATTTCGTCTTCTTATCCGACATGAGCTTTTATTGAATAATACCAAAAATGTGTGTATCTTCAAATTTGTTTCTCTCGCAATGTGAACTTTCATTTGGGAACGGCTTTTCCTCCAAATTTTTTTAACTTCTAAACGATACGAATTTGTAACGTAATCTTTTCAATAAAAAAAAAACCTCCCTCGAAATTTCAACAATAGTTCAATATGTCTGAATTGCAATTTTCGTTTGTTGTTTAATTCACATAAGTCCAGCGAAAGGATGTGAATAGAACTTCATAATTGTTATTCATTTTACTGATAAAAATATCAACATTTATCGTCAGTTCTGACACTTTTTCGGAAAGTCTGAAATGACTAAAATAAAATAAAAATAATTCTGGGAACTTTTAAAAAGTATTTTTAAAAAGAACTAAGAACAGATTTGTGATCAAAATTGAAACCAAGCTTTTCACTGCGTTGTATATCGCATACAATTTTAATCAACAGGACAAAACAGGAACAAGATTAAATGCAAATTAAGATATAGTTGAGTTACTCCGATCTAAAACTGAACTAAATATGCCCGTGGGCATTTTGTTTATCTGATTTTAAAAGACTTTTTGGTGGAGTTATATTCCAAGCCCTTTTTAGTGCAGCCGCTGATTTATACTATGCACTACCAGTTCTCCGATAGATGAAAAAGACACCCCAAAAACCATAAGCCTGCAGTGCTACAAAAGAACATTTTTGTGTGACTCCAAAGTCGCAACTAACAGACTTTAACATTCTGTCAGATAGTGTTCATAGTGTTCATTGCTTCATTGCCAATGAGGAGAATGCGATCGAACTCAGCGATAAAATCTAAGGGCCTAATTCTTACCGCAGGAGAAGTATTTTTTTTTTTTGCAATTCATCAAAAACGGAGTAATGAATCCCAAACATTCATGCAGAATTAACAGGGCTGAAATCAAATTTTAAAACAAACTTACAAACTTTACTGTGTTTGCGTCAATTTGATTTGTCAGCAGATAAAATTCGTGTTGTATACGAACAACACCGAGAAGGCTCGGTCGTATTCAGTCGGACTTGACGGACTGTAACGCCACCCGAGCAACACCGGCATGATCGGGTTAAGCGGTTAAGCGTCTCACTATGCTTGCAGGCCACCACATGCCTGTGGTCAAGTGGACATTTCGACGGCTTGAACGTGCGCCTTCATATGACACAGTCGAATGCCACTTCTTCGATTGAACAAAACCCTGCACAACTTTGCCTCGAATTGAAAAGAGCCGTCTGCCTAAAGCACCCTCGCCCCAAACAGCACCATCTCATCGAGATAGCTGACCACTTCCTCCTCACCTCTCAACACACACCTACAAAAGTTCCCAAAGAACCCAAAATTTTCATTAAATCCATCACTTTTCCTCGATGACATCAGAAAGTCCCTGACGTCAATCCCCCTCATCCTCTGCCCAAACAATGCGCACACAAAAGATTCCCAGTTGAACGTGATGACCTTTTCAGCACCTGACATTATCAGATGCTGTAGTCGTCGCCAACGCCGGGCCTCTCAGCGTCGATTGTTCCGCCTACGATAAGACCCTCGGAACAGATTCTCCGTCTCCATCTACATCACCGTCTCCGACTCTGACTCCGGCTCCCAAAGGAGTACCACATCTCACATCGATTTTAGTTTTAAAGTTGCACGAGCACTGCCCCCGAGCTTGAGCGCTCAATTATTAATGCCGGTGGCCCTCTCTCTCAATGAAACGAAGGACTGGGGTTCATGACTCCATGAAACTTTAAATACGGGCGGCGGCAGTGGCGTGGCCTTCTGCTTGACTCCTCAAAGGATCTGCGCCACTCCCGACACCGCATAGGCCAAGCGCTAAAGCGTTTCCGGAGCAAAATTCTCTTTTTTGTTGAAATTTTTCTCTCAGGACATGTGTGTGGAGTTGATGACGCTTCTACCAGTGCCAGTGCCAGTGCCTGTGACTGCCTACCTCACTACCTGCCTGCAACTGGTTTTCCACTCACACACCTACGGAAAATAAACAAGAAGAAAAACACAACAAAAAAAAGAATACACGGTTTCCTTTGACTTGCAAAGTGCCCGTATGGGAACGCATATCTCGGAACGGCACACAGAAATATAAGACCCAAGCGAAAGGACTCCGAAAAGGAGGATGAGCGCATCGCAGCACTGAACGATGAACGATGAACGCTGAACATAAAAAAAAGAAAACACATAAAAATAGAAAAAGGAACACGTTAATGTAAAACCAGAACCAGAAGAAGACGGGACTAAGACAAAACAAAAAAACGACGGTCCTCCGCACTGCGCGCCCATAGAAATCCGACAACTAAATGGCAACAGCTGCAACTTCGGTTTGTGTGTTGTTATCCATCGGATACGCAACTTCTAATACAACAAAGGCCCAAGCACAGCACAACGGAGAGCTAGGGTGTGGATGTGGACGGATGAAGGGAGAGGAAGGTCGGTCCCATCGTTGTCCTCCTGCTGTTTGTGATGCACTTTCTGTTGGAAACACAAACTGGATGCACCACCGCGTCACTGAAATCGAGAAAAGAGCACAGATCTCGGATTACATCGGTGCCCGAGGTCGGAGAGGGGCAAGCCAATGAAACCAGATTGAAGGATTCCTGCAGTCGACCAACTCTCTCTCACACCACTCCCGGTAAGGCACAATGAAGATCGACCAAAAAGGGATTTCGGGTGTCATGAAGGCGTTACTTATTCTGCATCGAGGCATCGAACAGGAACAGCTGCTGCGTCAGATTCGAATGACGCCGTCGATGGACTTTTAATTAAAAATTCGAGAAACAAAATGGAAGCTGAGCGACTAGACTGATAAGGCGGACGGCAGCAAACATCCGCCAGCCATAAAGTGCATTACAGTTCTGGTTGTCATCTCAGTGCATCAGAAAAGTGCAAAATTAGGTGCAATGTCAGTGGCTACTCAGAGTAGTGCAATTTCAATGCAATTCCGATGCAATGGACGAAGTGATTTCGGAGGATTTAGACTTACAATTGAACCGAACTAAATCGAGTGGATCAGAGCACGGCGGGCGGCGGCACTTGAATGGGTTGTGAAATTTGCCACTTTTGCTAATTTGGGTTGGGTTTTATGGGTTCTCCGGAGAAGGAAGGGTGTGCTAGATGACGGACGATTATTGAGAATTCGACGGATGTGGCATCAACGCGAAGAGCTGTTCTTGGAACAAACGAGTTCGTACGGGACAGAAGTTTTTATGCAAGTGTAACATGTGTTTTTAGTGCTGGACACTGTGAAAACCGTAGAAGTAGTTTTGTAGGTTTAGTGAGTTTTTACTGGAAGAGAATAAAAAAGGAAAAGAAACGAACATTTTGAGGCTGCTAGCGCACTTGGACAGGACAATCAACAGCACAGGCTGACCTTTATAGGCTCATAACTGAGACAGTCAGGATTCTCAATTAACCCGTTGACTGGCAGTGACGTTTCTAATATTACTATTTCCAAAGAATATTCGTATGTGTTTCTCGGAAACATAACCTCCAAAAGATGGGTCTTGCTAAGTACGACTGCTGCTTACTCTGTCTAGAGAAGGAGAATACATCACAGCACTCATTTCGTTATACGATCTCATCTCGTTTTGTATAACGATCTCATACTTTTTCACAAATCCGCTTGCGCATCCAAAGAAGATCTTTGAACTGTTCACATATGGTAATATGCCCAGAATGAGATTTAAGAACGGTAAATGTGTTTATGTGAAAATTCGATCCTGTTTGCGAGGAAAACGAATGGAGAAGAAGACTTAACTGCGAACTTTATGTGCCTACAAAGATGTGGATATAGCCCGGAAAACAAATATTCGTCGACTGCAATGGCTCGGCATCCAGTGCATGAACATAAACGGCTCTAGTCTTCAAATCTGGTTCGAGAAGAAGAGGAAGACCGACCAAGTAATCGCGGACACAAGGCAGACAGCTTGGCCCTTCGAACTAAAAACCGCATGCCCGGGACCGTCAACGTTGGAAGGCAACATTGACTCAGCCACAAAACCTTCAAGGGTTTTGATTGCCTGATAAGTAAGTGAATGTGTTTGGAGAGTAGACTTCATCAGACATATTCTTAAATGTTCGCGTCTATGCGATTATTTTTTCGCCATAAATCACCTGTTATCAGAGTCTGCAAACTGACAAAACTGATACGAAATTCGACAGCTTCAGTTTAGCTAACTAAATTTACGTTTTTCCTCAAATTTAGTGTGCTTTTTAGTGTCTTCCGCACCTTCGATGCTGATACTAAATCTCAACAGAATCCACAAGCGTTAAGACAAAAGAAAAATATTGCTGAGCATAACAACCAAGCTTAACAAGCGTTTAAGCAAAAACAAAAAAGGGCTGGCGAAACAATAAAGTTCAATTTGACATCAAGGCATAACATTTTTACTCAGCAATTTAGACCGACGATCACGCAAACATGCAAAAACATTACCGTCGCTTCAAAATCGCGAAATACGTCAACGAATCAGAGAAACAGGAAGCACTGTCTGGCAAAACCGCACCATCTCACTCTCAAAATTCTGTAATTACAAATAATTTTTTAGCAGTTTTCTGCGAACTAATTTATCAAAAAGAAAAAAAAATCCAAATAAAATTTATCAAGGCAAACTGTTATACTCGTCATTTTATCGGTCAAACGTAAACAGCCACCACACAACCAAACCAGACAGACATGTGTTCTTAACAAATTTATCAAAACTAAAAAAAACTTCAAGTGCCGCCTCATTTAATTGTTGACAAGTAACACGAAAAAAAGAAGAACAACTTTGTGCCGCATATGGCATCGAGTGTAACTCAAGCTGCAACCAACAGTTGTTGAATATTTGTGTTCCAAGCAAAGCCCGGAATAGGAGGTCCACGATATCCAATGACTTATTTGACTTTTGTCGACTAAATCAGCTGACGTTTTGATTTGACATTGAAGAAAACTTAAAAATTTATTTATTTTGTTCATTAGTGTTAAACAGGCAATTTAGAGCACATGCTCGCGCTGGCTGCTTGATTAGTTGGCGAGGTTTTAGCGCCGCTCAGATGTTGCGAAATGATGGCTGGTGACGACGATGTCGTATTGGGCGCATATGACTCTGTCTCGACGTTTCTTCTGCGACGCAGATGCATCCAAGACGAGACATTAAATCGTTTTCTGCACTGCACGATTTGGAGTTACACAATTGAAGGGGAGATGCTGATGCTGTGAGTGAACAAATATTCGAGGTTGAGTCGTGCGCCAGATTCAAGACGATGGAATTATCAAGATTGTGTGAATCATCTTAGCGTAGAATACATCAATAAATGAAAGTTTAGATTAAAGATAGAGATCACATGTGGTTCACAATTAATCATGTCAGAGCAACTGTGGATGGTTCTTTATGCAAACTTCAAGAAACATGGGTATGTGTCGTTCTTAGAGATGATGGTGACGTCGAACATCGCTGCAAGAAGCACTCGTGCCTTTGAAGGTCAGAGAACGCATGCGACGAGCTGAGGACTTTGTGCTTGGTACGAAAAAGTTTCTCCTTCTCTGCCTAGACTACACCTGACTATTTCTTTTGGCAACTATCGGCTAAGATGAACAAAGTCAATAGTGACATTGGTGACACATACACCTTGTTATTTTATTTCATTTATTTCAAAACTTTAACAATGGGGTACAAGACATTAAGAACTTGTAACAATTACCTTAATATAATTTAGAGTTGGAGCTGTTAGAGTGGAAAATTAACTTTTCTGTCCTCAACTGAAACAGGCTTTAGCTTTAATCGAAGGTGTCGTTTTTATCCCCAACTCAATGACTAAGTTTTCTCTCACTGATAAAACCTCAAGTTGAAATCCTATTATAATATAATCTTAGGGAAAGTTATCCCGGCAGAGACCAGATAAAGGTAACCAAGGACCTTTTCACAAAGCAATCAATCTCATGTATCATATTTAAAAATTTGTTTTTATTTCACTCCAATTTATTTACTTATTTTAAATTTATCAGATCGCAATTGAATTCCATATTTGATAAAATACTAGTATTGGCTGTCAGCCGGACACTCCAATTTATATTTAGGATTATGATGATCTCACACACATACAAGCCATTGCTTGAGTACTCCGCGAAGTCCATTGTAAAAAAATAAAACTGTGCCCATTGCTAAAACAGGTAAAAATGATCCTTCAACAGAGACGCCGGAGATCCTTTCCGGTGAAGAAAGGTAAAAAAATAACCTCGGGACATTAATACGCATTAAATCATCCGCACCTGCGTCGGATTTTTAAAACGTTCACAGAAAAGGCAGCCACTATACGGAAAACTGAGATGTCGTGACAAGCTTCAATACAGAAACTTGTGAAACAATTAATCTCATCGCTATCATGTTCGCTAACCAATTTCCTTAAACTTCCTCACGTTAGTAGACAGCGATTATTGGTTAAGTATGCAAATTGCTCACGATCGCATGACGGCCTCCGTCTGTTAGTGACAGCAAATTGCGCATCGTTGGTCGTCAACACTTAACAGATAAACTATGAGGTCCCTGAACAGACTCAAATTCTCTAGACTACATCCTCTCTTTCAAAAAATGGACTGAAAATCCAAATCCCTGTCTCTATTTGGTACCTGCCACCGGGTCTTTTGTGCCATAAAAAGAAAAGGTAATAATAACTTAAATAACGTTGTAAAAAACATTTTTAAGTAGACAAAGAAGCAAGCAATAAACGCGTTTGTACCTGTGGAATGAGCAAAGAGGGCAAATCAGGACGAAAAATTGTCTGCACATTGGCAGCCAAGCGGATATAAGGTCGACTGACTTTCTCATGATTGATCACTGAAGAAGCTCCCTCTGATTCTGCAAGATTTTTTTTTTCCTCTGCAAGATGTTGCAGACACGAACTAAGTACGGTGCGGGTGGAGGATAAGAACAAAAACACTTATTGTGCGCGTAATGTGTTTTTTTTTTTTTTTTTAATCGGTGACGTTTATTACCTTCTCGCAAATATAGATATCGTAGATAAGCGGGAAAAACACCCGACCAAGATTCAATGGAACTAAGCAGTGGCTTATATTCTTTTTTCAATGTTCGAAACATGTCCACAAGTTGCGCATAAATTTATCTATTCTTTTCTTGCAGACTCTTTCGCCTGCACATTCTTTATTGATCCATGACAATTCTTCTAAATCGATTGTGACTGATATTTGGGGAAACCAAATCGCCTCTATGGTAATTCGAACGTTGATCTTGATCAATTGCAAAATATGGTACTTTAGACGTTGATCTTCTTTTTGATGTTAAACGACAATCAGTAATATGCGTATCGTTCCATGATACAGATGTATAGTTGCGGTCAAATTAATAGCAGTGCTGCTTTCTGAAGTACACCTTCTTGCAACTTGAGTAACATCATGCAAATGATTGGAGTAATTAAAACATCGTTTACTTCTTAGTAGGAGAACATTCCCAAAGTCTCCAAGAAAAAAATATTCTCTCACAGTATTACTGCTATTATTTTAACCGCAGCTGTAAATGTACCTTACGTCGTTCGAGCTGTCGATTTACGTCAATAAACGAGTGCATTTGCTTCGCACGTATTTTTGCTATTCTGAAAATAGTTTTAGAGTCACAAAATGACAAAAGTATTCGATTAGGAATTTCCAAACGACTCGCAATTAAAATTCGCTAAAAGTGCAACTTTATCTTTCTATTCCAACTTCATCATGATCATCATCTTCTTGACCGCGTGTTCCACTAACGGTATTTTAAGATGTTAGTGAGAATGTTTAAGATAGATTCCTCTGCTCATGTGATGGCCAAGAACTCGCAACAGCGCAAATTCAATATCCCTAGTTTGGTTAGAGCGATTTTATACAATTCAACAGAGATCAGGATCTTCTGCCCCGGTGCTTGGCTCACCAAGTAGTATTTTCGTAACCAAAACCTATACATGATCACCTGAAGATAATCTTAATAGCTTTAATGATTAAAGGATTTGTAAATTAATGCATATATGTTTTCAATTGATTTCAAATTTTCACATGCGTACCATAATGATAAATTATGTCAATAAATTAACAATGCTGTGCAAATAAATTGAGACGAACTCGAACGTATTTTAAAGTAACGTATCCATCCCCCAATTTATCACACATTTTTGATTTGGTTTTTTAACTTCTGAGGGTTCTGGAAGCTTGAAGCTGAAGAAAAGTAACAAATATACAAACGCCTTGCACCAGCTTTTTGTTCAAAGTAGACTTTTGACTTAAAATTATATTTACCAATAAAATTTCGCTCGATGCCATACAAATAAACTGATATTTTACGGAAAATAATAACAATCTAATAAAAAATCTATGAGCCATTATTAAAGACAGGCTTGTGAAAAAGGTTTGCATAGTCAAAAGGAGAAGAAGACTTTTTTTAAGTATGGCAAAGAAATTACTTTTCATGTACATGTATTTTAATTCCACGATTTCCATGTATTGTAATTTCGCGTTCGACGCAAACTGAAATTAAATCGGCATAGGTTCAAAACTATAATTTCTAGACGCCGCAACCTGAGTAGTTCATTTTCCTCAAAACATTTGTCTTCGCTAAAAATCGTTCCCTTTTTTGGCGAATTTTAATTTGATTTTAAAATTATAATTTTTCTGAATTTATATAATTTAAAAAATGAAAATGTGGAAAATAGGACCATAAAAATCCTTTAACTCTTTGACTTTCCCTTTACATCAGGGGAACAACGAAATTAATGACAAGTAATTTACAAAAGTCTATACACCCGTTTGCAGCATCACAGCATGGATAGAGAGATAGTCCACAATTTAAACGATCAGTAACTAATCTAAAAAAAAAAACACAATCAAACAAACTTTCCCACACATTGCGTAAACCAACGTTAGTTACAATGTGCAACCCTCTTTTATTCCCCGAGTCCACATGCATCGCTGCAGGCACTCTACTCTCCCTCAAAACTCAAAACAAGTCCTTGAATCATTAATTCCCTTTTGTAACCGATTAAGTTCAAAATTTTGTACCGCGTCACACCATGACATAACTGCAGAGTAGCGAACGTATCGCGCATTTTATTCCCGGCAAAGTCCGCACAAAGGCGCACACAAACAATGCACAGAAACAGCACCCCTGGCAAGAAACAAGGCAAAAACCCGCATATCACAGTCATCATCATCGTCATCGTCATCGTCGTCGTCGTTGGCTTCAATTATTTCCCGAACTTGTACAGCAATTACAATTGCAGTGTTTCTTTAATGAAAAGCCCTGTCCACGGTCTATAGACGAGTACATCACCCGAGGACAACTAATAGAATTACTTCCAATTCAAAACGCAGAGAGGGATGATGATTTGTGCACACACAAATTGAATTTAAAAAACAAAAAAAAAAAAAACACTTACCATACTACTCCGAATGCACCATAACCGATGGGACGATCTGGCTGGACATCTAATGGAACGGCTGGAGGCTGATAATATGGTGCGGCTGCGGCTAATATGGCACCCTGGGGTGCTCCACCGGCGGCGCCACCTTGTACCAATGACATTGAAACGCTCATCGAAACCCGGGATTGCTTAGCGGGGCCACCAACGGCCGCCATCAGCAATATTCCATAAAATATTTAAAAAACGATTGTGGTGGAAATGTTTCCACGTATTTTCTTTTTATTTATTTCACTTTTCTTTTCTAAAGAAATAACTTAAATGCACTGAATTTGACTTCTTTCACTTTTTTATTCACTTACACCGGAAGGAAATTCACTTTTGTGGAGGGAGGGGCGCGCTTTGCTTTTTTTTAAACCAAAAGGGAGTTTTACACAAAGGAAGATTAAATTTATTTAATCTGCAGGGAAGGGAATACTGCTGGTACCAACTAATCGACACGACGAACACCTTCAATCAAACATTTCGGATCGCGGAACTAGGGAGCGGCGGGAAAGAACAACACATGCACGAAGTTGCATGTGCCAAGGGAAATAATAAAACAAAACTTTATTTTTGTTGCTGCGATGCACTTGGTTCCTCCACCGGTAACTTGACGGTCAGTGTCCCGTTTGGTAGCGCGGCGTCTTCCTCGGTTCTACGTGCGGAGAGCGAATGTTCCTGTTATAGAAAATTTTTATTTTTTCCACCACCGATTCTCTCCCGAATGTAGATCGCACACAAACACACACACACGCGCGCAGCAGGAAATGTAACAGTAACGAGAGATAGAGAAAGAGAGCTCCTGGTTTTTGGAGACTCCTTTGTTTGGGGGTAGCCGCTTGGGGGTTCTCTTTTGTCCGGTGAAAGATAGTGGCGCAAAAAAAAAATACTCACGACTAATTATTCATCGCGGGGGCGGCACACAAACGCAACAACAACAACGGCATAACACAAAACATGTGTTCGGCGAGAAGGTCTTTGTATCGATTTCAACGTTCAATTCACACGCACGAAGAGACGCCTCTCTCAGACTCTCTGTTATGGATGGAGAGGGGCCTTCTCTTTCTTCGAGGTCACGTTCGTTTCCTGGAATTCGACGCGTTCTGGAGACAAAAACACACACACAAACACGGATAGACTCGACCACGTTCTGTTACTTTCTCACTTGTGTTTGCCTTACAAGGAGCAATAAGGACAATGACATCCACGAGAGAGAGTTGAGAAAATTGACCTGCAACTTTTTTCTCACTACTCTTCACAAAGAGCAACACAATACACAGCTCTCTCTTTGTTTCACACTTTTCTCTTTATTCACCACAAACACTTGACATTTCTTGTTAGTTTTTTTTTTTTCACCCAAAAAAGAATTTTTTTTGTTTCCTTCTTTTCCGTGTCCTTTTTGTCCCGGTACACTGTCCGAAATTAAATTGAGCACGTTTACCACACGTATTTAAGAGTCTAGTTTTTTCAGGGGGAGAGATTTTCCGATCGGGTTTGTTCAGTCTTCCGACACTTCCGTGCGAAGGGTGCTGCAGGCGGGTGGAAAACGCTGTCAAATTGTGGCGAGTGTCAAGAGCAACGACTGTCTGACTGTTCTGATTGAAGTCACTCCCGTTTCTTTGTTAACAAAATCAAAAAAAGTAAAGTTTTTACTCCCGTTCTGTATTCCAACCGCTACTGCACTACTGCACGCATGGTGCGAAACTCAAACACTGAAAGGGAGAATTTTTCGACACAACCGAAGAGGGGGCAATGTTTTTTTTCCGAAATGGGGTGATGTGTAGTGATCTCTTTCTGTGTTTTAGATGAGTGTGAGGAGGAGAGATAGATTTGTGGGAGCAGCTGGCAGGTGAGGACCACAAATGGTCTAGTACAATTGGTTGGTGGAGAGATTTTGTTGTGAAGTTCTCTTTGTTTTGTACCGCGGTTGTGAGTTGTTTGATTCAAGAAATCGGTGGATATATTGGCAGGAAGCGAATATGACGAATATGACAGAAGCGGGCACTGACTGGTGCTTATTGAGAACAGACTTCACGACTTCAGCCTTCACCTAATTAAGCTAGAATTATCCTACACAGCATCTACACTGTAGCGATTTCAAAGTAGACTAGGCATATTGTGTTCAAAATTGCCAATGTAGGCGTGGAGCTAGTACAAGCAATAGCCAGCGACAAATTGCCGTAATTAATTTAGAATTGGGCCCATCCCGGCGATACTGCGACACAGGGACAGATTTGGAGCAAGCTCTAAGCACTCCGTCTATTTTCAAACACCAATTTAACATTGTCTCCGTTGGGCGATTTATCAGACGTTAAACTGATAAAAATAGCTGCTACACTTTGATTTAAATCTCTAGTTTTACTTTACCAGATCTCATAATGCCACCATAACCACCGCGACCACAAATTCAAGTCGCCACCGACCGAAGTCTCTCAACCTTTCTTTTGCACCCAGGTCAATGATGTCATTAAAGCGGTAGCTGTAGCAGGTTCCTTGTCTTAATATCTTTTCTTCTTGTTAACAGATTCGACTGAACTTAGGGAAATGGTCTTAAAATTAAATTTCAGACCTCAATAACCAGAGGAGTAACCAGCAAGACTTTGAAAATTTCTTTTTTGTATTTATCATAGACTTCGTAGAGTCTGTAAAGAGGTTGAGTTATTTTAAGCCCGTAGAATCGGTCTTGTCCGTTCACTAGTAAGAATCGTGCATTGATGTTTTTTTTTTAGGATAGCTCGCGCGATGATGGCAGCAATACCTTGAAAACTTTCACTTCAGCATTCAACCGGGCTAGGGTTCGGTGAAAATCCAGATGGAGAGAGTTCATTGGACGATTTTGCGTTTTAGATCTGTCTTACACCTTCCCGAAAGTGAGTGGAGTGGGGGATTACTCCAACTTCAATTCCTTAAACATACAAACATGGAGCAGCAATCCATTTTTGGCCTGAAGACGGTTAGAAACGATCAATGAAAAAGGATTTAGATATTGTTCTTGGTACAGTACTCCCCGGATATAAGCAACCCATTTAATAGCAAAACCCTTTTAGTAGCAACAAGTTATAATGAATTATTAATAATTAATATTTAATTAAGATTTAGCAAAACTATCCTTTAAACTTTTCAGATTTCTTTCAATAAATGTGCATATTAACAATTTAATTTCACTTCAATTAAATATCATTTTGGTTTTTTTTAGGACTGAGATATGTACATATTGTCCAATACAATGTTTTTGTGTTTTATTATTTTTTTTCTGGCTTTAATAAATAAAAAAAATCTGTAACTAAATCTAATGTCAATATATAAATTTGAGAAAATACCTGCTTACAAACACATTTGTGTGCTATTACAAGGGTCCCGCTTAAGAGCAATTCAATTAAAAACCCGCTTAGCAGCAACACAATTTTATGCTCAAGCGCATGTGCTATTATCTGGGGAGCACTGTAGATCAGTAGTAGGCAAAGTTATTGACGAAAGCTTAAACGCTTTTCAGCTCAAATTGTTTTCAAAAGGTGATTAAGGTCACCGGTAACCTGGCACATCTTTGTCAGTGTAGTCTTAAGTGTTTAAAATTTAGACAAACCACTCTATTTTGGTTAGAAAAAGAGAAAAATCTTCAAACTAAAAATCTACATAAGTGCTGGGCAGATACAAGGCTCCAGCGTTTCCAGGTTTGTGATCCGTGAACGTAAGAATACCAGCCAACAAGCTGGATGAAGGTGCCTTAGTTCCACTTAACACCAGCCGCCGTAAGGAATTTAGCCTCAAATTCACTGAAATAATGTTGAATTGGGACTGTCATGTGTACAATTTCAGAACATGCTTGAAAAACAAACCGATTGTTTTCGATTAGACGATAAAATAAAAGTAAGACTAGTTGCCACAGTCCACGTCTAAGGTTTATGTCTTACTTAGCCAGGGTATCCATACATATGTTGTTACTTGTTGTTCAAGAAAAAACCGGTGTAGCTTATTCCTCCTCCGAAAACGATGAACGAAACGGAAAGTTAGATTGTAGAGCGACATAAAATGGTCAAAGGATGAAAATTGACCGATCGAAATGTCTAGAGCGTTTAGAGCTGGAAAATACCAACAGTTCTTGAATTCACCGATGAGAAAAGACGAATACGACGAATACTGGTCATCGGATGGCATCCGCTCAATCAATTTGACGTACATAGTTGGATAAAGGTTGGTTAGAAGTTGTGACAGCTGAGAAAGTCTAAAATTTTGCCAAGGTTTGGGACAGTTGGCAAAGGAGGTAGGAAAGGTATAGAGCCATTTCATTTTCATTCGAAAATCGGAAATCTATATTTTGTATCCCTATAAAAAATGACCACAATCCACATTCGGAAATCAAAAGTGCTACGAATTCAGTTGGTACATACTCAGGACAACTCGTAAAGAACCGGGAGAGTTGGAAAACAGACGAAAGGGCTGTCGAATCTGAAGAAGTCGGAGATCATACACTCATACATTCTTCAGCAGATTTAACGTTTCGTTAGAATCTGTAACAATTGTCAGGCAGTCACACTGTCACATACGTCGAAGATTGTGAAAATATCGAATCGGTGATGAAATTAATTTAGAGGATGATGCAGATTCTAACGAAACGTTAAATCTGCTGAAGAATTATGAATGTGTGATTTTCAACTTCTTCAGATTCTTTCCAACGTTGTTGACTTTTAATTTTTAACCAACATTCTGGCATTCTTTTTTTTAAAAAAAGCTTCGTATTCGTGAGGATGCCATGCGACATAACCCGCTAATTAGAAAGCGAAATTGTGATATCTTTCTGTTAAAGTGGTGGTTCCAATGCAGTTTTTGTAATGCCACTAAAAATAAATAGCATCGTCCTTGATTTCTTGAATCCCCAACTACTCCAAATTTTACTTTATTACATTTTACTTATTTACTAGCGGTGTGTTTTGCGAAATCACAGTAATTTGAAATGATGCACAAAAAACGAACAGCCCTCAGCATTCATTTTGAATGTACCATAATATTTACCCAGGAATCCCCCTTTAGGAAAAAAAAACACAAACATAACCATCCGTTAGAGACTAGTGTATAGTTTTTATTTATTTATATTATTTGATTATGCAGTGCTAAGTTCACATAGGAATGATACTATAACAAGATAAAAGAGAAGAAGTACGCATGTAATATAATTTGTAACAATATACCTGTGTTAGAATGTACCTAGAAGCCACAAAAGACACTTGTTAGAGTAAGAAACGAAAATGGTAGGCAATCTTGTTGCAACCAATGAGAGGAGCGAACGTGGTGTGCTCACTGCTGCTGCGTGGAATTTCCATTCCAGGTGTTGTTCTCGTCGTCGGAGTCCTTTCGTTGGTCGGACAAACGATGGATGTTCGAGCCACCGACGCGTCGTCGAGCGCTGTTGGTTGAGGCGGCCGTTGCTATGGCCTCCTTTGAAGTAGACGGTCCGTCTTTTGTTAGCCGATATCGGTCCAGGTTGCGTTTCTTCGCTCTGTAAACGTGGGGTGAGTAGAAAAACAATTTTATTCACGTGCATGAGGGGTACTTACAAGTCATTGGCGTCGACGCGCTCTTCGTTGGAGCGCTTCTGTGCTCCGGTGGTGGTGGGGCGAGCGTCGGGAGGGCCGTCGTTACGTCCGATTATAAAACCCCGGATGTATCCAAAGATGGCCACAATTGGTGTCAGCAGGGCCCAGAAGAGCGTGTTGAAAATGTTGATTACGCCACCCGAGCGTGCGACCACAGCTGCAGGGCCACTGCTCGCCTTGGCGATGACCAGAATCACAGCGTTGGGACACAGTCCCAGGGCCTGCAGGGTCTCTGCATCGTCTTCAGCTGTGAACTCGTGCTTGGGGAAGGTCGTGGCGAGGGTGAAATCTTTGATTCCGGTGCCCTTGATGACCGAACCCTTGACATAGGCGCGCACCGTGGCGAATGTGTCGGAGCTCTCGAAGCTTTGGGTCTCCGTTTCGCCGTTCGGGATGCGGAATTGTATGCGCGACATGTCCGAGCTGCTTGGCGGATTCGTAGTGCTGGGCGATGGTTGCTGCGCAGCAGCGGCTGAGGTTGCTGCGGGGGGTGTGAATTTCTGGGCTCGTTCCGCTCGGTCGCTTGCGATTTGTTCTAGAATACGTTGCCGCGCTGCTTGATCCTCGAGGCGATCACGTCGGATGCTCTCTTTAAGTTCCTTGAAGTCCTGTTCCTTCTGCCATTGCTGGAAATTTTGTGTGTTCTTCCCGTCCTTTCGACGGCTTAGCTCACGCTCGCGTTCCTGCCGATCCTCCTCAGCCTGTTTCAGCTTACGGCGTTCCTCGATCAGCTTCTTTGCCTGCTCGAGTTGTTCGTCCACTGCTGGTGATGTCTCTTCACTCGGTGAAGAAGGAGCAGAAGTGGAGGCGGCTGATGTTGGGTCCACAGTTGGTGTTAACACTACCGCTGGTGTTGGAACGGGGGTTGGTGATGAAACTGTAGTTTGGGTGAGGGCTGCAGATGGTGTTGAGGTTGCAGCTGGTGTTGGGGCTGCAACTGATGTTGGAGGTGCGGTTGTAGGAGTGTTAGCAGCAGGTGTGGCTTTGCTTGTTGATGGCTGGGGAACTTTATCCACTTCAACAGTAGCAGTGGGCGATTTAGCGCTCTTGTCCGGCATCGTGCACACACCATCTTTGCAAACAGGAGTTACAGAGGTAGCGTCTGTCTGTTTGGGCTTTGAGGAAGCCACGTCTTCGACGGGCTTTGGTGCAATACTAGGCGCTGCAGTTTCACTTGGATTGGTTTTATTTTTAGCCGGTTCAGTGGGGGTACTTGTCGTTGGGGCTTCTGATGCTTGGCTCTTTTGTTCGCCCGAAATAAAGTCAGCTGAGGCTGATGCCGCACTATTTTTGATACTCGCTCCCGTTAGTTTCAAGACATTATCAATCTTTTTATTTAGCTCTTCAGCCGAGTTTATGATGCCCGTAGCAATTTCTAAGGGTGTCCCATTCTTGCCGATGAAGAAAACCGAAGGCAGAGGTACAATTTGATCTGTTGAAGAAAGGAACTTAAATTAATTGAGAGTGAAATGAGTGGAGTGGAAGGAGTGAAAGGGTGGAGATTGATGTACGCAACAAATAATGAGGTCGGAAAAAATGGCACAGGATGGTTTAATCTAGCTGAGCATGTCTTTCTGACGGCTTTAGTTTTTTCTCCTATTTAAAATTGTTTTCTTGCGTCGCCTCTATTTGAAAACGGATGGGTACGTCTTTTTCATATTTTTTCATTCGTCTTTTACAAGGAATGGGAAATTATACAATTCTCCAATGCGACATGCGGCGTCTGAGCGGTATATCTGCTGTCATATTCCAAAAATCTGTAGTTTTAATCAAAGGCTTTCTCGCCGTTGGTTAGTGCGTCGGACTGTTGAGTGAGAGTACCCGGATTCGAATCCAGCTCGGAGAAAAACACCACAAACATTTTTCACGGCCCCACCTTCAGCGAACGACTGACAATCCTCCTGGAGAACTTCTATCATGAAAAGTGTTCTCAATTCGCCGTTCGGAATCGGCATTAAACAGAAGGTCCCCTCCGCATGTGTCAAAATTATAACACGCACAACACAGTGGAGGCGCGAAAAAGCTAGCCTCTGGCTCTCAACGGGCTGTTACGCCACACAATGTATGTATGTTTAATGAAAGGCTTTACTTGCCTTTGTAGTTTGGTACATAAATCCAGAGTTCCTATAAATTAGAACACTCCATTCCAAACAGAACGACTTGGATGCGATTGCGTAGTTCACAAGTTGACTTGTTTTGAGGCTAGCCGATTCAATCAACGAGTTAAGGAAGTCGCTGGCCAACGTCTTGAATCTAGTTTGGCTAGCTCTGGGCAGGCGCAGACTGCGTGCTCCAGCATTTCGGTAGCCGATAAGTTTCCACAGTTCCTGCAGGTATGAGATAGGATTAAACCCAACCTGAAAGCGTTATTGGCCAGTAAGCAATGGCCTCTGATAATACCAAGCACCAAGGAAAGCACTAGGAAGCTTTAGGATTAGTTCTGTTTTCACGTAGTCCGCCCACTCAGAGATTACAAACTTTGCTATGAAGCTGCAGACTCGACTTCAGAGGTCATTGATCTTTCACTGAAGTGATTCTATAAGGGTTTCATTAATATTTTGGAACGAAAACCTAAAATGCATAATTTCTCATCGTTACAGAGCCCCACCCAGCCCCCGTGAAAAATGTTCGGAGAATTATTGGATCAACATCAAAGTACACCGCCTGTCTTCTGGCTCTTACGTAAGACCCTGATCCACCCAGGACAGTATCGGTACTAGATAGGATAGTCCTCTGGCTCCATCATAGAGAGAGACAGTTAGTTTTCGTCAGTGTTATTATATAAAAGGTCTTATTCAGACTGCCATAAAATCCGAATTCTCCTAAAATTTCGCAGAATTTCTATAAATGTGCTTTCTTGTATACATACAACAACCGAACCTTGGCCGTATTTGCTGGCCTGGCTGGGCAGCCTCCTAGCATAATCGCGTATCGCACCGAAAGCTCAAACTAGCACGAAACTGATTTGCATCATTTCGAAAACTGCCCGACACCGATAAGCAGCAAGTGACGTGGAATGTTTTTTTGTTTTTTTTTTTTAGTAAAATTAACATTAAAAAAGAAATGTTTTAAGCTTCGCTAAACCATTCCCCGCAATCAAAGGCGACTAAAACTTCCACCAGACTTACAAATTCTAGCAAACTGCATGTACGCCTCACTTCCCCCCTCAATTTTCACAGCCACAAAGCAGTCCTGTTCCAGCTTCTCCTTGATCACTGGCTGATTCAAGAACCCCGTCAATTTCTGCGAGTTCTCGTCCTTCCCTTTAAGTAGAAAGAAGAAAAAAAAAGAAAATCATTACTCACAAAGTGTTGTGATGAATCAGCTGGTTGCAATGGCATCAGGCAAAAAGGAATTATTTCACAAATGACGTGTTAGTTTTGGTTTTTCTTTTTTCCTTTAACAACCGAATGTCCTTAGCTTACCTTCGATATAAACAACAAAAGTTGCATTTTTCTGCTTGGAGACCGTCACTGCCTCGGCGATACTTCCCTTAAACCAATTCATTTGGATTTTCGTTTTCGTAGATTTTAACTTGACTCGCCTCGAACTTTTTCTTTGCTTTCTTTTTTTTTTGGTTTTTTTATTTTATCTTCTTCCAACTACACTATGTGTATGTGATGTTTTGTATTTTGTAGAATTCTTTATATATTTTTTTTTTCTTAAGCAATTTGTAATCAGCTTAAGCGAAAGTGTAGAAGAATTTTCTCTGTTCGCGGTGTGACGATGACTTTTGAGGGGATACCAATACCAATTTTTTGACAGTTTGGATTCGCTGCAGTCACCAGTGGATATGGTGGATGGGTTTATTTGTTTTTCTTTAAGTCGGCTAACAGTGCGGCAATTTAATTTGGATAGCGATATATTTTTGAATTTAATTTTTTTTTAGTTTTTTTATTTTTAAATTGTTTATTCAATCGGAAATCGAAGGAAAATACAATTTAGAAAAATTATTTTATTTTGCTCTAAGTGATGTTTTAAAGTGACAGAAGGTTCTGGTGAAGGTGTCCAGTTGTGGTGAATAGATGGGTTTGTGCTTGTGGTTGATGGATGTGCTGCCATCTTGTGCGATACGTTGGATGGTTGTGTAAGATGGCGGAGATTGTGGGAAATTTGGTCTGCGGCTGATGGCTGGCACCTGGGGATGTAGCTCAGATGGTAGAGCGCTCGCTTAGCATGTGAGAGGTACGGGGATCGATGCCCCGCATCTCCAAAACCATTGTCGGAGCGACATAAAAATACTCCGACAACAGCAGTTTGATTTTGCTTCTTTTTCTAATTACTTTTCACTGGAGTCTTGGGATTTCTCCGCCAAATGTTTCAAAAATGGAGTATCGCTTGTGGAGTTTGAGTGTTCGTTTTACTATTTTGCAACTACAAGTGCTATGCGATATAATGCAGCGCAAAACTTTCACATTTTCGGATATTACGTTTCGAAGGAATCAGTGGTAAAAAAGTCAACAGAAGCGCTTCAGCCTCTTCGGTGAAGGAGCGCGGATTTTTCTTTGGACTGTTTCTTAACCAGCATCGTCTGCTATCAACAAGCTGTAGTCATTAAACGTAAAATCAAAGCTCTCGCACAATAACCAAAGGATCTGTCAGCTACGGATACGAGGGGGCTAAGGAGTATTGGATAACGTGGATAATTTTTGAGATGGCATTTGATGTTCGTATGCGATTTTCGGTTTACCAGAAAGTGTTAGATTACGATGCTAGAGGAAGATTAATTCTGGGATTATTGTGTTACCTATTTTTCAGTGTGAGTCCTGCGGGAAACAACCATACAAGCTGCTGTTTTGGCACGATACAGATACTATAAAAGTGCGTTGGTTTTGAAAAGCGGATGCTCATCAGAGAGAACGATTTTCAGTGGAACTTGCAACTGTTGCCGCCTCTTCCAGAAGCATACTACTCGTCAGCATTTGTTAAAGTTTCGGTTCTCATTCAATCTATAAAAGTTTCGGTCAAATTCGAACAATCTGAGAAAATCAATTCATAGCTCTGCTCTGCAGAAATTGCGAATATTTGGTGTTTGGTGATTGCTAAGAAAGGATTTTCAATTAGAGCTCTCCTAAGCATCGTTTGTGCAGCCTAGAAGTTGGGTCAACGTAACAAAATTATGAACACCACAACATCGGTTTCCGATTCAAAGTGGCGTTGTTTAAAAAATATCGTGGTTTCAAAGCTGCGTTGTTTTCATTATGCAAAGCGAGGATTTGGTGTACATGCTCATTTACCGTGAAGTAAGAAAAATCAGTGAAGGACGGTTGTTGGCGTCTTTCGAAGACGATGCAGTTTACGGGGGTTATCTTTTAGGAAACATCGCAAAGATTGTTTTTGAAATGTTTTGGTCTCATTGTCAGTGAACTGGGCTGACTAAGGAATCTACACAATCTGGATTTAGCAGTGTATTACAAGGTCACGAATATATTGTGAGTCTCACAATCAAATTCCAAAAGAAATGGAAAGTGAGTTGAGAGAGTTGATGCAAAGAGAAAGAAAGAGAAAGTTGATATCTCGTATTTAAAGCCAACTGCAATGGGAATTATGCATGTAGGGCGACAAATCCGCCCGACGAGCTCTGAATCATCCTAGAAGTGACTAAGAGCAAAATTGAACTTTGAAAGAAATGGGTGCTTCAACCGTTAAAAGAGACTGAACACTGTGAATTAAGGAAAACTTAAATTGAAATCGATCGAACGTCAACAATCGCGAGGTCGATTGTGAAGATTTAGGCGGTCGAAATTATTTTATGGCTTATTTTAATCATGTATTTCAATGAAAACTATTGCACTGTGTAAAATATACATTATACACATTAAACTTCAACCAAAAAAATAAATGAAAATGAGTTATAATAATTATACAGTGTTTTTTTTTCGAGGTATACTATAAGTTGGCAACGAACAACGCTTCCAAATTGTGCAAATTTATTTTGAAAAACATGGTTCTGTTCCCAATTGTTTACGATACGTCAATAAACAAAACTTAGAGTGATGATAACTCTCAAGTGTATGTTAAGACACCGTTACATCCACAAAAACTGACTGTTTGGGTGCTTTATTGGTTGGTGAAAAGGTCCGTACTTCTTTAAAAACGATGCTGGCCAGAACATTACAGTCAATGGTGACCTCTATAGAGCCATGATTACAGAATTTCTCGTTCATCAATTGAACAACCATGATGAGCAGGAGCTATGGTTTCAACGAGACAGCGAAACATGCCACAATTCATTTATTGAGGGAAACGTTTGATAACCGCATAGTTTAACGTTACGGATCCGTGAATTGGCCTCCAAGATCGTGAGATTAAACGCCATTTGACTATTTTCTGTGGAGATGTGAAGTCGCTAGTCTATGCCGATTGAACCCGAAATGATTCACCACTTGAAAGACAACATTCGCCGCGTTATTACCAATATAGGGCCACAAATGTTGGAAAAAGTTATCGAATATTGGACCTCCAGATTAGACCAAGTCCGAACCAAGAGAGCCATGGCGGTCATATGCTAGGAATCATATTTAAATTATAAGAAAATTATTTTTCGAATAAAGTAAATTTCATGCCAATTTAAAAAAAAAAATCATCTTTGTTTTATTCCATTTCAAAGTCTATACCTCTAAAAAATGCACTCTTCACAGTGTGATCTTACTCTTACGCTTGGTCATAAAAATATTTTCGAATCATTATTTTTATCCTTTTCCTACCATTTCCGGAGGGTTTTCCAAAAAAACTTATTTCGTAAAAATCTCCAATTACGAACAGCTGAAACAAAGTCTAAACCAAATCGGCCTAGCCGTTCTCAACTGATGAACAAACTACACATTTTGGATACCATACCTTTCCTCTTACTTTTTGTATACAAATTTAAATAAAAAAAAACCTTTGAAATGTTATATAACAAAGTATATTACAGTAGTCGCTCGATAATGACTGAAAAAACATGGCGTTTGGATTTTAGAAGTTAGACATTTCCTTATTAATGGTCTCAAACAACCTTAAATGCATTTATCACAACACAACACAGCGTCGATATTTATGATGTATGATTTATTATGTATGATTGTGTAGTTAGTACAATGTAAAAAAAAATACATAGTACTAACTACACAATCAATTTATCTCAAAAACATTGGAATCGGTTTAGTATAAATTCTGGAGATGGAGATGGAGATGGAGAATAGCGTGATTTGATCTACTGCTACTGGTTCAATGATGACTCAGTCTCTAAATTCTTGTATTAAAATATTTTGTTATCTGTTTACTCCAAGTAGATCATTTATTTCTTATCCGTGTTTCACATTGTCAAAAGACTACTGTATTTAAAAAAAGTAGAACCAAGAGTAGACCTAGGATTAGATGGTTGGACCAAGCTCAAAAGTTCACTTGGTTACGCTTGGGCAAACCTCCTGATGAAATAGAGCGGCGTTTATTACCTTCGCGACCTCATTAGCGGCCAAAGAAGATATGATGATGAGAGTTAAGTTTCTTGTTGTCTCCATGATTTAGTATCTTTTGACAAGACATATCTTGACTACTTGTACCATAGAATGTCTTAAAATGTGTACCGCTCGGTAATGTAAATAATAACTCGTATGGAGAGGCGTGTTTTTGGTTTACAACCCCAAGTGTATTATATTGTCATCAGCGTTTATTTGTAACTAAAATATAGAATACGCTTTTTTTTAAGGCCTGTTTAAAAACTATCTTGATAAAAACATAAGTGCTATAAAAAGCTATTGTTGCTTATTGAAAAATATTCTGACCAAAAGTATTTAAACCCGTCACCAATTATTAAAGGAATTGGCCAACAGAAGCAACTGAACAAAAAGACTAAAATGGATATCTAACCTGCCATGAACCTTACCACGATCCAAATCGCGAGAGGAGTCACCAACAAGGCTATACTAACATCGATGATTTCCAACCTCCGCAGCGGGGAGAAGATGATAGTGCACAAAGTATCGGCGATGTTGAGCAAAACGAAAGGGAGCGAAAATAAGATACTATCTTATGCTAAAAGAAACCAAAATCCATTTATGGCCATTCGTAAAGCAAAGAAGAGCAAATGATACACAACATTACTCTACGACAACCGAAAAAGGTTAAACAAAAAAGTGTTTAAACAAATATCTTCAGTATAGAATAACTAAATATGGACATCTTTTTCAATTTACGCTTGTGAACATGGCTTATTAAAAATATTATGAGAATTAAATCTCTATGAAATTTAATATTACTACTACTTACTGTGGAACAACAGAAAAAAGTATTTTTCAGACCAAAGCCATTGGATATGACGAACTCTTAAACCAATGTATTGCGTCAAGAAAAAAGTTTCCAAATAAATATCTTTAATATAAAGCAGAGATCTATGATATAAAGTATTTCTATTACGACACATTTTTAAATAACAACTCCTAGAATTTTTAGTGTAGTCGCAGCCTAGCAGGCACAATGACCTAATGATTTTTATTGTTTTCGTTCGAATCTCGAATTTTCGAAGATGCGGCTGTCATAGTTAGCGACAAGAGCCCAAAGGAAAAAAAAACCTGTCACCTGTCAAATCATCGTCGCCATCGGCATTTTTTTTCTCACACTCATTGAATTGCTTTTCCACAAAATAAAACAAATTTACTAACGAAACAAAATCATAATGTCCGAAATTCAAACATTAGTTGACATGGGATTCCCCCAGGACAGAGCGTAAGTACCAAAAAACCGAACCACAACCGAAATTCCATCTTTTGTGCTCATTTTTCCGTTCGTGTTTTTTTTTCCTTCCTTTTGTTGTTTGCGTTGCCTCGTCCGTAGAGAATACGCGATGAAGGTTACGAATTTCAAAGGCGTTGAACCTGCCATGGAATGGCTCCTGGCCCATTCCGACGAAGAAATACCTGCCGGTGCTAAGTGTGAGTCATCGTATGGCCAATCGGCAGCTCAGACGACAGACGCCGACCGCCCTGGTCACATGGAAGCAGAGGCATCTTCCAGCACTCAGACGGGAGCCGGAGGGGAGACTGCTCGATCATTGAAGTGCGACGATTGTGGTAAATTGTTTAAGGATCAGTCGGAAGTAGAGTTCCACGCAGCTAAGACCGGACACAGTAACTTCTCGGAGTCCACCGAGGAGAAGAAGCCGCTCACCGAGGAGGAGAAGAAAGCACAGCTGGCGCTGATCGAGGAGAAGCTGAAACAAAAGCGCCTGGAGCGTGAAGAACGCGACCGCGTCGAGTCGCTAGAGCGGGAGAAGAACCGGATCAAGTCTGGCAAGGACATGACAGAGGCTCGCAAGCGGATGGAAGAGATGGAGATGAAGAAAATCGTCGAGCAACGAAAGCGCGAGAAGGAAGAGGAGAAGGTCGCCCGGGAGCGCGTCCGAGCACAAATCGAGGCCGACAAAGCCGCCCGCCGAGCCAGGTACGCAACCGTGACAGTTTCCCATACTGATGATTGATTGAAATGTATTTTTCTTTTCAGGGATCAAGGAAACCCGTCCCCGCAGTCGGCGGTCAGCTCGACAACATCGATCAGCGCGCCTCCAGCCGCCACTGCCGCCGCCGGCGCCGCATCACCTAAGCCGCCGGTCAAGGACTACACCAACACCAGAATCCAGATTCGTCTGCAGGACGGGTCCACCCTCACGGAGACCTTCAGCGTGAAGGAGCAACTCTCGGCTGTGCGCGTGTTCATCCAGATGAAGCAGGGCGCCGATCTGCCCTTCGGCCTGATGACCACGTTCCCGCGCAAAGTGTTCTCGGACGACGACTTCGAGAAGCCCCTCGAGGTGCTCGGTCTTGTGCCGTCAGCTGTGCTAATCGTAACCAAAGCGTTGGCGTAATTTCGTTTCCTTTTCTCACAAACATTTGAAGAATCCATAATTTTTTTTTATTTTTCAGTTCCATGGGGTCGGGGTGACGATAACAATTTTTTTTTTTTGGTTCATAAAAATTCAGAAAATTTCTGTTGAGGGGGAGTCGCTTCAGTTAGGCTTTTGGGGAGGGGGGAAACTTCTTAAATATGTATAAGACGTTTCAAACGAGAACTAAACAAAATGTTGGCGTGTACTAACTAATATGATACAATTACTATTTAATACAAAAATAAAACAACTTTTTTGGTACAACAATTGTCTTTCGTAGTGTGAGGTGTGTGGGAAGCTACAGGAACTCGAGTGCGCACGCAGCATGTGCCCTGTTCCAGTTCTTGAATTCTATTTCAAGGATTCGTGTCAGAAAAGCTAAGGATAAAATGGCATGTGTTGAGTTTTATTTACGAATTCTATGTTGAATTTTTTTCTTTGTAGTCGAGGGAAAAAAGGTTAGCCAGTGTGTCGAATTCATGCTGCACGTGTTTTGTTGATTGCTTTGTTAAGGGGTACGCGTATGACGACGATAGGCAGCGGTTTCGCAAGTGCTTCGTTTGGAATGTTAGTCTATTTTCATATTTTCATTCAAAAACCATTTTGTACTTTTTTAAAAATGCTCATTGTGAAAAGCACATGGCTCAGATTTGTTGCCAATGTGTAAGCATTATTTTTATTGCGTGTGTTTCCGCGTTTGTTCTCTGGGACTGCATTTATCTTTCTTGGATTGTGATGTTTAAACTCTTTCAATATCTTTTTTTTTTCACTTCTCTTCTGTGTATCCCATTCTTTCTGAAATTGTACATATTCTTCGATCCTACGTCTGGAAACTTGGTTCTGAAGGTTTTTTTTTTGCCAAATTCAAGACTGTACTTTCATTGCTTATGCCTGCTTGAGTTAGATTTCCCTAATTACTGATATTTTTGCTGTGACAGTCGATTAGGATTGAGTTTTGCATATTTTGGGAAATATGAGGCCCTGTATTCCGTTGTGGTGCAAATCAAATTTCAACTCTTCTTCACAAGTCGTCTTTGATGGTCGCAGGCCTCACACAAAAGCGAGAGAGCTTAACCATCCGCCTATCTGATTTTTATTTGATCGTCTGTTTAGTAGTGTCAAAGACTTCACTGCAAAAAGTTGAAGTCTCAATGGCTTCAACGAATTTTGTTGAAGTTCTTCAAGTGAATACTGGGACCTTAAGTGAATGGTGGAGACTTTAAAGCGAAAAGGATGCTTTACATTTATAACGATTTGCATTCAATTGATTTAAGTCCATTGATTGACCCGAAGAATTGGTGCAATTAAAGACTTAAAAAAGAATGTTGATTTTAATATCGAAACCGAGTTCATGAATGAATGAAAAAATTAGCGGCATGAAATCAATTGATTAGTTATATTGAAAGATTGAATTCTTTACCATTTTTCCTGTTTAGAGCGAAGGCAATGCCTTCAAAGCATCGTATGTGAGAGATTTCTGAAAGCGGGGAAAGAATATTCAAACGCTTTATGTGCTCAATTGGACTGTGAGCTTGTCCAAGTTCTCCAGATGAGTAAAGAGTGATATCTGTTAGCTTATGGCAGAAGTGTATGGTAATCACTAAGACCATGGTTGTCTGATAATAACACTATTCTTGATTTTGCAAATGAATTTGGATGCCAGAGCTTGGTTTCAAAGCGGGCTCCCTTTATGATTGGAAACATTTTGTAGGATTGGAAACATTTTGCAGCTTGGTTGGTTCTTGGGCTCCCAATGAACGGATGTGAGCAACGAGATCGGTAGATGTGAGATAGTACATTGCTAATAGAAGATATAGCTGCCGAGCCTTTCATATTTGGTTTCCGATAGGGGTAGAGAGTTGCATAATATAAGCTTCAGTATTTTGTTAAACCGCGAGGCGGGTCAGAAATGTTTCTCCCCATCAAACTTGGTTGTCTTAGGTAGTAGTCTTAAAAACAATGCCCCATGCTAATGCCTACTTTTTCCTGGTCCACTTCTTTATTCCGCCCAATTCCTTGGTGTCCAAGGGCAAGCGTTTTCTCTGTTTGTTCCACTGATTGGCACCTTAAAACTACCTTCATCATTATTGTGATGCTATTCAACGATATTAGATCAGTTTGGCTCTGTCTTGTGTCTCTCGACTGTTCGAAACATAAGGTTCATATTCCCTAATTGTGCTGATATCGTTTGACAGTGTGAAGAATTAATGTAAATCTTTCGACAAAGAGCATGTTTTAACAGAATGAGTAAATGTGGAAGTATTAAAATGATTCTTCCGATGGAGACCATCTTTCGATGCTTCGGAAAAAGTTTGAGCTGGACACTGACGTTAAACAGCAAACTATTGTGTTGAAAATCTTTAAAATTTTAGAAGTTCCAGCAGCATTATTACGATGGCGATATGTTACAAACCAAGTCAAATATTTTGAAAACAGTGATGGGATAATTGAAGCATTTGAAGATATTTTAATGAACGAGCGATAGTAGTACGCCAGCCTGGCTTTGCGTTGCTAATTAGGACCAGCAAAACAATAGATAGATTGAAACAACGCGAATCGAATAAACAATTCTCATGTATTTTAGTTTGATTATTTCAATATAATATTGGGAACAACTTAAACTGATATAAAATATGATATAAAACCGACATAGCTTCGAAGCCACGTCCGTGCGTCCTGGGTCAACCAGCTTGGAGATTGTTATTCCATTCTTCTCTGCTATGAATCAGTCCCTCCTTGTGCCTTTTAAAGTGTACCTCCAGAAACATCAGACCACTTACTCGTTTAAGTTCTCTAATGTTACCGGCTTTCTTGAGAATCTCTAGATGCTTCACGAGATCTCCTTCGCAATAAGTACAAGGTCATTATAAAGCAATGGCTTGTTTAGCAGCCTCAGCTTATATGGCAGTGTGCAATTTTGGAAGCTTGAAAATAGTTTTCAGTAGTGTGTGTCTGAACTTACAAATGCCGAATGACGAATTAAGTGGTCTCCCACTTCAAAAGAATGCATTATACAGTACGACCTCAAAAAAAGCAACTAATAGAAATTTGGGCAGTTGCTTTTATTGAGTGTGTTGCAATAAGCGAGTCAAGAAATTGTAGGCCAAATATAAGACAAAAACACCTCAGAATAGTAAAAAAAAACATGTATAAAGTCTGGTAAATAAACCAAAACTGGTAATTTAATTCGGATGTGTTAAAATTAAAAAAAAATTAATTATTTCTAAAAAATTGAAAAATGTTTAATTGTCTTTTTGGACGCAAAGTTGCTTTATCGAGGAGTTGCACGTATCGAGGGTTGCTTTTATTGAGGTTGTACTGTATATGCATTCTATAAAAGTTAATCTGTATTTCGATCGAACAACATTAAACTCCTAAATTGTGGCAGTTTTTAAGATTTTTTTCCTTGCAGTTGGATCAAAGAAGGGTTGGATATAGAAGGGTATAGTTTTTGTATGACCTCATGCTTTAGCTTGCGTGAAAGTGAGAAGGCCTACTCTCTTTTGACTTCGTACTTGAAACGCCCCATGGCCCAACCCTCCTTTTAAATTTTTGGATAGCAAGTTTATTCGTGTCCCTTTTGCCTTAAATGAAAGTATCACTTTTTTGCGAGTACGCCAGCGCTTAGGCGCTCCTTTTTTTAAACTTGGAGTATTTGCTCTTCTTTCGTCATCGTATCAAAACTAGCTTAGGACCTTAGCCACATACAAGGGAAAGCAGAAGCATACCATACCGATTTCATCGGCTTACAACAAATAAGGCTTTTGATTGCGTCCAATGTCAATAAACAACGTCAACCGACGATATTTGTTGTTGCAGTTATTCTCTTCCCACTGAGATTCTACGTTGAGCTGTGGTTTCTCAGGATCCAGGCTCATAATGAGTTTTCCATACAGAGGGGTCTACAAAAATAAAAGGTTGCTGTATCCACAACCAACGACTATGTATCAATTGAAATTGTTTATTGAAACTAACCGGAGTCACAAAGAAACGAGATGCTTTTGGAAATTTAATTTCATATTTTAAATACAAGCTCTGCTATCTCTTGACCCTCGGGCACACCTTTGAAAGCTCAAATTTCATTTTCAGACAGAAGCTCAGACTACACTTGAGACAAAGCGTATCGGTTGAATGTTCAAACTCGTTTAAAACAACACCTAATCAATTGGGTCATTGTCCATCGTGTCAACAAAGTAAAGTCACAACGTTTATTGGTAATCATTTTCACTCGAGTGTTGTTATTTTTTGACGAGGCATTATTTTTTTCTTTTTTGCAGCGTAGAACACACGCCAGATACGAAGCTTAAATTAGCATAAAGCGGAAAGAATAAATATTCATGAGGGAATCACAGAATGCTCTGATTATTTTATCAAGCAAACGTGACTGCATCGTGTCGTGGTTATTGTTCAAGACATCTGTTGGGCGGGTGGTTTATTTATTTACTTTTTTTTTTTCTTTTATTAATGGGGATCAAATTATTCAATCATGTGATCGCTTGTGATCGTCTGTCAGAGGCGTTGTGTGGAAGTCGATGAGTGGCGATGGATTGAAAGGTGATCTGAGAGTTCGTCCAAGTGGAGGCCTGAAACAGTCATACAAAAAAAATGACTGGAAGTCGTTACCAGGAGTACTGAAAGAGATGGGGCACCCAAATTTGAGTTTTAGGACACAAGACAGCGTTTAGATACCTGGTGCGGGGTCGAAATTGATATTTTGGATCTCCATAGAGAACGAACACAACCTGAATTTGAAAACGATACAAAATGAGGCGCGTAGGAGGTTGGAATGGGCTAAAGAAATCATCAAAACAGATTACGAAGCATAAATCGTCATCACCTCAACAGAATATACTACAGAGGCGATTTTATTTCTTATTCTCATAACCAAAGTTACAGCTCGCATATGAGCGATGTGTAGTCACAGTCACACCAACCTCCTTTAGCCAACCTTTACCATCCACAAAAGAATACAAAAAAATGTAATTTCGTCGCATAAAAATACTGCTTTACTTCACTTAAAATGCTGCTTAATTCTGTCCAGCGTGTCTGCCTTAAAAACTACAATTTGACGGGAAACAAGAGGGGAAAACAGAAATTCATCAGTTTATTTGTTATTTGTATTAAAATACTAATTAACCTAACTTAAAAATGGGGAACAAAATGAAAAGAAAAGAAAATAAAACAACTTCACACAATCCCACTACTTGCGAAGATCTCGAATTCACTCAGTGCTCGTCGTCCTCTCTCTTCCTCGACAAATTCTCACTCATTCGTTGTGATTGTTCCTCCCCAGCCACGGCTTAGAGAGTACACCAAATCAAGAACTGCACGAGCTTGTACATGTTCACGAAGGGGAACTTCCAGGGCTCCTTGCGACGCCGGTGCTTCTCGAGCGGAGGTACGTTGCTTGGGTAGTGAATCGGCTTGGAGACGTGACAATTTGTGTTCACTCTGCCACCGGGGTAGTCAATGGAAACCTGATCGCCGCGCACGTTGTCACAGTCGATGAGCTGAAGGCTCTTGTCGAAGCAAATGCGGATCTCGGATAGGTAGCTGATGTTGTTCTTGTTGTCGTAGAGACAGTGGATCGACGGGTTCTTGCCGAGTACCTTAACCACGGCCGTGTGCAGGCCGATGACGGTGTTGTTCGAGTCCGGGTAGATGCCAGCCTTCTCGAGGACCTCCGTCATGAAGAAGCCGGAGTGCCAGTTTAATCCCTGTTTGAAGTATTTCAGTTCGTCGTTGAGTTCCTCGAGCTCGGCGGCGCAGGTGCCGTGCTTCAACCACTCGTGTTTCCACAGAAAGTCGTAGTCGCCGCCGGTCTCGATGTCCGGCCAGAAGAGGTACATCTGGTCGACGATCGGTTCCAGTTTGTCGACGTCGAAGCTGGAGCTCTTGTTGCAGAAGCTCGGACCGATGGTATCGAGCTTCGTCGGCCAAATACCGTGGATGGTCCAGACCTCTTTCTTCGTCGGCAGGTTGCACTGGTGGTCCTTGTCCTCCTCCTTCCAATGGAAACAGGTGGTCACCGGCCACTGCTGCGTGAAAATCAGAATGTCCCATTCGTGGGAGTGCGTGCTGTTCAGCAAATCCACCGCCGACTGGTCCTCATCCCCCACGTACTCCTCCGACTCAAGCGCTCTGCAAACAAAACCGAGTGAGTGGAAGTCACATACCAAGCAAACAACAAAAATAAATTTCAATTGCTTACCTAATCACATCCACTAAAGCGCTGGTGATTAGAATGCCGAAGACGCACAAAATAAATTGCCCTCTACCCTTGGGTAGAGCAGCGTTGGTGTTTGCGTGAAATTTAAACATTGCGTTGCGTCGTGCTGGTGCTGTTTCAACCCATAAAAGTGCTGCACATTTAGGTGATGCTCTGCAGGTGTACGTTCCTGGGAAACGATTTGCGGCTATTTGTGCAAATTTTCCGATGCTGTGGTTCAGTTTTTTTTTCCGGGAAAATCAAAGTGGTATTTTGGGAATACCTTCACATATAAACGATGATGTAGCGCTTGGGAAAACAACAAATGTCAGAGATATGGAGTGTTTTTTTGCTTCTCTTTTCCACCTCGCTATTGTTTTCGTATGGTGTGGCAGTAGTGGGGTGAATTCGACCTTTGGCGCATGATGTCTCTTTCTTTTTGATAGTGCATCCTTATTTGTTGCATTGGTTGGCGGTGGTTTGTTTTGATTTTCACTTGTTCGATTTTTTTCACTGTGATGATGGTGTCACCATCTGTGAGTGAGTTATTCTGAGAATTGAAAGAAATTTCTGCGAAAAGAAATGTCTGAAAGTTTTGAAATTCAATTTGAATTTTTGTGTGTGTTGTTCTCAGGAAGTGTAGATTTTCTTTCGTTCTCTTTAACTTGTTTGACACGAATCTGTTTATCCCCAAAAGGGAATTTCAATCAACGTTAATTTCTTAGATTATTTTCCTTGTGCACGTCTTTAAATACAGAGAACAACGTTTTCTCCCGGGTGCAGGTGAGTTGGGTAGGACTTTAAATGCATTTTTCACCACTTGATGGACAATTTTGTGGAGATCTATTCGTCATAAAGTGTTTCTGGGGTTCTGATTTGCCTAGGTCTACAAAAAATGACGACATTCGTATCCTAACCATACCTAATGAAAAAAGAAAAGAGGGCTTTCGCAGCCTCCTAGCTCAAGGTCTTCGAGGTGTCCAGGGACAAGACCCGAATAGGATAAGATCATTCTATACGAAAGCCTCGCGGCTGGTTTTAAACATTGCACAGAGGCTCTTCGAAATTGTGAGAATAATCTTGTCACCGATCCGCAGGGTGTTGTGGCCATAACTGCTGCTATGGTGTATCCTTGCTCAATGGCGCCTACAAGATGTTGTCCAGTGTACTGTGTCAACATCTAAAGAAGTTTTGCACAGTGCTAATCCGCACGTACCAGTGCGTTTTCCGGCCCGTAAGTGGACGATAGACCAAATCTTCACACCAAGGTAAATCCTGGAAAAGGGAGATACGCACCACTTTTTCATCGACTTTAAGGCTGAGCATGAGAGCATTTATTAGAGGGAGCTGTTTAGTGCGATGGCTGAATTCGGAATCCCTCCAAAACTGATCCGGCTTTGTCGAACCACGATCAACAACCTTGGATGCACCATGCAGTTCGGCTCAACCTCCGAGTTACCGGAGTGACTTCTATCATGTGACTTCTCCAATCCCATGCTGAAGCAAATAGTGCGGCAGCCCAACGTTAACACGGATACACTAACTTACACAAGGCGGTCCAGTTGGTGGGCTACGCAGATGATATTGATATCACCGCATGTTCCCAGCGGGCCATTGTGAAAGCTTTCACTACGATTGAGGAGCAGGCTAAACAAGCTGGTCTCAATATAAAGGAGAATAAAACCAAATATATGCTGTCGATAAAGAGAGAATTCATTGCCCACCGCGTAGGATAATATGTGACTATCGACAGCTATAATTTCGAGGTAGTTAAGGAGTTTACATACCTCGGGACGAACGTAAACTCCGCGAATGGTATCGTATTGGAGATTCGTCATAAGATCACCTTCAGCAACCGTTGCTTCTGCGGTTTTTCCAAATACCTAGGGTCAAAACTCCTGAGTCGAAGAACTAAGGTCATGCTGTACAATACCCTTATGCTGCCATTCCTACTGTATGGAGCTGAAATCTGAACGATAAGCAGGACAGCAGAGCGGATCCTTGGCTCATTCGAAAGAAAAATTCTATGGTGAATATTCGGTCCCGGAGAAGACATAACCGCAAACCTTATGAGCTGTACAAAGATGTGGATAGCTCGGAAGTCAAAAATTCGTCGCTAAAAACGCTCGAGCTAAAAGGATCTCTGACCCCGAGCCTCCTGGTTTGAAGAGAAGAGGGAGATTAAACCTCTGGTACAGATACCAAGTGATCACTGACGCAAGACAGCTTGGTCTTCGGGACTGGAAGCAGCATGCCCGGGACCGTCAACGTTGGAAGGAAGCTGTAGCTCAGGCACAGGCCCTCCAAGTATTCCTGATAAATAAGTAAGTTAATGCAAAAACCAAAACGTATCACAAATGGTTCTATGGTTCCAATCTTGAAAAAATAAAAATAAAACGCAAATCATTACTAACAAACTAAATGAAAAAGAATTGCAAACTAACTTCATTTTTTTGCTCTTGCTGAACTTCTGGGGAGCATTCACAAAGTAGAACTGGTAAGTTACTAAGATTAATCCATTCGACCTTAATTTTAATTAGAGCGATACTACGCCACGGCATTTTATGTGGAACTAAAATACAGGCAGTCATGCTTGAGCGTTGTACGGGTGTACCTTGGGTGAAATTCCTTCTACGTGGTGGGCCGTACAATAACTTTGTCAGAAGAGATTGTATTTATTTTTTTTTCACCAATAAACAGAACCTTCTTAAACTAGGTGCCATCATTTGAGAGCGAACTTCAATGTTCTTGTGCGATTCAGCTCTGGCAGAAATGACTTCTTTCATAGAACGCGTCGAAAAAGACCAGCATGGTTTAAATTTCGCTTTAAAGACCCAATGGAGGCCCCCATATCATATCCAAATATATTGGTACCTATTTTCGTAGAAGGTAGCAACTTGTTGCTATATGCTTCCTTTTTCACAGTAGGATTGTTTTAGCCCTAAGCTTGCGGTAGACTTTTTCGACACTTAATTTTTTTTAAAGTACTACGTTGCTTTAAAAAACAATTGTTTTGTGTCTAACTAAAATCTCAGTGTTTTTAATTATATGCACGGGATATTTTACGTCTTCTTGAGCTTTTGCTGGTCAAACGTCTAAAGTTGTTCTACTTGATGGAAAATCCATGGTTTTTCTAAAAAGTGTAATCTGTAGCAATAAACACCATGTACTTTCTATCTCTCTCAGGTAGAAAGTACATGACTTATGATGAAAACAAAAAGATTATTTTAGGCGTCTCTAGTTACGTGCAAGACACTGTATATGAAAAATGTAACGAAAAATCAGAGATCACGATAAAATATTTCGAGAAAAGTGTGATCAACTGAAGTATGACTTAGAAAGGGTAAATGTTTTTTTTCTTTTTGTTCATTATTTGGAACTTAAAATCCTCTGGATTGTAGATGGTGACTGATAATGACTAACGATAACATAAAACTGAAACAGTCGCGATCCAACAAAAACATGGTTAGGCTGAGAGAGGAAAGGAAAATAGATGATGATGTGATATTCCAAATTCAATCACAAATTGAATTGAATGCAAGAAAATGTGCTAAAACCTTAAAGATCGTTGATTTAGAATTTAATTGCTGTTTTTATAAATTTAACATCCTTCCTAGCTGGGTTGTCCTCGAAGTTAATCTCTGATACGTGCGTTTTGTTGTTTATTTTGAATCTGATTAGGTCCAGGATTTGGCATTTATCTAGTTAAGTTTGTATAATCCCCTTAGGTAGGCCACATTTCCGTGCTGGTGAGACTCCGCTTGTGAAGGTGGTAATTGCATGATCTGTGTGCTGTAAGTGCTTTGCAGAACACTCTCAGGTTAGCTATGCTTATTATTAGTTCTGGAGCTTCTTTAGCTCGTTTGGGGTTGTGATTTTGATTCACGAATTCCTAGAGTTTCTCATACCCTCCTGATTATTCCAGAACTAATTGCTTTGTTTAATAATCCAGTTCTTTATAAGCTGGTTTCTGTTTGTACTATTGCATTTATATAGAGGAAGTGGTTCAATGAACGGAGTTTGGTCTTTCTTCTTAGTGTGTCCGCCTTTTTAATCTTAGTTTGTTATTTTCTGTCAGCGTATTTAGTTTTTTTTCTGTATTCGCAAACAGTCTAAGAGTTCGTGGTGTAGCTCCTTAGGGCTTTAAGGGCCGACTGACTACACCACCCAGTCTAAGAGTTGGTGGTGTAGCTTCTAAGGGCTGGCCGTCTGGCTATCTGACAATATATAGACATTTTTATTGTTATAATTTATCTTTCTTTCGATAATGCGTTGTAAGTCTTCATTTATTGCATACATCCTGCAGTATTGATGAATACAGGCACAGAAATTCATAATGTTTCTGGGATTAAATTACAGCTTGCTCTTCGATTCCGATCAATTCGATTCATTAGTCCCATACCCAAAATGTCTCTGGACATATAAAAACCCCGTTTTTTAAGAGGCTAGGTCTCATGCTGCGATTTAAATCTTCATGACAAAGAATATTCGTTACCAAGGTTACTTTTTGCTCCTATATTCCATTTGTTGAAGGAAATTCCAGTTTCAGTTTGATCGATTCACACAACTAGCGTATTTGAAAGTTCAAGTACACTAAAGGCTCACATTGCGTCGCGACGCGTCGTGTAAAAATTATCGTGGTTTTCGAAGCTGCATGGTTATCAACATACATGGAAGTTATGGAACTTAAATACATGGGAAGCATACTGCGTTGTGTTTTGCCTCGTCGTAATCTACAACATAAATTGAGGCTTTGCTGTACTCTTAGATTTAAAATCTCTTCGTTATTATTGGTCTTAGTACAATTAGGCAGGCTTCTATGTAGATGACTAGATATAGAAAAGAGAATGCTGAACAAAACTCGACAGATTCACATTCACTCTAAACGATTCGAACAATAAGATTTTTCCTTACTTCATATTTGCCTTCGTTTTTAAACATAAAATTCGTATTCCTTCCTAGAAGTTTGCAGTGTTGATCAATTTAGTAATTTTTTTGTGAATTGAATTGCCGTGAAACGATCCACAGAAGCAAAGACACACTACAGTGGCCGACAAGTGATTTTTTTTCCATGTCTATGCAGCAAATCAAGTAACGCCACGCCTCAGCTACAATTACTCATCTCTCAACGACTCAAAAGTCAAACGTAAAATCATCTCCATCAAGCCCGAAAACCGGGCGACAATGGCAAACTTCATGTGTCTGGCAAAATTACCCTCCATTCTTGTGAAGTGATTTTAAATTCTTTCCTTGTGCACACATTTTAATGAATCCGTAACGTTTTTGCTTCGCACTCAAATAAAAATTAAACTAAAATCACAGAGACAACGACGACTGTGAGAATTCAACAAAAAACAGAAAAAATGTTGTCAAATCTTCTTCTGTCTCTTCGTTTCGCATCCGCAAATTACCCATGACATGGATCTCGTGTACGGGAAAGAGCCTCACCACTTCGTTCTTCCAAAAAAAGGAGACCATTTTCATCCTCGTCGCTCGAATTGTGTCATGTCTCTCCCTCGAGGATTGTCTGTTAATTAGTCTCACTTAGAAAATAAACTGCAGTAATTAAGCGTATCATCTCCATGACTACCACCACCACACACCAGCAGCGGCAGGACGAGTGAGGCTAGGCGAGACGAGGCGAGGCTGAGAAAGCAATGGCAATTTTGTGCTCACTTGGAATTCTAATTACGAAACAAATCGTAGATGCCTCGTGTATTATCGTCCTTCCCCATCCACACACGGACACCGCCCTGGGTTGCTATGTGTTTGTGTGGCTAGAGAGAAACCCAACAGGAATGAGATAGAGCAAGACAGCTCGTGTGTGTGTGTGTGTGTGAAGGACCATCAGGGTCCCCCCCGCAGATTCTTGAAACTCATTATATCGCTCGACAAGAGTGATGATCCCCCAATTTGCTATTATAATTGCCTCAATTATCATTCCCCCGCTCACCTTGGAGGACACCCGATGCGCCTGTATGGGTGAGCGACCGCAAGGATTTTTATTAGCTCCTCCTTTCTCCCAGGACACTCTCGTCTGTGTGTATGTGTGTGCCTGGCTGGGTGTTTCCTTTTGTCACGGCGCAAGTCTTCTCGTGAAAGAGATGGCGCACACATCTCTGGAAGGTGTAAAAAAGGACATTCGTCGGGAATTTTCTGCACCCCCCCAAATTTAATGGTGGTGGAAAGTTTCCCGTTACACACTGGTGTGTGCATTATGGCCTTCTCTCTGTCTCCCACCCGTTTTCGTCCTTTTTGTTGAACTTCCTGGTAAAATGGATGAAATGAAGCTAAATGGAGCCCCAGATGAGGATTAAATTGATTAGTAATGAAATTTCCCACTTTACCAGACACATTTCGTTGAAGTCGTCCGACGTCGGAGTCGGGGTGGGACAAACGTACGAACGAACGAATGAAGGAGCAAAGGAACGAAGACAATGACAACAAGGACGATGATGATGGCTGGCAAATTTGTGTGTACCGTTATACACTGAGTGGAAATTGTCCTTTTTAGATTGCTAATAAATGTTGTAAGTTTGTTGGGAATTTATGTGAATTATTTTTCTTCTTTCCCTGTCAAGTGGGCGTGGGCAAAGTGGTGGTGGGTGTGGGTGTGAGTTGGGATTATATTGTGCATTAGTGTAATAAAAATCACTTGGCGCAGAGATCGAGTTTTATCGCTGTAAGCTTCCGATGAGTAAGGACGATACTGCTGGTGCTGGTCGTTCGTTTATGTAGATTTTAGTGGACCGAGATTATGGTGTTTTATGTTGGATTAATGTTTTTTGTGTGTATTTTATTATAATTGTTAGATTTGGTTGAGGTGTGGGATGGAGAGACTAATTGGGATAAATTACCGACGACTGGGTGTGTGATGGTTGTTTTTGGCTTTCGTAGGGGGATTGTGTCTTGTGACCGAAGAAATTAATCAGTTTAAGGAGTTTATGAGCTTAGAGGGCTTTAGGGACTTTTGAACTTCTACAGACGTGGTTGGGAATTTTGGAGGAACGATGAGAGTCCTCAGAAGTGGATGGAAGTGATGGTGTTCACTCTCATTTGACTTCTGAGTTGACTCAGTTCTCGGGCACTTTTTTTTCTTCTTTGGCAACTTTTTTGGTGACGCGTGACATACTTGATAGCCAAAAAATTTGTCATGGCGAGAAAAAAATCTTTCAATTTTTTGTTTGGTTGTTTCTTTATGGACAATTAGCTTGAGCAGCAATGTTAAGATTGATCTGAAGTTGATCTAGATGTCAGACACTTTAAGATACTTTTTTTTTAATGAAGACTAAATTTACTGTGCACAATATTTGAAAGACCTGTTAGAAGTCATTGGAACACCTGTCATTAGAATGTTTTTTACTTGTAACTATCAGAGAGTAAGTAGATAGTCTTTGTAATAATTTCTTTATCCTTGAAACAAACAGTTTTCGCAAATTGTGAAGACCCTCACGGTTAAGGTTTTGATCGACACTTTTTGTGCTCATTTTAACTTTCTATGTTGCTAACTAGTCAATTCAAGGTAACGAGAAAAACGTCCCTAAAGCTGATTTTAAAATGTGATGCCGTAGTCATGGCTTATGCGCCATTGCCTTTGTAAACAATGCTTTAGAAAGTTATTGGAATAAATAGATTGTATAATAAGGACAATTTGAGTTTAAAAAAGAATACAAAAATCTGTGTATGAAATTTCGACGGCTTGTTTGCGATTGAAAACGTCAATGTCGCTAAAATACAGCACAGGTGCATGGGGTATTTTTAGAAAAGGAGTCTAACTTTAGGCTTGCTCAAATCTTAAAGCTATAGAGCTTTTCTTTCTTCTCTGTTTTTCTTTCTTTCATTTAAGCTAGGTTCGATTTTCTGAGAACTTGCAAAAACTGCAGGGACTCATTGGTTAGCGAAATGCTGAAGCACATACTTGTACGTCAAAGCAAATTTAATTACGCTATGGCACCTAAATCCGTCTATCTTTACCAGAGATAACAGGATGTTTTCATTGAAGGTATGCTGTGGTGGTATATACACTATGGACCTGCACAGCTCTTTATGATCTGTGGCTGGCCTACAGCCTAGCCTAGAAGATACTTAAAACCTTCCTTGTGGCTTGTTTTACGTATTAAACAGGTACATCTGAGTCTTGAGATTGGGTTATCAGTTGGCTATCCATGGTTAAGATGATGCCTATGTAATGCGCTTAAGGTTCATTGAGACAAATACTAACAACAGCAGAGTTGTAAAAGAATGTAGTCAATTAGTACTGCAGTCACCCCAGTCACAGTTAATTAGCTTATCATTTGAATGGAATCTAAAATACTGCAAAAAATACTTACAGGAAAAGGGTTAGTCAGCAGTTAGTACTAAATCTTTATTTAGTAAAAGCGAAACAAATCTCATAAGTGTTCTATACAGTAAACTTTCGATAATTCGCATTTCATGGGACCAGGGAAAAACTTCTAATTATGGAGGCTTTCGAATTACAGAGGTTTCAGAAAAAATATTGCTCACTTTCGTCACGTACGCATTTTAACTAGCGGTTGTTGAAAAAAAAAAGTAAACTTGACTTCCAATTTTAAGGGTTTTCATTTCGAATTAACGAGGGGACTAAGTTGCATTGATTTACTTCGATTTACAGCAGTTTTTTGAAGGGACTGTGAGAATGCTTCTATTTACAGAGGTTTTGTAGAAGCATCCACTTGTATTAGAGAAAAAATTATGTCCCGGCTAGAAACATAGCAGACGCGAATTTATTTTCCAATGTCAATTACTGAAAACCGCTGCCATCTGCACAATCAACAATGTACATGCGAAAAAATGTCCCTCTGCTATCGTAGCACTTAATACCAATTAAACCGCTGTCGTCAAAGCCCACTAAAAGTCACTCGACACCTTCTGTTCAAAAATGAATCAATCCATATTTACAAACACATTAACACACGTTTTCTCAAATGCCAACATATGTCTGACCAAAAGAGTCACCCCCATCGCATCCTGCCACCCTTCCATCCGTCGACCGCCGCCAAACCATAAAAGCCCCAAACGCTAAAAGCCATTTAATTTAGGTAAACAAACACGTAATTACCGCTGTACGAGGCACTACTTCACACGCCAATTCATCCGATTAGAGCCGCCGAAGCCCGTCGAAGCCCACCAACCGTTGTTTGGTATCACTGTTCGCCGGTATCACAACAGGCCCGCTCGAGTGATCCTTCATATTTCATTATTAAAACTAATTCCTCGTTGGCAGTTACACGCATCAAGCGTCGAGTGCCAGAGTGGTGGACTTGTTGTTTTTATCGCGCGCATTGGGCTCCCGTCAGTCGTCATTTGACAGATACGCGGGGGTGGTTCGGCGGTCGATGATATCTGGCTGCGTTACCATGTTAATAACCATTTAAACTGATTTTATTGCAATTCATTTTGTCGAGTAGATATTTGTGGCAATTTCATCAGGGAAGTGTGTTGAATTGAAGTTTTTCTTGTTAATCGATCGGTTCAAATGGAATTCAATTAACGCTCGCGATTAGATACGAGAAAATGTGTCTTTTGATTGTTTATCGATTCGTGGGCAAGGCTGAAACTATTCTGAGTCAGGTTATGGCGTCATTGGGGGGTGATATTGTGGATTTGATCCGAAGGGTAATTGGATTTTGTCTCGCAGATAGTCGCCGGGCAAGTTTGGCTGCGTCACGGAGATTATTTTGGACATGAGTTGTGAGTAAGCCACGGCTGATTTGATATAATTTGGCTGGGAAGTGATCGGATAACGACGAATTAGTTCGATGTCATTGCTGATTGATTAGCAGTGAAAGTTGTGTTTCAGCAAATCTAGGAATTGTTTTTTTTTTGTTAAAGCATAACAAATGCGTCATTTCGGAAAAACGCTGTTTCTTGGACTCCTTAGTAGTTGGGTAGTTAAACTGTTGGCTTCTGCGAAAGTTGCAACCGTGGCAGAATGATATTTTTGATTTAAAGATCATCGCCAATATTGAGCACATTGAACTTTTTGGTCAACCAAAGAGTTACAAAAGGCTTCTCCGTTTTTCGTACACTAGTTTTTCTTCTTGTCCGGAAAATTCAAAAGACAAAAAGGCGGAAGGGAGATATTTGACAACCTAATATTTTAAGTGTACAAATTTGCAAAGATTTTTCAAGTATTACTTTTTAACTTTCTGTTTGAACTATAAAATGTCCCTAAGCGCCACTTTCTGATTTCTCTTATAGCTGCTTGTAACTTATTTACATATATATTTATTTATAAAGGGTACAATACAAATGAATTTGTGCTGGGGAGCAGGGCCCATATGGCTCTGCTTGTAACTTTTTAGATCTTTTAAGTTTTCGGTTTTATATATTATACAAATATATTGTCCTAGTATTCCCCGGCAAATTGAACAACTTGATTTGTAGATATTGATGGGTTTAATAAGTACTTGTTTAGAGACATTCGTTTTTCGTGGGTTGCATTATCGAAAGTGGTCTTAAACAGTCGTATCAATCGCGACATCGCGGATCTATTTTTTTCATATCTATGGTTATTTGTATGTCTCGATATGCCTTAAATAAAATCACTAGAGAACTTTATGTCAAAACTCCATTGTAATTGTTTCCTTTCTTTTTGTTTGAATAAGTTTGAACAAAGTAATTCGTAAAAATACTATGCGTAGTAATAAAAAAGTGAATATAGAAACTTATAGTCAAAAAAATTGACAGTTACAGAGTATTGAATTATAACAACATACAATTTTCTCTTTAGCTTTGTCTCGGTGATTTTTTAATTTTTTGTGTTAAGCGATTTTTGTTTTAATTTTTTGTAAGGAAAGGTGCAATGCTTTTGTTTGTTAAAAATTAAGATAATCTCCCTGCCTTTAATTACAAGCAAAAATCCCAGTTTGCTCATTAGTGGTACCTTAGCTTTGTCCGATACTATAAAATAGTTCTGTGAGTATTTGAATAGTGAATCAGTAGTCTTAATGCATTGACTTCGTGTCTTGAAATGACGTCACTGATAAAAGCTCTTACAAAGTGCCCACATCAATCTGTTCGAGAACCTTTGTCTCCACAATTGCGCATTTTACACACTTTTCGGGCATTTTGAAATGTTTGAGAGTAACCCTTAATTCAAATAGAGCCTCCAAATTGCCACAACTCCTTTTTTGTAGCCCGCCGGATCATGTCCTGAATAAACAGAGACTTCGCCCCATCACGTGGCGTCGATAAATGACAACATGTCGCGGGCGCGTTTTCACATTTTCCACTTCCACATCGACAAGCAGTCCTATTACATTTTATATTTGCTCCAAGCCCCTCTCCGTGAAACCGTGATACCGTATTCATAACCGCCTCCTTCCAAGAACAAAATTAAATTCGCAAAAAAAAGAGAAAAATAAAATAAAAATAAAACGTGCTCAAGACTCCTTACGACACAAAATTTTGAATAAATCCCACCCCTACGATGACGCCCCACAAAAACTCCAGAGAGAAAGCAGAGTGTCGATGATTTAACCACCAATAGACACAGGGGTTATGTGCTCGTTGCTAAATATGCGAATCCTTACGCAGGACGACGATGATACCCTTGTAATTCTACAGTCTTTGCAAATAAAATCAGTTTACTCGAACATTTCGGGGATTTTGAATACGAAAACAAAAAAAAAGTCCAAAAAACACCCTCCCCCCAACAAAAAGACCGAGAACATAGCGAGCGAAAGAGCGCGTCCTTGTTTCTCTACGAGATATTCCATTACACATCCTGCTCATGCATAAATGTATGAAGTGGCTTAAAAGGATACCAGCAACTCTGGAGCTGGTGTTGTTTTTTGGATGCGGGTTGTGGAGTGCGACGAGGGTGTAAAAAGGATTCCTCGCAGTCACTGAGCAATTTTCGGTGTAATTTTTCGACATAAATCTCATTGAGTGTGAGTGGAGTTGGTGTGGGAGTGGGAGTCTGAATCTTTCCCTCTGCCGAAAACCCTCTGCATGAATTATGAACGCAACGCATATGAATTAATTTAATTAAATCGAAGCGGACGGGGGCAATTTGCAAGAATTACTTAAAGCTGCTTTGGAGAAAAGATTTTAGCATCACGTCCGGAGGGGAAGCAGTTAAATTTGTCGTTGAAGTCTGTTGACGTGGCGAAAGGAGGCGCTGCTCCTGTGTGAGTACAGGCAGAGGTCATTTATTAGATTTTAGTTGGTTCGGTCTGTTTGCATTTGGACGATGCAATTTGTTATGAAAAGACGATCTGATGAGAGTTCTCGTCTCAGATTAGTTCAGTCTTAAAAGTCAATTAGATTGGTCGAAAGGAAGAAACGGAAGGAAGTGAAACACTTCACTTTCTAGTGTTTTTTTTTAGAAACTTCTTGTGGAAAGTATCTTTCAATAACCCGCTCCACGAAAATAAGTAATTACAAATGCAGTCTATTTGTTCCTATAATGGCTTTTAATCTCTTCGGTTTCAAATCAAAAAGTCAGGATTTATATAAAGACCTCCCTGAAAAATGCAGTCTTTAGGTCTGCTTTATTTAAAAGCCTTTTCCTTACTTCATAATCCAGAATAATGCAAGCATTTTCTGTAAGGCCTACGTGGGGAGACATCTCAAGTTGTTGGGGAACAATACGCAATAACCATTCTTTCGTAAACCTTGCGCGTTTTTCCTATTTTTAATGATCCCCTGCACCCAGGTTCCCAACTTCATTATAAGCTACGTAGCTCAATACGATGCACACACATACAACATGCCCACCGCCATGTTTTACTGTGTAAAGAGTCGACTTACGAAGCTCGTAGAAGGTAATACTCAAGCCTCTGGTGTACTCAATGTCCACAATTGTTCATTCTTGTGGACACTCAATGTTCACAATTGTTCATATTTTGAATGAACCTATTTTTGTTAGAACTCTACCAATGTACCACATCAACCAATCTAAGTACACCAAACGAAGTGCTTATGCACCGCAGGTATGTAGGCTCCTACGCCCCAACTCCAAGGCATGACTCACAACTGCGACAAATCAACAGTCCAGAAAAATTCGTTTCCTCTCTTCACACAGTGCCTTTCCAAAGAAAAACAAAAACACACTTCACCCACTCCCCCGCCAATCGCGACCGTGCTAATGGCTCCAGTTAGTGAATCGCACCATTTTGTCCGTCATTGGTGCGGACCCACCCCCACTCCAACCTGGAGCCATGTGGAGCGGCTATAAATATCAAGTTTTTGGCATGATAAAAGTTAATTTAACGAGCTCCACCGTCACTCCACTGTGTACACACACACCGCTGGACGTTGAACGTTCGGACTGAAAGAAAAAAAAAGTTTTCATTTCTTTTTTGTTTTGTTCATCTGTCCCGTCCACCTCCGGAGTTCTCTATCCTCCGCCAACGATAGCCGGCCAAAAAACAAACCTGCTTCATCATTCGATCCGAGCCCTCTTTCTTTTTGTTGCTGTAAATCGTTGAGGCGGGGGCTGTGCCACAAATACAAACACCCGAACGAAGAGAAAGACTAAAGGAAAGAGGAAAAAAAAACGAAAATGGGAAATCGTTTGCTAAATTGAACGAATGTTTGTTTTGTTGCTCTCATCGGAGAACATCAAAACACAACACAAAGGCACTTAGGAAGTTTTACCAAAATTACGTTGAGAGAGAGGGAGGCACCGCCCACCACCACCCACCACCACGATGATGATGATGATGATGATGGCGGACAGATTTCCACCATAAAAAAAGGACCAGAAAAGAAAAAGATAAACCCTCCACATAACAACAACAGCAATGACGAACAACAACTTATGTGTTATTATTCAATTTTGAAAATTGCTTTTATGGGGTGGTGGAAAACTCAGCTGGGGTGGGAGTGGGAGTCAGTATCATCATCCATCCACACCCCGGCCATTAGGAACACCGCAGAGGCAGTGCCATCAACGGCAGAGCGTCGGTAATGCTCCTCGATGGGATGTAATGTAATTTTGGGGTCATATTTTATGGCTGATTGATTTTTATCGGCGGGGCTTTTATGATTTGCAAATGGTCGTTGTTCGTTTGACTTGGGATTTTGCGATGGAGAGGGGGATGGTTGTGTTTTACGGTACTTGGCAGGGATGCATTACCGGGAATTGCTCAATTTGATTTTATTTTTAGGGTTATGACAGGAATTTTACGTGACCGTTGAGTGAACGGGCGAAAGCGAATGTGGACGCGGTAGAAGATTTGTTACTTAATGTCACCACGTAATCGTGGATAATAAACGTAAATTTGAAGTGGAGAGTTGTGAAACTTGATTTGTATGAGGTGTTTGTGAGAAAGACTCTTAAGAGACTCTACAAAAGAATTTGAGGCTAATCTAATCGGTCTTTTAAGGTGCCTTCAACAAATTTGTTTTCTTGAAAAATGGACTTAAATAAACAAGTATTTCTGATCGAATTCGTGTTTGGTTATATTTCTTGTTTCAAAGAAGTTTTTCCAGAGTTAAGAACTTTATACTTTATAATTCACCAACAGACCCCGTCTGTTGGTGAATTTTCAAATTTCGCGAGCTACGTACATTCGATTATCGATTTTTTATTTTGTCATGTTGGTAAACTCGTCTCGAACATATATTACAGTTTTAGCTATTATTATTATTATAAGCTTTATTAATCCATTTTTTTTTTCAGTTTCAGCTTAATAGCATATTTATTTTGTTTGTGAGAGGCATAAAAGATCTTTTTTGCGTGTTCGGCTATTTTCTACTGTCGATCAAAGGATTTGCATTCAATTTTGTGTGAAAAATGGAATTAAGTGCTCAAAAACACTTGAAAAATTGACAGTGGTATACGGTGAGTGTACTCTGAGTCAAAAAAATATTTACAAGTGGCACACGCTTTTCAAAGAAGGTCGAGCAGATGTGAATGACGACGCTCGCTCTGGACGCCCCAGCATATTAACAACGGATACAATTGTTGAGAATGTGAAGAAAATTGTTATGGAGAATCGTCGAATCACTATAAGAGAAGTTGTTAAAGATGTCGGCAAATCGGTTGGCTCATGCCATGCCGTTTTTTTGGAAATTTTGGGCTTGCAGCGTGTGGCAGTTCATTTCAAAATTGCTGAATTTTGACCAAAAAACATGAACATGAACATCGTTCAGGAATTGTTGAATGGCGTCAACGGCGATAACTGGTGACAAATCATGGGTATATGGTTATGACATCGAAACTAAAGTCCAATCGTCCCAATGGAAAAGCCCAGAAGATCCATTTTTTCCGATCACATAGACCAGTGTTGGCACCACTTGTAACATCCTGTCAACCTTGATTGAGACAGATTAATGCTGAGTAGATTTAAGGTTTGCTGCTTTGTTCAGCAATAGGACGAAGTAGCTTCCCGATGTTTTGAATCCGGTTTTAGCTAGGGCGGGACAAGTGCAGATCACATGCTTCCGTGTTTCACTGATCCCTGCAATTTCTGCAGGTATCCGATGAGGTCAGACCAAGCTTAAGGGGTGCAGTGACCCATATACACACCTACCAATGAGCTGCAATTTGCCGTAGGTAGCTTCAAAATTTGTTTCGTCCTTCCTCAGTTATATTCCGACCAAAAGATCTTGCTTAACCGACAGGAAGTGGCCTGGTTCCACCTGGTACCTGCCTCTATGAAGATTTTGCCGTCGAAATTACTGAAAAGTGTTTTATTGGAGTCGTGGTGTGCGCTAACTCCGAAGAAGTGCGCCACAGAGATGTTAACCTTTGCGCCTCTGGGAGAAGTATTAAAGTTTTTTGCGAGAATCTCCGTTGCTTTTTAAATGGCTAACAATTCAGCCTGAAATTTGCTGCAATTGTCTGCAAGTTTGTACCTATTATTCCCATTGTGAGTCGCATTAAAGACTCCTGCGCCTACACCAGCCATGTCGTTTCGGCAGTATTTGTCAAAAGTGTAAAGTCAGTCATCTTAACAAAGTTTATCTTTAAAAATAAGATATATGAGCTTCCGCAGAAGGTGTAGTAGTAGATCTCGTTTTTTACTTCAATGTACGTGCCCATGTCTAAAGCAACTCCTGTATCTTATTTTTAAAGATAAACTTTGTTGAGTTGACTTTACACTCACTTTTGACGCTGACTGAATGTTGTTTATTATTTAGTCATGTCAAATTCTGGTGGTATGTCACGCGAATCTGGACGACGGGCTCAGAAACGGCAACCGTATCTATTGAAAGGGAACGACGGATGCAGATTGGAATATTGCCGCTGCAAGAGTGCTCAGCAAAATTGACTTCTCACGGACTTTAATTCTCAACGGCGTGTGGTAAGGCTCAATTCCAATGTAATGTGTAGAGCATGTGATTGTAGAATATTGGCATTGCGAGCTACACAAAGAACGCCACAAAGTACATTCCGCAAAACCGACGCAAGGTGTGATTTCGCGAAAAAATCATTAAAACTCAGGCCATTACTCGAATTAAATCGGATGATTCAAACCACAGAATCGTCTAAAATTGTATATCTCAGATAAAACAAAATGATATACATGTGCAAGAAACCAAAACAAAAGTTCTACACATATTTCATTTTATTCGTCCACTCAAAATTCAAACGGAGTCCGAATACCAAAATAGAACCTTATCGACGTCTACTAAACAAAAGACAAGTCAGGAGCTATCCTAATTGTCAGTTTATTTGGCAATTATAGGATTTGTTTAAATTTATCACATTCGATTATCACGCACTGATTTTAGTTCAATTACTGTTAAATCAAAAGTTCAGGGCAGTCACAACGAACAAAAATTCTGCCAATTCATTGCGAGATAAATATGCTGTCATTGTAAACGTCATGCGATCAAATATGTGACCAGGAAGAGTGAGAAAATAAACTTATCTATTGATATATAGCAACTTTTTTAATAAACGATAAAAATAGGAATTTGTTCACATTTGCCGGTGTATTAATAGCGCCCTCTTGTAGCGATCTCCTGTCAAACTATTATTTGCGACACCAAACGTCATCCGGGGATGTAGCTCAGATGGTAGAGCGCTCGCTTAGCATGTGAGAGGTACGGGGATCGATGCCCCGCATCTCCAAGGTGTGAATCTTTTTTTTTTTAATTTCTTTCACTCACCGTTCACACACGGGAAATTTATATTCCACTCACACTTCGGCTATCACTCGACTAGGAACTTGGTAACGAGAAATTTCTACATTTCACACCCTCTCCGGGCCGGAGGGAATAGGGCATCCGAATGCAAAATTTGTTGATGCATGCATGTGAGTGTGGAGAATTTGATGATGTTTGCCCAGGAATCGCATCGACTCTCGGGAAGTTTCTAACAAGGCCAATGCGAGGGTTGGTGGTGGCAGTGAAGAAGCAGTTGTCGTGGGGAATTTGGTATCCATTACGAATGAATTGTCCGGAAGTGGAGGTTAGTTGGCGTTCGAGTGCTCAAATTTGACGTGTCTGTGTCAAGGTGATGTGCACGGACCAAATTCTCTTCTTCGTGGATGGGGCTCAATCGGAGGGTGTTGGGTTGAAATAGCAATCAGTTGATGGTGCCACGTAGGAAAAGTTATTGCGACGTACACGCTATGAGGTGGTATGAGCCAGGAAATATCCCGTACTGTTATGGCCGTCGAAGGCTTCTTTTGCATACTTTTCTTACCATTGAGACTGGAAATTGTCCTTTTTGCTTTTTGCAAGAATACTCTTGGTGCTCTGTTCTCGTAAGTCGCAACGAGTTCTTAACAAAATACCAATAATACCGACGTACCCTGGGGCCAGTTGTGAGGAGAGCATACTCAAAAGTCTAAATGGAAAATACAAGTCTAACATAAAAGAATGGTATGGTTGGAAAGAGGACGAAATTCCTCATTCAGTTGCTAAGCCTTTAAGGCGTTGGAGGTAGCAGGCTTCAGCACTGAAAGATAGGCTTTTCCGAAAAAGTGAGGAATGTGTTTAGCTTGGTGGTCATAAAAAACTGGAAAAAATATATTTTACAATAATTTAAATAAAATAAAAATATGTGCGACGGCTATAACAAGCCTCAATCTTTTGTTGAAAGTTAATAACTAAAGGGACAGTAGAACGAAATAGGGTTAGATTTACTTAACGCGTCTCCATAGCAAGCTTACATGAGTATCGGACTTTAAGCTAAACTGAAAGCTAAGATTTATCTCGAGGAGATAAACCAACATTTTAAAATGAAACAAAATTACTGGCTTTGTTAACAAGAATAAAAACTAAAACACTGTGTTACTAATGAAGACACCTACTTTTTTTTAGAGTTAAAGCTTAACGTGTGTGATTCAACTAATTGGGGAAATTACAAACTATTCACCGGTATTGAAATTAATGCCGAATTCCGAAATTCGGCGTAATTTTACTTTATGAAAACGAAATAATGCAGAACTTATTATTTAGCTTTCATACCTATTTTTAGCGTCCAGCGTATCCCAAATACCGACGGCACCCAAACAATGTAGTCTTTAAGAAAAAGCGTGATCAATGTCGAGTCCTTGCATGCGATGGATGAAATTCAATCAAAATTTCTACAATATTCGAATAGATTGCCATTAAATTGACAGAGGATGACTCTAACAGGACTAATCCAATCGCTTTGTAGAATCATCCAACTAACTGTGTAAATTGTCCACATCTATGGTGGAGGCCGCATTGGAGTTACCATTTGATAGGCAGTAGTCTCTTGATTGTGTGAATAAATTAAAACAAGACTTAGTTTGACTTGAATGAAGGATGACGTAAACCAAGACGACCAAAGCCTTAGGATCAGGATAGGTTGATAAGTAGTTCACTAATGCCTTCTACGATGGCCCATCATTTAACTTCCTGTATTATTATGGTATGCCGGGTATATCTAACGAGATCATTTATTTGTGTAACCCACCTTGAAGCTGTTTTCGAGTAGTGTCCTTTGTGAAAACTTCATCACAACTGTAATGTCTCCATCAGACCTAGTTAGCTTTTGTTTATTACAGTAACAAGTTGCATTGTCAATGAGTAAAATTGTTGTTTTTATTAAATTATTTTCTTTTAGGTATCCTTTAACCTGAAAAAAAGAGAAAAACCACAAGAGATAAGTTTAATGTGGCGATGTCATTTGCTTTAGACAAAACAAATTTCAATTTAAATATGTAAAGTGCTTAGCTCTTCAGTAAAATTTCATTAAACCAATTTTAAAATATTTTACTCGTCATGCAAGCGTAAACACTTTATTCTTTCCCTGCTAGTTGTTCTTCCCGGTGCTGTATGTTCTGTAGACAAGTAGTCTAAGTAAAACATTCGTAGTTTTACTAGGAAGAAGCTTTCAATATAAGCCGGTTTCGTCAACATAAAAGATCTGGTGTGGTGTAAGAGACATTTCTCGGTTGATTTCATGAATTTTTTCCAAAAATACATTAACTGCAGCTTTACATAGCAACTTGCCAAAGTCATCCCCTTATTTTCGTCTCCGACTATCCAAAATGACTTTAGATAGATGGTCTTGTCATCTGTCAGCCACTCGAGCACCTGCAACCTCACCCACCAGCCTGCATAAAAAGAACTCCCTTTCTATCAGCAAATCTTTGCATTTCTTTCGTAATTCGTAACAAAACAAACCAGATACTCACTAATCCATCAAATTGTGTCACATCTGCAATTTAATCCCGCGGAATTTCACACATTTTTTGTCTGCCGTCTGTCGACAACGTCCTTCTCGAAGGGATATGCACACACAGTGACGAACATCCTCGCCGCTTCGTATCTGTGTTAATATTTGCCGCGATTACACACGCGCACACCCACACAGCCATCCGCATCCATCGGCGAGTGCAAACACAGATTGCGCTAATGGCCGGTACTGCGCACCCCCGCGGATCTGCGACCAAGGACCGTCGTGTAGCTGCCAATTGACAAATAATCTATCGTCAATTGAATAAATTGCCACTCTTGGAAATTATCCAAACACGGTGCCGTTCGTCCGTCGTCGTCGGCCGCTCTTCCGGTGCGTGATTGCCGGGAACCGTTGCTGGAGCCGAGTGCCGCCGACCAGCGCCGGTTGCAGCTTAACTAGCGGCAGCGGTCAGTGCCTAACAAAGTTTTTCGGCAGAGGACGTGGAATTTCCTAAATTGGACAGCGAACGGTGCTGTTTTTGATTAGTTTTCAATTCAAAATGCAATCCGCCTCCATCACCGTCGTTACATGGATACGGGTGTACCGTGCCATCCGTGCCGTCGTGCTGTTTCGTTCCGTTTCATCCACGGAGTTGGGCACCCGTCCGTCACCGCTTCAGCGAGATCAATTTATTTGAATAATTGCGCAAATTGTTGGCACAAGGATATCATCACAGCTTTTATCTATTGATTTTGAAATTATGAAAGCAAACAAAGTGAGCGGGTGGCTCCTCTGTCGCTCCGTCAGCAAATTGTGTCGGGCTGCTGTTGATGCTGCAGGTGATGCTCCCTGTTCCTCCCTCGGAAGCAAGGATGGTGGACGTGGGCTGGTGATGAGTTTTGTTTAGATTTTCAATTAAATTGTTTGATTGCAGTCAGCAATGTACCGTTATGCACGAGAGGTGGAGGAGGGGAGATTTTTGAAAAATTTATTTGATCGGAGCCAGTTGCGAGTAGTTGTGAGTGACTTTCGATTGATTGACAATCGGCGAAAAGAGAGATTTGAGATTTGACGCGAAGGAGGTTGGCAGGCCAGGCGAAGGAGGTTGGCATTTAAAAAGGTAATTTTCCGAGAACGATCAGTGGCACGAGGTAATACTGAGATATTGGAGGCAGATTGGTGGGCTTTGTTTGTAAATTATGGTAGTCTGCACTTTTCTGTAGGATAATACATAAAGTTTCTACGGGGCTCTTAGGAGATCTAAGGCAATAAAGATTCCGAATAAATGTCAAGTTTAACTCTTCAAAAAGTCGACAGCTGAATAAGGAGATAATGCCGCGTAAGTTAAGAATGATAAGCGGCTGAACTAAATCATTCAAGATGTGAATGGCGAGGAATTAACGAAACTGCTAAACTAATTGTAAGTCAGCCAATTAACATTGCATCAGGTGTCAATGTACAATGCATTGAACTTCTTTCTATCTTTGGAATTATAAGGTAGAAAGTATAGAAATGTCTATAGTGGTGGCAAGAAAGCACCATCGAGGGACTCCAAGGGGTGTTCGAAACCTTTAAGTTAAGTACGTCGCTATTGCTAAATTGTCTGAAACCCTTCTATTCAATTTGCCAATTTGGTGATTTGTAAAGTCCTATCTCTAACGCTCGTAGCCTACACAGCTTTTTTTTAAACATAACTTCATTCCGAACCACACTTCATCATCTTAATCTTCATCTTGATCTTATTTTTCTTATTTCTCTTGTCTTTGTGTGCAATAAATTACTTAAAATCTTAATCTTCGTCTATTTTTTTCATATTTTTCAGTAGTAAGGTAGCCGACATCTCTGTAAATTGTGCAATGTAGTTCTAAGGAAAATGTAACATTTTAGCTACAATAAAGAATATAGCATAAAAAAATTAAGAAAATGATTTCTTAAATCGAATATTTTCATTCGTTCTGCGGAAGTATAATACTGACTTTCTGTCAAAATTCAACTCGTTAATAAATCTTAGTCACAATTTTTTTACAAATGTTTCAGTCGTTGAAAATAGGTGAAAAAATGATATACGATTTTAAAAGAAATGCTCATAAGTCTTTCTTACAATAAAGAAATAAAAATATTTTCAGACAATTTTTTGATAACTCTGACAGCAGTGCCATTTTCTGATTGGATAGCTCTTGCAAAGTTTGAAGCATGGAATCTTTTTTGGTTAAGGAAATGAAAATGAATGTGATAAATTCATGCTTCTAGACGAAGGCATCTTTACAACAATAAATACTTCGTATCTCGTTACATTCAAGCAATAGCGGTGTTTACACCTGACTACAAATTTTGCATCGTGCTTGACGACTGCAAATCGTCAATGTGAACGCTCGAACTACAAATCGGCAGACTTGTATTCAGAAAGTTCAATATTTTCAACTTTTTGCCTCAATTGAACGATTTGTAGTTGAATGTGAACATTTGTCGTCCATTTTTTTTTTTATTTTTGTTTGTGATCTCGATAGCTGAGCATTTCAGCGGAGCGGAAAAAATGTCGTCGAGCAAAGAAAAAAAATGTTGGCTAGAGTTTTTGAACGGAAGTTGTCAAATATGTAGTTAAATGTGAAAGCAAAAGCAAGTTTTGTTGTCAAGCAAATTGTACAACTTGTAGTCAGGTGTGAACCTCGCTAATCGGTCTTATGAAAACTAATGTCCATTCTAACTTCAAATCTAGTTAAAGTGAACGGGTAACGGGCGGCTCACTCAAACAAAGAAAATTCTGCATAAAAACACCAATTGAAGAAATGGGCCACAAAATGGCTGCTTCCAGCTCATCGACACGCGCTGCCATTTGAATCTTAAATCACTTCAATTTTTACATTTTCCACTCATCCTGTGGCTTTTAAACGATATCCATCTACGGCTTCATGATGCGTCATCCCTTGAAAAAGCCTCCGCCTAACGACAGAGCTGTCACGCAAACAAAATTTACTATGTAAATGTGCCCGTAATAACCGTTATCCCAGATATTGTCGTCCGACAAGATTAAGGACGCAAATTACATTTGTAATGCCGAAGCCAGAACAAATATCCAATCAGAGAGTTATTTTTGTTGTATTTTTTCAAAATTTGTTTTTCTCTTGCTGCTCCAATCGAGGAAAAAATCTCCTTAAAAATGTCCTGGCCCCCATCTCGTCCTGGCTGAGATTTTCTGTATTTCTTTTCTATTTTTTTTTTTCTTTTTGTGTGTATTGTTTATTTAGGAGCCCATCCGGCGAAACCGAAACCGGCCTTCAATGATGCTGATGACGATGATCCTTCGATTTGTCCTGTTCCGGTTCATTTAGCGTGCTCAGTGTTTTGTTTAGCGATTTCCCCCGCCGCCATCTCGGACCCTGTGCAAGGATAATTCCTGCGGTTGGCAGAGATTGCTTTTGTGTTGTGTTTCCATTCATTTCTGCTGGTTGCGGACAATTTCCAAGCCATTCAGCAGCATTTTCGGGATGAGAAAGCTTCGCAAATACGAAAATAAATATAAATATCCTTTTTCTCTCCTTTTACGGTCTCTGTGTATGTGCGTCCCACAATCAATGTCACTATAATGAGCACTCAGATGGACATCATCCCTGGAGACACGGAGAGGATCCCCCCGAAGGAGCATCCAGACAATCAATCTTCGTATGTGACATGGGACATGGCCAAATAAAAATCTCTCTTCTGGAAAAGGACCTCTCCCACACCCGCGTTGTCCCGGTAAACAAGAAAATTTTAGCATCTTTGTCGTCATAAACCACAAGATGAGTAGGGTGGAGGGCGCTTAAGAAGACGAAGATGATGCCAACGCAAACAAAACATCCTTTTCGAGGGGGTGGCGAATATCCTTGCAGAAGATTTTCTTCTTCTCGGGCGTGTTTAGGATCAAAAAACGAATTTGCCGCCATTTGTCAGGATTTTGGAGAAAATCTCATCGCACTCGTGTCCCTCACTTCGATCGGTGTGTTTTGTTGTGTGTGGCGAGTGGTGTGAGTGTGTGAGCGGCAAGGACACCCCCCTCTGATGACGGTGGTGGTGTTTTATCTTCTGTTTTTAGGTGGTAATGATATTTGTTTGACATCTCCTGATATTTTTGATTGCTTAGCATAAATATTTTTGACGAAAACTTTTCTGAGTGTGTGGGTGGGGGACAATGCTGACGGAGTGCTTTTCTTTGTTTTGTTTGTTTATTTGTGTCGGGGATTTTTGGAGTCATTTGTTATCACGAAGTGAATTTGGTGATTGAAAGGATGTGATTTTCGTGACAAATCATTTGGGGATGAAGGTGTTCATTTATGGGGTCGAGAGTGGGTTCCCAAACGCTTTTACACCACCCAAGCATTCTATTTGTCTACAAAAAGATAATGGGATATTCGTACGTTCAAACTCTTACTTACTAAAGGATTTTTGAGTGTTACAGAGCAGCCCAAACTCATCCTGATTAAATAATCAAGTTGAGTTAGACTGGCACCTTATAAATCAAATATAACCCTTTTTCAGTACATTTTTCAAGTCGCTGCTCACGAATTTTAAATTGTCTCACAAGTGATTTAAAACTTTTGATCAACGAATTCAACGAATTTTTGCATTCTCTTATGTTATCATCTAAAAAATTTAAAGTTCATTTCTATTTATAAATGATGCCAGCAAAGTGATTCGTTTATTTGTTTCGAAAAAACATCGATGTGTAAAGTTTTAGTTGAAACTAGCAACCCGTCCTGGCTTCGCGCAGGCAGCACTATATATCTAAAGTTTTTTAGTATTCCAGTAATGGAATACCAGAAAGTGAATTTAGAAATAATTTGGGGTAATGCACCGCTTCTTCTACATCTAAAGCGCGGTCAACTAAATAATAGACTTTTGATGATGAATCACATTTGGCAGGAATTGAATCAATAACTTAATTGACTTGCTTATTTGTGTGTCACAAAATATCCCTTCCTTCAAACCAAATGAATTAGTAGATAAGTTTGCAATATGCGAATATACCTTTTCAATAATTTCTAAAATATTCGGCACCAAAACAAAAGATATTTCTGAAATTTACCTTCCCATTTTTTACTTCATATTTTTTTGGTCTTATTTGAGCATATTATTGGAAAGTGATGTGTTGTCTCTTCCGTATGCAACGAATGAAGTTACGATTTTTTATGTGCAGCCATAAGTATGACTTTTTCAGTGAAGCATAGACTTTGCTTTAGTGCATATTGTTAGACGTTTTGTGGAGCATTGAAGCCTCATCCTAAATTATTGAACTACAATCCCCCATCAATTTACCAGTATTACTCTACTTGGAAACATTGCAAGTACTTGAAACATCGGCACTACAAAATTTTAATGGAAGTTTAAAAGCAGCGTTAGCAGTTCCTCCGGCATCTAAAAGTGTGGGTTCAATTCCAGACGATCCCACAGCAAAAGCAGTCTTCCCGCTGCCTCCAGTAACATTCAAAAAGAAAATATTCCCCTTGTTATTGTGGACTAATAACATAATTAAATCATAAACGATTTTCACTTCATCACTTCAATAAATCAGTAATGATCATAGTTTTTTCTCGCATGTATTCTGCATGGTTTAATGTTATATGGCTACTTGAAATAAAATTCCACAGAACATACGGTCGAATATTTCTAAGTCGAAAATCCCTCTTACCCGAATACATTCTTTCCAGCCTTAGTCTACTTTCAAAACCTCTAAGTCGAGTTTTATTTCTTTGGCTAAAAAACAGACAAAAAAATTTCCCCTCGCAACTTGTAGCAAGTACGTACACTCGCATTATCTGACTCTCCCATTGGGGTCCTAGACGATGAACACATTTCGAGAACATCGGACAAAAAGCGCAAGTGGTTGCCCTTATTGTTTTTTACCTATGCAAAAAAGAGAGAGCAAAGGAGGTTCACAGCAAAAATGAGGATTAGCTTGCAAACATGGCCCTACATGCGAACATAGCGAGCGAACATTATCGTTGTCGAGAGGCATCTCTATTCGCATCGCGCATACATAAATAATCGGTTTTTAATCTGAAAACAGGTAGGTATCTGAGATGCATTCTTGCTTCATTTACCGCATGTATTGGAAGTTTAGGGAAAAAGTCGGGGAAAAAAAACACCACAAACATTTTTCACGGCCCCACCTCCGGCGAACGAATGACAATCCTCTTGGAGTACTTCTGTCACGAAAAGTTTTCGCAATTCGCCGTTCGGAATCGGCATTAAACAGTAGGTCCCCTCCACATATGTCAAAATTATAACGCGCACAACACAGTGAAGGTGCGAAAAAGCTAGGCTCTGGTTCCCAACGGGCTGTTACGCCGCCCAATGCAAATATTACAGTCCAAAATAAAGGATTTTCAACAACAACAAAAAAAAAATATATATATGAAATCCTCTAACTTAAATTTCCATAACTGCCTCTAACCCGTGAAAATTCGACTTATAATGACTCGACTGTATGTACTTTGATCAATGTTCCCATAATCGGATGACAGTTGTTGTTGTCTGCGGTACAACATATCTTCAATCATATTTTGCGGTGATTTTGCCACGGCAACAAAGGTTCAGTAATTTTACACAATGAAATTATCAAAGTAAATAAGTGTCCTTGTTATTTTCCTGTAGAACACATGTATCAGATATGTTATTTTCCCATTGGCTATTATATTCCAACAAAAAATACCACGTTCTTTCATCGCTGCCGGAATTTCTAATATGTACATTTATGTGAACCTATACACATACATATATACATATATCCATTTTTCACATCTCATATGCCTCTATCCGTACAACACCGTTTCCGCGCGATCATCGTCATGCCAGCTGTGTGCAAATTTAAGTTGAGCAAATAGGGGTTGAAATGAACATGGAAAACACCACTGAGACTCGCACCGAATTCAGCCAGAATTTTATAGATTAAAAAAATCTTTTAATCAGCGATTTCTCGGATTTCGCAAACTAATCGATATTTTTATAGCTATTATTTCTTAGTGCTTGCTCCGAGATCTATAAAACTGCGTTTTTAGATTTTCGAAATTCGCATATTCACGTTTTAATGTTTTTGGCAAAAAGCCCCAAAAGTATTGGGGCTAGAATGCTGAAATTAGTTTTTTTTTAATTTACTCATATGGGCGCCGTGGCTTAATCGTTAGTGCGTCGGACTGTTAAGCGAGAGTACCTAGGTTCGAATCCGGCTCGGGGAAATAACACCACAAACATTTTTCACGGCCCCACCTCCAGCGAACGACTGACAACCCTCCTGGAGTACTTCTGTCATGAAAAGCTTTCGCAATTCGCCGTTCGGAACCGGCATTAAACAGTAGGTCCCCTCCAAATGTGTCAAAATTATAACGCGCACAACACAGTGGAGGTGCGAAAAAGCTAGGCTCTGGCTCTCAACGTGCTGTTACGCCGCCTAATACATACTCATGGAAGCCGATTTTTTGTAATTTTTTCAGATTTTTTGATAAAGCGGTGTGGAAATTACAGGGCGGATTGGCTTTTCGAATTTTTACAGAACCATAAAAATGGTTATTGTGAGTCTACCTTAAAAGATAGACATATGCCACCGCTGACTTATTTTTAGAACTTTTTGAAACGATCGATTCCCCAGTACATTATTTTTTCGTATCTTTAACTGTTTAGACAGCGCCCGCCTTAGAAGTTTGCCAGATCTCTTTTTTTACTTATCTCATTATACCGTTAACTTGTTGTGTCTAAATTTCTATAAAATGTAGTCCATACCCATAATAAATACCCAACAATACTACTGGTGAAAACCGCATGCAAATCTGTTCAGTAGTTCCTGAGATTAAACTCCCCAAACATTTTTTTCGACTTTGTTTTATAATATTTATAGATTGTCAATATCTCGAAAGCTAGACCGCAAATCAAGTTCATTTTGGATGTCCTTCATTGAGGTCTTAATAACTACTACGTTTTCAAGCCTTCAATTTTTCATAATGATGATGTTTTGAAAAATGACTTGAAAAAAAAGGTTTGAAATAATTGATTGCGGAATGCTTCCTTAACCTTTTGGAAAAGCATAGCGTTGATTTTACAACGCCGAAGAACAATTCTTTTGCATACAATCTTCCAAAGGGTCTTTAATCTCTGAAGCAGTATTAAATGGATTAAAATAGTTCTAAGCAGGAACAATTTGTTTCAATTGCGCTAATATTTTTTGATTTCTGGGAAAATAAAGTTCATGTTGTGCACAAACAACACTAGACATGAAGGGGTTAATAAATTACCAACATATATTAAAAACGATAAAAAAAAATGTTTTCATCAAAATCGGTGACTTCAGGTTCGTGCACTCTCCTTGTAAGAATGAAGCCAATGACAGAAGGACAGACGTTTTCGTAATCTAGCAAACTCTTTAAAATAATACCCATATTGCAAGGTAATAACATTTTTTTTAATGTTAGTATTAATATTTGTGGGCGCCGTTGGCTCGGTCGGTTACTGCGTCCTGGTTGTTGAGCAAGAGTACCCGGGAAAAAAACACCACAAACATATTTCGCGACCCCATCTCCAGCAAACGGCTGACAATCCTCCAGGAGGAATTCTGTCATAAAAAGCTTTCGCAAATCGCCATTCGGAAGCGACAGAAGATCCCTTCCACATGTGTCACAATTTATAACGCACATAACACAATGAAGGTCTGAAAAAGCTAGACTAAGTTGAGAGCCACAACGGGCTGTTGCGCAACGCCAATGTATGTAATTAATACTAATTTTTCCTTTAATCTATTACCAATTCTGAACAAAAGAATGGTTTCTTCGAATGCTAACACCAGAAAATAAACTTTTCATCACATTTTGAAATAATTCTTTTCACGTCTTTTGCACTTCGCTGTTTAAGTTAAAGATTATCGATCGGTGGACTCTTATTGTATTTAAAAGAATAACATTTTGGTTGTGAAAATAGCTTCGAATGTTTTAAATTTTATGAGAGTTAATGGTAACAGTACCGTCGGACGTCGGACAGCTTCGTACGAGGCTCCAATTGGTTCGGCGGGTAATGCGGAGTCTTGTTCGCAATGTGGCGTCATAATGGGCCTAATCTAGTCTAAGTGGGGCTGTGGCTTATTTGTAGCAGCTGGCCACCTCAACCTAACCTAACCTAATGGTAAGAGTACCTTTCAAGGGCAAAATCAAGGCCAAATCAAAGCTATTGTTGGTAGCGAATACTCAGCCAAAAATGAGTTAGATTCCTTGTATTAAGTCAGCCACGTAGATATTTTCAAAATTTCAAAATGTTACGTCAGGTATTGTCATCGATTGGAACGCGATACGAGTTCCTTGTGTTAATTAATTTTTTTTCACCGCACGGTATTCACAGATCATCATCATTAAGGACCAGATAATACATAAAATGAAAACGATTGTCGCCGCTCCAAAAAATAACCCCACTCATTAAATAACTGCGCTGGATAAAAACACACCACGTTTGCACTGGCACACGCTACACGCCCTTGTTATTTTTACGCATCGCCCGCCCACACATGCAAACGCACCTGACACGAAAGACACGCACATTCATTTCGCAAATTTCCAAAAACTTCTTCCAGCTGAAACAACTCTGCTCCATTTTTCACTTCATTACCAAAAATCATGACGCACGAGAGCTGCCTTGCCACCCCGCTGTATTTACCCCAAACTAATTGCACCATGTGCCACATAAATTCGCCCTCCTCACCACTCACCCTCTTGAACAGGCAGAAACGGGAAACGTATTAAACACTCCTCAGTGCCTTAATTAAGACCCATAAAGGACATACTTACACAGAATATCTGAACCAAAGTAGGAACTAAGTGCCTCTTTCGTATAATTAGCACAGGAGATGATGATGATGATGATGACGACGATGAGGACGAGGACGACGACGAGGACTCATACATACACATGCGCACACATTTCGGGGATGGAATCACCATTAAACTCGAGTTGACAAAATGGATGTGCGTCGCAGGGAGGGCCACCATCACCACCCACTCACTCAGTTACCAATCCAACCCCTATTAGGACATAAGAAGGACGATTTTCCACACATCAACTGTGGGACACACATCCACCTTGGTGCGGGTGGGTGGGGGTGGTAATCAACGGCATTAAAAATGGCGTCCACATTCGGGGCGGTAAGAATTATTAACGTTGTTGCTGTTGCTGTTGTTGTTGGTGGGGCGCTTCTGTGTGTGGCGCGTGTTGAGGGATGCGCCAAAGTGCTGCGGTGGGAGTTGGTTTAACTACCTTCAATTATGCTGCGGGGTTGGGATGGAGGCGAAAAAAAAAAGTTTTCCTCTTACAGTAAGGGATGGGGTAACGTTAGGTAATTAACTTTTTCCACTTTCCTGAGGGCGTTTTTGCTGACGGCGCTCAAAGGACGAGGAGGGAGGTCTTGCGGGTGGCAATGGGATCTAAACGAGAAAAGTTTTTTTTTATTTGGTTGTTGTTATTTTGTGTTTTACTCACAGACAAGGGACGACCGGTAATTGTGGGGCTTTCAATGTGAGTTATTTACCAAGGGTTACATTTTCCCCTTGGCAAATAACTCTGGGTGGAGTTGACAAAATTGTACGAGTCTGTAACCTAAACAAAATGAGGAAGATACCTGTCTCCCAAAAAAAATATTCTTCAACTCTTCGATGTCAGTCTTACAATTAGACGAATAAAGCTCATAAATTTCAGCTTAAATTATTAACACTGTGTAGGAATATTCTATAAAATATTTGTTTATCTGCATTTTTGTTTTGTTTATGTTATGGAGTGCGTCAGCCAATTTCAAAAGTCCCACTTTCTTAAGTATTGGCTTTGGCCTTAAAGCCAAAGCTTGTGTTTTCGAATTCTTATTTAAACAGCTAATGTCAACGAATCGTATTTTTCTTTCCCATAAATTATCGGTAAGTCGGTTAACAAAAGGGTGTATTGACTGATAAAGACTTTGTACCGAGTGCTGCTAAATTATCTAAACGCATTCTTTTGGAACAATGTTATAAGTGATAGACTTTATAGAGAATGATTTCAAAATGGCTCTTTTGATTTCTGCATTAAAGACGTTACGCTAGGAATAAAATTCAAAGTAATGAAATAATTTAAATTCGACTTTGAAATGCAATATGCTTTATTCAAATGGCTGTAGTTCAATGGAGTAATCTTTATTAGTAAGGAATGGTATTGTAAACTTAAGAACTTATGGCCAAGTGCTTTGACACTTAAATCACTTTTTTTTTAAAGGTGTAGGCAGTCGACGTGTTGAAAAAAAACTTTGGAGCCACTGACATATATTGTGCCACAGCTTTTGGAAAATTTGTTTGAAATAGAATTCGACGGCTTAATAAATAGAAAGTATAAAACAAGTAATTCTTATAAAGACACCGAATTCAAACTGTAGTATATTTTGGCAATATAGTGTCTAGTAGTCCTTAGGAACTCCTGAAAGAACAACAAGCTTAGTAATCATTTAGCTTGTCAGACCCAGATTCTCCGCACGTCACTGTTCTTAGAAGACACAAAACTGTGATATCAATCGCAATGTTTGGGTCAATCATTGAAATTTATCAAGAAAAAAAGAAATTGCTGCAGCTATTTAGCTATTGGCTAAATGTAAGCGATTACCAACTAAAATAATTTGCAAAGACAGGTAATTACAATATTACAATGAATTATTTTTTCAGTTATTGTTACAATCTGTCACTTTAGAATTAGAGCACAGCGTTATCCCTCGAAATTGAGCGAAATTCATTGAGTGAAAAGCAAATTCTTACAGATTTAAATAAAAAACAACCTGTGGCTAAAGGAATAGAATAGATTTTGCCAATTAGAAAAAGAAAACAATATCTTATCCGTAGGATTCCCCCTCACAACAAGACCCATTCACTCGTTTATAGGCCCCATTCGCCTCGCAGCAGCAGGTGCAGCCGAGCAAAGCCATAAACACAAATTGACAAAATTATCGAGCTCACGTATCAACCGAATTTAATTACCCCGTCGCCTCATTGAGTTACATCAGCCCGATTAATGTTGAATTAATAACTAGCCTCGCTTCGACAACCGGTAGGTTAATAAATGTCGACGTTTATCAACTCGCGTTTATTGTCGCTTCACATCACCGGCCCCAAAAAGCCCCGAACAGGGCGCAGCCGAACACCACACGAGGGACAGCTAGCGAGTCCGGGAGGAGTGCATAGGAATTAATCCGCAATTATAGTTCCGGCCCGGGTGCGTGTGTTCGGGTGTCCGTGCGTTTATGCGACCAATAAGCCACCTGTAATATAAATAATAACCTCCCGAGGGAAATCCAATTTGCACGCAATTAGTGACACAAATTACCGTCCCGGTGGAAAATAATTAAATCGCTGGCATAATTAGGAAAATTTATTGCCGCCCGAGCGTAGGGAGCGCGATTAGAGTGCGGCCTGATGCCCGTCCCGTCGAACCCGATGCGCCGCCTTTGGCCTTTTGGGCGCTGCTCTTGCTCCTTCTCACTGCACACAGACGATGGAACTCGACGCAATTAATTTTCGATATCAATGTCGTCATGGTGTGGGGTGTCGTCAGAAAGCACTTTTTCCAATTGAATCCGATCCACTCAAGTATCTAATCTCTGCTAATAGCCGCAGCGACAGGGTGTGGCGAATTCAATTTATCAAATCGCAGCGCAGATTCACCGGGCATCTCAAGAAATCTCGGTACCAGGAATGATTTCCATATTTCGGCAGTAAAAAAAGGGGTTGTGTGTCAGCCACCACCCACACCCACATCCACACCCTCTTACAATGCCTGCCGAAAGGGTTCCCATTCGAAGGACTCGATTCCTGATGGAGGCCAATTTGTAACGGGGGTTGAATTTTGCATTTGTTATGTCGTAAATCACTTAACAATTTGGAAAATTGCTGAGGTTTTTGGTTGACTGCTGTGGGGTGGGCTTGACCTTGTTTCGGAGATGGCGGCGGTGATAAATTTCTACTCGAATGAAGAGAGTGAAGATTTTTAAGTGAAATTAAGGTTAAGTGGGGCTAAGACCCGAGGTGTGATGAAAAAGAAAGAACGCGAATGAAATCCTGATTGGTGAACCCATAAATTGCTTCGCCATGGTCGATGACGTCAAACGACGTTTTTTGGGCGAAGAAATTGAATGAATAAAAAAAAGAAGTTCAGAATGTAATACTGTAAGAATCATATACCAACAATATTGTTTTCCAACTTAATCTGCCCAGGCGGTGTCTCACAGTCACCTTTGGCTATATTTTTCAACATTATTTCAAAAATAGTTAGCACTTTTCTAATACGGTGACTTTCTGTCACCACCTGGGTACATGGTTGATGGTAGATTAACTGATTAATCAAAATTAATCGAAAAGCATTAAAATTAAATAAGGAAAGTCGCAAGCTGTAGCCTTTTTGTAAAGCTAATAAGATTTCCCATCAGTTTTTCTTATTAAAATTAAATTTTATAACGATCGTCGTAGCGATGAAAGGTAGGAAACTTTTTAATGTCGTTGGTCGTTGAAAAATTAAAAACTATAAGTAGTGTAGTTTAAGCCAAATAAAAAAATATTCAAACAAATATTTGATAAAAAATCAAGAGTGGACTAAAATTTATTCGAACACATATTTTTAATTAGAGCAAGAAAATCTCAGAAGTGAGTGAGTTTTCTAGTACTGTCAATATCAGTTGTTTAGAAACAGAAAAATGTGTGCAAACATTTTTCCGTGTTTGATTTTTTGGTGCAATAAGGTTATAAGTGAATAAAATCTCCTTTTTTGTTGTAAACCAAAGTAAAGATTTAATAGAAGTATTTATAAAAAGTAAGGAAATTAATTTAAAGAAAACTACGGAATAATCGGCTTTGATATTTAAAAATAGAGCACAAATTAAGAAAAAGTTAACATATTTCAAAACTCAGGAATTGACTAAGTGGATAAGGCAATTTCGGGACAAAGCAGGTTTTTTTTTGAATAGGAAAAGAAGTAGTTTGTTCAAAGCTATAAATTCCAAAAGCCTTTTTTTTGCTAAAATCGACCGACGCACGCATGAGTGCAGGAGGAATGATCTAACGAAAGGCAATTTGCGCTCCTGTTAAGGAGTCCAACAAGGTCTTTGATATAATTTAATTAAATTTACCAATTAAATCTTGGTGGATAGATAAAGCCACTAAATTGCTCGTCGAACAAAATGAAATAAGATTACAGAAAGAGTGTAAATGTAAAAAGTGAGAAACCACAGATGCCAATGGCTTCAACTACACACAAAATTCTTGTCCATGGTACAGAAATTAGTAAAAATGCTTTACTACTAATCGGCATACTTTGCGAAGGTGCCTAAAAATCATTATCATTATATATTTACTATCGAAAACTTTAAAAATTGCTTTTGATTTGACTGATCATCACGTTTACACTTCTGAGACGCACGTCTAAAGTATTTATTTTTAATTGGTAGTTTTCTGAGGTTTACGCCAATACACTGATCCGAATATTCAAAATTAGCATAATCCGGACTGTTCCTTAAACTCAGCTCAATCTATGAATCAATTAAATGAAAGCTGCTACTTTGTGTAGATACATTTTTGAATTCCTCATGAAAAAAAATCAACCAAAAACCCACGAAAAAGTTTTTCTTTCTCCATCCATCCCCGTTCTGCTGAAAAGATCTTGCATAGCCAAGATCAGTATGAAAATATCCTTCGTTAAACATCTTTTATGATGTATCGCATAAATAAAACTACGAAATGCTAGGGAAAATCAGACGCGGTTCCATTTTTGAACCTTTACGAGACAAACAGAAAGGTACAAACTTCAATGTACAGTTTGATTTTGATTTCATGTCGTATTAATAAGGCTTAAAATTACAACCACCACATTTGAAAAGAAACAAATTAGACTCTTAGAATAATTTGCACACCAACGACGTGTTTAGTTGATCTCCAGCTTCTGACACGTAGGGTCGTGACCTTCATTATCCTCAACCACACCCTGCCACAAAACACGGCACGTCTCAAATCACAACAAGCCTTAAATTTTCAATTCAATTGAACACCCCGTTTACCCGACACGCCTTTGTGTCGTTTAATCAATTTATCCACCGCACAGGATAATGTTTTCCTCTTCTCCTGTTTTTTTTTAATCGAAAATTAAAATTTTTAATACCTCACCCCATGTCATTAGAATTCCACATGATAGAAAAAAGACCGTCATTTGCCTCTCTGCCAGAGGGGTGACAGCAGACAGCACACGGCACACAACACAAAAATTTACCACACCATGAAATTTTCATGAATTTTTCTAAATAAAGTGCAATCGAGTGGATTAATCCAATTGAATTTGTTTTGAATAAATAATACCGTTAACTAATGCTTTTGAATAACAAAATAATAAAAAAAAAATCAGCAGCCTCATCAAAAAATTTTGAATCGAGGGTGGAAGTGGAGAGATATCCTTTTTTTATGCGTATCTCTGTGCCTAATAAATCATCATACAAATCAGATTATGGGATGCGATAGATGGCGTCGTGTGTACATTTTAAACAATCAACAATTCACGGGGATGTGTTTTTTTGGGGTCCTGGGTGCTGCTTTGTGCGGTTTTTAAATTCACTCGAGTGGAAGGAACTCGACGCAAACATACACAGAGTCACGCATTCGGGGATACGTAGAAGTTAAATTTTATTTGATTCGTCGTGTGATATGTGACAAGTGAAAGGACGAAATATGAATACGAAATGAGGTGCTGGAGGGAGGAGTGGGAAAGAAAAACAAAATGGACGGATAATACGGGTGTAAACATGGAACCTTGGGGCTATTGGAATGTCGAATGGGGAGCGGGGCAAACGATTCTCTTGATTGCTTACAACGCAGGTTTGTCAGGCGTGTCTAGGGAATAGAAAGTTTAAGAACAAGCCCTTATGAAGCATAACTTCCTTTGCAAAACTATTATGAGGATAACGTTGGTTGGATTTGTAGAGTGCTTTAACTTTTTATCGCATAAAGTAGGTTATGCGCATCTTTTTCTCTCCAGCCTACACTTAAGTCAAATCATGTTGCTGATCATTCATTTTCAGTCTCCTGTTGATCAACTACGATTCTAATATAGTCAGCCGATTAAGCGGTCTTCTTTTCAACTGGCGGACACTTGATGAAGTAAAATGAATCTGACTAACCGTGAGCTGAAATAGAGAGCAGAACGGTTCCCAGCTATTTCCCTGCCTTTGTTTGCCATTAACGTAATGAAATTGATACCTATTGACGAAATTTGTTTGCCATGATTTTGAAAGCTTACTGCATAGAATAACAATTTATTCAACTTTAATTTTGAGCTAGAAATTGGGAAAGGGTGGGCCAACTACTAGTTTCCTTTAATAAGATGAACAAAATTAAGTTTTTCCATGTATTCGGTTTTATTAGCAAGAGCAAACATTCCCTCTATTTATGTAGCACATCGTGTTTCAAGTGGCTGCCTTGGCTGGCTTCGCAGTCGAACATTAGGTCACTACAATTTTCCAAGACCTTGTTGCTAGTTTCAGGCTGTAGCTCACAGATTGCTTGGTTGGCATTGGCCTAAAAAGGTTGAATCGTTCCCGGATTGTTGGCATAACTTCGGTCCTTCGCGGTTCCTCTAAAAACAATAGTTCAAAGGCGTCAAATCGCAAGCTCCGAGGCGGCTAATTTACATCACCAAGACGGCTGAGAATTCATTTTGGATTTTTTTTCGCGCAAAACTGCTAAACTGCTAACTGCTGCCGAAGTGGCGATGCGGATGGCCATTCGCCTTTAATCGCCGAGTCATTTGGACCTTGTAAGCTAATAATTCGAGAGTTTGTACAGCTTTTTCCACAGGCTAGTGCGTGAAATGTTGAGCCGTTGACAGTTTATATTTGTGGTTGAGTCTCACACTCGTTTAGTCCTGCTCAGGTACCTGAAAAGATTTCTTAGTTAGTGAGTTAATCTCGTTAAGGTCCTGGAAGAAATGTGAGTGTGCTGAAATTTTTGCGTATAGCAGGCGCGGTGGATGCTTCATTTCTGTTTTTAAAAAAATGCACTATTTGGGTTGCACAGCACTTACTTTGGAAATAAGTTTTCAATATTTCCCAGTGTTGTCCAAGCGTAAAGCGACTTATTTAGTTCTGCAAAAGTATGATACTGGCTTTCTTGACTGTCAAGATTTCTAACATGAAACAGCTACCAGTAGATTTTTTTTTGTGGATTTGTAGATTTATTGAGATTTAAATATGTAAGAAAAGTTGTATCACTTTTCTCAAACCTCGATAAGTTGGATAAAGTGGGAATTTGGTCATAGAAAATTGACAGATAGGTAGGTAGGTAGGTAGGTCGTGTGGTGGGCTACGCAGGGCAGCCAAGCACTTAGGCCAGATGAGGCCCATTGTGATACCACAAGGAGCGGATGCAAAAGCATCCCGCTACTCCGGAAACCAATTGGAGCTGTTAATAAAGCGGAGGATACGGCTTATGCTGGTATCAGCAAGTACACCGAGGTTGTTTAGAAAGTAGTAGCCAAGATGCCTCTTTCTACGGTTCGCGAGGGCGCTGCAGGTTCCTAAAAGGTGGAGCGAGGTTTCTTCCTCTTCTTCGTCTCTGCAGCTTCTGCAGAAGTCGTTGGCCGGGAGGCCTAGTCGGGTGGCATGTTTGCCAAAAGTGGAGTGCCCAGTTATGACACTGATCAGGTTCCTAACCTGAATTCTGTTGAGTCTTAGGAGACTAAGCGAGCGTTCAGGATCCAGCCTAGGCCAGATTTCCCTGGTGACGCGACAAGTAGTACCATTCGACCACCTAAGATTGGTTGCCGCAATGGTCTTGGATTTGATGTAGAGGAGCGCGGTAGCAAGAGGTGCGCAGAGACCGACCTTATCCGGTTGGATGGCTTCACTGGTTCCGCGCTTGGCAAGATCATCGGCCAGGCAGTTCCCCGAGATGTCACAGTGTCCCGGCACCCACATGAGGTGAATGTTAAACTGCTCTGCCATCTCGTCAAGAGATTTGCGGCAGTTAAGAGCTGTTTTTGAATTAAAAGTGACAGACTTCAGGGACTTTATCGCAGCTTGACTATCCGTACAAATCGTGATAGAGGTATGCGATACCACGTTGTACTTTAGCCACGACAAGGCTTCCTTGATCGCCGTTACCTCTGCTTGAAATACGCTGCAATGGTTGGGAAGACGAAATGAAAACTGGATTCCCAAGTCTTCGGAGAAGACTCCTCCACCGACTCCGGATTCAGTTTTTGATCCGTCGGTGTAGATCACCAGAGATTCATTACTTATAGGTATGCCTTCACTCCAGTCAGATCTGGAGGGCAGGCTGAAGGAGAAACTTCTCTTGAAAAGAGTTCTGGGGCGAGTATAGTCTAACTCCCTGAAGGGGAGATCTATAGACTCAAGAATGGTAGAGTGACCCATGCATCTAGAAGGCCACGATTGAGCGGCTCTGATCCTTACAGCTGCACAGGCTGCGACCTGCTTGCCGAAGATATCTAGGGGTGGCAGGTGAAAGATGATTTCTAGGGCAGCTGTGGGTGTGGTTCTGATTGCGCCACTGATGCAAATGCAGGCAGATCTCTGCACACGGCTGAGAAGTTTGAGGTTAACACCCTTTTCCAGGGCATTCCACCATTCCACAAATTGACAGATGGAGATAAGGAAAAAAATAAAGCGTGTTATTGAAACTATATAGAACTTCATAAAAAGAAGAATTAAACAGAATATAATAGAAAGTGAATAATATACTTCGGATATTGTTTCTTGTTTTTACAGCCAAACCATCCGAGTCTTTGATTCAGATTTGTGTAAAGGAAAACATAGAAGAAAGTGACATTATGAATATATAAAAAGTTTACAATTTGTATACCTGCGAAGCCTATCAAAATAATCTTTAAAAAAAACCACTACATGTCCAACCACTTAAAATGTTTCTGTTCGGGCTATGGAAAGGCTACATTGATAAACCGCATACGATCGGCAATTTGACATCGCAAAATATCTTATTCTTATCGAAAATATTATCCTCAGCTATAGTTACGACCAGCATTTGAAAAAAAAAAAACTTCCGAAAAAAAGTAAATGTCAAAAATGATTCTTTTGCTTGCTAATTTTTTTCATCTACGAGGTAAATGAATGGCTCCTACTGTTTCAAGCCGGTCTATAATTGCCACACAAAATATTATTAAAAACATGAAATTCGCAAATTACACGCAAATTTATCGTGCATTTCCAGCGACCTAGATAATCGCTTCCTGAGCATCTGTCTACATCCCGCACCCGTGCCGGTCCAATCAAATATTTGTTCGCGTGAAAATTACCCAAAAACATTAGAATTCCTTAATTCGATTCATCGCGCCAATAAATGTCCCTCGCTAATGCGCCAATCCGCCGCTCGGTATGCCAATCAATTAGGATTGCTTCGCCAGAGCATGTTTACTTTGTCCATATGTCGTCATCGTTGTCGTCGAAAGAAATAAAACACAAAACGACTGACACCGACAATCATCATCCCGCATCGTCACAAATTCTGATTTCAATTTAATCGCCCGAGCATGGCTCTGCCCGAGCTCCGTGCGGCAGCATATTCCGAGCGCATTACGTTCGCGCAACGCGGACACAAAGGAACTCGACACCATATGTGTCAACACGCAATAATTCACCAGAAAATAATCCAAACAATTGACCGATGCCTTACAGCCCTACCTCGCGGCGGTAAAGTCGCTCAGGCTCGTTCCCCTGGATTTTGGCATGACACCAGCACCAACACCAACACCAACTTCAGCACCAGTGCCAGCAATCAACCCTCCTCCCTGCCGGAGGGTTCAATTGAATTGAATGCATTACGAGATAAACAACGGGAACGGTATCCCTTTCGAGAGGGGGACGAGGTGGAAGATGATCTGCTAATTGCCCGCCTGTCGGCTTGCGGGGCGAGAAAAGTTATTCAACTTTCGTCGGACCGACTCCGGCTCCTTTTGTGGCCGCCGCAGGAGATACGTCTAATTAAACGTGGCAGGTCTCCAGAGAGATTCCCCGGCCCGGCCTGGGTGTCGAGCAGACACAACGTTGCGAGAGAATGCTTTGCCTTTAGGGGTTGATTAGTCCCATTACGAGGGGTGTAAGAATCAATTTTGGACTACGCACTTGTCTGCCCAAGGGGTGGGGTGCTCTGCTGCTCTGGTGCGCCGGTTTGCTCTGCGTCGTGAATTAGGGATGCCGCTCAGCCATTCAGGCGAAACCTCTATTTGATAAATGTGGGCAAATAATTGCCTAATTTATGCACCAGTGGATTATGAGCGTAGCTTCGGCTGCCGCGGCGTCGAGGTGCGAACGTGTCGTCGCGACTTGTGATTGTTGAAGGGATTACAATTTAATGTTTCCGGTACTGAAAAGTCCTCACTTTTCATTGTTTGTTTTCAGGCTGTTTGTGGGGTTATGATTTTTGAATGGGTGAGTGAGATAACCGTCGGGGTGATGGAGGGCAGAAACCGAATCTGGTCCGAGGTCATAGCGGCAAGTAATAGAGCTGAGGAGACAGAAGGTGCAGTGGCGTCAAGGGTCTTTGGGGGCATGATTCGTTGCTCCCAGATGACTGAAAACACACACAGTTTTAATTGTCCTTCTTTGATTTCTACTACATTTATTTTTGAATAAGTAAATGTAGTAGAATTGAATTCTACTATATCTATTTTTATGAACTCCAAAGAAATACAGGATTCAAGCAAACTTGAGTCGACATTCATTAAAAAAAGACTCGACAATAATTGGTGTCTTCTTAGAAACACTCCAAAGTCCAGTCAGCCAAAAAACTACGATGTAATTTATTTTAAGCTCAGCCAGATTATCTAACTCAGCTAAATTTTGTAAGAATTAATAATTTTTATGTTATAAATATCGGTGACGGTTATTCTGTAAGCCTAATGCGATATATTATAGTTATAAAATCGGCACTGGTACTTTCCAGTCGAAGAAAACGTCAAGGAACTTACAAGGTTCATTATCTTCAAGACGATGAAGATAATCTCTGAATTCTTATATTCTGTTTTATTTTTATTAATTTTAAAGTCTCGGTTAGTCGTAACTATATTAAGTATGTAAAACACACATGTTTTTAAAGACTTCCATTCAAAACTAAGTCAAATTTGAATAATTTGTATTTTGAGAACCGAACGATTTGACAGTTTACTTTAGGAAGCGAATTTCATTACAAAGGATTTCTTAACATTCGAATCATTCGAATCAATTTTCAGTTCTTTGTCGCCGTTTTTTTCTGACTAGAGTCATATAAGTTCGGTATTTTTATTGAAAAATGTGTACATCCATGTTATGAGCATTCAGAAACTCAAACAGGTTCCGGTACTCCGATTTTGGAACTCTTTCCAGTTTTTGAAAGGTTTATTCATTCTCTAAAAGTGGGAAAGGTATAGCTGAAACCTGTGATAAGAACTTGGTGTTAATCAATACTAAAATAAATAAAATAGATTCTTTCACCATATTAAGGAAAAATGTACCATAAACGATTGCAAAGTAAGGACCGGAAAGGTCATGGGTCCTCTAGGAAGGCAATAAAATGAAGAATACAGCAAAAATAATTTAGGAATGGTTGTTTTTTTGGACATCTAGGGAAATAAATGATCAGCTTATTTTACCAGGCTTTAATTTGACTGGCAATTTGTGGAAATATTTTCATAGACAGGTCCGTAATTGGTAGATTGCAACAAGAGTATGGCGTTATTTTATTGAATGAATGGCATAAAACTCTTTTCGAATTGATTTAAAGCTAGCAACACGAAGATATTTTAAAATTATTTTAGATACAAAAACATAACAGTCTTATTGCTAGTTTTGAATTTTTGGCCATTTTTACTAAGGTGTACACTTTCTTTTGCCTCTAGAAAAATGGTTATCTTGCTCTTAAATTTTTCGTTGCTAGATTTATCGTTATAATTCTTTTTATGAATGAATAAGCATTTCCAAACTAAAGGAAGGTCCAAAATCGGAGCACCGGAACCTATTTTATGAGTGGTTGAATGCTCGAAACATGGGTATACACTTTCTTTTGCCTCTGACTGTATGTTGGCTTTTTTAACACATCAATTGGAACAATAAAGACTTAAAATTAAGTGGGAGAAAAATATAAAGATATTCTGCTTTGAATTTCGGTGGCCCGCTCGATCTTGAATCTTGAAATTCGCCTCTTGAATAAGCATTTCGTTCTTTTAAAATTTTTAAATTTCAGTTTAGATTATTGTTTTTTGAATAGTGAACTTTACTAGACATTTTTAAACAACTTATCTCTGCTTTATTTCTATTACTTTATTTGAGGTATTACTTTAAGACACAAAGTCTGGTCATAGTGAGCAAATCGGATCAGCTGAGTTCAAAGTCAAATTCATTGCTGTTCATTTCATATAATCAATTAACAATAACATCCCGAACAAGCAATTTATTCGGATCTCGAAATAATCATGACTGTCTCCATTAGGTCACTCACGGTTTTCAAGTAGAACAATGTTGTTCGTGTATCACAGTTGTGAAGCAATTTAATTTAGCAATTACTGATTGACTTAACCTAACTGGTGTCCCAAAGACTTCAACGAAAGTTTTCATGAGTTAAAGAAAAACAGGCATAAAGGCGATTATTTTTTAAGGTTAAAACACTTAAATCTCTTTCATATCTGTCGCCTATGAGGGAAAAAGCACTATTTCAAAGACCTCAAAACGGACTACAAAAGCCTGTTAAGTACTTATTCTCTCCCAATTCACGCTGGCCTACGCAGACCTAGTCACACCTGGTTCCACAACTTCACGCAATCCCGACCGATCCTATTCAAAGGCCCTCAAACTGTCACCTTGCCACTTCCCTCAAAAGTACTCAAAATCCATTAAATGCAAATTATTGAATTAAATTAAATTTGCCAACCGGTTGGCTGCCAAGAACAACGTTAAGTCCATTGTAATCCATCGGAGACGTGCTGCGGCTCACCCCTCACCGGAAAAAAAATTAAGCAGTTAACGTTTCTCTTCTGGTCCCCGCAACTCAAAAACGTCGCACAAAATTTGATCATCTGTGTTGACACAGAGATCATCTTTTGTCATGAGGCCCTCGCCCAGCTAATCGCCCGTCCCCGTCCCCGGCCCCGGCCATCAGACGCAAGTGAGTACGCGATGTTTTCAAAAAACAACCGTAACCGTGCAACAATGAATACAAATCACCAGTTCCGTCGTCGTAAAAGGATCAACAATAAATCCCATTCCCCGGGAGGGTGAGCCGAGCAGCGATGACAAATAATATAATTTGCACCCTTAATTGCAGACGGCAACCAAGGGGTAAGTTACACTTCTCTACGCTCTACTTCCACGCCACAAGGACGACAGCGGCGGTGCTGGTGAGGAGGACATTTAAGCAATCATCTGTTCGGCATTAGCCGGGGGAGGACCAAAGATGCAGACAGATGGGCTAAACGATGACAGAGCGCACGACACAATCAACTGGAATTTGTATTTGGGACCGAATTAGCACTCTGCTGGGACTCTCGACTCGACGATGGAGGGGCGGGCAGAGTACAAACACAACTCGACTCGGTGCTCGGTGGTCGGTGCATGGTGCATCTTGGGGTGGATGGATGTGCAGGGCTCCTCGTACATGAATTGTGCGTATCCACTTAAACACACGCACGCATCTCAACTGCGAGATGAGTTGAGTTATGGACATGGCTACACACACCAGCGGCAGGGGTGTGTGTTGTTGGCTAAATAAATGTTTTCCTTCGGACGCCTTCACGCACAATAACGCACTTGAAGTGGTCTCGTAAGTGCCGAGCGAAGTTACGTGATGAAGTGGACAGTGGACGACGACGACGACGACGATACACTCGATGCTCGATGAAGTGAAGCGAACGGGAGTGAATTAGTAGTGCGGAGGAGTTTTCGAGAGATTGATTACAATCATAACAGGGAGTTAATTGCTGACTGGGTGTTTTCTCTTCTCTTCCTTTTTTGTTTTCATTCTGAGGATGTGTTCAGAGCCCTTTTGTCTGGGATAGTGTGAGAGTGGAGAGAGATAATCGTAAGGATATTAGTCGCTGAGAAGACTTGGTCCCCTCATCCTGTCCTGCGTAGTCAGTAAAGCATGCTTTCTTCATGTCTTTCCTGGGATGGCTGTCTGATTTATGCCAAATCTAACGGTGGAGAAACGAGATGCTCTAGAATTTTATTGTTTTGAAGATTTCTGTTGCATGAATGGTCAAAAATGTCATCGGTGGAAATTGGGTGTTCAAAAAAGTTCGGTAAGAAATTGTCGGTATCTTGCATCTGATAAAAGATTTCATCTTAAGCTTTATTTTGTTAGAAGACATTATTAACCCTTATGTGATTGAAGAAGTTCTTGGGTACTGTAAGAATATTAAATACGAGCCTCATATTTTCAAGCACCTAAATCAATATGAAAAGTTTTTGTTTCTTCACACACATAAGGGTTGAAATTGTATTTTTCCATTTATATTTCAAATTGAGTGAAAATTTGGAACATTATCGCCATATTTTGCTATTTTATTATAGGAAAGGTAAAAGGCGGTCGCAGTTCCCTGAGAAAATGTGTGAAGTTTACAGAGACAATGCTGTAAGTTAAAAGTTTAAAAATACTAGCAAAGTGGTTTGCTCATTTTTGATCGTATAATTTTGATGCTGAAGGTGGCCCTCGCTCTGGTTGACCAATCACTAAAAAAGTCGATGAAATAATGGGAAACAATGGACAAGATCGGAACATAAGCAGCGTGCACGTTGTCAAGGAACTAGGTATTCATCACTTAACAGTTATCAACCATTTAAAAAAACCTGAATACAAGGTCGATGTTTATATGTCACATTAATTAACAGTGGAACCGGATCGAAGTCTATTCAATGGGGAGGGAATTTTTCAACATGAGCTTCTGCAGCCCGGTCAAACGATTAATTTCGTGTTATACTGTCAACAATGAATGCAGTTGAAGAAAGATATTAAATCAAAGCGGCCAGAATTCATCAACGGAAAAGGTGTTGTGTTTCATCATTCATCATGACAACGCTAGAACACACACATCTTTGATGACCCGGCAAAAACTAAGAGAGCTTGGCTGGGAAGTTCTGATTCATCCGTCATGTAGCTTAGACTTCGAAGCTCTATGCAGAATGCAGTGGTAATGTTGGTCAATTCAGTAGGGACCCACGAAACGCACCCGAATCAATTTTTTGCTCTAAGATCCCAAAAGTTCTACACAGATGGCAAAAAGTTATTGATCATAACTAAGATCAAATAAAAGAAAAATGTGTTTTATTTTTGCTTAGATTTGTAATCGACCTTTTTCTTTCCCTCAATATTACCTCTACAATTCGAAGTCCTAACAATTTGTTGTTGCCTTCAATAACCCTCAGAGTAAGTGAGAAAAGTTAGCCGTATTTATTTTCTGAAACCTCCATATTTCGAAAACCTCTGTAATTCCAAGTTTTTCACTGGTCCCATGAAATTGAAATTATCGAGAGTTCACTGTATTTTAAATCGCACGATATTTTGAAAGACCTTCATAGAATTCATAATCAGTCTCTGCGAATAGCGATTCAAAAGGCAGCAGTCTTGAGCTTCGTGCAGATTTAAACAAGTGTAAGGGGCTGAAAATCAAAGCAATAAAACAAAAACTTGTTATAAAACACACACTTCATTTATTTTCGCTCAAAACGCGTTCAACACATTTGGCATTCCAAGGATGAACGATCCTTTTTCTCTCTTTCTCTTTTCTCTCTTTTGACAGTCATTTTATTAAATTCTCCTACACAAGACTTGTCGAATTTAACCCGGGGAAAAACACAATAAATAATTTTCACGGCCTCACTTCCAGGAAACGACTGACAATCCTCCCTATCATGGAAAGCTTTTGCCGTTCGACGTTCGGAGCAGGCAGGCCTCTTTCAAAAGTGTCAAATCACTGCACTGCGCGCAGCACATTGGTTGAGCGAAAAAAAGCTAGACTCTGGCCCTTTATGCCCTGCCACGCATACAATTTTTTTTTTTCAAGACAAACTATATGTCAGCTAGGGCCAGAAGTCAAACAATAAGGCTTTTTGTCCGTCTTGCTATCCCTTTTTCAACAATCTAAGCAATTCCCTTGGAAATTTGTGTGAATATAGATTCAAAACCTCATCAGGAAAAGATAAGCCCTCCGAAGGGAAGAAGAAGAAGCTTATAAAATCCTTTCACTTTTTTTTAGACATTTCATTCTTAGACGAGAAGTGCTTGAGTTTTTAGAAGTGCGGAAAAGACTATCAAACTAACGAGTTTGAAGGTTTTATCCACGTCCAGCTTCTCATCTTTTGATATTTCTTTGCCGATTCTTCTGAAAAAAGTCTTGGTGTGTTTTTTATTCTGAGCCAAATATACTTTTGTGAGTCGGACTGGCTGAGACAACTGGAGCCCACTGCCACACTTAAGCCAGATTAGGCAAATTGTGATTAAGTCGTATTAATTAGCATATTAAATCAAAAAAAAAAAAAACAAATTGTCCGTTGTTAGCTTACTAACACTGAAGCATTTAGTTCAAAGACCCGTTCCCTTCCTTCCATAATTCATCCAATGGCGGTTCAGGATGGCAAATCGTCCATTTTTTCAAGGTTGTCAAAAAAAAGTTAAGTAAAAAGTAAGTTGTTTGGTGGTATCCCCAGGTCAGATTCGAATCTTTGGGATAGTTTTAGGAAGTCATATTCTTTTAATCGCATCTGTCAAATCAATTGTCACTGAGAAAAATACAATAATAACAAATCTAACAAACTACAGCGATTAATAATAGAATAATCTTTATTTCATATAAATATTGGTATATACAAAAATATTAAGGTATAGAGTTTGAGAAAACATATTTACGTGAAATAGTTAGGTACAAACTGTCGTCAGAAGGACAAGTGGCGAAAGTACCATTAGCAGCGAGTCTTCATTTGAACTCATAAAATGACAAAACATTTACAAAAAGTTTCACTCTGTCCTTTTTCGAATCGATATTCATGAGGCCATGAGTGGCATTAGCGGCAAACGCTACAGATAAACTACAGCCAATCTCTTTTGACCCAAATTAAATGATTGGATTTCGTATACATGGGGCTACGAAGGACATGATCAAATGAAAAATAGCCAACGACAAAGTGGACATGCATGATTTTAGAATAGGACTACCTCTTGCGAAAGTATCGTAAACTGTCTGTCAAGATTGTTTGACTTCTTTCTTTTGTTATTTGGTTTTAGCCGCGGATAATAAGCCGCTATTCAAGCCACTCTCTTTCAAAGTCACTATTGCTCAGGCCATTGTTCAAACTCATCAACGTAATCATGGAAATAGGGATGTTACGTGCATGAAATATTCTGGTAATCCCTCACAAACAAAGTCGTCCTAATTGCAGAATCATTTTCAAAAATAAAGGTTCTGTTGCCAAGCTGCAGAACATGGTTAAAATACATTGAATGCCACGCCATTTAAGAATACACTTAATGCCGGTCACCGATGACCCCCAGTCGGACTTATTTATCGATCTTTCCTAGTTTCACTCGCTATAAGTCGTACTCCTCACATAATAAACACGACACCAGTTTTTTTTAAATATCTTTATTGTTGTTGTCTTAATCAAATATTTACAAATTAATTTATTCGCTTAAAAGACTACTCACGTATCACACATGGCGGGTACCTAATTTAATTTATTTTTCTTTTAAGATTTCTTTTTATTTATTTACAAAATGCGTTTTAAATTCTCTAAAACAGAACAAATCAAGTAGAAAACGAACATTTCTGAAAGCAATCCGACAGACTAGATGCACACGATTCCTCGCAGCGGAACTAACTCGAGCTGCTGCTGTTGGCCGACGCCTTCGACCGCTCCTTAGCCTCCTGTTGAGCCTTCTTCGACCGCTTCCACTTCATTCGTCGATTCTGGAACCAGATCTTCACTTGCGTCTCGGACAGCATCAGACCGCTGGCCACCTCGAAGCGCTTCGGTCGCGACAGATATTTGTTCTGCTTGAACTGCTTCTCGAGCTCAAGAAGCTGCTGGGATGTGAATGCGGTTCGTGGACGTCGCGTCTTGCCGAGGATCGCGTGGTGCGGGTATGCGGCCAGCTCCGGAATCCGATGGTGGAGCATCCCGGCGCGGGCAAGGAACTCGAAGGGCAGGTGCGATTGGACGAAGCTGTGGCCCATGGGGAGCTGCAAGTTGAGAAGAGAGGACTGCCATTCGTCAGACAAATGAAATTGCTTCACTCGATCTTCGTTGCAACTCACCGGGATGGGTTTGCCGGAGGGGTCCAGGGGGCGATGGAAGGCGGAACCGCCTTGCGCCAGCAGCTGGTATGGGTGTCCGCCAGCGTACAGCGGGAAGTCTTGGGGGCGGATGGGACTGTGAGGCGGAATGGGCTTCTTGAACTCGTCGTGGAAGTCCATGCGCATGTTTATGTGGTGCTGTTGATCCTCGCAGCCGGGACTTATCGGCGGGCTGGATCGGTGCGATGATGTGGGAGATTCCGATCTGGAAGACGAAAAGAGATGGGGGGTAAGTTTATTAGGTGTGCAATGATTTTATTTTTCAAGATGGGCCAACCCGAATTTTGCCAGAAAAAATGACTGAGAACCTTTTGTTTATATAATTAGGGACTAGGAGTTTTGTCTTCCGATATTGGAAAGGAGAGTTTCTGATATTTTTGTCTACTATTTTGAAACAGTAAGATAAAATGAAAGCAATTAATAAAGAAATGCGTTTATGAAACAAAAAAAAACAATAGTTGGATAAAGTATGTAACCACAAGGATCCAAAGTACCTCGAATGCTTTGAATAAGACGCTGAGAACAATGAAAAGTTTTTGCGAAAATAACTCCTATCTTCTTTTCAAAAAAAAAATGTTTGGTGAAAGCTAGAAAAAGATAGGCGCCTCCAAATAAGGCAATTATTAGCAAAATATAAGCGTTTTTGTGCTTGTTTTGATTCTTGACTGCATTATTCAGTTCTTTCTATAGTAATGAATTAATACCTCGCAACATTTTCAATACCTTTCACTGGGTTTTTGTGGACCTTGAATGTAAAGCATATTTAAGAAAACCGATGGGAAATTCGTCTTTCTCTTCTAAAAAACTTTTATTTTACTTAAAGATCAATCTGCTCAACATCCGTACTGTTTTGTTCTTTATATAGGGTATTCTTTTTAGAGGTATACAACTTTGAAATGGAATAAAACAAAGATGATTTGTTTAAATTGACGTGAATATTACTGTATTCGAAAGATATCTTCTGGCAATATAATTTAAATATAATTTCTGGTATATGACCCACAATGCTGGCTCGGACTCAGTCTAATTTGGAGATCCAGTTTTGCAACAACATTTGTTGTCGTATATCATTTTTTTTCGCTCGTATGCTCGTACCAGTATAGTTTTTATTTTTTGGACAAAGTTCAAGTATCTTACTGAATGAGTGGATCAAGTCTCTTACTGAATGAGTGGATCAATGATCAATTTAAAAAAAAAATCGTTTCTAAATGGTCATAAAAGTATTGTTTAAACATTTTTTAGTTCAAAATAAAAGCAGCAGCAAAGACGGTTGCTTTTTACAGAATGAGGATAGAGATCACATAACAGTTACAAACATACTTGGAAATTATATACAATTTTCATAAAAAGTTAAGTCATTACAATTACTTTTGCCTATTTGAAGAAATTTATTCGCTCATGACTTTTTTTAGGGTCAACATAGAGTAGACATACATACATGTATATGTAAAGCGAACTAAAATCAAAAGATATAGTTTTAACTTTTCAATTGTTAAATAACGAACTCTAAAAAATTCAACGCTAATATTAAATGTCATTTACAGACAAGAAAGTTCTAATTTTTTTTAAATGCAGCTTAAAGTTTTGTGAATTACATTACATTGGCTGGCGTAACAGCCGGTCGAGAGCCAGAGTCTAGCTTTTTCGCGCCTCCATTGTGTTGTGCGTGTTATAATTTTGACACATGTGGAGGGGACCTACTGTTTAATGCCGGTTTCGAACGGCGAATCGCGAAAGCTTTTCATGACAGAAGTACTCCAGGAAGGTTGTCAGTCGTTCGCTGGAGGTGGGGCCGTGAAAAATGTTTGTGGTGTTATTTCCCCGAGCTGAGTTCGAACCCGGATACTCTCGCTCAAGAGTCCGACGCACTAACCAATCGAGCCAACGGCGCCCTCAAAGTTTTATGCAGAATAAAATTTTTTCAACGGTTAGTAACGAAGAAAATGTTAGTATGAATTTGGTGATCTAACCTCCAACATTGAAGAGATTCCTCTATACCGAATATGGTAAATGTAACAGATTGGCTGTATGTGCCCCCAAAACAAATAATTCCAAATAAAAATTCACAGTTCAATGCTAGCAATGTCGAAAGACAAGGGAAGTTAAAAAAAAAACCTTCGGAATGCTACAAATAACTTTTTACAAAATTTAACTGCGTGATAACAAAAAAATGTAAAAAACATTATTGAAAATTACTTTCAAAAGTCCCAATTCATAAAAAATAACTGTTGAAGAGAAAAGAAATAAAAGAAAACTTCTCTGTTGTAACATCTTTACCGAATTTTGTTGCAAAATTTTTGGATAACAATTATAGTTGACTTTCGATAATTTGTATCTCAGGAAAAATGTCAAATTACCAAGAATTCAAAGTAACAAGAGTTAAAATAACAAAGAGAAAACGAAAAAAACAAACAAAATCAGATAAATAAGCGATTGATCAAAATTCAATTCATTTATTATTTTAAACGCTTGTACAATTATTCACAAATGTTCATTTTGAAATTAGTAATTTATTGACTGAGCGTCTTTTATCTACCATTGTCCAACGATATGTGGAATTCAAAGACTTTTCCACTAATTGCTTCTTGTAAAACTTATAGTTTTGTAATTGATCCAATTCAAATCATTCCGTTGCATTAAAAGCATTAAAACCCCCTAATTTTGCGTTCTTAGGAAATAAGTATAAGTACAAAATAAATTAACGGATAAGCAAGCTGTATGTTAAGTATTGGCGAAAATCTCTTTTTATTTTAAAAGCCCATGACTGCCATTTGAATTGATTGTCACAGCAAATGTTGAGACATAATTACCAAATAGATTTTGTTAAATTAAAGGTTGCTTTATGTTGACGTTGGGTTAAATACTAAAAATCATATCAAGGTGCATTATCGTAAACCTAACCTTTAAAGAATTGACTTATGTTGGTGTTAACACTCCTTAACAGTCCTTACTCGAATTTTCTTACCAATTCCATTTAAAACATTTTTGGTCAGATTACCAATCCCCAAAAATGTCTGCGGTCAAAGGTGTACTTAAAACCATAAATGACTGTCAACTCCAAAAATACTCTTGAATTCTTATCAAAATCATAATTTCAACAACACAAAACTCTTGCAAGTAGACAGCTTCGTGTAGACGCAATGAGATGTGACTTTCGATTGGGCACTTTAGATATGAATCTGAGATTAAAGATAATTCGTGTTATAAAACATTAAAATCAGATTAATTTCCTTTATTTTTGTTTTTGGTTCGTGTTTTCTTTTTTTTTTTTTTGTTATCAAATCGTTATTTGTGGAGATTTTGAAGAGGAAGGCTATTTAATTAAAAGACACTTTTGTTTAATTTCATTTTAAGTTCAAGCACAAGGTTGACAAATTTCAAGTGGGATTGGTTTTTAAGTTTGACATGTGATTTTGTTTTTTTTTTACGGATTAGCGTGAGTCATGGTTTTTCCTAAATAAATAGTGAATAAGGAGTCAATCGTAGGTTGTGAAGAGAAATGAAAAACCGTTTTACTGACAGACAGACAACGAACTGATTTTATAGAGTTTCGTTTTTGGAACGAATGCCTGAAAATGAAAGCAGAGGTTGTTTTTGCAAAGGTGTTTTGAAAAATATTCTATTTACACTTCCGCTTGAAGAACTCGACCGAATGCTTTAAGGTACCAGATTCAAATTAAATTCCAAAATGTATCAGCAACCTATGCTCTTTAATGTCAATGTAGTCTAATTCTTTATTTTTCTATTGCGTTTTTTTTACTTTTGTTTAAATTTCTGTCACTATAACTCTGTATGAAACACTAAAACAAATGTTTTCTTTTTAGCTTTTTTATAATATGTTAACACAGTAGATGCGCGAAGAACTAGGCCTGCCCTTCAATAGGTTGTTACGCCATCCAATTTAAATCTAACAGTCCTGCAGTTCTTGGTAAATCTTAATCTAAATCTGTTGTGGTTTAAGTAATTTGAAACGGACAGAGAAGACGGCAGAAATATACTTAAGCACTAGTAACACCTAAATGGAGTTGATGACATTCGGCAAGTAGGCGTGCATATGCAGAAGTGTTCAGTCACGAAGCTAAAGACAGCCTACCAAAGTGCGCATCAATTATCAGATGACGCCTTAACCTCAATTACAGGATTCAACAAGTCACAACCATTACTACTACTACCGACGGGAAACACATCCGCCTTTATTTTGGCTTTAACTTTTTCTTCAACTATAATATATTCAAATATGAAGAAGGAAAAAGCTTCTTTTCTTTTGGAAATGTTGTTAGACTCTCCGCTTAGTGGAAACGACGCGCAGACTGGGTTAAGCTCATGTGCCTGAGTAAAGCAACCACAATTGGATCTGAGAAAGTTACAAAATTCTAATCTTCAAAGAAGTATATCACATGGCATCGTGAACATCGGGTATCGTATTTCTTTGAAATTTTCTAGGAAGACATTTCTCGTCAACATAATTCATCAATTTTGAAGCACGTGATACTGTTTGGAATTTTAATAATAGGTACTTTAATACAGTGATACTTCTCTATAGCGGACACTCTGAGGACCACTAAAATTGTCCGTTTTGAATGAGTTGAAATGTATACTTTTCTTCACGCCGGGGACCAGAGAAATTGTCCATTAAGAGTGGTGTCCCGTATAGTAAAGTTTCATTGTACTTTGTTTTGAATTAACTGAATTGATAATGTGGTTGTACAGTATCTAATATTTGTGTTTGTGTTTTGCGAAGCAATATTTGCAAGAATTTTTTCTTAAATTGAGGCGAAGATAAAAATTACAGATATACACATGCAAGAACGAAATAAACTAGAAATTAAAAAAAAAAAAAAAAAAAAAATTACGAAAAGATGTCTTTGACGAATTAGATAAGACAATAAAATATAAAAACAAAACAAACGGAAAACATATTGAACTCTGCAAATTGCAATTATAATTTGAAGCATTTATTTCGTCTGTATATGAAAATAATTGGGGCCTAAAACTTGTTAACCATGAAATTCAGCCAAAGGGTTCAGGCAACTCTTAAAATTCTCAAGTTTCCTTTTATGAGTTAATGACTATTTCTACAATGGTCGGTGTTAATCAAATTTGATTTAAGTTAAATTTAATATTTAAAATGCATAAATATTAAACTAATTCTAAATATCAAACTAAGCTAAGAAGCAGCAGCTTCGCACACTGAAATGCAAAACAAAGTATAAGACTCTACAGAATTCCGGCGGGTTTGTTGCTCACGTAGCCTCTCCGGAAACTAATTTGCTTATTTCTTGGATTATTTCAAACAAAAGTCCTAAAAATTACTTACAAAGACAGGAAAATAACTTAAAAATCGACCACTAAAGAACTAGTTGATTAGAGTAAATCTACTACATTCGTTAGATTTGCTTCGATGACTTCTGTCAAAATGGTTGCACCAAAAATAAAAAAAAAATGTTTTGCTGTTCAAGTTCACGGCAACTTTGAATTTTATTTAAAATCTCCTGTTCGCAGATTGAGAGCGATGGAAAATCTTCGTACAATTTTCCTGTTACAGGTGCTTATTAATTTTTTGGCCACTGTACCAGAGAAGAGACACAAACTTTTGTCAATGAAGCAAAGAAATATTCGAAGGGGATATTCTTGGAGCTCTGTAGGAATCTTAAAATTTTGTCTGCATCTATCAACATTTTATGATTTTAACATTTTTAAAGCTCGCCTCATTTGCCGAGACACATTTCCACTTTTAAAATTGTTCAACAAAAGTACTGTAAAAAACAGATTGTTAAAATCGACCAATGACGTAGAAGAAGTTTGAAGAAAGTAAGAATTTTATTTCTTCCTTATCCTTTCAAGTATCGAGAGTGATTTATTGTGGCAAGACTTTCCAACAAATTCACAAATTAGTTCTAGGACTAGGACCGCCACGAAAATTAGCGGCCCACGTAGGCCATAGATTGATCATTGATTGGCCCATTGTTCTGTCACTCTTTCGGTTTATTCCAAACCTGGACTCGTTTGCGTAAAAGTTTCTTGAAAATATTAGGAGTTTACAGACTTGTTTAGCTCCCGACTGTAATAAATTATATATTTACACTAGATTGACAAACTCATATCACAAATGAATTATGGAAGAATTTTCCATTTACTTCCATTTCCTGCTCCTTCCAAACAAACCCATTACCCAAAAAACAACTAAATTTATCACGATGATTCACTCGACAGCACTCCAATTTTATTTAGGTAAATTAATAAATAAACAATTATCGATTACGAATGGACTTCCTCCAATTTCGAAAGCGAATACAAGCCCTTCTGTTTACATTCGATTTATGGCGACAACGGCCGAGAAAGTCTAATCGCACTTTAATTCTCGACGCAGTCAATCTGAAAAATTTTGACGGCCCCAACTTTAGCAAACACTCGGAGTCCATAAAGATACGGCACCCGTCACGTTTGTGGGGTCATAAAGCGGTTCACACTTGGAGCTGACTTACCTCGACATCCCGTCGGGACTCGGCGTCCCGTACTGATCCCGACTCTCGTGTATCCGCCTTAGCGCCTCCTGCTCGCTGATGGTGACCGGCGGCATTTCACCGTGGCCGCCCGGCATCGACAGCATCATCCTGTGGTCCTTGCCGTTGCTCTCGGCGTCGCCCTGACTCTTGGCCAGGAGGGCGTCGATGCAGAAGGACTTTTTGGCCGGTTGGCTAGCCGGTGGCGGCGACGTTTGGGTGAACGGCCCCGGCAGGCGGCCCATGTAGGCCTGCGGATGGTGATAGCTCTCATAGCCAGCGTCGCGAATATCCGACGGCAGCTGGACCACGGACTGTGGTGGTAGACAGCCTCCGCCGATCATGGCCGGGTGCTGTGGATGTGGATGTGGCGGCGGTAGTGGCGGTGGCGGTAAAGGCCTAATTTGCGCCTGCTGCTGGACCAGCGGCAGCGGCTGATTGCTGTCCACCGGCAACGGACTCAGCGTGTAGTTGCTCTGTGGTGAGTTCGCCGACTGAGGTGAGTTGATGGGACGCGGTGGCGAAAGCGATGCACTGGTGTTGTTATCACTCTGATAGTCTTGCCCCAGCGGGCTGGCGTGGCTGTTGTTTGTGGTTAGAAAGCGCGATATGTGTTGTTGTTGCACTTGGGCACTTGACATTCTGGTGTCCGCGCAATCACTTTTTTATTCCCCACACACACGTTCACGGAACACTTTTGCAAACAAAAAATTTAAAATCAACGAAGGTTTCAACGACTGACGATGGACGACTAACGACTGGCGAATGACGAATGACGACTGACGATACTAACGTCCGTTCACGTCAACAGCGCGTTCCGAACTGTGATAAACCCGCCGCTCTACCGTCGCATATATCCACGGCAGTCTTTCACACCTCGCTGCGTACGCATGGGTAGACAACTACAAGCGTACGAACGCATACGAACCCTGTGCTCGCGATAAGATGGAGTTGGTTCTGTGTGTGTGCGTTTGGACGAGAGAGAGAAGACAGTCGGAGAGGCGTGGCCGAATGGCAACTCAAAATGAAGATTGGATATCGAGCGGTGGGCGTGGCGTGGCGGGTGGTTGCTGGAGAAATCTCGTCAAACGAGGAGTGTAAGTGCACTCGAGTCGCCCGCGGGGGGTGGCAGGGATAATTGTCGATTATCGGGTGAATACGACGAACTCGAACTCGACCTGCCACCCTCGTTGTCATCATCGACGACGACGTTGTCGTGTCATCGTCGTTGTTGTCAAGAGCGAGAGAGACGGACCGAGACCGAGACCATTGTAAGGTGGTTTTTTCCAATTACCGGAGAGGGTGGAAATTTGACTTTAAATGGCGTAAAATTTCATTTCTCTTCTTCGTTGCTGTGGATAATGTGGGTGTGCGGCTGGGGGTGGAGTGGGTGGTTGAAGGACAACGCTACGATTTGTCGCAAATGTGTAATTTTCATGCGGGTTCCCCTCGAAGTTAAATGCACAAAGTCCATCTCATTATCGTCCATTTGTTTGATTGTTTGATTTTGTTTTTTCTCCCTCTTCTTTTCGTTTCGATTTCTTGGGTGTCCTTTTGAATATGGAGGAGTCGATGTGTGTGTATCTGTTTGGGTGGTTGTGGATGATAGAAGAATGTAAATTGCTGGTAATGTTCTCTTTCGGTTTGGTAAAGTAGCAATCAATTTGTCGTATGTGAGCGATTTGAAGATTTTATCTCATCGGATTTTTATTTTTATTTTATTCATCGTCATTGTTGGTTCGATGATTCGAAGATGTGTGTATCCTTTAACTTTTATCGATTGTTTCCGTGACCGATGTGTGTGGTGGGGTTTTTATTGGCTCCTTAAATGGTAATGGAATACATCAGAGATCGATAAACACCCGGTTAAGAGGTGGTTAATTGGGAATTATACGGCTATGACGCTGAGCCGGTGTTTTTGCATTATGTATTGGGTCATAAAATATAAGCAGCTGTAGGAGGTGAGCAGTTTTAACTGGTTACTTGCTTCAAAAACGATGGAATTAAGAATGCTTCGTTTTAACTCAGCAACTAGCATACGACAAATTAGACGCTTCAGTCATTGCCAAATGCTGAACACGTCGTATTTTTTAAAGCAGAGTTGTATTTAAAGCGTTTTATTTAAAGCAGAGTTGTAAAAAAATGCAGCTCTTAGGGAATGCATTCGCTGAATTGATGGAAAAGACTTCACAGTTTGTGGCTCATATAGTTTGACTTCAACGTTGAAGTCGCAATTTCTTTTTTATGTCTTGATTGCACCAATCTTTTGGGCCATTCAATGGATTGAAATCAATTGAGTGCGTCTTTAGAACCATGTGCATTCTTTGAAGTCACTTTATATTACCTACCCTAGTTTTAGTCGCACCATTCGCTTAAAGTCTTTGCGCTTCAGCAAATTTCGTTGAAGTCTTTGAGTCTTAAATCAGCGGCATGCAGTTAATTGATTTGTTGAATCAAAAGATTGCATTCTTTTACATCTCAAGCTTAAAGAAGACCCGAAAGGAAATTTTTAGGATGAAGATAAAACACCTCCCAGAACGCAACTCTCAACAATTTAGCGTCTAATGTTACCACCAGCTGAGAAGGCGTTGATAAATTTTTGCTTTATCCAAGTTTTATTTGACAGCACTCAATGACCTTCCAAACAATCAAAACAACAACTTTGCTATCTGAAATATAATGATTCAACGCTTTCAATTTTTATTATTGACACATACTGCAGAGCCTTTTTATTAACATAGATCCATATATATCTTGAGTTTCGAGTAGTCCTTTCAATTATCAAGCAAGTGCTCTGATGTTTCCTGTTCCTAGAAAATCTGAGTTTTCATCAGAAAAAATCCTTCAATTCACTTATATGGCCACGCAGCACATTTATTAGAGTATCAGAGTACAACAATTTTATAGGTCAGTAATTCATATAATCAAGTATTCATATAAGTGAAACTTCACTGCATAAGTGCTTAATATTTTATTTACGATTCGGAAACTGGTTTTAGCGTTTCTAGTGGTGAGATTAACACTAATAAGGGTTTTCCAATAAGGATTTGTTAATTTTTTTTAATTAAAACACAAATCATTTGAGATATTTCAAAGACAACTATCGACTTAAAGTACAAACAAATCATGTACTCGACTTTGTTCATATGGCAAACGCGGGTACGTTTGCAGCGGTCGATTCGTTGGACCCAATTTTCTATGACTTGTCACACATTTCGACTAAAACGGCGCTATTTTGCGTTCAATATTGGCTCTGAGCTCTTCCAACGTCATCGGCTTGTTAGCATAAACCAATGACTTAACGTAACCCCAAAGAAAATAGTCTAGAAGCGTTAAATCGTAAGAATGAGGAGGCCAATCGACTGGCCTGTTTCTTAAGATAACACGCTCATCGAACTTACTCTTCAGTGAATCAATTGTAATAGTCTAAGAGCCCATAGCAAATTTTAGGTGTGGAATGATAACCAAAAATGACAAATACCAACGTGAAGATCTTCGACAGACGATATCAAAACCGCAAGTCTGGCAGGGCTTTGTCGCGGCCAATGCTTGTAATGGTCTGCTGAAAACGTCAATTTTTCCGAAATCTGAATTTTTTATGTAACCACTTGAAAGTAGCATCAAATGAAAGATTAAACTGCCACGATTACAAAAATGTGGGTACCAGACCCGCAAATACGCGCAAAGTCATAGAAAAATCTGCTTTTCTATTATATGTATAAACTGAGGGACTTTGCTGTAATTGGTTATCATTCGCGCCCAAAATTTGTGGGCTCTTGGTCTATTATGTGCGCTGCATGGCTTGTGGCACCATCCTGTTGAAACCACATGTCGTCCAAGTCCATGTCTTACAATTCGGACCAAAATTAGTCGGTAATCATCGCGCGATAACGCTGGCCATTCACAGTAACGTAACGATCGTTATCGTCGACGAAAAAATATGGCACAATGACGCCGCCGGCATGCAAAAACGAAACCCTTGTGGAATCACTTCGTTGTCTGTCTGTCTGTCTGTCGCCTTTTTTATCGATGAGGTGGTGATTTATGAAGCACAGCTGGATTTTCATCCAACCAATACCGTATATTACATTTTGCTTATTGACAAACCCATTGAGCCAAAAATTATCTTCGTCATTGAAGATGATTTTATGATGAAATCTCATCTTGCCGTCTCCAGGAGAACGTACGTCGCTTCAATTAGTCCATCGGCTTAAATTCTTGAGTCAGCTTGATCTTGTATGGGCGCAAACAAAGATCCTTACGCAAAATACGCCATAATGTGGTCTGAGCCCAGTTCTTAAAAACGCCGTAGAATAGCTACAAACGCTTGAACGGCAGCAATATTTTTGACACTTTATTCAACCCGTTGTCTCACTGACACGGCAGTATCACACAACGAATATGCAGACTCAAATTTTTGCACTTTCGTTCGTGTACTTTACCACGATGAAAATATTGAGCTTACTGAATAAATTTACAATGACAGTTCCATGATTAGTGAAAGGGTGCGTTCACAAATTAAATTCAAAGTTGTCAAGTCCCTATTGGAAAATCCTTTAGTCGCTTTTTTGAACACCTTAGCGAATGAATGATCATTTCCTCCTACCAGGCTTTAATTTGAGTGGTAATTTGTGGGAATATTTTGATAGGCAGGTACCTAAAAGGAAGATTAAAAAAATGTCTTTAAATGTCTTACTTCTAATTTGGCATACAATTAAAATGTTACTCTAAAACAAGCCGGGACTCGTAGCATTCAGATTTTTTTTTAATTTAAGGGATAGAGGTAAAGGCTTGGAGAAAATATATCTAATTAAATCTTGATTAACCGTTAACATTTTTTTTCAGTAGTAGTTTTTCGGCAAAAGCATCCGCAGATGTCATCATTAGGTCCTTATTGCGCTATGTTTCTTTCTCTAAAAACCACGCACAAGGTTTCTCGAGTCTAGTGCTTGGAGTACGTCAAGGTTGCCATGCCCACGAATTCAAGTCCGGAATTTATGATCGAAACTCGTCATATCGGTTGATAATACATTTTTGCTTAAAAATATCTACATCTCAGCGTTACAAGGCTTGGCATTTGGGGTTGAGGTTAATGTCTATTCAACCCAAGAATTGAAAATTCTCGATTTCGAAATCTATAAGTTTAGTTAACAAACGACGCACTTTAATGGATGTTTAGATGTCCAGAGTTTGTTCATTCGCCTAAGGGCAAGAAAGGGAAGCAAGCGATGTGCTGTATCTTTGGTTACAATTTTGGGGCCTCAAAAGAACTGTATTGGGACTTAACTGAAATTCTACATTAGGTCGACGAATAAATACGAGAGATGTATGAAGAAGGTCGGCCAAGAATGAATTAAGAAACAATGAAACCACTCATCACCTACACAACATACGTCCAGCACGTATTTATGCTTATATCGTAGGAGACACCTTAGAGCCTCGTCCTTCCTTACTTAAATTGAATTTCCCACTCCAATATTGACAAGTGTTACTTCCTGACCCTCAGTCGAATTCACCCTTCACTTTCACTGATTGCCAAATCCACTTGATCCCATCCCGTTCGATTTAACTACCCACCCATCCAATCTGCTCTCGTAATTGCAGCATTTACGCCAAATCACTCGGAAAATTTCCCGACAATTTACGACAATCAACTGCGAAAAAACATCACATATGTTGCGACAATTACACCCCATGACACCACCACCAAACGACGCCGCCCAACAGAGCACCAGATATCCTTAAAATCCTCGCCCGGCCACAACGAGTGCAAACACTGCACAGCAGGTCCGACCCACTCACCCTCCCTTCCCGTGCCACGTGCCAATCCATCCGATAAGTGAGCAATAATAAAACGGTCTCGCAAGCAGTTGGGCTTATTAATTGAATAAATATTTAAGTCGTTTAGACGCGTTCTGCTCGTCATTTGAACTGCAAACAGGGTTGATGCGTGCACCCCCTACCACGTTCCTTGTCACAGCACAGCGCGTTAATTGCTGTTTAGGTTTCAATTTCTAAAAATCAAATCCAAATCATTGAAGACGATTTTCAAAAAGTGTTTTTGTTTTTTATTAGCATCCCGAGGAGTGCGTGTGGGTTCAAGGAGCTGCTGGCACAACACCACTTGGGCACGTCCCGCGTGATGAGCTGTGCCGGACAATGGAATACAAACGCAATTACCCATTAGAATTGGGACCGTGAGTGGGGGTGGGGTAATGAGATACCATTCTTCGAGTCGTCGCACGGACCCGGTCCAAATCCGTAGACAAAACATCAGACGTCTCATTAGTGAAGTTTAAATAGCGCTGGCGGCGGTGTGGGGAAGGTGAGTTTTCTCGTTGTGTTTCTGTTTTTGTTTGGATTTCGAAATTTGGAGTTTTACGTAATTCAGGACTTTCACCGGCGGCGGAGTAAAACCCTTTTTTTTTTTTTTTTTTAAGGAGGGGGGTTATCCTCGATTGCTGAGTATTTATTCACGTAGCTTTTGGGCAAGCTGCAATTAGACGCAATGAGGAAGATTTTTTCTTTTGTCTGGATTTGGTCGGAATTTTTCAGAGAAGACTTTTGTAGCTGGGCATGATGCCCTCGAAGTGGACGAGAAATCCACAAAATTGAATTCGACGGAGCACAGAGCATGTTATTGATGATCCGGTCTGTTCTGTTTTTCAGTTCGGGATAAAAACTAAACAAAACTTATTACTTCAACGGAGACATTTGACATTTTAAAGCCTACAATTTGTCCTATTGTTTTTTTTTTAGCTCCTTTATGATCGAAGCATGAGAGGTTGAAAAGGATTCCAGTTTCGCGGACAAATAATAGCTAAGTTGGTGAAGAACTGCCTCTGACATTTAAAACATTTTTTTTTTGACCTTAAGGTGGCGTTGTAACGGGCATCACAAAACCGATGGATAACAATCGATTTTTGACATAAAAAATCTCTGTCTGTAAAATAAGGAAACCATCTGAAATTAAGAAAAGTTTTACATTAGGTTTGGAAAATAGCTTTGTGCCGTGTCCAATGTAAGATGTTGAAAAACGTCTTAGATTACAGAGGTTTTCGCAGTTTTATTTCTTTATAAACTACAATTTAAAGCGCACACACAAAACGACTAGAAGTACGAGTAAAAAATGTCAGTTCATTTAGGCAAATTAAAACATATTGGCTGCATAAAAGTAAAAAAAGTTAAGATCTGATTTTCTTTAATTTCGCAATTTTTAGACCTGCATAATTTATTCCTTGTTGTTGTTGTTGTTTCGAAATACAGTGTACATTTAAAGTTTTTGGATAATCAAAAATAGCACTAATTTTTGTTAGTGGGAATCTTAAATGCTTAATACAATACTTTTTGTTTTTTACTTTCTTTTTGTATTTTATATTAGTTTCACAATGGCGTGTTGCGGTTTAACAGGACAAAATCGAATAGAATTCTCAAAGTACAAAAATTGAATCATAAGAATAGAACGGGCGATCCTATTGGTCGGATAGCTTTCGACTACTTAAAATCCCAATGATCATGCATAGCACTAGAATACCAGTACTATGCACCACATGTGTCATTTTGAGTGTACTCTAAATAATATGTTAATAAACAAAGCCATAAATGTAATAGTTTTATTAATTTCAAAAAATAAAAAATAAAAATTTATATCGAAGTTGTTATTGGCATTCTCAATTTTCGGTAAAATATTTTGTTAATTTCGACTGGCTTGACTTGATTTTTCTATTGTGTCCCACCTTAACTTCAGCAAAGTCGTGGAAGTCGTTTCTGCGTTTAATTCATTTTGTACTCAATAAGCGTATTTTTACAGTGGTGCAGATCTTTTGCAGGGTAGCTATTTTGGGGGCATCTGGCATGACTTCGTCGCCTTAATGCCCCGAAATATCTTCAATTTATTCGGGTTCATCAATGCCTTCTACAATGACTCAGTCTCTAACTTCTCGTACTGACCTCTAACTACAATTTCAAGGAGATATTTAATTTCTTGGATCTTTTTTTGAAGCTGATTTTTGGGCAGTGTCCTTTGTAATTAAATAAATGGAATTAAATTATCATCTTTCGAGTTGGTTTGGGAAGCTTACATTGTGAACCTGACTTGCCGGAATGTCACATTTTAGAGATGAAATTGACAAGAAACCCGGCAAATGTTAGCACATCGCACATCGTGAATTGTAATTTCAATCCCATTAAAGTAAAGCAATAACGTTCAATGGCGAGTTAATAAAAATTAATTTCAGATCTACCGAGGAAAACTGTTTAAAAGCTGAAGACAAAAACACGTTTTTTCTGATTTAAATTCAATTTTCACGAAAAGTTGGCTTTAGCCCTTTTCAGTATGAATCAAAAATGGTTCATATTATTTTCTCCGAATCGAACACAGAATCTCCACTTTGCTAACAAAAATTTGCGTCAAATTTACGCACCTGGTAGAGTGTGACACGCGTCGCTTATGATTCAGCGTTGCGGATGTGGATCGTAGGTTTCACTGATTCACTTACTGATTCATTGATTGTGTCGCACCAGGAAGAACATTCAAGACCCATTATCAATGATTTGATTAATAGACAGTTTCGTCTCTTCTAGCTGTCGAACCCAACCATCTCAAATAGGAATTCCCTCCTCTAGGGCAGCAAACGAAATCCACATAACCTCAATTTCAATGTTTGATGCCATTAGGATCCATTAAGGAATGAAAACAAAAAGAATTAGCATAAAAGTGCTTAAGAGGACATCACAAAGAGGAAGAGAGAAAGATGGAGGCGGAGTAGCTTGCCCGGAAAATTCCGAAGACGGAAAAATAACAAATGAGGCTGAGATGTCTCCCCCTCGCTACGAAAGAAATTATTTGCGTAAGTACTTTCAATTCGTTGACGACGAAGTTTGCAAATGATTACACATATTGCTGAGGTCGTCACTCAGTGAATTGGAAGACGGGGGACAAATAGAAAAAGAACTACCCCGGTTTTGGTCGAAGGGAATGGATGCAGTGGCAGGAATTGATCTCGATACTCGAAAATCCTGAACAGGCAGCTTTAGCTTCGATATACTGGCGCAAGTAAGCATTCAAATTGAACAGATGGCAACCAAGAAGTTTATGGGTATATTCTTTCAATAATAAAAATAATTCAGATAATATAAATAATTCGGATTGTAGTTTGTCTGTCGACTTAGGTATTAGAAATGACATTTAACAAATATTGTATTGCGAACCTAGGGTCCTAAAAACAAAACTTGACAGGGTTGTGTTTAATTTCTTCTATTAATTAATTTTCTTAACTTGAAATAAGCTTAAAAAAAATCGGCGCATAATATCCTGTCCAGTTCAGAGTAACTGAATAAAGTTATCTATAAACTGAAACCCATTACGTCCATTTTTATGAATGAGAATAAGGATTTAGTAAGAAAATAAGAGTCTTTAATGAAAAATACTATACGTTAATTATCTGAAGTGCGGGCTGAAAGAAAATTGTTCCTGCCTCACTTAGATCCCTGTGTGCCCTTGGGTTACCCATTGGGGGAAAGGTGTCCTACTCCTCACTGGTGGTATCCTATTCCACTGTGCCCTCGGTCCATTTGGTCCTGCTCAGATACCTGAAAAGATTGTCTTGTGTCTTCCTAGTGTTTTAAACCTCGAGTGACAAAGGCTGGGGCAGTGACAGAGGTAGTATTGGGTGTCTTCCCGCTAATCCTCATCAGCACAGACCCTGCAAATATTGTCACCAAGCAGTCCTATCTTAAATAAGTGGTCTTTGAGACTATTGTGGCCCGTGATTACACCCACCGCTCTTGCGAGAGACCTTTTGTCATGCAAGAGCAGCACTTTCGTTTTGGCATAGTCATATTCTGGCCACATAGTTCTTGTCGTTTCGCACGTAGATAGTACCTACCATCTGTCATTCTCCACTAACTGCAAATGATTTTTCTTATAGTCCAACTTGTGTTTCGAGCTTTAGCAACGCAAAATTCACCCGAAATCTTTCTCTTCTGTGCATTAGGTCACCCATTTTCATACCCGATCTTAATGAATCATACCGAGCACTCGAAAAAACAATTGTTCGTTACAAGAAAATTACGATTTCCTTATCGATCACTTGACACCATCAAAGTTGACACCATCGATCACAAGTCTCCGATAAACGTCACTCCTTCCACTCGATCACAAAACAAAAAAAAACACCCTTAAACACTCAATTTTCTGAAGCGCAAAACGAAACATTGCAGTAACACAAATTTAATAAGTTAATAAGTATCTCAGCGATTAAATATAAAATGCCATCCCATCGAAAAGCTTACCTAATTAAAATTCAACTACTTACGGCAAGTGCATGGCAAATACAAAAATAATTATTTTGTTACACCAGCAGTCCATCAGTCGTGCAAACGTCACCACGCTCGCGCTGAAGTTGACGCAACGTAAAGGGAGGAAATGAGTGAATTTACACATTTATTTAAATCGAATAAAATATCGATTTGCTAACATATTAAAACTTACTAAGTAAATAACCGAAACTTTATTATTTCTCGATTGAAAGTTGACACCCGGCAAAAAAGCAAAGAGAGGCAACGTTTTATATTTATAAAACTGCACAACAAAATAAATTAAACAATCGGCAATGCGCATGCAGGCGGCTGCAATTGATTGGTAAATATTTACCCGTCAAATAATTGTCATTAAATTCTGTGACAGCTCGTCCCCGCCTCGCGGTGGTCGGACGGCACGGACGAAGTCTTTTGGACACGAATTTTGTCGTGTTATTTTGTTGTAGTCTCCTGATAATGAGTGCGTTGATTAAAATTTTCACAATTTTTCTTCGTTGCGTCGTTGTTGTGTCGCTTGTAATAGTTTTGAAGTGTATGCCCTCTTGGCGTACCGTTAAGTTCGCATTTAGGGTTGCACTGCAATTAACTTCTGAAGTTTTTCGCTAATTTGAAGAGGTGCAGCGATAAAATGCTTGTTTATTAGGTAAATGCAAGTGAATTGAAAATCAGAGTGACAGATAAGCACGGTTCTAGGTGGGTTTTGGGTGAGCACGGGGTGGAGGTGGATGACATTATCGAGCGGGGATTCTCTCAAAATGGACACGGAGGTGATTTCGTTTTGGTAGGTCTTATGGAAAAGGTGTTAGACTAAGGCAAGAGAAGTGTGTGGATTCGACATGTAAATGAGTTCTGTACCACCTCAAGTGGCCGGCCGAGAGAAGCTACAATTTTAGACCAAGACCATTTCTAAAAAAAAAAAAACGTGTGCTCAGATATTTTACTTTCAATATCAAGATTACAGAAACTACCGACAATCTAAGAAAACCGTTAAAAGATCTTTAAGGTTCTTTGCTGCTGTGTCTGAAAAACGTTATTTTTTTAGCAAACGATAGCCAAAAGAAATTATAAATTTTCATCGATCTCAACCGAAGTGTTCATAACCCTATTCATAACCAAAAAAAAACTCCAAACTTCATTAAAATAAATGAAAATGCTGTCTAAAGTGGCCTAAACATGGTCAAACTTAAAACATATAAGAATCTTTTTTTATGAAACTTTTATTATTAACTTTCATATAAATTTAATGGAAAAGTTGGCATTTGGCAGACCGTTTTAAGCCACGGGCAAACTTATTTATTTCATCGAAAAGAAATGTAAAATTTATAAAATATTATTTGAAAATAAACTAAACGCGTCGTCATTCAAGTCGTCAACATTGATTGTTTGTGTGCTCTTCAATGCTTTTGTCAAGTAAAATTAAAACTGGTTTGGTTTTCATCAATTTTTATTGCCGCTACTTTGATGATGTGTTAAGTTCATTAACGTTACTTGACAAAGTTGCCATTTAGGAAATATGTAGTAACAAAGAGGCAAGATAGTCGATTTTCGAGAATGTGAAAGGATGAGCCATATAGTGGTTCCCTTTTTAATCCTAGGTTATTTTGACTCTGACATTTGTTTCCTGCTAGAAATTTTGACAGAAAGTTTGTACCGGTCTCCGCGAAACCAAATGAGTCGCTTTACGACAACGTTTGAAAATATTGAAAATTTATATTCAAAGTGAGTTCTGTGTAGCGCAAACAGTTTGTTTTTTGGAACCGTGTTGGTAGCTGTGTTGGTAATGTCATTTGACCGCCTCTGAGCTGACACCTTTGGACTTTCAGTTGTGGGGAACCGTGGCCGATGTCATGGCAACGGAAATGATTCAGGCACTTAAGGCCAATATCATCTCAGCAATCCGTGAGTTACAGCCCGAAAGCATGAATAAGGTCTTGATGAATAAGAGTGACAGAATGCGCTACTGCGGAGTGAATCGAGGCAGTCACTTGAACGACGGCGAACGTTGTCAAAGAAATCGCATTGTTTGTAAATTTTGTTTTCCACTTACCGGTCGCACTGTTTCTTACCGATTTCCAAAAAAATTTTACTATGCACAAGTGATAATTTTCAAAAAAAAAAAAAAAAATCATGTTACTTACAAGCATAGCACAATTGGTTATTCCTGTACAGGCGTATGATTCTTTGCAATTTCAACATGAATACTTTCTTCGTATTCATTTTTTTGGATATTTTAAAAGCTCTATACGAGAAAGTATTCAGTTTTACCATGAGAATCTAGAGTAGTTCTCGATACATCTATTAGGAGTACAACTTGAAAGACGCGCATTGTTACTAACTTCATATATATTCACACGCGCTATTTTTTTGACAGTATGTTAGAGAGCATAGAAAAATCTAGTTAATTCCATCTGTCAAAGTATACAAAAGTTAATTTACACAAGTTTTGTTTTGTGTTTAAAATGTCGAATTTTGTGCCTTCAAAACAACATTTGCGAGAAGTTTTAATTCACTACTTTCATTTGAAGAAAAGTGCAACAGATGCGCAACATTTACTCATTGAAGCTTACCCTGACTATTCTGTAAGTGTCAGAATGTGTCAGGAATGGTTTGCACGCTTTAAAAGTGGTGATTTTGACGTTGAAGACAAGGAACGTCCTGGCCAAATGAAAAATTTTGAAGATGCAGAATTGGAGGCATTACTGGAAGAAGATTCATGTCAAACTCAAGAGGAGCTTGCGAAATCATTGGGAGTTACCCAGCAAGCAATTTCCAAACGTTTGAAAGCATTGGGAATTATCCAAAAGCAAGGAAATTCAAATAAATGGTTTTTTGTTTTTTTTAAAGTTGTACTCCCAATAGTATCCAAAAAGCATACGATCATCTCGAATCTGTAATACTAAGCGCAGCTGAGACAAAATTACAGAAACAGCAAAACAACTTATCAATAGAAGAGAATTATTACGACAGAAAAAACAACTTACAGATACAGAAAGAATCGAAAGTATGGGAACTCAACGCAATGCGGTCTCTGGTGCACATTTTTAGCATATTTTGAAGTGATGGAAAGAACAGACATTTATAAGCTTATCACACCGCACGGAGTGTTTCCTGGAATTTGAGCATAAAGTACACAAGTGGTAACGAGCACTTTTGTTGGCAATTGGTTGACGAATCAACGGCAATGATTCCATTTGTGACAGATGCTCAAACTGCATTGCACTTGATTTTGCTGGCATTTGATTTCTCATGCTATTCATAAGAACATTTGTCACTCGTAGCATTCTATTCTGTTGCTCGATATACAACACAAAGCGCTTCACCAATGTCGACCAAAAGTAAACTTCTTCTAGTATTCTTCTTCAAAAATTTCGTCTACCTCCTTTACCGGCTCTGCGGTAAAAGGTAGAAACCGGCTCTGCGGTATAAGGTAGAGATGACATCAGTACCGAGATCTGTCGCAGAAAAACTCTTACCAATCGCTGTTCTTTTGCCCTTAAGAGGCAATTGAGTAATAGAGCACTCTGCGTGTTCTGTGTGTAATGTGTAATCTTAGGTCCTATTTGCGTTGATGGTTACTAAAAGAGAAGAAGGGCTGTAGGGGATATGTGCCTGGTCAGGCGTCTATGGATCCAACGGATATCATAGCTCCGGGCCGAAGAATCGAACCAGTGGGACAACGTGGTACAGGATGCCCGCGTCCATGGTTTCGTACACAAATGGAAAAGGACCTCCACCAACTCGGTGCGCGCCATTGGAAGCAGCAAACACGAGATAGTGCTGGGTGAAGAAGCTAACTCACTCACAACTCACCCAGGTCTACCCCTGACTATAGCGTCGCACACAGAAGAAGAAGAACATTTCTCGCATTCAAACTTTAGAGAGTAGGAAAACTTGAAACTGAAATACCTAGCAAAACAAATATCATACGACTCGCTCTACATGGTTCACTTGTGGTGCGCAGTTACTTGCTTGCTGGTGCGCAACTGCACACCAGAAGTGAACCAAGTAGAGCAAGTCGTATTGAATATGATATTTGTTTTGCTAGCTATTTCAGTTGTATGTAATCACCACAAATGTCACTCCCGTGTTCAAAAAGTACAAATCCATTTTTATTTCTTTATGTTTAGATCGAAAAAAGACCTAACTAAAGACGTGTCTTTCCACAGAAAATAATGCACAAGGAATTTCACAACAGGAGAGTGGGGATCAATATGACCCACTCGAACCTATCAAGGATTTTTTTGAACAGCTTACTAGCGGTATCTCTCGTGAATATAGACTTTACAAACATAATCTTAGCTCGATGTGACAAAATAATTGTATAGTAATCTCAACTTGAAATTCAAAAGTATGACCCACTTTTTTATTAGCCATTTTAATAAGAAACTTCTTAAGTTGAAATGTAAGAAATGTTGCTCTGCATAAAAAACTGATTAAGGTAAGCTCAAACAATGCAAGTTTTTGTAGTGTACCCCAGAGACGTACGGATGGCGTATTGACTGCTATATAAGCTTCCTCCGGTGTTAACAACTTGGTCGTTTCCAATTGTATTATCATAAGATGTGGCACTAATTTCGTCCATGTCCTTTTATGGTCTGCAGATTATGTTTTAGATGCAGTGCCTTGCTTTTTCTTTCTAAACGTAACAATCCATAACGCAGCCCTATCCACATCATACTACAATAAAAGAATGAGACTGGAAAAAAGTGATGATTGCCAATATGCAGAAGTGATTACCGATGTTTGTAGGTTCACTCATTTATGACGTTTTATATCTTATTAAACTTTCCCAATTTACTAACTTCCTTTCAACATCTACCACTTCTAGATAAACCAAAACAAATCCCAGAGATAGCTACGTTGCAACATTATTTATAATTTTCCTGCGGTCATCGGCGATTCCCAATCTAAGGGCTTAGCTGGTCTTAACAGGAATTAATAATCGATTGACAATTTATCGCTTTCCCCCACCATGAAACTCTAATCAAAAGGCACCTTTCATAAGACCCCAAAAGCCAAATCGTCACCCAATCCCACCCCAATCAATCAACTCACCTCCGTCGTAAAATGAAAACTACAAACAGAAGCTTGTTTACTCACCATTAATTGCCTCTGTGCTCGATTTAATCGCGTTAATCTTGATGCCAGAGCCTCCAAGCCAATTACAAAAAAATAAATCAATTTTTGGATTTAGGAAGCGAAGAACCTGCCACCCCCCAACCAACGTGCGATTAGAAATCAAGAACAAATACTCAAGACATTACCCGCGTTAAGCTCCGTCAACGGTGACGATAAGTAGTGCGCGGTGAGGCGTCTGTCTTGTCGTTATCGTATTTGTGACCCAATATACCCGGAGGAGCGTTTTTATTGTGATGGATTAATTTCCAATTACGGAATTTCGAATCGCCCGTGATATAAATTTCAATCAATTTTCAATTAGCTTAGGTATATATATACTCCGTCGGACGGTGGTGAGAGTTGATTTAGCTGTTTGGGCTTAAATTTCAGCGAGAAAACACTAATCTAATCGAATCGGCTCTTAATCTGCGTGTTTTGAACCCATTCTCCCCCATTCGCACACACGTAGTTGTTGTCAATTGATTATTAAGATTAATTGGGTGTTAAGGTGGCTAATTGGAATTTCGGAATTACCCACAACGTTGATTTACCACCACTACGAATAACAGCCACACACTCTCACGGGTACATCTAATCGGTGGGTGAGGGAAAATAACCAGAAAAAAATTTGTTGCAAGTTAGAGGAACTATTTTAAAATTTATTAATTAAAATAATTACCCACGTCGAATTTGTAAATGATTGCTGATTTGCTTTCACCGATTGTGGTGAGATTCTGACGTGATAGGGTGGCAATTAATTTGGGGGCAAATAGAAATGTCATTTCGATCTTTTTTTTTCTTTTTTGAAGGGTGATTTGTTGAGGCGATTTTGAAAAATTTATTTCAAGTGAAATGGGAGATTAGGATCGCAGAGGTTGAGGGACGTAATCGCGTTTAATTGGAAATAAATTATGCGAATTTGTTTGCTTTGATTGGCAGGTGCGATGTGTGCGTGAAGGGGGTTGAATTTTTCTGTTTTTGGTGGATTTGATTAGATTCTGAGATTCTGATCGGTCTCGTGATGAAGGCCGGTTTAAAGTTTGAAGTCATTTGTGATGTGTCATCTGTCATGTGCTATCTGTCATCTGTCATTATGAAATGTGGCGGATTTAAGAGTCAATTTTTGGAAAGGAAAATTTGTTGGGGACCTCAGCAGGGAATGAATAGCTGCTTTGTATTTTAACGGTTACAGCAGTCTCTATGGAAGCCGAGGTTGTTGTACCCCACACAGAGGCCCTCTCAAAAGAAACTTCATTAGATTTAACACACGAATAAGTGAACTTGTACTGGGATTATATTTGAAGAAGGTTGGTCGGGTTCCGACCATTTCAAAGTACATCAACTGTTGATCTAGAGAACTACAAACACGAAGCTTTTAGTGATTGTTCCTGAAGTCTCGTTTAGGCCAAAGTAGGATGAGTGTTGCTTATGGCGAAAAAGAGAAAATTAAATATGCGATTGCATTTAACAAGATCATTGTCAAACAGCTCTAATAATCGTTTTCGTGATCTTGCGAATTATAATTCTTCAATCGCTCTAATTGATATATATACATATATGTGCTCAGTGTGCTCAGTGATATGCTTGATGACTATGCTTGATGGGCCCAGTCATATATAAGGTCACTCCAATTTCCCAAGGCTTTCTTGGTGGTTTCGGGCTGTAGTTCGAATCGTGAGAACACGATTTGAGAACTTAGCGCGCAAAAAAATCGATTATGACATGGGCTGTATAGCATGGTGCCACACCAGAGGTCGCATGAACCAGAGGTCGCCATCCATGTCACCAATTTTAGTAAAGAAAGCCTGTAACGCCCACCGCCTAGAAATGTTGTGCACGTGCAGAGCTTTATTTCAAAGCAAGTAACAAAATATTCTTCATCAATTTTTCCTACTTGCAGACAATTTTCGAAATACTTTTCAAAAGAGCCTTTTTTAAATTTTATTGATATATCTCATCCTTAGAAAACCCATTGACATGAAAACTGATTTTGGTTCGGATGGTTGCAAAGTGTTCAAGAAAACCTCTTTAACTACAACCGTCCCGAAAGAAATTTACAATCGAGCTTTAAATTTTTCAATAAATCTCCAGCAACAGAAACCACCAATAAGCTCATATCTCATCGCGTTGCTCCGGTGGTTGTTCACAATCAAATTTATCGATGTGTAATTAAATTTTTATTTATGACGCCCGAAATTAAACGAATTCTTTTCCGTTGCACGATCATCCATCAGGTAGCAGTCAAGAAAATTTTTCCTTCTTTTTTGCTAATCGCGTCTCAAAATCAGATGTACAAACCTAAGAACGGCACATATATTTTTTTCTATTTTGTTTTGTTTGCGTCGATAGCGTGAGTTGTTCAAACACCGCATTCTAAGTGGCACCTTCCTTCAATTTTATGTCACATTACGGCGATTATATGTCGATGAATTGTCCAGATTATCTAAGAAAATTGGACGCCATCAAGTAAACGAATTTATCGCTCAGCCCAAAAAAAAAAAACACAGATATTCGGTAGACGGTTACAATTCCTAAGTCAACAGTGTGGGGACTCATAAACGCCAGGCGTCGAAATCGAACTGTCAACGAGTGGAGGAGTTTTTTTTTTATCAGAGGAGAACCATCTGACAGACAGACGTTCTGCGTGTCAAATCTGACAGACGGTCAGAGGTGAATCCGCACATTCGTGTCACCCAATTAAACAGGCAGAAGTGTTGTTTCGACGAAGCCAATCGCGAGTCAAGTGCGTCTTCCGGATGTTTACACGCGTCAGAAAGATGTCGCCGTGTAAATTGCGAATTCCCTCGACTCACACTCACCCATCATTTCATTGATATCCACTACAAAAGTCATCACGTGAAAGCCCATCAACGGCATCTCTTCGGCATCGGCATCGGCATCTTCACATTTAAGGTAAACACATTAAGACGGCGATGACATTATTTCAAATACCGAATGCCGCGGTTGGTAGTCGATTCAATCATCGTCGTAGTCGTAGTCGTTCTCGTCGTTGTCGTTGTCGTCGGCAGGGCAAACACGGCACGCCACCTTCAACGGAAGCCCCTTGTCGAGCGGTGTAAGTAGCTGGCGAGAGAGGTACATCAAAGCCCACCGATAATCGATTAACCGCGACAAACGACAGCCGCCAGAGCTGCGGGTTCCACTTTCCAGGCAGTTATTCCTGCTCCTACTCCGAATTGAGAGTCAACACGAAATCAGTTAAAAACCATCGAGGAGTAAATGAAGTGCGCGCGATTGGTACGCCAAAGTCAACTTCTTCGTGGCTGTCATCTTCAGCTTCAACTTGACAGGTGCCATGACAGCGGTGGACTAAGACCTTCCCCCGGTTGGCCGCACGGGCTTGTGGTAACATTAGCAGAGTTCTGTGTTGACACAGAAGCCGATCGCGGTGCATTGGCATTGGGCCAGCAGTTGAAAGTTTTTATTCTGTTTCGCGTGTGAGGAAGTGCGTGGTGAGTGGAGTACACTAGTGAGACCCCCGGGTGGTGGAAACAACCTGTGTTGGAGTGTTGACAGAGCAAATATCATTGAGGGCATCCGCGCGCAAAGTGAGGAAACGAAATGCGGCAAGCAAACAAAATGGAACGCATTACCGGACTGTTGTGGGGGGCGTGGAGCGTGAGGAGATCTGCGGGCTGCGACGGCTCTTTTAATCCCTTTTTAACAAGCGATTATTGTTTAATTTTAATAATGGCTAAGGGAAATGATGACAGATTCAGCGCTGGAATGGAGAGGCGATGCCACTTCGCGGTGACACTTGGTGTCGTGCCGAGGAGAGGTTTGATTTTAGGAAATCTCAGCTGGAGAAGGGTTGATTTAAAAGCAATTGGATTTGAGTACAAAGCAGCGATTTTGAGTGTTTGCGGTAATAGGTGAGCTTTGAGCATTAGAACTGGGTACGAAACAGTCGTAGGGTAATCAATTTAGTATCCAGTGACCATTCTTATTGCAGTCAACGGAAGTCCAAATCTATGGCCTTTGATAGTTGATGCTGAAATTTTTTTTCTAACTGGCGGCCATCGTCCTTTTACACTGTCGTCATAAAAAGCATTACAATTTTTATAAGAAATCAAGCTGCATCATCATTTATATACAGAAAATAAAACAATGACTTTTTGTTGAGCATTTTAGCACTTCAGGTGCTGGCTCATCTTATATTTGGTGGCTAAGAGCAAGCTCCCCAGGCAAAGAAAAAGGTAAGAGTACTATTCTTACTAAGGAACCAGCACTTAATGTAAATAGTAGAAGAAGAAAAGGTGCTCACATTTATTTAATCTTTTGTTCTAGTTTTAGTATGACATTTTTAAACGCTTTTGGACAAAGACAGACAATTTTTTTTCCGCTTCCCTCGGGAAAGCTTAAATGTTGCCACCACGTAAAAAAAATAAAAACAACCAAACCAATTAAGAAAAGTGCTAATTTTTGAGGAGAAATAATCCAACAAAATATCAAGTTTGAACAAAGCCTATCGCATATGCACGAAGATAAAAAAATCAAATAAAAAATGACCGAGCTTAAAATTGGTCAGGAAGACTTACACAGTTTCTCTTTAACATGTAAGCGACTAATTCGTTTGTTTCCAAACTTCGTTTGTAAACAAACTGTTACTACAGAAATCGGCATATCAAATCCATTTCTAGTTAATATAGGAGTCCTGCAGGGCTCACTCTTGGGACCACTTTCATTTTCTTTATATAATAATGATCTTCCACAAGTGATACAGAACTGTAAAACCCATATGTACGCTGATGACGCCTTAATCTACATTACACGTCCAATAAGATTAAACATAGACTGTGTAGTGAAAATTAACGAGGATCTTGTAAGTATTGCAAGGTGGTCATCGCAAAACAAACTTAGGCTCAATCCCGTAAAGTCTTTTCTGCCCAAGAAGAACTTTTGACCCAAATACTTTCCCCCAATACTTTTAAATAATCAAATCGTATCCTATGAAAATAATGTGAAATATCTTGGGTATAAGATTAACTCTTACTTGACCTGCTGTAATGCAATAACCGAAACAATAAAAAAAATCTATACTACCTTGCGCTGCTTACTACTACGTTACAACTACGTCTTTTCAAAAGTCTAATTACTTATAACTGTTCTGTGTATCCTCACCTCGACTATGAATGTAAACGAAGAATAAATGTTGCTTTTAATGATTGTGTCCGCTTTATCTATAATGTCCCTAGGTACTGTAGTGTGTCTCATCTTAAAACTGGTGTCTTTGTATCTGTTTGTATCTGGAGGTGTTCCTGGATTTTCGAAATATGTTGAAACTATATAGAATTATTCATCGTATGTGTCACGACTATCTTTACGATTTATTAATATTCGCACGTTCAGCCCGCGGCTTAAACTTAATTTTACCACGATTCGTACATTGCATTGGTGAACAGTCCTTTATTGTATCTGCAATTCGTCTCTGGAATCGTCTCGCTTTGTACATAGCCGGAAAATTCAAAAGACAAAAAGGCGGAAAAGGCGGGAGATATTTGACAACCTAATATAATATTTTAAACTTAAAATAATTATTTTTGCATCATTTATTCTTTTTTTTTTTTAAACAGAAAGCGATCGGAACAGCAATTCAAGGAACGATATTTTCTGAATATCAATATAGAGGTCCGCACAAGAAAATTTAATCATTTACGGCTCCGAAAAAATTGGGATTGCGTAGACCAAATATGGAAGCCATATTTTGTTCCCTTCAGTCTTCCAACTACTTATACAATTCTCATTCTCAATTTATTTTTTTTGTATTTTTTATTATTTGTTCTCAATAATATGCTGATAATGTATCGATTTAGTTTTAAGGCACTGTGGGCCTTGAAACATACACAGTAGACTGTTTTATGTTAGAAAATCGGCCATCATAAGTTACAATTTCAATGAAAAAATTAATAACGTAATTGTACACTCATCAGATGTCAAGGGCAAATGTCTCTCAAAACTCGCAAGTAATGCCACTTTAATCATTTGCTTTGAGACAACTCGTTTCAGCAACCATCTCTCAAATGGTCGTCGTACTCTCAAGGACTCTTAACGTCATATCGCGCGTTGTTTGCCATCCAAAAATGACTAATGGATCTAAACGCGTTCACGGCAATTAAGTTCTCACCATCTTCAAATCCCCAAACAAAACAAAAAAAGCATTTTTAAAGTTCAATTTCTGCACGTACACAACAGACACCAACCGGCGCCAGTCAGCTAATCGCTAATTAAAGTCACCGACTGTCGAACGTCGACAAAATCGAACGTCAACGATAATTTGATATCAAATCACAATTACGGATAAGCAGCTTACAGCGGTGTCTCTCGACGGGTGAGACGTCTTCGTCAATCACCGGCGCAAATAGGCTTACGGAGCACGGCCGCAATTGGTGCTCTTGCCGCATCCCAAGTCGAGAACCGTGAAATGCGCCCCTCGTCTTAAGGGCGCTGTTGTGTGCCCGTGTGTGAGTGTACCCCACACATCATTATCAACAAATTTACAAAACAAACAACAGCAAGCAGCAGTTGAGCGATCAAACACAAATCAAATTCCGATTTTCGCGGAGCATTATCGCGCCATTGAAAGAGAGAGAGTCTCAGGAACCGCGAAGGCATCGTGCTCCCTCTGTCCCTCTGGCTGCGCTGTTTGTCGAGGCCTAATGAACCTCATCAAAAACCGACAATTTTTCGATTCAATCACTGTGCTGTGTGTGTATCTCTGCAGTTCGATGTTTATCTGGCATGAAATCAAATCCATGAGGTAGGTTCCCAACAGGTAACGACGACAGGATAAGAGACTGTGTCTCTCGCTGTGTGTGTGTGTGAGTGTGGTGGGCAAATGTTGACACAAGAAATTTTCGGATATCAGATGAGTTAGTCACTCGGATATCTTTGGACTTTGCGTAGTCCTGTTGGCTGCTGATAAAAAGCGATTATACACGTGTTCTCGGCTCAATCGCTGGCCCTCTGCTGGGTCTGCGACGAGAGAACTCGTGTTTGCATTGCGCTAAGAACTCGCAAATATTTGAAAGGTGAGTGATTTATCGCTTAGTCTGACGCGAGGATATTTATTTTTTTTTTTTTTTTGATGAGAGAGTCACATTTATCCAGAAATCATCGCCGAAGTGTTCTCGGGGAATCCCTAAAAACTAGGACTACTAATGGTGATGTGCTCCACCAAAAAGTCTTCTTCCCGGTCCAAATTAAGTAAGTGTGCTTTCTTGAATCTCACATGAACACAATTTCTGTGTGATTTTTACGATTGGTTAGCGGTCTTCTGATCATCGATGGCATCTTCTTTCAAAATCAATTCAATCGAGGACAATCTGATCGTTTCACTGGAACGGATGGATAACATTTAATAAAATAATTTCGTCATTTATTCTTTGTGTTGCTGTTTAGGGTTTCGTTCAAAAGCGATAACGAAAGCCTTCTAGAATCACTTCGGTGTCCGTCTGTGTGTCTGTCCTCTTTTAGTTCGTATTATAGAGGGAAAATATGGGTGTTTGAAGAAGTATTGCATTTAAGTCCGTAAAGTCCCTTCAAAACATTGGAACGGCAATCAGAGCAACATTGAAGTTTAAATCGACAGCTCAGTCGAAGATGTGATAAAGGAGGACTAGAGATTTTCAATGATTTTAATGTTTGTAAAAAGCCTCGTCAGCTAAAACAATTCGAGTGCAAAGCATACGAGTCATTGCTCGATAAAGATCCTAAATCGTTCGTTAAATACAAAGAAAAATGATACCTTGCCAATATATGTATTTCAAATGTATATTTGCGGTTTTGATAAATAACTTTTTGTCATTTTTGGGATAAAGCCATTATTTCATCTGGGTAGAACTTCTGAGATTTTTAAGTGGAGAACTTATCCAAGACCGGGCCCCTACAGAATTTAAAACTACACTATAAAAAGAGTCCGGCAGAGATTTAAACAACTGATAATTTGAAGATGCAAGTTCTGGGCTATAAAAAAAGCTATCCATATAATGGTGGATGCATTAAAACTTCTCAACTAAGCTCTCTTAGTCTTTGCCGGGTCATCAAAGATGTGTGTGGCGTTGTCGTTATGGAACAAAAGACCTTTTCTGTTGATTAATGACCTTGATTGCTGACCGTTTTAATTTTATTGTTTCATTCAAAATCAATAATTTTTGACAGTAGTAAACAGAATCAATCGTTGAACCAGGTTTTAAAAGTTTATAATTATCAATTTCCTTTCAATCCAACCAGACACACAGTGAAAATGTTGGTGTTTCTTCAACTCAATGTCATTGCCACTGTTTGCAAACCTTCACCTTTCTTCGTCCGTGATGTTTTTCGCAGATTTCATTCTGTTTTAGCAGTGGATTCCAAATTGAAGTTTGGTCCGTTGAATACTTCACTGTGAACCTTAATCGGTTTGACTCACAAGACACCGAAATTTAGAGCTTATTTGTGCAGCTTTCGTCAAATGGTTGATACCGGTTTGATAATACATAGCTAGTTTCCAGCAAGGAGAGTTAGCAATCTGATGTCTACGCTTCAACTAAACCTCAAAAAGTTCTACATGGTAGTGATTTCTAACAGAGAAGAATGGAACGAATATCCTCCTGCTTAAACGAAGTCTGATAACAAGGTGTTGCAGGTATGATAGGACCAAGATGTAGCCCTCTCATCTCCCTCTGCAGTGATTCATCAATATTTCAAACTGAACTTTATGCACTGCATTACCGAAGGAAATCTAGATAACACAAAAATATCCATATACCCCGTTAGCCCCGGCCCCGGCCTGGCTGTCTGGGAGTGCAACACAAACCTAAATACGCTGGCAAAAAACAACACACTCAGATTAATCTGGGTGTCAGGACATGAAAACAGCTAGGGGAACGAAAAGGTAGACACCCTAGTTAAGAAGCATACTCTTGGACCCCCTCATCTCCATGGAGTCATTAATAAAGACACAAACTAGCTCATTAAGCAAACAGCTCTGGTATATCCAGGAGTGTTAAACGCTCTACGAAATTCATGAATCTCCACAACCCCGAACGATCCAACAAAGCTCAAGAACTTAGTAAAGCTAACCTGAGAGTGTTATGTGAATTACTTACACCTATCTTACCACTATCACGGAGCACCTTCACGAGATGGGCCTCACCAGCACGGAAATCTGGTCAGGCCAACGAGACTATAGAACACTTACTTACCAACCACCCAAGCCTGGACCTAATCACATTAAAAATAATCAACAAAATAAAAGTAGCAAGGATTGTCTTTGAGAACATCCACTCAAATTTATGAAGAAAGCACTTAAATCCTTAACGAAACAGAGGTGTACAATCTTTAAGATCGCAATACAAGCGTCTCAGTGCAACTCCAAATTTTATTTAATTTCATTAAATTCCATGTCAAGGCTCACTTTGTTTGTGTGCCGTTCTTACTGATTTTTTTCATAAATTTCATCGACTTTTTCAGTGATTGGTCAATGTTCCTTTGATAATATCCGGATTATCAGAAAACGAGGAAAACACTTCGCTGCCGTTTTTCTGGTTACATCGACTCCATGAACTTCACAAATTTGTTCTTTCTTACATTTTTTATAACAGAACAGAAGCAAAATATGGTGATAATGTTCCGAGTTCTTTTTTTTTCTTAAATCTAACTTAACCTCACATAAGTAAAAGTATTATCAGATATATAAAATTTTAAAACTTTCTGCTGACTGATTGTTTTCCGAGCATCCAATGTGTTTCATTATTTATTAACAGGAATTGAACTTCTTGATATTAATTTTCTGTAAAAGAACATTTTATAATTTGTTTTTTAATACAGTATAATCCAGAAGCAATTCTCTTGCAAATTTTTTTGTTACGGCCTGTTAAACTAACTGCGGAACTAACTATCTTTACCCTTATTCATCTTGACCTATTTACAACAGATGTTTACAGCGGCCCTGTACGTAGGCTTGGTATCTAATTTTAAATTGTAGTTACATCTTTTTACGGCACGTACTAAACAAGAGCTGAAGTTGTAACTGAAATGTTGGCGTCTACTGTCATTTAGATTAAGTCGTACTTCTTGATTTATTTTAGTCATCCATTTATATCGTTCCCAAAAACGAGCGCATATTTTGCCCACCTCATAAGTAGTTTTCGCCGGCCAATAAATTCCATCTTAAATCACTTTCAATATGCTAATCTAAATGAATAGCATTTAAATGGACATTCCACTCCATCGGAGCATGCTGGCGCCAATCTACTCTCGATCCCAACTACGCATCGTTCTCGACCCCAAAAAGAAGAACTTCTATCAAAAACATTTATAATTCCGCAAAGTACATAAATAACGGAGTTCTATTGATTCAGCCTTTTCACTGAATTCCCGGATTCAAAAAAAAGTGCCCCCTCCCGCACAGAATGGGATTCTAACCACTTCAGTGGGCCCCGAATCGATATAAGCCGCAAGATTCGCCAAACAGACCGTCTGTTGGTCGTTCCTATTTTTACGATCCTCCTCTATGTCGATGGCCGTAATGGAGCCCCGAGCAGCTTCTGTTTTACTACGAGTGTAATCCGCTCGATAAACAAACAGCAGCCACTCGCAGAGTCAGGCCACCACTAATTGCCGGCAAGCATCTTCGGATTTCGCCAATATACCGACGGGGAATCTGTGCCATCATCGTCGTCGTCAGAGCGGCTCTTTAATCAGGTCGCCTGCTCCTCCAGACGACGACGATGAATACGCAGGCAAATCCACCACCATTAAGTGGTTATTTGAGTACATTTTGGAGTCTAATGGTTTCTAGCCGAACTGCCACCGCTGCCGACCGCCGAGGGTAAACACAAACACGCCCGGGTTTGTTGGTAGGTGCTCTGACGGAGGAGTCCGGGTGTTTGAGGAGTTGGCCTAAGTGCGATGTTGGCTGCTGCTTGAATGTACTGCTTGCGATTAACCGGAGATTAAATTATTAACTGAATTACGTGACTAGTGGCGGCCTGGTGGTTGTTTTACTTTCCCACGGTGTAGTTTTAGAGTGTGGAGTTTGTTTTGTGGTTTGCGAACGGAGCAGAGAAACGATGAATACGATTTGGAAATGGTACTCGAGGAGTGAGCTTTCACTTCAGTGCTGCGTTTTAAAATGGAGGAGGGAGTAGTTACTTCGATTTAGAGCCCAATCATGATTTGCATCACATGTTGGTGCCTTTGTTAAAATCTAAACTTAAGACTGCAGCTGTTTGTATGTAAGCTTAATATTTTTTTTCTTCTAATTAAACTGTTTAAATTGAGCTTGAAACTTTGAGTCTCAAAATTGTTTTTATTTAAAGTTAAAGAAATAGCCGGTTGAAAGGCCTGGTTGATCTTATGACTGAGGCGACACTTTTTAGGTTTAGATTGTCGAAAACTTAATGGAAAGCACATAGAAACAGTTTTTTTTTTCATATACATATCTTGTGAAATAAGAGAAATAGAGTTTTGAAATTATTTGACTTTAGTTCTTGTATGTGATTAACACTTCGTGCAAAAAAAAAAAAACAAATCAATTATTAGATTCGTCCCTCAGGTCAAAATGACCAATTAGAGTCATTTTCCACATGCCCGCTTTATTTTGTTATTTACTCATACCATTCGGGAGAATATCAAACCTACCATTGCCTACGATGAACATGTTCCTTAGACAGCCGACGAAGTTTTAAGGAACAGATACGGAGACTACTGAAAATAGTGAAATACAGGGTAGGCTAAAAGTCACTTTCGTACGTAAATCTGCAACAACTTTTAAATGAGAAGATAAAGGCTACTGAAACAAATGAAGTGGAAACCAAAGAAAAAAAATGTCTAGACCCTACAGATCTGACGATCGCGTTGACCATAAATTAATACCACACTTTTTTTTAAATAACACATGTCTCCAACCATACAGTGTTGGTCATTGAATTAAAAACGACTGTTTCAGTATTTTACCTAACTAGACTACTGAATTAAAAAAAAAAATGTGGAGTGACGAATCAAAATTTGACTTGATGGGTTTCCATGGGAAAGTGTTCGTAAGACACCCCCCCAATAACGACCATGACCTTAAGTACACCATTGAAAGGATGGAGGAAGCATCGAAATTTGGGGTTCATTCTCTTGGTATGGTGCTGTATTAGATATGGATAGATCAGTTTACAAGGACATACTACAAGATACAATTGAGCCCCACTGCTTCGCTGCCCGCTAAGTAAATTTTCCAGCATGATAACAACGCTAAGCACACCACTGAGGTAAAGAAATGGCTTTTTGGGAAAAAAATTATTGTTGTAAGGCCCCGACTTAAAAACCACTGAAAATTGATGGGAAGACGTGCAAAAAAGCTTAAAGCATGTACGATCGAAAAACGCAATAGAGTTATTCAACAAATCAAGAGCATATGAGTTCTTTCAAGATCTCAGGCTCTGGATGAAAGCATGACAAGCAAACTTTGTTCTGCTATAACAAACAAAGGGTTTCCAACATAATACTAACCATTTTTTCCAGAATACTTAACAAGGATTTTAATATTATTATTTTCTATCCGTCTCGTATTCTTTGGCCAGCTTCAATAACACTAGCTTTGTTTTTCATGAATTTTAAATATTTTATTCATAAAATTGAATTTAGAATGATAATTGCTTTAATTACTTTTTATGTGCCTTTAAATAAGAAAATATTATAAATAAAAAATTAAAAGAAAATCAGGCGTTTCCAATCCTGTGACCACTGTATGTAAATAAACATTGCGGTCCTTATGTTTTTTTTTTACTTGCATGCTTTATTCAAACTATCCTTGCATTTAAGTCTGAAGAGTCCATTCAAAACATTGCATCCGCAATCAGAGCAGGCAACGGGAACAACATCGAAATTAAAGTCAATGTCCTAGGGGAAGATACCATAAGAGACCATAAGAGACTAGGAGCAGATGATAATGTTCAATGAGAAAGCTAATTTTAATGTTTGTGATAAGCCTTGCCGAATGGAAAGCATTGGACGATTTACTCGATTAATATCCGAGCCAAACGCTGAAGTTTGCAGAAGCCGAGAGACGTCTATGGTCGATTTTTTATTTGCGACCAGTTTATTCAAAAGGAACAATGACAGGCTCCTAGACAAATATATTTTTACCTTTCCGAAGTTCAATTCGAAGACAGTGTTTCGTGCAGTGTTCCATTAATCGCATCTTTCAACCAACGACAGATGCGAATATAATCGACGTGAAACTTTAGATCCCTAAATCTCATGTGAAGAACCCTTCTCTCTCCCTTCTAATCTATTGCTGAGATTTGATTCCTTGAGTGGGTTCATTTTTCCCAGAACAAGTTGAACAAAAACTAATTACCACTTCCTGGATCGACTTCCCAAAATAATTGGTTCCTCATTCGTAAATTACCCGCAGAAATTAAATTCTTAGAACTGCACCTAATAAAACAACTTTATTCGCGTGTAATCGCAATCAGTCGTGCTTGTTCAGTTGTATTACCAATAAATTTGACTGTCATCGATTCGTTATAATTCAAATTCACTCCTTTCATCGCCCGTGTAATTACTCAACACAGAACTCGTCAGAACCCGGCCCTAATCACGCACAGTAGTCACACGTTCAGAACAACAAATTACCACTCTGTTGACAGCGTTCTGTAAACACTCGCCCAATATATCATAATACAATTATTGGTAAAAGAAAAACGAGAATAAAATTGAACCAAGAAAACGAGCTCATCATGGCGGAAGTGAATGCGTAATTCCGTTATCAGTGGCTGTCTTAAGTGTCAGTGTCACCAAAACTTTGTGGTGGTGGTTGTTATCTCGCACCCTTTCAAACTTTCATTCTCATTTTTTTCAATTAGAGACGATTAATAAAAGTCCCGATTTGTCAGAGGGGAGACGATTTAACAACCCTCGGGAATGCTTGGCCGTTTGTTGGCCAACGAAATTTCAGTGTTTACATATCAATATCAACATCAAATCGACTTACAAGGCAAACATTGCATTATCATGCGTAAATTGGATTGACTAACCGACTACACGTCGGGCTCGGCTGCTACCTGAAGGTGCCTTGCTCCCAGGAAATCAAAATCGACAGCTTATATGTCATCAGAGCGAACTGGTTATGGATCACTTCGAGATAAGCTGGGTAAACATGTGGGACTCATTTTACGACGATTACGCAGATGAGGGTGTGAGGGCTTAAAAAAAAAGTAAATACACAAATGAAGGGGATTTTTCTTGGGTCCTATTGTGGGTAAAAACCTTTTAAGATTCTTAAAAGAGGTCGGTGAAAGCAGCAGGCATTAAGACCCACCATGGATATCGCTTGTGGGCGCTATGGTTTAATCGTTCGTCGGACTGTTAAGCGAGAGTACTCGGGTTCGAATGCAGCTCGGGGAAAAAAACACCACTAACATTTTTCACGGCTCCTCCTCCAGCGTTCACAACACAGTGGACAAGCTATATTCTGGCCTGTATGGGCTATTACGTAGCCGTCCGGAACCGACATTAAACAGTAGGTCCCGCAGGAAAAAGCTAGGCTCTGGCCCTTCGTGGGCTGTTACGCCATTAATGATGATGATGATGGATGTAGCTTACGATTGAAATGCGAGTTCTGACCAACCAAATTGTGCTGCAACTTATTGCTCCCTGCAGTTATGCGGCATTCGATTGAAATTTTAGTCCACTTTCAGGTATCATTCAACAGACGAGAAACAAACACATTTGCAGTACTTGACGATTTACAGGATGCCTACAATATGAAACATACAGCCATTCTAATTGTGAGCTATAGTTTCCTATTTGCTATATATTTTCGACTGAACTACGAGCATCATCGTTGTGATCTACTTGTGCTCCTTTCGACATGTCGATTTAATAGTTTTGATAAGTGGGTTTTTTACCGGCTACCTTCATTAATTTGGTAAAAGTTGCTCTAAAAGACAGATTTAAAAATGCGTAACCTCGAGCCGGACGTAAACTCCACGAACAACATCATAGTGGAGATTTATCGTACAATCAAAACTGTTGCCTCGAAGTACCGAGGTCATGCTTTACAAATTCTTTAAAGAATGACGATAAGCACAACTCGAGTTAATACTTGGATCCTTCGTAAGAAAAAATATAGGGCAGATTTTTAGCCCTGTCTGCAAGCAAGGCGAATGGAAAAGGCATAACCGTGAACGAGCTGTACAAAGATATCCGTCGACTACAAACACAAATGCCCCAGAACTCTTTTAGTCTTCGAGAAGAAGAGGGAGACCGAACCTCCGGTACAGAGACCAAGTGATTGCAGACGCAAGACTTGGTCTTAAAGATTGGAAGCAGCATGCTCGGGACCGTCAACATCAGGAGGCGACTTTAGCTCAGACTCTCCAAGAGTTGACTGTCTGATAAATAAGTAAGTAGCTATTTTCTTACGAATTCATGAACATGGCATATTTGACCCAAATCGGACAATCCGAAACATGTTAAATAAAGTCTTGAAGTTTGCAAAAATAATGGATTTCTTTTTCCCCAACCTAATATTTGATTTTATAGTAAATATGATAAGATAATGAATAAATTAAAATATTGACACAATTGATTTAAGCTGTTTAATTTGTTTGTTCTTTATCTCATGCCCTTTTGGACACTAACATTATGACCAATTTGAGCGAAAAAGCAGGGTATCCAGTGTGTTACCTCACCAACTGACACAAATCTTCGTTATTTAAAATTCATTTTGTTGCAAACCGATTACATTTTTTCTTTTTCTGTCTGTCTGTGGTTCAACAAAATTATGTTAAATCACTAAGAATTGTTCAACTGATGGCCAGAGAAACTCTTGTAACGAATGTCAACGGCATTTTCATTTTTCAAAATGTCGCCTTACAGTTTTCCGTTCCATTCTTCGTGGTGTATGACAAGTCACATGTAGATGTCGCTCTCAAGCTCTAAAGGAAAATAAAATTACTTATCATCAGACTTAGCAATTACACAACAAGAACGAATAATCCTATTTAAATATTTTTCTATTGAAAATAATACAAACTTTTTCTAAAATTCACGAAAAAAATATCTCCAACTCACCACACCATCAGTCCATTCCCCTCCAACCTGTCACTTGACATTGTTGACAATTCATTCCTCCAACTTGACACATGAACAAAATGACAAAAACTCAATTCTCCCTTTTCCATCGCTAAATGTTGACGTTACACACTGCTTGATAAATTTCCTTTAATTTGCGCTCAAATTCGCATTATTTAAAATGGTTTTCATAAAAGAATGGGAAGATTTTGAGATTGCTGCCGAGAATATGTACATGGCAGATCCAAAAAATTGCCGATACATAATGAAATACGTCCATGCGAAAGGCCACATCCTGCTAAAGATGACCGACAATGTTAAGGTAATCGTGAAGTTCATTTAAATTGAATTAAATAAACGTGGAATTTTATTTCAGTGCATTCAATACAAGGCCGAGAATATGCCTGATCTGAAAAAGATCGAGAAATTAACTGGGAATCTAATGGGACACATGGCATCGAAGGAGTGAGAGCAGTCGTTGACGTCGTCGTCGTTGTATTTATGCATTTAGGTATTTTGTTTCTTTTTTTTTAATTTTGTATATCACGCATAAAGTATAGAACAACAAACCGCCAGCGAGTGGACAAAAACAACTTTATTTCCAAACATTTCTATGAAATGAATTCTTTTGTAAATTTGTTAATAAAAAAAAGTGTGGACACGAAGAAAATGAAAAATTTGTCTTGAGTTATGTGAGTGATGTCGTGGTGGTGTGAAATGTAGTGAAAAATTGGTACTAATTTTGCATACGAGGAAAAGCAGAGTGCTAAGTGGTTCCAATATTATTTTCAAAACTTGAACTTGACAATACACTCGAAATCATATTACATGGAGTGGGTTTTATTGGGAAAGTAATAACTAAATAAATGAAACTAAGTAAATGTGTGTAGAGTTTAGATAGATGGGATCAAAATCGTTCTAAGCACTGCCAAAGTGCAATATTAACATGGAATCGTTGCTCTTGAAATAGATCAGGGACAATCTTATTCGGTGAACTTCGAGACCTAGTGGCTTGAAGTCTATTTCTTATTTTAAAAGTTTGCAAGTCACATCAATTGAAACACGAGCTTCACCGTTGTGTTCCATTGGTCTTCCTCTGAAGATGTTGCCATAAATTGAGTAAACTTCGATGGAGTCATGGGAATTGGTTCTCAGTGAAAAAAATCGTATACACGTACATACTTCCAAGTTGTAAATATTTTTACTATGATCGTGTACTTTAACCAAACAAGAAAAAAGTGTATTATTGTATTAGTCGAAGGGAGCCATGACTAGAAGAATCACGAGCTTACAATTGTTCATCATTCTCTAGATAAAAACTTTTCAGTGTCTTTACTGTCGGATAGGACGTACAATCCAAGCATCATTGGTGTTTCTGCAAAAGCTTTTTCTCACATATAACTTTGTATTGTCCTCATCCCTATTAGGATCCAGTTGTATGGTTATAGACTATGCGAATTAGAGTGCAGCATTACTAACTCCGTCAATTTTTTCCTTAAATCAGAGTATCGATTAGAAGAGCACCCTTTTTCTTCTGAATATACTCACACGATCAATTCTCAAAATCCAACAGTGCATAATCATTTGATTTATGTACCCAGTCCTATATAAGACGGGCACTCCAATTCTGGAAAATCTATACTATGGCTTGAGTGGTTAGTGCGTCGGACTGTTAAACTAGCGAGCCCGGGCTCGAATCCAGCTCAGGTAAGAAAAAAAACACAAAAAATGTTCACGGCACCACCTTCAGGGAACGACTGACAATTCTCCTGGAGTCATGGAAAGCTTTCGCAATTCGTCCTTCGGAACCGGCATTAAACAGAAGTCCGCTCTACATATGTCAAATTATAAAGCGGACAAAACAGTGGAGGCGTGAAAAAATTAAGCTCTGACCCTGCATTGAAAACTTGCTACACAAAAAAACGTTAATTATATTAATATTTCAAAGAAAATAAGTTTAGCTAACTAACTAAAGTGAGAGTTCACAAATCTAAAGGCTCGAGGACCATGTGGATCATGGACTCTAACGACAATCAAGGTTATAGTAGTCACATTGCATAATTTTGATGGCTCTTCTTATAAATCCTTTTTGTTTCGCCGTCATTCTTTTCTTCAGCGGGTGTGCCATAGGTAGAGAAGACGAACTAATAGACAGACATATTTGTTGGAATGAATATAAGATCTTTTTGATGGTGAAATATGACATTAAAAAAAAAAGACTTTGCTAAGACTATTGTCTTAGCAAAGTACTTATTGGTAAATAAATCCAAATAACCTTAGATTGCTTCTCATTTGACTTGTGCGATAATAAAACTAGTCTGAATTTTGTCTACACTCCTGCTCTGCACTTCAAATCAAAGTGAATTTAGAGCGAGTTTCAATTTCAGTTGAAATTCAATTGTATGTTCTACAATCTATGTGAATTAAAATTTTTCTAATCCACTTTGAATTCATGAATAAAATGCCAAAATCATCAATTTAAAAATTAAAGTTAAAAGCTTGAATTTTTTTGGAAATAAACCAAAAATTTAATAAGAAATCTTATACTGAATATATATGCCGTTTTGTTAAATATTATGGGTGAAAACCGAATGGAGAGAATTCGTCAGACGATATTGTGTTTTACCATAGCACAAAACATCTTCCCGAAATAATGGAGTCAGAGGTAACTCTAACTTAAAGTTTTCAGACGTACAAACTCTGAACACCATTTCGTTTCTTGGCTGAAAAAAGTTACCAAGGTTCAGTGCAAAAAGATTTTGAGATTATCTTGGTAGATCAACGAGATAGACAATTGTTGATCTGTAACTTTATTAAAAATTAGTAAAAACTTAGAAATTAAGTGCAATTGCATATAATCAGAGCAACAAAATGCAATTAGTGCATGGCTTAAGTCAGCCGAAAAAAGAGAATAAAATATTTTTTATAATGAAATAATAAGAGATAGTTAGATTTTTCCAAAGTAGTGATATTTCGCAATTAATCTAAAAGTTGATGAAAAATTCAAATTATTTTTTTAAGTTGATCAGTAAAGAACAGTGCATTAGGATGTAAGAGAAATTACTATTTTATTTTGAGCAATATAGAATTCAAGGAGTAATAGATTTCCTTCAAATTATTAAAGACCATCAAAATTCGAATTTCTTTTTAATAGAAATGAATGTGATACAAAGGTAAGTGAATAGTGTAAGTCTTAACCATGTTGGGTTGTAATGTCTTAACCATGTTGGGTTGATGAACAAAAAAGGCCTACTAACTAAAACCTACCGGTTTAAAATCGAACATTCGGCCAGACCAAGTCATTGCAAATGTAAGAAATGGTGGTCTCTTTGTAAGGAGGGGCATTGCCAACGATAGAAAGTGGTCTCAGACTAAGCTCAGGACCTCGTATCTAGTTACTTTGGTAAGTTTATTCTTGGAATTGTTTTTTTACAAGTAAAATTTGTCTTTAAAAAGCTTTTTGCTTTCTTTTTTTGTTATTTTTAGTAATTGGTCAAAATAGTTAACGGTTGATCCAAAAACTCATTCGCCGACTGGATTTGCCAAAAGCAAGAACTGTAAACATTTTATTCAAAAACATGTTTTTTTTATACATCAATCATTGGAAATTGTCCATTTAAAGTGATTCCAGATATCTTTTCGTTGGACGTGTACATCGTATTCGGAAAAATGTTTACTACTTGGTTAGCAGTCGAATTGGAAATCAATGTCACGAACACAGTTACTTAAGTATTTCTTTCCATGCTATCGAAACTTCTTTTACCCATCGAAACAACTATAATTTAAAACAACAGAAAAGCCTCACGGAATGTGAAGAAAGATTTTCCAATTAGATTCATAATTAAGTTTCTATCGAAAGGCTAAGGTTTTCCTCAACACCTTCCTAAAACAAGACCAAATCTTACCACGGAAATTTCTTTTTCTTATCCATCCAAACAACCAAATAAGAGCAACCATTTAAAAACAATGCAAGTTCCTCGGAAACTCTCAACTTGTGAAAAAAAAGTACTAGAGCGCTTACATCAGACAAAAAACAACCATCGAATCGCTTACGTCATTTGGTGTAGAGCAAAAGCCCGCCACCAACTCACCACCCAACTGTCACTTGATCAGCTCACTTGCGAAACGTCAAATTAGTGCGATAATTTTTTTTTTCTCGTCGTCGATAAGTGACATCTTATATTTTCCTATGTGCACTTATTCTTCTCCCTTTTACTGCGCTGTCGTGTATCGTGCGAAAAATTTCCAATTGAAAATAAAAAAAACGATTTTTTCCCCCCGCGAGAATCCGTGATTTCCCAGTTAACCGCAACATTCGGAAGTAAATTTTCGACAAGAGCACAGTTTTTCTATATTGAAACGTGAAAAAATTGAATGGCATTTACAAAATGCCACACAAATAACGAAAGTGAAAAATTTTTTCGTGGACAGGAAAAATTTTTCGCTCAAGCAAGAAAAAAAATATAAATTTTTTTTCTTCTCTCTCCTGTTTGTGTGCGCCGTGTCGTGAGTGTGTATTTGTTGTGTGAGAAAGTGTTGTGTTGTGTCGTAGTTTGTGGTGTAAAGGAAGAAAAAAAAAAGTTGAAAAGAAAAGAAATAAAACCATCGGGAAAGAAAAATTAAGTTAAATTTTTTTTTCTATCTTAATGTGCACCGAAGCGACAACCAACGACTACGACGACTACGATTTTTCTATTTTAATTGGTAAAGCAACAAAGATCTACGCCAACTCCGTCTCCAGTCATTAGACAGTCGGGCAGGCATACAAGCGAGCAAGTGAATTCAAGTGAGGGCGGAGCACACGTAACAAAGAAAGCAGCCCGAAGGAGTAGGAAAACATTTGTGTCCTTGTACTCCTGCGGAGTATCATCAGATTTCTATACCGCGCTGCGATTATGGATAACGATGGGATAAGCCGTGGCCCTCAGCCAGGTGCTGAGACTGTCTACGGCACGGAAGACAATAATATGGTCATGTCGGAGAAGGTATGGTCACTGACTCATTTGTGTGTTTAGTATGAAATGTGAAGTGTGCTGTGTGCAGTGTGTGGTGCGGCGGGGCATTTGGCTTGCTTGACATTTCAGGGTCTCTCGATTGGTTTTTTTTTCTCCGCCTCCTCCTCAGATACCCAACCTCTTTCCGTCGCCCCATTCATTAGGCATTCATGAACTGGTTTCCCAAAATGGCAACAGCCAGCAGGTATCACAGACACAGAGACTTCCACTCGTCTATCAATAACAGAAACAGACGGCGAAGCCTCAACAAATCGATATTTTTTTTGCTCCCGAACTGTCGTTTCTCTAGATAATCGCACATATGTGCTGTGCGTTGTGTGCTTTTCCCTTCCATTCCTCCTACTTTCGGTATTTTAGGAGCATTGTTATTTATAAAGTTTTATTGGCTAAGCCAATGGAGTTTATTGGATCGTTGACTCCTGAGCGAGCAAGCATAGCTGCATGGTGGTGGGCACTGCAGGCCAGATCGTATCATGTGGTGATTTATGAATCATGTTCAATTGTGTGCGAGTGAATCAGTGGTTGGAAATACACGATTCCTCGTTGGCAAGGCTGCGGAGTGATAAAAACATTTGTGGTATCTTTGAGAGTCACTCTTTCCGGAGGCTCTGTAGTTTCAATATCATGCTGATAAAGCAGAAAATATCACCACAGCACGGGGTAGTGATTGCTCGCTATCAATGCCAGACCGCGATCGCTGGCTAAGCGTTCGAGCTACGTCATATCCGTAGATGTGGCATTCGCTTGCTGCTCGGACCTTGAATAGTTTTGATTTTGTTTTCGTTACGTTATTTGTAACCGGAATATATTTTTTTTCTGTCGAGTTGGAGGTTATTGAGGTGTTTTTATTTTGAGTTCATGAGCAAGTAGGCAGATAGTGGAAAATAGGGCAAAGAATCTGAGACGGGCACGGTACTGGGGTTCGTCAAATCAGTGGGTGGCTTCCAATTAGTTTTTATGCGTAAAATGTGGTTGATTAAGTCACCAGTATTAAGGGGCCGGATTTTGTAAAAATGAGCCTACGAGTGCCGTAATTAGAGACAATGATGCGGAGACACAAGAGAGCAAAAGAGCATATGTAGATATAGAAGACACGCAGTTGGCAAGCATGACATGAATGTTCTATTTGAGACGAAATTTGAAAATGAACTCTCTGGGTTAGTTCTAAGCTAGTTTTTTTGGTCATCGTATCAATTTGTGTTTTCCTTATTTTTGGATTTTATTGCCAAGTTTCCGAATAGCTCTTTTCTTTTAGGTCTTTTTTTTTTTTGAATACGCTAAGCAGTTCTTGCAATTGAAAAAAAATGCCGCGTTAATTCGGGCCACATCTTCACCTGTTCTCCTTGACACCACTCACTGTGGGACCACATTCGGAGTCCTTCGTGATTCTCCATTTTCTCCATTTTTTTGACGGGGACGGATCAGAAAAACATGACGCAGATCACCACAACGCAAATTGAATTAACAGTTCCTGTGTATTTTAATTCCGTAACGCCCATTTATTGTAATATTGTGAATTAAGCAAACTGAAATACAGTCAGTCATAAAAGTCGCAAGAAAGTATAAAATCTAAGAGCTAGCGAAGAATTCGCTTGCCAGGCAGTCTTTATACAGTATTCCCCGGATATAAGCAACTCCCTTTAGCAAAACCCTTTAGCAAAACCCTTTATGCTTAGTTGAGTTTTACCAACGGCATACTATCTCATACTATGCTCTCCGTTTTAATAAAAAAGGCAACGGAAAAAATGAGATAGTAGGCCCATACTTCGGAAAGTGGTCGCCAATTCTAGGACCAGCGTTCCGAAATTGACTGGAGAACTCGCAAATACCACCGTCAAAACAACTAATCCAGAAAGGGTTCGAATATTTTTAAGATCTGAAGTGTTTCATAAAAAAAGTTGACAGGAAAAAGCTTAACAGAAAGGTCAAAGAAAGGCCTCGAGCTTGCCAAGTACTTTATTTTGGTGCCGTGAACTAACGCCGAGCGAAATAAGGGCGAGTTTCGAAATTCAGCTTTATTTCGCTGTCATAAAGTGAAATTCTATTTTATTTCGCTCGGCGTTATTTTACGGCACCCTTTATTTCTGTATGCCATGAGTTTGAGAGCCTTTTAAAGTTCTTTCTCTCATCGCCTGAATTCTACATCAAATCAGAACATCTCTCATGTGGGAAAAGCACAAACACTTTACTTGCACGAAAACTATTGTGTTACCCCTTACTACAGCCGCTTATCATATCATCCATTCCATCCACAACGCACGACATTACCCGAAGTAGGTCAATGATCTTCTCTCCCATAATTATTACGTTGACGTTCATTAGCACTTTGTCCGCCACCTCGCGCAGACGATTACCTCGTCAGTGTGGTTGCTGTGGACTGTTTTATGAATCAGTTGCATCGCTGACGAGTTGCTGTAATCTCTGCCGCATTCAACCCGCCCAGGCGTGACGAATAGAATGGCCATACAGTTTACAGAAGGTTATTGACAGACTTGGAAAATGATCTCGACTTAAATACCAGCATCATCCTCAAACTACCGGTTTTGAGGTCTCAATCAATTGTGGTGCTGTCCCTCAGGCACACTTCGTTGTCATTATCATCCAAGATTCCTTCACACATGCCTCCACTCATTTGCCATGCTTATTAAAAATGATTCGCTGCACCCTAGGGTCCACTTCCATCGCCTAAAACCGCGCGCCATTCTCTAATTGATGAATACACATCTCCTCTTCGGAGCTTAACGTTGAGGTTGTGTCTGTCGGTAATTGAATATGTTTCTTATGGGCCTAAAACTGTACAGAGCAGCGGAAGGGCATGAACTTTTTTTCTCACGCTCTCGCATTACCGTTTGCTATCTTTTAACCTTTAGCGTGATGATTTTATGGTCTAATCGTTGTGCGTTCTCACCTGAGTATAAGACTCTTAAAATTCTACATAAATGAGCAATGAAATCACAACCATTTTGGGCAGAACAACGAACCAAATTTGGTGTTCACTGTTTTGTTAAAGATCTCGCGTTTCTCTCTGCCTACCGAAAGTACCATGACCTACTCAACGAATGTGTGCGTGTGTGGATCACGGGAGTGGAGATTCATCTTCTCCAGAAATACTCGGCGGTCGTTCGTTGTGAAGTGTTTATCTAAATATGCCGATAATTCCATCGGCTTTGTTTTCTTTTATTCATTTTGCATAAATATTTTTTTTAAGGTTAATTTCGCATCCAAATTTGTCATGCGATATCCAAGCTGGTGTTTCTCTTTTTGGGCGAGGCAGCCACATGTGCCGAGGGTTTTTGTACGTGTTTACAAGACGATCAATGTACGCACCGGACATCCGGTGTGGATTACATTTGAGGTTAATGGCCGCATATGAGCTTCGACAGACGGGGCTATCAAATTTGAAGCGTTGGCGTCGTTCAGAGTTTGTAAGGGAAGCCACTGCCGGCAGGTTGTCTTCCTATAGAGCGTGGTTTCAATTTAAATTCGTATTACGAGCGGAGTTGTAAATGGCTTCATTTGTTTTTACTTTAGGCAATTTTAGAACTGCAATGTTACTAAACTACTCTTGCCGTGAAAATAGTACCTTCAGAACTGTGAGCTATGCTAACTCACCAATGTATAGACGGATTTCTGTTGGTAGTTAACAAAAAAAAATTTTCATATCTTCAATTAACTCAAATCTAAAGCAGAATAAATCGGAGTACTGCTACACTGTTCATTCACAAAATGGAAGACGGTCTGCTGTTATAAGTAACTATAAAGCAGAATAAATCTCTGCAATACTGTTCCGCTCATTCAGAAAATGAAAAACAAAGTCAGGCTAAGCAATCTAAAACCAAACTCCTGCGAGTAGGAATAACTCTGTTGGAAAGCAGAAACAAATCAGCCAACCACTATTTGGCTCATTCACAAAATGGAAGACGGTCTACGGCTTCTATAAGAAACTCTAAAGCAGGATAGATCACTGTACAACATTTTCGTTTAATTAAAAAATGAAAGACAAACTGTTGCCGGTAGAAGTAACTATAAAAAAAATGAGCCCGCTACTGTTCAGCACATTCACAAAATAGAAGACGAACTTTCTCCGGGCCCAAGTCTGTTCTAAAGCAAAAAAACAAATCATCACACCATTGTTCCGTTGCAATAATCCAAAAAGAGTGAAACTTCTCCATTCCCCCGCTTGACATTGAGCCTAAATACATTCACCTACATGTGAAAGTATCAAGAATCATCACAAGCGTTCAAGCCACGAATTACTGATAATGTCGTTGAATATGCGCATCATCTTTCGAATTTGAATATGACACCGCAACGATCTCCCAGTCACTTAGTCATAGCATGATGTTTACACAAGTTCTAGATCCACAAAAAATCATAGACATGTGAGTAGGGCAATAAAACTAAACCCGACTACCGAGCGCGAATTAGTTTCAAGAGTGAGCGACGTTAGACATTGTTTGGCTTTATATAATCTCTCTTCACAATTGTTTTGCACCTGTATTAAATTGTTTGTTTATTATTTTAATTTTTTTTTCCTTTTAACTTGAACAAATTTTAAACACTTCCCCTCGTGTGAGAGTAATGGGATTACGAAACGCGATATGGTAAAAAAAAAAAAAAGAAACATAATTAAAACGCGCGATGTGGTAACAAAAAAAAAAATGCAGGCCACACTTGGACTGAATAAATGTTCATTGGAACGTAAAGTCAACGGCTGTGGTATAAGCCAGCGGCAGATTGCGATTTAGAGGCAGGTTTTTGACCTTTGAACGGAGTGGTTTTGCTGTTTGGCCAGTTGAACTTTGGGAAGAAAAGAGCTGAAGATTGGTCTTGGACTCGGGTTGGAAATGTTATCATTTGTCGGCGGCTGGGAGGAAAATATGTTGAGTTAATTATATTTTCATACACGAGTTTCACGAGGTTGTTTTCATATACATGTTCTCGATAGATACAGATCGAAATATGATTTTACTCTTTAATGGTGGGTTAAATACAAGTTTCTTTCTATTTGCTTTATTAGTAAAGCAAATAATCCCATTATTTATGGAACACTACTTTAATCAAGAGGCTTCGTCGCCTCTCAATATTCCAAAACCTCGTTGATGGTTTTTAAAAGGGACTAAAGACAACATTTTAATGTTAAAGTAATTTATGTTCAAATTAGCTCACCACAACATGCGAGGAATGAGTTTATTCTAAATATGAGACGTACGCTGTGAAGATCCTACAGTGAAGGAGTTGTGAAGTAATGGAAAGAGAATAAATATTTTCAACTCTTAACGAATCGATTTTATATCTCAGAACTTCACTCATTTTATATAACTGTGAGTAAATAATTTGATTTAAGTTAATGATTTAAGATTATTTTACTCACTGACTTAGGTGAAATTTATTTTTCACATCCGGTGAATGATAAGTAGGCGACGTGGCTTGACAGTTAGTGCGTCGGACTATTAAGCGAGTGAGCGACCAGTTTCAGCTCCAGGCCGAGGTAAAACCACCACAATAATCTAGTCCCAACCTCCAGCGTACGACTGGCAATCGTCCTAGAGTACTTCCGTCATAAAGAGCTTTCAATTTTCCGTTCAGAACCTAGATTAAACAGTAGGTCCGCTCCACATATGTCAAATTATAACGCGCACAGCACAGTGGGTGTGCGAACAGCTAACCTCTGGCCCTCAATCTCATATCAGACGATAAAGTCCTAAGTCGTGTGAAAATTTCAAAAAAATTATCATTTACCGCCCTACCCCCTAAATTGCCTTTTTGGAAGACATGGTTCCAAAAAATGACCAAAAGTCTCAATTTCTGAATGCTTATGACAGCCATATGGATGCTGACACATTCAAACTTACGCGACTACTTCCAATATTGTTGTTAATCTCTTTGCCATACATTGACGCCGTTTGATTGTGATTCATGCACACAACTTGAGCAGCATATTTATGTACGTGGTCATTGCACTTCTGGCATTTTTGTGATTAATTGTGAGCGACAAGCAGGCATTACATACTCACAGTCATACGTCTTCTTCTCTTCTTCCTGAAACTACAAACAGCCCATGGAGAAAGTGTTTTCTTGGATTAGATGAGGGCTGACGTGGCACTATTATTATAAGAACAGGCGTTATTTTGGTTATTAGCTTAAAAATAATGAACTGGAATGAATGAAAATATTGAAACTGGAAGTGGAATTATGGACACGTCAAATTAACGATCTCGTTTTTCAATTCAATGTACGTGCCCATGTCTACTATAGCTCTTACTGAAACTGCTGTGTCCTATTTTGAAGAATAAACTTTGCTCAAATGACTGTACACTCACTTTTGACACTGACTATAAGTTTCTTAACTTATTCAGCATCGGCATTGATTGGGAAATCATAACAAGTATGTGAAATATTTAGAGCTCCATGAAGCAGCTGTTCAGATGAACATAACTTTGCTAATAAGACCAATGGATGTGTATTTTTAATCTTACTACTCTTAAAACTGAAACAGCCGCAACAAGAAACTTGGCATGGAATTGCGGAAGCATGCTAGGCATTTTATAGATCTGCAATTCATATGAACTGCTGGTATGTAAATGTGCAGCTGTTATCCTATTCCATATCCTCTGATGCTCTATCGCAGAGCATCGTACCCAGTCTTGCTTAAATCAGATGTAAGTATGAGTGACCCATCGGAGACTTTTTTTTATGGTTTGGCCAATGGATGTATTATCTTCCAAAAATACTTGTTATGCACCCATGTGGGACTGAAACAGGTTTAAAAGTAATGCTAAGAAATTTAGATTAGCATCAAAAGCTTCTCCAAATGAGTTATACACTCAGATAAAGACCGCCCTTAATATTTATTACATTTGTATTCCTAATCACGTTCTTGAACTACAAGCTGCAATCGAAGATGAACTTCAGTACAACTTAATGAAATAATTATCTCGTCAATACAACAATTACCGCCTATATAATCTACGTAGCAGTCTTAACCCACTTATGCCGCTGAGTGCAGTTCGTTTGCATTATCGTTGACTAAGTTTTCCCGTTCTACGTTTTATACTCAAACAGAGACAACAAAATAAATACATTTTTTTCACGCTCAATCTGCGAGCTAATTGCGACACAATTGTAGTCAACTCACATAGCACACAACATGCAGTTAATGCGAGCATCTATTTTTAGGATTCCCCCAAAAAGTCATGTGTATGTTACTCTGCTCATGCTCGGAATTTAAAGTCGATAAATCCGCATCTACACAAAGAAAGCCATGAGTGTATGTTGTTGTTGAATTTTCCACTGGCCTCAGGTACATTGGGGAGTTTTTATGGATGCTCTAACCCCAACTAAGGCACATGCAACCAAGAATTGAAGAGAACATAAACCGCATCACAGAACAGCTGTTGCCATTTCCAGAATTAATCAGCAGAAGTGTTCTTGTTTTGTGTTTTTGTGTGGGGATTTTTTTTTCTGTATTTTTGCACCGAAATTGCCGGACCACTGCAGAGATTTATCATTATTGGCGAGATGGGCTTTCTGTGAACGAACTCGTGACATTGAAATGCGTTGTTTTGATGGGGGATGGGATCTATTGTGGCTAGTGACGTTATGTACAAGAGGTACTTCAACTTGCAATGTCAACAAAACATTGTCTGTATGTCGGTCAGCGTGGTTGTGTTGGATTGTGCAACAACAGACATATTCGGAGGGTACAGGGTCCTTTGGGGAGTCACTTAATGACTGTGAAGCAAATATGAGTGCTGGTGATGGGCATACCAGGTTCATTAACCACAATCACTGGATTTGGAGGTTGGTTTTGTATGTTTCTGTTTGTTGAAGCCGTTCGGAAAGACCACGTCTGCATGCGAATGCATTTAACAAGCGTCATTGTCTAGAAATTTTATTTTTAACTTGAGTCTTGAGTCCTTCTAATGCGTCAGCTGCAGCCCTGATGCAAATGACACCTGACACCTGACTTTTTCAAACAAAAATTAAGTCTGACTTTCAAGAACTCGACAAGTCCTGCCTGTCTTGCCAATGCCACGTTGAAATAAAATCCATTTAACTTTTCTAATCTGTCAGCGAAGAAAGCCCGTAGAACTTCTGAAATGTGTGAAACTTCTCTTCTTAGTTACAGTGAATGTCACAAAGCGTGTTCATTGTCGTTGTATTTTTACCTCATACATCATTCATTGCCTAAATTTAGTTTGCCTGATGTGTGCATTTCTTTACTTGAGAATTTTGAATAAATGAATTTATAATTTGAGTGACAGACAAGACATCAAACTTTAGTCAATCAAAAGCATTTTCTATTTTATAATGGTGCAAGACATTCTCCTTGAGGTTTGTAAGTGCACGACGAAGCTCATATTAAACTGCGGTGTGTCTCGAAAAGTTTACTAATAATTATTATAATTTGGTGAAGGTCATCGCCGTTGTTTAACAAACTAATTTGTCGAAGATGAAGGTTTTAGGTTTAAAAAGCAGTGAGATCTCCATAAGCATATGGAAGGAATGTTTTATTGTTGCAATTTAGAAAATGTTTCCGGCGATAGATTTTATTAAAATAGTAGGTGCAAAATTTTTTTGTTGCCAATTTAAGATCATGACGTGGACGATATGTAATTCGACAACCAAAATTCTTTGTCTGAATTACTACCTACGTAAGACGGAACAAATCCTGTGGTTTCTAATGCAGCTTGCTGGGTGTTATTCTCACAGGACACTGCTTACTGCATCACGCTTTTAGGGTAGATTTGATTACATTGTATACTTGCAGGAACTGGAGGGCTTCATCGGCAGGCGAAACGCATGCTCTGCGCTAGCCAAAATTAGATTCAAAACACTGGGTATCAATTTTCTTAACTCGTTAAGTGAAACAGCAAAGCAATTCAACTCGTTACGTTATCGCATCTAAATTCTTGTGTCTTAACAAGGTGTACTTGGGTGTTGTAATTGAAAGGAACTTTGAAATGGTAGACTTACACAGGTTTATGTGATTGGTGACTTGCCTCCACTACGTAAATTAACGTTGTCTATTAAACTACACGTAGTTTAATGGACGGAGCATAAACTTAATTACTTATCAGGCAGTCAGCCCTTGAAGGTTCTGTGCCAGAGCTAACGCTGCCTTCCAACGTTGACGGACCCGGACAGACCAAGTTATCTTGCGTCCACGATGACATGGTCTCTGTACCGGAGCATAAATGGAGCCTTCCCTCCGTTTTGGGGGAAGCATAACTATCAGGGAGTAAAGCTGTGCTGCCACTTTTGTAGGAGACGTTCATCAGCTTCATGCGAATGCGTCAAAGAAAAGTTCTTCTTAGAAAATAAGATGAAAAAGGAAAAAGATAGTCACCGACTTTAAATTATTACTTTTTTCTATCCCAGCTGCGTATCAAAATTGTAATCTTCAAATGACGCGATTACCAAATTATCTTCTACACTATGAACTTATGGACTACATAGAGCGATGGAAATCAAGATTGGAATAAAACATTGTCTCTCAAAATCTTTGACGTCTACAGGATAAGTTCCAACCACAAAATAAGAAAAGTTTACACTATGTCGATGTCTAATTTAGCGCCGAATCGAGTTTTCTTCTTCGATATTCGGTGTTTACGTTATTTCGCACCTGATTCGTGGCTTAAGATTCTGAAAAGGAAACTTCCGGTTAAACTTCTTCGCGGTGCGACGATTTGTCTGCGTCCTAAAGAAATAATAGCGAAGGATATTCACGTGCATATATTTGGATTTATTTTTTTAAGAATTTTCGCATGCTCATCAAGTGTAAAAAGGTGCATGATAAAATGGCATACCTTATTAAATATTTTGACAGCTGGATATCATTGGTAACTTTGACAGCTGCTGAAACATAATGGAAAAACAATCATTGCATCTTTCGTAAATTTTCTAAGATTCTCTTTAAATGTCCATTACTATCTTGTGATTTCTTTCCAATTTCAAAGATCAAAAGCATTTCGTTCAATTAATACCTTCTTCACATTTCCATTGTGGTGGAACTTCTAACCCATAGCTGTACAACCTGTTCCCTCCCATGTTAAGAAGTCAAGTCATGAAATAAAACTGGACAATTAGCCGATAGCATTATGGTGTATTAAGTATTATACTCTTAGGATTGCTGATTGTACTATGTCCAATTGAACAGCAAAAAGCAGGTATAATGGGGAGAAACCATGAAAGATAACATCAATAAATTCAAACATCATCATTCAAGCAAAACAACATTTTTGTCGACCTTGACGGAGCGTCTAATGTTTTCCGTAACCAATTGTAGGCGGATGGTTTTGGGCGGTTTGCCAAATCTAGGAAATCGTTCGTGTCGCGACACAGGCAGTGTAAAAATCGATCGAATTCGTTTGCTGTTTCCTCGATTTGTATGCTAATTTAGTTGATAGTGGTTTTGGGCAAATTGCAGCTATAGGTACATTTAAGCCAAAGCCGAAGGAATGAATTTACACTTTGAACGAGCGGGAAGTCATTGAACTTTGAAGTATGTGGAGCTGTGCCTTGCCGCGTGACACATTCATAAATAAGACGCTCAGTGCATAAATCGATTAACTCCACTTTTTAAAAAAAAACCTTCAATTTAAGTGTCAAAGCACTTGATATGGTCATAACTTTTTGTATTTACAGTAACTTTTCTGAATAGTTAAGATTATTAACTAGCTTTTACCAATTGTTATAGGTCTTTTAGCCATTTGTACAAGCTTTGAAAATGAAATGAACCCTTTACACCATTAAACGACAGCTACTTGAATAAAAAATAGTGTATTTCAGAGACGAATACAAATGTGTTTCATAGCATTTCTCAAATTTGTGTTAATCCCAAATAATCTGAGAGTTGTACCGATACTATGACACTTATAGTTGCAGTAAGAGAAAATATCTACTTATAATTTGACAAAGATCATCTTTATAGGTTGAACTACTGTGAAACATGAAAATTTCAAGAAAAAAAAAAAAACGAAGAGCATTCAAATACAAGCCGACAGAGACATAGTCATAGCGTGCCAAGTCAATACGATGCTGCAACCTGGAAGTAGAGCGAGTCGTTGGCTTTTTGTGGTCTTCTCTAAATAATAAGAAGTAAATTCAATATAATGTAAACGATTTGACTATTGTCATTTTATTTTGAATGGAATTCCTATTGAAGCTGATTGAAGTATGAAATTTACAAAGTGCTCTCTTTTGTGGGAAACGAATTTGAATTAAAAATCGGCTCCCAAAAGGCGAAGGGAAATGAATTTATGTCAATTTAAGTATAAAATTTACAGTCATGCTAATGATGCGAAACGTAGCATCTTTTTTAAGGAGCACGGATTAAATGTACGGTTCGAGGAGCATTAAAGTATGAAAGTTTTCCCGTTCGAATTTTAAAGAGGTATCAAGTCAATTCAAAATTTGCATAGTGTTATCACACAATTTACAATTTATAGTACAGAGATATAATCTATGAGTGATCTTACTACTGAATTTTTATTTTTGGACAAAAAGGAAAAAAAAAGTAAGATAAAAAAAACTGCTTGCGGAGAAAACAAAAAAAAATCCGAAAGAGGCATCAAAAAAACTGAAAAATTAAAATCTCTTCCAGATTAGATAAGATTAGAATAGATTTTTTATTTCAATTGTTTCTTTTTACAATAAAATATACAAAATCAAAAAACAGCATGGCTTTGTCGTCTTTGATTGACAATGACAGATTGACAATGATTCTGAAATAAACTTGTATGTTAATCTAGTCATGACTGTTGAATTGTGTATGATAGTAAATATTTCAAAAGTTCCCTGATAGAATATCCCCCCTCTATTTTAGAGCAATTTTACAGTATTTACACAGCTGAGTTACTTCCATTTCGTTAAGAGAGAAATAGATTCCTGCTTTGTTAAGTAGTATTTTAAAGAACATGATGTTCTTCTTTTTTTAAGAGCAGACACTTGCGTAAGAAATTCAATGTATCTTTCCTCTACTAAATTGCCCATACTATAGAGTAGAGGAAGATCTTGAAGTTAATCCTTAGGAGTTCGCCCCGCAGTCCAATAACTACCGTCTTTGAAGTAGTTCCGACTTCTCAGGTTGTGATTTAGCCGTTTGTGTATATTTCGCTTTAGCGATCCCTCCGCTTCTTCTAAAAACTGCGTTCTGGCCTGCTTATTAGCTTGTTTTTTTTTTTTATAGCGATAGTGTGCTACCACAATTTTGACCATCAAAGCAAAATCACACCATCGAGCCAATCGTAACCACTTTTCGAACCATGCAGTTTCGTTTGAAGTGCCACTATCCTCGGGAGTCTATTGTAGACCATTACTTTCGTTCATCACTTACTTATTTTACTTACTACATGGCAGTCAGCATATGGAGGGTATGTTCCTGAGCAAATGCTGCCTACCAATGTTAAAGGTAGTTAAAGACATGCTGCTCCCAATCCAGAAGACCAATCTGTCTTGTGTCCACGATCAGTTGATTTCCGTACCGGAGGTTCGGTCTTTCTCTTTTAGAACAAGGAGGCACAGATTGGAATATGTTTTTAGCTATTGTATGTAATCCATGTTCATCTTCCGCGATTTTACACATAGTTTGGCGTATTTGAAAGAAGTTAAAAATTTTCCATAAAATCGGATAAGATCCTGTTGTTTCTTTGTTCTGTGTTAAAGCGCCCAAAGTGCGAGAGAAATCAGAGACGTGCAGATGTTTCTGCATTTGTTTTAAAGATTAAACAAGTCATAATTTTGAGTAACGCATTCGAAAGCAACTCCGCTACAGAAACCCATGGCATTCGTGTAACACTAACTCATCGATTGCATCTTGGCGTAAGCAAATTCGCTGCTGCAACGTGCAGCACGTCCCTACGCGGACGTGCCACTTGGCAGGAAACATTAGAATCTCTTCACTACGTGCTTCAGGACAGTGACTGCATGAGAATACGAATTTCTACAGGGTCTCTCTTGTGTCTCCTCCGTACCGTCACGTGCTCCATAAAAGTCAGTGACACGTGCGAAGATGGAGATGCACGTGAACCACACTGATCGAATGACCGCCTTTCTTTTCATCGCACAAAGTTATGAGTCTCCGCACCCCAAGCACTCATGTCGCCCAGAAAAGCAACCTTAATTTTTTTTTTACAACACAACAAAACCATTCTCTCTCGTCCCCCCTCTCTTCGTCTCTTTGTTTTTGTTTTGATTTTTTATATTTTTATTTTTCCTTTTTTTATTTTATTTTATTTCAGAATGAACAGGTTGTGAGCATCGTGAGTGTTTTATTTTTCAATGCATTCTCCTGTTTAATTGTGTCTCTATTTTCGGTTTTAAAAGACTTTAACGCTGAGCTAACATTATTTAAAAACTGTATATTGTATAAACAAATGTTTTTTATATTTTTATTTCTATTTTGTTATATGATTGTGTGAATAAATCTTCTTTTCAACTCTAACACACATACTCTCTTCTTCTTCATCTTGTTGCCTGCCTGTTTATGTTACATCAAACATCATGTTCTTTCACCAAACAACATCATCATCATCTTGAGTCTTTCGTAACTTCTCCTAGAGTTGACACATTAACATTGACCGAGTTTTCGCCTCGGGGAGGCAATCATTTCGCTCGTTCTGTCTTTCTGCTCCTTCCTGTATTTTTTTATTGTACATATTTTAATTGTTTTTTTAATGTAAATAAAAGACCATGTCGGTCTGCATCTTGACTGTGAAGGTTAAGTGCGTTGCGCGTTTTTAATTGACAATCATCACCTTGTGTGAGATGCGGAAGAGAAGAGATCCGCCTCTGTCTGTCTGGGCGCACACAAAGGAATGAGTAGTGTTTAATCTAAGTCAGCCCGGGGCGGGAAGGTAGAACAAGCTTTTGTAAATATATACATGCATACGTAGTCTCGTCCTCCTCATCCACTGAACCCAAATCCTACTCACCCCCATCTCATTGGGAGCGATCCATTGCATGTCGCCTATTAACCCACTAATCTCATCCACCACCCACACAATACCGACCGAATGACAACAGAACAGAAAAAAAAAGAAACTCTTTTGTAAACACAGGTCCACTTTTTTTTTCTTTGTTTCTTTTGTACATTCATTTTTTCGCTTCGTCAACGTATTTGCCACCAATGCGACCAATTCTGGAACACATCACAAAACAGGTACAACAATTGGCCAGCAGTATCTATCAGGAGTTCGAGCGTATGATCAATCGATACGACGAGGATGTGGTGAAGAATTTAATGCCACTTTTGGTGAATGTCCTCGAGTGCTTAGACGCGTCATATCGAATTAATCAGGAGCAGGATGTGGAAGTGGAACTGCTACGAGAGGATAATGAGCAGCTAGTCACACAGTATGAACGGGAGAAGAGTGCAAGGAAGCAATCGGAGCAGAAGGTATTTCCTGATTTCGTTCTACTCTTTGACAATTGAACTATTTTTTTGTTTTTGATGTTTTGCAGCTCCTGGAGGCGGAAGATTTAGCAGAAACAGAAAATAAGGAATTAGCAAGTAGATTAGAATCATTAGAAAGTATTGTAAGAATGCTGGAGTTGAAGCACAAGAATAGTTTGGAGCATGCTAGTCGATTGGAGGAGCGAGAAGCTGATCTGAAGAAGGTAAGTTCTAACCTGGATTCGCATTCCTACGACTTCATGAGATTATCTTTTACAGGAGTATAACAAATTACATGACCGTTACACGGAGCTCTTCAAGACACATGTGGACTATATGGAACGCACCAAAATGCTGATGGGATCAACGCACTCCCAAATGAGCTCGGCTTCGGAGAGGCTGGAAGTTAATAGAGCCAGGTTAAATCCTATTGTTCGGTAATTTGATTATGTTTGTTTTTTAAGTTGTAGCAGTAGATGTGCTTTTGAATTTTTTCTTTGGAATATGCAATATGCGTGCACTTGAATTTGATTTTGTACGATAGGGACAGGGACCTCCGGTGGCGCACGCAAGTGGAGAAGGGCCTCAACCAACTTGGCTTGCGGAAGTAGCTGGAGAGGCATGTTGGTTCAGGCCCAGATCCACTCCGGATTTAAGCGCCACCTAAGTAAGTAAGTAAGGATAGGGACTATAGAGTCCATCTTTAGTTTGGATGTAGAATACTTGACTGCAATTAGGTGTTTGACAATGGCGCATGTTAGAAACTTATGGTTCTTAAAATTCCAGAAACTTCGAGAAAGTTTTGAATAATCGTTGTTTGTGATTCTTTTTTTTTAATCTAGTTGTTTTTAATAATGAGAGCAGTTGCTCGATACAGAAATTCCAATACAAGTTCTGCTTGCAGTACATTCATAGCGTGGCGTGTTTGGAATGATTGAAATTTATTAATCCAGCAGAGCTCTGTTAATTGAATTAAGAGAGACACAAATACAAACTGGGATAGTCGTCGACTTTTGGTATATTTGTTTTTTTATAAGTCGTCCAACGTTCACAATTCAGGATTTTACGTTACTTTTATTTTTATTTAACGACGTGGAATTCAATTGATGAAATAACGATGACATCCTTTCATGTAGGTTAATCGCAAAAGATCAAAACAGTTCTGAAAGACAAGAAAAATGTACATAAAAAATAGAATATGTATTTACAAATGTGCAACACCTATTCGTATCGTAATTTAATTTTTACTTGGTGTTTTTTATGTCCTTTTAAATGGCGATATCAGAAGTTCACGCTGATCTACTGAGGATATTACGTTATCGAATGTTATCGAATGACGTTACTTATGACGCTTACGATACATGGCCCTTCAAAATTATATGGTTCTCTTCATCATCATTAGTGGCGTAACAGGCCACAAAGAGCCAGAGCCTAGCTTTTCACGCATCCACTGTATTGTGCGCGTTATAATTTTTGATACATGTGAAGGTGGTTCTCTTACATCCGCTATAACATATTCCTATGGTCCATATAAGCATATACATGTATATACATACTGATCTATTATATCGGAAGTTTCGTCTCCCTCTTCGTCTCGAACCAGGAACCTTGAATCAAAAGACCATTTTAGCGGAGCGTTGATGTCCATGTACTCGACGTAGCCTAAAAATTGTTTTCACGAATTTTTGTGTATTGAACAGACCGTGATAGAGTTTATAGAGATGGCAGCCGTCTTCTCCACAATAGACTATCAGAGCTCAGATCCGCCGGATTTGGGAATATATTTAAATCTACTAATTCCATGCCGTTCTTGGTCGCTTAGGCTGCCATGGAGGTATACACAGATAGACAAAATACGGTCCGACAGTCCGACAAAATACGGGGATATCCTTCCACCACTGTAGTGTCTTGAAGGCAGAAATGTAACCAATTCATGAAACGGCACACTTGCTGCGCAATATATGGCCAGTCCATTGTCCTTTACATAAACAGTCAGGCGTCCATCAAGCTTCTGGAAACACCATCCATGTGATTAAAGATGCTAAAACAATGTCGCCAATCTCTGGTGATAAAGCGGACAGATGTAGTGGGCACACGAGTATTCTAAGTTGTCTCACAGCTACTTGCAGAAGCAAATTCCAGATGGAGTAATTAAGATTCCAGCAACATCTATAGGTAGATGTGGTCTAGATTGGATAAGAGTAAGACACAACTACTACTCTCAATCTCCTTCCAAGACTTCTGCAGAGGCTATATGTATGAGAAGGGATGGAAGATTACACTTTACTTTCATGGAATATGCCCAGCACTCACTAGGATAAGGAAATATACTCTGGCAAGGTACTTTTTTGAGGATTTGAGTGCAATGGCTTATGAGGACATAAAATGCATTAGCAAATTCGTAAATAGGAACAATTGGGCTTAGGTCAATCTAGAGCTTCTTCTTAACGTTCCTCTCGGCTACGGAGGTTGGGCCGTGAATAATAAAAATGCTCTTGCATTCTTATTATTCACGGTGAACTATTAGGCAATCGAATCCAGGTTTGAAACAAACCGGATGAGCGACCGCACATTGGGCCAGCTCTTGGTTTAAGAAGGCCGCGAATCTTTGCGGCAGTTTTTACCTAAAATCCAGTGCCTAAATACTGAAATATCTATATGGCGCTAGTTACTTTGTTAAGGTGCATTTTTGTAATCAACCTAAAAATCATGGCCTCTCAGTAAGCATTTCATTCAAATTTGTCTCTCTAAACGTTAGTAAAAACCGATCATAATACTCGGTAAACCTAGCCAAGCAATCTTGAATTGCACTTCTACATATACCAGCAGCCCAGTATGTCTTATAGGATTATCAAGGTTGCAAATGGCTTACCGTGTTATGACGATGTTTGATCAACTTGGTAGTAATGCATTTTAGCAATCTAAAACTTAAAAAGTATTTAGCAGTACGGTAAAATATATGTTTTCATGAGCGTTCTGTGACCAACGCATTCCACAAATGCACTGCATATGTAAGACCTCGGAATTAGTTAGTTTTACATAAAATTTAAATCCGTTAAAATCTCGAACACACGCAAGTTCTCAAAAACCTTTTCTTTCTCCTGTTTTAGATTAGCCTTGAAATTTTAGTGAAAATCAAATTTGAAGTTTGCACGCAGTAGATTTTTTTAAATTTGATTACTGTCACATTTGCAAATAATAAACACAAGTTTTTTTCCTTCCATCGCACACAGATCTTCAGGACCAGTTTCATACGGATTCGCGTCATTAGAGAACTCCGCAATGCTGGATACCGAAACGATTTGCAGCGTGGGAAGCAATTCCGATGACTCAGGGCCACCATCACTGCAAAACGAACTTGATAATGTTCACACAATGGAACGTTCCGCCGAAACAGACACCTTACACCACATCAATCAAGCGACATCACCCCAAAGTGACGACAGTCCAATTGTGCCAAATGTTCCATCGAATGGTAATGAGATTCAAAACTTCCATCTAACCGTACTAATGGGGTCCACAACAATTTATTTTTTTCTCTTTTTCTCTCTCTCCGAATGAAAAAAACGCCTCCAACTAATTAATTTTCTAATTACACACAAATTGAAAACAAACATGAATTTCCTTTCTGTTTCTCCCTATCTCTCTCTTTAACGTTTTCGTTGTTAATAACAAACAAATTTTGATTTATCATCGATTCATAATTTTCCAAAACGAAATAAAAAAAAAATTTAATTAGTTGGTCGAACTACAACTAAAAAGGAACAACGCTCCGCGAATACACTCTACCAAGAGTTGTCATTTCAGGACAATGAAGAGAGCGAAGAGCATGAGGTCACAGGTGAGTTTATTTGTTCTTCGTTCTCAATTCTTGTGGACGGCTTAACTCAAAATTAAATAACCGAGTTGCACGTTTCTTTTTTTTTTGTTCAAATTGAAAATGTTTTTGTTCCTTAATTCTTTTTTGTTTTTTATTATTTTTGAGTTCTTAACCAGCATCTAACAAATTTTTGTTTTCTTTTCTTTTTTTTCCTTTTATTTTGTTTGTGTAAACAAAACGATTACAAAAAACTTTTTATTCACACCCCCACCCCACTGTGTCCACAATCCACATTGACAATCAACAGGCAGCTGGGTGCATCCTGGGGAATACGCTTCTTCAGGTAGGTGTCGTCCGTATTTAATTGGATTTGTTTATATCACATGTAAATACATCAAGCACACTTTTGATGCTCATATATAAACTTAACCAATCCAAAATACGCCATCCTCTCTTACTAAATAAACAATTCAAAAGAAAAAAAAAAAAAAAAAATCAAATTAAAATTTTTATCAAATAATAAACACTTACTCCTCTCTCAAACTATCAAACATTGTGTTTCATCATGGGATCTCACACAATAGCTAATGATAATTACTTTGGTAAGTTCAACAAAAAAAAAAAAAAAATAAAAGAAATTAAATTGATTCTTGAGTGAATTTCTGTTCTGTAGATTTTCAAATTTTGCTTGGGTGGGTATTTCAGTGCCTTCGGTGATGTCCTTTGGCCTCTTGGGGCACTGAACCTCTTCAAGCGGTAGTGGTTACTTTGTATTTAGTTGCATTCACTTTCTTATTGTTTTTTTTCTTTTTGGTTGTTTCCTTTATTTTGGTGCTGGAGTTTTAGTTGTTTGTTCATTTTATAAACGTTAAGTCTGTTAATGTTTCGTTACTTGTCCGGGTGCGTTTGATGACTCATTTTGTCTTTGCAGTTTTTCTTGCAAAGAGGGAATTAAATTTGGATATTGAAAAGTTGCCTTGCTCTTATGACTCAGAAGCACGTTTTTCAAATATCTTCTAAAATATAAGACAAATTGAAATTAAATGACTTTAATTTTTGTGTGTAATTAACACTTCTAGCAAAAAAAAAACATCTAAAAAATTACAATTAAAAAGGATGTTAAGTGAAGTCAGATTTGGAGCTAAATGATTCATCAGTGGCAGTCGCAAACATAACTTGATCTATTGCAACGATTCAATGTAAAAATATTATGTTAAATCGTCAGACCCTAAGTGCCAAAGCTTTTGTGCTTAAAAAGAGGCGTAAAAAGGTGTAATTAGTGGAGAATATCGAGGCAAATTAATGTTGCCTTCGCGCGGCATTATTGGTCACAATTGTTTCTTCTTTACCACTTTCCTACTTATCAGGCAGTCAACTCTGAGCTGGTCTGTGCTTGAGCAAAAGCTGGCTTCCAACGTTGACGCTCCCAGGCATGCTGCTTATAGTCTGACCAGTTGGTCTCCCTTTTAGGTAGAGCGCTTGTGTCCATGCGGTCAATGTGGCCAAAGCCACTATAGCCGACTGATTTTTACCTTTCGTATTATATCCACGTCTTTGGACTGAGCCACTTGCCCAGCTGCATAGTGGAGACTACTCTAGTTGTTCTGCACTAAGTAAGAGTGATTTTCTTGCTCGTCATTGTTATACGTGCAAAAGAATCGGGTCAAACAAATCGGCTTGGTTTTTATTCATTTGATTAAAGCAAATCCAACTAATTTTTTGTCATAAATACCTTATTATTAATTTTATTGACTTTCTTATTTATATAAAACAAACTTTATTTTACATCAACCAAAATTTGAAAATGTGTTTTATTTAATACGTTTTCATTCAGCTATGTTTGGTCCGATTCTTTTGCACGCCACTGTATTTAACAGATGGATTACATTGGGTAACACAATTTATATTGATTCCGGAATTCAACTATGACTACACCAGCTTAGCTCCTTTTTTGCGCTAAGAAACTTTGTCCGATTTCATTCCTCCTCATTTTTTTTATCCATTTCGCTTCAACTATTGCGATTAAAATGAATAATAAGGGCATGTGACGTTTTTTTAAAGTATCATTCAAAAAAATTGTCTTAAGTGCAGTGATTCGCTCTTGTGATGCCTTGTTGTAAAATGCAGTTAATACTTCTGTCTCTAGTGATTAAAAAACTAAGTTAAGATGCAATGTTCAGCTTGCAAACAGGGCAGCGAAGTGTTTCACGTTCTAGGTATTGGCCTGATTCCTGTCAGCGGAATGATATCCGGAGTAACAGGCGACTCCTTAAGAAAACTTTGACTGAGATACATGGAAAATGAAAATCGAAATAACTAACCTGCCTGGAAAGCAGTTTTAACTCCAGCATCATCACTTCACAGACCTTTTTACATTTACCGAGAACCTAATTCAAATCATCGACCTTTCATCTCCTTCAAACGCTTTTCATCGTAGTTATCTATCTTTCGAATTTAGCTTTATTCATTATGTTTTGTCACTTAACCTTAAAGATCACACATGTCCTTTTAAACTCCTTCTTTATTAATGTTTTCAATCAATTTCAGGAATGGGCAAAGAAGTCGAAAATCTCATCATGGAAAACAACGAGCTACTTGCAACCAAGTAAAAACCTAACCTCACTCTCACATTTAAGTTCTAATTTATTTCCTTCCCTAGAAATGCTCTTAACATTGTGAAAGATGATTTGATTGTTAAAGTAGATGAATTGACTGGAGAAATAGAAATTCTCCGAGAAGAGTTGAACGCCATGTCTCAGTCTCGCAACAAACTTCGACAGAAGGTCGGTGAGCTGGAGGAAGAGCTGAAGAAGACCAAAGAGCAAGTCAAGCAACAGAGTAAATTTTATATTCATATCAGTAGTTATCATATTTTGATCCATTTTTTTTTATTAGATGACTCCGAACAAGAAGAAAGTGACGTTCCCATGGCTCAGCGCAAACGCTTCACCCGTGTCGAGATGGCAATGGTGCTCATGGAGAGGAACCAAGTAATGCGACAAAAACCAAGCACACAACACACTTGTTTGCAATGTTTGTTTTCTTCTTGCAGTATAAGGAACGTCTGATGGAACTCCAAGAAGCAGTGCGTCTGACAGAGATCATCCGCGCTACGAAAACCATAGAGAAGCCAAAGCAAAGCATTTGGAAGTATTTCAACAACCTCTTCACGTGAGTTTCACTCTGGAAATGACGGACCAAAATGAACTATTAATTTAGTGATTCTCAATCAACAGCTCCTCGAACCGACCACAGGATCGGGACCCCGGACAGGGAGGAGGGCCGATGTTTCGCTACAACAGCCCCTCCCACAGTCACGGATCTCCCAGTCGAAGTAGCGACAATCGCCTTGCCATAACATCAGGAAATCACCCACCTGCTAATGCTGGTCTCGCCAATGCTCTTATCCTGGCAAAGGATTTTAGCGAGGAGGGCACATCTGAGCGTGCGAGTGCACGTCGAAAAGAACAGTATCGGCAGTTGAGGGCGCATGTCCCAAAGGAGGATGGGCGAATGCATGCGTACGGCTGGAGTCTGCCGATAAATAAGTCGAACCAGGAGCACCACAGTCGGCATTCTGGAGGAGTGCCCGTGCCAGTTTACTGCAATCCTCTAGCAGAGGCCAGCCCACACATGAAGGTGTTCTGTGCGGCGGGGGTGAACCTGAATGGGGGTTTCAACAAGGACGGTGGTTCTGTGATAGGAGCGAGCATCTTTTACATGAGACCGACAGCCACAATCACCGAGATCACAAGTCCCATGGCGGAGATGAGCGGTCAGGAATCGCTCGAACGTCAGCTCATGTCGCTGGACGGAGAGGACCCCGAGACACAACTCAGCTCGTACGTGTGGGTGTGTACGAGCACGCATGCTGCCAGCACTGTGACCGTGGTGGACGCGAATGAGCCGGCGAATGTTCTGGACGCGTTCCCGATATGCCAGTCGCATTTGCTGTGCATTGCTTCGGTGCCAGGTGCCATGGAGAAGGACTACGCGTTGTTGGAGAACTCAGAAGTGATCAAGGCCGGTGAGACCCTCGAGAAGCCCGGCGAAGGCCCAGAGATGCTGGGCAATGTGGAGTTTATCAGGGTCCGGCCGAAGGCGGATCAGAACCGCAACACAGATACCAAAGAAGCTGAGAACGGAATGGAGGCCAGTGTGAATTCCTTGAACGGGGGGGCAGAGGTTGAAGAGAAGGCGAAAGAAGCTGTAGAAAAGTCGAATTCGAATGAGAGCGAGGAGGCAGTCCCTGTGGAGGAGGCGAAAATACCTCCATCCTCGCCGCTGCATCACTTCGTGGTTGGCGGGAATATAGTCAACGCAAATGGAGTGTCAGAAACCACGACAAACAACAACAATTCGAGTGCTCAGTTGGCGTTCTCACGGCCAGTGAATCCGATTCTCGGCACCCAAGACCGACAGAACGAACCGCCAATGACGTCGGTTGGTCCCACGATGTGGCTGGGCGCCCAGGACGGTATGCTCTATGTGCACAGTAGCGTGGGCCGGTGGCATGAGTGCCTGCACAAGGTGCTGCTGCCCGACGCTGTGTTGGGCATAGTGCACGTTGAGTCCCGGGTGGTAGTTGCACTGGCGAACGGACAGCTGGCTGTGTTCCGTCGACAAACCGACGGGCAGTGGGACTTGAACAGCTATCACTTGGTGACGCTGGGCGACCAGCATCAGTCGATTCGGTGCGTGTGCGTTGTGGCTGATAAGATTTGGGCAGCGCACCGTAACAAGATTCACATCGTGGACCCCATTTCGCTGAACGTGGTGCATACGCTCGAGGCGCACCCGCGAAAAGAGAGCCAGGTGCGGCAAATGGCCGCTACTGGTCTAGGAGTTTGGGTTTCAATTAGGTAAGTTACTAGCACCTTGTTTTTACTACTGTATGTGAAATAATTATATACGACAAGAATATCTATTCGCACTTTGTTAAAATAATCAAAGTAACACATAATTTTGTTTAGTGCATTGAATGAGGATGTGTAATAGTTGAAACATAGTGATAATCTAAACTCTTTCAAAGCGCTTGTATTTTTGTTCAGGGTTGATCTTTCGTAAGCTGTTAGGTTCGCTGTGTAAAATGAATATAACAGATACGTCTTTAAGTGGTAAAATCTATTTTTATCTGACAAGTTAAATTAAATTCATACATAACTGAGAACATTTAATTTTCTTAAGTAAGTTTTACTGAAATACGTCCCTCTTTTTTGTAACCAACAGAAAATAGTGGTCAATAAACAAATAAGTCCTTCTCAAATTAGAGTCGAACTATCTCTTCCAATAAGAACAAGAAAATTCCAACAACTCCTAAAGGCAGTAAAATTCGTTCTATGTTAAAAACGCTTACCGATCCCTGGCTACTCGTGCGACATAAGAAAGCAAGATTAAGTTTTGCCGAAAACATAAACTTTGGACCACGAAAGCTGAACATGGACGGTCCTGACGGAGGCCGCATGTATTGTAAAGGTATACGCCAACGGAATGGAACTAGGCATTCTGAGGAGGCCCACTTATGGTGTGGGCTGGTTTCTGGTATAGAAAAAAGACTCCGAATTGCATTGTTTCGAATAAAACAAGTTCAGAAAAAATGTGGAATCCCTTGACAGTGTTATTACTGGTTTTTAGTGAAAGCATGTGGGCAAAAGGCTGTGTGTTCCAGCACGATAACGCTGCAATATATGCCTCGACATATACACTCCGCGACAACTGGTTAAGACACTTCCTCAATTTTAATATTTCTTAATAATTTTGTTCAGCACCTGCTACAGATGATACTGCCAAAAAATCAGTGCTAATTTCTATTTACATTCTTATAATTGAAAATCGAATGCCTTCTGTCTTCTCCTGTACACCTGCAATTTTTTTCAATCGACCGCGGCAACGAGTTGTGACAGTCTTGTAAGTTTTATAAATTGAAACAAAATATGGATTTAAATTTAAGAGATTTATGTTTTTAATGATGAGTACTTTTATTATTGCTTACAACCTCGATCGCTCTTGCCGGACGCGATTTAAAAAATTGTTTTATCCTCCTAGCTTTTTCGGAAAGACTGTAAAAACTTACGATAACTTTTTTTCGATTCCAGATTGGACTCTACACTTCGCCTATACCATGCCCACACATTCGAGCACATTCAGGACGTGGACATAGAGCCGTATGTCTCCAAGATGCTTGGCACTGGAAAACTTGGTTTTTCGTTCGTGCGGATCACAGCTCTAATGGTTTCGTGCAATCGTCTCTGGATTGGAACGAGTAATGGCGTGATAATTTCGGTACCACTCACCGAAGGTCCTCTGAAGCCCTGTAAGGAACTCCAATGATTGAAATGATACATTTTAATGAGTGTTTTTTTGTTCAGCTTCAGCGGCCAATGGATTGATTCCGCGTTGTGGCATGGCCAATGCTCAGTTATCCTTCCATGGCCATCGGGACGCGGTGAAATTCTTCGTTTCTGTGCCGATGTCACAACAGCCGGGTAACCATTTGCAGCAGTTTACAAACAAACGACCCGATATGCTAGTCATGTGCGGCGGGGAGGGATACATTGATTTCCGACAAGGTAAGCGAAATTCTGTGGCGGTATATTTTTTCATTTATTTTATCCTCACACGGCGAATGCTTTTTCTGTGACACTAAATGAATGTACTTTCACAGCTCTATGAATAATCTTTGTTGGTTGTGGCTGAAGTGAATACATTTTACTTTGATCTTCTATATGCAATCTTTTTCACTTTACACTGAGTTGATCCGACCATCAATGGTCTGATTAGGTGATATCTTAACTGATGATCCAGATGGACCGACTAACGAAGGTCGCTGTCTCTATCTCTAACCTAACTTCGGGTGAGTTCATAAAAGCGGCAGTCCTGCAAAGCGATTATGAACGAAAAGCCTTGCAGGACTATCGCTTTGTTGTTTTTATGAACTCACCTTTCCTGTAGACGCAGTTCAGAACAGCGCGTTTGTACCTAATCCAGTTTCTAGGCTAGGTAATTCAATTGACGATAATTAAAACAGAAAAGAAGAAACATACAATTCTTCGGACGCCAAATGAAAAGCATTCGCCGCCAATTTTGTGCCGCTTCATTTCACAGGGTTCTAGAAGTTATGCTTCAGTAGGTTTTTCGAAACTAGTTTAGAACTTAGAAGTAGAGTTTGTTTGCATTATTCATAATTGTACTTTTTTTCTTTTTTCTTTTTTTATTTACATATTATAACCATTTAAACAAATATCCAAAAACTTATCATAAACAAAAAAAAAAATAAATAATCAGTTCAAGAAAAGCATGCAGCCGATGCGTGCGACAATGCGGCACATTTGATAGTTTGGCGAATCGATACGTAAGAATTTGTTTTATTTTTCTTAATTTTTTTTTATTTTAACTTTTTTTGGCTTTCGTTTAATGTTTATTCGTTTTAAATAATCAAATTCTAAAAAAAGAACAATTTCATACCACAATGCTACTCTCTCTGCTGTGGCTGTGTGTTGTTTATAATTTTTTCGTTTTGTTTTTTCTTTTGGTTTAATTTTTATTTTGTTAATTTAGAGTATTCAATTTATGAACTTGGTCTCAAATTAATTTAAAAATACTCATTTGAAATACCAATTGAGATAAAGCGAGAGAGAGAGAAAGAGAGTGAAAGAGCTGTACACTAAAAATTTGTTCAGAAGTCCAGTCAAGGATTCCTAATCACACACAACAAAAGGTTTACAATTGATTATTGACTTTGTTTCTTTTGTTGTTGCTGCTTATTTTGTTTAGTTTTTTTTCCTTATCCATTAAACACTTTTTTATTGTAATTATTTTTGTAAAATTTTTTTCTTCTGTGTTTCGTCGAAACATGTTTTTTGTTTTATAAACTTCTGTAAATCAATTGCTTTTCTGTTCAAAGTTGGAATACTTTTAAGAGACAAATTAGATAAATTTGCCGTCTATTGCCGTACATTTACTATATGCATTCACCACGCGATGCACATATGTAGTTTTTCATTTGTTTTGAAATGTTTTAAAATGCACGACAGCACACACTTTGCAGAGGTAAAACATAAAATTTTGCTGAAAATTGTTAATTTGTTTGGTGATCGGTTGAGAAGTATTCGTTATAAGTTTCAGGTGTCGGTAAGGGAAGGTTTATTGGAAATGTGATGTCCTGCTTTAATTAGGTGCATGGTACTGTTTTGCTGATAACAATATAATTTACATTTCCTTAAATGCGTATATAATTCAGTGTCTGTTTCTTATTGTTAAGACGCGTGGACCTTTGTATTTGCTATCTTCAGAGAGACCTTTTTTCGGTAGTATAAGGCTTCCTTAATGCCAGTTCACATGCTTAGATCGTACTACAATCCACGACAAATAAAATTAAATACGTTAAATGATTCTGTGCCTCCTGAAAAGGTTTCATCCGGCGGTTGTGGTAATTTTTTTCACATGTGAAAAACAATTGCAACACGCCCACTTGGAAAGGTTTTTAGGTTATTCTGTTTGTGAGCTTAGATAGCTTTACAAAGTTTCACCAAAATTGTTGTAAATAATTATAAGAAACTCATGTGCCACATATAAAGCCTTTCTTGTCTTGAAGATGTAAAAATATTGTCTGTTAAAATGTTCTACCTCCGCAGTCACAGTACAAAGGTTGTTTGACCAAACGCTTAAACAGCGTTTACAAACTTTTCTGATTTTCATCACTTGCTTTCTCCTAACGGTTTGTCAGTTTACAAATGAATATGATTTCCAACTCAGAGTGGTCAATTTTGAATGCAGCTTCTGAAACAAAGTCCTTTTCTTCCTAGCGACCCATGGAGCTAAGATTACCTTCTATTTTCAACGGACGTTGCTTTCGTTCTTAAAGACTAAGGTCTAGTCTAGGTCTAGTATCCAGAATTAGTTGATCTTTATATCGGGACGTATTTATATATATATATTAATATCGGACACAGAGTTATATTTCTAACAAAACCAAAAAAAGTCTGTTGATCTGTTTCTTTACCAGCTTTCATTTAAACTAGCTATTTAGACAAATCGAAGTAGCAGCGATTGCCACAGTTGGTTTTCGGTTAGATTTCTACTCCGATCTGCAAACTCTACTTTCGTTCCAAGGCAAACGAACGAACGAAAAAAAAAAACAGCACGTCGGATTGATTATAGTACTGAAACAGTCTTACATGTAACTTGCATGTTAATGTTTTACTTACTACTTAAAGAGTCTTCCAGTGAGGACTACTGAATTTTGACAGTTGAGATCGACCAAATTATTGAAGCTACACATGTTGCATTGCTTGTTGTGCCAAATTTTTACAATCTTTGTCAGTCCATGGACATAATGTTCAACAGCTTGCGCAAATAATAAAATTGTTCCAGCAGAATGGCTGTTTTGTTGTGTTCCTCACACAAAAATGTTCCTTACACTTCCCCTATTTTACAGTTGCCGTGATGGTCCTAATAAGAAACCAACACCCGTACGGTCGATGATATCTTGCACGAGAGTTATAAAAGAGTCAGATTTTTATCGATTGTATTGAATTCATCCAAAATGATTCGAACTTTTTGGTAAAAGTGACAGCGTTTTAGTAAATTTGAGTTGCCATTTTTTTAAATCTCTTAGACTAACTTATTCAGTTTTTTAACCATTTTAGAATTAAAGTAAGAATAAAACCAACTGCAATCATGCAGTCGTTTGAATAATAATATCGATAAAAAAAATTAAATTGACTTCACATTCTTAGTACGCACTCGCAAATGAATGCATTGTTTTACAACTCTTGCACACACTTCGTGTTATTTAAATTTTAAGATAGAGAGCAAGGAAGCGCCTTATGAAGGACCCAGTACTTTAAAATATAGCTGCCGATTACCACGTTTTGTCACAGACAGTATAGGCGGATTCTTGTTCAGAAAAAAAAAAAACATTTAACCACCTTCCCTCTAACATTTTTGTTTGCATTGATTTTTTTTTCTATTGAGTTTTATTTGTTGCTCCTTCTCCTTTGTTAACAGCATAACACGCACACGTAGTGTAATATAAAGCAAATTTTTGAAGGTCTTGGTGTAAAAGCAAAAAATCATACTCGTAACCAATGCCCGCCCTCCCCATTACAATCTTTTTTAATCAGAAATTTATTTTTTTCCCGACCCATTTTTCAGGTGACAATGATATGGAAAGCAGTATTCACTTGGAACCCAACCAGACAATTGAAAATCGAGGTGACAAGAGCTACTTGATCGTGTGGCATGTCAGTCAGCGCTAAAGACAACGTTTCTTTTGAATTATTTAAAAAAAAAATACCCTGCCACACAAACACACACTATTCCCCCGATTATATTATTGTAACACCGGATCTTAATATTAACAAACAAAACAACTGAATACTTAGTTTTATAGTGTCAAAGAAAAAAAAACTCAATAAACTATGCAGAAAATAGTTGTGAGAAAAAAAACCATCGCTTTAACATTTATTTAAGAATAAAAAAAGAAGATATTGCTAATAACAATAAAGATAATCACACATGAACAGAAGAAAAGAATAAGAGAATTATATAAAAAAATATATATAAATACTATTATATTCGTGCAACTCTCTTATGATTTGTAATTTACAAACTTTAGTTAGTAGTTTTTGTTGTAAAATATTTCCCTCCCTAATTTTGGTTCTTATCTTTTTTTTGTTTTATTAATTCTTAAGTCATTTGTTTGAAAGAAAGAAACAAAGCAAAAAGTACCGAAGTGATCACTTGTTTTTGCAGTGCAAGTTAATTCCTAATTATTATTCTAATCAAGTTGTGTAGTAGTTAAATTAAAAAGTAAAAAGACATTTTATAAGCCACTTTCAAAATTAAGAAAAAAAAATAAGAGTTGGTATGAATTTTGTTGGAAGGCAGTGCATGTTCTCATTTGTACATTGTTTTTTTTTTTTTTTGATTAATATTTATATTTTTGTGTCTTCGCGCTTAGAAGTAAAATACTTTTTTTTATATTATTGTTTGTTTTGTTATTTTTTTAGTTATTGTTTATTTTGTAAGATTGTCGTCCCCTAAGATATTTATTAAAAAAAAACAAGAAAAACAAAAACAAAGTATTTATACAAAGTAATTGTTTTATTTTATAGATTTTTAGTTGGGATTTCTTTTCGGAGAGTTACTGGTGAATTGGGTGGATAGGTTGTGGTCTGTGAGATGTTTATAAGGAACAACCTTAGCTGGTGTCTAGATGTAGTAGAAGGTTAGTTTTATTATTTTGATAACAATGACGACGACGGTGAAAGTCATAGAATCCTATTTCTAGGACATTCTTGGAAATCACTTAAAAAACAATCGCAACACATTGTACCAAATGGTCCTTTTTTTCTTTTATTAATGTGACAGCTCTCAGCTTTCTCCAAATCGATTTTATTCATTGGGGCCGTGTTGATGTTTGGTGTTTCCCCCGACATGGCCTCGAGTCTGATTATGCCTTTAATAGTGTGACACGCGGAAAGCCAGGCAGATGCAAGAAAGATGCATTGCAGGTCGAAAATACATCTTGGAATCGGACAACTGACTTGCAAAGCCGTACTTTCGATCGCAGTCTTCCTTTTTGGTCACAACGGGCTTGGGGTTCAGGATGCTCCTACGTCAGGTGACAGTGGCCTTCTCAAATGAAATGCATGAGCTCTGGATTTGTTCAGATGGTTGTGTTAGACTGAGAGCTTTGGAGGTGTCTGCGGTTTCTTGAACATCACCTCATTATCACACATCACAGGTCTCTTGATCGCGGGAAGCACGACGATCCCATCGCTGTCGTCTTCGGACTCAGTGTTACACTTGCTGCGAAAAACGCTTTCGTAACCCTTAAAGAGAGACGCTTTTTGGAATTGCGTACTTAATATCGTACAAAAAAATCGGTCCGTTTCGGCGGAGGTACGCAAAAAGAGAAACAGAGTATGACGTGTACGACCAATCTGTACGATAAAAACAAAACTGATACAAAATAATTGGGCTAGAAGGTGTGAGGGGCTGCCACACTTAGGCCAGACTAGGCCCTTTGTAATGCTACAACGCGGATATTTACTACACACTCTATCGGAACCATCGCCAGCCTCTTACGAAGGTACGGATCTGGTCGATATTGACTATGGAGGAAGTGCTCTCCTATATGCGTTCTGCCGCAGATTGCTAAAGCCTCGCATGAACATTGGAGATGACTCGGCAACGTCTACATAAGTCGTTGGCGGAGATGTCCAATCTGCTGGCATGTCTGCCGACGGTGCAGTGTCCCATAATGACGATTATCATAAACTTTATCACTGGCGTGTTCATCCAAAGGAGGCAGATTGTGCGTTTAGCATCCAGTGCGGGCCATATCTGTTTGGAATATGCCGCCTTGCCACAGGTAATTGCGGGTCTTGAAGTTGTGGAGCCTTTTGGCTAATTTGGTTATAGCTAATTTGGTATGGCCGGCAATTCTCTTTAGTATTGTAGTGGAATCGTGATAGTGTGCCTAGTGAGTGCGTCAAGCTCGCGATTTCAATCAATCAATCAATCAATTCAATTTATTTCGGAATACAAGTAAGACAATGCAGTCTTTTATAGTACAATTATTTAGTATTTAATATTACAACATTTCCCGGAATATCACTGTGCGGAGGTACCCACTTGGGGTGAATATGGAAGTGTTGGGCTTCCTCCTTCGAAGATTGGGGACACTTTACTTAAAAGTAAATGTGGCCGAGTCAAAAAATTTGACGGTGGCTTGACTATCTGAACAAGTGACATTTGTGTTTTAGCCTAGACAGAGCTTCCCTGATCGCCTTTGTCTCCGCGTGAAAGACGCTCCAATGATCATGGAGGCGTAAAAATATAATATCTTTAGATTTAGCTAAATAGAGTACACTACCGTTCCTACTCCCGACTCAAGTTGGGTCCGCCTGTGTAGAATTTTATTGAACAGAAAGATTAATTAAGCAGCTTATTTAATTCGCTGAAAGATTGCCACATCCACCACGCCCCCAGTTAACCATTCCCATCGTAATGTTTATTCGATTTTTTTTTGAGAACGTATACAATACAACCATTTGCAGTGTCACGGAGAAGTCCGATCCAATTTTTTTAAAAGTTCTCTTGGGTGGACAGAAAACCTAATGAATATAGCCATCAACTTTTACTAATGTAAAATAAACTACTTTTGCTGCCAAGGCAATAAGCAACTCAATCTTTAGGTTGCGCATTCCTTTAGAGAGGTAAGGATTCTTTTTATGTTTCCGGGTAGAAGTATTTATCAGTATTGTGGCTTAAATGACCTGTCAAGGCAGTAGAAATCTTAATTTGGAATAAGCCCATTATTTGAAAGGGATTCTAGTATAGCTCCAGATTTTAAACGTGAATCTGAATCTCCTTTCATTGCTATTCTTGAGTTGGAATCAGGCACCTAGTGCAGTTTCATCAAGAGTTTTAATTTGGTAACCAGTCTATCGTCTAATATCTTGTACTACTCTCTTCCGACGACGTTCATAGGATTTGTACATAGAATTAAAACAAAGTAAGTAACTACAAAAACTAAACGCATTTAGCGATACTTCTAATCATTCAAACCAAACCTTCCCAAAACTTCTTTTGTATAGCCTTAATGTAATCTATTAGATTTAACTCATTACCGGCTTCTGCCCACGCTTTTTGGAAAAAAGAAAAAAAATGCATAATTCATTACATTGTTTCATTACACGAAAAGTAATGAAAAATACAATAATTGAGGTGATAATTTAAGAAAAAATGAAATATTTTTGAGTGCAAAATTTTTAGAAACATTATACAAAAAAGAGAAAAAGAGAAGTTTTGAGTTAATTTTTGCTTTTTCTTATTTCTCGAAAAGTTTGGAATGACGTATGTATTTTAAAACAAATGTCAAAATTGTGTTATATTTTGGAAAAACAGAAATTAATAAAAAAAAAAAGACAAAGAAGTTCATATTATTAGAGTATTAATTCTCATAAAGTTAATCTGTAACGATACATGTTTTGTACATAGAAATAATACAAAGAAAAATAAATAAAGTCGATAGAAAAACTTAAAGCTGTTGGTTGTGTAGTGAAATTTTCGCAGTAAACTCATTGTTATTAACAAATTGATATACAGTGGAACCTCCTTAAGTCGAATTTTAAAGGACAACAGTACCACAATAATTAGTGTTCATGATAAAGGTTCAACTTACAGAATTGTCGTAAGCAGCAGAAGTTCGAATTAGCGAAGTTCCACTGTATCACAACGGACATATAACATAAATTTAATTTATTTCGGTTTTTAAAGAGGTGGATGATAAAAGGGCACTCACTTTGTGCTATTGAAGTGGGAAATTTTCTTCTGAAGGTGTTTTTGGTTTCTTAAACTATGCCAAGTAGTTTTAACACATATTCGAGCTTACTGCCGTAAGCTGAATTACAGCTTATCTCAAAACGAGTTTTTTACGGAAGATTCCTCGAGAAATAGCTTTGGTTGCTGTCGGATGAATAACAAATAAATTCAAGACCGATCTTTGGTGGCAATCTTGACAGATTGGTCTATCGAAAAACTTGTAGCTAGAAAAACGGCAACTAGGTTAAATAAAATAAAATGTAGATAAGACATCAGACAGATACTTTTGTTTAGCTCAAACATCCCAACAAACACAGACTATATATCATATGAGGACTTTAGTAGTCAATATAAAACCAGATAGAGAAGAATAGGAGATTGATAGGGTGAGAAACCGGCTGAATCGAAAACCAACCTGTGGTATCTTCCAGGTAGAAGCAAAAGCAAAAGAGGTAGCGCGTTTGCTGTTCATGTGCTCGATAGGCTGTTCCTTACGTAGAAAGACAGGCGGCCATTCACACTCCGGATTCATCATCAATTCGATCGAAGATGATAACAAACGTCAATCTCTGGGTGAGGAGTCGGACAGATTCTAGGCAACGAAAAGGTCGACGAATTAGATAGGTCAGAATGGCAAATGGACTTAATAAATAACCAGGAGAGTCCGTTTCCCTTCATGCAAGACGTTGACTCACAGTTACTCGTAGAAATCATAACGGCAGCAAACTGCAAATTAAGTTATTTCGATTCCTGCAACATCTCTAGGCAGGTGGGGCCTAGACTAGACTGAACAACTACTCTCTATAAGTAGAGCTAGCTAATTGGTGTCCTAACTTGTCACTGCCTCTTCTGTAACCATGCCCCTTCAACGCCTTCTGCAGGGACTGAGAGAGAAATGAGGTGGAGGAGAAGACCCAACTCCACCTTCTGATTGATGACATGGAAAGTGGCATTGAGCCACTTGTATTTCGAGGGTAAAGGTCTATTGTACCCCCTTCTTTGATCGAGGATTTGAGTGCCGTATTCATAAATTTGGCAATATTCCTAGATGGGGTGTCTTCGAAGTCGATCAATGTTATGTTCGTCTTGTTGATTATTTTGAATCTGATTAGTTGCAGGCTGGGCCAGTTGATTAGTTAGTGTTCCGCTGTGTCTGCAGATTTTCGTGCTGATGAGACCCATCTTGTGGTGAGACCCGTGTCCTCTGAGTGGTTGGCATAACACTCCAAGGGGTTGTAGTTTTGATTCGTGTGTTTCCTGAAGTGAGTTCTTTGTGTGCTGGGTTCTGTATGTGTTATGAAATCCAAAGAAACAAGGGTCACTTAGAGACCCAACTTCACCTTCTTGGAACAGGCGCAGCACACCCTAGCAAATATACTGTGGGAAAGTACTTCTTTAAAGATTATGATGAATTGGCTAAGGCGGGCAAATTCATAAATAGGTCCAACTGGGCTTAAGTCAACGTGCTATACTCTACAATTGGCAGCCAAATAAGCCTGCAAGTTCTTATTAGCAGCAGAAAACTATTAGGCAATCGGGAGCAGGTTTAAAATAAGCCGGATGCATAACAGTTCAATGGGCCTAGCTACGTCCTAAGTGAGCCGCCGACCTTCGAGACAGTCACATCTAGACTCTCTTGCACGCTTTGTAGATGGAAGAGTCTTAGCCTACACTGTCAGAGAAGCAGAAAAGATGAGTTTCTTTTTCCAGATATGGAAATTCATTTCTTTACTGAAGGAGGTAGGCGTTGTGTATGATTCACGAATGCCGAGATGTTTTTTTTACGAAGGCCACTGCAAACTTATTTGATCATTTTCATCCGCCACAGGTTAGCCAGATTAACTCTGAACGTGGATCTTGTTTCTAAGGTTTTTTAATCCGTATGAAGTCGCTTACTGAACTGAAATTGAATGATGCTGCTCAGAGAAAGGACTTTATTTCTGGCCACAACAGAACAACCGCTTAAAAGAACTACTTTACAAAGAAAAAAGAAACCCGAAACGCAATTTTTTTGGTACAAAATTTCGGAACCTATATTACATTTAAATATTACAAAAGCAATTAACGGCAAACACACACTTTGAAGTTTAAATAAAAAAGGGGAAAAGTCTTAAAAAAGTTTTGAGAAAAAGTCCACAATCCTCTCGCGCAGACTAGCCGCAGTCTTCGGGACCACAGCTGCTGTGAACTTGAATGGCTCGATCTTATTCCGGTTCCCAAGTGAGTCATCGAATTTGACTCTCTTCCTGGGCAGAGAGCTCAAATCTGTCAACGGTTGATTTTCCTTGCCAGAGCACGGAACTGACCAGCCACAGCTGCCGCTCTTGTTGCTCCCGCCACTGGTCCGCAGAGGATAAAGGATATCCTTGAGACTTCCTCCATGCACGGAAGCTTCGCTGTAGAGATTCGATCGTGTGATTGTTGTGGGAATGGTGGAGTCCACGTTTGCAGCGCGGAAATACGACTTCGAGTCGGACAACTGACTTGCGAAGCCGTACGTTGGATCGTAGTCTTCCTTTTTGGTCACAACGGGTTTGGTTTTCTTCAGGATGCTCCTACGTCGGGTGACGGTGGTCTTCTCGGATGAAATGGACGTATTCTTCGATTTGTTCAGATGGTTGTGGTAGACCGGGAGCTTTGGAGGTGCCTTCGGTTTCTTGAACATCACCAGGTCTCTTGGTAGCGGGAAACACGACGATTTCCCATCGCTGTCGTCTTCGGAGTCAGTGCTGCGCTTGTTCCGGAACACGCTTTCATAGTCCTAAGAGAGAGAGAGAGAGAGAGAGCCGTTTGGATAAAAATCATCTCAAATCAAGGAGAATAGTGTTAACTTACACATTTGCGCTTGTTGGGACTTATTACGTAGTCATTGTCGAAGTTCTTTATGTCTTTCTTCCTAAAACGACAGAGAAGATAAGGAAAGGCTTGTTTTTTTCTTTCATTACTGACCTTATTGGCGTCCTTTTACTTGATTCCTTTCGAAGCGTCTTCCTGCACATTATGTGCAGATCAATGGCGTCCTTAATGAAAGCCACCCAGGTCCGTCCGAGCTGCAGGTCATTCGTGCAGAAGATGATTCCGTCGCCCTGGCAAGTTATCTTAAAGTTCCCCGGGAACATTTCATAGACTTTGCACTTCTTCAGCGGGAAGATGCAGCAGCACTCAAGCGAGTTCTCCACCACAGTGTCCCTCGGGCGGTCCTTGAGGATCTTGCAGTACATGAAGATGTCCGACATTAGCACGCAGTAGCGCTTGATCTCGTCACCTTTCCTGTTGACCTTATTGAGGATTCCCTCCTTGATGACCTTCCGACTCGGCTTCACGATGTTCGGCGTGCGATTTACGAGGGAATTCTGAAGATTCAGCAGCCTCTGGGTGACTTCTTGGTCCTCGATGACGGAGTTAATGTGTGAGACGGTGCTTTCGACTAGTTTTACGGATTCTGAAAAAATCTCTGCATGAATTTCTGTCACTGGAGTGTTGAACTTTGACTTCCTCACCTTTCAGCAGCTTAAAGTCCGCATCCGCTGGACTCGTATACAGCAGGATCTGCTCCAGTAGTAGCTTATACCGAGGGACCCTCTGAATTGGGACGATCATGAGAGAGTTGAGTTTTCTCTGCACCTCGGGACGGGACTCGGTCTTCTCAAGGAACTGCCTGAAAACCGGATTCTTGCTAGTGAGGTCTTGAAGGACAAGCAACGCGTTCTTGTAGTCAAACGCGTAGACTGAGTAGAGTTTGAAAAACGGAGCCATTTTGAGGAAGGCCTGCGCAACGTTCTCCTGATTAATTTCGATCTCTTTCAGAAGCTCCCCATTGAGGTTGTAGATCATTTCGATCTGCCCGAAGAGCGTTGTGTGGTACCCATCATTTAGGATCCCCTGCTCCTTCAATGGATGAACGAAGAACTCCATGAGCATTTCCAATTGGTTGAGATACGTTTTCTCGGAGCTGACAATCTCTTGAATCGCCTGCTGTCGAAAGGACTTTCGCTTATCGAGCTCCTCATGCTTAGCTGGACTTGGACGATCCAGGAGGGAACAAACTGCAAGAAGGGGACGTTTATTTTTGTGTCATGACAGCAATCGCCAACGTTTACCTCTTTTCCTGGTCTTGGCTGTGAGCAAATTACGTTCGTTAAGAACTTGTTTGAGTTCCTTGCTGAACGACATCGGGGTGTGGAACTCTGACTCGGTGGTAGTGGGACGGCGTTTCACTGGGGTGTGGTACATTTTGGTGATTTTATATTTAGGCAACAACAACAAACATAAATTATACAAAAGAAAAACATAAAACCAACGACAGAGGAGAACTTGACTTATTTGAATGGCTAAACCGACGTTGCACCTGTCTTTAAATATGTGACAGATGTTCGAGAGCAGGCTGGGTAACCGCAGGAACGAGAAATGTTGACGATGGGTGGATTCAGTAAGGTCGGGGTGTTTCTTATTGGGTAATGGTGATTGACCACCATAAATATATACATATACAGTAGCAGCATAAAAAAAGTTATAAGCATTTTCGTCTATCGGACAGATAGAGGGACACCGAAGTGATTCTATTAGGGTTACGTTTAATCCTTTACAACCAAATAATAAACACGAAGACAGAACGAAGAAGATCAGACTGGGAACAAATACCTGTTATGCTTTTTGGTTTCCCTTGCTGACCTTTCTTTTTTTTACTCACCCTCAAACTACATTTTGTAAACATTTTTAATACACAGTCTCCACAAAAGCTTGACTGGTTCTTTAACTAGTTACAGTTATTTAAATGCCATTTCTTCCTAGATTTCTTCGTGCAGCAGAGCAATAACTTCTCTTAGATAGAATTAATAAAAACCGAATGTATCTAAGGAAAAACAAATACTTGGAAAAGATGTGCAAAATTTCAAAGTATTACCATTTAAAACGCAGAATTCTTATTTAAAACGATATCATATTATTTCGTCTGTATTTTTTTTTTTTGTGCGCTACTGCCCCCTTTATGATACACAATGTTGAGAAGAATCGCACTGTAGTTGAATCTTCATTTCCTATATAATAAATAAAATAGTGCTTTTTCGCACCAAGGAAAGAAATAAGTGATTTTCTTTTAGTGGGCAAGCAAAATATTTCCACCAATCTATGGTAAAACTCCCAACAAGAACAAGACACCCTTTCGCTTCTTTTCAGTACTCCACCGCTTTAGAACATCCACCACTTGTCATCTGTCACTCGTCCACTGTCAAAATTTGTTGTCATAAAATATGACCACCCACCCATCGGCCGATCTCGTAGCGCGGTTATCAGTCGAAAAGTTTAAATCCCTCCCAAAAACTGGTAAACCAACAAAATCTGAATGGACCATCCTCTCCTCCATCGTCCAGTTCGACTGTGTGACAGGTGACACGAAAGTTGTTGCCCTTGGCGCGGGAACAAAGTGCATTGGAAAGTCGAAGCTGTGCCCGTCGGGGTTGATTTTAAATGATTCACACGCGGAGGTTTTAGCTAGACGGTCTTTTCTTCGTTACGTCTACCATCTCATCAAGACCGAGAGCGATTTGGTCACGTTTGATAGAGAGGCGCGTATCTTTCGGATCAAGGAAAGTCTTGCATTCCACTTCTTCAGCACTCAAACTCCGTGTGGAGATGCTTGTATAGTCTCGAAAGACGAGGATAAGATACCGGCTAAGCGGAGGAAGGTCGAGGACGAGTGTGCAAACGCTGGAGATGTGCTGATGGAGTCGAATGTCTTCACGGGTGCGAAACTGATCGGAGAGTCAAACGCTGATCCAATGCATCAAACTGTGGGGGCTCTGAGAACGAAACCTGGTCGTGGGGATCGGACTCTGTCGATGTCGTGCAGTGATAAGTTGTCGAGGTGGAATGTTCTGGGAGTACAGGGTGCTTTTTTGGATGAGCTCATTGACAGACCCATTTATCTGGAGACGTTGACTTTCGCTTGCGAGTTTGACGTGGATTCGATGACCCGCGCAATTTACGGACGATGGAAGGATAGAAAATTCGAAGGCAATCGCTTCACGCCGCAAAAGCCTAAGATTCGAAAGTCAACCACATGTCTGTTTGAATATGCCGCGGACTCGGAGAAGAATCCTTCGCCAAATGGACTGAGTTGGTGCGACATTCCCGATGAGTATGTGTAGGTTCTTAAATCACCTCGAGCTTGGAACAAATCTCATTCTTTTCTTAATTTTCAGTCCATATGAAGTGTCGGTAAACGGGAAGAAGCAGGGAATCACAAAGAAAGCGCTTCACACGAAAAAGGCGCGTCTGAAGATCAGCAAGTCCTCGCTTCTCGAAGATTTCTGTGAGATCATTGAGAAGCATCGAGAGATTGCAAAGAAGTTGGACCTGGAAGATGACCACTTGAAGACTACGACATACAGCGAGTTCAAGAGACGATGTTCACAGTATCATCAGACTTGGAACACCCTAAAGCTCTCATACTTTCAGCAATGGACAAGCAAACTCGAAGACCTTTTAAACTTCACCACCAATAAACAAAACTGACCACTGAAACCTGATTTTGGTTTTATTTCTTCCTCAATTCCTTTACACTGCTCATGAAATCCGAGATCGATTTCTCACAGAGCTCATTTGCCCAGTGGCCTTTGACTTTAAAATGCGATCCGATAATCACGGCATTCGCTTTTTCATAGTAGTTCTTCAGGTTGTCCTTCGTCACTCCTGAACCAACGATGAGAGGAACCCTCACCTTTTCGTAAAGAGAATCCAAATCTTCTGGACTAGCTGCATGACCCGTCGAAGTCCCTGAAAGAAGACTGTCTTATTTTCGCACCCCACATGTATGTCACAACACCAACCTGTCACCACGATGCCATCAGTCAAGAAGAACTCTGCTGCCTTGGCAGTCTCCAGCAGACTTGTGTCAGCCGTGATCGAATGGGAGCTGTGCTTCTTTTTCAAATCTGTAAAAACAAGCACCGAGTCTGCATCAATAAGGCGGCGATATCGGTGAATTTGGCCTGCGCATGCATCGGTGTAACCCTCATCTGCAACGTGGCCGAAGACAAAACCCTCTACTCGGACGTATTGAAGGTCGCACGCTTTAGCAATGGCAATAGCTTGTGTATTTCCACACGCCAAAACCTGAAACGAAGTTCACATGCAGTCCATGATATGAAGATGTTTTCTTTAAACTCACTTGAATCCCACACGGCATGGTCTTTGGAATAATTTTCCTCACCTCTGTTGCGATTCTGGACATGCAAGCTGTCGTTTCTGGACCCAATTGTCCGGACTGGACATATGGGACATCGTGCATATTCTCTATCAAAACAGAGTCCTGAGAAGAAGTTCACATTCATTCCATATTTGTGAAATACCAAAGAAACTCACCACTTTGTGACTAGAGTACACGTTCGCCTCATACTTGGCTTTTTCCACAGTTTCTGCAAAGTTCCCGGAATACTTTGGGGTTCCTTAAGCATTGATTAGAATTAATGTGGCTTGTAAACTAACACTCATACCTGGCAGCGCATCGAGGTGAATCATGCCAATTACATTGCACTTGTTTTGTGTAAAAACTTTAAAGAATCTCTTCATTACGATCTGCGCGATGATCTTCCAAGAGACGAGAAATAGAATTTACAAAATTTTGAGGTTACGACCATATGATGGCTTAACAATCAGCTGTGGGAAACGTCAAATCGGTGCCATCGGTGATGGTAAACCGGCGGCGGTTTTATTTGAGTTTCATATGTTTGAGACGGCTATTGAAGAATATAATCGGTTTTCTTGTTTCAAAAGTAATTCTCCTTTAACGATGATTCTAGTTTGATATCTTCTTTTAAAGCAGAATTCGATTAGAGACGATCACCAGTAACTTGATCTGCTCATTAACGTCTTTTCTTTTGAAACCTAAAATCGAGGAGACAGTCTGCATTTATTTCTGTTTCCAATATTTTTGAGATTTTGCACCAAACTAAATGCATCTCTTCTACACTGAGATAAAAAAAATTCCCTGGGTATTTAGTCATTACTTAGAGGAAAAAATTGTCAGTTATGAGTTTAAAGTTTTTTTTAAGTATGGTGAACCCTTTTCCAACTTTTTCCCACTTAAACTCTATATACCTATGTGACTACTTCTTATGCATTAAGACAACTGCGCTTCCGTCTTATTTTTTGTGAACAAGGTAGTTATCGCAAAGCACGTATGTTATATTAGCTAAAGATCGTTTTATTTCGCTGTTTAATGTTTCTAATATTTTCCTAGTTCTAAATTCTGGCTTTCTTCACTTTATAATAACGTAAATCGCTATTATACTTTATTTCACATAATTTAAGTTTTTAGATTAGGCAATGAATTTCTAAATAAGGTTACATATTAAAAAAAAATATGTAAATGAAAATTAGTGTGATTTCAAGCCAAACTCAGACAACTAAATAGTAACAAAATTGAATACCTAAATTGCAATAGTTACATTCTTTTCCATATTTATTTTCTGGTCCTCAATTGTTATTATGTAGGTGTGCGAGTTTGACTTAGAGGACCTGTATGGTAATAATGATAAAAAATAACTTAAATAAGTTCGATTTGCACTAGTGTCTGAACGCAAAATTAAGTCTCCGAATGAGTTAATTCCACTATCCGGACTAATTTACTACCGCCTTGGAGATGTTTCTGTTTCTTAATTCACCGGCGTTACATTACGGTCGATTGTGTGCGATTGCGCGATACTACACTGGAATTGTGTAGTTCCAATTCAGTTGATTGGATCAAAGTCCCAGAAATCATGAGGGATCGATTAAGAAGGCACGATAATGTGTGCAATCATGTCCCTACTTGTAAAATATTATTTTATAAGATTCCATCCCTATTCAGGACATATATTCCAACGCTTAAATGGATGCAGTCCGTTTCGTATTTTGGTCACCATATCAATGTATATTTTTATTTTTTATTTTTTGTTAATAGTCTTATTATATAGAGGGCTTGGCAATCGGCGATGTACTCGCTCATCATTGAACCACTTTCGTCCTAGGATCCCGAGCAACTAGCAGAGGCACTAGACTGCGGACGTGACCGCCATGCAGGAAATGCGATGGAATGAGCGTTATAAAGAATATGAAAAACAGTGATATCTTGAACGCATTGTATGCCAGATCATCAGAAATGAGATCCCGTAGTATGCGCCAATTACAGAGGTATTAGTCGCCTTAACATTGCCTACAAAACCTTCTCGTGTGAACGCTTAAGGGGTTTCACAGCCTCAAGAAATCGATTTTTTCATTGTTTTATGAATTTCTTCAACATCTTGAGGATATTATCCTAAATTTTAAATTTGACCCAAATACAAATTTCGAAAAAACAGCCTTGGGAGTGTGCGCACAAAGTCAGGTAGGCTCAGACTCAAAGCTTTAAACGCCTTTACGAAACTCTCGAAACTGTGTTTTCATAGTCGGTTATTAAAAGATCTCGAAAACTACTCAACCGATCTTGATGAAATTCTACATAGGTCATCGAGCTACAATTCACGAGGACTTTGATGAAGAATTTGTTTTCTTTATCACAATTATTTAAAAAAAAAATGCTAAGCAAATTTTACCAAAATTTAAATTTTTTTTTGTGAAAAGGTCTGCCGAATTTTCACATTTTTTTCGTTTGAAAATTTGAGAAATTCCTTTTCTTTATCTTTAGGGCAGTAAACATTTTCTATAATTTTTTTTTATGAAAGAGTAACCCTATGTAACCCCTTAAAGCCGTTCGTCAGCAATCTGAATCAAAAACAGTATGTTCTTAAAGACCATATAACGTCATTGCTCTTTGGTGCTATTAAGTGAAAGAAAATTTAAAACTCACTAGTATTTTGATGATATATGTACCTCTAAATAGCCGATCCAACTTCCTTGTCCTTCGTTTTTTAAAATTTCCTTTAAGTTGTAAATTGGTTGCGGCTCCGAAGACCTAACAACATAAGACATCAGACGGCCAAAAGCCAATTTTTGTTTCTAAGACCTAAAACGTTAACCAATAAAAAATTAAACACTTAACTTTTTTTCTTTTTATTTCACTTTATTTCAATTCATTTTCAGTTAATCATTAGATCCATTATTTTTATTCATGTTCATTTTTTTTTTTGCATTTTTTTGTCGTCTCGCATCAAGATTTATTATGTTTTTTTACATATTCTCTTTGTTTTTTTCCATATATACTATATATATTGTTTTCTTTTCCATTAAATTAAACATAAAACTTACTACTAAACTGAATTATTTATGTTTTTCAGAACTTATCTACTACTTTTAGATAATAATACATTAATTCTTTATTTTTTTTTTTGTTTTTCCATGTGAATCCTACTACTTTAAAATTTTAATTTCTCATTTATGTAATAATAATAATAATATTAAAGATTTACTCTTTCTTTATTTTAAACAATGTGCAGTAAAAATTTCTTGGGAAAGAAATTTTGCTATTTATTATTTTTTATTCACAGAAAAGAAGCACTTTTGTTAAATGTTTTTTATATTTTTTTTTACAAAGGATATCAGCTCGACTTAAAGGGTTACTTTGTTTTGTTTTATTGCAAATTTAAAAATCGTGGCCTATTATCTTAATTTTTTTAGAGATACCCCCACAGGCAGTTTGTCTGTAATTTTTTTCTTTTAAATATATATTCCACTTTGTTATTTTTTTCTAATTAAACGTAATGTAGTAATGAACGATTTTGTTGTTGTTGAACACATGAGTTACTTATGATTCATTTTTTTTTCTTTTTTGATTTAAGATATATGCAATGATACATGAGAAGTTTCCAATAAATTTATATATATGTGTGTTGTGTGTTTAAATGTAACAAAGAAATAAAAAAAAAGAACTTCCTAACTCTTAGAATCTTATAAACGTCTTGTAAACAAATTTGCAAACAAACTAAAAAATTAAATGTAATGCCATTTTGTTTGATTCTCTATAAGATTTTCAGGATAATGTTAATGTGCTACAGAATTGCTCTACAAACTTGCACCAAAAAATATTTTTTATTCTTTTTGTTTAATTCTAGGACAATGTAAAGAGAATTGTGTTTTCTTAAGACTCGTAATTTGTTTTTTTTTTTTTCTCTAAAATGTATTTAAAAAATATTGCTCCTTTGTATTTTTTTTTTCTTTAAGATTTACACATTTAAGTTTTGTTTAATGTTTACCCTTACGATTAGTCCCATGTAAAAAGTTTGTTTTTGTTTGCCAAACGTATGTTTTATATTTTTGTTTTGTTTTTTTATGCACACACAACACTTCCTGATCGTCCTTAAGCACACTGTACAGGTTTATTTATTCTTATTGTATATTTTTATTTAGAAATTTTACTTGAGGAGAGGAAAAAGATTAAGCAGATTTATTTATTTTTTCTTTTTTTTTGCACACATTCGCTCTCAGTTTTTTTTGCATTGTTAATTTATTTTATTTTTGTTTTCCTCTCTCTCACTCGTTCCGCTCGTACTTTTTCGCGCGCAACAGTATCACAATGATTTTTTGTTGTAAATTTTCTTTTAATTAAATACACTATATGGTTTTTTGTAATATTTTTTCTTTGAAGAGTTTTTTTTTCCTATGGAGAGAGGGAGGGGGTGCTTGCTTTAATATAATTGTAACTATTTTTTTGTTTTTGTCAGAGGCAATTAACAATAATATACATACATAAAAATTCATTAAAAATCAGAAAAGAAAAACAATTCATTTAAATAAATAGTAGTTATTTTTTATCTTTTTTTTGTATATGTATGTTTTTTTTTTTGTATATACGTATGTTCTATTTTTTTGTTTTTGCTTAAATTCTACTTTAACTATACATTTAAATTTTCATTTTGAATTAAAAATTTCAAGAAGTAAATTTTTTTGTTGTTTTTATTTAGATTATCAATGTGGGGTGCGTAATCTCTACTCTAGTTTATTTTATTTTTTTGTTTTTTTTTTTTGTTTTCTTTTATGTTTTTGTTGCCAAATTGGGCTGTCGTTTCTTTTTGCAGAAGTTGCAGTTGATGAGGTATTAAGCAAAAATTGTTGGGCAATCTGTTTAGCATCTGCGGTTGTTGTTGGCACCGCTGATGATCTTGCAGTGCTGCATATCAGAGCGACGTTGGCGATTGCCTTTGCTATTGTATTCACGTACTTTGTTTGCGCGTTTGATAGCTCCGCGGCAGATGAATTGGCGTTCGCGTTTGTCATGGGCCTGGGTGGGGAGAGAATTAATTATTATTCAATATTTGGATGAAAAGCATTGGGTTCTATGAATGTTTGCAGTTGATTGTGTGGTTAAGGCGTTGTTGGGGAAGGTCTAGTGCAGCAGCAAACATTTGCTCGGGATTGTACTTTGAAATTGTTGCAATAGCAAACAGTGTTACTGCGTAGAAGAATATGAATCTTTGAATGTGGACTCCTAAACAAGCATACTAAGCCTCATATCGCGATCGGAGCAGCACTAAAAACTTTTCATTTGTTCATCTCTTGCGAATGGCTGGCACGCTTTCACGAATAAGCTTTTACAAATCGTTCTCTAAATTCAAGAAAAATCCAGGCTCTGTACCTCTGCGGATTGTGACTGAGAAAAGTCACGCTACGAATTAATTTATCGTCACGATTATCGTAAAGCGATAATCTTAAGTGGGCGCCGAGGCTTAATCGTTAGTGCGTCGGACTGTTAAGCGAGAGTACCCGGGTTCGAATCCAGCTCGGGGAAAAAAAAACACCACAAACATTTTTCACGGCCCCACCTCCAGCGAACGACTGACAATCCTCCTGGAGTAGTTCTGTCACGGAAAGCTTTCGCAATTCGCCGTTCGGAACCGGTAATAAACTGTAGGTCTCCTCCACATGTGTCAAAATTATAACGCGCACAACACAGTGGAGGCGCGAAAAGCTAGGCTCTGGCCCTTCGTGGGCTGTTACGCCCACGTGATAATCTTAAGCAGAATTGCGTACACTCTACTGCACAAGCAGCGATATATACGTTTTCTACTAACAATTCGGAACTCTCACTGGAAAATATCGTTTTGACAGCTGATATTGGACATTTGATTGCGTTTTTATGTACCTTTTTCACTTGCGTGCAGTAGCGCGTTAAACTTGTTTGTCTTCTTAACCTCTAGACTAGGTCAAAGTGTCAGCCGATAAAATCAGCTCGAGTTTTAGTTTTTGTTTATAACACCAAAAGTCTTAAGCAAAAAGTCAATGAAATTAATGTTCTACTGCGCCTTATTTCCAGATAAACTTTGTTATAACGAAAGGTGTTCAAAAGTCACAACAATTCTTCACCTAAAACCATTTGCCTTGTAAAAACTAAAAATATCAACTCACCTTTTGTGTGGTGCGAGCCAAATATTCCATTTTAGTTTGAGAGCTGCCTAAACTGCGATTACTTCCGGCACGTTGTTGGGTGGTAGGTTGTTGATTCTTGGTAAAGCAAACAAAACAAAAAGAAAACCCCCCGCACCCAGTCAGTAAAGCTCATCAAAAATTTATTGATAAATTTTCAGAACTTACTCGAACTGCAGGTGGCTCAACAACATCCCGCGTTCCATTCTGAGATTCATCGACCCCGAGATCAAGATTAACAAAACTTTCGGCAGCCTCTTGGGCCGACCTAATACTATGATACACTGACATACTGTTTAAAAGAAACGAAGAGACAAGATTAAAAACAAAATAGCAGAAAATATACAAAAGAAAAATTATGAATTTTTAAAAATTCGGAAAAAAACTTCTCAGCCTTCCTTATTCACATTTTCATATGACAAACCTTGGATGTTCTATCAGTAAATTCTCAAACGGAGATGTCTCCATATTCACAGGTCCTGTGGAAGTGAAACATGGTGGCGGTGTCAGGAACCATGATTCTTCCATGGAAACGCTCGCAGGTAAATTGAGAATTTCGACAGTCGACGGTACGGCATAAAGAGATTGTGACATGCCGCCATCTTCGAAATGTAATGCTAATGTTCGATGATGATATGCTGAAAGGGAATGATGGTTGGTATTACGTGGTCTTTGTTGAAAGGTTGGACTACGTTTGATCTCAACAAATGGCAGCTCCTCTTCGGAGTCGGTGCGAGGAAGACTCTCCTCGTCTAAACATTTGATAAAAGAGATCCTAATGTAAGCTACGATATTCAAGAACTACTATTCAATTTATAATAACTTACCGTCTTCTCTTTTAACCAACAGCCAGTCGTCGTCAAAGTCGTCGTCGTTATTCGTAATAACGTCTTCGTGGATCGGTGCTAGATGATTACTTACGTTTTGATAATTATTGTCTGTCCGTCCAATCGCAGTGACTTCGATGGCGTTATTGGACCCGTTCTCTTGATTACCTTCACTTCTATTAGTACTCTCAGGATTAGTAGGCGTATTAGTGTTTGATCCAAATAATAGGTTTGCAAGACTACTAAACATTATACGAGTTCGATCGACTTTCAGTTAACAAGAGTGTGTCCTTGTTTTGTGTATCCTTGTGTGTAATGTGTGTTTTGTTTGTGTTTGCAGCTGAGATTTACTGTCGCTCCCACACAGAGGATTCTCTTGTTTTTTTTTTCTACTTCGCGAACTGAAGATCACAGTCAATTTGGAGTTTATAAATTTTCTTTTTCTTCTTGTCTTTGGTTCTTTTTAGAAGGGTTGTGTTTTGTTTGTAGTCCTTTTTAAATGAGATCAGTATATGTTTAAGCTTCCTTCTTCTTGGAGTTTTTTTATCTTTCAAAATAACGTAAATTGTTTTTGTTTTTTAATATTATCTCAGTCTTGTGAAAAATTTGTAGCTTTTGTTACTTTATGTGTTAAGTTTTATTTACATTAATGATGAGGGTTTTGAATTTTATCTGAAAAAAAGAGGAAACAGAAAAGTTGCAGTTAGTTTTATCTATAGAATTTAAAAAAAATCGAACTGAAGATAGAAAAAAAGTGACTCGGTGATCGGAAAAAAATCGTTAGAACCCATATTCAGTTTCAATCTCCTTTTAAATGTTAACACGCTAATACTAACTCAATCCAGATTAACCATGTCTGCCGAACTAGGTCATCGAGGTGACTTGCACTCCACAATAACAGGTTCTAATTAGTCATCCAAAGCAAAACGTAACAACCGGTTCGTCAGGCGATTTTAATGATTGTCTCTGACCGTCAAAAGAAATTAATCTCGCTAATTTATTTCAATTATTACACATCATCTCATGAGAATTTATAAATTCGTTAGTTTTTTTTCTTTCGGACAATAAAATCTAAAACCATGTCATCCGTGGGACCTCTGCCAAAGCTGCACGCGCACCTTTACCCTTCGATCTACTTTACGAGCAGCGACCCCGTATCGGCTTCGTGTGCATCACACAAAATCTACACAACTTGTATTTGCTTTGCCAAATTGGCAAGAAAAATAAATTCGAAATTTATTCATCGCCAGCATTGGGCAAGAGGGATCCACACGATCGCATGCATTCGAGAGTTTTGTCAGAACCTAGGGCGATGCATTTGCATTCGGATCATCACGCAGCCGTGCTCGGTGACGACGGATGCAATGAAAATTATAATAAAAACCTTTAAAATATGAGACTTGAGAGACCCAGTGCCATATAATGGTGAGGAAAACATTCACTCACTTCCATTTGGTGTGGATCATGTAATCGCGTTGAATCGCAATTCTAGAGCTGCTCGCATGCGATCATGTCGTGGGGTTGTCTGGTGTTTAGTGGGATTGCTGGCAGCTGTGTGCCGCTCCCGTTTGTGGATTATTGGTGGCAAACGAGGTTTTCTTTTTTCCTATTCTATTATTCTATTTTTGTTTAGGATTACAATTGCACTTGATTTTAGATTTATTTGTTGTTTTTTTTATGTAACTTTAGAAGCTATGCTGATGAGGGGACAGATGATATTCAGGCAGCTGCAGAAGGCTGCAGAATATGCAGAAGGCACTGGAGGCTAAGTGAGAATGAGTGATTGCACACGTCTGATATTATCACGCAGTAACCTTAGTGCGACGGGCTGAATGATTCGATCTGGGAGGAAGGCTGACCGTGCGGTTGGTGTTTGTGTTTTAGTGGACCATTTAAGTGGATAGTGATTTTACGACGCTGGGTTTATGATCATTTAGGGTTACCGTCGTAAAATGCAGTTTGTTTTAGACAATACTATTTTGTGGACGGAGACAAGGTTCTAATTGAATACTAAAATGAACATCTCTCCGGGAGGAAGTAAAGTGCGGTTGGAATTCAATGGTGTTTGATTGGATGCTTTGCCGCTTGTGAAAAACATTTTTTTGCGCTGGGAGAGTGGTGTTAATCAAATTCTTATGTCGGCTTAGAAAGGAACAAGCGATTGTGTTGTCCATCCTAAGATTGAGAGAGATGCGGTCGGTTAATTGAAGTGAAGGCTCAGTTGGAAACTGCATGAGAAAGCACTTAAAGATTCGGAGATCTACACATTTTAGTTTCAAGTAAAGAGGAAAATAAATTTAGTGGCTCGAATATGTGTTTTCCTTTTAAAAATATAATAAAACGAACAAAACTATTTTTTTTTTATCCATGTAAATATCTTAACAACATTTACAAAAGCCATGGTTTTGTTGTGTCAAAAATTTTCTGTTCCAAAATGAAATCGCATCCCAAAGCAGCGGCGACAACTTCATATCCTACATTTTTGTTTTTAGCGATTTCTTTTTACAGAGTGAAATAAAACGTGCTTTTGAAAACGACATTCTAACAGCTAATTTTTTTTTCATTTCTGATACAAATGATGGTCCTATCGAGTCGGATATACGGATATAATAATTTCTAGTTCGTTTTAATAAATATCATAAATAACCATCACAATGGACAAATTAATTAAAAAACAAATAGACGAATTTGAATTGATATCACGAGCATTCATTAACCTTTAAAAAAAGAAAAAACGCTTTTTCAAAGGTCATATCCTAGACCGCATGGAATAGTTGACACAATGGTAGAGTGGTTGCAGTAAAAGTAGGAAGTTGCAAAAGGCTGTAGGGGCTGCAGTAGAGAGGCAAAAGTATGGTAGTTTTTTTTAAGAACATTCTAATAAAAAAAACCCTTCTGGTTAAAAACTGGGAAGTTTATAAGCTTACAAGGATGTGGATATGAATCGGAAGGCAAAAATCCGTCGACTAGTCCACATCGAGCGCATGGACAGTAACATAACTTTTATGACTTGTTTCAGACCGCCATTGAAGTCCATTAAACTGGTCAGGCCGAAATTCCCTACTAAATAGAAATAAAGTAAATATAATGCCATTTTGTTTGATTCTCTATAAGGTTTTCAGGATAATGTTAAATGTGCTGCAGAATTACTCTACAAACTTGCACTAAAAATATGTTTTACTTTTTTACATTTTCCTGTTTATTTTTTGGACAATGTAAGAAGAATCGTTTTTGTACGGCTCATAATTTGTTTTTTTTTTCTTCTAAAATTTATTTTAGAAATATTGGAATGGATTCCTTAAATTGTGAAGACACACTTTTGTCTCCAAAATAAAACTAAAATATTAAAACTTGAAAAGTTTTGAGTATGACTGTTCTTGGGATATATGCTCAGCATTTGCATTTAAGCATTTAAATTAATAAATTTAAAAGGCAAAAACTTTAAATTTGTGATGTTCACTCACTTTAAGTCATTTCAAATCCGACATATTCATCAATAAAATAAAGTAGATAACCAAAGCAACAAGTTGAGACCTTTCACAACTGCCCACCCGCACAATCCGTCAAAACAACAACTCAATTCAAACATTTGCTACTACTTTGTTTCAATTAACCAATTTGTTGAGTTAACATTTAATTCTACTTCAATTGAAAAACAAACTTCACAGCCACACATAATTAACCACTTCTCCTCGTCTGCCTGAAAATGTAGCCCGAGTTTATTTGGCTGTTCTCTTTTTTCGATTGCAACACACAAAACAAATCGAGTCGAATCTCAAAAGAAAGCGAAACAAACCAATTTGAATAGTAATTTACGCAATTTGCTTACACTGACAGAAGTGCAATAACAAAAGAATATGGGTCAAGTGTAACAGGAGTATAATGAGGCTGAAAAGAGTTTATCTCTCTTGCCTCAATCGGCAAACAAAGTAACGCTTTGACTTCGTATCTAAAACAAAGAAACACTTTGTTGGAACTATTTTAAAAGCAAGAGAAAAAGAATTTTGTTTTATTCTGTGCCGCCAAGCACACAGAGAATAGAGTGTGTGCAAGCGGATGGGGTTCTTTAGAACAAAGACGTTCATTCGACATGGAAAATGAAAAGGGAAATGCGCCGCTGCTGTCGAAGAATTTCCTTCTTGTTTTTGTTCTTCTGGGTTTTAATGGACGCGCAGGGAATTTGATCATCATATGGCTGCGCCGTAGTTCAGTTGAGGCTAGAAATGTCTCTTTGTTTACGTCGATTATGGGGTAGGAATGGCAAACACACACCCGGTGTATCATCTACGACAGCGAGAGAGAACAACCTCCCCTCCGAACGGAGTTGTATTGCGTCGCTGCTTCAGAAGTATTGCGCAGAATGAAAGAAAAAAAGTTTATAATTGAGTTGGGAAATGCATTTCCACAACGCAGATAACGTCACCGGAACGAAAGCGTGACAGCCGACTGAGCACGCATTCGATGGGGTGCCAGATGGATGGATGAGTGGACCGCTTGTGTGATTGGTGTGAGAAATTAAATAAAATTGAAGCAGGAGACAACTGATAATGCGTCACACAAGTGAATTTTGAATTTTGTTGGTTTTGTTTTCACTCATGGGAGACATTTAGTCGACTTTTTTTTTATTTGCTTTGCCTTTGGTTGTGCAGTTTACTTAGTATTTCGTTTCCGTGGATCTCTTGTGACCAAGCTTGAAACATATTTAAGATCCTCCGAGTTCCAAGTCAGTTTGAGTTTAAATGGACAATTGCATGATTTTCATCATGATCATTTGAATCGGAGAATGGCATTGCGTTGCATATAAGAATTTAACTCTCGTTTGGGCAGATGGTCTTAAGCCGCCTATGTTTAAAAACGGACACCAAACTGATTTTATGAGAGTTTCATTGTTTCCTTTGTAGCGAAATCCTAATAAAGAATTTTGTGCCACATCAACCTTAAGGGACTGATTTTTGAAGTCGAACGAGAACCTCACTTGCATGTGGCCTAGAATCAGTCTTTTCTTTTTTAAATATTTTCTAAAATATATGATTGTCAAATATCTCCCTTCCGCCTTTTTGTCTTTTGAATTTTCCGGCTATGTACAAAGCGCTACAGAGCTCGTATCTGGCAATACATCATGAAAGGTCTTGACATAACCTATAAAACGACGCTATGCATGATTAGTTTGGATACGAGCTCTGTAGCGCTTTGGACATAGCCGGAAAATTCAAAAGACAAAAAGGCGGAAGGGAGATATTTGACAACCTAATATGAGACATACAGTTTTGAAATTCACTGACTTTAGTTTTTGTGTGTGACTAGCACTTCCGACAAAACAGAAAATTAAACTGATTATTAGATTCGTCGCAGTAAAAATAGTTATGGGTAGAGAACACCTACTTTCGTCATAAACGCGTAGTTGCCTTCTGATGCGAGGCACCAAAGGAAAAACATCCCCGTCGAATAGTTTTGCACCCCACTGCAACCTCAACAGCAAATCTTTTGAAAGCACGTACCGTACATAATGTAGTTTCTAACTCAGTCCTCGTATTCCGTGCTTAAGAGCGGTGTTCAGAAGTCATAAATCACACGGATAACCCCTCGTTTTCATTTTCGCGGAGCAGTCTCTGTAGAGAACGCAATTTCCATAGCCCGCCAGAGGCGTCATTTCCATTTCATGAAAATCTTCACCGAAAGGTTCTCTGCGCTCATTCAACTGGGAGCAGCAGTTCCCCAGCTGCGGCTCCTGCATCAGTGATTTAGATTCTCTCTGTAGGTACCTAAGCCTCCAGAGGTGGTTCTTTGTTCGCGCGTTGAATATTCAGCGTCACGTTAAAGTAAAAAAAAAACCAACGAATGTTTGACTTACGCACGCGTGACGACACACACACAATGGACGGCGTGATTCGTTCTTTTGAGCGGGTGTGGAAAGCGAATGAGGCGAAATACTACGGATTGGTGCCTGATTGACACCGAACACACACACATCATACAGTGCCTGCTACGCGCTCCACTTGCACGGCATAAATTGAATGGGCCTCTACGAGGTGGGGCCGAACAGCAGCTGATAGCTGAGGTCATGTGGCCCGGGGGAGGGCAGAATCAATTGTAGCCTGGGGCGCAAATCATAAGGTGAAAGTTTTCTCTCTCTCCCTGCCTTAAGTGAGGCCGAGGAGAGTGCAGTTGTGTGAAATCGTAATTACACGGCTTCAGCTGTAGCTGCTGTGTGAGTGAGTGCGCGCATGAAGGAGCGGGAACCATGCCGTGAGTAAGTATCAAGGAGGACCTCCTGCATTCGGTTTGATTGCAATTTGATTGCCAACTAATGGGAGCTAAGGCATTTTCGATTATGGCTTTTTAATCGAATTCGAAGAAAGTAATCATTTAATGGATTCGTTGTGCAATTTAGCTGTTGCTGTTGTACTGGTGGTCAATCTTGACCTGTGTGAGGGATACATATGGCTTTTTGAGGGAAAGTGGAAGCGGGGGGGTTATTGGCTTTGTGCAGTCATTCGCACAATCAAGTGGTGATCTGAGAGTGAATTAGATTAATACGCTGGATATTTTTATGTGCTACATAGAAACTAGTAGTGAACGAGCATTTAATATGAATCTAAAGGCTTCGAGCAGTAGTAGAGCTAGGTGGCAAATAGCTTTAACCTTCATCCGTTCTTCGGATGTTTCTATTTGAGTTAGACGCAGTTCTTTTTTCAAATATCTTCTTCGCTATGAGATATGCAAGCTCAAAACTAAATGACTTAAGTTTTTGTGTATAATTAGCACTGCTGGTAAAAAATAGTTCAAATTGATGGTTAGGTGTGTTGCAAGAAAATAGTAAAACTACAGTTCCTCGGTCAAAACGGGTAGAAAATAACCAACGAACCTTAAGATCTTTAACTAAACAGAAGAAACAGTTCTCATGCGAGCACAATTCTAGTTAGCAAATAAACGCGAGTTAATACACCGACCTTAAAAGGCGTCATTTCTGTGGTCACATGACAAAAAATGCATAGGTCGATTTTTCCCACTACTCAGGTGACGTGTTTGAAGTAGAACTCGAGAACCTAGTAGCCCCACGTCTTCCGTTCCAAAACTTCGCTGAACGCAATTAATTGGACTAAATTAACGAAAATTATTTGTCTCCTTTTGTATATTAAACTTTCTAAATAAAAAAAAAGAAATTGTGTCCGAGGAAAAGTAGAATGTTTCCCGAAACTTTGTAATATACTTAACAACTTCAAGTCTAAAAGTATTGCAAGAAGTTTGATAGACCCAAATTTGAAAGAATATTTCATTGACCGAAAAACTGTTTGAGTATTAACTGTAAGGTAAGTTAAGGCTCGCAGCTAATTTAGTTTACACTGACTTGACTTGCTGTTAATAAAACTTAATGTTTTGTAAAAAAAACTTAATGTTTTTTCCCAGCGCAAGAGCTGTCTAGACGGAGAAGACTGTAAAGGACACGGCCCACGGACCTTATACGAGGACACTCTCAGCAACGATCATGAGACATACACTCCGCGACAAAAAGATAGTACATGACATGATTCTCTAAGATTATGGAAAAGGATGAGTTGAGATACTGTTTTTATAGTTTAAGTGTAATAATTTCTCCTTAAGAAATAAGGAGGATCAACGCATTATTAGTTTTTATCATAATGAAATACCGAAATTTTCGACATTCAGCTTCTTACATTTAAAAAAAAAAGTGCTGCCTTTTTGTCGCGTACTGTACATATTTATTTTGCCTAGATTTTAAAACTAATTCACACAAATGACTTCCTGACATTAGTTGCGAGGTCATTCTAAACGCATTACAATGTACTAGGTGTCCAATCAATGGACAGACGTATAATAAGGAAACAAATATAAATGACATTTCTCGTGTGAGCTAAAGAAAAATTTTTAAAGATGAAGAAAAATATACGCGTAAAAAATTAGTAGGAGCTTCAAAAGACTCCTAGCTAAATTATGAAAACAACAAATATTAACAACTTTTTTCTGTGCATGTACCTTTTACAAATTTTAAAACGAAGTTTGTTACCTTTTTTAATTGCCTGTTTGACCTTTTGAGTTAGGACAACAAAAATGTGCATTTGTCCACGCTTTAACAGCCGGATGTCGTATTCAATGTAAAAAAAATTACTGTACATTTTATATTAGCTTGAAGAGAAACAACTTAAACTTAGTAATAAGATTGTAAAAAGAAATAAGTTCAATCTTAAAGTCATAACTTAAAGACTTACAATGAAAATGAACCCTGTTCTTTTCTGTAAGTGAATATCAAGCCACACTTAGGACACTGGACGCCACTTGTTGCTCTTCATAAGCAAACGCCCGTCCCTCGGCCACTCATGAGTTGTCAAACAAGAACAAGAATGCCTTAGCTTGTGATTTATATCTCCACTCAACTGACCATCCAAGACCCCGAAACCGGCACAAATTCACCTCCAACTCAAACCGAATCTCATACTGCAGCGAACGCCTTAATCTGCCCCTTCGTTGTTTATCTAAGACCCTCAAAATCGAATAAATAACTCAGAATCGATAATCCATTCCAAACCGAATAACGTAGCCAATCCACTTATGTACACCCCGCCCCATCCACCAGCTGGTGTTCTTCCCGTACCCGACAAAGAATACAAATTTAGAAAAGAAATTTGATTTGCATCACGCTGTGTTTACATTATAATTTCCTGCAAAGCAAAATACGAAAAGTTTAAAGTTCGAGAACCTAAAACAGCACAAGAATCCTGCCAATCTCCCGATTTCCAACTCCCCACTCCCATATCTTTTATCGATTGCCTAACATCTTGAGGAAAATCGCGTATTTTCGCTCCTCCATGGAGTGAGCTCTTTTGCCACGAGATAATCTCCAAAGAATTACAAAACAAAACGTAAATATAAATGGTAAAGTGCAACCAAGACACACACGGGACGGGGAAGAAAAGCCATTGAACTAGATTCCGTTGTTTGTTTACGTCGCGTCGTCGCCGTAGACGCGGCCAACAGCCACCAGCATCTTCCTTCGCCAAAGTAAACGAGCGAAAGATCATGAGATAGTTTAGTTCTATCTTAAATTGAATCTTGTTTTTTTTTAATTTTGTTTTTTTCAAAATAATAGCACACACAGAGAGGAGATCGCAACAAATCCCACAAATCAGGTTCCATCTGCAAAGGTACCCGTGTAAGACTGGTACCCTGCGGTACGCCGCCACAGCAAAGGAATCGTGGTCATTATGCTCGACGCGACGACAGAGAAATGTGTCCCACATATCGCAAGGGTCAATCTTAAGCCTGCCTGCCTGCCTAGCCTATTAGGCGAACGTTAGATAAATTCAATCAACCGAAGAGAACCGACAGTGACACTGGAGACAACACCGGGAGGCTTTGGAGAGTTTGGTTTTGGCTTTGGCTTTCTATGTGTGTGCCATTTTCTTTTTTCGCTCGTGAGTAATTTATTGGTAATTTTCCACTGCTGTGTTGGTTGTCTTTGTTTCAGTAACCGTAAATTACGTTTAATCGAATAGCGCGCCTTAATTTAATGGGGAAAGATCCGCTAGCCGTACACTGCCGCGGGAGGGCGCTGCGTGGGGCACGTGTATGTCACACTTTCACAGTGTCACCACCATCGCGTGCTTTTTTTGTGACTCATGCATAATTAAGTCATAACGAGGTTATTGGCAATATAGCACACTCTTTAATTTGTGTGTATGATCTTGTAACTTATTTATGAGCCCCAAAGAGCTACGTGGCTGGGATAGAGGTTAAGACTTGTAAGCTCAATGGCCAAATACCCGAGACGCGACTGTTGAATGTGTTTGCGTGACCGAACTGTAATTTGTTTGTTGTTCTTATGGTAATGAGGGCTGAAGAAGGAGCTTATTTTTTTGTTTTGGTGTTGTGTCTGCCTGCGTGTGTCGCTCTATGGCGGTAGCAGTACGAAGGTTACATTTGCTGACTGACTGAATGGATTTCAAATTTATGCAAATTGCCGGATTTTATTGATTTTCTCATTAGCACGAGAAAAAAAAACACGGGCTTCGGTGGCGCTCGGGGCTGGAAGTTGGAGAACAATTTTTTTTTTGAAGACGTGAAATAAATTATTTTGAAAAGGGCTGGCGAAGTGAATTTGCATACATGTTTCTGCTGTCGGGTTGTCTCTTTTTTTTGGAATGATTAATGCTTTGAATGGTCGATGTGTCGAGGACGAAACGGAGGCAAGGGCCATTCAAGTTGAATTTTGAGTTCGCAAATTAGGTTCGTTTGCACAGTGAACTGACACACGTCCATAAACTTGGCCTAAATACGTCGACGTTGCAAGCGTATGTGGTGGCTTAAGGATTGTGAAAATGTACACATATGCAAGGTTTAGAAGGAAGGGAGGTGTTTTATGGGGCAATTTTGAATAAAACTTTGAGACACTTTTATGAGTACGATTATAGGGGACGAATAAAATAAATTTAAGTGGAAGATTTAACTGGGAGTGCCAGAAGATAAGGTGCGAGCTTTGAATTGGCAGGAGAGCAGGGTTGTGCTCTGAAAATCTTCTGCAAAATCGACGCCAATGTCTAAATCTGCAATAAAAAGTTAATTCTACTTAGTTCAAATTGAATTCGTTTTCAAAAGAAGAAAATACCTGCCCAAAAACATTGGAACTCACGTCTTATTTCTTTTCTTCTTTTTTCCAATTACAAGCATTTTCAGTTTTTCATTTCTAAAAATGTTGGTTCTTTTCAGTTGTAATTATTAAAGTTTCAATTGAAATTTAAAGACACACAAAGATTTCTGAAAATTTTTATTAGATGCAATTTTAATTGATGAAAATTTAATTAAAACTGCATGCATTTGTAATTGAATTTGAATTGAGTTGCGGTGTGTCATTGAGTAACGTATTTGGTAAAACATTTTTAACGTTTTTTTTTTAATTTAATTAGAACGCTAAGCACCTTGAAGCGTTCATCAAAATAATTCATCAGTTGCTGAAAAAATTGATTTTAAACGATCTACTTTGTAATTTAAACATTTTTGCGTGCGTCAAATTTCTCAAAGCATATAGTCCAAATTGTAGGCTCCAAAATTTAAAAGTTTGCACCCAAAAGTCTGCTGTTCTTCGTCAGACAACTGCTCTGGCAACCCTGCATTCAGCTACTTTTAGTTTTTGTTTCACTTCAAATACGCAATTCAACGGCCGTATGTTTTTTTATTTTTCTCTCGCTTATGAATCTAAAAACCCACCCCCCATTGACGAACAGTGTATCGTACACGTATACCTGACATTTTTGCGATAACAATCGAATGCAATCTGAATAATAAGTCCAAGGTTAACCAAATTAACTAGCCATGTCAGGCGGGCATACACACTTAATAAAAAAAGCGCTAACTGAGAGTTCCACGTCCCCAAACACCAGTCCTTAACTGAAGCAGATATACTCCTACTTTAATCACTTTGTTTGCATTGAACAGTTGTAGCCATAGTCAGACACTTGCAACTTTATTCTCTCGCTCAACTGACAGATTGCAAATATTTCTGACAGTCATTGTCATCGAAATATTTGGTTTTGGCTAAAAATACTCTTAGCTAACTCGTTTTTGTTTTTCTTCTCGATTTGGCATTCCGTTCGCGGACTGCCTTTGGTCTAATTCGAAGACAGAAATACACAGAAGAGCTGAGAGAATTATATTTTGGCCTGAGTTCAACGATGCTAACGATTTTTTTCTTTTCTGTAATTTATTTGGGTGTTTTTGTCTGTCGAGTCGAATTGGGGAGGAGGAGGATATCATTTTTGGGACTGTCATTTATTGGAGTGCAACACATTTAATTGTTCTTAATTCAATAAGCAATGGCAATTTGAAATTGCTTTTTCGATTGAGAGAGTACATTTAATTTAAGTGGGGAAAAATTCGACTGCCAGACGTGCGGGTGGCGGATCTTGGTTGGATGTCAAGGCAGCGATGACAGGCGGTTGTGTGCGGTGTTGATAGTTTTGTGAAAGCAGCCACTTAAATGGGGTGGGAATTTAAATTCGTTCTGGTCGAAAGCGTACAAAATGTCTGAAGTGTGGTTGGGAGGTTGATGAATTTAAATGAATTTTACATTTTGCAACAAACTGTTATTGCTGATGACATTTCGAAATACAACAGAGATGCGATATTTAATGCAAAAAAGGTGGCCTAGATTTTGTCTGGATTTTTTTTCATTTACAGCAAATCAACATCAGCAGTGTCTTTTAAATTAAAACGAAATAGAAGACTTAAGAGGAACGAGAAGTTGTCTTTTAATGAACTTTATCCCAGCTTAAGTCGGAAATTTAAGGACAGCAACAAATTTTGACTTAATCGTACCATTTTAACATGTTGCAACTAGTAATCAGCAGTAAATCTGAAAAAGTTCATGGTAACATCATATCCTTAGCTAACGAACACATCGCTTGATGCAACTACGAGAAGCCAAGCCAAAGAAAAAGATTTTCTGTCAACCTATGACACCGATTTCTAACAAACTATAGTTCAAACCTTTGCTGAACCATCTCATTTAAGTCACGGTTGTTAACAAGCTCTGAGACTTGAAAAGAGCCTAGAAAAGTTGTGCCTTTTCAATCTTCGATCTTCCAATCAATCTTTAGAAATGATCTCATATGCCAAATGTCGATATAAAATTACAGGTCACACTCTATTATGCCAACCGAGTCACTCCATCATCACTGTTCGGCAATCAAGCCAAATAAAGGAGCAAAATAAATTACCAATGCTAATTGGATACTACCACTCTCTTAATTATCATCTCCAACTTTCCATAAACGGAGATTAATGAACCCAAAAGCTGCTTTAAGCAGCAGCCTCCAGTCCAGCTCCTCCCAAAGACGGAACTAATTGCGGCTGCATCAGAAAACAATGCGCCCGGCCCCACCAAGGCCCACAAGATGATGTCTGATTGGAATCAATTCACTGAGACGGACAGACACACATCGACATCGACCAGCCGCGTTATTTGCCACAATAAAACATGACAATCATCCAATGATGTGAATTAGAATTCTAGAACACGACTGTGTACACACTCACGGATCGCCGATGCTAAATATATGCAGCTGCAGCTTCTATATCTGTCCGCCGTTCCGTCGTCCGTCCGTAGTTGAGAAGTACTTCACAGATGATTAGGTCTGTTGGATGACCTACTATCGATCGTCGTGCGCTGACATCTTCTCACTGCGGGAGCCGGCGACGATAGCGGTGGCTGTCCACGTGAAGCTCAAATGATTTGATTAAAAAAAAAACATTGCTACGCGTTTACTTAGACACTTAGGCCGAAGTGTTTGACCAGAATTCACAATCTCACAAAGCACACGAAGCCATCAAACAATTCTCGGATCGAAGACTAGAGAGAGAATTCATGGAAACTGATGATTAGATATGCATTGAGGTAGTCCCCGTGCGAGGGCGTTGAATTTAAATAGCGTTTATACATTTCCAAGGGTAAAAACCAATTTTAGTTGGAATAGAAATTCACGACCTCTGTCATGCGCTTCCTGAACGCAGAAGACACTGGCATGTGTCAAACCGATCAGAGTAATCAAATCCGAGGCATTTTTATCAACCATATTTTCGTACTTACAGATGATAGTGGCTTGGCATCCGATACCTTTCAACAATTTATTTTCACAAACTCACCTGAAACGAAAAAGAATTACAAATAAAGTTAGTTTTGGGAGTCATTTGAGGGCAGCTAAATTTACTAAATGGACATGTTTAGAATATGGAGATCGGAGATTTGGGCGAATGATATCAGGAAAATTTTAATAATATAAATTTATTCAATAATTCCAATTTTTCTGTGAATTACTGATTCAAGGGAGGTCCATAAACTGCAAAAAACAGTGAGGATTAAAATTAGTACAATCAAAACCTCTATTCGTGGTTTTTAAATTGAAATTACCTTTAAGCACAGATAATAAACTACTAGTAGTTTAACTCTGAAGATTTAGCACCCTGTTTACTGCCTTTTAAAGAGAAGGAAATTGAAAAAGCCTAAGAGAGGTCTGTGTAACAAACCAGGCCATAGATCTGTGTACCCAAACAAGTCTTTTTACGAATTTTGTTTTTGTTCTTCGAAGACCAAAAATCTGATACTGATCGTTCAACGACAGCCTCAAGTCAAAGTCTACTCTTAAAACGCAAACCATTTGACTTCTTTTTGTTGAAATATTAGACTAAGAATCCAAATTCCTACCACAAACACTCATTTAATCAGCAGAGCTCTTAGAAAAGGTCAAAGATCCCATCTCATCGAAGATCTAAGGTCAGCACCCAGCCAACCCGCGACCACGCATCACAATCCTAAATTAAATTTAAAAAAAAAAAAGCCAAAAAAATCATCTGTTTATCACACAAGCAAACAGAAAACAGAAGTAATTTTTAGAACTCAGGCAAAATCCACTTAACCATCTGTCACTGAACTTGGAAACATGTAACCGCCACAAAGCAGCTGATCGAGCAAACATATTTATGATCAACAAAACAAATTAATAAATAACAAACAAAATCTAATTTAAAAATAATCTAATTCGTCGTCTGACATTGAGGAGTGCTGTGTGTGGTCAGAGATTAAATCGATTTCCTGTTCCCCAAAAGAACGACCTGAGACAACCACCACAAGCGGATACAAGCCACTTTCCAAGAAACGAACAAAAAGAAAGATAAGATACGACATTATATAATTGGCTGTTCTTAATAATTGGATAATTGGATCGAGTAAATTAATGAAGAGAAATTGAAATTCTATTGAACACGCGAGAGAACGCGAGGCAATCTCCACAAGCAACGCCTCCACGCACTGGAACGCTCATAAGAAACTGCTAACTAATCGGATTGCATCATTCTCTGTACTACAGATACAATTTTCGCACATTTATGTGTAATTTCAAAGTCCAAACACTTTCGGGACAGCGAATAGTTAACATCGCCAGACATTCAATTATCGGGACGGGTTTTTTTTTTCTTAAATTTAGTTTTTTTTTGCTTGCCAACGCCTTAGCCGTCTAAACTAAAACAAAATGGAAATGTTTGTGATAACTATTATCGCAGTTTGTTGTGTCTGGCTCGGCGACGTTTTCAGCTGATTGTTAGGTAAACAGTCAATAAACATTGGAATTTGCAAAGTTTTTTAACTGAATTCCAACTCGACGCGTGATTTTATGCAACTTTGTGACGGAACAAAAAAAAACGCAGCTCCTCTCTGTAGTTTTTTGTAGAGGTCAGCAGGCGATTGAGGAAAATATGGTTTTGAATTTATTATTAGAAATCGTTTTAGTTTTTGAACACCATTTTTGGGCGAGTGCTTTTGTGTGTGCGGTGGCCTTACGTAAGTCGTGCTTCTCTGCAAACATCAACGCGATGTTTGGCTGCCTTTGTGCAAAAATTTCGTTTATTTTTAACGATCTCGGACAAATGCATTTTCATTTTGTTTACGATCTGTTTTTAGGAGGATGAAACTTTTGTGCTTTTGATGACCTTGGCAGAGGCGTTGAGATTATTTTTTTTTTCTTTTCTTTTATGCACAATCAATGTACTTGGTCTTGAGAGAGCGATTTGGAATGTGATAAAATGAATTTTATAAATTTATTTTAGGAGGCAATAAACTGTCGCACACAATTTTTTTGGCACGGTGTCAAGGGTGGGAAATGAACTTATACAGATAACCGGAAGGAGATGGTGAAAGAGCATCGAGTTGTTTGGCGAAAACCTTGAGTGTAATCTGTGTTTTGGGTTGAGTACTTGTTCGGATTTTCGCCACCTTGTTTAGCAAATTTCATTTCATTTTCAAGGATTAACCAGTTATCAACTCGAGTTTCGTTGATATCTTTAACTAATATAGAGCTTACCTTCAAGGTTTTGAATCAACAACAGCTCGCGATTGGAACCTTTATTTTAGTTTCAGTTCTTTTTCGAATTTTTGAAGCGTCTTTTAAAATTTGATAGGTTTGAAGATCAGTTGAAGACGCTGATCAAAGCATTTAAACTAATCCAGTCAAAAAAATGCCTCGGATATGAACCATTGAAGACATGGAGGCAGTTGACGAAAGATCGGCTAGCGAGGCCCAGATCGTCTCCGGACTGTAGCGCCATTAAATGAAGAAGAAAAACTTTACCAGCTCTTATTCAACCTTTTAGAAAAACCACTTCACCAATCTTCTGTTGAAAGTTTTTCGCCGAATTCCAAAAAAAGAAAAATCAGTAGAAGATCTTACGAGAGGTATCAGAGAGGAAAGGCACATTTTTGAAGTACTCTTTTAGTTTATCCAACTCTTTAAAAAACCACTTTATCAATCATAGATGAATCTATGGATTGGTTGAGGATCCTGATCAAAGCATTTCACTTTCTCCTAACATATCCAGCTCCTACCAAATTTTCTAGGAATCAGTTGATAATTCTTACTTTTTCATCAAATTGCCAAAAAAATAAATAAAAAGTAGTAGAAAATCTTACATGTGATCGAGACAATTGAATTCCCTCACAAACTTCGTCAAAATCCTAACTTATTTTGCTCATTTGGCCCTTTTCAGAATCGTTTAGAAAGTCCCTTAGGTACAGAAAAACATTTCCCTATCACTTTCACTTCCCTCAACGACCCACGGCCACACACATTGACAATAATCTCAAGGCGACAGCTGTAGCACCAAAAATATCCCCATTAATTTGTTGTAATGTTATTATTATTGTGTTGATGGCACTCATCCAAACATTTGTCATCGTAAAATTCTTAAAAATACATTGGAAAAAGTTTAAAATTTATTGGCAACATCATTTTGTTGAGGCGCTCTTTTTTTTACGATCATAAAAATGAGAACGCCCACCGAAAGGTACACAGCCATCACAAACAGCAGGAGTTGGTTGACAGTTTAGAGATCAAAATGAGATTTAAAATTACATTTTCTTTAATGACAGATGAGTGACTAGATCACGAGATTTAAAGACTTGATTGGAAGTGGATGAGGGTTAATAAACTTTCTCCATACACAGGTTTAGACCAGAAGTCCAAGGGAAAGTGGTTTGCGTTAAAAAATTGTGTTTTGACGGATGGGAAGTCAAAAAAGTTGTTTATTTTGACAGGCAGCATATGTAAAGGTACCGCGAATCGCGGATGCTGGTAACACGGTTAGTAGTCAAAAACATAGTCTATAGTGTGATATGGGTTGCAAGCCATAAAAAGGGCATCCGTAACCTCTAAACTTAGATTGGTCACAACATACAGATGAAGTTGGTTGCATTTCGAAGAATGATGATCGAGTCCGAGTGTAAAATACAAGACCGCGTCTTAAACACTGCACAGATTACATAAGTAAAAGGACACGTCACACATCATGCCGAACGATTGCTAAATACTAGTTGAATAACCACCCCACCCAGTTTTATTGATGTCTGGTGAAACTTTAACGGGTATGATAAGCCAATAACCTTCAATCGACTGATAACTGATTTCACCCCGTTCAGTGGGCCACAGACCTTGACGATATCTCAGACATCATATGAAAGAAAAAAGTTTCAGTTGACGAAATAATCAGTGTGTCGGTAAACTTTGAGTTTCACATCTCATTTCGAGGTGGGGGATTGGTCGGAGAAGATCGTACATCTGATTGATTCCGCTTTCACTAATGTTGACGATCGTTGAGGATCTCATTAAATTTCTAGGTATAGGATTATGAAGATCTAATATCTGACCATAAAATTACTCGAAAGAGTTCGAACAAAACTAAATTGAACTGAAGATAGGCTTAGAGCAATCCGACAAATCTTCAACTATGCACGGGTCGTAGTTTTTTCTGAAACAGTTCTGAAGTTAGTGTAAAGATTCGCACCCTTGGTTTGCAGTGAAGACTCCAGCTTAAACGATTGCTCCTAGTAATTTTTGCTTTTTTCTTTATAAACTAGCTAATAAATTAGAACTAAACAACTTTACATTCCCTAGTTCCAGGCAATCTGAACAGAAAAGATCATATGAAGATCGCGTGACTATTTTAGTAAAACAGAGGAGATCTCATTTTAAAATCTAAACGAGAACAAAACATTGGGTAAGTAGTTTTTGAACAGATCGACCACCTCACACTTAAATAAGTCCCAAATAATCTCAGATTGACATGCGATCACTCAAATAAGCAGTCCCTATGCGTTCCATAAATACTCGCCACAACAACCCCTAAAAATAGGCCGCACGAGCTGTCAAGTGGATCTCTCAACACATATCAGTTAGTCCCCCACTCCCCCACATTTACAAAAACCAAGACCAAAAAAAACATTCCACTGACTTCAAAAGCAAACCATCTGTTGCCACTTCCCATAAAAATCCCATAACGTCTCACACGCGACATTCAAAGCAGCAGCCTTCAAGAAAAGCTAAATTAAAAAAAAAAAAAATACGCATACGCCCGCCAGTCCGACAGAGAGTAACACGCGCTTAATGAGAATTATTTACATGAAACCGCGATAAATTTGCACGTAATGAAAACAGACAACAGAAACACAACCACCAGCAGACACACTGCGTTTTAATTATCCATCTTTCCATTCCCACAAATGCGTGATATATTTGTAAACAAAAATTACTAATCGCCTGCGTTGTTGTAAAAAAAAGTAAAAACAAGAAAAGAAATACGAGCTGTCACCCTCCTGTGGAAACTGCAATTTGAGACAAAGACGTCACAATCATTCGACTGGCTAAACAGTCACCTGCTTAGGTATGCCACGAACGTCATGGGTGATAAAAGAGGGAACAAAAAGAAAAACTAAAAATAAAAGCTTAGTAATTAGCAAAGAGGGTAAGTGACTCAGGGTGACAGGTAAAAAGGAGAAAAAAAGGGGCAGACGTGGGTACGAATGGGGTAGAAGTGATTTGTGGGGGAAAGTGAAAGCAGGCGATGAAACAAATTTGGAAATGGTAAAAAACTTGGCTTAGAGACACTTAAAAATGCTTTAACAAGAAACGGATTCTTTGGTATTTTTTGTTAAAATATTTTTAAGTGCGCCTAAATCGATTTTACAATTTTAGCACAATCGGAAATGCTTCAACAAAAAATAGGAAAAGAAGTAATTTTTTTGCTTTAGTAAAAAATCTAATAAAAATGTTTTGCTATTTTTTTTATAAACATTTTCAAGTGTGCTTCAGAATTTACGAAATTCACAAACAAAACTTGCTCTTGAAAATTAATTTAAAACAATTCCTACAGAAAGATAATTCTTAGACAAGACAACTTTAAAACCTAAGACCGGAAATAAACAACAGCACAGCAGTCTCAAAAACTGATTCGAGTTTCACATAAAAAATAAAATCCACTATGAAAAAGACACAGAAGCTATTTTAAGTTAAATTAAAATAACGACGAATAAATATCCAGGTTGGCATGCAATAAGACTCTTAAGGCAAAATTAATTGAATAAAATCTAAAATAGTGTTCTATGAGTTTGAAGCTCACTAACAAGAATGAAATTAATTGAAGAGACGGGTGAAATTTTAATAAAATTAAAGTACGAAAAAATCGACAAATCTTAGTCGTGAAGTTAATTTGGAAACTAGAAAGTTTCAAAACGCGAGGGTAGAAAAAAGATCAAGCGCTCAGACCCCTTACAATTATTTAAGAAAAGGGAATGTTTTGCTTGTCCTAATAAAAAACCTTAAAACATTTTAGAAGCGACAAAAACTGTCCATTGTAGAAAAAATTAAAAAAAGAAAGACAAAGGTGAGGAAATTTCGAAAAAAAAATTTCAGCTGCGAAATTAAAAAAAAACCCAAGCTATAGCTCAGTTGTAAAATTAAAAAAAATAACAAATATCAGTTGCGAAATAAAACAAGGAGAGTATTCCGTTGTGAAACTAAGAAAAAGGCAAGTTTCCATTCAGCGGACAGAATCATGACTACTAGCAAGCACAAAAATCTGAACAAATGAGTTTCAACGCCAAATCCTTAAAAAAATTAACATAACTAAAAAAAAAGTATTTTTAAATTCACGTTACATCTGATAGTTTCCCAAATTTTTTTTACTGAAAGTACAATCATTTATTTTTGAACTAACTAGTCAATTCCCTACTCAAAACTCGTACGAGATGACAATAGCCAAAGCTACTCCCTCACAAAGAAAAACGAAACTATTGAAATTTCATCACTGCACCACACGCCCTACCGAGCCTCAAAAACCTCTTTCACACACTTTTACGAAATTCAATTGCACAACTTCACCCCATTCAGCAACACGTAGCCCTTTGGCCTTTGTCTGAACTTTTATCATACACTCCCCCTCAACTGCAATTTCACAACACTCGTTAAATAATTCTCTTTTTTTTTTTCAAAAAACGGTTAAAAAATCATTTTTCTTCCACCCAACCATCTAATGTCGCTTAAAGCAGTCAATATTATCTTTTTTTTTTTTTTTTTCAAAACTTGGCATTGACCCAGAAGAAAAAAAAAATTTTCTTTGTTCTCAAAATGATCTTCACTGACGTCACCGAGGGCTTAGAAAAAAATTCAGTTACAACGAATTCGATTTTTTTTTGTTTTCCAAATTGAAAAACGGATAAGAAACCACTCCTCCACAAACTCCGCGGAAAGTAAATATGTTTTCCTTCTTTTTGTTTTTGTTTATCATAAAAAAAACTGCGTTACGAAGATCGTAACTTTGTTTTTATGCTGCGCATAATTTTGGAACAAAAAAAACGGTTTTTGTTTTTGGTATGCATCACACACTTTCTCACTTTCGATTTTTGCTGCGTCGTTTGGAGATCACACGACGAGAGGGAAGTTAAAAAGATGACTTGAAGTTTTTTCGATGATCTTACCCAAATAAAATACAGAGAAAATTTTTTTTTTTCGAAAAAAGTCTCGTACCTCTTTTTAAGGGTTGTGGTGTACGTTCCCAAGTCGACACGATGCTGCCAACTAAAATCACCAGAAACAATTTCCAAACGAAAAACTGAAAATTAATTGCACTAAATTTTTGTTTCTTTTTTTTTTTTTTTGTTCTTTGTGCTGTACTCTTTTTTTCTTTTAGTATTCTATCTCTCAATTGTATTTCACTTCACATTTCTATTTGGAAATACACAAGCAAACACAGCGTCGTTGTCGTTGATGTTTTCTCTTTCAATGCACTCTTCTGTTTGAATTTCTTTTTGACACGGCTGCTAGTTGTTCTATGATATCTATGCTTTCCATTAAAACCGTTTTAGCTTGTATTTAACACTAAAAAAAATGTATCTTTGTATCTTCCTTCGTATTTCTTGTTTCTTTGAAATCACAACGATGAATGTCAAGGGAGCACTGAATTTGTAAGAATGATGAAATTTTTTGTTTTGGTTGTGTGGTCGGGTTGGTTTGGCCGGGGCTGCTCTGCTCTGTGTTGCTGTTGCGAGATCGTTGTTTTTGTTCGTTCTCTTTCAATTTCTCATTTTTCTATACAAAAACTTCTGTTTTACTGTGTCATGGAGGAGAGATAACACAAAGCGGAGGCAAAAAAAAGCTAATCTCATTCCGAGTGATCGTGGGGTAGGCGAGGAGGGACGCACGCGAGAGCTTTTGGGGCACGTTTTGGCACGGTACACAAACAAAACTGCCATAAGTGGAGTGATAAAGGGTAAACAAAGAGAATTCTGTAAACATGCGAGAGCTTTTTCTAGATGGGAGTGGAGTTACAGTTTTTTGATTGATTAATTCGATTTAAGCAAAAAAAAAAAAAGAAAGCTGTCTGTGTTCGGACTTAGGCAGGCCTTTCGTCTTCTCACCTATTTTAAAGAGTGACATAATTGCTGGTGACATCCCGCCGCTGCTCCCTGCTGTCACTCGTATGTTGCTGGACATGTTCCCCCTCTGACGGTGGGGAACAGCTGTCAGCGAGAAGAAACTCTGAGGTCTGGAAGATGATGCAATCGTAGGAAAAGTTACAGAATGAGGAAAAATTCCAGAGATTCGCACACGTGAAGACGAAATTACTTCCAGCTTATAATTTATTGGTGTTTGAATGGGTTAAGTAAGTAGAGGCCAATCCGTGAAGAATCATAAAGCCATGTTAATTGAGACTTTATTGACACTTGGAAAACTAGTTTCCGCGCCTCTGGTGGAGAATAGATTATACGTCGTGTCCCGACAGAATTTTTACAGATTATTGGCGCGAAGAAAATCGTATGGGTTTTCGAAAAATCGGTCGTAAAGAAAATGGTTTTTATTCATTGTTTATGAATTAAACATTAGTAAATAAAAACAAAAATCAATAAAGAACATGTTAAACTTGTATGTTAATGCTTGTTAACTGGTCGGAAGTGATTTTAAACATTGTTTATTGTACCCTGAAAATGTGCATTATGCAAAGCAATTATACCACTTTGCGGATATAAGTTATTAGTTTATTTCTTTTGCGAAGTGAAATAGGCACTTTGAAATGGTCATTCTTAACTGCATGTGATTTGAATTTAGTCAATCAGACTAAAAAAAAGTAAAAACAATGAAAAAATTTGCGAAGTTCCACAATGGAAATTTAATGGAGGTACTGCAATTTCCATGTTGGGCTTCGCCTCTTTTGAGGTCGAATTCAGTATCAGAAGACCTTACTCTGTTTAACCCCAAATAAAAACAAGCAAGAATTAATATCAAACTTAACGCCCCAAATACAAAAGCGTAAATAAAGCTGCGCCCTAGTTGACTATAAACCCAAAATCCCAGACACAAACAAATACCAAGATGCAAAATAAAACCAAACACTATTTTTTTTTTATCAATTTATTTGTATCCAATCTCTTGATTTGTAATCCAACACATAAGTAACAAATGAATCACTTATAGCGCCTTACACTTAACACATATTACACAAACAACATAGTGCTTTTCTTGCTTTTTTATGAACATGTTTTTGAATTAAGTTTCACTCCTAAACACTTGACAACTATTTTAATAAATACTTACACATTTTCTGAAGCCATTGCAATTAAAACTATAATTATAACTTTTATTTTTCACATTTAAATTTGTATTTTTATTTGGTATTGATTTCCAATTTTTCATACAAATTAACTCCCGCGTTCGGCCTGTCAAAATCCGATCGGGTAACCGTTGCGCACCTATTAACCACCAGAGCACACCGTTCCAAGTCTCAATAGGGCAGTTACAATCTTTTAGGCATGGATTGTGTTGGCGTGTGTTATGCATTTTCAAGGCAGGAGATCGGTTGGAAGTCAGTGAGAAAGGTAGCCTTGGTGGCGTTAGAAGACTAACAGAGACTTGGTTATGTTTATGATCGATCCAAAGATCGAGTTTCTCATTTTTTTGTTATTTAGAACTCTTGAACTAACTAAAGAGCTCTTAAGTTAGATCCATAGGTAATAATAAAAATAACAATCGGGTGGCGTTACAGTCCGTTGAGGAACAGAGCCTAGTTTTGTAGGTAATGTAATGCCTCGATAGGCAGGTGGTATAAAGTATAGAACTTTCATAATAGTGACAAAATCGATATTTCGATGATCTTCTATTAGCACTGAAAACTGAACTGATTTAGCGATGATTGATCGTAAAATGGAGGTTTGAAAAACAACCATTGCTTCAAAAAACTTTGGATGCATCGACCAAGACATATTCAAATCGGGCAAAAAGATCCGAGGTCTACATGCCAATAAAATTTGAAGAGAACAATCTTACTGCAGCTTTTGATGACTATAATTAATCGGTCTGAGATTTATTCCACTCTTATAAATCAATCAGAACACCAAAAAGATTCGATTACACGAATCAGAGATTAAGTGAGGATGAAAAATAAATTGGAAGACCTAAACGATCGATGGAGAAAACTTTTAAGGGCTATTTGGAGAAACCAGACTGAATAAAAGTAGCAAATCGGTTGGTTATCAGCTGTACCAAGACGATGAAAAGGATCAATGATTGATAAACAAACAAAAAAACAAACACCTAAGCCACGAATCTGACCTAAAAAAGTGTTTTAATGAGCGCGTAGCGAGTGTTAAAAACTAGATGCTAAGCGTATTTTATATGCAAATTTTTATTTGCATTTTATTTATTTTTAAATCCCAATGAAATTCAAATTAAGGAAGATTTTTCAACTCAAAAGAAATAGTAGGAAGCCAGTAAATCAACTTAAAGTTAAGTATATGTCAAATAAAAACAAAACAAATTCAATAGGGTTTCGGAACTTAGTACAAAAGCGTTAACTGCAAATCTATTTCGTACAAGATGTTGATTGTGCAGCTTGTAGACAAGATTGGCCTTTAAAGATATTTTTTAATTGATTTAGAGAAGCACCACGAAAGACTGATCATTTAAGAAGGAAGGTCAGTCTAATAGCAGATTTCTTTTCTGATAAGATCATTCCTCAAGCTTAGGAACCTACAAAAATCACTTTTTGGAATAAGATCGGTCTACAAAATCGGTCTCTGACAAAATCAATCCCAAGGTAAGTGCCGAAAGGGCACTTACAAAGATTTTGTTTCTAAGAAAATCGGTCTACTAAATTCGACGCTGGATGATGGAAAAGATCAGTCCCTGAAAAGATCAGTTCTGGTAAGATCAGTCTTTGACAAAATCATTGTCTAGATATGAACATCGTAGATTCAGAAAAAACTTCACACGACAAGATCTCAATCCTGACAAGATCGCGCGGAAAACAATTCGATTCGAAATCTCTGACAAGATAGAAGAAGCTTAGAAACCTAAAGGATCTCGTTTCTTACAAGATCAATCTAGAAAATTGGTCTATGACAAGATCAGTCTCTGATGAGGTCGATTCTGACGACATCGGTCTCTGACAAGATCAGTGTTCAGACGCGAAAATATCACTTTAATAAAGAAATGACGTGGAGAACGTGGGACTGACTCTAAATTTCACAAGATCAGCCTCTCATAAGATCAGTCACTGACAAGATCAGCCTCAAACAAGATCGATTCGACTCTCGCAACTCAAGCTCAGAAACCTGAAGGACGTTTACAAAGACCTCGTTTCTAAGAGGATTGGTCTTCAAAATCGGTCTTTGACAAGATCAGTCTCTGAGAGCATCGATCTCTGACAAGTTCAGTGTTCAGATGTGAAAACATCACTTAATTAAAGAACAACATTCATTAAGAATCACACAACCCAACATCTCACTTTAGACATGATCGTGCAAAAAACTCTTCCGACCCATCAAACTGAATTCAAAGCCTCACTCCGACAGAGCGTGACCCGATCCCAAAAAAAAACAAAATCCCATCAAAAAATTGGGCCTTCCTGTCAGTGTCATTGAACTTTCGCCAATCAAATCTGGCCCAATCAAATGCGAAAAAACGGCAACAAACTATCGACGCTGACATGTCTGGGCTTTTATTATTGTGTCTTCCTCATTTCGCTTTCTCCTCCGGGGGAATGAAACCACGAATCGCAAACAATTATGGGGATTTTCTTCTTGTTCTTTTTATTTATTTATTTTTTTTGTGTTTTATATAGAAAACGGGTTCAATTAATCGCTAAAGCACCCCTATAAATAAATAAAAATGTATGTCTACTGGCGGACTATATTCAGAGGCACGTTTGATTAGTTCGTTAACTTTGTGCGCCGCCCCATGAGCGATGTCACTTTTGGCATAGCTCGCGGCTTGATCACGTTCCTGGGTGATGATGTGTGAGCAAAGTTTGACTTTATTTTTTTTTTTTTGTTCGTTTCGTTTGCTGTCACTCAATTTGAGAGAGGGTAAGCGTTCCTTTGTGATGTCTCCCCGCTGACCAGAGCCCCCGACTCGCACACAGAGAGAGAATAGAGCGCCGAGCGAACGCGTCTCTAAGCGAACTTCGAACCGAACCGTGATTGCAGGGTGCACGTAGTTCAAGGTGATGACAGTTGAGTGCGGGGTGCGCGAGTAGTTGTGTTTTCTATAATTGCCCTTGAGGCCGAGTAATGGGGTAGTGTTTTGTGTGCATTATGCAATTGGCCTGACGGAGGGGAAGAGGTGAATAAAAAGTTCATTAAAAAGTTTGACGGCAGACTAATTAAAGTTTCGCAGGGGCTCTTCATGCACCCCCTTTTCTCGGGAGAGCCTTTCGAGTGGGTGTTTGCTTTGTGAGCGAGCGTAGGCTCTTGCAAGCGAGTGAGTGAGGGGGTGAGAGTGGGGCTGAAAGTTGCGCATTTGTGCTTTCGACGCAGGGGTGCGGTGCGTTGCAGCACATCGGGGCAATTGAAAGTTTGCTTAGGGATAAACTAGGTGAATGGCATTTACGTAACTGCGTGAAAATTCCATATGAGAACGGCGTGTTTGCAGAGCTAATGAGTAGCATGGAACTATGTTTAGATAGCAGGCGAGTTATTTTTTATTTTTTCGTTTCGAAGTCAATCTCTGGGGAGACAATGTGTGTTGTACGCTTGGGTTCGCTTTGTCGACGAATGGGGCTTGGTTTCGCAGAAAAGAGCTGCTTATCACTCAGAATATTATTCATCGAGATGAAGGTAGAAGGAAAATTACTCAAGTGCGGTGCGGGGGTTTGGCTGCCTTTCTATGGATGCCACAAGGAGAAATGCAGGTACAATGTATTTTTAGTTTTGTTGCGAAGATAAGGAAAGAATTTCAGTCCTGATATTTTTGCTTCTTGGCTTTATTATTGTATAAAGTAGTTTAAGAATATTGTATAGTAAAAAAAATATAAGAGAGAAAGCTATCTTTATATGGGAAAGTGTGGTGAAAATGTGGAATGATAAAAAGAGCAATGCTGGTTTAATTTGATTTAAGGATCTTTTATTAAAAATAGAATGAATTTTCTTTTGATAATAATTGAATAGTTTGTGGGTAGATATATTTTTGTTCGTCGAACAAATTCAACAAGCAAATTCGCGGTGGATGGACTGTTTTGGCTTATTGAGTAGTAGCAAACGAGGTACTAAAAATTCGAAGTTTCGGAGTTTATGTCGTTGACACAAGACAGAGGTTACTTGTCTGTTTTCTTATAAAAATGAGTAGGTTTTTCTTTTCAGGTTTTGCACTCTTGCTGCTAAAGCAGATAAACCAATTTCAATTCAAACAAACCTTAGTATGTCAAAATGTTGAATATCTCTTTTTAACAATCCTCTTTTTACTATACTCTCATGGTTTGAGTATTTAAGTAACCGATTTGGGACACGTATTTTTCCAATTACTAATTTAATTCAAATTTCATGCTCACGTACCATGATCTGGATCAATTTGTAATGTAAGCACCTGAAATGTGCTTTTGATCACAGTCTGCTGAATCTGACACAGATTTTAGAGAAACACTTCATCTTATATCAGTTCATCGGATAGGAAACACCGTAAGACCGTATTCTGTATTAAAACCAGTTTTTAGTCAAATTCTATTCTCTGATGCTGTGAGGTTTGTGCTTTAGGGGCTAATTTGGGGCGTAGCTGTCTGAAATAATGCTCCTAGTACTCTAGTACTTCCTCTCTAGTACTACTAGAGGTCCGAAATTACAGTTCTAGTACTTCAAAACTGTCTGCTAAGTGCAAGCAAGGTTTTCATGTAGGGCCTTCCTTCTCTTTTGCTTTAATGGCTTTGGCTTTTAAAAATATAGCGCTTTTTGGGTAAAAGAAAATCAATTAAACTTCTTCTGACATTTTTTTTCTCATTACTTTTTGAAAATTTGGTACGATTCGGCCAAAGCTAGACCAACCAATTCCTGGGTCACGAAACATCAAATGTAGACGAACGATTTTGATTTTAGAAATTACCGAAAACTCCCGGCTGATTGTTTAAATAACAGCAGCCCTCCTTAAATACCCACCCCTTTGATTGCAGCCATCAAACCACAATTCCGCCCTTTAAAATCCCCAAAACCAACAAGTCACGGAAGAGGAAGTTTTGAGCACCAAACGAACCGTCAGAAAGAAAGACCACCACGAAAAAAACACTCCACCGACAAGTCCCTCAAAAGGGTCTCAGATTCTTTACTTCCGTGCGGTCGATGAGTTTTTTCAAGCAACCATGGAAAAGGATTTCTTTCAATTCTCCTTCTTTCAAACAAAATTGTCTGGAGGGTGGGCCCCTCAGCATAAACATCCGTCAATCGATTCTGTCTGCGAAAAAAAAAAAAACAGCATTTGAAAGATGTCTGCCCCCACTCCCCAGAAAGCCAACAAACTTCCATTCGCGCTCCGCTGGGAAAACCCCAACAAAAAACAAAACAGAAAACAAAAAGCCAACAAAACGAAGCCCAAAAAAAAACAAAACCAGATAAAAACAACACACAAATCATAGATACTTTTTGTTTGGGTCTTTGCTGTCTCTCTCTCCGCTTTCTAGGCCTCCGCCGACAGCAGGGCGGTGTTAAAGCCTCGGCCCGAAGGGGGGAGAACAACGGCTACGATAAGAGGTCATCCTCCTCTTTTCCTTTGTTCGATGGCGCACGGTGCGCGCTTTCCAAAAAGCGCCAAATGACGCAAGTTTCTTGGACTCGAACTGGGTCTGTTTACAAACAAAGCGACGACGTTGGAGAGAAATTTTTGACGCATGTGAAACGAGCATAAATCTACGGGAAAAGGGGGATTTTTTGTTTTTTTCCTTCTATCTTCATTCGGGAAGTGGTGGTGTCATAAGATACAGTATCTCAAGTGTGAGAATCATACGGTTTGCACACGCTTGCGCTACTTTTTATTTTTGGTAAACACCAACACCTCGCCCCGACGTCAGAGCGTCGTCTACCTTTTTGGATCGTTGTTTTTTTCTCTTTTTGTGGGCCATTTTTGTTTGTAAACATTTTTGGAAATAGCGCAAGTCACCGTTCGGTGGAAATTTTGTTTTTCTTTCGATCGAATGGGTGGCTGTTTTCAGTCGTGCTGTAATTGGCGATAATGGTGACATAAAATTAGGCAGATGAGGCGGCTCTATTATCGGCGCTGGCTAAATGGAGCACAGAGAAATGCAAAATGCGACGCGAGGCGTGTGAAATAACAACCCGTTAATCACAACGCGGAGAGACACAACACCATCGATGGGGGGAAAAACAATTTGTTTTTTTTTATTTCGATTAAAAATTTATTTTTACTGATGCGACGGTATCTGCGCGAACGTCGTTTGGTTTTGTTGATCGAGATCGAGAGTCCTTCGGGTGTTCAAGGGCGAGCAAGTTTATTGGGGGCATTGGTAGACTGCGATCAATCAATGTTTTACGACGTTGGCTGGGAGGTCAAAAATATGAAGTTCGACATTTTGGTGGGGCTTTTGCTGATTCGGAGACGCTTTGTCATCAACTACTACAGAAAGTGAAGCAGAGTGCGCAGTTTATCTTTTTTTTTTTATTTATGATCGAAACTCGATCTTCATGGCAACTTCGGGGTCAGACGAGATTGGGGGCAGTCAAGTGGGGGAACAGGGTTTATTGCGTCCACTTTTTATCCGCAGTAACACAAGTTCGTAGCAGATTCTTAACAAACAATGCAGTAGGTTAGGTTAGGTTGATGTGGAAGGCTGCAAAAGAGAACCCACAGCTGCACTTAGGCCAGATTAGGCCAATTTTGATGCCGCACAGCGGACGAGACCCCACGTTACACGTTAAAATCAATTGGAGCTTCGCACAAAGCTGTGCAGCCATCCACAGTGACCTGTCCTATCACCTATCAAAACTTTTTCCACTAAAATAATGGAACCGTAAAATTCTATATTTGCTTAAACTTCCGATAATTCGGAAAAAAAATGTTGCTCACTTTCGTCACGTACGCGTTTCAACTAACGGTTTTTGAAGAAAAAAAAGTAAACTTAACTTGAATTATAGAAGTAAACAAGCCATAGTTTTCGAATTATAAAGAGTTTACATGTTGCTTTGCACAAAAATAAATTCGAATTAACAAAGGAACCAAATAGAATTTCGTAAATACAGAACTTTTTTGCAGGGGACTGGGAGAATACTTCTATTTACAGGTGTTTTCGAATTAGAGAGGAATGAATTATCGAGATTTTACGGTACTTATTTTCGATTCAAAATAAGTGTCAAACGGAAATATTAAAAAACTAGTTTTTGACTTACATACTGTACTTATTTTCGATTCGAAATAAGTGAACAAGAACGGCGAAACGGAAATGTGAAAAAACTAGAAGGAAAACTAGATTTTATTTGACAACGTTTTTTATAACATTTTGTGTCTGTGAATACGTGTGAGAGCTTTGAACAACAAATCAAACAAATGTGCGTAAAAATGATGAGCTAGTATTCGGTGCTTCCTGTATTTCAGCTACATTCGTCAAATTCAGGAGAAATAGCAGCTGCCCAGATGGGTGTCTATATTGGGTTATCTGTGCGTCGCAGTGAGAGTTTTAGTAAGGCCTTACTTTTTAATTCTCTATAATTTTTTTGAATTCTTTTGAAATTTACACTTTTATTTTCAGACATTTACGTTACGCTTGAAAGTAAATTTGAATAATTGTAATTACATTTTAATTACGATTACATGTAATTGTAATTGAAAATATAATTATAATTACTGTGGAATTACAATATAATTAAACTACTTGCCAATTACTTACACTAGTAATTGCAATTTAATTACAAAATTTATTACTCATCACCGTTTTTATCTGATTGTGAATGCGGTGTTGAACAAAAAATAGTTAAAAAACATTATTTTTCAGCTTTGACGTAGTTACAATTCATTTAAAAAGAATGCCAGCTAGCATTCAGTGCAAATGTGCTACTGATGCAGTAGTTTGGAAGCAGCGCATTTCTTTTGACACAAACACAAGAACCGATTTAACAGTTTTGGCTATATTCGACAGATTTCATAAACCATTGCAAAAAGAAGTTTCTTGTGTTAAAATTCGTGACATGGTGAAATTCATGATTTCCGAGAGAGCGTCTCTTCGTTTTACAAAAAACTTCGAAACCACTTTTGTACACGAGCAGAATTTCACAACTTTTTTTAAAAATCTCTGTACTCTTTCTGGGATACACAAATACACTTAATCAATTTCGTTGCATTGCAGACTTAATTTAACTCTAGACAGGCGTGAACCATAAAAAAAAACAGGCTTCGTCTTTCAATAAACTAGTCGCAAAGAGACACCTGATCCCCCTGATGACAACCAGAAACAAAATGACCGCCGTTACGCTCAGCCGTTGACAGTTCGTTTGTCATCCCTGACAAGCGTCGATATTTGTTAATTATTTCGCTTATTTTTTTATATTTATCTATTAGAGAACAAACGATACGTCTCCTCCCCGCAGGCAATTGCCTGACCCGAAAAAACCAAGCCTCAGCTTATTAGCAAACAATGTCGTGTTTTTATTTGTTTTGAGCGCATTACCTCCAAAAAGGAAACTGGTTACTTGCGAGAGTGCTGCTCACTCAACTGAACAGCCTTATTGTGAACTCAGTGGTCGTGTAATACACGATTAAAATTAATCACTGGACAATTAACGAAACGTCGAGCTAACGCAACGACGCCGACATTACGAAGTTATATCTCACCAGACAATCGTGTATTTTCTTAACCTTCGGTTTCAGTTGAAAGGTTAAGAAAAATCACTTGTAACTGGTTTCCCGGGTATAGTAGGTGTGTGTAGTTGCGCAATCTGTCATCATCTGTCAAAGTTTTTGTACGTCAGTCAGTCTGACGTCTGGCATTACATAACTGACTCTGGTGGTTTGAAAAGATTTTCTTGTTTTGTTTTTTTTTGTGTCTCGCGGGAAATCAAAACAAACACGCAGTGGGAAATTCTGAATTGCTGCCAAATTTCATCGGAGAAAACGACGTCAACGTGATGTCATGTCAGCCGAAATGTAAGCAAAGATGTCAATGTCAGGCGGATACCGTTCTTTTGACTTCTATCGCATTCTTTGTTCCGATATCAACTCATCTAAAAGTCGATTAGATAAGTGAATGGTAATTTAGAAAATCTCCTTTCATAAATATAACTGACCTCATCAAACAGGCACTTAAATAAGTTACTTGTTATCACCGACACACATGCAATCGTAACAAACGAAGAAAATCTAATTAAAGTGGCGTTTTTATGACACAAACGTCACACTGCACTCGACGAAGGGCAAACTCGCCGCTTCGCAGACGGAGAGCAAACAAAACAAATATTATCTTTTAATAGCTGTCTTGTTAACCTTTGTGGTGTAAAGTTTTATAACAGCTGTCACTGAAAAGTCTGTTAGCGTGTCGTAAATTCACCTCGCATCGATTCATTGGCTTCGTAAAGTGTGGTGGCACTTCGCGGACGGGGTCTCTTAAGCGGCGCGGCGCACCTCTCTGGTGCAAATGTCAACTGTGCGACTGAGGCCCGCTCATCCTTGGAACTGATCCGAGTTAAGGTGCGCTCGCAGACTTGTCGTCGTCGTCTGTAGTTTTGCCGAAACACTCCAGCTGGCATTTAAAAACGTTTTTCTTTTTCTTTTTTCTTTTATTGTTTTCTTTTTCCTTTTTCTTGTGTAAAGTGCAATGCGCGGCTGGTGGTGCTTAATGACTTGTGAGTGGTTGGGCGCACCGATGTGTGGAACGGTGGAGCAGTTTCCTGTGGTACATTTGAATTTTCGCGATGACGAATTTACGCAAATGAGGAGTAGTGGGGAAAAGTCGGGGAGCTGTTGTTTAATTAAAATTTCATTCAACGCACTCACGCTCGGGAGTAACGCTTGGACTTTGTGATTGTTGCCAGAGCGCAAAACAAAACCGCTAGGGGCGATGGTTTTATGCATAAAAGTGCTTGCGCCGATTGCATTGCGCACAGTTGGAGGTGTTTTGTGTGGCGCTGTCGAAGAAGATGACAGATAACCTGCACGAGTCACGCTCGCTTGAGTTCAAAATGATGTGTCGAGCAAAATGACAAATGAGCTGCAAATGCCACGAGTGGTCTTTTGTTGGTTGTCTTTTTTTTTGGGAACACCTCTTTTGACGTTAAAGTTATGGTTTATTTAGATTTGATGGTTTTGTGATTACTGGGTCGAAGGTGACAAATTAAGTACAAAAGCTACGCGTTTGCTTTTTAAATTGCTTTTTGCAACGAGTGTTTGAGCCCGATCCAAAACTAGCCCATTCAGGAGGGACTGCCTGCAACAACCCGTGCCAACAAAAACCATCGAATCTAAATAAACCATGACCATTAACCAGCAGGTCTCCAAAAACAGAATCTTTTCTAAATGAAGCAATACAATTATATATTTCGCATGCGTCAGTCAAAAAAAAAATCAAAATGGCTAACCCACGTGATTTCAACTTTTGTGACAACAATTGTCATACGTTTACTTATGCATTGAGAAATATATTAGCCTTTTTTGATAGAAATAAAAATTCAAATTGAACGTTTTTCTTGTCTAATAAGGTTACGAACGGTGCCATATTGAGTGAATTTCACAATATGCACAAAACGATATCAAAATATTTGTGCCTTTTATAAATGTATTTTGAAATAGAACAACTCCAGTCTAAAATATCGAAAAACTTATCCTCCAACGTACAAAATGTAAGAAAAAGTATGTTTGAACTGAATTTGTTGGGTCCGAGGTTTTTTTCTTTCAAATCAAAATCAGCTTTCAAAAAGTAACTGCTTGCGAACTTGTCGAAAATCGTTGACAAACAAAAGCCGCCAAGAAATTTGAGTGCCTCAAAATTCGTCGACAAAAAGTAAACTGTAGAGGTTAAGTGAATCAGATTTCGCCAGGATTCCATGAATGAAATTTTGTGAGACCTGGATTGTCTGTAAGGTTGTTTAGACGATTTCACTAAGGTTTAAGAAAAGTTTCGGGCTCATGCGAAAAAGGTTGGCAGACCACAAAGCCTTTCATCTCAAGTGTCTCGTGGCACGTCAATTAAATTTAATTTTATTTCGGCGCACAAGTAAGACTACAGTGGCTCTTGCAGTATATAACAATAAGCATTCTCTAATTTAAGTTCTTAATTCAACTGTTTTAGGGAGATAAGGAGATGAGAAGAAAAAAAAGGAGGACCAGAATAGGGATGAGAAAAGAGATTTAAATATAAGATTTCACATGATTGAACAGATTGAATATTTTTATTTGGAATTGATTTGCCTTAATTAATTGCTTTACGTGTTAAGGATCGCAATTCCAAAGCTTGGCGATATAGACAAAACAAACGAGAAGAGTTCAAGAACTTCGAAACGGGAGTGATAAGATTGAGGGTCAGGAATGACTGCATAAATTTAAGTGTATCAACTAAATAAAGTAGTAGACAAGAACATGACGTGGTATTGAAATATATGGCTGAATCTGCAGCGCCCATAAGTGTATCTAACCGTGTCGTTAAGGACAACGCCAAGCCTAAATTGCGACTGCGAATCCAGCTTGCAATGGATTACAGCAAATACCTGCTATCAAAGAAATGGAAATACTTTTTTCGAAGACATCAAAAAAGAAGACAAAATACACCAATCTGAGTTTGCCAAAAAATTGGTGGACTTAATGCCAAGCAAATTGCGCTGTTGTTGTTAAGCCCAAAAGAGGTTCTATAAAATATTAATAACATTATGTTGAAATAACTAGAAAAATATGCTGAATTCTCATAAAAAAAAACTATTAGGTGTACAGCTCTGCTTCCGCCGAGGAGGCTCATCGAATGCTCTCAAATACCTATAGTGAGGCCGCTATTAGTGAAAGAACGTGCCAAGAGTGGTTTCAACGCTTCATGAACGGTGATTTTGACGTCAAAGAACGGCATGGCGGTGAAAGAGAGAAGGTTTTCGAAAATTTAGAATTGTAGGCATTACTTGATCAAGACTCGTGTCAAACGCAAAGCGAATCATAAATGCATAACCAGTTTATTGCAATAATAATAATTAATTTCGAAAAAAACGGCGGAAGCAAAGTTGTACATTTAATATTTGTTTCCACACTTTTCTCCGCAGTTAGTGTCCTATTTATCCTGAAAATTAACTTTAGAGCCACCGGAACAAAAAAAACGTTTGAATAATGAAGAATAGGACATAAATTTTGTTTATGTTAAATTTCAGCAATGTAAGTATAACGGTGTGTGTTCGGACTGAAATTGTGGATCTATGTTTAGAAACTTTTTCCGTCACTGTTCGAGAATGTAGTTGACATCGCGTACAAACAAAACCAAAATCTACGATTCAGTCCTTCGATGATTTTTGGGAAGTAGTCAGCTTTCCGATGGCGTTGAGTGAAGCCAGGCTTTCTTTTTAGCCGCCTTCTTTACACAAATTCTACGTCGGCTAACACAAGTCTTTAGTTTTCTGTCCACATCCAAAATGGCTTTTGATTTCGTGGTATACATTGCCGTGAATGTGGAATTTAGCCTTGTTCTAAGAAGATATCGTCATTCTCTTAAGGTCAGACTGTATTTTTGTCCATATCTATGACTACTTGAAACCTCTTCCAACCCCAACTAACTCCATAACCGATTATACGACACGAAAAAACTCAAAACTCATGTATCCTGCAAAGATACAAGCACTCAACGTTACGAGCGTTGTTAATCGCAACCAACTGCCAACACTGGTCTCACACCTCACTGAACGTCAACCTCTTAACGACCCTCATCGCGCCTAAAACACAACCAAGCCTCACCCCACACACGTATCAATGGCAACCTCACCCACACGCCCTGCTCTCAAGGAACTGTTCTTAGGAGGTAAATTTCGACGACAATTTTACACACAGCATCCACCTTAGTCACAAAATCCCACTTTTCATGCCTTCATGCCACTCATCTCTCTCTAAACACAGTTAATAAAACACAAGATCCCGTCCACCTCCCCCTCCACCGTTACCCACCATGATTATGTCTTCATCTCCGCACGTGTCCCGAGAACCGAAGAAATCGATTTTCACTTCACCATCTTCCGCGCGGCGCGCGAATGTATCCCGGAAAAAAAGATTCGCCCTTGGAAAATCTCCCCAATGTCATTGTACAGTTGTAGCCTCGTGTATCCTTGGAACCTTTGGTTGCCGGCAACAACACACACACACACACACACACCCACAAAGGGACATCTGTCAGAGGTCACCCTCTAAAGAGAGAATATTTTTGATTTTCTTTTTGTATTTTCAGTGTTTTCAATTTTGCGATGAAATTGAAAAAAACAATCCGAAGGTGAAAATTGAGTTTGGTCGATTAAAATACATCGGCGGAGGCGGAGACGCGGGGAGGGGTGCCTTAGACATGCTTCGATGGGCAGATGTACGATTTCGAGCACGAAGCATTCGGCCGACAAAAGGAACGCGGCTAAGGGAAGCCGTGTCGATGCAAAAGGGCACAATCACTTCGTTGGTGTGTTTGTGGTGTTTTTTTTGGGCTCTCTCTTCGTATCGTGTTACCAAGAAATTAACCTTGAGCCGTGCGTGTGTGTGTGTGTTGTCCTGGGATGGGGTTAAGTTCCTCAGGAATGTGCCTGCCTGTCTGCAGCCACTAAATCGCTAGTGCTCCTTCGAATTTATGATGCCTCCGACAACATTCAGCTGAATGACAATGACAATGTTCATTTACTTTGCCGAGCGGTCGGGGAGACTGGCATTTCGTGTGTGTAGCTAACGGTGTAGAAGAATTAAGGGACAATAAACTTGTCGAAGGCTGAGGTAATCCCTAAATTTGGCAGTACTCACAGACGAAAAAGGTGGTGAAGTTTACTTACGATTAATTGAAAACACTTTGACAGTCAAATTTGACTTACCTGGAAGAAAAAAAAAGAAACAGAAATTATTGAAATTGACTTACTTTTTGGGAAAAAGGTAGCATAATAATATACAATATCCAATATCAAACTCTGTTTTTAAGTACAAAAAAACTATCTATTTTTAACGAAGAGATCAAGTTCTTCTTAGTCTCTTTACACAACTCACTAACTTGAAAGTAAGGCTTACTTGGCAACCGCAAATCGAATTCAACTAAAGTCTAAAGCTAAATTGTTGTCTGAAAAATTACTCGGTGATGACTCTACAAGTCGACTGAATTCCCAAAGACTTCAATGCAAAATGTTGAATTTCTTAACTTCTTAACTTCACTGTTAAAAATTGCATTCCCAAAGACTTCAACGAAATTGGTTGAAGTCACAAAAACTTCAAGTGAATGCTGTTGACTTCAAGTGGATGGTGGGACTTCAAGTGAATGGTAGGGACTTAAAAGTGACTTCAAAGAATGCACATAGTTCTAAAGACTTGCATTCAATTGATTTCAATCCTTTGAGTGGCCCAAAAGATTGGTCCCATCAAAACTTCAAAATAGAATGGTGATTCGAAAATTGAAGTCAGACTTATCTAATGAAGTCAATTGAATGAATTACAAATCGTGAAGTTACAGCTCTGGCTGAAATTTATCTTTCATAAGTAAACGATTTTTGAAGCTTATTCCAAATAAAAAAAATACTGCTTAACTATTGTGAATTCAGGAAAAGTAAACGACCGCAGAGGAGTCAGGAAGCTTCCGAAAAACGGTTTAACTTCTTGCGTCTTTTAAAGAGCGTTAACTTTAAAGTCATTGGACGATAAAAATTGGCTGGAATTTCCTGAGAAAAAAGGTCATTTTTTTTTATTCCAGACTACAAGCACGTTCTAAAACGGTTTTCTATCTTCCAACTGAAAATAAAGTTCTCAGGCGGCTCCGCGACTCACTCAAAAGTTTTTGGAGATCGGCTAGTCCCCCAACGACAGCTGAAGAGTGTCGACCAAAGTAAAATTCGAAAAATAGCTACCGAGAGA